>JAUCBN010000058.1:3905625-6386250 GCA_035048815.1 Abelmoschus esculentus
TAATTTGGTTCAAAGTCTATAATTAACTATTTCAACTCATAAAATTTGATTTATACTTATTATGCAACCGTTTTGTTAGGTTTAAAGTGTGTATATCTAATGACTAGTAAACACATTGGAATTTAAACCGACTAAAGTGCTCTGTATTTGAGATTAAGTGGATTAATTATATTCAAAAGCCTATAATTAACTATTACAATGCATGTACTTTGATTGAATCTCTTTTTGTGGTTGGTTTGTTCGATTTAAACCGTGCATGTCTAATTGGTTTTTTAGTAAACCGTTAGAAATTTAACCAAGTAAAATGCTCTAATATTGAGATTAAGTTGTATAATTTGGTTCAAAACCCATAATTAACGATTTGAACTCTTAAAATTTGATTTATACTTATTTTTCGACTGTTTTGTTAGGTTTAAAGTGTGTATATCTAATGAGCTTTGTAGTACATATTGAAATTTAAACCGAGTAAAGTGCTCTAAAATTGACATTAAGTGGTTTAATCACATTCAAAGGCCTATAATTAACTATTAGAAAACATGTACTTTGATTAAATCTCATTTTATGGTTGGTTTGTTCGATTTAAAGCGTGCATGTCTAATTGGGCTTTTTAGTGAACCGTTAGAAATTTAACCGAGTAAAATGCTCTAATATTGAGATTAAGTTGTATAACTTGGTTCAAAGCCCATAATTAACGATTTGAAATCTTAAAATTTGATTTATACTTATTTTGCGACTGTTTTGTTAGGTTTAAAGTGTGTATATCTAATGAGTTTTGTAGTAAATACTTTGAAATTTAAACCGAGTAAAGTGCTCTGAAATTGACATTAAGTGGTTTAATCATATTCAATGGCCTAAAATTAACTATTAGAAAACATGTACTTTGATTAAATCTCATTTTATGGTCGGTTTGTTCGATTTAAAGCGAGCATATCTATTTGGGCTTTTTAGTGAACCCGTTAGAAATTTAACCAAGTAAAATGCTCAAAAGTTTAGATTAAGCTATATAATTTGGTTTAGAAACCCATAATTAACTATTTGAAATGAAGAAATTTGATTTATACTTATTTTGCAACCATTTTATTAGGAGTAAAGTGTGTATATCTAATGAGTTTTATAATAAACACATTGGAATTTAAAACAAGTACTCGAAATTTGATATTAAGTGGTTTAATCATAATCCAAAGCTCGTAATTAACAATTAGAACTTATATAATATGATTGAATCTCATTTTGTTGTCGATTTGTTGCGTTTAAAGCATGCATGTCTAATTGGGTTTTTAGTGAATCTATTATAATTTTAACCAAATGAAATGCTCTACAATTGAGATTAAGTTGTATACTTTGATTCAAAATTCCATAATTAACTATTTTAACTCATGAAATTTGATTTATTCTAATTTTGCTGCCGTTCTGTTAGGTTTAAAGTGCGCATATCTAAATGAGCTTTATAATGAACATATTGGAATTTAAACCAAGTAAGGTTCTCTAAATTTAACATTAGGTGGCTTAATCATATTCTAAAGGTCATAATTAACAATTTGAACTCATGTAGTTTGACTGAATCTTATTTTGTGGTCGGTTTGTTCGATTTAAAGTATGCATATCAAATTGGGCTTTTTAGTGAACCCGTTAAAATTTAATAGAGTAAAATGCAATAATATTGAGATTAAGTTGTATAACTTGGTTCAAGGACCCATAATTAACTATTTGAACTCTTAAAATTTGATTTATACTTATTTTGCGACCATTTTGTTAGGTTTAATGTGTGTATATCTAATGAGTTTTATAGTAAACACATTAAATTTAAACCGAGTAAAGCGCTCTGAATTTGAGATTAAGTGGTTTAATCATGTTCTAAAGCTCGTAATTAACTATTAGAACTCATATAGTATGATTAAATCTCATTTTGTTGTCGGTTTGTTGGGTTTAAAGCGTGCATGTCTCATTTTGTTTCAAAAGCCCATAATTAACTATTTGAACTAATAAAATTTGATTTATTCTTATTTTGCAGCCATTTTGTTAGATTTAAAGTGCGCATATCTAAATGAGCTTTATAGTAAACACATTGAAATTTAAACCGAGTAAAGCGCTCTGAATTTGACATTAAGTGGTTTAATCATATTCAAAAGCCTATAATTAACTCTTTGAACTCATGTAGTTTATTTGAATCTCATTTTGTGGTCGATTTGTTCGAATTAAAGTATGCATGTCTTACTGGGCATTTTAGAGAACCCGTTAGAATTTCTTTTGAAGGAAAGGGCCTCATTAGAAAAAAACCTATAGTCAATCACCTCGCGAGGAGAGTAGGCCCCTATGGGGAAAAGAGTACACATGGTTTTATTGAGAAGAAGATGAGAATCTCTCCGAGTTTACAGATGCCCGAATAAAATCGGGAAAGTTACAATCAAAAGAGAAAGAAAGAAAGAAAGAAAGAAAGAAAGAAAAGAATGCTAAGCCCTAGTAGCTAGGACATGGGCTACAACATTTGCTTCTCTAGGTACAAAACAAATCTTACAATCAGGCAAAGTAACAAAAGAAGAACGAATTCGAGACACTAAAGTTTGCACCGCGGAAAGACCATAATTAACTATTTGCTTTTTAGCGAACCATTAGAAATTTAACAAAGTATAATGCTCTAATATTGAGGTTAAGTTGTATAATATGGTTCAAAGACCATAATTAACTATTTGAACTCTGAAAATTTTATTTAGACTTATTTTGCGACCATTTTGTTAGGTTTAAAGTGTGTATATATAATGAGTTTTACACTAAACACATTAAAATTTAAACTGAGTAAAGGGCTATGAATTTGACATTAAGTGATTTAATCATATTCAAAAGTCAATAATTAACTATTAGAACGCATGTACATTGATTGAATCTCTTTTTGTTGTCGGTTTGTTCGATTTAAAGCGTGCATGTCTAGTTGAGTTATTTAGTGAACCGTTAGAAACTTAACCGAGTAAAATGCTCTAATAATGAGATTAAGTTGTATAATTTGGTTAAAAGCCCATTATTAACGATTTGAACTCTTAAAATTGGATTTATACATATTTTGCGACCGTTTTGTTAGGTTTAAAGTGTGTATATCTAATGAGTTTTATAGTAAACACATTGAAATTTAAACCGAGTAAAGTGCTTTGAATTTGACATTAAGTGGTTTAATCATATTCAAAAGCCTATAATTAACAATTTGAACTCATTTAGATTATTTGAATCTCTTTTTGTGGTTGGTTTTTTTATTTAAAGTATGCATGTCTAATTGGGTCTCTTTAGTGGTTTAATCTAAATTTAACAATTTGATTGCATGTAGTTTTATTGAATCTTATTTTGTGGTCGGTTTGTTAGATTTAAAGCGTGCATGTTTAATTGGGCATTTTAGTAAACCCGTTAAAAATTTAACCGAGTAAAATGCTCTAAAATTGAGATTAGGGTGTATAATTTGGTTCAAAGTCCATTATTAACTATTTGAACACATGAAATTTTATTTATACTTATTATGCGACCGTTTTGTTAGGTTTAAATTGTGTATATATAATGAGTTTTACAGTAAACACATTGAAATTTAAACCTAGTAAAGCGTTCTGAATTTGACATTAAGTGGTTTAATCATATTCAAAAGCCAATAATTAATTATTAGAACGCATGTACTTTGATTGAATCTCTTTTTGTCGTCGGTTTGTTTGTTTTAAAATGTGCATGTCTAATTGGGCTTTTTAGTGAACCCGTTAGAAATTTAACCGAGTAAAATGCTCTAATAATGATATTAAGTTGTATAATTTGGTTAAAAGCCCATAATTAACGATTTGAACTCTTAAAATTTGATTTTTTACTTATTTTGTGACCGTTTTGTTAGGTTTAAAGTGTGTATATGTAATGAGTTTTATAGTAAACACATTAAAATTTAAACGGAGTAAAGTGCTCTGAATTTGACATAAAGTGGTTTAATCATATTCAAAAGCCTATATTTAACTATATGAACTCATGTAGTCTATTTGAATCTCATTTTGTGGTCGGTTTATTCGATTTAAAGTATGCATGTCAAACTGGGCTTTTTAGTGAACCCGTTAGAAATTTAACCGTGTAAAATGCTCAAAAGTTTAGATTAAGCTGTATAGTTTGGTTTAGAAACCCATAATTAACTATTTGAACTCATGTAGTTTATTTGAATCTCATTTTGTGGTCGGTTTGTTCAATTTAAAGTATGCATATCAAACTGGGCATTTTAGTGAACTCGTTAAAATTTAATAGATTAAAATGCAATAATATTGAGATTAAGTTGTATAACTTGGTTCAAAGACCCATAATTAACTATTTGAACTCTTAAAATTTGATTTATACTTATTTTGCGACCGTTTTGTTAGGTTTAATGTGTGTATATCTAATGAGTTTTATACTAAACACATTGAAATTTAAACCGAGTAAAGCGCTCTGAATTAGAGATTAAGTGGTTTAATCATGTTCCAAAGCTCGTAATTAACTATTATAACTCATTATAGTATGATTGAATATCATTTTGTTGTCGGTTTGTTGGGTTTAAAGCGTGCATGTCTAATTGTCTTTTTAGTAAATATGTTATAATTTTAACCAAATGAAATGCTCTGCAATTGAGATTAAGTTGTATACTTTGTTTCAAAAGCCCATAATTAACTATTTGAACTAATAAAATTCGATTTATTCTTATTTTGCAGCCATTTTGTTAGATTTAAAGTGCGCATATCTAAATGAGCTTTATAGTAAACACATTGAAATTTAAACCGAGTAAAGCGCCATGAATTTGACATTAAGTGGTTTTATCATATTCAAAAGCCTATAATTAACTATTTGAAAGCATGTACTTTGATTGAATCTCAATTTGTGATCGGTTTGTGTGATTTAAAGCATGCATATCTAATTGGGCTTTTTAGCGAACCCATTAGCAATTTAACAGAGTAAAATGCTCTAATATTGAGATTAAGTTGTATAATTTGGTTCAAAGACCATAATTAACTATTTGAACTCTTAAAATTTTATTTAGACTTATTTTTGCGACCGTTTTGTTAGGTTTAAAGTGTGTATATATAATGAGTTTTACAGTAAACACATTAAAATTTAAACCGAGGAAAGGGCTATGAATTTGACATTAAGTGATTTAATTATATTCAAAAGCCAATAATTAACTATTAGAACGCATGTACATTGATTGAATCTCTTTTTGTGGTCGGTTTGTTCGATTTAAAGCGTGCATGTCTAATTGACCTATTTAGTGAACCGTGAGAAATTTTTTTTTTGAAAGAAAGGGCCTCATTAAAAAACCCCTATAGGCAATCACCTCGAGAGGTGAGTAGGCCCCTATGGGGAAAAGAGTACCCATGGTTTTATTAAGAAGAAGAGGAGAACCTCTCTGAATTTACAGAAGCCCAAATAAAATCGGGAAAGTTACAAACAAAAGAACAAGAAGTAAAAGAACGCAAAGCTCTAGTAGCTAAGACATGGGCTACAACGTTTGCGTCTCTAGGTACATAACAAATCTTACAATCAGGCAAAGTACCAAGAGTGGAGCGGATGCGGGACACCAAATGTTGCACGGTGGAAAGAGCTTGATGATGGATGTTGTTAACCTTGTTGGCAATGGAAGCTGAATCAGTTTCAAACACCACATGAGTCCAGCCATTAGCAACTGCAAATTTTAGACCTTCTAAAATGGCAAGAGCCTCAGCAGAAGCGGGGTCCGGGCAAATGAGCGGCATAGAACAACCACCCAGGACGACACCAGAGTAATCCCTGGCAATGACGCCAGCAGCAGCACCTCTTAACACGGGGTCGAAGGCACCATCCGTGTTAATCTTGACGAAACCAGGGTCCGGTTTCGTCCATCTAGCTTGAGCAAAAATGGGCTCAGCTAGCCGGGAACGTAGATGGGAGGCATCATTAATTGATGTATAGTCATTAAAAAGCTTTTGTGCATTGGAAACAGTTAACCAAATCGGTTGGAAATGGCTATTATGGACAAAGTCATTTCGGCGATTCCATAAATTTCAAAGGATCGTGATAAGAAATGAAAATTGATGTAAGGAGAGAAAACTAGCTACTTCAGAAAGCCATTGGTGGGGGGAGACAAAAGTATTGGAGAAAATTCGTGTAGGAAGCCCTGCCAACTGGAGTGCCTCCTTGGCACTAGGACAATCCCGCATAGCATGGAGGGTGGTTTTGATGGTCATGTTACAGATCGGGCATACCCCCGTACCAAGATTGGCCTGGAGAATTTTATGGCCAGATGGGAGAGCATCATGACATAAACGCCATCCAAAGGTACGAACCTTGGGTAGAGTAGGCAATTTTGATATAATTTTCCAAATCTTGGAGGGCCTGTTAACTGGCCCTAGGTGTAACTGCAAAAATTGGTAACCAGACCGAACCATGTACATGCCAGAGTCATGGTGACCCCAAAGGGTGGTGTCTTTTGTGTCATTAATGATGGGTACATTAAGGATGGTGTTGGCGTCTTCGTGGGAGAAGTATTCTCTGACTTTTGATTCGTCCCATCGAGGTAAATTAGGCAACATAAAAGTACCTGCTCGAAGAGGGACTTCGTCATTTACCTCATAATCACCATAAAGGTTGACAGGCTGGGAGCCACCCCATTTGTCAAAGTGGATTTGAACTTGGCTGGATATACATGGACGTTTGAAAAAGCCATCGCGAAGCTTAGAGAAAACAATGCTAAGGCCTTTCCAAGCAAAAGAAGATCTCCGAGTGCGGTCAGATTCGAAGATAGAACCCGATGGGTAATACTTGCATTTGTAGACCTGACTAAGAAGATTATCAGGTTCACAAACCAGACGCCAGATCTGTTTACCTAGCAAAGCATCATTGAAGTGGTGAAGATCACGAAACCCTATACCTCCTGTTGCTTTAGGCAGACAGACGGTGTCCCAAGGGAGCATATGCCAACCTCGTTTTTCAACTTTCCCAAACCACCAATAACGACGTATCGAAGTGGTCATGTCATCAATAATGTTTTGGGGCAAAAGGTAGCAAGTCATAACATACTATGGTATAGATTGGATGACAGATTTAATAAAAATTTCTCTACCACTAAAGGAAAGGAGATGTTTATCCCATTTGCTCAGGCGAGAATTCATTTTTTCCCTGGTGAACCCCAAGGCTGCTGTCTTGTTCTTCCCTATTAGGAGAGGGACTCCCAGATAAATACCTGGATCATCCACTTCTCTTACATGAAGGATATCATTGATTTCCGACCGAAGCGACGTGGAAGTTTTCCGAGAAAAGAAAATAGTAGACTTTTCAAAATTCACTGTCTGCCCAGACGAAGTAGCGTAAGTATGTAGAGCATCCTTAAGGCGTTGAGCTTCTGTAGTTGTATTCTTAATGAATACGACATAGTCATCAGCAAAAAGGAGGTGGTTGACACGAGGCCCATTCCTGCTAGCACAAAGTCCAGGGAGGTTACCATTTGTTTGCTCAGCATTGAGCAAGGCAGAAAGGCCTTGAGTACAGAAAAGAAACAAGAAAGGGGATAGAGGGTCTCCTTGCCGTAACCCTCGATGGGGCTTGAAAGGTCGTGAAAGGGAGTCGTTGATACGTACTTGAAAGGATACTGAGGAAACACACCTCATAATAAGGGAAACCCAACTGGAGTTGAATCTTAGACGAATCATAATTTGTTCAAGAAAAGGCCATTCAACACGGTCGAAAGCCTTTTCCATGTCGAGTTTTAAGCTAGCACCTTTTGCAAGAGATGTTTCATCAGTATTTAAAGTATGGATGAGCTCATGGGCAATAAGGATGTTGTCAGTAATGTTCCTTCCTTGAACAAAAGCAACTTGATTTCCACTAATACATAAAGGTATGATAGATTTTAGACGGTTAACAAGTACTTTCGATACTATTTTGTAAAGGAATGTGCAAAGGCTAATAGGTCTGAGATGGCGCATTGTAGTGGGGTCACTGATTTTGGGAATAAGAACAATGATAGTACGATTGACCTCTTCCATATTAACCGACCCTCTTAGGAGTCCGAGGCAGAGGTTTGTAAAGTCCTGGCCAAGGATATCCCAATGCTTCCTAAAGAAACCACTGGGAAATCCATCAACACCTGGGGCTTTCCTCGGGTCAATATCACGAAAAGCAATGGTAACTTCATCTGTTGTGAAATCCTTATTAAGATCATTGTTCATTGTCTCGGTAACAATAGTGGGGATGTTATCCAAGATGGAAGAGGCAATAGTAGGAGAGGAACACGTAGAAAGGTTTTGAAAGTAATTAATAGTTGTATACATGATGTCATCTGTGTGTGTTTGCCATATATTCTGGTTGTTTAAAAGTCCAACAATATGATTCTTCTGCCTTCGACTATTTGCTCTAGCATGAAAAAAGGAAGTGTTTTTATCACCATGTTCTAACCAGTGTATCCGAGCTCGTTGGGCCCAATATATTTCTTTCGCATTTAACAAACTATCTAGCTCATTTTTAGCAGAAATAAAGTTGTGGATTTCCATATCTGAAAGATGTCGTTTAAGACACATATTAATAAGATCGTTTAGTTGAATGATACGCTCATTAGATTTAATGCGCTTGTTAGTTTGCCAAGTGGCTAGGAATCGTCCAATATCCTGAATTTTGAGAAGTGTCGAGCGAGATTGGTTAGACCAAATCTCTCTAATTCGAGACAAAACTTCCGGGTCATCAGCCCAGCAATTCTCATAGCGAAAAAGATTATTAGAGCGCTTGGGTCTGAGAGCGCGTGATGGATTAGTATCCATTAAGATAGGGCAATGATCAGAACGTGCCTGAAAGAATGATATAGCTTGGCAATTAGGAAAGGTATTAAACCAGGTGGAGTTACCAAGGAATCTATCGAGTCTTTCCAGAATAGTTTCCGAATTACGACCAGATCTAGTCCATGTGAACCATTCAGATGTTGGTTTACAATCGAAAAGATCGTTCTGATCAAGACAATCTCTAAAATTATTAATTTATGATCGCGCACGACGAGAACCGCCTTGTTTTTTTCATTGTCATAAAGGATTTCATTAAAATCCCCCCCTAAAAGCCAGGGAAGGGAAGAAGATGATTTTAGAGTATCTATTAATTGCCAAGTTTTGTATTTGTTTGCAGTTTCGGGGAAGCCATGTAAGCCGGAAAAATGGAATCGTTCAAGTCCAAAAGAAATAATGACATCAATATGATGATCCGAGTAAGAAAGCAAATCAATAGTAGTTTTGTTATTCCAAATAAGAGCAAGCCCTGTACAAGACGGGTTGGCTTTAATAGCTATGCAGCCATGCATTCCAAACTTAAGCTTAATACGGTCCATGTTATGTTTGTTTAGCCTAGTTTCACAAAGAAAAAGACAATCGGCATCATGCTTGGAGGTAGCACGTTGTAGAGCGTGAACTGCTTGGGTGTTGCCAAGACCCTGGCAGTTCCAACATAAGATTTTCATTTTACTCGGCGGGGTTGATCACCGTCAACCGCCGCCGGAGAATTTTTCCCGCTGCTCATCCCAACTTTTCCAATAATATGTAGGTGAGTAGTATATAAACCATCAAGAAAGTAGATGATATGTTGTGCCAGGGAAAGTAGAATAGGTGCATCTTGTCACACAATAATATGGCTTATACAATAATATGATATGGCTTTGAAGCCCCAGTTGACGAAGATCACCAAGGCTCGAGTCCAAAGAAAATTGTATCTCGAGATGATAGTAGGAAGAAAGCGGATTATACAACAAAAGAAGAAATTTATTAGGAAAAAACCATGGCAAACATGGATAGCAGACGTTCGAAGAGGACAAAGTAAAGACATAGGTAATTAACAAAACAGGAAACAAAACGTGTATAGGAATTAAAAGTAGCAACTTATGAAGCACGAAACCTATTAGTAGTTGAAGGAAGGTTGTCCAAAGAGGTCTGCTCGGGAACTCTGGAGAGATTGATGCCAAATAACAGCTACACAAGTATTATTCAGTAGACAAAGCTTGAAGAGATAGGAGGCTTATCAGGGGAGTAGTCGAGCCAATGCTTTGGATGCGAGGATCGGCCAGGAAGCTGGCAAGAGAGCCCACCTGGGATATATTCTTGGCCTAGAACCATTGACTTGCAGAACAAGAAGAATTATGTATAAGAGTTTGAGTCCATTCATTCCATAGTATCGATAGCCAAAAGTAAGATCCATGGATAGCCGGTTGTTCCCACACTAAGATATTGAGACGTGATATTACATTATTAACCATTCCAATAGATAAACCAATTATCGTGTACAATCTTGGAGACCAAGAAAAATGATTTAGAAAAGCCCTGGGACTATAAACTTTTGTAGTAAAGTCAGAGAGAAGAAAAGTAAGAAATTCATGATATTGCAGTAAAAGAAAGATAAAGATCTGTTCATGCATAAGAGGCCTGATCCGGCCAAGATTCGTAACAAGGGTAGAGGCAGGACCCCCATGATTGTAGAAAAAACTAATGCAGACCACGAAGATAAAATGGCATGTAATCAAGAAGAGAGGAATCTCGAAGAGGAGATTGCGTGTGATCGTTAATATCCAAGGGCCTAACCAGATTAAGGTAGGAGCACCAATATTGGTGTTGATAAGGTCCCTTTGTAAGGGTGGATAAAAAGCAATAAAGAGACTTATGATACCGTTGGATCGTGTCCACGGTAACAGCCTTGTAGAAACCTGCATATTTTGTCTAAGTTGGTTTTGAAAAATAACTTCAACCGAAGAAACAAAGTAATAAATCTCTGGTATGTATGAAGGAATGTTAAATAGAACAAAGAAGACAAATTCATAACGAAACCCAACCTGGGTGTTAAGAATAAAACTTCCATCTAATAGGTTGATTAAAACTAAAACACTTGGAGTAAGAAACCATATGAAACTCATAAGAAACATTCTTGCACCAGGATTATTGGTTCGAATGATAAGGGAAGACAAGTTTATCACCAAAACCATGTGGAGACGTTGGCACCAAGCAAACAAATTTGCGTCAGTTTTATTGTCACATCCCCGCGGTAATATACAAAAATGCCAAGTAAAGACCATGGCATTCGGTTTGTAGACCAGCACACGCAAATTCATTGTCCAAAGGCCATGGTTTTGTTGGCTTGGAAACAAGGGTAGTAGCACCCAAAAAAAATAGGCTAATCTTGTATAACAAAGATCAAGGATCATTAATTTGAGTGAAAATAAGTGAGAGACGAAAAAAGCAAACTCTTTGGATTTGTTGAGTCGGTCATAAGGAATTACAGTTTTGTAAATCAATTCGAATGACACTTCAAGAACAAGAGGTCGAGTGGATCTCAAAAGAAGATGGAAAAGATAATAAAAAAAAGAAAGGAACAAGTTAGTCAAGATGAGACTTACTGATGTGGTGATCTGCCGAACCATAAGAGTACCAGAATTCCTGTTGATTTCCATTATTCTTGATGGCTGAAATCGATGGGAACGCCAGAGAAGAAACACTTTGATGTAGATTTCCGCTGGATCAAAACCAAAATAGATTGCAATAATAATAAAAAAAGTAAGTAAGATTGAAAATAAATAAATAAAAGCTCCAACTTATCATTGATTGTGGATCTAATAGAGTGCTTGAATCCTCCTCTCCCGAAACGGTGGTGGATGGTGTAAAAGCCATGGTCAAACCAAGGTTGTTCTCCATTCAAGAAGGAGAAGGAGCGAAAAGGGAGAAGGAAAGAAAAAAGAAGAAAGGGGCGAGAGAAAGGAGAGAAGAGAAATAAACACCGTGAGAAATTTAACCGAGTAAAATGCTCTAATAATGAGATTAAGTTGTATAATTTGGTTAAAAGCATATAATTAACGATTTGAACTCTTAAAATTGGATTTATACATATTTTGCGACCATTTTTTTAGGTTTAAAGTGTGTTTATCTAATGAGTTTTATAGTAAACACATTGAAATTCAAACCGAGTAAAGTGCTCTGAATTTGACATTAAGTGGTTTAATCATATTCAAAAACCTATAATTAACAACTTGAACTCATTTAGTTTATTTGAATCTCATTTTGTGGTGTTTTTTTTTTATTTAATGTATGCATGTCGAATTGGGTCTCTTTAGTGAACCCGTTAAAATTTAATCGAGTAAAATGCTAAAAACATTTGATTAAGCTGTATAATTTGGTTCAAAAACCCATAATTAACTATTTGAACTCAAGAAATTTGATTTATACTTATTTTGCAACCATTTTGTTAGATTTAAAGTGTGTATCTCTAATGAGTTTTATAATAAACACATTAGAATATAAACTGAGTAAAGTGCTCTAAATTTGAGATTAAGTTGTTTAATCATATTTTTTGCTCGTAATTAACTATTAGGACTCATATAGTATGATTGAATCTCATTTTGTTGTCGGTTTGTTGGGTATAAAGTGTGCATTTCTAATTGGGCTTTTTAGTGAATCTGTTATAATTTTAACCAAATGAAATGCTCTACAATTGAGATTAAGTTGTATACTTTGTTTCAAAAGACCATAATTAACTATTTGAACTCTTGAAATTTGATTTATTCTTATTTTGCAGCCGTTTTGTTAGGTTTAAAGTGTTCATATCTAAATGAGCTTTACAGTGAACACATTAGAATTTAAACCGAGTTAGGTTCTCTAAATTTAAGATTAAGTGGTTTAATCATATTCAAAAGCCCATAATTAACAATTTGATTGCTTGTAGTTTTATTGAATCTTATTTTGTGCTCTATTTATTAGATTTAAAGCGTGCTTGTCTAATTGGGCATTTTAGTAAACCCATTAAAAATTTAACCGAGTAAAATGCTTTAAAATTGAGATTAGGATGTATAATTTGGTTGAAAGTCCATAATTAACTATTTGAACTCATGAAATTTGATTTATACTTATTATGCGACCGTTTTGTTAGGTTTAAATTGTGTATATCTAAAGAGTTTTATAGTAAACACATTGGAATTTAAACCGAGTAAAGTGCTCTGCATTTGAGATTAAGTGGTTTAATCATATTTAAAAGCCTATAATTAACTATTAGAACGCATGTACTTTGATTGAATCTGTTTTGTGGTCGGTTTGTTCGATTTAAAGCGTGCATGTCTATTTGGTCTTTTTTGTTAACCAATTAAAATATTTTTTTGAAGGAAAGGGCCTCAATAAAAATCCTCTATAGCTCGTCACCTCGAGAGGTGAGTAGGCCCTATGGGGAAAAGAGTACCCATGGTTTTATTGAGAAGAAGAGGAGAACCTCACGAGTTTACAAAGTCCCGTATAAAGGCGGGAAAGATAAAACCAAAAGAACAGGACATAAATGAACGCAAAGCCCTAGTAGCTAAGACATGGGCTACAACGTTTGCATCTCTAGGTACATAACAAATCTTACAATCAGGCATAGTACCAAGAGTGGAGCGGATGCGGGACACGAAATGTCGCACCGTGGAGAATCCTGGTGATGAGCATTACTAACCTTGTTGGCAATGGAAGATGAGTCAGTTTCAATGATCACATTAGTCTCGCCATTAGTAACCGTGAATTTTAAACCTTCTAAAATGGCAAGAGCCTCGGTAGAAGCTAGATCTGGGTAGAAAACGAGCGGCATAGAACAACTACCAAGGACGGAGCCAGAAGAATCCCGAGCGATGACGCCTGCAGCTGCGCCCTTTAACACAAGGTCAAAGGCGCCATTTGTGATAATCTTGACGAAACCAGGATTCGGTTTCGTCCATCTAGCATGAGCAAAAGTGGGCTCGACTAGCTGGGAGTGTTGATGGGAAGTATCATTGAGGTGGAGAAAATTCGAGCGGGGGGTCCTTCCAACTGGAGCACCTATTTGGCACTGGGACAATCCCTTATAGCATGGAGGGTGGTTTCAGTAGTCATATTGCAAATCGGGCATACCCCCGTACCAAGATTTGCTTAGAGGAGTTTATGGCCCGTTGGTAATGCATCATGACATAAACGTCATCCAAAGGACCGAACCTTTGGTGGAGTGGGCAGTTTATATAGAAATTTCCAAAGTTTAGAGGGCCTATTGATTGGCCCTGGCTGTAATTGCAGGAACTGGTAACAAGACCGTACCGTATAGATGCCAGTCATGGTGACCCCAAAGGGTGGTGTCTTTTATGTCATTGATAATGGGTACATTAAGGATGGTATTGGCATCTTCATGGGAGAAGTATTCTCTTACCTTTGATTCGTCCCATCGAGGTAGGTTAGGCACCATGAAGGTACCTGCTCAAAGAGGGACTTCGTCATTCACCTCATAATCACCATAAAGGTGCACAGGCTGAGAGCCGCCCCATTTGTCAAAGTGGATCTGAACTTGGTTGGATATGCCTGGTCGTTTGAAGAATCTATTGCGAAGCTTAGAGATAACTATGCTAATTCCTTTCCAGGCAAAAGAAGATTTCCGAGTGTGATCAGATTCAAGGATAGAACTTGTGGGATATTACTTGCATTTGTAGACCTGACTTAAGAGGTTATCAGGTTCACAGATCAAACGCTAGATTTGTTTACCTAGTAAAGCGACATTGAAGTGGTGAAGATCACGAAAACCTATCCCTCCTACTGCTTTTGGTATATAGATTGTGTCCCAAGGGAGCATATGCCTACCTCGTTTGTCAGCTTTTCCAGACAACCAATATCGGGGTATCAAAGTAGTCATCAATAATGTTTTGTGGCAAAAGGTAGAAAGACATAACATACTGAGGCATAGATTGTATGACTGATTTGATGAAAATTTCTCTACCACTAAAGAAAAAAGGTGTTTATTATCCCACATACTCAGGCGGACAATCATTTTGTCCCTGGCAAAATCCAAGGTCACAGTTTTATTTTCCCTATTAAGAGAGGGACTCCCAGATAAATGCATGGATCATCAACCTCTCTTATGTGAAGGATATCATTAATTTCCACTCGAAGCGGCATGGAGGTTTCTCGGGAAAAGAATATAATAGACTTTTCAAAGTTCACCGCCTGCCCAAACAAAGTAGCATATGTGTGTAAAGCATCTTTAAGTCATTGAGCTTCTATAGTTGTATTCTTGATTTATACAACGCAGAGTCATCTACAATGAGGAGGTGGTTGATGCGAGGCCCATTCCTACTAGCACAAAGTCCTAGGAGATTACCATTTTCTTGCTCAACAATGAGCAGTGCTGATAGGCCTTGGGAAGAAATCAAAAAAAGGAAAGGAGATAGAGTGTCCCCCTGTCGCAAACCTCTGTGAGGTTTAAAGGGTCGTGAAAGGGAATCGTTGACACGTACTTGGAAGGAAACAGAGGATATACATCTCATAATATGGGAAACCCAGTGGGTATGAAAACCAAGCTTAAGCATAATTTGATCAAGGAAAGGCCATTCAGCACGGTCGAATGCCTTTTCCATGACTAGCTTTAAGCTAAACCTTGGGCAAGTGAGGTCTCATCAGTATGTAAGGTGTGGATAAGCTCATGTACAATGAGAATATTGTCAGTTATGTTCCGCCCTTGGACAAAATCAGCTTGATTACCACTTATGCATAAAGGTCTAATAGATTTCAGACGATTAACAAGTAGTTTTGCAACTGTCTTGTAAAGGACTGTGCAAAGGCTAATAGTTCTAAGATGATGCATTGTTGTGGGTTCGCTGATCTTGGGTATAAGCACAATGATAGTACGATTGACCTCTTCCATATTAACCGACCCTCGTAAGAGTCCAGGGCAGAGGTTTATAAAATCCTGGCCAAGGATTTCCCAATGCTTCCTAAAGAAGCCACTTGGGAAACCATCAACTCCTGGAGCTTTCCGGGGGTCAATATCACGGAATGCAATTGTAATTTCGTCTGCTGTGAAGTCCTTAAGAAGGTCATTATTCATCGGTTCAGTTACAATAGTGGGAATGCTATCCATAATGAAATATGCAATAGTAGGAGAGGAAGACAAAAAGAGGTTTCAAAAGTAGTCAATAGCAGTAGACATGATATTTGTTGTGTGTGTTTGCCATAAATTATGGTTATTGAAAAGCCCAACAATGTGATTCTTCCTCTGTACCTAGAGCATAGCGGATCAGTTTAGTGAACCTATTAGAAATTTAATCGAGTAATATGCTCTAATATTGAGATTAAGTTGTATAATTTGGTTCAAAGACCATAATTAACGATTTGAACTCTTAAATTTTGATTTATACTTATTTTTCGACCGTTTTGTTAGGTTTAAAGTCTGTATATCTAAAGGGTTTTGTAGTAAACACAATGAAATTTAAACCGAGTAAAGCCCTATGAATTTGACATTAAGTGGTTTAATCATATCCAAAAGCCTTTAATTAACTATTAGAAAGCATGTACTTTGATTGAGTCTCATTTTGTGGTCGCTTTGTTCGATTTAAATCGAGCATATCTAATTGGGCTTTTTAGCGAACCCGTTAGAAATTTAACCGAGTAAAATGCTCTAATATTGAGATTAAGGTGTATAATTTGGTTCAAAGACCATAATTAACTATTTGACCTCTTAAAATTTGATTTATACTTATTTTGTGACCGTTTTATTAGGTTTAAAGTATGTATATCTAATGAGTTTTATAGTAAACACATTGAAATTCAAAACGAGTAAAGCGCTCTGAGTTTGACATTAAGTAGATTAGTCATATTCAAAAGCCAATGTTTAACTATTAGAACGCATGTACTTTGGTTGAATCTCTTTTTGTGGTCGGTTTGTTCGATTTAAAGCGTGCATGTCTAATTTGGCTTTTTAGTGAACCCGATAGAAATTTAACCGTGTAAAATGCACTATTATTGAGATTAAGTTGTATAATTTTGTTCAAATCCCATAATTAACGATTTGAACTCTTAAAATTTGATTTATAATTATTTTGAGAGAATTTTGTTAGGTTTAAAGTGTATATATCTACTAGGTTTTACAGTAAATACATTGAAATTTAAATCGAGTAAAGCGCTCTGAATTTGACACTAAGTGGTGTAATCATGTTCAAAAGTCAATAATTAACTATTAGAACGCATGTACTTTGATTGAATCTCTTTTTGTGGTTGGTTTGTTCGATTTAAAATGTGCATGTCTAATTTGGCTTTTTAGTGAACCCGTTAGAAATTTAACCGAGTAAAATTCTCTAATAATGATATTTAAGTTGTATAATTTTGTTAAAAGCCCATAATTAACTATTTGAACTCTTAAAATTTGATTTATACTTATTTTTCGATCTTATTGTTAGGTTTAAATTGTGTATATCTAATGAGTTTTATACTAAACACAATAAAATTTAAACCGAGTAAAGAGCTCTGAATTTTACATTAAGTGGTTTAATCATATTTAAAAGCCTATAATTAACTATTAGAAAGCATTTACTTTGATTGAATCTCGTATTGTCATCGGTTTGTTCGATTTAAAGCGTGCAGATCTAATAGGGCTTTTTAGTGAACCCATTAGAAATTTAACCGAGTAAAGTGCTCTAATATTGAGATTAAGATGTATAATTTGGTTCAAAGACCGTAATTAACTATTTGAACTCTTAAAATTTGATTTATACGTATTTTGCGACCGTTTTGTTAGGTTTAAAGTGTGTATATCTAATGAGTTTTATAGTAAACACATTGAAATTTAAACCGAGTAAAGCGATCTGAAGTTGACATTATCTAGTTTAATCATATTCAAAAGCCAATAATTAACTATTAGTACGCATGTACATTGATTGAATCTCTTTTTCTAGTCGATTTGTTCGATTTAAAGCGTGCATGTCTAATTGAGTTATTTAGTGAACCGTTAGAAACTTAACCGAGTAAAATGCTCTAATAATGAGATTAAGTTGTATAATTTGGTTAAAAGCCCATAATTAACGATTTGAACTCTTAAAATTAACTATTTGAACTTATCTAGTTTATTTGAATTCATTTTGTGGTCGGTTTGTTCGATTTAAAGTATGCATATCAAACTGGGCTTTCTAGTGAACCCGTTAAAATTTAATAGAGTAAAATGCAATAATATTGAGATTAAGTTGTATAACTTGGTTCAAAGACCCATAATTAACTATTTGAACTATTAAAATTTGATTTATACTTATTTTGCGACCGTTTTGTTAGGTTTAAAGTTTGTATATCTAATGAGTTTTATACTAAACACAGTGAAATTTAAACCGAGTAAAGTTCTCTGAATTTTGAGATTAAGTGGTTTAATCATGTTCCAAAGCTCGTAATTAACTATTAGAACTCATATAGTATGATTGAAACTCATTCTGTTGTCTGTTTGTTGGGCTTAAAGCATGCATGTCTAATTGGGCTTTTTAGTAAATCTGTTATAATTTTAACCAAATGAAATGCCCTACAATTGAGATTAAGTTGTATACATTGTTTCAAAAGCCACAATTTAACTAATAAAATTGATTTATTCTTATTTTGTAGCCATTTTGTTAGATTTAAAGTGCGTATATCTAAATGAGCTTTATAGTAAACACATTGAAATTTAAACCGATTAAAGCGCTCTGAATTTGACATTAAGTGGTTTTATCATATTCAAAAGCCTATCATTAACTATTAGAAAGTATGTACTTTGATTGAATCTCAATTTGTGGACGGTTTGTTTGATTTAAAGCATGCATATCTAATTGGGTTTTTTAGCGAACCCGTTAGAAATTTAACAGAGTAAAATGCTCTAATATTGAGATTAAGTTGTATAATTTGGTTCAAAGACCATAATTAACTATTTGAACTCTTAAAATTTGATTTATACTTATTTTGCAACCATTTTGTTAGGTTTAAAGTGTGTATATATAATGAGTTTTACAGTAAACACATTAAAATTTAAACCGAGTAAAGGACTATGAATTTGACATTAAGTGATTTAATCATATTCAAAAGCCAATAATTAACTATTAGATCGCATGTACATTGATTGAATCTCTTTTTGTGGTCGGTTTGTTCGATTTAAAGCGTGCATGTCTAATTGAGTTATTTAGTGAACCGTAGAAAATTAACCGAGTAAAATGCTCTAATAATGAGATTAAGTTGTATAATTTGGTTAAAAGCCGATAATTAACTATTTGAACTCTTAAAAATTTATTTAGACTTATTTTTGCGACCGTTTTGTTAGGTTTAAAGTGTGTATATATAATGAGTTTTACAGTAAACACACATTAAAATTTAAACCGAGTAAAGGGCTATGAATTTGACATTAAGTGATTTAATCATATTCAAAAGCCAATAATTAACTATTAGATCGCTTGTACATTGATTGAATCTCTTTTTGTGGTTGGTTTGTTCGATTTAAAGCGTGCATGTCTAATTGAGTTATTTAGTGAACCGTTAGAAACTTAACCGAGTCAAATGCTCTAATAATGAGATTAAGTTGTATAATTTGGTTAAAAGCCCATAATTAACGATTTGAACTCTTAAAATTGGATTTATACATATTTTGCGACCGTTTTGTTAGGTTTAAAGTGTGTATATCAAATAAGGTTTATAGTAAACACATTGAAATTTAAACCGAGTAAAGCGCTATAAATTTAACATTAAGTGGTTTTATCATATTCAAAAGCCTATATTTGAAAGCATGTACTTTGATTGAATCTCAATTTGTGGTCGGTTTGGGTGATTTAAAGCATGCATATCTAATTGGGCTTTTTAGCGAACCCATTAGAAATTTAACAGAGTAAAATGCTCTAATATTGATATTAAGTTGTATAATTTGGTTCAAAGACCATAATTAACTATTTGAACTCTTAAAATTTTATTTAGACTTATTTTGCGACCGTTTTGTTAGGTTTAAAGTGTGTATATCTAAAGGGTTTTATAGTAAACACAATGAAATTTAAACCGAGTAAAGCGCTCTAAATTTGACACTAAGTGGTGTAATCATATTCAAAAGTCAATAATTAACTATTAGAACGCATGTACTTTGATTGAATCTCTTTTTGTGGTTGGTTTGTTCGATTTAAAATGTGCATGTCTAATTGGGCTTTTTAGTGAACCCGTTAGAAATTTAACCGAGTAAAATTCTCTAATAATGATATTAAGTTGTATAATTTGGTTAAAAGCCCATAATTAACAATTTGAACTCTTAAAATTTGATTTTACTTATTTTGTGACCATTTTGTTAGGTTTAAAGTGTGTATATGTAATGAGTTTTATAGTAAACACATTGAAATTTAAACGGAGTAAAGTGCTGTGAATTTGACATAAATGGGTTTAATCATATTCAAAAGCCTATATTTAACTATATGAACTCATGTAGTCTATTTGAATCTCATTTTGTGGTCGGTTTATTCGATATAAAGTATGCATGTCAAACTGGGCTTTTTAGTGAACCTATTAGGAATTTAACCGAGTAAAATGCTCAAAAGTTTAGATTAAGCTGTATAGTTTGGTTCAGAAACCCATAATTAACTATTTGAACTCATTTAGTTTATTTGAATCTCATTTTGTGGCCGGTTTGTTCGATTTAAAGTATGCATATCAAATTGGGCTTTTTAGTGAATCCGTTAAAATTTAATAGAGTAAAATGCAATAATATTGAGATTAAGTTGTATAACTTGGTTCAAAGACCCATAATTAACTATTTGAACTCTTAAAATTTGATCTATACTTATTTTGCGACCGTTTTGTTAGGTTTAAAGTTTGTATATCTAATGAGTTTTATACTAAACACATTGAAATTTAAACCGAGTAAAGTGCTCTGAATTTGAGATTAAGTGGTTTAATCATGTTCCAAAGCTCGTAATTAACTATTAGAACTCATATAGTATGATTGAAACTCATTTTGTTGTCTGTTTGTTGGTTTTAAAGCGTGGATGTCTAATTGGGCTTTTTAGTAAATCTGTTATAATTTTAACCAAATGAAATGCTCTGCAATTGAGATTAAGTTGTATACTTTGTTTCAAAAGCCCATAATTAACTATTTGAACTAATAAAATTTGATTTATTCTTATTTTGCAGCCATTTTGTTAGATTTAAAGTGCGCATATCTAAATGAGCTTTATAGTAAACACATTGAAATTTAAACCGAGTAAAGCGCTATGAATTTGACATTAAGTGGTTTTATCATATTCAAAAGCCTATATTTGAAAGCATGTACTTTGATTGAATCTCAATTTGTGGTCGGTTTGGGTGATTTAAAGCATGCATATCTAATTGGACTTTTTAGCGAACCCATTAGAAATTTAACAGAGTAAAATGCTCTAATATTGAGATTAAGTTGTATAATTTGGTTAAAAGACCATAATTAACTATTTGAACTCTTAAAATTTTATTTAGACTTATTTTTGCGACCATTTTGTTAGGTTTAAAGTGTGTGTATATAATGAGCTTTAAAGTAATCAGATTAAAATTTAAACCGAGTAAAGAGCTATGAATTTGATATTAAGTGATTTAATTATATTCAAAAGCCAATAATTAACTATTAGAACGCATGTACATTGATTGAATCTCTTTTTGTGGTCGGTTTGTTCGATTTAAAGCGTGCATGTCTAATTGAGCTATTTAGTGAACCGTGAGAAATTTAACCGAGTAAAATGCTCTAATAATGAGATTAAGTTGTATAATTTTGTTCAAAGCCCATAATTAACGATTTGAACTCTTAAAATTGGATTTATTCATATTTTGCGACCGTTTTGTTAGGTTTAACGTGTGTACATCTAATGAGTATTATAGTAAACACATTGAAATTTAAACCGAGTAAAGTGCTCTGAATTTGACATTAAGTGGTTTAATCATATTCAAAAGCCTATAATTAACAACTTGAACTCATTTAGTTTATTTGAATCTCATTTTGTGGTTGGTTTTTTTAATTTATTTAAAGTATGCATGTCGAATTGGGTCTCTTTAGTGAACCCGTTAAAATTTAATCGAGTAAAATGCTAAATTTTTTTGATTAAACTATATAATTTGGTTCAAAAACCCATAATTAACTATTTGAACTTAAGAAATTTGATTTATACTTATTTTGCAACCATTTTGTTAGATTTAAAGTGTGTATCTCTAATGAGTTTTATAATAAACACATTAGAATATAAACTGAGTAAAGTGCTCTAAATTTGAGATTAAGTTGTTTAATCATATTCCAAAGCTCGTAATTAACTATTAGAACTCATATAGTATGATTGAATCTTATTTTGTTGTCGGTTTGTTGGGTATAAAGCGTGCATTTCTAATTGGGCTTTTTAGTGAATCTGTTATAATTTTAATCAAATGAAATGCTCTACAATTGAGATTAAGTTGTATACTTTGTTTCAAAAGACCATAATTAACTATTTGAACTCTTGAAATTTGATTTATTCTTATTTTGCAGCCGTTTTGTTAGGTTTATAGTGTTCATATCTAAATGAGCTTTACAGCGAACACATTAAAATTTAAACCGAGTAAGGTTCTCTAAATTTAAGATTAAGTGGTTTAATCATATTCAAAAGCCCATAATTAACAATTTGATTGCTTGTAGTTTTATTGAATCTTTTTTTGTGGTCTGTTTGTTATATTTAAAGCGTGCATGTCTAATTGGGCATTTTAGTAAACTCATTAAAAATTTAACCGAGTAAAATGCTCTAAAATTGAGATTAGGATGTATAATTTGGTTGAAAATCCATAATTAACTATTTGAACTCATGAAATTTGATTTATACTTATTATGCGACCATTTTGTTAGGTTTAAATTGTGTATATCTAAAGAGTTTTATAGTAAATACATTGGAATTTAAACCGAGTAAAGTGCTCTACATTTGAGATTAAGTGGTTTAATCATATTTAAAAGCCTATAATTAACTATTAGAACGCATGTGCTTTGATTGAATCTCTTTTGTGGTCGGTTTGTTTGATTTAAAGCGTGCATGTCTATTTGGTCTTTTTAGTGAACCCATTAGAAAAATTTTTTGAAGGAAAGGGCCTCAATAAAAATCCTCTATAGCTCGTCACCTCGAGAGGTGAGTAGGCCCTATGGGGAAAAGAGTACTCATGGTTTTATTGAGAAGAAGAGGAGAACCTCACGAGTTTAGCGGGAAAGATAAAACCAAAACAACAGGACATAAATGAACGCAAAGCCCTAGTAGCTAAGACATGGGCTACAACGTTTGCGTCTCTAGGTACATAACAAATCTTAGAATCAGGCATAGTACCAAGAGTGGAGCGGATGCGGGACACAAAATGTCGCACCGTGGAGAATCTTGGTGATGAGCATTACTAACCTTGTTGGCAATGGAAGATGAGTCAGTTTCAATAATCACATTAGTCTCGCCATTAGTAACCGCGAATTTTAAACCTTCTAAAATGACAAGAGCCTCGGTAGAAGCTAGATCTGGATAGAAAACGAGCGGCATAGAACAAGCACCAAGGACGGAGCGAGAAGAATCCCGAGCGATGACGCCTGCAGTGCTCCCTTTAACACAAGGTCAAAGGCGCCATTTGTGATAATCTTGACGAAACCAGGATTCGGTTTCGTCCATCTAGCTTGAGCAAAAGTGGGCTCGACTAGCTGGGAGTGTTGATGGGAAGTATCATTGAGGTGGAGAAAATTCGAGCAGGGGGTCCTTCCAACTGGAGCACCTATTTGGCACTGGGACAATCCCTTATAGCATGGAGGGTGGTTTCAGTAGTCATATTACAAATCGGGCATACCCCCGTACCAAGATTTGCTTAGAGGAGTTTATGGCCCGTTGGTAATGCATCATGACATAATCGTCATCCAAAGGACCGAACCTTTGGTAGAGTGGGCAGTTTATATAGAAATTTCCAAAGTTTAGAGGGCCTATTGATTGGCCCTGGCTGTAATTGCAGGAATTGGTAACAAGACCGTACCTTATAGATGCCAGTCATGGTGACCCCAAAGGGTGGTGTCTTTTATGTCATTGATAATGGGTACATTAAGGATGGTATTGGCATCTTCATGGGAGAAGTATTCTCTTACCTTTGATTCGTCCCATCGAGGTAGGTTAGGCACCATGAAGGTACCTGCTCAAAGAGGGACTTCGTCATTCACCTCATAATCACCATAAAGGTGCACAGGCTGAGAGCCGCCCCATTTGTCAAAGTGGATCTGAACTTGGTTGGATATGCCTGGTCGTTTGAAGAATCTATTGCGAAGCTTAGAGATAACTATGCTAATTCCTTTCCAGGCAAAAGAAGATTTCCGAGTGTGATCAGATTCAAGGATAGAACTTGTGGGATATTACTTGCATTTGTAGACCTGACTTAAGAGGTTATCAGGTTCACAGATCAAATGCTAGATTTGTTTACCTAGTAAAGCGACATTGAAGTGGTGAAGATCACGAAAACCTATCCCTCCTGCTGCTTTTGGCATACAGATTGTGTCCCAAGGGAGCATATGCCTACCTCGTTTGTCAGCTTTTCCAGACAACCAATATCGGCGTATCAAAGTGGTCATCAATAATGTTTTGTGGCAAAAGGTAGAAAGACATGACATACTGAGGCATAGATTGTATGACTGATTTAATGAAAATTTCTCTACCACTAAAGAAAAAAGATGTTTATTATCCCACATACTCAGGCGGACATTCATTTTGTCCCTGGCAAAATCCAAGGTCACAGTTTTATTTTCCCTATTAAGAGAGGGACTCCCAGATAAATGCATGGATCATCAACCTCTCTTACGTGAAGGATATCATTAATTTCCACTCGAAGCGGCGTGGAGGTTTTTCGGGAAAAGAAAATAATAGACTTTTCAAAGTTCACCGCCTGCCCAGACGAAGTAGCATAAGTGTGTAAAGCATCTTTAAGTCATTGAGCTTCTATAGTTGTATTCTAGATTTATACAACGCAGTCATCTGCAATGTGGAGGTGGTTGATGGGCCCATTCCTGCTAGTACAAAGTCCTAGTAGATTACCATTTTCTTGCTCAGCAATGAGCAGTGCTGATAGGCCTTGGGAACAAAACAGAAAAAGGAAAGGAGATAGAGTGTCCCCTTGTCGCAAGCCTCTGTGAGGTTTAAAGGGCCGTGAAAGGGAATCGTTGACACGTACTTGGAAGGAAACAGAGGATATACACCTCATAATAAGGGAAACCCAGTGGGTTTGAAAACCAAGCTTAAGCATAATTTGATCAAGGAAAGGCCATTCAGCACGGTCGAATGCCTTTTCCATGACTAGCTTTAAGCTAAACCTTGGGCAAGTGAGGTCTCACCAGTATGTAAGGTGTGGATAAGCTCATGTGCAATGAGAATATTGTCAGTTATGTTCCGCCCTTGGACAAAATCAACTTGATTACCACTTATGCATAAAGGTCTAATAGATTTCAGACGATTAACAAGTAGTTTTGCAACTGTCTTGTAAAGGATTGTGCAAAGGCTAATAGTTCTAACATGACGCATTGTTGTGGGTTCGCTGATCTTGGGTATAAGCACAATGATAGTACGATTGACCTCTTCCATATTAACCGACCCTCGTAAGAGTCCAGGGCAGAGGTTTATAAAATCCTGGCCAAGGATTTCCCAATGCTTCCTAAAGAAGCCACTTGGGAAACCATCAACTCCTGGAGCTTTCCGGGGGTCAATATCACGGAATGCAATTGTAATTTCGTTTGCTGTGAAGTCCTTAAGAAGGTCATTATTCATCGGTTCAGTTACAATAGTGGGAATGCTATCCATAATGAAAGATGCAATAGTAGGAGAGGAAGACAAAAAGAGGTTTTGAAAGTAGTCAATAGCAGTAGACATGATATTTGTTGTATGTGTTTGCCATAAATTATGGTTATTGAAAAGCCCAACAATGTGATTCTTCCTCCGTACCTGGAGCATAGCGGATCAGTTTAGTGAACCTATTAGAAATTTAACCGAGTAATACGCTCTAATATTGAGATTAAGTTGTATAATTTGGTTCAAAGCCCATAGTTAACGATTTGAACTCTTAAATTTTGATTTATACTTATTTTTCGACCGTTTTGTTAGGTTTAAAGTGTGTATATCTAAAGGGTTTTATAGTAAACACAATGAAATTTAAACCGAGTAAAGCCCTATGAATTTGAAATTAAGTGGTTTAATCATATCCAAAAGCCTTTAACTAACTATTAGAAAGCATGTACTTTGATTGAGTCTCATTTTGTGGTCGGTTTGTTCGATTTAAATCGAGCATATCTAATTGGGCTTTTTAGCGAACCCATTAGAAATTTAACCGAGTAAAATGCTCTAATATTGAGATTAAGTTGTATAATTTGGTTCAAAGACCATAATTAACTATTTGACCTCTTAAAATTTGATTTATACTTATTTTGTGATCGTTTTGTTAGGTTTAAAGTATGTATATATAATGAGTTTTATAATAAACACATTGAAATTTAAACCGAGTAAAGTTCTCTGAATTTGACATTAAGTTGTTTAATCATATTCAAAAGCCTATAATTAACTATTAGAAAGCATTTAATTTGATTGAATCTTATTTTGTGGTCGGTTTGCTCGATTTAAAGTATGCATGTCTAATTAGACATTTTATTGAACCCGTTAGAAATTTAATTGAGTAAAATGCTCTTATATTGAGATTAAGTTTTGTAATTCGGTTCAAAGACTATAATTAACTATTTGAAGTCTTAAAATTTGATGTAAACTTATTTTGCGACCATTTTGTTAGGTTTAAAGTGTGTATATCAATTGAGTTTTATAGTAAACACATTGAAATTTAATATGAGTGAAGTACTCTGGATTTGACATTAAGTGATTTAATCATATTCAAAAGCCTATAATTAACTATTTGAACTCATGTAGTTTATTTGAATCTCATTTCGTGGTCGGTTTGTTCGATTTAAAGTATGCATGTCTAACTGGGCTTTTTAGTGAACCCATTAGAAATTTAACCGAGTAAAATGCTTAAAAATTTAGATTAAGCTGTATAATTTGGTTCAAAAACCCAAAATTAACTATTTGAACTCAAGAAATTTGATTTATACTTATTTTACAACCATTTTGTTAGGTTTAAAGTGTGTATATCTAATGAGTTTTATAATAAACACATTGAAATTTAAACCATGTAAGGTTCTCTAATTTTAAGATTAAGTGGTTTAATCATATTTAAAAGCCCATAACTAACAATTTGGACGCTTGTAGTTTGATAGAATCTTATTTTGTGATCGGTTTGCTCGATTTAAAGTGCGCATGTCTAATTAGGCATTTTAGTGAATCCATTAGAAATTTAACCGAGTAAAATGCTCTAAAATTGAGATTAAGATGTATAATTTGGTTCAAAGTCCAAAATTAACTATTTGAACTCATAAAATTTGATTTATACTTATTAATTGACCGTTTTGTTAGGTTTAAAGTGTGTATATCTTATTCAAAAAAAGTGCGTATATCTAATGAGTTTTAGAGTAAACAAATTTAAATTTAAACCGAGTAAAGTGCTCTTAATTTGACATTAAGTGGTTTAGTCATATTCAAAAGCCAATAATTAAGTATTTTGTACGGGGCTAGTTGTGAAGAAATAACATTCCTCGTTCATTCATTAACCTACTATTGTAACAAGCATTCCTCTGCAGCAAAAACAAACATGGTGTTGTGTTAGGATGTTAAAAAGGCTTAAAATAAAATGAAAAATCAGAATTGAGGGAGGAAGAAGTTGCTGGAAATTTTTTGACAGATTTGAAGGTTGAAGATGAAGTTCTTCAAGCATTCATCAATGGCAGCAACGTTCTTGAAGTTTGAACAAACTCCGTGGAAGAACCCAAACAATCTACTGAACGGACCCGAACCTTATCTTGAATCTGCTCAAAAACGGACTTAGACACTTCAATTATCGAACAATTGAAAACCCGAAGTATCAATTAACTTGACAACAATTCAGAATTGATAGTCAAGGAAAAGTTCTAAAAAGAACCAGGTTTGAGAGAAAATCTCACAAAGAAATTTATTCATTAAAAAGTCTAACCTTGTCTTTACAAAATTATGGAAATATATAGGAATAAAGGAGAAGTTGGCCAAAATTGAATTTGTGGCCAATATTTGAACAAAAATAACTAAAATAAATCACTCTAGGCTTCATTTAATTTCAGCCTAGTGATTTGGCACATAAAACACTTTAAACATGTGTTAAATGTTTGAATTTTGAACACAAAACCACTCATTCTTATCCGTTGGGTGTTTGGTCTTCAAGAACAAGGGCTTTGTTTGGCTGGAAATGCATTTACACACCCACACATGTGCACAAGGTTGCCATATGTGTCCCACATGCTTAGGACACATTCCCTTCGTGTAAGATAGGTTTCAGCTGCCGATGTCACTTCAGCTTGAGCTGAGCCAGCTGGAAATTGAGTAGAGCTGAAACGAGCTAGCTGAGAGTGTAAGGAGCTAAACGGAGATGGGAGCTACGCCTCTGAGTTGCCTCGAGCTAAAGTGAGTTGCGTGCACTCCATTAAGCTTCTTCTGAGCTAAATATAATTCACTTGAGCTGCTGTTGAGTCGAGTATGCCCACTTGAGCTAAGGTTGCTAAGGTTCTCCTTAAGTATCTATATCAAACAAGGCAAACACATCTAAAAAGCCTTGTAGTCTTATTTTAACCACACAAACACACTTAAAACCAAATGCAAACATACTTAACATAGTATATACATAAGTAAACACACATACTGATGTGTGCCGATCTTGTTGATGATGCTGAACGGCAAACTTTGATTGTAGGACCTAGGAAGGAAACAAGTCTCTCGCAAGAAGTGACTGCAAAAAAATGAAGAATTAAGGATAATGGATGAAAGGAATAGGTGAAATGAATTAAGGGAATAGTTTAGGGACTGATTTGGAAGCGGAAGGATGTGTGTTGTTGATAAGGGTGAATGGATGTTTAGGACGTTTTATGATGATGATAAAGGATGGGAATGGTGAATGGAATAAGAGGATATGTAAGGATGGGAATGGTGAATGGAATAAGAGGATATGTAAGGATGGTAATATGGTGAAATGGAAATAGTATCATAAAGATACTCAAGGAAGAAACTAGTTTATAGAAAACCTAATCTTGAACCTTATATTGATCTTTAAGGGGTGGTGATAAACGGACGTTGACCCTTTTAGTATATTAAACTAAAAGAACCGGAAGTATCAAGATGGATAGAAAGGGTTTGACGCCACAAGTACGAAAGTACTTGATAAGTCGATAAAGTTCTAGGAAGAACTAAATGAGAGAAAATTCTCACAAAGGATAAAATATATTCTGAATTATGTGTTTACAAAATCAAAATCCAAGTCCTATTTATAGTTTTCTAAGGGGTTTGGCCGAAATGACCTCTAACTATTCGGATAACCATTCATTTGAATGGTGTCTCTCTCCAAATCTATTAGAAGAGTTGTAACTTTTCGGTCCAGCCTGCACAACCTTCAGTAATTGGGCCATATCTCCCGATATCGGATTAATGCTATTAAACACGCGTTGAAAAGATAAGAGATAGAGGAATAACTTCCATGAAGACACCGAAACCAAATTCTTCTTGTATCCTGATCGAAATTGGCAAACAAGTGGACCATCGAGAATATGTTCAATGAAAAGTGCTATCTCTTTGTTTTGGCGCCCACTTACTTTCCCTCCATGATCTTGGCGCCCAATGTGGATGATGGACGAACATGATGCTTGGTGAAGGGTAGGTGACCTTCGGGTGTTGAGTTGGGAGTGACAGCTGGAGTTGAGGTGAGCTAATCGATCTGGGTGTGAGCTGGATTGAACTGAGCTATCTAGCTAAAAGACTTAGCTAAAGTTTGAAGCTGAAATAAGCTAATCCGAGCTTCCTTTAGCAAAGTGAGCTGGTCCATTAGCTTCCTTATACTCTTTTCTAGTGTGAGGAGTGTTTTGGAGCTGATCCGAATCTCCAAAGGTCTCGTTTTGAATTATGCTTCATTTTAGCTCATATGAGATTTGTGAGTTGACATGGAGCTAGCCTTTAGACCTTTAAGTACTATAGGAGTGTTCCACGCATTTACAAGCTATTTTGAAGTTGACTCCTTGTGTTTCTAGCATTACCTTCCGTTTAGCTTCTTTTGAGCCGACTGAGCTGACACTGAGCTAATACTTACTCCTTGAACTGTAGGTAAGTCCTATGAAGAAAACATAATTATGGAAATAGTGAGAGTACTTAAAATAACTTAATATGAGTTTAGAATTAAGCTGAAACTTAATAATGTGTTTATAATGACTGTTCATGTCTATAGCTTAATTAATATAACTTTTAAGTATCTTACTATAAAGTATATAAAATTAATAAATAATAAGATCAGTAAGATAACCCCCCTTTGATTGTAGGATCTAGGAAGGAAGCAAGTCTCTCGCAAGAAATGGCTGCAATAATGAAGAATTAAGGATAATGGATGAGAGGAATAGGTGAAATGAATGAAGGGAATAGTTTAGGGACTAATTTGGAAGCGGAAGGATGTGTGTTGTTGATAAGGGTGAATGGATGTTTAGGACGTTTTATGATGATGATAAAGGATGAGAATGGTGAATGGAATAAGATGATATGTAAGGATGGTGATATGGTGAAAAGGAATGGTGAAATGGAAATAGTATCTTAAAGATACTCAAGTAAGAAACAAGGTTATAGAAAACCTAATCCTGAACCTTATATTGATCTTTAAGGGGTGGTGATAAACACACCTTGACCCTTTTAGTATATTAAACTAAAAGAACCCAAAGTATTAAGATGGATAGAAAAGGGTTTGACGCCACAAGTACAAAAGTACTTGATAAGTCGATAAAGTTCTAAGAACTAAACGAGAGAAAAATCTCACAAGTAATTTTATATAATCTGAATGGTGCGTTTACAAAATGAAATCCAAGTCCTATTTATAGTTTTCTAAGGGGTTTGGCCGAAATAGCCTTTAACTATTCGGATAACCATTCATTTTAATGGTGTCTCCCTCCAAATCTATTAGAAGTGTTGTAACTTTTCGGTCTAGCCTGCACAGTCTTCAGTAATTGGGCCATATCTCAAGATCCCGATATCATATTGATGCGATTCAACATGTGTTGGAAACATAAGAGATAGAGGAACAACTTTCATGAAGACACCTGATATGTGCACGCCCAACATTAATTTCTGCCCATACCCTAAGTCACACAATTCCAATTAGGGAGTTCTACTTAATACTCTTTATTTATTCAATTCATGTGCTACACTCGCTTGCTATCTCATATTATATACCTATAATGTTTATGTCCTTATATTACTATTGATAACTTAGTAATTGGTATTGAACCACAAGTTTATCTAGCTTATATTATGCATAATTAATATTCAACACATGTTTAATAACATCTACTTAATAGATTAAGTTGTTTCTTTGCAGGTTATGTTAAACACAGCTTAATATTGGCCAGCTCCGTTTTAGCTCAAATGCACCATTTGAGCTCAAAACAAAGAATCATTGTTTGAGGCACTTACTAGCTTTCGATCAAGACCAAAATATACAAAACACTCCTAGGCAGCACAATGAAGTGGATGCTAGCTTCGTTCCAGCTAACGAATCTAGAATGAGCTCAAAACGACAAATGGTGAATTTCCATCCATATGGGATTCGGATCAGCTCCTACACACTCTTATGGATTAAGGAGAGTATTATAGCCCTAAGGATCAGTTCACTCAGATAGGGGGTTAGCCGTTCAGCTTAAATTATCACTCAAAGATTGTGAACTTTCAGCTAGCTAAATCAGCTAGCTAGCTGAGCTCAAGTCAACTCACTTTCAACTCAATCAACTCATCTTAGCTCACCCTACAACCTTCAGCTCAACCATGGAAGGACATGTTCCCTCCCCAAGAGACACAACCGACCAACCATGGAGGGAAACATGTTTTGGGCGCCAAAAACAAAGTGATAGCACTCTTCATTGGACAGATTCATGATGGTCCACTTGTGTGCCAATTTCGGGCAGGATACAATTAGAATTGGGCTTCGGTGTCTTCATGAAAGTTGTTCCTCTATCTCTTGTCTTTCCAGAACATGTTGAATCACATCAATCCAATATCGGGAACTCAAGATATGCCCAATTAACTGAAGACTGTGCAGGATGGAATTTTAAACCGAAAAGTTACAACAATTATTGGAAGGAGACACCATTTAACCAAACGGTTAAAGATGGAGATACCACCAATTGAACAGACACCAAGGCCACTATTCAGCCACCTTTTCAAAGGGAAATGTCCCTTGTCCACACCCTTTCATTTCCTATAAATATGTAGCCATTTTGGCATTTGAAGACACAACTTTGAATCAGATTATTTAGTTTGTGAGTTAATCTCTCATTCTTGTTCTTTTAAGAATTTTATCGACTTATCAAATCATCTATTTGATTTGTGGCATCACCCTCAATCCTTTATACTTCAGGTTTCTGGAATTACATTTCCAAGAGGTCTCTGTGCATCTACCACCCTAAGAGTTGCAACTAGATTGGGTTTATGTTCCTATAACATAAGTTAACCTTTGCCCCTTTGAATACTATCATTCCAGCATCACATAAACCCATCCATCTTCCATTTTCGTCCACCATTCTTCACCATCCCTTAACTTATTCTTCCATATCATTTACTTCACTTAAACACCTCCATTTCCTTCCTTAATCAACCATCAACATCCCCCAAGCATTCCCTTCATCAAAACAACTTCCTTTTGATCTAAACAATACCCTAACACCTTAACCTCTTCTTGAATCATCTTTATCTTATTTCCAGCATCTTTTAACATTCTTTTGTTCAGGAAACAAGCGTGATACAAGGCTTGCTTGCATTCTAAGGTCCGGGCAATCAAAGCTTCTCTCTACAAGCATCTTTGAAGAGTTGGAGCGTATCATATGGTATCAGAGCAAAGGAAGAATCAAGTAAGCCCTATTTCTTGTTATTTCAATTCTTATCAAAAAAAAAGAGAAAGAAAAGAAAAGAAAGAAAAAAAAAGAATTTTGATTGTTCCAGAATATAAGGAATCTGAATTAGATTAAAAAAAGAAGAGAAGAGAAAAGAAATCAAAATTTGCAAAGGGTGAAGATTCAAGTACAAACGTCCAAGCAACCAACTCCAAGAAGTTCCTCAAGTTTGATTGCTCAAGACCAGTTTGTAAGTTGAGTTTTGTGGTAACATTTCTGTTTTCTTTAGTCTTTGAAAATTTTCTTTTACTATTCATTCCCTAAATTTTTTTGTTTCTTCTTTTAAAACTTTTTCCTTCTTTCTATTTGCACACCTAACCTTTGTTTCAGCCCAAACGCCATCATTTCTTAAGATATTTGACAAGTTTTGAATAAGTTCTTCTATGAACTTGATTTTAGATATTTGAGAGGTAAAAGGCAAGAGAGTGGTGAGCACAGAAGGGGAAATAAAAGCCAGAATTCCCAGAGTGTAAACACGAGTGAATTGAGTGCCATATTTCTTTCCTTGGAGTGACCGTGAGGATTTTGTGTGTGTGAATTAGTGAGGTCCTGAAACTTTTGTTTCATTTATTCATACTAACAATATGTCGCAGCACTCAAATGAAAACAATCGGGAAGAACGATAAGCCCAGAACCTCCAAACACAAGCTCTAATAAGGGAAATGCAAAAGCTCTTACGTGTTGAGTTAGAACCAATTCATGAGCGGATGGACCTTATTGAGGAGTCTAGTGGAGGGCGTACAAGGGGCCAAGATGGACAAAATCATAGAAGGCATCCCATGCAACATGAGAATGAAGAAGAGAGTGACAGAGAAGATGTCATTTCTATCCGGCGCAATGCAAGGAACCATGGCCAATTGGATGACAATTTTGGGAATATCCGAGTTAACATCCCTCATTTTCAAGGAAAATTACACATCTTCGAATGCCATAACTATTCCGAGCAAAAGAAGGTGCGCATGGCTGCCTAAGAATTTGTTGAATACGCACTTGTATAGTGGGATCAACTAAGATCAACAAGTAGACGCAATGGTGAACGACCTATCAACACTTGGAGAGAAATGAAAGGTATTCTGAGGAAACGTTTTGTGCCTACTCATTATCATCGTGATCTCTATTATAAGTTGCAGAATCTTAAACAAGAAAGTAGAAGCGTGGAAGACTACTACAAAGAGATGGAGATAGCCATGATCTGAGCAAGTGTGGATGAAGACCGTGAAGCTACCATGGCAAGGTTCTTGTCCGGATTAAACAAAGAGATTGCTGATGTAGTGGAATTACAACACTACATTGAAAATGAGGACACGGTGCATATGGCTATTAAAATCGAGAGGCAGCAACGCAAGAGATCATCTTCTAGAGGCGCCACTAATGCAGTCCCTAAATGGAGTCCAAACACACCTCGGAGAAATAATCCTTTCCAAGGCAAAGAATAGGCTGAAACATCCAAAACCAAGCCTATGGTAGAGAATGTTCGAGGAAAGCAACAAGAAGTGTCCACACGATCCCGAGAGATCAAATGTTTCAAGTGCTTAGGGCATGGCCATATTGCTAACCAATGTCCAAATAAAAACACTATGTTGTTGCTGGAAAATGGAGAGATTGTATCGGATAATGAAGAAGAAATTTTGGAAGAATCTGAGCAAGAGGAAGAAGAAGAATTCACCCCTGCCGTTGAAGGACAACTTATGGTTGTTAAAAAGCTTTTAAACACCCAAATGGCAGAAGAAGAGGAGCAACGAGAGAACATATTTCACACTAGGTGTTATGTTAACAACAAAGTGTGTTTTATGATAATCGATGGTGGAAGCTGCACCAACGTGGCCAGCACTCTTATGGTGGATAAACTCGGCCTCAAAACTTTAAAGCATCGAGCCCCATATAAACTCCAATGGCTCAATGATTCGGGGGAATTAAAGGTCATCAAACAGGTTCTTGTCCCTTTCTCTATTGGTTCATATAAGGATGAGGTTTTTGTGCGACGTAGTTCCTATGCACGCAAGTCACATTTTACTTGGAAGGACATGGTAATATGATCGAAGAACGATGCATGATTGTTACACCAATCAGTTCATCTTCAAGCATGGAGGCAAGAAGATAGTGCTTGCAACTATGACGCCAAAACAAGTGCAAAGTGACTAGATTCTGATGAAACAAAGTGTGGAGGCTTGGAAACAAGAGAAGATCAAAACCAAGCTTAAAGAAGGAAGGCCTAAGGAGGAAAAGGCATCTGATAGCATCAAGTTGATTAGGGAATGTCTTTTGACACATCCCGTGATCAGTTTTGAATTTTCTAACCTAAAAGAAGCCAAAACATTCTCATCTTCTTTTCAGAAACTCAAGGAGGATTTAGAAGGCCATGCACGGCAAAAACATGTCATTCCCATTGCTAAGGGAGATTCCAACACCAAGGGGTTCGATTTGAGGATAAATCACCCAAAAAAGGAGGGGATGATATGTGCACGCCTAACCTTAATTTCTACCCGTACCCTAAGTCACACAATTCCAATCAGGGAGTTCTACTTAATACTCTTTATTTATTCAATTCATGTGCTACACTCGCTTGCTATCTCATATTATATACCTATAATGTTTATGTCCTTATATTACTATTGATAACTTAGTAATTGGTATTGAACCACAGGTTTATCTAGCTTATATTATGCATGATTAATATTCAACACATGTTTAATAACATCTACTTAATAGTTTAAGTTGTTTCTTTGCCAGCTCCGTTTTAGCTCAAATGCACCATTTGAGCTCAAAACAAAGAATCATCGTTTGAGGCACTTACCAGCTTTCGATCAGGACCAAAATGTACCAAACACTCCTAGGCAGCACAATGAAGTGGATGCTAGCTTCGTTCCAGCTCACGAATCCAAAATGAGCTCAAAACGAAAAATGGTGATTTTCCATCCATATGGGATTCGGATCAACTCCTACACACTCTTATGGATTAAGGAGAGTATTATAGCCCTAAGGATCAGTTCACTCAGCTAGGGGGTTAGCCATTCAGCTCAAATCATCACTCAAAGATTGTGAACTTTCAGCTAGCTAAATCAGCTAGCTAGCTGAGCTCAAGTCAACTCACTTTCAACTCAATCAACTCATCTTAGCTCACCCTACAACCTTCAGCTCAACCATGGAAGGACATGTTCCCTCCCCAAGAGACACAACCGACCAACCATGGAGGGAAACATGTTTTGGGCGCCAAAAACAAAGTGATAGCACTCTTCATTGGACAGATTCATGATGGTCCACTTGTGTGCCAATTTCGGGCAGGATACAATTAGAATTGGGCTTCGGTGTCTTCATGAAAGTTGTTCCTCTATCTCTTGTCTTTCCAGAACATGTTGAATCGCATCAATCCAATATCGGGAACTCAAGATATGCCCAATTAACTGAAGACTGTGCAGGATGGAATTTTAAACCGAAAAGTTACAACAATTATTGGAAGGAGACACCATTCAACCAAACGGTTAAAGATGGAGATACCACCAATTGAACAGACACCAAGGCCACTATTCAGCCACCTTTTCAAAGGGAAATGTCCCTTGTCCACACCCTTTCATTTCCTATAAATATGTAGCCATTTTGGCATTTGAAGACACAACTTTGAATCAGATTATTTAGTTTGTGAGTTAATCTCTCATTCTTGTTCTTTGAAGAATTTTATCGACTTATCAAATCATCTATTTGATTTGTGGCATCACCCTCCATCCTTTATACTTCAGGTTTCTGGAATTACATTTCCAAGAGGTCTCTGTGCATCTACCACCCTAAGAGTTGTAACTAGATTGGGTTTATGTTCCTATAACATAAGTTCCAGCATCACATAAACACCATCCATCTTCCATTTTCGTCCACCATTCTTCACCATCCCTTAACTTATCCTTCCATATCATTTATTTCACTTAAACACCTCAATTTCCTTCCTTAATCAACCATCAACATCCCCCACGCATTCCCTTCACCAAAACAGCTTCCTTTTCATCTAAACAATACCCTAACACCATAACCTCTTCTTGAATCATCTTTATCTTATTTCTAGCATCTTTTAACATTCTTTTGTTCAGGAAACAAGCGTGATACAAGGCTTGCTTGCATTCTAAGGTCCGGGCAATCAAAGCTTCTCTCTACAAGCATCTTTGGAGAGTTGGAGCATATCAACACCGAAACCCCAGTTCTACTTGGATCCTGCTCGAAAATGGCAAACAATTGGACCATCATGAATCTGCCCAATGAAGAGTGATGCCTCTTTGTTTTGGTGTGAAATTCATATTTCCCTCCAAGTAGTGTTGCCCAAACATGTTTCCCTCCATGGCTGATCAGTTGTGTCCCTTGGGGAGGGAATATGTCCTTCCATGGTTGAGCTGAAGGTTGTAGGGTGAGCTGAGATGAGCTGATTGAGCTGACTTAGCTAGCTCAAATCTTGCTTCCAATTTGAGCTTTCTAGACCTGACTTTAGCTGGTTGAGCTAGGCCTTTAAGTTCGTGAGCTCCTCTACATAGTTCCTTTATGTTCACGAGTTGAAATAGTCCTCCATTTGAGCTCCTTTGCATTCCTTTGTGTTTTAGTCATTCTCGAGCTGCTACGAGCTGCCATAATCCTTTCCAAGCAGAGTTGAGCTACCCTTGATGTTTTTAAGCTTCCACGAACTATTATCTTTACTTAAAATAGCTGAAACAATAAGTAAACAATGTGCAAGCTGAAACGGATTGAAATAAGCTAAAATGAGCTAGATAATATAGTTTAGCTAATATTAAGAATAAGCTGACCTAGAATAATTATAAAGATGTAGTTATGCAATCACAAAGCATCACTTAAATAGCAAAGCATGTTTGTCAAATTATAGAATGCATAAATTAGATCATAGAAAATAAAGTAAGGTAGAACTCCCTTAGAACCAGTCTTGAAGATTTTCAATGATGTGATTAAACCATAGAGAAAATATGTGCCGATTAGGATCATATCAACAATGCATATCTACGTGATAAAGCATCAACAATGACATTTTCTTTCCCTTTTTTGTAATGAATGACATAAGGAAAAGATTCTAAGAATTCACCCCACTTAACATGTCATTTATTCAATTTATGCTGACTTGTGATGTAACGTAAGGCCTCGTGGTCAGTATGGATCACAAACTCCTTAGGCAACAAGTAATGTTGCCACATCTACAAAGCCCGAATCAGTGTGTACATCTCTGTGTCATAAACCGTATAGTTCATGTAGCACCACTCAATTTCTCACTGAAATAGGCAATGAGCCTCTTTTCCTGTATCAAAACAACACCTATACCAATTCCAGAAGCATCACATTCAATTTCAAACGTTTTTATCAAAATCAGGTAATGCTAACATAGATGCTCAAGTCAAACAGTCTTTTTTTTAAAAGGCATCTTCTTGTTCCTTACCCCAAAAGAATATAGAATTCTTCTTAATAATCCCAATTAAGGGGGCAGTAATAGAACTGAAGTTAGGAATAAACCATCGATAAAAACTCGCTAAACCATGAAACAATCTAACCTAAGTAATCGATGTCGGTTGTGGCCATTCCTGAATTGCCCTTATTTTCTCAGGATCAACTTCAACTCCTTGTGAACTGACAATGTAACCAAGAAATGTGAGTTTGTCAGTACAAAATACACATTTCTCCATGTTACCAAACAATCTTTCTTCTTGCAAAACCTGCAAAACAGCTCGCAAATGTTCTACGTGATCCTGTAAAGACTTGCTATAAATCAAGATATCATCAAAGTAGACAACACAAAAATTTACCAATAGGATTGCAGAACATGGTTCATCAATCGCATGAAAGTATTAGGTGTGTTAGTTAATCCAAAAGGCATCACTAACCATTCATACAAACCTAGCTTCGTCTTGAAGGCTGTCTTTCCACTCATCGCCTTCTCTAATGCGAATCTGATGATAACCACTTTTAAAATCCATCTTTCTTCGGCACTAGTAGCACCGGAACAGCACACAGACTCAAGCTTTCTCGAATGTAACCCTTGTCCATTAACTCAGTAACTTGGCGTTGAAGCTCATTAGTTTCTTCGGGGTTAGTTCGGTAAGCTGGTCGGTTCGAGATAGTAGCACCTGGAATAAAGTCAATCTGATGCTCAATGCCACGAAGAGGTGGCAATCCCTTCGGTGTTTCATCCGGAAACATGTCCTCAAATTCCTGCAAAAGAGACAAAATCGGTGTAGATAGATAAGTAGGAAAATCTGCCAACAAACAATAATCTTTAAACATCAAAATAAGAACAGATTGTTGAGAGGAAAGACATTTTTTTATTTCGCTACTGCTTGCATAAACGGATATCTTCTTCTTCTTCTCTTTTATATCTTCTCTACTCTTTTTCATGCTCGCATGATCTTCAAACGCTTGACTCGGTGTCAAAGGATCCAAAGTGATCTTTTTACCTGCATGCATAAAAGAGTAACAATTCGTATATCCATCATGCATTTCCCTCTTATCATACTGCCAAGGGCGTCTCAATAACAGGTGAGTAGCATCCATAAAAACGACATCACAAAGGACTTCGTCCTTGTAGTTTCTGATTGAAAATGGTACAACAGCTTGCTGGTCACTTTAAGTTCACCACCATTATTCAACCATTGCAACTTATACGGATTAGGATGCTTCATCGTCTTTAGACCTAACCTGTCAACCATCACTAAACTAGCGACGTTAGTACAACTACCGCTATCAATAATCATTACACACACCTTATCTTGCACCTTGCATCATGTGTGAAAGATATTCTCACGTTATTGATCATCTGGTACCTGTTGCACATTCAAACTTCGCTTAATAACCATTAATTCCATCACCTTACCAGTTTTAGGAACCTCTAGGCAATCCTCGTCTTCCTCTTCGTTAGGGACGTCATGCACTTCTTCCTCTGAATCTGATTCAATCTCTCCATCATCTCGCATCAGCATAACCCTCCTGTTAGGACATTGGCTAGCAACATGTCCTCGACCATGTCACTTAAAACACTGGATATCTCTCGATCATTCTTGTGCCACCACTTTTTGTTTGCCTCGCCCATTATCAACAACTGAAGGCTTTGGCTTGCTGGATTCGCCTTGCTCTTGAATTCGCAGTGGCACTTGTGGTGCTTGTTTCCTAGCATGGTTAGGGGTATATAATGCATTTGAAAAAAGATTTAAATGGAGTAGTATTACCTTTAGTATAAACTTTTCTACGTTGTTGTCGCTAAATTTTCATTGCCATAGGCACCATGTCATCCAACTCGACATAATGCTACAATTCAACAACGTTAGCAATTTCAGAATTCAAACCTATCATAAACTGAGCTATAGTCGCTTCATGATCCTCAAGTATGTTTGCACGCATCATGGACATCTCCATCTCCTTGAAATAGTCCTCGACACTCCTATTACCCTGTTTCAAAGTTTGTAATATCTAAAATAAATCACGATGATAATGAGAAGGAACAAACCGTTTTCGCATGATACTCTTCATTTCGTCCCATGTTCTCATTGGTCCTTCACCCGTACGTCGTCGACTAATCATTAATTGATCCCACCATAATAGTGCATGACAACAAATTCCATAGTTGCTAATTGAACTTTCTTTTGTTCCGAGTAATTGTAACACTCGAAAACGTGTTCAACCTTTCTTTCCCATGTTAGATAAGCATTTGGATCTGAACGTCACTGAAAAGAAGGTATAACAACTTTTATGTTAGAAATATTATCATCAACTTGTTGATCACGTCTAGGGGTAGGTCTCGGGGATTGTTTGACTTCATTTTCATTGATTTCATCATGGGAAGAATTGGAACCTCCGTCAATTCTGTCCATTCAGGACTATAATGGCTCTAAAGCACCAGCCACTACTCTTTGCATCATTCTCTCCAAGGCATGCATTTGCAAGTCTGGTGGTTGTCTTTCATTAGAATGATCACCAGAACCTGTCGTTTTTCTTCTTCAAACAACAAAAGTAAACAAAAACAAACAAACAGATTAAAGGTTAGTGTAAAAGAAAATGGACCTCACAAATCACACAACAAAATCCTCACTGATCGCTCCAAGGAATTTGCACTAAAGAAAAGAGAAAATAACACTCAACACTCTTGTTTCACTCGGAAGAATACTTTGGCTCTTTTTTTTCTCCCCTTATGATCTCACACGCTTAGTTTGCCTTTTTCCTTAATCTCTCGTACTCAGTTCTTTAAAGGAACTAATCCCGACGTTCATACTCTGTAAATGTGTCAAATTGCAAGAAAGAACAGCGGGTGAAGGGAAATAATGCTAAAAAAAGAAATAAGGCTCAGAAGTTGAAGAAACAAAGAGCAAAAGTTAAGAATTACGGGCTGAAAAAGAGAAAACAAATGAAATGTAAGAAAGGATGCTAAAAGAACGAGAAATTGGCAACTTACGTAGTAGAAATGCTTACCACCATCCTATTTACGGAACAAACAAGAAAAGTTGATTTTAGATGATTACAAAGCATTTTAAGGTAACATAAACACATCCTTCAACATGTTAAGCATATCAACACTGTTGTTTTCCATTCTACACAATTTGGTACTATTTTTTTTCTTTTTTTTTTTTGAATTTCTGATTTTTTTACTTTTGAAATGTTGACTTTTGGAAGGTCAAATGTTGACTTTGACTACTGGATTTCCCATAAATAAATTCGAAACTTTTTGATATGCTCCAATTCTCCAAAGATGCTTGTAGAGAGAATCTTTGATTTTCCCGACCGTGATTGCAAGCAAGCCTTGGTCCTCGTACGCTTTCCTTGTTGTTTGATGAAGACAAGATGGTGAAGTGGTGTAAAGAGGGCTGCGATAGTGTAGGTTATATGTGTAATTTGTAAGGGAATGTAGGGTGATGTTTTTGTTAGGGAAATAAATGGAAAAGGTGATAGTGAAGACTAGGGAAGTCGGCTATGGTGATGGACGAAATGGATAGGATGGAATGTATGTAAGGTGGTAAAGAAATAGTATTCAAAGGTAACAAAAGTAGAACTTATGCTATGAAAGCATTAACCCAACTTATAGTATGCTTTGAGGGTGGTATAGGACTTAGACCCTTAGTGATACGAGGTAGCCTGTCGAAACGGACTTTCTTTGTATGTTATGAATCTAGGAATGTTGTAAGCATATTCCTGCAACAAGAATAACATAAAAACAACAAGGAAACAATGTTATATTCATGATGAAATTAGGAAATAAATGTGAGAACGAAAATTAAAGAAAAATAAGAAAAAGATGGCGTTTTGAAGAAAACTCGAAACAAGGAAGATGAATGCTTCAAGAAACATCCATGGCAGCAATTCTAGCGTTCAACAATGGTGAAATATGATGCTGGAATCGATTGAAAACGCTAAACTCGAAAGAACCTGCACAATATACTAAGCAAACCCGAATCGAATCTATTTAACGTCAAAGGAATTGGACCCTCTAGATAGCAATTTAGGAACCCGAAGTATCAAGAGTTTGACAATCAAAAACAAGTTTGAATGTCAGAAAAGTTCTAAAATGAACCAAATAAGAGAAAAACTCTCAAATATAATTTTTATTCAAAGTGTCTAACCTTGTCTTTACAAAATTATGGAAATATATAGGAGAGGAAAGGAGTTGGCCAAAATTCAATATGTGGCCATTATTTGAATGAAAATTGAAATTTAAATGCTAAAATAACTCCTTCTAAGCTCCTAATATCCTTAGCCACATGTTTGAACGAAAATAACACATTAAACATGTGTTTATTTGTTTGAAATTCAAACAAATAACTCCTAAAACTATCTTGGGCGTCCAACCATCTTAGCCACAAGTTTTGGCACGTTAAACATGTGCTAATTTGTTTGAATTTGAACAAAAACCACTCAGCCTTATCCATATAGCCTCCTAGTGCTTAAAAACAAGGGTTGCGTTTGGCTTGCACTCCCGTGAACGCCCACACATGTGCACAAGCCTCCCATGTACGTCTCACATGCATGGCACATGCCTAGGACACCATCCCTTCGACTAGGATACGTTTCAGATGCCATAGGTCACTTCAGCTTGAGTTGAGCTAGTTGGAAATTGAGTAGAGCTAAAACAAGCTAGCTGAAAGTGTTAGGAGCTAAATGGAGCTTAAAGCTAAGCCATTGAGCTGCCTCGAGCTAAGGTGAGCTGCGTGCACTCCGTTGAGCTTCTTCTGAGCTGAATAGAACCCACTTAAGCTGGTGTTCAGCTTCATACACTCTCTTGAGCTGGTGTTCTCCTATGTTCCTACATGTAAACATCACAAGAGTCCATCAATAATATAAACTCAATGGAAACATAAATAGAAGGCATAAACACTTGCAAACTTATTCAATAACACACATGAACTTAGAAATAAGTTAGAAATATTACAAACACTATCAAACAAATCCTTAAAACATACTTAATAATATATATACATACTTGAACATATATAATAAGTAGTATAGTGTAATATGTCACATATCAGCATGCAACACATTATAAATCCTATGTTCTAAGGCATAAACATGTTCAAATGAATATGAAATTGTAGCATAAGTAAGGAAAAGAATTTCCCTGAGTTTCTTTGCCTTAGAACGCATGATCATGGTTGGTGGCATAGATGTGCTCACATCACTTAGGAAATAAGTTCCTAGAATCTTAAGTATGGATCGAAAAGATAGGAGACGCCACAAACCTATATAATAGATTTGATAAGTCGATATAGTTCTAAAAAGAACAAGTTTGAGAGTAAACTCACAAAGGAATTTTTATATTGATTAAATATGTGTTTTACAAATGAATTTAAGTCCTATTTATAGTTTTCTAAGAGGTTTGGCCGAAATGGACTCTAACTATTCGGATAACCATTCATTTTAATGGTGTCTCCCTCCAAATCTATTAGAAGAGTTGTAACTTTTTAGTCCAGCCTGCACAGACTTTAGTAATTGGGTCATATATCGAGCTCCCGATATCAGATAGATGCGATTCAACATGCATTGGAAAGATAAGAGATAGATGAACAACTTTCATCAAGACACCAAAACCCAGTTCTACATGTATCCTGATCGAAAATGGCAAAGAAGTGGACCATTATGAATCTGTCCAATGAAAAGTGCTACCTCTTTGTTTTGGCGCCCACTCGCTTTCCCTCCATGATTGATACGAATTCGGTTTCCGAATATCCGAATTTGTATATGTGATTGCCTGATCGTGATTCTAGTAAGTAACTGAAATAAAAAATAAGAATTTTGAAATAGAACTTACAAGATGATATTAAATGGATAGATAGTATGGTGAAATGGAATGATGGTAAGATGGTTATTTTATTTAGGATGACGTATGGAAAATATGGATGTATGGATGATGGAAGTGAAGGAATGTAATTGATTGTGGGTGTAAACAAAGGAGGAACCAACACTAAAAAGTGAAGACCCATTCCTTAAGAGTTTTAAACCGTGAATTGGGTGAAAGGTAAATGGATTGTGACCCTCTAGTTATAAGAACTAGGAACCGACAATATAAAAATATGAATAGGGATGAATGCCACAAGAATAATCTTGCAAGCCGATAAAGTTAAAAAAGAACTATAAAAGAGAAACACTATCAAGTTGTAATATATGTCAAAAGTTCTATCTTTTACAATGCAATGAGTGCATATTTATAGGTGTAAGACAACAACAAATTGATTGGCCTAGACAAAGATTAAAAGCTCATTATTCTAGTGTTAAAGGCATATTAATTTGTAGGTTATCCTATCTCCAATTAGCAGTCAAAAAATTTGATCTAAGGATGAATGTGGACATTTTTAGGATGAATGTAGACATACATATCATCCACATGGAGAAACCCTTGGGTTGATGAACTTGATTATGTTGTCATTCATCCTCCTTTAATGGGCTATTGATAAATCATTGAATTCAGCAATTGAATGACCTCTTGAATTTTTGGAACAAACATCTTGTGATTATTCCCGTATTGAATTTCTAGCTTGCACTATCTTCAATAATTTAATCACATCTTAAGCTCCTGATATTGGATCGAGGTGATTCAAAGTGCATTGAAAAGCTTAGAAATATGGGAATAAGTTTGAAGAAGATCTCAAGACTCAAATATGCCTGTATCCAATCCAAAAATGGCGAATAAGTTGATTGATATTCCTTGAACTCCCTCCTTAAGTGATGCTTTAATTCTTGCCTTTACTCTCCCTTAAGTGGTGATAATGAAGGCTTTCATTGCATGTCTTCTTTGATAAAAAAACTGATCAGCTTTATGGAGGATTAAGTAGCTCTTAAGTGGTATTTATGTGCCTCTTTAAGTAGTGTATTTAGGAGCTCTTCAATGCCTTGTAACATAGTTGAAACTGACAACCTTTAAGTGGTGTAAATCTTCCTTCAATGTCTTGAAACTGATCAGCCATCATGGTGTCTTCAAGTGTCTTCAATTGGTGGTAAATGACTTGTCATTCTTATAGAAAATGATCAGTCATTTGATCCCAAATGAGTACCCTAGCTGAAAATATATGAGAAATCATTAGATAATATCTTTATTCAATAAAATAAATGCTTTGACTAACATGAGATAATTAAACTAACAAGCTTAAAAGAACTAACATGCTTAAATGTTCAAAACAAACATAAGTGAAACAATATGTTTAATTGAACAATATGACTTGTTTATTCATGAGAAAAAGTGCTGAAATTAATTATGCAAAATAAGTAAACTCATACAAACTAAATGCTCATGCAACACACTCCTAAGCCAGCACTCAATGCATGCATTAAAATGCATTAGTAACATGCTACTTTGTTCAAAAAGATGGCCAAGGTTCGAGATTCGGATCTTGCGCAAAGAAACAAAAGTTTAAGCATTCTGACTTCAATGATGTGATATTGGTTTGTAAAATTTTGGTTCTAGCCAGGATCACATCAAAGATCTTGGCGTCCAATGTGGATGATGGACGGACATGATGCTTGGTGAAGGGTAGGTGACCTTCGGGTGTTGAGCCGGGAGTGATAGCTAGAGTTGAGGTGAGCTAATCGAGTTGGGAGTGAGCTGGATTGAACTGAGCTAACTAGCTGAAAGACTTAGCTAAAGTTTGAAGTTGAAATAAGCTAATCCGAGCTGCCTTTAGCAAAGTGAATTGGTCCATTAGCTTTCTTATACTCTCTTATAGTGTGAGGAGTGTTTTGGAGCTGATCCGAATCTCCTAAGGCCTCGTTTTGAATTATGCTTCATTTGAGCTCATATGGGATTTGTGAGCTGACATGGAGCTAGCCTTTAGTCCTTTAAGTACTGTAGGAGTGTTCCTTGCGTTTCCAAGCTATTCTGAAGTTGGCTCCTTGTATTTCTAGCATTGCCTTCAATTTAGCTTCTTCTGAGCGACTGAGCTGACACCGAGCAAATACTTACTCCTTGAGCTGTAGGTAAGTCCTATGAAGAAAACATATAATGGAAATAATAAGAATGCTTAAAATAACTTAATATAAATTTAGATCCAAGTTGAAACTTAATAATGTGGTTATAATGGCTATTCATTTTTATAGCTTAATTAATATAACTCTTAAGTATCTTACTATAAAGTATATAAAAGTAATAAATACTAAGATCAGTAAGATAACTCCCATTTGATCCCATGCGATAAATGAGCAGAAAAGTGCACACATCACTTTTTTTATATTTGCTTTTTGTTTTGTTTTGTGGGTTTTTTATTTGTGCAGAACGTGCTAAATCCAACCTCAGCTTTGATTACCATATGATACGGGTCTGGTTGTGAAGAAACAACATTCCTCGTTCATTCACGGACCTAGGATTGTAGCAAGTTTCTTCTGCAGCAAAAACAAACATGGTGTTGTGTTAGGATGCTAAAAAGGCTTAAAATAAAACGAAAAATCAGAATTGAGGGAGAAAGAAGTTGCTGGAAATTTTTTGACAGATTTGAAGGTTGAAGATGAAGTTCTTCAAGCATTCATCAATGGCAGCAACGTTCTTGAAGTTTGAACAAACTCCAAGGAAGAACCCGAACAATCAACTGAACGGACACAAACCTTATCTTGAATCTGCTTGAAAACGGACTTGGACCCTTGAATTATCGAACAATTGAGAACCCGAAGTATCAAGTAACTTGACAACAATTCAGAATTGATAGTCAAGGAAAAGTTCTAAAAAGAACCAGGTTGAAGAGAAAATCTCACAAAGGAATTTATTCATCAAAAAGTCTAACCTTTTCTTTACAAAATTATGGAAATATATAGGAATAAAGGAGAAGTTGGCCAAAATTGAATTTGTGGCCAATATTTGAACGAAAATAACTAAAATAAACCACTCTAGGCTTCATTTAATTTCAGCCAAATGATTTGGCACATAAAACACATTTAACATAAAACACAAAACCACCCATTCTTATCCCTTGGACGTTTGGTCTTCAAGAACAAGGGCTTTATGATGTGTGCACATTTCTGCTCATTTATCTCATGCTTTCATGCTTCATTTCACGCATGGGATCAAAGGGGAGTTATCTTATTGATCTTAGTATTTATTACTTTTATATACTTTATATTAAGCTACTTAAGAGTTATATTACTTAAGCTATAAAAATGAATAGTTATATAATCACAATGATTAAAGTTTTAGCTTAGTTCTAAACTCATGTTAAGTATTTTAAGTATTCTAATTATTTCCATTATTATGTTTTCTTCATAGGACTTACCTACAGCTCAAGGAGTAAATAGTAGCTGGGTATCAGCTTAGTCAACTCAAAAGAAGCTAAACGGAAGACAATGCTAGAAACACAAGGAGCCAACTTCAGAATAGCTTGAAAATGCATGGAACACTCCTACAGTACTTAAAGGACTAAAGGATAGCTCCATGTCAGCTCACAAGTCCCATACGAGATCAAATGAAGCATAATTCAAAACGAGGCCTTAGGAGATTCAGATTAGCTCCAAAACACTCCTCACACTAGAAGAGAGTATAAGGAAGATAATGGACCAGATCACTTTGCTAAAGGCAGCCCGAATTAGCTTATTTCAGCTTCAAACTTTAGCTAAGTCTTTCAGCTAGATAGCTCAGTTCAATCCAGCTCACTCCCAGCTCGATTAGCTCACCTCATCTCTAGCTATCACTCCCAGCTCAACACCCAAAGGTCACCTACCCTTCATCAAGCATCATGTCCTTCCATTATTCATATTGGGCGCCAAGATCATGGAGGGAAAGGAAGTGGGCGCCAAAATAAAGAGGTAGCACTTTTCATTGGACAGATTCATAATGGTCCAATTGTTTGCAATTTTTGAGCAGTATACAAGTAGAACTGGGTTTCGGTGTCTTCATGAAAGTTGTTCTCCTATCTCTTATCTTTCCAACGTATGTTAAATCGCATCAATCCGATATCGGGAGTTAAAGATATGGCCAAATTACTGAAGACAGTGCAGGCTGAACCGAGAAGTTACATCTTTTTGAATAGATTTGGAGGGAGACACCACTCAAATGAATGGTTATCCGAATAGTTAAAGGCAATTTCGGCCAAAACTCTTAGAAAACTATAAATAGGACTTATATTCATTTGTAAATGACATCTTTGATCAATACAAAAATTACTTTGTGAGTTTACTCTCAAACTTGTTCTTTTTAGAACTATATCGACTTATCAAATCTATTATATAGGTTTGTGGCGTCTCCTATCTTTGCCATCCATACTTAAGGTTCTAGGAACTTATTTCCTAAGGGTCTAAGTCCTATACCACCCTCAAAGCATACTATAAGTTGGGTTTATGCTTCATAGCATAAGTTCTACTTTTGTTACCTTTGAATACTATTTCTTTACCACCTTCCATACATTCTATCCTAACCCTTTCGTCCATCACCTTAATCTACTTCCCTAGCCTTCACTATCTCCTTTTCCATTTATTTCCCTAACCAAAATATCACCCAACCATCCCTTACCAAATACACATATAACTTATACTTCCGCAGCCCTCTTTACACCATTTCGCCATCTTTTCTTCATCAAACAACAAGGAATGCGTACAAGGATCAAGGCTTGCTTGCAATCACGGTCGGGACAATCAAAGCTTCTCTCTACAACAATTGGAGAGTTGGAGCATATCAGATTCAATCATACTATATGAGTTCTAATTATTAATTATGAGCTTTGGAATATGATTAAACCACTTAATCTAAAATTTAGAGCACTTTACTCGGTTTAAATTCCAATCTATTTATTATAAAGCTCAATAGATATACACACTTTAAACTTAATAAAACAGTCCCAAAATAAGAATAAATCAAATTTTAAGAGTTCAAATAGTTAATTATGGTCTTTGAACTAAATTATACGACTTAATCTCAATATTAGAGCATTTTACTCAGTTAAATTTCTAACAGGATCGCTAAAAAGCCCAATTAGATATGCACGTTTTAAATCGAACAAACCGACCACAAAAAGAGATTCAATCAATGTACATGCGTTCTAGTAGTTAATTATAGGCTTTTGAATATAATTAAATCACTTAATCATAAATTTAGGGAACCTTACTCGTTTTAAATTCCAATGTGTTTACTATAAAACTCATTAGATATACAAACTTTAAACCTAACAAAACGGTCGCAAAATAAGTATAAATCAAATTTTAAGAGTTCAAATCGTTAATTATGGGATGTGAACGAAATTATACAACTTAATCTTAATATTAGAGCATTTTATTCGGTTAAATTTCTAACGGGTTCGCTAAAAAGTCCAATTAGATATGCACGCTTTAAATCAAGCAAACCGATCACAAATGAGATTTAATCAAAGTACATGATTTTCTAATAGTTAATTATAGGCTTTTGAATATGATTAAACCGCTTAATGTCAAATTCAGAGCACTTTACTCGGTTTACATTTCAATGTGCTTACTATAAAACTCATTAGATATACACACGTTAAACCTAACAAAACGGTCGCAAAAGAAGTATAAATCAAATTTTAAGAGTTCAAATAGTTAATTATGGTCTTTAAACCAAATTATACAACTTAATCTCAATATCAGGGCATTTTACTCAGTTAAATTTCTAACGGGTTCGCTAAAAAGTCCAATTAGATATGCACATTTTAAATCGAACAAATCGACCACAATATGAGATTCAATCAAAAATAAATGCTTTCTAATAGTTAATTATAGGCTTTTGAATATGATTAAACCACTTAATGTCAAATTCAGAGCTCTTTACTCGATTTAAATTTCAATGTGTTTACTATAAAACTCATTAGATATACACACTTTAAACCTAACAAAATGGTCACGAAATAAGTATAAATCAAATTTTAAGAGTTCAAATAGTTAATTATGGTATTTGAACCAAATTATACAACTTAATCTCCATATTAGAGCATTTTACTTGGTTAAATTTCTAATGGGTTCACTAAAAAGCCCAATTAGACATGCGTGCTTTAAATCGAACAAACCGACCCAAAAAAAGAGATTCAATCAAAGTACATGTGATAAGTGCTCAACTCACTATCACTTTTTACACCTTTCATGGACAATAACCACTAAATCTACACCTACTTGGACCAATGCATGTGCTTAATATGAGATAAATTAGATATTTTGCTTTTGTAACATATAAAGATGATACTTATAGAAAAGGGAATTTTTGCTGTACTTTTGTGTTTGTGCAGGAAAAACTAATGCCGCGGCAGCGACTGAGGCCGAGGCAGGACCTGATGCCGAGGCAACAGCTGAAGGATAAGTAACGATATTGTAGGCGGCTTGAAGAGAAAAATGAGCTGGACGTTTCTGGACAAGCAGCGCATGAATTAGAGCTGGATAGCACATGGAAAGCCCAAGTCAAAGGCCACACGGAAAAGAATCCTAGTTGGAATAAACTTGTATTTTATTTATGGACTTGACTTGTGTCCTACTCCAAGTTATACTCCTACTTAGGAAATGTTTGCCCTAGACCAAGCCTATATAATCCCTAGCCGTCCAAGAAGAGAAGAGGAAGAGAGTTTTCGGCACAAAGCACTTAGCATCATAAAGAGCCGACTTCATCTTAGATTTTAGAATTCTCTTTTACTTTGTATTATGTTCTAAGTTTATTTAGGCTTAGGTGAAGGTTGTAGAGTACTAGTGAGAAGAGATTGACTTTTGTTTCTTGTTTTAATGCAATAAAATATCAAGGTTTGCTTATTCTTTGCCATTCTTTGTTCTTGCATCCAAGCTCGAGAGAGAAGTTTGTGAGTAATCCATTTATCTAATATCGAGAGAGTTAGATTCACGAAAGAAAAAAGTACGGTGTTTCAATCGAGAAACACTAACTCGGCCTAGAGATAGGTTAAGAGTTTCAGCGGCTAAAAGAAGTGTGGGATTGGTTGGTGATTATAATTGATTTACGCCGAGAGGTATCATCAAGGACTGGTCATCAACAGCACATTGACTTAGAGATAAGCGGAGTCATCAAAGGACACTTTGCCGAACTTTGATAAAATCTACCCAAGAGCAAGAGATTACCGCGGCGGAAAAGCATCATCGCTGTCGAGGAAGTAATCTGCAGTACTGCCGAGGCAATGTTGTGCGATTGCATTGGACAGAAACAAGTCAATTGAATCCACTACACAATACAACTGGATCCTGGCCACTTCTTTAATTTGTTTATTCTCTCTTTCTTGTGTCTTTATTTTATTCTTTTTCAGAGCAAGAAGACAAAAGAAGACATATTAAGTAGACCAATCCCTGTGGAGACGATATCTGATATACTTATCACTTTATTACTTGAGACGTGTACACTTGCACCAATTGCGCACTCTTTTTACACGCAACAACATGCATTCTAATACTGATGTGAGCACATCATGTCAAGTTCAACAGGTTGATCCGGAGGTCTTACCATCAGGACCTATCACACGTTCTAAGGCAAAGAAATACAGGGAAGCTGTTTTCCTTACTTGCGCTAACATTTCAGATTCATTTGAGAATGTTTATGCCTTTGTGTTGCATGCTGATATGTGACATTTAGGTATATATATACTATGTTAAGTATGTTTGCATTTGGTTTTAAGTGTGTTTGTGTGGTTAAAATAAGACTATAAGTCTGATATAGGTACTTAGGAGAACCTTAGCTCAAGTGGGCATACTCGGCTCAACACCAGCTCAAGTGAATTATATTCAGCTTAGAAGAAGCTCAATGGAGTGCATGCAGCTCACCTTAGCTTGAGGCAAATCAGAGGCTTAGCTCCCAGCTCCGTTTAGGTCCTTACACTCTCAGCTAGCTCGTTTCAGTTCTACTCACAAAGTAATTTTTGTATTGATCAAAGATGTCATTTACAAATGAATTTAAGTCCTATTTATAGTTTTCTAAAAGTTTTGGTCGAAATGACCTTTAACTATTCGGATAACCATTCATTTGAATGGTGTCTCCCTCCAAATCTATTCGAAAAGATGTAACTTCTCTGTTCAGCCTGCATTGTCTTCAGTAATTTCGCCATTTCTCGAACTCTTGATATCGGATTGATGCGATTCAACATGCGTTGGAAAGATAAGAGATAGAGGAACAACTTTCATGAAGACAGCAAAACCCAGTTCTGCTTGTATCCTGCTCGAAAATGGCAAACAAATGAACCATTATGAATCTGTCCAATGAAAAGTGCTACCTCTTTATTTTGGCGCCCACTTCTTTTCCCTCCATAATCTTGGCGCCCAATATGAATAATGGACGGACATGATGCTTGATGAAGGGTAGGTGACCTTCAGGTGTTGAGCTGGGAGTGATAGCTAGAGTTGAGGTGAGCTAATTGAGCTGGGAGTGAGCTGGATTGAACTGAGCTATCTAGCTGAAAGACTTAGCTAAAGTTTGAAGCTGAAATAAGCTAATCCGGGCTGCCTTTAGCAAAGTGAGCTGGTCCATTAGCTTCCTTATACTCTCTTCTAGTGTGAGGAGTGTTTTAGAGCTAATCCGAACTCCTAAGGCCTCGTTTTGAATTATGCTTCATTTGAGCTCGTATGGGACTTGTGAGCTGACATGGAGCTATCCTTTAGTCCTTTAAGTACTGTAGGAGTGTTCCATTCATTTCCAAGCTATTCTGAAGTTGGCTCCTTGTGTTTCTAGCATTGTCTTCCGTTTTTCTTTTTCTGAGTTGATTGAGCTGACACCGAGCTACTATTTACTCCTTGAGCTGTAGGTAAGTCCTACGAAGAAAACATAATAATGGAAATAATTAGAATACTTAAAATACTTAACATGAGTTTAGAACTAAGCTAAAACTTTAATCAATGTGGTTATATAACTATTCATTTTTATAGATTAAGTAATATAACTCTTAAGTAGCTTAATATAAAGTATATAAAAGTAATAAATACGAAGATCAATAAGATAACTCCCCTTTGATCCCATCCGTGAAATGAAGCATGAAAGCATGAGATAAATGAGCAGAAATGTGCACACATCGTTCCCCCCTTCTTTTAGGCGATTTGTCCTCAAATCGAAAGGGTTTTCCAATGAATAATTCCTTGATGCAAGGGCGGTCAATTGCTTCAATGATGGAACACGTTGATGAAACTTTTGCTTGAAGTATAGGCCTCCGAAAGGGTCATTTTCAAAGAGATCATCCAGATATCCTTTTTCGAGATAGCCAGTCATAACATGTTCCCTTTGGATCCTTCTCTCGTACCTCTTGGAATCTTCATACCCCTGGGTGTAGAGACTTGTCCTTTGGATGTGTTTTTCTGAAGCATCACTACTGTTGGTGTATAGATATTTCCTTCAGCTCGAACCATCACATTTCTTGGACTAGGTATTTGCAAAGTGTCTTTTGGTGAAGAATTGAAACCACACTTTAACATGAATCATCATTCCTTTTTCTGGATGTACATATCTTTTCAACACTTTTAAGCTTTGGACCTTTCCAAATGATTTCCCTTGAGTAGGTGGATATTGCTCGCTTAATTCCCTTGAAAAGGTTGATTCTGTTGCACCAAATTATCTTACAATGACAAACGAACTTGTTATCATAGGTTGTTATGATAACGTCTTTGCTGCAAAATACACCATAGTCAAAAAATAAGAAGTTATTTAAAAAAAATATATGGAAATAACAAACCATGGTGGGTATTTTAAGGGCGTTGGTTGCTGAATTCTCTTCAAGATTGACAATTCACTTGGAATGTCAATGGCTGCAACTTTTGGAACTTCTACTGGCACAACTCGTGAAAAATCAAAAGACTTGTCTGATGAGTCTCAAAAAGTCATAGCTATTGGTTTTTTAAAGGACACTTCTTTTAGTTTTCCAAAAGACATGATTCTTGAATCATCTGTTCGAAAAGTTGTGTCCCATGGATTGTCCTGCAAAACAAAAGAATTAATGGGAGAAAATGTAGGGTTAGATAAAATACATGTTTCTTCCTTCTCTTCTTTTACTTCCATATTCTTTTCAATAATCTCATTTTCAACTCCATCATTTTTATTCATTGTATTTTCAACTCCAACCATTCTAACGTCCACTTCTTTTTCTTCAATTTTCTCAATTCCTTTCATGGCTTCAATGTTCTTTTTAAATTGCATTTGATCTTCCTTCACTTGTTGGGGAGATAAAGGCGCTAAGGTGATATTTCTGCCTTCAAAGGAAAATGAAAATCGATTGATGAATCCATCATGGGTGACCCGCTTGTCGAATTGCCACGATCGTCCAAGAAGGAGATGACTTGTATTCATAGACATTATGTCACACATAATTTCATCTTTGTACCTTCCAATTGAGAATGGCACAAATACTTGTTCTTTGACCAAGAATGATTCTTCATCGTCTAACCATTGCAAATAATATGGGCTTGAATGATTGATCGTCTTGAGTCTTAACTTTTTCACCAAATAAGTGCTAGCAATGTTTGTACAACTTCCACTGTCTATGATAGCATAGCACACTTTACCATTTACATGGCATTGTGTCTGAAAAATGTTTGATCGTTGTTGATCATCTAGCACGTCTTCAAACCTATTTTCTCTTTTTCCCAAGGATGATGGATTGTTGTAAGAATTCTGGGACATGGTTAGTGAAAATAAAAGAAAAAATATAAACCTCACAACACACAAAAAAATCCTCATGGTCACTCCAAGGAAAAGAAGTTGTTACTCAAATTACTCGTTTTTGCACTCTAGGACTTAATGACTTTTATTGTCCTCTTCTGATCTCACAACTCTCTTGCCTTTTACCACTCAAATTCTCGTCACAAATTCTTAATAGAACTAACTCAAAACCTGTCAAAACTATTAGTATAGATGTTGTTGGCGTTTGGGCTACAAGATAAGGGTTAGGTTAGAGAAAAGAAAGAGAATGAAGAAATAAAAAAAGGAAAAAAAAAGAAAGTGCAAGGACTAATATGAAATTGGTATAAGAATAGAATGAAATAACAAAGGAAAGACAGTACGTTACCACAAAACTTACTTACAAACCAATTGTGAACAATCAAACTTGTGGAACTTCTCCAAGTTGGTCATTTGCTTATTTTGTGCTTTTTGCCTTCACTTCAAATGTGAATCTGATTTTTTTTGAACTTCTTTTTTTTCTACTAATTTAGACTCTTTGAGAGAAATCTGAATTTGCAACATCTCTCTTTTTTTTTTGAAAATTTCAAAAATTCTCTCTCTCTCTCTCTCTTTTTTTATCAGAATTGAAATTCACAAGAAGGAGGCTTAATTGAATCTACCTTTGCTTTGATTACCATATGATACGCTCCAACTCTCCAATTGTTGTTGTAGAGAGAAACTTTGATTGTCCCGGCCGTTATTGCTAGCAAGCCTTGATCCTCGTACGCGTTCCTTGTTGTTTGATGAAGAAAAGATGGTGAAATGGTGTAAAGAGGGCTGCGGAAGTATAAGTTATATGTGTATTTTGTACGGGATGGTTGGGTGATATTTTGGTTAGAGAAATAAATGTAAAAGGTGATAGTGAAGGCTAGGGAAGTCGATTAAGGTGATGGACGAAAGGGTTAGGATAGAATGTATGGAAGGTGGTAAAGAAATAGTATTCAAAGGTAACAAAAGTAGAACTTATGCTACGAAGCATAAACCCAACTTATAGTATGCTTTGAGGGTGGTATAGGACTTAGACCCTTAGGAAATAAGTTCCTAGAACCTTAAGTATGGATGACAAAGATAGGAGACGCCACAAACCTATATAATAGATTTGATAAGTCGATATAGTTCTAAAAAGAACAAGTTTGAGAGTAAACTCACAAAGTAATTTTTGTATTGATCAAAGATGTCATTTACAAATGAATATAAGTTCTATTTATAGTTTTCTAAGAGGTTTGGCCGAAATGACCTTTAACTATTCAGATAACCATTCATTTGAATGTTGTCTCCCTCCAAATCTATTCGAAAAGATGTAACTTCTCGGTTCAGCCTGCACTGTCTTCAGTAATTTGGCCATATCTCGAACTCCCGATATCGGATTGATGCGATTCCACATGCGTTGGAAAGATAAGAGATAGGCGAACAACTTTCATGAAGACACCGAAACCCAGTTCGGCTTGTGTCCTGCTCGAAAATGGCAAACAAGTGGACCATTATGAATCTATCCAATGAAAAGCGCTACCTCTTTATTTTGGCGCTCACTTCCTTTCCCTCCTTTATCTTGGCGCCCAATATGAATAATGGAAGGACATGATGCTTGATGAAGGGTAGGTGACCTTCGGGTGTTGAGTTGGGAGTGATAGCTAGAGTTGAGGTGAGCTAATCGAGCTGGGAGTGAGCTGGATTGAACTGAGCTATCTAGCTGAAAGACTTAGCTAAAGTTTGAAGCTGAAATAAGCTAATCCGGGCTGCCTTTAGCAAAGTGAGCTGGTCCATTAGCTTCCTTATACTCTCTTCTAGTGTGAGGAGTGTTTTGGAGCTAATCCGAATCTCCTAAGGCCTCATTTTGAATTATGCTTCATTTGTACTCGTATGGGACTTGTGAGCTAACATGGAGCTATCCTTTTGTCCTTTAAGTACTGTAGGAGTGTTCCATGCATTTCCAAGCTATTCTGAAGTTGGCTCCATGCATTTCCAAGCTATTCTGAAGTTGGCTCCATGTGTTTCTAGCATTGTCTTCCGTTTAGCTTCTTCTGAGTTGACTGAGCTGACACCCAACCACTATTTACTCCTTGAGCTGTAGGTAAGTCCTACGAAGAAAACATAATAATGGAAATACTTAGAATACTTAAAATACTTAACATGAGTTTAGAACTAAGCTAAAACTTTAATCAATGTGGTTATATAACTATTCATTTTTATATCTTAAGTAATATAACTCTTAAGTAGCTTAATATAAAGTATATAAATGTAATAAATACTAAGATCAATAAGATAACTCCCCTTTGATCCCATGCGTGAAATGAAGCATGAAAGCATGAGATAAATGAGCAGAAATGTGCACACATCAGAATCTTATGTTGTTGTCAGTTTGTTGGGTTTAAAGCGTGCATGTGTAATTGGGCTTTTTAATGAATTTGTTATAGTTTTAAGAAAATGAAATGCTATACTATTCAGATTAACTTGTATACTTTGTTTCAAAAGCCCTTAATTAAATATTTGAACTCATGAAATTTTATTTATTCTTATTTTGTAGCCATTTTGTTAGGTTCAAAGTGCGCATATCTAAATGAGCTTTATAGTGAACACATTGGAATTTAAATCGAGTAAGGTTCTCTAAATTTGAGATTAAGTGGTTTAGTCATATTAAAAAGCCCATAATTAATAATTTGAACGCATGTAGTTTGATTGAATCTTATTTTGTGGTCGATTTGTTCTATTTAAAACGTGCATGTCTAGTTGAGCATTTTAGTGAACCCGTTAGAAATTTAAATGAGTAAAATGCTCTAAAATTGAGATTAAGATGTATAATTTGGTTCAAAGTCCATAATTAACTATTTAAACTCATAAAATTTGATTTATACTTATTATGCGACCTTTTTGTTAGGTTTAAAGTGTGTATATCTAGTGAGTTTTATAGTAAACACATTGAAATTTAAACTAAGTAAAGTGCTCTGAATTTGACATTAAGTGGCTTAATAATATTCAAAAGCCTATAATTAACAATTAGAAAGCATGTACATTGAATGAATCTCATCTTGTGGTCGGTTTGTTCGATTCAAAGTATGCATGTCTAACTGGGCTTTTTAGTGAACCCGTTAGAAATTTCACCAAGTAAAATGCTGAAAAGTTTAGATTAAGTCGTATAATTTGGATAAAAACCCATAATTAACTATTTGAACTCAAGAAATTTGATTTATACTTATTTTGCAACCATTTTGTTAGGTTTAAAGTGTGTATTTCTAATGAGTTTTATAATAAACACATTGGAATATAAACCGAGTAAAGTGCTCTGAATTTGACATTAAGTGGTTTAATCATATTCAAAAGCCTATAATTAACTATTTGAACTCAAGTAGTTTCTTTGAATCTCTTTTTGTGGTTGGTTTGTTCGATTTAAAGTATGCATGTCTAACTCGGCTTTTTAATGAACCCGTTAGAAATTTAACCGAGTAAAAAGCTCAAAAGTTTAGTTAAGCTGTATAATTCGGTTAAAAACCCATAATTAACTATTTGAACTCAAGAAATTTTATTAATACTAATTTTGCAACCATTTTGTTAGGTTTAAAGTGTGTATATCTAATGAGTTTTATAATAAACACATTGGAATTTAAACTGAGTAAGGTTCTCTAAATTTAAGATTAAGGGGTTTAATCATATTCAAAACCCATAATTAACAATTTGAATTCATGTAGTTTGATTGAATCTTATTTTATGGTCGGTTTGTTCGATTTAAAGCGTGCATGTCTAATTGGGCCTTTTAATGAACCCTTTAGAAATTTAACCGAGTAAAATGCTCTAAAATTGAGATTAAGTTGTATAATTTGGTTCAAAGTACATAATTAACTATTTGAACTCTTAAAATTTGATTTATACTTATTTTGCAACCGTTTTATTAAGTTTAAAGTGTGTATATCTAATGAGTTTTATAGTAGACACATTGTTTTAAACCGAGTAAAGTGCTCTGAATTTGACATTAAGTGGTTTAGTCATATTCAAAAGCTTATAATTAACTATTTGAAATTGGTGTAGTTTATTTGAATCTCATTTTGTGGTCGGTTTGTTCGATTTAAAGTATGCATGTCTAACTGGGCTTTTTAGTGAACTGTTAGAAATTTAACCAAGTAAAAAGTTCAAAAGTTTAGATTAAGCTATATAATTTGGTTCGAAAACCCATAATTAACTATTCAAACTCAAGAAATTTGATTTATACTTATTTTGCAACCATTTTGTTTGGTTTAAAGTGTGTATATCTAATGAGTTTTATAATAAACACATTGGAATTTAAACCGAGTAAGGTTCTCTAAATTTAAAATTAAGTGGTTTAATCATATTCAAAAGCCCATAATTAAGAATTTGAGCGCATGTAGTTTGATTGAATCTTATTTTGTGGTCGGTTTGTTTGATTTAAAGCGTGCATGTCTAATTGGGCATTTTAGTGAACCCTAAGAAATTTAACAGAGTAAAATGCTCTAAAATTGAAACTAAGATGTATAATTTGGTTCAAAGTACATAATTAACTATTTGAACTCATGAAATTTGATTTATACTTATTACGCGACCGTTTTGTTAGGTTTAAAGTGTGTATATCTAATGAGTTTTATATAGTAAACACATTGAAATTTAAACCGAGTAAAGTGCTCTAAATTTGACATTAAGTAGTTTAATCATATTCAAAAGCCTATAATTAATTATTTGAACTCATGTAGTTTATTTGAAACTCATTTTGTGGTCGGTTTGTTCGGTTTAAAGTATGCATGTCTAACTCCGCTTTTTAGTGAACCCGTTAGAAATTTAACCGAGTAAAAGGCTCAAAAGTTTAGATTAATCTGTATAATTTGGTTAAAAAACCCCATAATTAACTATTTGAACTCAAGAAATTTGATTTATACTTATTTTGCAACCATTTTTCTAGGTTTAAAGTGTGTATATCTAAAGAGTTTTATAATAAACACATTGGAATTTAACCGAGTAAGGTTCTATAAATTTAAGACTAAGTGGTTTAATCATATTCAAAGGCCCATAATTAAGAATTTCAATGTATGTAATTTGATTGAATCTTATTGTGTAGTTGGTTTATTCGATTTAAAGTGTGCATGTCTAATTGGGCATTTTAGTGAACCCGTTAGAAATTTTTTGAGGGAAAGGGCCTCATTAAGAAAAAAACTATAGCCAGTCACCCCAAGAGGTGAGTAGGCCCCTATGGGGAAAAGAGTACCCATGGTTTTATTGAGTAGAAGAGGAGAATCTTTCCGAGTTTACAAAAGCCCGAATAAAGTCGGGAAAGATACAATCAAAAGAGTAAGAAATAAAAGAACGCAAAGCCCTAGTAGCTAATACATGGGCTACAACGTTTGCGTCTCTAGGTACATAACAAATCTTACAATCAGGCAGAGTACCAAGAGTGGAGCGGATGCGAGACACCAAATGTTGCACTGTGGAAAGATCTTGGTGATGAGTGTTAACTTCGTTGGCAATGGAAGCAGAATCTGTTTCAATAATCACATTAGTCCAGCCATTGGCAACAACAAATCTTAAACCTTCTAGAATAGCAAGAGCCTCGGTAGAAGCTGGATCTGGACAGACAAGAGGCATAGAGCATCCACCGAGAGCAGAACCAGAAGAGTATCGAGCAATGACGCCTGCAGTAGCACCCCTTAACACTGGGTCAAAGTCCCCATCTGTGTTAATTTGACGAAACTAGGAGCCAGTTTCGTCCATCTAGCTTGAGCGAAGGTGGGCTCAGCTAGCCGGGAACGTAGATGGGAAGCATCATTAACTGATGTATAGTCATTGAAAATTTTTTGCGCATTGGAAACAACTAACCAAGCTGGTTGGAGATGATTGTTATGGACGAAGTCGTTACGGCGGTTCCATAAATTCCATAGGATCGTAATAAGGAAAGAAAATTGATGTAAATAAAGGAAACTAGCAACTTCAGAGAGCCACTGGTTGGTGGAAATATGCGTGTTGCAGAAAATTCGAGTAGGAAACCTTGCCAACTGGAGCGCCTCCTTGGCACTAGGATAGTCCCTCACCGCATGGAGGGTGGTTTCAATGGCCATGTTGCAAAGTGGACAAACTCTCGTACCGAGATTGACCTGAAGGATTTTATGGCCAGATGAGATTGCATCATGACATAGCCGCCATCCAAAGGAATGGACCTTAGGTAAGGTGGGTAGTTTAGAAAGAATTTTCCAAAGCTTAGAGGGCCTATTAACTGGACCTAATTGTAGTTGCAAAAATTGGTACCTTGACCGAACCGAATATATGCCAGAGTCATGGTGACCCCAAAGAGTTGTGTCCTTTGTGTCACTAATAATGGGTACATTAAGAATGGTGTTAGCATCTTCATGGGAGAAGTATTCTCTTATCTTTAGTTCATCCCACCGGGTTATGTTAGGTAGCATGAAAGTACTTGCACGAAGAGGTACTTTGTCATTCACCTCATAATCACCATAAAGGTGTATAGGCTGAGAGCCTCCCCATTTATCAAAGTGGATCTGAATTTGACTAGACATGCCTGGCCGTTTGAAGAAACCATTGCGAAGTTTAGAGATAGCTATGTTAAGACCTTTCCAGGCAAAAGAAGATCTCCGAGTGTGATCAGATTAGATGTAGCTTGGAAGTTTGGAAAGGAGTTAAACCAGGCAGAATTACCAAGAAAACAATCAATTCGTTCCATAATTGTTTCCGCATTATGCCCAGATCTAGTCCAAGTGAACCATCCAGACGATGGCTTGCAATCAAAGAGATCATTCTTAGAAAGACAATCTCTGAAATTATTAATTTGCGATCGCGCACGACGGATACCGCCTCGTTTTTCATTATCACAGAGTATTTCATTAAAGTCCTCCTAAAAGCCATGGAAGGGAAGAGGCAGATTGTAAAGAATCTATCAGTTGGCAAGTTTTATACTTGTTCGCAATTTCAGCGAACCCATGTAAGCCTGAAAAATGGAACTGGTTGCCCAATGGATATAGTAACATCAATATGACGATCCGAGTAAGAAAGCAAATTAATGGTAGCTTTAGTGTTCCAAAGAAGAGCTAGCCCTTTACAAGAAGGGCTAGAGTCAATAGCTATGCAACCTTGCATTCTTAATTTAATCATAATACGGTCCATATTGTGTTTGTTTAACCTAGTTTCACAAAGGAACAAACAATTGGCATCATGCTTGGAGGTAGCACGTTGAAGAGCGAGAACTGCCTGGGTGTTGTTAAGACCCTGACAGTTCCAACATAATAGTTTCATTTTGTTCGGCGGGGTTGAACATCGTCAACCACCGCCGGAGAGTATTTTACGCTACTCATCCCAGCTATTTCAGCAATGGCCTCGGCTAAAGAATGAAGCCTATCCTTAGTGTCTCTACTTGGAGTAGGATGAACACCTTGTATCATAGTATTGAAAACACTAGATTCAATAGCCATTACACCATGAAAGGTGTTGGTAAAAACCCAATGGAAGGGTGGTATATCGTAAAAAACATAGTAAAAGATAGTTAGTGTGCTTGTTGGTATGCATGTAAATGGAGCTAACCATTCATCCTTGTAAGTCCAAGGTCCCCTGCCCAGGATATCCTCCTTAATTTCCTCATCTTTAAACCAAATGAGAAACACAAGAGGTCTCAAAATTCGCATAGACACCAGTTTGGCTGGGGTCCAGAATCCAGTGAAAGCTTTGATAATCACCTGGTCGTCGAAATCCTTGGAAGATATTAGATTCCCTAGTAGGGTTGATTGTGCTTCCTCTTCAGAGGAATCCCAAGAGATACTTGGTTGAAATATAGTAGTCTGTTCATCGCCGGTAAACTGAAAATTTCCATTTTGTTGAAGATTGTAAGAACACTTTAGTATAGAAAAGGTTGTAGGGGTTTGAGAATAAGTGAAAAACTTTGTAAAAGATAAATAGTAGATAAAAAGACCAAAATTAAAAGGGTTAGCAATCCTTATTAAAGGTGGAATAAAGTAGAAGAAATAATAAAGAGATTGAGAACTACAAGGAATATAAAGTTGAGGGTGAGCAGAAGACCTTATTGAGGATGTAACAAAAGACTCATTGAGTTGAAAATTAGAAAAGTTATCTATAAAATAATTAGTTTGTTGTGTAAGTAGACTAAAAGTCTCGTCAAAGTGTATATTATAAAAGCTATCTGTAAGATTAAAAGACCACCATGTAGATGAAATAATGGTCCATGAGAAATAAACTTGTTCGATAGTAATACACCAAGAGAGGTGTTGGAAAAATCCCTTTGCAAGGGTGGTGTATTCATTGTAATAAGAAAGAAAGTAAAATAGACAAGGTATAAACCCCTCCCAAAGCGATTTAAGAGCAATGCATACCTATCACGTGGGTAGAGAGCGAGGCAAATTGAGGTAAAGCCCCTTCTTGATGGTGCCGGACCAGCAACGGGAGGAAGTCGAATAGAAGAAATCTAGTCCAAGTTCCAAATTGAGAGCCATAATTGAATTTGCCTGCGGGATTAAAACAGATAAACCAAGGGAAAGTTAGGCCAAGTTCCAAAGGTGTGATTATACCTTGATAGTTTGAGGAGAATACACCATAAATGGTGTTGGTTAAAACCCTTAACAAGGGTGGTATATTCATGTAATTTACAATGAGAATAGGATAAGTATAAAAATAAGCAAAACCTTGATAGCTAGATTGTAAGTGTTCGTGGATATTAAAACGAGGGGGGCAAAAATTCTTATTGGTATATTTTGATTCGAGAGCCAAGCAATTTTCGTCAATCTTGCAACCTTCATGGTGCAGTAGCGCAATGTTTCTGCATGGTCACGTTGGCTTGAATTCCAAGAGCCTCTAGGAACTAAAAAAAACAATATGTTGGAGCAGCGGGTAGCCTCAAAAGGATGATCAAACAAGGACAAACTATCCAATTCATATTTGAAGCCCTCCGATGTGAACCCATCTTCTTGTAGTAAATTGATCGCAGTCCCACACATTAACAATGGTTTGCTAAAAAGAAATACCATCGGTGGTTAACAAGGAGCTACCAAGAGAGAAAAGCTCACAGTTTGATGGTTGGATATCATGATAAACTTCTTGATAGTACGAGAAAAGTACCAGAGATCCACGAGTGAACCTTGTAGTAGACTCGATGGATTGAACGAAAGAGGAGAATCCTCGGTTAGGTGGCTTCTTACTTGACAAAAAATCTGGAAGTTTGGTCTTGGAGGAGCATTCATGGCCATTAACTGGTCTGGAGATAATACACCAATAAAGGTGTTGGTCAGGTCCCTTTGCAAGGGTGGTAAAGTGGTAGCGTAAAAAGAAGATGCAATTGAGCAGATGACAATCCAATAATTGCTAAACATTGAATTCAAGTGAGTATAATAAAGATCAAGAAAGATTGAAATTATGGAATAAGAATGAGGAACGCACCCTCTTTTTGTGTTTAAGAGTCTTTCAATAGTTGATCGAGAATTAAATAAATGGTGAGTATTGCAAATTTTGTATAGTCCAAAAGACATGAGATAAGAGTCGATTTTGCAAGGGCTGTTGGGATTGTTAAAAAGAAACCATTCTTTTAATAGTTCAACTAAAACTAAATTTCTAAGAATAAGAGACCGACTGAATCTCAAAAGAAAAGTCATTGTGTTGAAGTGAAAAAGGTAAACCAAGAAGGAATGAAATGACAACATGAAACTTATCAAGAAGATAAGTAGATGGAAATGACTCCAAAGTAGAAACATCAAAAACCTGTTTAGCCGATCAAGTAGTTCATCAAATTTGCTGTTTATTCCCAATATGTTTGATGCCGCGATTACCATGGTGATTCCATGGATATTGAAGATGAGACAATTCCAAAGTCTACATATCAAGATCTTGGCTAACTGATCCAAGAAACCGTCGGATTTGTTGTTGGTTTCCACTGTATCATAATCAATGGAGGACCAATATAACGTTGCAGGTTTCAAAAAAGGATTAAAAATTGATAAAAAACAAAGAAAAGAACCAACTTAAGTTTAATGGTGGTGGAAACAAGAAAGACGTTACAAGAAACTCATTAGAAAAACTACAAAGAAACTTAAAAAAGATGGAGTGCTTTAGAACAAAAATAACAAAAAGATGGAATAAAAACAAAGAAAAGATCCAACTTATCTTAGATGGTAGATATGGCAGAGTGCTTGAACCCTTCTCTCCTGAAACGGTAGGGACTGGTGTAATGGTGAGGATGATGCCATAGTTGTTCTCCATAAAGGAGAAAAAGAAGAATAAGAGAAGAAAAGAAAGAGAAGGCGAGAGAGAAAAAAGGTGAGAAGAGAAACAAGCACAACCGATTTTTAATCATTAACCCGTTAGAAATTTAACTGAGTAAAATGTTCTAAAATTGAGATTAAGATGTATAATTTGGTTCAAATTCCATAATTAACTATTTGAACTCATGAAATTTGATTTATACTTATTATGCGACTATTTTGTTAGGTTTAAATTGTGTATGTCTAATGAGTTTTATAGTAAACACATTGAAAATTAAACAGAGTAAAGTGCTCTGAATTTGACATTATGTGGTTTAATAATATTCAAAAGTATATAATTAACTATTTGAACTCATGTAGTTTACTTGAATCTCATTTTGTGGTCGGTTTGTTTAATTTAAAGTATGCATGTCTAACTAGGCTTTTTAGTGAACTCGTTAGAAAATTAACCGAGTAAAATGCTCAAATGTTTAGATTAAGTTGTATAATTTGTTTCAAAAACCAATAATTAACTATTTGAACTCAAGAAATTTTATTTATACTTATTTTGCAACCATTTTGTTAGGTTTAAAGTGTGTATATCTAATGAGTTTTATAAATAATAAACACATTGGAATTTAAATCGAGTAAGGTTCTCTAAATTTAAGATTAAATGGTTTAATCATATTCAAAAGCCCATAATTTACAATTTGAACACATGTAGTTTGATTTATTCTTATTGTGTGTTCGGTTTGTTCGATTTAAAGCGTGCATGTCTAATTGGGCATTTAGAAAACCCGTTAGAAATTTAACCGAGTAAAATGCTCTAAAATTGAGATTAAGATGTATAATTTGGTTCAAAGTCCATAATTAACTATTTGAACTCATAAAATTTGATTTATACTTATTATGCGACCGTTTTGTTAGGTTTAAAGTGTGTATATATAATGAGTTTTATAGTAAACACATTAAAATTTAAAACGAGTAAAGTGCTCTGAATTTGATATTAAGTGGTTTAATCATATTCAAAAGCCTATTATTAACTACTAGAAAGCATGTACTTTGATTGAATCTCATTTGTGATCGGTTTGTTCGATTTAAAGCGTGCACATCTAATTGGGATTTTTAGCGAACCCGTTAGAAATTTAACCGAGTAAAATCCTTTAATATTGAGATTAAGTTGTATAATTTGGTTCAAAGACCATAATTAACTATTTGAACTCATAAAATTTGATTTATACTTATTTTGCGACCGTTTTGTTAGGTTTAAAGTGTGTATATATATTTAGTTTTATAGCAAACACATTGAAATTTAAATCGACTAAAGTGCTTTGAATTTGACATTAAGTGGTTGATATGTGCACGCCCAACCTTAATTTCTGCCCATAGCCTAAGTTACACAATTCCAATCATGGAGTTCTACTTAATACTCTTTATTTATTCAATTCCTGTGCTACACTCGCTTGCAATCTCATATTATATACCTATAATGTTTATGTCCTTATATTACTATTGATAACTTAGTAATTGGTATTGAACCACAAGTTTATCTAGCTTATATTATGCATAATTAATATTCAACACATGTTTAATAGCATCTACTTAATAGTTTAAGTTGTTTCTTTGCAGGTTATGTTAAACATAGCTTAATATTGGCCAGCTCCGTTTTAGCTCAAATGCACCATTTGAGCTCAAAACAAAGAATCATTGTTTGAGGCACTTAACAGCTTTCGATCAGGACCAAAATGTACCAAACACTCCTAGGCAGCACAATGAAGTGGATGCTAGCTTCATTCCAGCTTACGAATCCAGAATGAGCTCAAAACGACAAATGGTGAATTTCCATCCATATGGGATTCTGATCAGCTCCTACACACTCTTATGGATTAAGGAGAGTATTATGGCCCTAAGGATCAGTTCACTCAGCTAGGGGGTTAGCCGTTCAGCTCAAATCATCACTCAAAGATGGTGAACTTTCAGCTAGCTAAATCAGCTAGCTAGCTGAGCTCAAGTCAGCTCACTTTCCACTCAATCAACTCATCTTAGCTCATCCTACAACCTTCAGATCAACTATGGAAGGACATGTTCCCTCCCCAAGAGACACAACCGACCTACCATGGAGGGAAACATGTTTTGGGCGCCAAAAAGAAAGAGATAACACTCTTCATTGGACAGATTCATAATGGTCCACTTGTGTGCCAATTTCGGGCAGGATACAATTAGAATTGGTCTTCGGTGTCTTCAAGAGAGTTGTTACTGTATCTCTTATCTTTCCAACGCATATTGAATCACATCAATCCGATATCGGTAACTCAAGATATGACCAATTTACTGAAGATTATGCGGGATGGAATTTTAAACCGAAAAGTTACAACAATTATTGGAAGGAGACACCACCAATTGAACAGACACCAAGGCCACTATTCAGCCACCTTTTCAAAGGGAAATGTCCCTTGTCCGCACCCTTTCATTTCCTATAAATATGTAGCCATTTTGGCATTTGAGGACACAACTTTGAATCAGATTATTTAGTTTGTGAGTTAATCTCTAATTCTTGTTCTTTTAAGAACTTTATCGACTTATCAAATCATATCTTTTATTTGTGGCGTCACCCTCCATCCTTTAAACTTCAGGTTTCTGGAATTACATTTCCAAGAGGTCTAAGTGCATCTACCACCCTCATGGTTGCAACTAGATTGGGTTTATGTTCTTATAACATAAGTTCAACCTTTGCCCCTTTGAATACTATCATTCCAACATCACATAAACACCATCCATCTTCCAATTTCGCCCATCATTCTTCACCAGCCCTTAACTTATCCTTCCATATCATTTACTTGACTTAAACACCTCCATTTCCTTCCCTAATCAACCATCAACATCCCCCACACATTCCCTTCACCAAAATAGCTTTCTTTTCATCTAAACAATACCCTAAACAATACCCTAACACCATAACCTCTTCTTGAATCATCCTTATCTTATTTTCAGCTTCTTTTAACATTCTTTTGTTCAGGAAACAAGCATGATACAAGGCTTGCTTGCATTCTAAGGTCCGGGTAATAAAAGCTTCTCTCTACAAGCATCTTTGGAGAGTTGGAGCGTATCATATGGTAATCAGAGCAAAGGAAGAATCAAGTAAGCCCTTTTTCTTGTTATTTCAATTCTTAAAAAAAAGAGAAAGAAAAAAAAAAGAGAATTCAGATTGTTCCAGCATATAAGGAATCTGAATTAGATTAAAAAAACGAAGAGAAGAGAAAAGAAATCAGAATTTGCAAAGAGTGAAGATTCAAGTACAAACGTCCAAGCAACCAACTCCGAGAAGTTCCTCAAGTTTGATTGCTCAAGACCAGTTTGTAAGTTGAGTTTTGTGGTAACGTTTCTGTTTTCTTTAGTCTTTGAAAATTTTCTTTTACTATTCAATCCCTAATTTTTTTGTTTCTTCTTTTAAACTTTTTCCTTCTTTCTATTTGCACACTTAACCTTTGTTTCAGCGCAAACGCCATCATTTCCTAGGATATTTAACAAGTTTTGAGTAAGTTCTTCTAAGAACTTGATTTGAGAGATGTGAGAGGTAGAAGGCAAGAGAGTGGTGAGCACAGAAGGGGAAATAAAAGCCAGAATTCCCAGAGTGTAAACACAAGTGAATTGAGTGCCATATTTCTTTCCTTGGAGTGACCGTGAGGATTTTGTGTGTGTGAACTGGTGAGGTCCTTAAACTTTTGTTTCATTTATTCATACTAACAATATGTCACAGCACTCAGATGAAAACAATTGGGAAGAACGACCAACCCAGAACCTCCAAACACAAGCTCTAATAAGGGAAATGCAAAAGCTCTTTCATGCTAAGTTATAACCAATTCATGAGCGGATGGACCATATTGAGGAGTCCAGTGGAGGGCATACAAGGGGCCAAGATGGACAGAATCATAGAAGGCATACCATGCAACATGATAATAAAGAAGAGAGTGACGGAGAAGATGTCATTTCTGTCCAGAGCAATGCAAGGATCCATGGCCAATTGGATGACAATTTTGGGAGCATCCGATTTAACATCCCTCCTTTTCAAGGAAAATCAGACCCAGAGGCATATTTGGATTGGGAGAGCAAAGTGGAACACATCTTCGAATGCCATAACTATTCCGAGCAAAAGAAGGTGCGCATGGCTACCTTAGAATTTGTTGAATATGCACTTGTATGGTGGGATCAACTAAGATCAACAAGGAGACACAATGGTGAACGACCTATCAACACTTGGAGAGAAATGAAAGGTATTTTGAGGAAACGTTTTGTGCCTACTCATTATCACCATGATCTCTATTATAAGTTGCAGAATCTTAAACAAGTAGAAGCGTGGAAGACTACTACAAAGAGATGGAGATAGCCATGATCCGAGCAAGTGTGGATGAAGACTGTGAAGCCACCATGGCAAGGTTCTTGTCCGGATTAAACAAAGAGATTGCTGATGTAGTGGAATTACAACACTACATTGAAATTGAGGACCTGGTGCATATGGCTATTAAAATCGAGAGACAGCAACGCAAGAGATCATCTTCTAGAGGCATCACTAATGCAGTCCCTAAATGGAGTCCAAACACACCTCGGAGAAATAATCCTTTTCAAGGCAAAGAACAGGCTGAAACGTCCAAAACCAAGCCTATGGTGGAGAATGTTCGAGGAAAGCAACAAGAACTGTCCACACGATCCCGAGAGATCAAATGTTTCAAGTTCTTAGGGCATGGCCATATTGCTAGCCAATGTCCAAATAAAAACACTCTGTTGTTGCTGGAAAATGGAGAGATTGCATCGGATAATGAAGAAGAAATTTTGGAAGAATTTGAGCAAGAGGAAGAAGAAGAATTCACCCCTGCCGTTGAAGGACAACTTATGGTTGTTAAAAAGCTTTTAAACATCCAAATGGCAGAAGAAGAGGAGCAATGAGAGAACATATTTCACACTAGGTGTTATGTTAACAACAAAGTGTGTTTTATGATAATCGATGGTGGAAGCTGCACCAACGTGGCCAGCACTCTTATGGTGGATAAACTCGACCTCAAAACTTTAAAGCATCCAGCCCCATATAAACTCCAATGGCTCAATGATTCGAGGGAATTAAAGGTCACCAAACAGGTTCTTGTCCCTTTCTCTATTGGTTCATATAAGGATGAGGTTTTGTGCGACGTAGTTCCTATGCACGCAAGTCATATTTTACTTGGAAGGCCATGGCAATATGATCGAAGAACGATGCATGATTGTTACACCAATCAGTTCATCTTCAAGCATGGAGGCAAGAAGATAGTACTCGCACCTATGACGCCAAAACAAGTGGAAAGTGACCAGATTCTGATGAAGTAAAGTGTGGAGGCTTGGAAACAAGAGAAGATCCAAACCAAGCTTAAAGAAGGAAGACCTAAGGAAGAAAAGGCGTCTAGCAGCATCAAGTTGATTAGGGAATGTCTTTTGACACATCTCGTGATCACTTCTGAATTTTCTAACCTAAAAGAAGCCAAAACGTTCTCATCTTCTTTTCAGAAACTCAAGGAGGAGTTAGAAGGCCATGCACGGCAAAACCATGTCATTCCCATTGCTAAGGGAGATTCCAACACCAAGGGGTTCGATTTGAGGAAAAATCGCCCAAAAGGAGGGGATGATATGTGCACGCCCGACCTTAATTTCTGCCCATACCCTAAGTCACACAATTCTAATCAGTGAGTTCTACTTAATACTCTTTATTTATTCAATTCATGTGCTACACTCGCTTGCTATCTCATATTATATACCTATAATGTTTATGTCCTTATATTACTATTGATAACTTAGTAATTGGTATTGAACCACAGGTTTATCTAGCTTATATTATGCATAATTAATATTCAACACATGTTTAATAACATCTACTTAATAGTTTAAGTCATTTCTTTGCAGGTTATGGTAAACACAGCTTAAGGTGCTATTGGCCAGCTCTGTTTTAGCTCAAATGCACCATTTGAGCTCAAAACAAAGAATCATTGTTTGAGGCACTTAACAGCTTTCGATCGGGACCAAAATGTACCAAACACTCCTAGGCAGCACAATGAAGTAAGTGGATGCTAGCTTCGTTCCAGCTCACGAATCTAGAATGAGCTCAAAACGACAAATGGTGAATTTCCATCCATATGGGATTGGGATTAGCTCCTACACACTCTTATGGATTAAGGAGAGTATTATTGCCCTAAGGTTCAGTTCACTCAGCTAGGGGGTTAGCCGTTCAGCTCAAATCATAACTCAAAGATGGTGAACTTTCAGCTAGCTAGCTCAGCTCAAGTCAGCTCACTTTCAACTCAATCAGCTCATCTTAGCTCACCCTACAACCTTCAGCTCAACCATGGAAGGACATGTTCCCTCCCCAAGAGACACAACCGACCAACCATGGAGGGAAACATGTTTCGGGCGCCAAAAACAAAGAGATAGCACTCTTCATTGGACAGATTCATGATGGTCCAATTGTGTGCCAATTTCAGGCAGGATACAATTAGAATTAGTCTTCGGTGACTTAACGAAAGTTGTTACTCTATCTCTTATCTTTCCAACGCATATTGAATCACATCAATCCGATATCGGGAACTCGAGATATGACCAATTTACTAAAGATTATGCAGGATGGAATTTTAAGCCGAAAAGTTACAACAATTATTGGAAGGAGACACCACCAATTGAACAGACACCAAGGCCACTATTCAGTCACCTTTTCAAAGGGAAATGTCCCTTGTCCACACCCTTTCATTTCCTATAAATATGTAGCCATTTTGGCATTTGAGGACACAACTTTGAATCAGATTATTTAGTTTGTGAGTTAATCTCTAATACTTGTTCTTTTAAGAACTTTATCGACTTATCAAATCATATCTTTGATTTGTGGCATCACCCTCCATCCTTTAAACTTCAGGTTTCTGGAATTACATTTCCAAGAGGTCTAAGTGCATCTACCACCCTCAGGGTTGCAACTAGATTGGTTTTATGTTCCTATAACATAAGTTCAACCTTTGCCCCTTTGAATACTATCATTCCAACATCACATAAACACCATCCATCTTCCAATTTCGCCCATCATTCTTCACCAGCCCTTAACTTATCCTTCCATATCATTTACATCACTTAAACACCTCCATTTCCTTCCCTAATCAACCATCAACATCCCCCACGCATTCTCTTCACCAAAACAGCTTCCTTTTCATCTAAACAATACCCTAACACCATAACCTCTTCTTGAATCATCCTTATCTTATTTCCAGCATCTTTTAACATTCTTTTGTTCAGGAAACAAGCATGATACAAGGCTTGCTTGCATTCTAAGGTCCGGGCAATCAAAGCTTCTCTCTACAAGCATCTTTGGAGAGTTGGAGCATATCAGTGGTTTAATCATATTCAAAATCCTATAATTAACTATTTGAACTAGTGTAGTTTATTTGAATCTCATTTTGTGGTCGGTTTGTTAGATTTAAAGTATGCATGTCTAACTGGGCTTTTTAGTGAACCTGTTAGAAATTTAACCAAGTAAAATGCTCTAAAATTGAGATTAAGATGTATAATTTGGTTCAAAATCCATATTAACTATTTGAACTCATGAAATTTGATTTACACTTATTGTGCGACCGTTTTGTTAGGTTTAAAGTGTATATATCTAATTAGTTTTATAGTAAACACGTTGAAATTTAAAACGAGTAAAGTGCTCTGAATTTGACATTTAGTGATTTAATCAAATTCAAAAGCCCATAATTAACTATTAAAAAACATGTACTTTGATTGAATCTCGTTTTGTGGTCGATTTGTTTGATTTAAAGCGTGCATATCTAATTGGGATTTTTAGCGAACCCGTTAGAAATTTAACCGAGTAAAATGCTCTAATATTGAGATTAATTTGTAAAATTTGGTTAAAAGTCCATAATTAACTATTTGAACTCATGAAATTTGATTTATACTTATTTTGCGACCGTTTTGTTACATTTAAAGTGTGTATATCTAATAAGTTTTATAGTAAACACATTGAAATTTTAATCGAGTAAAGTGCTCTGAATTTGACATTAAGTGGTTTAGTCATATTCAAAAGCCTATAATTAACTATTAGAAAGCATGTACTTTGATTGAGTCTCATTTTGTGGTCGGTTTGTTCGATTTAAAGCATGCATATCTAATTGAGCTTTTTAGCGAACCCGTTAGAAATTTAACCGAGTAAAATGCTCTAATATTGAGATTACGTTGTATAATTTGATTCAAATATCATAATTTTTAAACAAGTAAAATTCTCTAATATTGAGATTAAGTTATATGTAAATATTATGACATCTCCACCTTTTCTTTCTGCTTCACTTTCCTTTTTAGTTTGCCTTGTTTTTATATTCAATGGTTTTGTTGTTATACATACTACAATAACTCTGGTTGCTTGGAATATATTCTAACCTTTTCAAGGGTTCTTATCAACACCTTTCAAGGTGTACAATTATCAAACAAGCTTACTTGCTTTTTTTATCATATTTTTCAATGAAGTCTCTTACCTTGGGTTTTTGATTCGTTGTTTAGTATATCCACTCGATCATAATTCCCGATTCTCAATTCCTCTACCAGAACAAATCCATCACACAAATCTCCTTGGACCCTTGTTTTTCGGACTTTCTCGCATTCGGTTTTTGTATTTTAGCTCGATAGAAACCAACACTGAGAGTGCTCGCAACCGATTCAATTCACCTTGTTTTGATGATGAACGACTTTGGATGTGGTTTCACTGGCTCCGTCCGCATCGACAGGTAAGTTTTTTCCTTTGGCCTTTGTCTTTTGTTTACACTTTTCAATACGTATTATTTCCTTTTCGATCATGCTTCTTATACCATGTTTCTATTATTTTTTACTATTATTTATCTTATGATATCTTAATTAATCTTCTAATTACAAGACTTACATACCAATTATAATGAGGACTCCTCCTAATAATACCTATTTTATTATGAATTCTACTTACCTTCAATCTCCTAACCTTTTGTATATTGGATTTCTTATCTACCTTTTCGTTTTTAAAAAGTCTTTTATTTATTTTCAAATTCCTATTACCTCTTCTAAAGTAAATAGTTTCCATAGTCCTGATATACATCAAACACTCTTCTCTTTCCTATATATAACTATCTTTTCTTCTCGTAATTCCTCAGTCACAATACTTTCACAACAATTCCTACCACCCTTCTTTCTTCTCAACTACCTCTTTGCTTTCCCTAATCAATCACCTATGGATCCTAAAACTTTTCTCCAACAACTCGGGAATATCCAATTCACTGATGAAGAACAATCCGCAGTTTTCCAACCAAGTTTACCTTGGGACTCTTCTGAAGAGGATACACAAACCACCCTACTAGGGAAACTTAGATCCTCAAAGGATATAGATGACCAGGTGATTATTAAAGCCTTTACCGAAATTTGGACTTCGGTCAAACTAGTCTCTTTGAGAATTTTGAAGCCATGACTGTTTCTCATCCGTTTTAAAGATGAGAAAATTAAAGAGGATATCCTGGCCAAGGGGCCTTGGACCTACAAGGACGAATGGTTAGACCTTGTGCAATATAATCCAAACATCAGTCTTGACGAGCACTCCTCTATGATGAATATTTGGGTGCGTATCTACAACATTCCCCTATCCTTCTTGCTTCGGAAGATTCTGCCCATAACACTAGGGAATCACTCGGAGCTATAATTGGAACAATGACAAAAATTGACACTAGGAAAATTGATTTCAACATGATTGAATACCTTCGAGTCGGGTTGACTTTAGATGCCTCCAAACCGATTAGGCATTGTGTTGCTATCGGCGGGGGAGCTTCTACTAAATTCTTCCTACTCCAATATGAGCGTGTCCCCACAATATGTCACTATTGTGGCAAAGTTGGTCATTTTACGGACTTTTGAAATATCCTAGTCGAGGCTCGACCCGAACAACTATAGTATGGCGACTGGCTTCTCTATGTTCCTAAGAAAAAGGATGCTCAACCTACACAAAGAGGTCGCATTCGTTATATAACCAACACTCCCCCTGCCACTCAACCTTTGCCAACATCCTCTTAAACATATACAAACCAACACAATGGCGTCAACAACAAAGGTAAAGCACCCTTGGACTAATAGATAATTTTCTGAAACTGCGAACAAGTACAAAACTTGGCAACTAATAGATAATTTGCAATCTGCCTCTCCCTTTCCTTGGCTTTTAGGAGGGGGCTTTAATGAAATCCTCTATGATAATGAAAAACAAGGCGGTATCCATCGTGCGCGATCACAAATTAATAACTTCAAATATCGTCTTACAAAAAATGATCTTTTTGACTGTAAGTTAACGTCAGGATGGTTCACTTGGACTAGATCTTGCCATAATACAGAAACAATTATGGAAAGAATCGATCGATTCCTTGGTAATTCTGCTTGGTTTACCTCCTTTCAAAACATCCAAGCTTCATCTTTCTTTTAGGCACTTTCTGACCACTGCCCTATCTTATTGGATACTAATCCATCTCGGGCTCTTCGATCCAAACACTCTAACAACCTTTTTCATTATGAGACTTGCCAGGCTTATAACCCGAAAGTGTCGACTCGAGTTAGAGAGATTTGGTTTAACCATTCTTGTCCGACTCTTGATAAATTTAGGAACATTGGACGTTTTCTAAACTCTTGGCAAATAAACAAGCGTATTAAATCCAATGAACGTATCACCCAACTTAATGATTTCTTTAATATGTGCCTTAAACGACATCTCTCTGATGCTGACATCCAAAACTTTATTTCCGCTAAAAGTGATGTGAGCACATCTATACAAGCACAACAATCTGATCCGGAGGTCTTACCGTTAGGACCTACTACCTGTTCTAAGGCAAAGAAATTCAGGGAAGTTCTTTTCCTTTCTTGTGCTTCAATTCTAGATTCATTCGATAATGTTTATGCCTTAGAACATAGGATTTATAATGTGTTGCATGCTGATATGTGACATTTATAAGTTATTATATATGTTTAAGTATGTTTTAAGATTTGTTTGATAGTGTTTATAATATTTTTAACTTATTTATAAGTTCATGTGTGTTATTGAATAAGTTTGCAAGTGTTTATGCCTTCTATTTATGTTTCCATTGAGTTTATATTAGTTTGATGGATTTTTGTGATGTTTACATGTAGGAACATAGGAGAACACCAGCTCAAGAGAGTGTATGCAACTCAACTCCAGCTCAAGTGAGTGTATGCAGCTAAACTCCAGCTCAAGCAAGTTTATGCAGCAGAACACCAGCTCAAGTGAGTTCTATTCAGCTCAGATGAACACCAGCTCAAGTGAGTTCTATTCAGCTCAAGTGGTGTATTTAGGAGCTCAGATGAATTCAGATGAAGGCTTTAATTGCATTTCTTCTCTGATAAAAAACTGATCAGCTTTATGGAGGATTAAGTAGCTCTTAAGTGGTATTTAAGTGCCTCTTTAAGTGGTGTATTTAGGAGCTCTTCAATGCCTTGTAACATAGTTGAAACTGACAACCTTTAAGTGGTGTAAATCTCCCTTCAATGTCTTGAAACTGATCAGCCATCATGGTGTCTTCAATTGGTGGTAAATGACTTGTCATTCTTGTAGAAAATTATCAGTCATTTGATCCCAAATGAGTACCCTAGTTGAAAAATATATGAGCAACCATTAGATAATATCTTTATTCAATAAAGTAAATGCTTGGAAGAAACTTAATTAGCTAGTTAAATTAAATGAACCAATTTAATTGAATGAACTAACTCATTTAATGAAATAACAAACATCAGTAAGCTCTCAGACTTTAAATGAACTAACATGCATTAATTAAACTAACAAGCTTAAAAGAACTAATTTTCTTAAATGTTCGAAACAAACATAAGTGAAACAATATGTTTAAATGAACAATAAGACTTATTTATTCATGATAAAAATGCATAAATTAAATATGTAAAATAATGTAAACTCATGCAAGCTAGCACTCAAATGCATGTATTAAAATGCAAAAGTAACATGTTGCATTTATTCAAAAGATGGACAAGGATCCAAGTTCAAATTCAAGGCTTGAAAAAGCATGTTTGAACTTGAATTGTTAAGATCATCGACTTTGCCACAGGTGTTTAAATCTTGTGACTTCTTATTTGATATGAGAAAGACCCCAAGAAGTTTGGTGCTGGCTTGGATCACATCAAAGAAACCGAAATCTTGGAGAAGGGTTTAAAGCTTGATGCAAAAATAGTGTTTTTCAAGTAAAACCGAAGAAAAACGAAGATAATTTGAAGAAGAAAAATATAGGAAAATAAACCAACGAAATTTTATCAAAAAGAATGGATATTTACCTTGAAAATATGATGAGGGGATGTCTTGGAGAAGAAGAAACCGAAATTTAAAGAAGGGATATTTTTAAAAAGTGAATTTTTGGGTTTTTGATCAAAATTAGAGAATTTTGATTACTTAGGTTAAAACAATGGATTAAAGGTTGTTTATATAGGCTCTTGGAAGGTTTAAATCAACTAGGATTAGGATTATATTAAATTACCTTAAAGATTCAAATTTTTGGCTTAGTTTATAAAATTGTCCTCAAGTTTTCAATTTTTACAAAATAGTCACTAATTTCAAAATATTTGGGATTCAAGGGTCAATTTTCGAAATTGAGTTGACCTAAGTATAAGTTAATTATGAATTTTAGAATATTTTTCCATAATTTATTTTAATTTAAAACTAATTTTTTCAGGATTTAATCCCGAACTAGGCTTAACCGGCTAAACCAACCCACTAACTTCTAGGCCCAATTTTGGGGTGTTACACTCGGCCAGGATTTTATAAACTTCTATCTTGGACTCTTACGAGGGTCAGTTGATATGGAAGAGGTCAATCGTACTATCATTGTTCATATTCCTAAGATCAGCGAGCCCGCAACAATGCGTCATCTCAGACCTATTAGCCTCTACACAGTCCTTTATAAGACAATTGAGAAAGTTCTTGTTAATCATTTAAAATCTATTATACCTTTATGCATAAGTGGTAATCAAGCCGCTTTTGTTCAAGGGCGGAACATTACTGACAATATTCTCATTGCACATGAGCTTATCCACACCTTAAATACCGATGGGACCTCACTTGCCAAAGGTGCTAGCTTAAAGCTAGACATGGAAAAGGCTTTCGACCTTGTTGAATGGCCTTTCCTCGAACAAATTATGTTTAAGCTAGGTTTTAATAACCACTGGGTTTCCCTTATCATGGGGTGTATATCCTTTGTTTTCTTCCAGGTACGTGTCAATAACTCTCTTTCACGGTCCTTTAAACCCCATAGAGGTTTACGGCAAGGGGACCCTCTATCTCCTTTCCTTTTTTTTCTGTACCCAAGGCCTTTCAGCAGTGCTCAATGCTGAGCAAGCAAGTGGAAATCTTCCTAGGCTTTGTGCTAGCAGGAATGTGCCATGCATTAACCACCTCCTTTTTGCGGATGATTGTGTTGTATTCATCAAGAAGACAACTACAGAAGCTCAACGTCGTAAGGATGCTTTACAAACTTATGCTACATCGTCTGGGCAGGCGGTGAACTTTGAAAAGTCTACCATTTTCTTTTCTCGGAAAACTTCCTTGTCGTTGTGATTAGAATTTAATGATATCCTTCACGTACGAGAAGTTGATGATCCAAGTATTTATCTGAAAGTCCCTCTCTTGATAGGGAAAAACAAGACTGCAGCCTTGGGTTTTACAAGGGAAAAAATGAATGCCCGTCTGAGCAAATGGGATAAACACCTTCTATTCTTTAGTGATAGAGAAATCTTTATCAAATCAGTCATACAATCTATGCATCAGTATGTTATGTCTTGCTACCTTGTACCACAAAACATCATTGATGACATGACCACTTCAATACGCCGATATTGGTGGTTTGGAAAAGCTGACAAACGAGGCTGGCATATGCTCCCTTGGGATACCGTTTGCTTGCCGAAAGCAGTAGGAGGTATAGGTTTTCGTGATTTACACCACTTCAATATTGCATTACTAGGCAAACAAATTTGGCGCTTGGTTTGTGAACCTGATAATCTCCTTAGTCTGGTATACAAATGCAAGTAATACCCTTTGGGATCTATTCTTGAATCTGATCACTCTCGAAGTTCTTCTTTTGCCTGGAAAGGTCTTAGTTTAGCTATCTCTAATCTTCGCAATGGTTTCTTCAAACGGCCAGGCATGTCCAGTCAAGTTCAAATCCACTTTGACAATTGGGGAGGCTCTCAACCGATAAACCTCTACGGTGATTATGAGGTGAATGACGAAGTCCCTCTTCGAGTAGGCACCTTCATGTTGCCTAACCTACCTCGCTGGGATGAATCAAAAGTAAGAAATTACTTCTCCCATGAGGATGCTAACACCATCCTTAATGTACCAATAATTAATGACATAAAAGATACCACCCATTGGGGTCACCATGACTCTGGCATATATACGGTCCGGTCTGGTTACCAATTTTTGCAGTTGCTACAAGGGCCGATCAACAGGCCCTCCGAGCTTTAGAAAATTTTATCTAAACTGCCTACTCTACCCAAGGTCCGTACCTTTGGATGACGTTTATGTCATAATGTACTTCCATCTGGCCATAAAATCCTCAAGGCTAATCTTGGCACCGAGATTTGCCCGATCTGCAATATGACCATCGAAACCACACTCCATGCTATGTGGGAATGTCCCAGTGCCAAGGAGGCGCTCTAGTTGGCAGGGCTCCCTACACAAATTTTCTCCAATACCTTTGTCTCCCCCCACCAGTGGCTTTTCTGAAGTGGTTGGTTTTCTTTCCTTACGTCAATTTTCTCTCCTTATTACGATCCTTTGGAATGTATGGAATCGACGTAATGACTTTGTCCATAATAGCCATCTCCAACTGGTTTAGTTAACTGTCTCCAATGCACAAAAACTTTCTACCGATTACACATCAATTAATGATGCTTCCCATCTACGTTCCCGGCTAGCTGAGCCCAGCTTTGCTCAAGCTAGATGGACGAAATCGAACCCTGGTTTCGTCAAAATTAACACGGATGGCGCCTTTGACCCTATTTTAAGGGGTGCTGCTGCAGGCATCATTGCTCGGGATTCTTCTAGCTTCGTCCTTGGTGTTTGAAGCTCGTTTTCTGCCCGGATCTAGCTTCTGCTGAGGCTCTTGCTGTTTCGAAAGGTTTAAATTTGGTTGCTACTAATGGCTGGACTAATGTAATCATTGAAACTGATTCAGCTTCCATTGCAAACAAGGTTAACAATGCTCATCACCAGGACCTCTCCACGGTGGGACATTTGATTTCTCGTATCCGCTCCACTCTTGTTACTTTGCCTGATTGTAAGATTTGTTAGTACCTAGAGACGCAAACGTTGTAGCCAATGTCTTAGCTACTAGGGTTGTACGTTCTTTCCTTGTTCCTTTGGCTGTAACTTTCCCAATTTTATTCGGGCTTCTGTAATTTCGGAGAGGTTCTCCTGTTCTAATCAATAAAAACATGGGTACTCTTTTTCTCATAGGGGAACTCACCTTCCCGAGGTGATTGCTATAGATTTTTTTTAATGAGGACCTTTTCCTTCAAAAAAAAAAAACTATTTGAACTCTTAAAATTTGATTTTTACATATTTTTGCTACCATTTTGTTAGGTTTAAAGTGTGTATATCTAATGAGTTTTATAGTAAACACATTGAAATTTAAACCGAGTAAAGGGCTTTGATTGAATCTCATTTTGTGGTCGGTTTGTTCGATTTAAAGCGTGCATATCTAATTAGGCTTTTTAGTGACCCGTTAGAAATTTAACCAAGTGAAATGCTCTATTTGAGATTAAGTTGTATAATTTGGTTCAAAGACCATAATTAACTATTTGAAATATTAAAATTTGATTTATACTTAATTTGCGACCGTTTTGTTAGGTTTAAAGTGTGTATATCTAATGAGTTTTATAGTAAACACATTGAAAATTAAACCGAGTAAAGTGCTCTGAATTTGACATTAAGTGGTTTAATCATATTCAAAAGCCTATAATTAACTATTTGAACTCGTGTAGCTTATTTGAATCTCATTTTGTGGTCGGTTTGATCGATTTAAAGTATGCATGTCTAACTGGGCTTTTTAGTGAACTCTTTAGAAATTTAACTGAGTAAAATGCTCAAAAGTTTAGATTAAGCTGTATAATTTGGTTCAAAAACACATAATTAACTATTTGAACTCAAGAAATTTGATTTATAATTATTTTGCAATCATTTTGTTAAGTTTAAAATGTGTATATCTAATGAGTTTTATAATAAACACATTGGAATTTAAACTGAGTAAGGTTCTCTAAATTTAAGATTAAGTGGTTTAATCATATTCAAAATCCCATAATTAACAATTTGAACGCGTGTAGTTTGATTGAATCTTATTTTGTGGTCGGTTTGTTCAATTTAAAGCGTGCATGTCTAATTGAGCATTTTAGTGATCCCGTTAGAAATTGAACTAAGTAAAATGCTGTAAAATTGAGATTAAGATGTATAATTTGCTTCAAAGTCCATAATTAACTATTTGAACTCATGAAATTTGATTTATACTTTTTATGCGACCATTTTGTTGGGTTTAACGTGTGTATACCTAATGAATTTTAGTAAACACATTGAAATTTAAACCGAGTAAAGTGCTCTGAATTTGACATTAAGTGGTTTAATTATATTCAAAGTCTATAATTAACTATTAGAAAGCATGTACTTTGATTGAATCTCATTTTGTGGTCGGTTTGTTCGATTTAAAACGTGCAAATCTAATTGGGCTTTTTAGCGAACACGTTAGAAATTTAACGGAGTAAAATTCTCTAATATTGAGATTAAGTTGTATATTTTGGTTCAGAGACAATAATTAACTATTTGAACTCTTAAAATTTGATTTATACTTATTTTGCGACTATTTTGTTAGGTTTAAAGTGTGTATATCTAATGAGTTTTATCGTAAACACATTGAAATTTAAACCGAGTAAAGTGCTCTGAATTTGACATTAAGTGGTTTAATCCTATTCAAAAGCCTATAATTAACTATTTAACTCATGTAGTTTATTTGAATCTCATTTTGTGGTCGATTTATTCGATTTAAAGCGTGCGTATCTGATATGTGCATGCCTCAGAAAGACAATGACCATGTTCAGATTAATCAAGACCCAGAAGTGCTACCACCAGGTCCTATCATGCGTTTTATGGCCAAGCAACTTAAGGAGGCATATACTCACAAGTGCATTACAGGCTTTGGTGGTCAAATGGCACTAAAAGGGGAGTTATACAATGTATTACATTGTTGAAGACATGTAACACATTGAATAAGCACCACATGTTTACTTAATTTCAACTTTTAAATTCATTTCAATAGTTATGACATTCATTTTGATTCATTATATTTGTTTTCTTTGCAAGGTAAGTTGAACACAGCTTAAGGGACTATTGGCCAGCTCCGTTTTAGCTCAAATGCACCATTTGAGCTCAAAACAAAGAATCACTGTTTGAGGCACTGATCAGTTTTCGATCAAGACCAAAATGTACCAAACACTCCTAGGCAGCACAATGAAGTGGATGCTAGCTTCGTTCCAGCTCACGAATCCAGAATGAGCTCAAAACGACAAATGGTGAATTTCCATCCATATGGGATCCGGATCAGCTCCTACACACTCTTATGGATTAAGGAGAGTATTATGGCCCTAAGGATCAGTTCACTCAGCTAGGGGCTTAGCCGTTCAGCTCAAATCATCATTCAAAGATGGTGAACTTTCAGCTAGCTAGCTCAGCTCAAGTCAGCTCATCTTAGCTCACCCTACAACCTTCAGCTCAACCATGGAAGGACATGTTACCTCCCCAAGAGACACAACCGACCAACCATGGAGGGAAACATGTTTTGGGCGCCAAAAACAAAGAGATAGCACTCTTCATTGGACAAATTCATGATGCTCCACTTGTGTGCCAATTTCGGGCAGGATACAAGAAGAATTGAGTTTCGGTGTCTTCATAAAAGTTGTTCACCTATCTCTTATCTTTCCAAATTATGTTGAATCGCATAAATCCGATATCATGAACTCGAGATATGTCCAATTTACTAAAGACTGTGCAGGATGGAATTTTAAACCGAAAAGTTACAACAATTATTGGAAGGAGACACCATTCAACTGAACGATTAAAGAGGCAGACACTACCAATTGAACAGGCACCAAGGCAACTATTCGGCCACCTTTTTAAAGGGAAATTTCCCTTGGCCACACCCTTTCATTTCCTATAAATATGTAGCCCTTTTGGCATTTGAGGACACAACTTTGAATCAGATTATTTAGTTTGTGAGTTAATCTCTCATTCTTGTTCTTTTAAGAACTTTATCGACTTATCAAATCATCTCTTTGATTTTTGGTGTCACCCTCCATCCTTTATACTTCAGGTTTCTGGAATTACATTTCCAAGAGGTCTAAGTGCATCTACCACCCTCAGAGTTGCAACTAGATTGGGTTTATGTTCCTATAACATAAGTTCAACCTTTGCCCCTTTAAATACTATCATTCCAACATCACATAAACACCATCCATCTTTCATTTTCGCCCATCATTCTTCACCAGCCCTTAACTTATCCTTACATATCATTTACTTCACTTAAACACATCCATTTCCTTCCCTAATCAACCATCAACACCCCCCACGCATTCCCTTCACCAAAACAGCTTCCTTTTCATCTAAACAATACCCTAACACCATAACCTCTTCTAGAATCATCCTTATCTTATTTCCAGTATCTTTTAACATTCTTTTGTTCAGGAAACAAGTGTGATACAAGGCTTGCTTGCGTTCTATGGTCCGGGCAATCAAAGCTTCTCTCTACAAGCATCTTTGGAGAGTTGGAGCGTATCAATATTTAATTGGGCTTTTTAGCAAATCCATTAGAAATTTAACCGAGTAAAATGCTCTAATATTGAGATTAAGTTGTATAATTTGGTTCAAAGACCGTAATTAACTATTCGAACTCCTAAAATTTGATTTATACTTATTTTGCGACCGTTTTATTAGGTTTAAAGTGTGTATATCTAATGAGTTTTATAGTAAACACATTGAAATTTAAACCGAGTAAAGTGCTCTGAATTTATATTAAGTGGTTTAATCATATTCAAAATCCTATAGTTAACTATTTTAACTTATATAGTTTATTTGAATCTCATTTTGTGCTCGGTTTGTTCGATTTAAAGTATGCATCTAACTGGGCATTTTATTGGACCCGTTGGAAATTTAACCGAGTAAAATGCTCAAAAGTTCAGATTAAGCTGTATAATTTGGTTCAAAAACCCATAATTAATTATTTAAACACAAGAAATTTGATTTATACTTATTTTGCAACAATTTTGTTAGGTTTAAAGTGTGCATATCTAATGAGTTTTATAATAAACACATTGGAATTTAAACCTAATAAGGTTCTCTAAATTGAAGATTAAGTTGTTTAATCAAATTAAAAAGCCCATAATTAAAAATTTGAACACATGTAGTTTGATTGAATCTTATTTTGTTGTTGGTTTGTTCGATTTATAGCGTGCATATATAATTTGGCTTTTTAGCGAACGCGTTAGAAATTTAACCGAAAATGCTATGATATTGAGATTAAGTTGTATAATTTGGTTCAAAGACCGTAATTAACTATTTGAACTCTTAAAATTTGATTTATATTTATTTTGCGACCGTTTTGTTAGGTTTAAAGTGTGTATATCTAATGAGTTTTATAGTAAACACATTGAAATTTAAACCGAGTAAAGTGCTCTGAATTTACATTAAGTGGTTTAATCATATTCAAAATCCTATAATTAACTATTTGAACTTATATAGTTTATTTGAATCTCATTTTGTGCTCGGTTTGTTCGATTTAAAGTATGCATGTCTAACTGGGCTTTTTATTGGACCCATTGGAAATTTAACCGAGTAAAATGCTCAAAAGTTCAAATTAAGCTGTATAATTTGGTTCAAAAACCCATAATTAATTATTTAAACTCAAGAAATTTGATTTATACTTATTTTGCAACCATTTTGTTAGGTTTAAAGTGTGCATATCTAATCAGTTTTATAATAAACACATTGGAATTTAAACCTAATAAGGTTCTCTAAATTGAAGATTAAGTTGTTTAATCAAATTAAAAAGCCCATAATTAAAAATTTGAACACATGTAGTTTGATTGAATCTTATTTTGTTGTCGGTTTGTTCGATTTATAGCGTGCATATAATTTGGCTTTTTAGCGAACGCGTTAGAAATTTAACCGAGTAAAATGCTCTGATATTGAGATTAAGTTGAATAATTTGGTTCAAAGACCGTAATTAACTATTTGAACTCTTAAAATTTGATTTATATTTATTTTGCGACCGTTTTGTTAGGTTTAAAGTGTGTACATCTAATGAGTTTTATAGTAAACACATTGAAATTTAAACCGAGTAAGGTGCTCTGAATTTGACATTAAGTGGTTTAATCATATTCAAAAGCCTATAATTAACTATTTGAACTCATGTAGTTTATTGGAATCTCATTTTGTAGTTGGTTTGTTCGATTTAAAGTATGCATGTCTAACTAAGCTTTTTAGTGAACCCATTAGAAATTTAACCAAGTAAATGCTCAAAAGTTTAGATTAAGTTGTACAATTTAGTTTAAAAACCCATAATTAACTATTTGAACTCAAGAAATTTGATTTATACTTATTTTGCAACCATTTTGTTAGGTTTAAAGTGAAGGAGTTTTATAAAAAACACATTGGAATTTAAACCGAGTAAGGTTCTCTAAATTTAAGATTAAGTGGTTTAATCATATTGAAAAGCCTATGATTAACTATTAGAAAGCGTTTACTTTGATTGAATCTCATTTTGTGGTCGGTTTATTTGATTTAAAGCGTGCATATCTAATTGGGCTTTTTAGCGAAACCATTAGAAATTTAACTGTGTAAAATGCTCTAATATTGAGATTAAGTTGTATAATTTGGTTCAAAGACCGTAATTGACTATTTGAACTCTTAAAATTTGATTTATACTTATTTTGCGACCGTTTTGTTAGGTTTAAAATGTGTATATCTAATGAGTTTTATAGTAAACACATTGAAATTTAATCAGAATAAAGTGCTTTGAATGTGACATTAAGTGGTTTAATCATATTCAAAAGCCTATAATTAACTATTTGAACTCATGTAGTTTATTGGAATCTCATTTTGTGTTCGGTTTGTTCGATTTAAAGTATGCATGTCTAATTGAGCTTTTTAGTGAACCCGTTAGAAATTTAACCGAGTATGATGCTCAAAAGTTTAGATTAAGTTGTATAATTTGGTTTAAAAACCCATAATTAACTATTTTAACTCAAGAAATTTGATTTATACTTATTTTGCAACCATTTTGTTAGGTTTAAAGTGAAGGAGTTTTATAAAAAACACATTGGAATTTAAACCGAGTAAGATTCTCTAAATTTAAGATTAAGTAGTTTAATCATATTGAAAAGCCTATAATTAACTATTAGAAAGCATCTACTTTGATTGAATCTCATTTTGTGGTCAGTTTGTTCGATTTAAAGCGTGCATATCTAATTGGGCTTTTTAGCGAACCCGTTAGAGATTTAAAAGCGTAAAATGCTCTTATATTGAGATTAAGTTGTATAATTTGGTTCAAAGACCGTAATTAACTATTTGAACTCTTAAAATTTGATTTATACTTATTTTGCGACCGTTTTGTAAGGTTTAAAGTTTGTATATCTATTGAGTTTTATAGTAAACATATTGAAATTTAAACTTAGTAATGTGCTCTAAATTTCAAATTAATTAGTTTAATCATATTCAAAAGCCGATAATTAACTATTTGAACTCATGTAGTTTATTTGAATCTCATTTTGTATTCGGTTTGATCGATTTAAAGTATGCGTGTCTAACTGGCTTTTTAGTGAACCCGTTAGAAATTTAATAGAGTAAATTGCTCTAATATTGAGATTAAGTTGTATAATTTGGTTCAAAGACCATAATTAACTATTTGAACTCTTAAAATTTGATTTATACTTATTTTGCGACCTTTTTGTTTGGTTTAAATTCTGTATATCTAATGAGTTTTATAGTAAGCACATTGAAATTTAAACCGAGTAAAGTGCTCTGAATTTGACATTAAGGGGTTTAATTATAATCAAAAGCCTATAATTAACAATTTGAACTCATGTAGTCTTTTTTAATCTCATTTTGGGTCGGTTTGTTCGATTTAAAGTATGCATGTCTTACTTGGCTTTTTAGGGAACCCGTTAGAAATTTAACCGAGTAAAATGTTCAAAAGTTTAGATTAAGTTGTATAATTGGGGTAAAAAACCCATAATTAACTATTTGAACTCAAGAAATTTGATTTATACTTATTTTGCAACCATTTTGTTAGGTTTAAAGTGTGTATATCTAATGAGTTTTATGATAAACACATTGGAATTTAAACCGAGTAAGGTTCTCTAAATTTAAGATTAAGTGGTTTAATCATATTCAAAAGCCCATAATTAACAATGTGAACGCATGTAGTTTGATTGAATCTGATTTTGTGGTCGGTTTGTTCGATTTAAAGCGTGTATGTCTAATTGAGCATTTTAGTGAACCCGTTAGAAATTTAACCGAGTAAAATGCTCTAAAATTGAGATTAAGATGTATAATTTGTTTCAAAGTCCATAATTAACTCTTTGAACTCATGAAATTTGATTTTTACTTTTTATGCGATTGTTTTGTTGGGTTTTAAAGTGTGTATATCTAATGAGTTTGATAATAAATACGTTGAAATTTAAACCGAGTAAATGATCTGAATTTGACATTAAGTGGTTTAATCATATCCAAAAGCCTTTAATTAACTATTAGAAAGCATGTACTTTGATTGAGTCTCATTTTGTGGTCGCTTTGTTCGATTTAAATCGAGCATATCTAATTGGGCTTTTTAGTGAACCCATTAGAAATTTAACCGAGTAAAATGCTCTAATATTGAGATTAAGTTTTATAATTTGGTTCAACGACCATAATTAACTATTTGAACTCTTAAAATTTGATTTATACTTATTTTGCGACCGTTTTGTTAGGTTTAAAGTGTGTATATCTAATGAGTTTTATTGTAAATATATTGAAATTTAAACTGAGTAAAGTACTCTAATTTTGAGTTTAAGTGGTTTAATCTTATTCAAAAGCCTATACTTAATAATTTGAACTCATGTAGTTTATTTGAATCTCATTTTGTGGTCGGTTTGTTCGATTTAAAGTATGCATGTCTAACTGGGCTTTTTAGTGAACCCGTTAGAAATTTAACCGAGTATAATGCTCAAAAGTTTAGATTAAGTTGTATAATTTGGTTTAAAAACCCATAATTAACTATTTGAACTCAAGAAATTTGATTTATACTTATTTTACAAGCATTTTGTTAGGTTTAAAGTGTGTATATCTAATGAGTTTTATAATAAACACATTGGAATTTAAACCGAGTAAGGCTCTCTAAATTTAAGATTAAGTGGTTTAATCATTTTCATACGCCTATAATTAACTATTAGAAAGCATGTACTTTGATTGAATCTCATTTTGTGGTCGATTTATTCGATTTAAAGTATGCATAAATAATTGGGCTTTTTAGCAAACCCGTTAGAAATTTAACCGAGTAAAATGCTCTAATATTGATATTAAGTTGTATAATTTGGTTCAAAGACCGTAATTAACTATTTGAACTCTTAAAATTTGATTTGTACTTATTTTGCAACCGTTTTGTTTTTTGGTTTAAAGTGTGTATATCTAATGAGTTTTATAGTAAACACATTAAAATTTAAACCGAGTAAAGTGCTTTGAATTTGACATTAAGTGGTTTAATCATATTCAAAAGCCTATAATTAACTCTTTGAACTCATGTAGTTTATTTGAATCTCATTTTGTGGTCGGTTTGTTCGAATTAAAGTATGCATGTCTTACTGAGCTTTTTAGTGAACCCGTTAGAAATTTAACCGAGTATAATGCTCAAAAGTTTAGATTAAGTTGTATAATTTGGTTTAAAAACCCATAATTAACTATTTGAACTCAAGAAATTTGATGGAGAACATCATTGGCTGATGTATAATCGTCGAGGAGTTTTTGTGCGTTAGATACAGTCAACCATGGTGGTTGGAGATGATTGTTATGGAAAAAGTCATTACGACGGTTCCATAGATTCCATAGAACTGTTATTAGGAAGGAGAATTGGTGCAACGAGAGAAAACCAGCAATTTCAGAAAGCCACTGATGGGGGGATAGATGTATTAGACAAAATTCGTCCTGGAAAACCTGCCAAACGGAGAGCCTCCCTAGCACTAGGATAATCCCTTAAAGCATAAAGGGTAGTTTCAATATCCGTATTACAAATTGGGTAAACCCCAAAATCGATATTTGCTTGGAGGATTTTATGGCTAGATGGGAGAACATCATGGCTTAACCGCCACCCAAAGGAACAAACCTTAGGCAACGTAGGCAACTTAGAAAGAATTTTCCATAGCCTAAAGGGCCTGTTAACCAGTCCTAGTTGCAGTTGAAGAAATTGATAACCAGAACGCGCCATATGGATGCCAGAGTCGTGATGACCCCAAAGGGTAGTATCTTTCGTATCATTAATAATTTGTACATTAAAGATTGTATTAGCATCTTTGTGAGAGAAATAATCTCTCACCTTTGATTCATCCCATCGTGGTAAATTAGACAACATAAAAAAACCGGCTCAAAGAGGAACTTCCTCATTCACTTCATAATCTCCATAAAGGTGTAATGGCTTAGATCCTCCCCAATTGTCGAAGTGGATTTGAATCTGACTTGACATACCTGGCCGTTTAAAGAAACCATTTCCAAGTTTAGAGATAGCTATACTAATACCTTTCCAAGCAAAGGAAGATCTTCAAGTGGAATCGGAATCGAGCACAAAACCCGATGGATAATATTTGCACTTGTAAACCTGACTAAGAAGATTATCAGGCTCACAAATTAGTCTCCAAATTTGTTTACCAAATAAAGCAATGTTGAAATGGTGTAGATCGCAAAACCCTATACCTCCGACTGCTTTTGGCAGACAGACAATGTCCCATGGAAGCATATGCCATCCTCATTTATCGGCTTTCCCTGACCACCAGTAACAGCGTATCGAAGTAGTCATATCATTGATAATATTTTGGGATAGAAGGTAACAAGACATGACATATTGTGGCATTGATTGTATGACAAATTTGATGAAAATTTCTCTACCGCTAAAGGAGAGTAAGGGCTTATCCCATTTGCTAAGACGATCATTCATTTTGTCTCTGGTAAAACCCAAAGTTGCTGTCTTATTCTTCCCAATTAGGAGTGGAACCCCCAAATAAATACCAAGGTCGTTGACCTCTCGTACATTCAGGATGTTATGGATTTCTGATCGAAGAGATGTAGAGATTTTATGTGAAAAATAAATTGTAGACTTTTCAAAATTCATCGCCTGACCAGAGGAAGTTGCATAAGTATGCAAAGCATTCTCTAGATGTTGAGCTTCAGTTGTCGTGTTCTTAATGAACACCACACAATCATCGGCAAAGAGGAGGTGATTTATACGGGGCCATTCCTGCTAGCACAAAGGCCAGGGAGGTTGCTAATTGCTTTCTCAACATTGAGCAATGCTAAAAGACCTTGAGTACAAAAAAGGAATAAGAAAGGCGAAAGGGGATCCCCTTGTCGAAGCCCTCTTTGAGGTTTAAAAGGCCGTGAAAGAGAATCATTGACACGTTGAAAAGACACGTAAGAGACACAATTCATAAGAGAAACCCAGTTGGCATTAAATCCTAGACGGAGCATAATTTGTTCTAGAAAAGGCCATTCAACACGGTCGAAAGCTTTCTCCATGTCCAGCTTTAAGCTAGCGCCTTTGGCAAGGAATGTCTCGTTAGTATTCAACGTGTGAATAAGCTCGTGGGCTATAAGAATATTGTCGGTTATGTTCCTACCTTGAACAAAAACTGCTTGATTACCGCTTATACATAAGGGAATGATGGATTTCAAACGATTAACAAGAACTTTGGTAACAGTCTTGTAGATAATTATGCATAGGCAAATAGGTTTGAGATGCCGCATAGTTGTAGGATTACTAATTTTGGGTATAAGAACTATGATAGTACGATTGACCTCTTTCATGCTAACAAACCCACTTAGGAGTCTAAGGCAGAGAATTATAAAGTCCTGGCCAAGGATATTCCAATTCTTCCTAAAGAAGCCACTCGGAAATCCGTCAACCCCCGGGACTTTCCTCGGATCAATATCAAGAAAAGCAGCAGAAATTTCGTCTATTGTGAATTCCTTATTTAGGTCATTGTTCCTGGACTCAAAAACAATATTTGGAATGTTTTCCAAAATGGAAGATGCAATAATAGGAAAGGAGGATGAGAAGAGAGTCTGGAAGTAATCAATGGCAGTAGCCATGATGTCTTCCGTATGCGTTTGCCAGATGTTCGCATTGTCGAAAAGCCCAGTAATATGGTTTAGATTAATTTGTTTAATTTGGTTTAAAAACCTATAATTAACTATTTGAACTCAAGAAATTTTACTTATACTTATTTAGCAACCATTTTGTTAGATTTAAAGTGTATATATCTAACGACTTTTATAATAAACACATTGGAATTAAAACCGAATAAGGTTCTCTAAATTTAAGATTAAGTGGTTTAATCATTTTCAAACGCCTATAATTAACAATTAGAAAGTATGTACTTTGATTGAATCTCATTTTGTGGTCGGTTTGTTCGATTTAAAGCGTGCATATCTAATTGGGATTTTTAGCGAACCCGTTAGAAATTTAACTGAGTAAAATGCTCTAATATTGAGATTAAGTTGTATAATTTGGTTCAAAGTCTATAATTAACTATTTGAACCCATGAAATTTGATTTATAATTTTTACGCGACCGTTTTGTTGGTTTTTAAAGTCTGTATATCTAATGAGTTTTATAGTAAACACATTGAAATTTAAACCGAGTAAAGTGCTAAGAATTTGACATTAAGTGGTTTAATCATATTCAAAAGCCTATAATGAACTATTAGAAAACATGTACTTTGATTGAATCTCATTTTGTGGTCGGTTTGTTCGATTTAGAGCGTGCATATCTAATTGGGCTTTTTAGCGACCCGTTAGAAATTTAACCGAGTAAAATGCTCTAATATTGAGATTAAGTTGTATAATTTGGTTCAAAGACCATAATTTACTATTTGAACTCTTAAAATTTGATTTATACTTATTTTGCGACCGTTTTGTTAGGTTTAAAGTGTGTATATCTAATGAGTTTTATAGTAAACACATTGAAATTTAAACCGAGTAAAGTGCTCTGAATTTGACATTAAGGGGTTTAATCATATTCAAAAGCCTATAATTAACAATTTGAACTCATTTAGTTTATTTTAATCTCATTTTGTGGTCGGTTTGTTCAATTTAAAGTATGCATGTCTAACTGGGCTTTTTAGTGAACCCGTTACAAATTTAACCGAATAAAATGCTCAAAAGTTTAGATTAAGTTGAATAGTTTGGTTTAAAAATCCATAATTAACTATTTCAACTTAAGAAATTTGATTTATACGTATTTTGCAACCATTTTGTTAGGTTTAAATTGTGTATATCTAATGAATTTTATAATAAACACATTTGAATTTAAACCGAGTAAGGTTCTCTAAATTTAAGATTAAGTGGTTTAATCATATTGAAAAGCCTATAATTAAATATTAGAAAGCATGTACTTTGATTGAATCTCATTTTGTGGTCGGTTTGTTCGATATAAAGCGTGCATATCTAATTGGGTTTTTAGCGAACACGTTAGAAATTTAAAATAGTAAAATGCTCTAATATTGAGATTAAATTGTATAATTTGGTTCAAAGACCATAATTAACTATTCAAACTCTTAAAATTTGATTTATACTTATTTTGTGACCATTTTTTTAGATTTAAAGTGTATATATCTAATGAGTTTTATAGTAAACACATTAAAATTTAAACCTAGTAAAGTGCTCTAAATTTGACATTAAGTGGTTTAATCATGTTCAAAAGCCCATAATTAACTATTTGAACTCATGTAGTTTATTTGAACCTCATTGTGTGGTCGGTTTATTCGATTTAAAGTACGCATGTCCAACTGGGCATTTTAGTGAACCTGTTAGAAATTTAACAGAGTAAAATGCTCAAAAGTTTAGATTAACTTTTATAATTTGGTTTAAAAACCCTTAATTAACAATTTGAACTCAAGAAATTTGATTTATACTTATTTTGCAAAAAAATTGATAGGTTTAAAGTGTGTATATCTAATGAGTTTTATAATAAACACATTGGAATTTAAACCGAGTAAGGTTCTCCAAATTTAAGATTAAGTGGTTTAATCATATCCAAAAGTCTATAATTAACAATGTGAACGCATGTAGTTTGATTGAATCTAATTTCTTGGCCGGTTTGTTCGATTTAAAGCGTATATGTCTAATTAAGCATTTTAGTGAACCCGTTAGAAATTTAATCTAGTAAAATGCTCTAAAATTGAGATTAAGATGTATAATTTGTTTCAAAGTCCATAATTAACTATTTGAACTCCTGAAATTTATTTTTACTTTTTATGCGATTGTTTTGTTGGGTTTAAAGTGTGTATGTCTAATGAGTTTTATAATAAATACGTTCAAATTTAAACCGAGTATAGCTCTGAATTTGACATTAAGTGGTTTACTCATTTTTAAAGCCTATAATTTACTAATAGAAAGCATGTACTTTGATTGAATCTCATTTTGTGGTCGGTTTGTCCGATTTAAAACGTGCATATCTAAGTGAGCTTTTTAGCGAACCCATTAGAAATTTAACCGAGTAAATTGCTCTAATATTGGGATTAAGTTTTATAATTTGGTTAAACGACCATAATTAACTATTTAAACTCTTAAAATTTGATTTATACTTATTTTGCGAACCTTTTGTTAGGTTTAAAGTGTGTATATCTAATGAGTTTTATAGTAAACACATTGAAATTTAAACTGAGTAAAGTGCTCTAAATTTGACTTTAAGTGATTTAATCTTATTCAAAAGCCTATAATTAACAATTTGAACTCATTTAGTTTATTTTAATCTCATTTTGTGGTCGGTTTGTTCAATTTAAAGTATGCATGTCTAACTGGGCTTTTTAGTGAACCCGTTACAAATTTAACCGAATAAAATGCTCAAAAGTTTAGATTAAGTTGAATAGTTTGGTTTAAAAATCCATAATTAACTATTTCAACTTAAGAAATTTGATTTATACGTATTTTACAAGTATTTTGTTAGGTTTAAAGTGTGTATATCTAATGAGTTTTATAATAAACACAATGGAATTTAAACCGAGTAAGGCTCTCTAAATTTAAGATTAAGTGGTTTAATCATTTTCATACGCATATAATTAACTATTAGAAAGCATGTACATTGATTAAATCTTATTTTGTGGTCGGTTTGTTCGATTTAAAGTGTGCATATCTAATTGGGCTTTTTAGCGAACCCGTTAGAAATTTAACCGAGTAAAATACTCTAATATTGAGATTAAGTTGTATAATTTTGTTCAAATACCGTAATTAACTATTTGAACTCTTAAAATTTGATTTGTACTTATTCTGCGTCTGTTTTGTTAGGTTTAAAGTGTATATCTAATGAGTTTTATTATAAACACATTGAAATTTAAAACCGAGTAAAGTGCTCTGAATTTGAAATTAAGGGGTTTAATCATATTCGAAAGACTATAATTGTCAATTTGAACTCATGTAGCTTATTTGAATCTCATTTTGTGGTCGGTTAGTTCGATTTAAAGTACGCATGTCTAACTGGTCTTTTTAGTGAACCCATTAGAAATTGAACCGAGTAAAATGCTCAAAAGTTTAGATTATGTTGTATAATTTGGTTAAAAAACCCATAATTAACTATTTGAACTCAAATAAATTTGATTTATACTTATTTTGCAATCATTTTGTTAGGTTTAAAGTGCGTATATCTAATGAATTTTATAATAAACACATTGGAATTTAAACTGAGTAAGGTTCTCTAAATTTAAGATTAAGTGGTTTAATCATATTGAAAAGCCTATAATTAACTATTAAAAAGCATGTACTTTTTTTGAATCTCATTTTGTGGTCGGTTTGTTCGATTTAAAGCGTGCATATCTAATTGAGCATTTTAGCGACCCGTTAGAAATTTAAACGAGTAAAATGCTCTAATATTGAGGTTAAGTTGTATAATTTGGTTCAAAGACCATAATTAACTATTGGAACTCTTAAAATATTATTTATACTTATTGTGCGACCGTTTTGTTAGGTTTAAAGTGTGTATATCTAATGACTTTTATAGTAAACACGTTGAAATTTAAACCGAGTAACATGCTTTGAATTTGACATTAAGTGGTTTAATCATATTCAAAAGCCTATAGATATCTATTTGATCTCATGTAGTTTATTTGAGTCTCATTTTGTGTTCGGTTTGTTCGATTTAAAGTATGGATGTCTAACTTGGCTGTTTAGTGAACCCGTTAGAAATTTAACCGAGTAAAATATTCAAAAGTTTAGATTAAGTTGTATAATTTGGTTTAAAAACCCATAAATAACTATTTGAACTCAAGAAATTTATTTTTACTTATTTTGCAATCATTTTGTTACGTTTAAGGTGTGTATATCTAATGAGTTTTATAATAAACACATTATAATTTAAACCGAGTAAGGTTCTCTAAATTTAAGATTAAGTGGTTTAGTCATATTTAAAAGCCTATAATTAACTATTAGAAAGCATGTACTTTGATTGAATCTCATTTTGTGGTCGGTTTGTTCGATTTAAAGCGTGCATATCTAATTAGGGCTTTTTAGCGAACTCGTTAGAAATTTAACCTAGTAAAATGCTCTAATATTGAGTTTAAGTTGTATAATTTGGTTCAAAGTCTATAATTAACTATTTGAACTCATGAAATTTGATTTATACTTTTTACGCGACCGTTTTGTTGGGTTTAAAGTGTGTATATCGAATGAGTTTTTATAATAAACACACTGAAATTTAAACCTAGTAAAGTTGTCTGAAATTGACATTAAGTGGTTTAATCATATTGAAAAGCCTATAATGAACTATTAGAAATCTTAAACTTTGATTGAATCACATTTTGTGGTCGGTTTGTTCGATTTAAACCTTGCATATCTAATTGGTCTTTTTAGAGAACCCGTTAGAAATTTAACCGAGTAAAATACTCTATTATTGAGATTAAGTTGTATAATTTGGTTTAAAGACCATAATTTACTATTCGAACTCTTAAAATTTGATTTACACTTATTTTGCGACTGTTTTGTTAGGTTTAAAGTGTGTATATCTAATGAGTTTTATAGTAAACATATTGAAATTTAAACCGAGTAAAGTGCTCTGAATTTGACATTAAATGGTTTAATCATATTCAAAAACCTATAATTAACAATTTGAACTCATGTAATTTATTTGAATCTAATTTTGTGGTCGGTTTGTTCGATTTAAAGTATGCATGTCTAACTAGGCCTTTTAGTGAACCCGTTAGAAATTTAACCGAGTATAATGCTCTAAAGTTTAGATTAAGTTGTATAATTTGGTTTAAAATTGACATTAAGTGGTTTAATCATATTGAAAAGCCTTTAATGAACTATTAGAAATCTTGAACTTTGATTAAATCACGGTTTGTTCGATTTAAGGCTTGCATATCTAGTTGGTCTTTTTGGAGAACCCGTTAGAAATTTAACCAAGTATAATACTCTATTATTGAGATTAAGTTGTATAATTTGGTTTATAGACCCTAATTTACTATTTGAACTCTTAAAATTTGATTTATACTTATTTTGCGACCGTTTTGTTAGGTTTAAAGTGTTTATATCTAATGAGTTTTATTGTAAATTCATTGAAATTTAAGCCGAGTAAAGTGCTCTGAGTTTGACATTAAGGGGTTTAATCATATTCAAAAGCCTATAATTAACAATTTGAACTCATGTAGCTTATTTGAATCTCATTTTTGTGTTCGGTTTGTTCTATTTAAAGTATGGATGTCTAACTGGGCTGTTTAGTGAACCCGTTAGAAATTTAACCGAGTAAAATATTCAAAAGTTTAGATTAAGTTGTATAATTTGGTTTAAAAACCCATAAATAACTATTTGAACTCAAGAAATTTAATTTTACTTATTTTGCAATCATTTTGTTACGTTTAAAGTGTGTATATCTAATGAGTTTTATAATAAACACATTATAATTTAAATCGAGTAAGGTTCTCTAAATTTAAGATTAAGTGGTTTAATCATATTTAAAAGCCTATAATTAACTATTAGAAAGTATGTACTTTGATTGAATCTCATTTTGTGGTCGGTTTGTTCGATTTATATCGTGCATATCTAATTGGGCTTTTTAGCGAACCCGTTAGAAATTTAACCGAGTAAAATGCTCTAATATTGAGATTAAGTTGTATAATTTGGTTCAAACTCTATAATTAACTATTCGAACTCTTAAAATTTGATTTACACTTATTTTGCGACTGTTTTGTTAGGTTTAAAGTGTGTATATCTAATGAGTTTTATAGTAAACATATTGAAATTTAAACCGAGTAAAGTGCTCTGAATTTGACATTAAATGGTTTAATCATATTCAAAAACCTATAATTAACAATTTGAACTCATGTAATTTATTTGAATCTAATTTTGTGGTCGGTTTGTTCGATTTAAAGTATGCATGTCTAACTAAGCCTTTTAGTGAACCCGTTAGAAATTTAACCGAGTATAATGCTCTAAAGTTTAGATTAAGTTGTATAATTTGGTTTAAAAACCCATAATTAACTATTTGAACTCAAGAAATTTGATTTGTACTTATTTTACGAGAATTTTGTTAGGTTTAAAGTGTGTATATCTAATGAGTTTTATAATAAACACAATGGAATTTAAACCGAGCAAGGCTCTCTAAATTTAAGATTAAGTGGTTTAATCATTTTCATACGCCTATAATTAACTATTAGAAAGCATGTACATTGATTAAATCTTATTTTGTGGTCGGTTTGTTCGATTAAAACTGTGCATATCTAATTGGGCGTTTTAGCGAACCCGTTAGAAATTTAACCGAGTAAAATACTCTAATATTGTGATTAAGTTGTATAATTTAGTTGAAAGACCGTAATTAACTATTTGAACTCTTAAAATTTGATTTGTACTTATTCTGTGTCCGTTTTGTTACGTTTAAAGTGTATATCTAATGAGTTTTATTATAAACACATTGAAATTTAAAACCGAGTAAAGTGCTCTGAATTTGAAATTAAGGGGTTTAATCATATTCAAAAGACTATAATTATCAATTTGAATTAATGTAGCTTATTTGAATCTCATTTTGTGGTCGGTTAGTTCGATTTAATGTACGCATGTCTAACTGGTCTTTTTAGTGAACCCATTAGAAATTGAACCGAGTAAAATGCTCAAAAGTTTAGATTATGTTGTATAATTTGGTTAAAAAACCCATAATTAACTATTTGAACTCAAATAAATTTGATTTATACTTATTTTGCAACCATTTTGTTAGGTTTAAAGTGTGTATATCTAATGAATTTTATAATAAACACATTGGAATTTAAACTGAGTAAGGTTCTCAAAATTTAAGATTAAGTGGTTTAATCATATTGAAAAGCCTATAATTAACTATTAAAAAGCATGTACTTTTTTTGAATCTCATTTTGTGGTCGGTTTGTTCGATTTAAAGCGTTCATATCTAATTGGGCTTTTTAGCGACCCGTTAGAAATTTAAACGAGTAAAATGCTCTAATATTGAGGTTAAGTTGTATAATTTGGTTCAAAGACCATAATTAACTATTGGAACTCTTAAAATATTATTTATACTTATTGTGCGACCCTTTTGTTAGGTTTAAAGTGTGTATATTTAGTGAGTTTTATAGTAAACACATTGAAATTTAAACCGTGTAACGTGCTTTGAATTTGACATTAAGTGGTTTAATCATATTCAAAAGCCTATAGTTATCTATTTGATCTCATGTAGTTTATTTGAGTCTCATTTTGTGGTCGGTTTGGTTGATTTATAGTATGCATGTCTAACTGGACTTTTTAGTGAACCCGTTTGAAATTGAACCGAGTAAAATATTCAAAAGTCTAGATTAAGTTGTATAATTTGGTTTAAAAACCCATAATTAACTATTTGAACTCAAGAAATTTGATTTTTATATATTTTGCAACCATTTTGTTAGGTTTAAAGTGTGTATATCTAATGAGTTTTATAATAAACACATTGGAATTTAAACCGAGTAAGGTTCCCTAAATTTAAGATTAAGTGCTTTAATCATATTGAAAAGTCTATAATGAACTATTAGAAAGCTTGTACTTTGATTGAATCTCATTTTGTGGTCGGTTTGTTCGATTTAAAGCGTGCATATCTAATTGGGCTTTTTTGCGAACCCGTTAGAAATTTAACCTAGTAAAATGCTCTAATCTTGAGATTAAGTTGTATAATTTGGTTCAAACTCTATAATTAACTATTTGAACTCATGAAATTTGATTTATACTTTTTATGCAACCATTTTGTTGGGTTTAAAGTGTGTATATCTAATGAGTTTTATAGTAAACACATTGAATATAAACTGAGTTAAGTTGTCTGAAATTGACATTAAGTGGTTTAATCATATTGAAAAGCCTTTAATGAACTATTAGAAATCTTGAACTTTGATTAAATCACGGTTTGTTCGATTTAAGGCTTGCATATCTAGTTGGTCTTTTTGGAGAACCCGTTAGAAATTTAACCAAGTATAATACTCTATTATTGAGATTAAGTTGTATAATTTGGTTTATAGACCCTAATTTACTATTTGAACTCTTAAAATTTGATTTATACTTATTTTGCGACCGTTTTGTTAGGTTTAAAGTGTTTATATCTAATGAGTTTTATTGTAAACACATTGAAATTTAAGCCGAGTAAAGTGCTCTGAGTTTGACATTAAGGGGTTTAATCATATTCAAAAGCCTATAATTAACAATTTGAACTCATGTAGCTTATTTGAATCTCATTTTTGTGTTTGGTTTGTTCTATTTAAAGTATGGATGTCTAACTGGGCTGTTTAGTGAACCCGTTAGAAATTTAACCGAGTAAAATATTCAAAAGTTTAGATTAAGTTGTATAATTTGGTTTAAAAACCCATAAATAACTATTTGAACTCAAGAAATTTAATTTTACTTATTTTGCAATCATTTTGTTACGTTTAAAGTGTGTATATCTAATGAGTTTTATAATAAACACATTATAATTTAAATCGAGTAAGGTTCTCTAAATTTAAGATTAAGTGGTTTAATCATATTTAAAAGCCTATAATTAACTATTAGAAAGTATGTACTTTGATTGAATCTCATTTTGTGGTCGGTTTGTTCGATTTATATCGTGCATATCTAATTGGGCTTTTTAGCGAACCCGTTAGAAATTTAACCGAGTAAAATGCTCTAATATTGAGATTAAGTTGTATAATTTGGTTCAAACTCTATAATTAACTATTCGAACTCTTAAAATTTGATTTACACTTATTTTGCGACTGTTTTGTTAGGTTTAAAGTGTGTATATCTAATGAGTTTTATAGTAAACATATTGAAATTTAAACCGAGTAAAGTGCTCTGAATTTGACATTAAATGGTTTAATCATATTCAAAAACCTATAATTAACAATTTGAACTCATGTAATTTATTTGAATCTAATTTTGTGGTCGGTTTGTTCGATTTAAAGTATGCATGTCTAACTAAGCCTTTTAGTGAACCCGTTAGAAATTTAACCGAGTATAATGCTCTAAAGTTTAGATTAAGTTGTATAATTTGGTTTAAAAACCCATAATTAACTATTTGAACTCAAGAAATTTGATTTGTACTTATTTTACGAGAATTTTGTTAGGTTTAAAGTGTGTATATCTAATGAGTTTTATAATAAACACAATGGAATTTAAACCGAGCAAGGCTCTCTAAATTTAAGATTAAGTGGTTTAATCATTTTCATACGCCTATAATTAACTATTAGAAAGCATGTACATTGATTAAATCTTATTTTGTGGTCGGTTTGTTCGATTAAAACTGTGCATATCTAATTGGGCGTTTTAGCGAACCCGTTAGAAATTTAACCGAGTAAAATACTCTAATATTGTGATTAAGTTGTATAATTTAGTTGAAAGACCGTAATTAACTATTTGAACTCTTAAAATTTGATTTGTACTTATTCTGTGTCCGTTTTGTTACGTTTAAAGTGTATATCTAATGAGTTTTATTATAAACACATTGAAATTTAAAACCGAGTAAAGTGCTCTGAATTTGAAATTAAGGGGTTTAATCATATTCAAAAGACTATAATTATCAATTTGAATTAATGTAGCTTATTTGAATCTCATTTTGTGGTCGGTTAGTTCGATTTAATGTACGCATGTCTAACTGGTCTTTTTAGTGAACCCATTAGAAATTGAACCGAGTAAAATGCTCAAAAGTTTAGATTATGTTGTATAATTTGGTTAAAAAACCCATAATTAACTATTTGAACTCAAATAAATTTGATTTATACTTATTTTGCAACCATTTTGTTAGGTTTAAAGTGTGTATATCTAATGAATTTTATAATAAACACATTGGAATTTAAACTGAGTAAGGTTCTCAAAATTTAAGATTAAGTGGTTTAATCATATTGAAAAGCCTATAATTAACTATTAAAAAGCATGTACTTTTTTTGAATCTCATTTTGTGGTCGGTTTGTTCGATTTAAAGCGTTCATATCTAATTGGGCTTTTTAGCGACCCGTTAGAAATTTAAACGAGTAAAATGCTCTAATATTGAGGTTAAGTTGTATAATTTGGTTCAAAGACCATAATTAACTATTGGAACTCTTAAAATATTATTTATACTTATTGTGCGACCCTTTTGTTAGGTTTAAAGTGTGTATATTTAGTGAGTTTTATAGTAAACACATTGAAATTTAAACCGTGTAACGTGCTTTGAATTTGACATTAAGTGGTTTAATCATATTCAAAAGCCTATAGTTATCTATTTGATCTCATGTAGTTTATTTGAGTCTCATTTTGTGGTCGGTTTGGTTGATTTATAGTATGCATGTCTAACTGGACTTTTTAGTGAACCCGTTTGAAATTGAACCGAGTAAAATATTCAAAAGTCTAGATTAAGTTGTATAATTTGGTTTAAAAACCCATAATTAACTATTTGAACTCAAGAAATTTGATTTTTATATATTTTGCAACCATTTTGTTAGGTTTAAAGTGTGTATATCTAATGAGTTTTATAATAAACACATTGGAATTTAAACCGAGTAAGGTTCCCTAAATTTAAGATTAAGTGCTTTAATCATATTGAAAAGTCTATAATGAACTATTAGAAAGCTTGTACTTTGATTGAATCTCATTTTGTGGTCGGTTTGTTCGATTTAAAGCGTGCATATCTAATTGGGCTTTTTTGCGAACCCGTTAGAAATTTAACCTAGTAAAATGCTCTAATCTTGAGATTAAGTTGTATAATTTGGTTCAAACTCTATAATTAACTATTTGAACTCATGAAATTTGATTTATACTTTTTATGCAACCATTTTGTTGGGTTTAAAGTGTGTATATCTAATGAGTTTTATAGTAAACACATTGAATATAAACTGAGTTAAGTTGTCTGAAATTGACATTAAGTGGTTTAATCATATTGAAAAGCCTTTAATGAACTATTAGAAATCTTGAACTTTGATTAAATCACGGTTTGTTCGATTTAAGGCTTGCATATCTAGTTGGTCTTTTTGGAGAACCCGTTAGAAATTTAACCAAGTATAATACTCTATTATTGAGATTAAGTTGTATAATTTGGTTTATAGACCCTAATTTACTATTTGAACTCTTAAAATTTGATTTATACTTATTTTGCGACCGTTTTGTTAGGTTTAAAGTGTTTATATCTAATGAGTTTTATTGTAAACACATTGAAATTTAAGCCGAGTAAAGTGCTCTGAGTTTGACATTAAGGGGTTTAATCATATTCAAAAGCCTATAATTAACAATTTGAACTCATGTAGCTTATTTGAATCTCATTTTTGTGTTTGGTTTGTTCTATTTAAAGTATGGATGTCTAACTGGGCTGTTTAGTGAACCCGTTAGAAATTTAACCGAGTAAAATATTCAAAAGTTTAGATTAAGTTGTATAATTTGGTTTAAAAACCCATAAATAACTATTTGAACTCAAGAAATTTAATTTTACTTATTTTGCAATCATTTTGTTACGTTTAAAGTGTGTATATCTAATGAGTTTTATAATAAACACATTATAATTTAAATCGAGTAAGGTTCTCTAAATTTAAGATTAAGTGGTTTAATCATATTTAAAAGCCTATAATTAACTATTAGAAAGTATGTACTTTGATTGAATCTCATTTTGTGGTCGGTTTGTTCGATTTATATCGTGCATATCTAATTGGGCTTTTTAGCGAACCCGTTAGAAATTTAACCGAGTAAAATGCTCTAATATTGAGATTAAGTTGTATAATTTGGTTCAAACTCTATAATTAACTATTCGAACTCTTAAAATTTGATTTACACTTATTTTGCGACTGTTTTGTTAGGTTTAAAGTGTGTATATCTAATGAGTTTTATAGTAAACATATTGAAATTTAAACCGAGTAAAGTGCTCTGAATTTGACATTAAATGGTTTAATCATATTCAAAAACCTATAATTAACAATTTGAACTCATGTAATTTATTTGAATCTAATTTTGTGGTCGGTTTGTTCGATTTAAAGTATGCATGTCTAACTAAGCCTTTTAGTGAACCCGTTAGAAATTTAACCGAGTATAATGCTCTAAAGTTTAGATTAAGTTGTATAATTTGGTTTAAAAACCCATAATTAACTATTTGAACTCAAGAAATTTGATTTGTACTTATTTTACGAGAATTTTGTTAGGTTTAAAGTGTGTATATCTAATGAGTTTTATAATAAACACAATGGAATTTAAACCGAGCAAGGCTCTCTAAATTTAAGATTAAGTGGTTTAATCATTTTCATACGCCTATAATTAACTATTAGAAAGCATGTACATTGATTAAATCTTATTTTGTGGTCGGTTTGTTCGATTAAAACTGTGCATATCTAATTGGGCGTTTTAGCGAACCCGTTAGAAATTTAACCGAGTAAAATACTCTAATATTGTGATTAAGTTGTATAATTTAGTTGAAAGACCGTAATTAACTATTTGAACTCTTAAAATTTGATTTGTACTTATTCTGTGTCCGTTTTGTTACGTTTAAAGTGTATATCTAATGAGTTTTATTATAAACACATTGAAATTTAAAACCGAGTAAAGTGCTCTGAATTTGAAATTAAGGGGTTTAATCATATTCAAAAGACTATAATTATCAATTTGAATTAATGTAGCTTATTTGAATCTCATTTTGTGGTCGGTTAGTTCGATTTAATGTACGCATGTCTAACTGGTCTTTTTAGTGAACCCATTAGAAATTGAACCGAGTAAAATGCTCAAAAGTTTAGATTATGTTGTATAATTTGGTTAAAAAACCCATAATTAACTATTTGAACTCAAATAAATTTGATTTATACTTATTTTGCAACCATTTTGTTAGGTTTAAAGTGTGTATATCTAATGAATTTTATAATAAACACATTGGAATTTAAACTGAGTAAGGTTCTCAAAATTTAAGATTAAGTGGTTTAATCATATTGAAAAGCCTATAATTAACTATTAAAAAGCATGTACTTTTTTTGAATCTCATTTTGTGGTCGGTTTGTTCGATTTAAAGCGTTCATATCTAATTGGGCTTTTTAGCGACCCGTTAGAAATTTAAACGAGTAAAATGCTCTAATATTGAGGTTAAGTTGTATAATTTGGTTCAAAGACCATAATTAACTATTGGAACTCTTAAAATATTATTTATACTTATTGTGCGACCCTTTTGTTAGGTTTAAAGTGTGTATATTTAGTGAGTTTTATAGTAAACACATTGAAATTTAAACCGTGTAACGTGCTTTGAATTTGACATTAAGTGGTTTAATCATATTCAAAAGCCTATAGTTATCTATTTGATCTCATGTAGTTTATTTGAGTCTCATTTTGTGGTCGGTTTGGTTGATTTATAGTATGCATGTCTAACTGGACTTTTTAGTGAACCCGTTTGAAATTGAACCGAGTAAAATATTCAAAAGTCTAGATTAAGTTGTATAATTTGGTTTAAAAACCCATAATTAACTATTTGAACTCAAGAAATTTGATTTTTATATATTTTGCAACCATTTTGTTAGGTTTAAAGTGTGTATATCTAATGAGTTTTATAATAAACACATTGGAATTTAAACCGAGTAAGGTTCCCTAAATTTAAGATTAAGTGCTTTAATCATATTGAAAAGTCTATAATGAACTATTAGAAAGCTTGTACTTTGATTGAATCTCATTTTGTGGTCGGTTTGTTCGATTTAAAGCGTGCATATCTAATTGGGCTTTTTTGCGAACCCGTTAGAAATTTAACCTAGTAAAATGCTCTAATCTTGAGATTAAGTTGTATAATTTGGTTCAAACTCTATAATTAACTATTTGAACTCATGAAATTTGATTTATACTTTTTATGCAACCATTTTGTTGGGTTTAAAGTGTGTATATCTAATGAGTTTTATAGTAAACACATTGAATATAAACTGAGTTAAGTTGTCTGAAATTGACATTAAGTGGTTTAATCATATTGAAAAGCCTTTAATGAACTATTAGAAATCTTGAACTTTGATTAAATCACGGTTTGTTCGATTTAAGGCTTGCATATCTAGTTGGTCTTTTTGGAGAACCCGTTAGAAATTTAACCAAGTATAATACTCTATTATTGAGATTAAGTTGTATAATTTGGTTTATAGACCCTAATTTACTATTTGAACTCTTAAAATTTGATTTATACTTATTTTGCGACCGTTTTGTTAGGTTTAAAGTGTTTATATCTAATGAGTTTTATTGTAAACACATTGAAATTTAAGCCGAGTAAAGTGCTCTGAGTTTGACATTAAGGGGTTTAATCATATTCAAAAGCCTATAATTAACAATTTGAACTCATGTAGCTTATTTGAATCTCATTTTTGTGTTTGGTTTGTTCTATTTAAAGTATGGATGTCTAACTGGGCTGTTTAGTGAACCCGTTAGAAATTTAACCGAGTAAAATATTCAAAAGTTTAGATTAAGTTGTATAATTTGGTTTAAAAACCCATAAATAACTATTTGAACTCAAGAAATTTAATTTTACTTATTTTGCAATCATTTTGTTACGTTTAAAGTGTGTATATCTAATGAGTTTTATAATAAACACATTATAATTTAAATCGAGTAAGGTTCTCTAAATTTAAGATTAAGTGGTTTAATCATATTTAAAAGCCTATAATTAACTATTAGAAAGTATGTACTTTGATTGAATCTCATTTTGTGGTCGGTTTGTTCGATTTATATCGTGCATATCTAATTGGGCTTTTTAGCGAACCCGTTAGAAATTTAACCGAGTAAAATGCTCTAATATTGAGATTAAGTTGTATAATTTGGTTCAAACTCTATAATTAACTACTTGAACTCATGAAATTTGATTTATACTTTTTATGCAACCGTTTTGTTAGGTTTAAAGTGTGTATATGTAATGAGTTTTATAGTAAACACATTGGATATAAACTGAGTTAAGTTGTCTGAAATTGACATTAAGTGGTTTAATCATATTGAAAAGCCTTTAATGAACTATTAGAAATCTTGAACATTGATTAAATCACGGTTTGTTCGATTTAAGGCTTGCATATCTAATTGGTCTTTTTAGCGAACCCGTTAGAAATTTAACCGAGTATAATACTCTATTATTGAGATTAAGTTGTATAATTTGGTTTATAGACCCTAATTTACTATTTGAACTCTTAAAATTTGATTTATACTTATTTTGCGACCGTTTTGTTAGGTTTAAAGTGTTTATATCTAATGAGTTTTATTGTAAACACATTGAAATTTAAGCCGAGTAAAGTGCTCTGAGTTTGACATTAAGGGGTTTAATCATATTCAAAAGCCTATAATTAACAATTTGAACTCATGTAGCTTATTTGAATCTCATTTTTGTGTTCGGTTTGTTCTATTTAAAGTATGGATGTCTAACTGGGCTGTTTAGTGAACCCGTTAGAAATTTAACCGAGTAAAATATTCAAAAGTTTAGATTAAGTTGTATAATTTGGTTTAAAAACCCATAAATAACTATTTGAACTCAAGAAATTTAATTTTACTTATTTTGCAATCATTTTGTTACGTTTAAAGTGTGTATATCTAATGAGTTTTATAATAAACACATTATAATTTAAATCGAGTAAGGTTCTCTAAATTTAAGATTAAGTGGTTTAATCATATTTAAAAGCCTATAATTAACTATTAGAAAGTATGTACTTTGATTGAATCTCATTTTGTGGTCGGTTTGTTCGATTTATATCGTGCATATCTAATTGGGCTTTTTAGCGAACCCGTTAGAAATTTAACCGAGTAAAATGCTCTAATATTGAGATTAAGTTGTATAATTTGGTTCAAACTCTATAATTAACTACTTGAACTCATGAAATTTGATTTATACTTTTTATGCAACCGTTTTGTTAGGTTTAAAGTGTGTATATCTAATGAGTTTTATAGTAAACACATTGGATATAAACTGAGTTAAGTTGTCTGAAATTGACATTAAGTGGTTTAATCATATTGAAAAGCCTTTAATGAACTATTAGAAATCTTGAACTTTGATTAAATCACGGTTTGTTCGATTTAAGGCTTGCATATCTAATTGGTCTTTTTAGCGAACCCGTTAGAAATTTAACCGAGTATAATACTCTATTATTGAGATTAAGTTGTATAATTTGGTTTATAGACCCTAATTTACTATTTGAACTCTTAAAATTTGATTTATACTTATTTTGCGACCGTTTTGTTAGGTTTAAGGTGTTTATATCTAATGAGTTTTATTGTAAACACATTGAAATTTAAGCCGAGTAAAGAGCTCTGAATTTGACATTAAGGGGTTTAATCATATTCAAAAGCCTATAATTAACAATTTGAACTCATGTAGCTTATTTGAATCTCATTTTGTGTTCGGTTTGTTCGATTTAAAGTATGCATGTCTAACTGAGCTTTTTAGTGAACCCATTAGAAATTTAACCGAGTATAATGCTCTAAAGTTTAGATTAAGTTGTATAATTTGGTTTAAAAACCCATAATTAACTATTTGAACTCAAGAAATTTGATTTATACTTATTTTACAAGTATTTTGTTAGGTTTAAAGTGTGTATATCTAATGAGTTTTATAATAAACACAATGGAATTTAAACCGAGCAAGGCTCTCTAAATTTAAGATTAAGTGGTTTAATCATTTTCATACGCCTATAATTAACTATTAGAAAGCATGTACATTGATTAAATCTTATTTTGTGGTCGGTTTGTTCGATTTAAAGTGTGCATATCTAATTGGGCTTTTTAGCAAACCCGTTAGAAATTTAACCGAGTAAAATACTCTAATATTGAGATTAAGTTGTATAATTTGGTTCAAAGTCTATAATTAACTATTTGAACTCATGAAATTTGATTTATACATTTTACGCGACCATTTTGTTGGGTTTAAAGTGTGTATATCTAATGAGTTTTATAATAAACACACTGAAATTTAAACCTAGTAAAGTTGTCTGAAATTGACATTAAGTGGTTTAATCATATTGAAAAGCCTATAATGAACTATTAGAAATCTTAAACTTTGATTGAATCACATTTTGTGGTCGGTTTGTTCGATTTAAACCTTGCATATCTAATTGGTCTTTTTAGAGAACCCGTTAGAAATTTAACCGAGTAAAATACTCTATTATTGAGATTAAGTTGTTTAATTATGTTTAAAGACCATAATTTACTATTCGAACTCTTAAAATTTGATTTATACTTATTTTGCGACTGTTTTGTTAGGTTTAAAGTGTGTATATCTAATGAGTTTTATAGTAAACACATTGGAATTTAAACCGAGTAAACTGCTCTGAATTTGACATCAAATGGTTTAATCATATTCAAAAGCCTATAATTAACAATTTGAACTCATGTAATTTATTTGAATCTCATTTTGTGGTCGGTTTGTTCGATTTAAAGTATGCATGTCTAACTGGGCTTTTTAGTGAACCCGTTAGAAATTTAACCGAGTATAATGCTCTAAAGTTTAGATTAAGTTGTATAATTTGGTTTAAAAACCCATAATTAACTATTTGAACTCAAGAAATTTGATTTATACTTATTTTACAAGTATTTTGTTAGGTTTAAAGTGTGTATATCTAATGAGTTTTATAATAAACACAATGGAATTTAAACCGAGCAAGGCTCTCTAAATTTAAGATTAAGTGGTTTAATCATTTTCAGACGCCTATAATTAACTATTAGAAAGCATGTACATTGATTAAATCTTATTTTGTGGTCGGTTTGTTCGATTTAAAGTGTGCATATCTAATTGGGCTTTTTAGCGAACCCGTTAGAAATTTAACCGAGTAAAATACTCTAATATTGAGATTAAGTTGTATAATTTGGTTCAAAGTCTATAATTAACTATTTGAACTCATGAAATTTGATTTATACTTTTTACGCGACCGTTTTGTTGGGTTTAAAGTGTGTATATCTAACGAGTTTTATAGTAAACACTTTGAAATTTAAACCGAGTAAAGTGTTCTGAATTTGACATTAAGTGGTTTATTCGTATTGAAAAGCCTATAATGAACTATTAGAAAGCTTGAACTTTGATTGAATTACATTTTGTGGTTGGTTTGTTCGATTTAAAGCTTGCATATCTAATTGGTCTTTTTAGCGAACCTGTTAAAAATTTAACTGAGTAAAATTCTCTATTATTGAGATTAAGTTGTATAATTTGGTTCAAAGACCATAATTTACTATTTGAACTCTTAAAATTTGATTTAGACTTATTTTGCGACCGTTTTGTTGGGTTTAAAGTGTGTATATCTACTGAGTTTTAATGTAAACACATTGAAATTTAAACCGAGTAAAGTGCTATGAATTTGACATTAAGTGGTTTCTATGCATGCACTAAGGCCCTTTCATCTGATGGGCTTACGTTACCACATGGCCCGATGACAAGAACAAAGTCAAGACAACTCAAAGATAAGATACATTCAGCATTCCAAGATTTTGTATCAAGGGTTTGCAAGCCTTCTTGACGAATCAAGCATTGAATGAAGAAATTCTATGTCATGAAGCTTTAAGAACACATGGGTGACAAAAAGCTACATTGATGTTCCAAGAAGCTCAAATGCCTTAAAACATATTTGAGGCCCAAATAAACTATATATATTAAATAAATAAAATCTAGAATGATCAACTCCATGTGTTGATTTTATGAATATCTTTTTATTCAACTTTTCATATGTTTTAATTCATATTTTCCTAAATAATTGTTGATCCCTTCTAATTAGCTATCTATGTGTTGATTTTTAGGGATTAAATAGCTATTTCTTAGGGTGTTTTGCTGTCTCTTTTGGGCTATAAAAGAAGGCAACCTATTCTCTTGCAAAACACAATTTGAATATTTCTTTTGGAGAATAAATGTTATTGAGTACATTTTTGAAAGTATTGTTGCTTGTGCCTTCGAAGCTTATCTTCAACATGATTTCCTTCTAGTTTTTGTGGAAAAAGCCATCTTCACACTCCGAGTTGCCAAGATAATCAATTCTTGGAGGGTCGGTTAGAGCCTATCATGGAGTTTGCTTGATCAATTGCGATCAAGAGGGTTCTTAGGACATAAATCTGTTCCACAATCAATCCCATTCACAGCAAGTGCACAATCCATTTTCAAATAAGTTTGCTACTATTTTTATCATCTTCTTTATTACATTGTCCATTTATTCTAATATTTTCTTTTGTTATTGCATTTAATCTTTATTCTGTTGCCATATCTTATCATTTGGTATCAGATTTGGGGCGATTCTTGGTGTTTCCATTAAAAAAAGAGAAAAAAGAGGAAAATACAAAAAAAAATTCGCAAAAATTAGTTGAAGGAATTTGAAGCCCAAACTTTTCAGATCAAATGTTCAACATTTGAGGAGTCACCACACAAAATTTCATAATTTTTTGGTATTTGGAACCCTCCAAACAAAGTAGATCATTTTTCTGCTCAATTTCAGGCCTTTTTGGTGTTTTTTATTCTTCTTTCTATTTTCTTTTATTCTTAGTTATTAGTTCTTCTTTATTTTTACCTTTTATTGATTCTTATACATCATCTAACACCTTCTTGTCTCTTGTGTTAGTAGGATTATCAAGTTGTATATTTTTCTTCCTCCTTGCAACTACATTCATTTGGTGTATTTCCTTCCTTGGACTCCTATTGCTTTTGGATTCTTTGTTAGGGTTAAAATTCCGCTAAATATTAGTTGTAAATCGTGGCAGGACAGTTTTAAAGATGTACAAGATCAGTTCACTTACCTCTTTAACAATTACTTTTTTTTGGAGTGATAAGTAAGGTTTCTTTTTTTTCTTTTATTTTCTTGTCCACTTTAAATTTTCTTTGAGTATTGTGTTTTCAGGATGTCAAACAAAAGCACAGATAAAGATATACCACAAACATCAGCGAGTCTTGAAAGCGTTGTAAATGGTTTATCAAAACTGATTGCAACAATGAATACGAGATTTAAACATAATGATTTGGTGTTACAAACTCTCACCCAAACCATAGCAAGCATGAATATTAATCGAGAGGCGCCAACCGATGGAAACTCCTCAACAAATAGTGATGGGCATCAAACTAGGCGTGCACTACGACAAAACCTTCCTCCTCGACGCCTACCTGTTCGCGACCGTAATTTTGATGCACCTAGACAAACCGCTCATGAGCAACCTTCTTTGGCCAAACCAAAGTTCTCCGTTCCTCCATTCAGAGGTAAACATGACCCAGATGCATATTGCGATTGGGAGAGCAAGGTTGAACTATTATTTGCCTATTACAAATGTCTCGAAGAAGAGAAAGTTCCTTTGGTGACATTGGAGTTTTCTGATTATGCTTTGAGTTGGTGGATTCAATTTGTTCAGACCTGACGATACAATGAAAAGCACGAGATTGATACATGGTATGAGCTTAAACAAATCATGAGAAAACGGTTTGTTCCTCAATACTACTATAGGGAATGCAAACAAAGGCTTCAACGGTTGAGACAAGGAAATAGATCCGTCGATGAGTACTTTCAAGATATGGAGGCTTTACTACAAAGAGCAAACACCCAAGAGGGTGAAGAAGATACCCTAGCCAGATTTATCGTTGGTCTCAATGATAATATTTCAGAGGTACTTGAACTTCAAACTTACATAGATCTTGATGAAGCTCTCCAAAATTATTGCTATTAAAAATCGGCTGCAAAGAAAAACAAGGTTTCGGCAAAGGGAATATTCTCACCATGATAAAGGTACATCTCAACCTTTACCATTTCAAAGTTCTAAGCCTTCGTTCAAGTCTTCTAGAATGAAACCAAAGGAAGATGGGCTAAAAATGTTGGAAGCAAATACCAAACAGAGACCAAAGTCGACCCGAACACACATGGTGGATGAAAGTAATCAAAGAACAAGCCAGGCCAGAGATGTTGAATGCTTCAAATGTAGAGGACGTAGACATTATGCTCGTGATTGTCCAAATTCAAGAATTATGTTTATAAGAGATAATGGTAATTTCTCATCCGATTCGGAGAAGGAACAAGATGATGTTTCTAAAGAAGAAATCATTGCTCCTTATGAGAGTGATGAACTTGATACTCGCTGTTTGGTAATTCATCATTCCCTTAGCATTCAAACCACGGAAGAAAATGATGTTCAACGAACCAATATCTTCCATTCTCGGTGTATGGTAAAAGGTAAACTTTGTTCCATCATCATTGATAGCGGAAGTTGTGCAAACGTCATAAGTAGTTTTCTTGTTGATGCACTAAATATACCTTTCCAACGACACCCAAAGCCATACCATCTTCAATGGCTTAATGAAGGTTCTGAAGTTAAGGTAACTAGACGTTCCTAGATCACTTTTAATATGGGGAATTATTGTGATGACGTTTGGTGTGATGTAGTTCCCATGCAAGCTGCCCACTTACTTCTCGGACGACCATGGCAGTATGATCGAGATGTTACTCACCATGGCAAGTTGAATCGATATTCTCTAGTGTACCATGGGAAGAAATATACCTTAACCCCATTGAATCCCAAAGATGTCTACAAGGATCAACTTAAAATGCAGAAATTTTGTGAGGGGGTGGGAGCTCCAAAAGATGAAAAAAAAGGCTGAGAAAGAGGACCTTAGTAACAAAAGCCAAAGACATGATGGCCCAAGGGTGGTGAGTGAACCTAACTGTGAGAAAAAAAAGAGTGGTTCAAAATATATATGCAAGAGAAAAAGAAGTAAGGCAAGCCCTCTTCACAAAACAGCCTTGCATCCTCATCCATTTTAGGTAATACGGCTAATATGGTGCGGAACCGGCGTGGTTAATGAAATGGTGGTGTTTGGTTGAAGATGAAGATGGTTTAATGGTGTTGTGATGGATGTTGTGTCCTAGGAACCCTCTTGATCGCGATTGATCAAGCAAACTCCATGATAGACTCTAGCCCACCCTCCTAGATGCAATTACCTAGGCAAGCGAGAGTGTGAAGAAAGAATCATCAGCAATCTATAGAGAAGATTGTGTTGAAACACTTCTAAAATTCACAAGAAATAATACTTGCAAAAATATACTCAATAACATTAATTCTCCAAAAGAAATATTCAAGTTGTTCATCTTACAAGAGAATAGGCTACCTCCTTTTATAGCCTAAAGGAGCCAGCAAAATCCCTAAGAAATAGCTATTTAATCTCTAAAAATCATCACATTGATAGTTTAATAGAAATGAATCAATCCCCTAAAATCATCATATGCTAATTAAATGGAATCCTATGGAATAAATTAAAATACTAATAATTTAGTCAAAGCTTTATAATCCATCTTTGAATTATTTTATTTTAATATTTAGTCAAAGCTTTTGGGTTGAATTTTACAAAATCCCGTAATAATATCGTATCCAGTTTTCTGCATGCGCAGTCTTTAGTAAAACGAACATATCTTGAGCTCCCGATGTCCGATTGATGTGTTTCAAGATGTTTTGAAAAGTTAGCTAAATGAAGGTCAATTTATTAGAAGAACACTCTGCCCAGGAATGCCCGGATCCCATCCGAAAAGTCGTCGCAAGTTGGCTGACTTTCCAGACTTTTCAAAATGATTCAGCTTTCTACCCGATGTGCATTGATTTAGTACTCTCATGCATATATCATTCCCCCAATCCTCAAAAGGATTCGTCCTCGAATCTAAACCGGTGATTGAAGGAAATTCATCAAGGTACCATGGAAGAATAGTCGTCTTAAAGAATCCTTGTACTAAATTTCTTTTTTCAATGCGATTTACATGTGACTTCTCATTTACAGCGTCATCATTGTTTTGGTCGAAAGACAAATCATTATCATTTTTGGGCTCTTTACCCTCTTCTAACTCACTTTCCATATCCCCCTCACAAAAAGTCTGAATTTCATCAAAGTACATTTGTTTGGGAGAACTAACTTTTTCAGAGTCCACAACTATGTCTAGCAAACAACTTTTTATTTCAGCACATTTTGCAGGTTTTTCTTTGTTTGATTGTTTACTATCACTTTGGACTAGGGATGATTGTTCTTCTTTCGGCTTTGTTTTACTAGAGTCTAATATGATATTAGCAACGCTTTGAAAAGATGAAACTTGAGATGTACCTTTATCAAATGAAGAGTATTCCTTCCGATGAGCCTTAGACTTCTGTAATTGATGTTCAAGTCGGATTGCTTCTTCGATACATCCATAAGAGTATCATATGGCTGGAATTTATTGTTGGCAATCTCCGTATTTAGCCTGAAATAGAATCGTTCTATTGTGTCATCTTCTTCCTCAACGATATTTGCTCGGTTCATAAGCTCTAGCATGGTGTTGTAATATTTCTCCACAGACATACTACCCTGTTTCAACTGTTGAAGCTTTCTCTTGTTGTCATTATAATATCCTAGTGGAATATATTGATTCCTCATGATCCGTTTCAATTCCCTCCATGAATCAATTTGTCGTTTATGGCGAAATCTTCTATCTTCCACTAATCTATTCCACCAACTTGCAGCATGGTTAGTGAATCCACTGATAGCCAATAAACATTTTATTATATCAGAATGTTTATAAAGTATATCCTCAATCTTGTTCTCCCAATCACAATAAGTATTTGGATCAGAAGTTCCTTTGAATGAAGGAATGTTGGGCTTTGACATAATCAATGAAAGCTTATTTCGGTAATTAGATCCCAAAATATCACGAGGCTTGTCTCCAAAAGTATGAAACATCTTGGAAATTCAACAAGAAAAAAAAATATGAAAAAAACTCAATCCCAAGGAATCGAATTGAATCTGATACCAAATGATATGGTGCAGAATCGGTGTGGTTAATGAAATGGTGGTGTTTGGTTGGATATGAAGATGGTTTGATGGTGTTGTGATGGATGTTGTGTCCTAGGAACCCTCTTGATCGCGATTGATCAAGCAAACTCCACGATAGGCTCTAACCCACTCTCCTAGATGCAATTACCTAGGCAAGCGAGAGTGTGAAGAAAGAATCACCAGCAATCTATAGAGAAGATTATGTTGAAACACTTCTAAAATTCACAAGAAACAATACTTGCAAAAATATACTCAATAACATTAATTCTCCAAAAGAAATATTCAAGTTGTTCATCTTACAAGAGAATAGACTACCTCCTTTTATAGCCTAAAGGAGCCAGCAAAATCCCTAAGAAATAGCTATTTAATCCCTAAAAATCATCACATTGATAGTTTAATAGAAATGAATCCCCTAAAATCATCATATGCTAATTAAAAGGAATCCTATGGAATAAATTAAAATACTAATAATTTAGTCAAAGCTTTATAATCCAGCTTTGAATTATTTTATTTTAATATTTAATTCATCCAAAAGCTTTATATATTAGCTTTTGGGTTGAATTTTACAAAATCCCGTAATAATCCTGTATCCAGTTTTCTGCATGCGCAATCTTCAGTAAAACGAACATATCTTGAGCTCCCGAAGTCCGATTGATGTGTTTCAAGATGCTTTGAAAAGTTAACTGAATGAAAGTCAATTTATTAAAAGAACACTCTGCCCAGGAATGCCCGGATCCCATCCGAAAAGTCGTCGCAAGTTGGCTGACTTTCTAGAATTTTCAAAATGATTCTGCTTTCTACCCGATGTGCATTGATTTAGTCCTCTCATGCATGTATCAACGGCTTATCTGTATCTAACACTCATGAGAATTTGCCTAGTATGTTTGTTTCATTATTGCATGAATATTCTAATGTTTTAGATGATCCACCTAAAGGTTTACCGCCATTGCGAGGAATAGAACATCAAATTGATCTAATTCCAGGTTCATCCATTCCTAATCGACCAGTATAGCGTTGCAACCCCGAAGAGACTAAGGAGTTGAAAAGACAAGTGGAAACTTTACTGGAGAAAGGGTACATAAGAGAAAGTTTAAGCCCTTGTGCTGTTCCGGTACTCCTGGTACAAAAAAAGATGGTACGTATCGTATGTGCGTTGATTGTCGACCCATTAACCGCATTACCATCAAGTATAGACATCCCATTCCACGCCTAGATGATATGCTTGATGAACTTTATGGAGCACGTGTTTTTACAAAGATTGATTTGAAGAGCGAATATCATCAGATTCATATGAAAGAAAAAGACAAATGGAAGACAACATTCAAAACGAAGTTCGGTTTATACGAGTGGTTAGTCATGCCATTTGGCTTGACAAATGCACCTAGCACTTTTATGCGCTTGATGAACCATGTTTTAAAGGAGTTTATAGGTAAATTTGTAGTCGTTTATTTTGATGACATTCTGATTTATTCTACTTCTCTTGAACATCATATTTTACATGTTAAGTCAGTTTTTGATATTCTTCGACGAGAACAATTATATGATAATGCTGACAAGTGCATTTTTTGTAGTATTCAACTCATCTTTCTAGGTTTTGTAATTAGCGCTCAGGGTATTCACGTTGATGATGAGAAGGTTAAGGTTATTCGTGAGTGGCCTACACCCACCTCTATTTCGAAAGTAAGATCATTTCATGGTCTTGTAAGCTTTTATCGTCGGTTTGTCAAGGACTTCTCCACTATAGCAGCTCCTTTAACTTAAATAATTAAAAAATCAGTTGGTTTCACATGGGGTAGGGAGCAAGATAAGGCTTTCTTAGCCTTGAAAGATAAGTTATGTTCAGCTCCTATTTTACGCTTACCAGATTTTAATAATACATTTGAACTTGAATGTGATGCTTCAGGAATAGGCATAGGGGCAGTTCTTTTACAAGAAAAAAGGCTCATTGCTTATTTTAGTGAAAAACTTAAAGGAGCCCAACTAAATTATTCAACCTAAGACAAAGAACTCCTAGATTTGGTTCGGTCCCTTGAAGTTTGGCAACACTACTTGCTTCCCAAGGAGTTTGTCATTCACACAGACCATGAGTCACTCAAGTGGCTAAACGACCAAGGTAAGTTAAGCAAATGCCATGCTCGATGGGTAGAGTTCAATGAGACGTTTCCATATGTAATCAAATACAAGCAAGGTAAGGATAACATAGTAGTTGATGCTTTATCTCGTCGTTATATACTAATTACTACTATGCATGCTAAGGTTTTGGGATTTGAACATATTAAGGACTGATGCATGCTAAAATTTATACTTAGTGTAATAAAGGTTCTTCTAAAAAGTTTTATCTTGTAGATGGATATTTATTCCGCTTAAACAGGTTGTGTATTCCATAAGGTTCTTTACGAGAGTTTTTGGTGCACGAAGCACATTGTGGAGGATTGATTGGGCACTTTGGCGTTACCAAGACCCTAGACATTTTCATGGAGCATTTTTTCTCGCCACATGAGAAAAACCATTGAAAAGATATGTGCATCTTGTCTTACTTGCAAACAAGCCAAATCTAAGGTAATGCCTCATGGTTTGTATACTCCCCTTGCCATCCCTTCTTCCCCTTGGGTTGATTTATCCATGGATTTCATTCTTGGTTTACCACGCACTAAGAAAGGACGAGATAGTATTTTTGTGGTTGTAGATAGCTTTTCAAAGATGGCACATTTCATCCCTTGCCACAAAACTGATGATGCAACACATGTGGCTGATTTATTCTTTCGAGAAGTGGTAAGGCTTCATGGCATCCCACGTACCATTGTTTCTGATCGAGATGTTAAGTTTATTATTCACTTTTGGAAAGTGTTATGGGGTAAGATTGACACTAAAATTTTATACTCTACTACTTGCCATCCTCAAACTGATGGACAAACTGAGGTAGTTAATCGAATCTTAGGTTCCCTACTTCGAACAGTTGTTGGTAAAAATATACGGAATTGGGAAGAATGTTTACCTTTTGTAGAATTTGCTTACAACCGTTCTTTTCATTCTTCTACTGTTTTTTCACCATTTGAGATAGTTTATGGATTTAACCCATTAACTGTTTTAGATCTTATTCCTTTAGCTCTTAATAGTATTTGCAGCTTGGATGGGGAACAAAAAGCTAATTTGGTCAAGACCATTCACATCAAAGCTAAACAACGGATGGAGAAGATTGCCAATAACAATGCCATAAAAGCCAACAAAGGACGCAAACAAGTTATTTTTGAACCAAGAGATTGGGTTTGGATTCATATGAGGAAGGAACGCTTTCCATCAAAATGGAAGACTAAGTTGGACCCACGTGGAGATGGTCCCTTTCAAGTTTTGGAGCGCATCAATGATAATGCTTACCGCATTGACCTTCCAGGTGAATATAATGTTAGTTCCTCTTTTAATGTTGCTGATCTTTCTCCCTTTGATGTTTCAGATTCGAAGGCGAATCCTTTTGAGGAGGAGGGGAAGGATGCATGCACTAAGGCCCTTTCATCTGATGGGCTTACGTTACCACATGGCTCGATGATAAGAAAAAAGTCAAGACAACTCAAAGACAAGATACATTCAGCAGTCCAAGATTTTGTAAACAAGGGTTTGCAAGCCTTCTTGATGAATCAAACATTGAATGAAGAAATTCTATGTCCTGAAGCTTTCAAGAACACATGGGTGACAAAAAGCTACATTGATGTTCCAAGAAGCCCAAATGCCTTAAAACATATTTGAGGCCCAAATAAACTATATATTAAATAAATAAAATCTAGAATGATCAGCTCCATGTGCTGATTTTAGGAATATCTTTTTATTCAACTTTCTATATGTTTTAATTCATATTTTCCTAAATAATTGTTGATCCCTTCTAATTAGCTATCTATGTGCTGATTTTTAGGGATTAAATAGCTATTTCTTAGGGTGTTTTGCTGTCTCTTTTAGGCTATAAAAGAAGGCAACCTATTCTCTTGTAAAACATAATTTGAATATTTCTTTTGGAGAATAAATGTTATTGATTATATTTTTGCAAGTATTATTGCTAGTGCCTTTGAAGCTTGTCTTCAACACGATTTCCTTCTAGTTTTCGTGGAAAAAGCCATCTTCACACTCCGGGATGCCAAGATAATCAATTCTTGGAGGATCAGTTAGAGCCTATTGTTGCGTGTAGAAATAGCACAAATTGTGCAGTGTACACGTCGCAAGTAATAAAGTGATAAGTATTTATCGTGTATCGTCTCCACAGGGATTGGTGTACTTAATATGTCTTCTTTAATATTCTTGTCCTGTAAAAGTAAAGTAAAAACACAAGTAGGAAGGATGTTTGAGTAAACTAATTAAATAAAAACTAAAAAAAAGGTAGTGATAACGAATGAGCAGAGTGGGCAGGATCCAGTTGCGTTGTACTGTGGAATCGATCGACTTGTTTCTATCCAATGCTATCGCATGACTCTGCCTCGGCAGTACTGCAGATTACTGCCTCGGCAGCAACAATGCGTGTCTGTCGCGGCAATCCTTTGCTCTTGGGTAGACCTCACTAAGATTCGGCAAAGTGTCCTTGGATGGCTCCGCTTATCCCTAAGTCGAAACACTGTTGATAATCAGTCCTTGATGATACCTCCCGGCGTGAATCAATTATAACTATCAACCAATCTCACACTTCTTTTAGCCGCTGAAACTCCAACCTATCCCTAGGCCGAGTTAGTATTTTTCAAATACCGTACTTACTCCTTTCGTGAATCTAACTCTCCCGAGTCTAGATAAATAGATTACTCACAAACTTCCCTCCCGGGCTTGGATGCAAGAACAAAGAATGGCAAAGAGTAAGCAAATCTTAATGTTTTATTGCATTGAAACGAGAAACAAAGTACAATCTCCTCTCACAAGTACTCGACAACCTTCACCTAACCCTAAGAAAGCTTAGAACATAATGAAGGAAAGAACACAATAATTCTTAGGGTTGAACTCTCTCCAAATCTGCTCTCCTATACATTGGACGGCTATGGTATATATAGTCTAGGTCTAGGGCAAACCTTTCCTAAGTAGGAATACTACTTGGAGTAGGATTACAATTATTCCCATAAATCAAATATTTCCAAGTTTATTTCAACTAGGAGGCTTTTTCCTCGTGGCCTTTGACTTGGTCTTTCCTCGTTCTAGCCAGCTTCGATCCATGTGCTGCATGTCCAGAAACGTCCAGCGTATTTTTCTCTTCCAATCGCCTACAGTATTGATGCTGGTGCTTCAGTTGCTGCCGCGACCTAGCTTCTGCCTCGGCCACAACCCTGCCTCGGCAGTACTTGTTCCTGCATGTACAGAAGATATTGTAAATTCTGCATTTTTCTGTAAATATTAGCTTTATGAGTTATAATAGCAAAATATCCGAATATTGCATATTAAGCGCATGTACCAGTCCAAGTAAGTGTGAGATAAGTGCTTATTGCCCATGAAAGGTGTATAAAATACTGATCTTTTGAGCACTTATCATACCCCCAAACTCGAACTATTGCTTGTCCTCAAGCAATGCAAGCCATCAATTTGCCAAACCTTATTCTCTCTTGGTCTTACTTTTCCATCTATTCTCCCCACCATAACTATGCATATTCCTTAGTCTTAGCCTTTTATTTACTCAAGGACTTTACCCGGAAACAAGCTATAAGATTTTGTGAGTGTGTGCGTTTTTGTGGACAAGGTTGATTAAAGGCTTTCTTAGACAAACTCTAAGTTCAAGACAAATAGATTTGGATCTAGTGTTCTCTTCTTAAAACATCAATAGCTTGAGCCAATTTCGGGCACCTCAAGGTATGTGTTTTCTATTTCCTTCTTTTCTTTCTTTAGCATACTAGAGCCAATTTTGGGCACCTCTAGCATGAAGAAGAGCGTTTTCTAGAGCCGGTGATAGGCACCTCTAGTCACTTTCCCAAGAATCTAAGTCTTTATCACCTAAGTTCATTAAAAGAATTCCTAAATCAAACAAGTCCCAAAAGTGTTTATAACCTTAACCTTATAGCAAGCTTCTAGGTTTTCTACCTTAAGTATTCTAAGGTTAATCCTTTAAAACAGAACCTAGCCATGGTAAGGAGAAAGATTTCTATAGCCTTAAAAGAATAAACTAAGGCAATACTGATGGAAGGCAGTGCAAAAGTAAAGGCAGTAAATCAATTAGGAAGCAGATAGATGCACTAATTTTTTTTTCAAATAAGCTAAAATTTTTACTCCCTTTCATGGTAAGGCTGTGGCTGTGGGCTGCCTCGGCAGTGCACCTACACCCCCAAACTCAAACTGAGCATTGTCCTCAATGCTCTAATCACACAGCAGGTCAATATTGCAACAAAAATTAAAGTAGTTAAGAATTAAAGGAAGGAAAAGCTTAGTATTTAAGTGGACTCCGAAGAGCTGCTGGTAACAATTTTTTTTCTAGGCCTCCCTGCTGACTCTTTCATTTTTGATCCTTGTGCTGGTGATTGTTGTAGTTTTTCTTGCCGGGGCGGTTGAACTCGTGTGGGTGGTGTCCTTTGTAAAGGAGTGTCCACCTCTTCTCCTTCTTCTTCGTCGGTAATTTTTTCCGTATGCATTATGTCCGTCCCTCCTTCCTCTTCAACGTTTGTTGCCTCGGTATAATGAATGCTTGGCTCGACATTGGATGAGCTTTGATGTACATACTCATCTATTTCTCTGGAGAGACTACCCATGGGGATGGGTGATCGTGGTGGAGTATTGAAAATAGCTCTCCTCTTTGATGGTCTTCTGCTGGTTGAAGATGCCGCGATAGAGCCTGCTGCCCTAGATGGGCCAGCCGCGTTGAACTGTTGTTGAGGTTGAGAAGGGAAAAATGGCCTCGGCCCTGTGGATGGAGTGGTCTCTGTGTATGGTGCTGCTATGACAAATATGTTTGCTGGGAATTCTGGAAAGTGCATCCCTTGACTTGGAAAATTTTGCATCATCATCTGTGAAAGTGTGCTGTTGAAGTCGCGTTGATATTCCATGTATCTCTGTTGACGAAGGTCCATGGCGGCCATCCTTTGTAGAATCTTCTGGTATGGGTCTGCTGCGGCAGTGGTGTGGGCAGTGTCAGGCATATCTGTTGTGTACTGGGCTCCGGCAGTGAAGTCGGCAGTGAACTATTGAGGAGTTGCCTGGAATGGTTCTGCCTGCGTGATCTGCATTATTTTGTGGCAGAAGTCTCTCGTCCATCCTTGCCTGTTTGGTGTGTATTCATCTGTATCTTCCACTGGTACACTTGCAACAATGCACAAACCAGAGATTAAACAAGGGAAATATAACGGTCCTCTTTCCTTCTTACCGCATTCGTAAATTTCTCGTAATATGATCTCTCCAACGTTGATGCTCCTTTTGGTGATGATTGATTGGATGAGCACCAATCTCCTACGGTCTACCGTGCTGTTTTGGGAGGTGGGGATGAGGCGTCTCTTGAAAAAGGTGTTCCAAAGCTTGGCCTCGGGCTTTAGGTTCTGCCTTGCTACAGATCCTCTATGGGTACCGGTTTCCCATGGAGTATTCGTGTAGCAAAGGTCGTCTTTAATCAACTCGTAATCTTCGTTTGTAACTTCTTCAAAAAATTCGGCATGGATATCGCGGATAGGTATGAGGCCATAGTATTGGTTGATTGTCTCGGCATCAAGCTTGATCGGCCTGCCCCGACAGTGACGTAGAGAGAGTCCTTGTTCGGCCCATGTGCATAAAATTCCCGCACTATGGTAGCATTTGCCTAGGCAGGCTGTAGGCAAAGAATCTCCCAATCTTGATATTTAATTTTATTGAACAAGAAGTGTTCGATGCCGTAGTTCTCCTCATGCGAGTGTTGGAACCCTTGTTCCTCTCATAACTGCCGAGCAGCGAAAGATCTGTTGAATCAGTCTTCAACAGCGGCAGGGGCAAAGCGAGTGTATGATGCCATGGATGAGTGTTGAGGATTTTGAAGAGTTTCTTGGAAAGATTCTGAAAATTTCAAGAATGCTAGGTAGAGAGTATGATGAGAGCAAGATTAGCAAATATTCAAAAGAAAACAAGAATGCAAGAGTGAATAGTTCACGAGAAGGAAGGTGCTTATATAGGCCTCGGCCTTGTATCCGTTGAAACCACTAGCCGTTTTGTAGCCGTTGGTCTTTAATGTCGTTTCCTTTTTTGCCGCGGCAGAAATCTTGACAGACTAGCCATTACACTGTTCTGCCCGTTGGAACTGCTGCTGCTCTGACACTATGCACTGCCACGGCAGCAGCTTCCTGCTGTGAACTACTTCTCTGTTATTCCTGCTTTATTATCCTAACCTAAAAAGATAAACATCAATAAAGAAAGAAACATTCAAGTAACGAGAAGATAATTGTTCCTAAACACCATAATTAAGAGAATTCATGAAAATACCAAATAAAATAAAAGAGAAAATTAATATAAAATAAGAATATAAAGAAAACTTATGGAGGGTTGTTTTCGATATTTCTTATAGTCCATTTGCACCCTCCATCGAGTGACAATTCTACTCAAAAATATATGAGCTAATGCGGGTACGGATACTCCCATTTGTGCTATCATGGTGGAATTGTCTTCCGTTTGTGTTCTTTTGTAGTCCATGCCTATCCTCCAACTTGATATTATTCCTGAAGGCATGAATATCTTGTTAGAGAAAATTATATCAATATCCAACCATTTAATTACCTCCTTCTTGTTGACTTCCAGAATGGTTGGATATAGCCTTTGTTGTTGAGGCAATTGTTGTGATAGCCAATTGCCGTGGCAATCCTTTGCCAAATTTCTGTGTACGTCAAATGAAGAATCATCTTTCTTGAAGTCTTCAAGAATTAACCCACATTGTTCTTTATGCTTCTCAAAAATCTCCATCAGTAGAGATTTTGGTTTAGAGCTACTATTAGATGGAATTATCACAGATAAAATATCATCTTCCAAATAATCATATCCTATTTGTGACGACTTCAAATCTTGTAACGTTGATTCCTCGAAAGATACCTGCAATGGAAGAGATGAGTTTTTAAAGAATTCAAAAGGTTCAATCATTACCTTCTCATATTCCATTATCACGGCATTGCCATCTTGTTGATCGAGCATGTCGTCATGTAATTGCCCAGGCAATTGTGAGTGAGAGTAATCCTCAGATTCCATGGTATCCATGGTATATATAGGTCTCTGCAATTGATCTTCTGAATCCCGCAAGGGTGCATCCAATGTAGCTATATATGCATCGAATTACTTTGATTGTTCTGTCATTAATTCTTCAATTCTAGACATTGACGCTTTCAATGTTTCCTCCAATGAATTTGGATACTCTTGAGAAGAATTATATTGCCATGGCTTATCTGTAACATCAACAAAATTGTCATGGTAAAAACTTTGAGCGTTTTGATCATACCATGAAGGATTTTGTTGTTGGTTCCATCTATGGTCCTCTATGTGGCCATATGTTCCATACGGGCAATTGCTAACCAAATGATCATCTCCACAACTAAAACAAAAATTTTCCCAGGCATAAACCTGTTGGGTCGCTCTTGGTTGGCATAGATAATCATCATTTAATCTAGGAAATTCTTGCTTGGCTCGATTCATATCTTCCAACATCAACTCCCGAATAGATTTCTTTCTTTCTCCTTGCATCTTGAAAATACTTCAACTTGAAACAAACCTATAATTTTTAAAGAAAAAAAAAAGAAAATATGTTAGTAAAAATAACTAAAAACAAGAAAATAAAGAAGACAAAATTTAGTTGTCAATCCCCGACAACGGCGCCAAAAACTTGTTGCGTGTAGAAATAACACAAATTGTGCAGTGTACACGTTGCAAGTAATAAAGTGATAAGTATTTATCGTGTATCGTCTCCACAAGGATTGGTGTACTTAATATGTCTTCTTTAATATTCTTGTCCTATAAAAGTAAAGTAAAAACACAAGTAGGAAGAATGTTTGAGTAAACTAATTAAATAAAAACTAAATAAAGGTAGTGAGAATGAATGAGGAGAGTGGGCAGGATCTAGTTGCATTGTACTATGGAATCGATCGACTTGTTTCTGTCCAATGCTATCGCATGACTCTGCCTCGGCAGTACTGCAGATTACTGCCTCGACAGCGACAATGCGTGTCTGCCGCAGCAATCCCTTGCTCTTGGGTAGACCTCACTAAGATTCGGCAAAGTGTCCTTGGATGGCTCCGCTTATCCCTAAGTCAAAACACTATTGATAATCAGTCCTTGATGATACCTCCCGGCGTGAATCAATTATAACTATCAACCAATCTCACACTTCTTTTAGCCGCTGAAACTCCAACCTATCCCTAGGCCGAGTTAGTATTTTTCAAATACCGTACTTACTCCTTTCGTGAATCTAACTCTCCCGAGTCTAGATAAATAGATTACTCACAAACTTCCCTCCCGGGCTTGGATGCAAGAACAAAGAATGGCAAAGAGTAAGCAAATCTTAATGTTTTATTGCATTGAAACGAGAAACAAAGTACAATCTCCTCTCACAAGTACTCGACAACCTTCACCTAACCCTAAGAAAGCTTAGAACATAATGAAGGAAAGAACACAATAATTCTTAGGGTTGAACTCTCTCCAAATCTGCTCTCCTATACATTGGACGGCTATGGTATATATAGTCTAGGTCTAGGGCAAACCTTTCCTAAGTAGGAATACTACTTGGAGTAGGATTACAATTATTCCCATAAATCAAATATTTCCAAGTTTATTTCAACTAGGAGGCTTTTCCCTCGTGGCCTTTGACTTGGTCTTTCCTCGTTCTAGCCAGCTTCGATCCATGTGCTGCATGTCCAGAAACGTCCAGCGTATTTTTCTCTTCCAATCGCCTACAATATTGATGTTGGTGCTTCAATTGCTGCCGCGGCCCAGCTTCTGCCTCGGCCGCAACCCTGCCTCGGCAGTACTTGTTCCTGCATGTACAGAAGATATTGTAAATTCTGCATTTTTCTGTAAATATTAGCTTTATGAGTTATAATAGCAGAATATCCGAATATTGCATATTAAGTGCATGCATCAGTCTAAGTAAGTGTGAGATAAGTGCTTATTGCCCATGAAAGGTGTATAAAATACTGATCTTTTGAGCACTTATCACCTATCATGGAGTTTGCTTGATCAATTGCGATCAAGAGGGTTCTTAGGACATAAATCTATTCCACAATCCATCCTATTCACAGCAAGTCCACAATCCATTTTCAAATAAGCTTGCTACTATTTTTATCATCTTCTTTATTACATTGTCCATTTATTCTAATATTTTCTTTTGTTATTGCATTTGATCTTTATTCCGCTGCGATATCCTATCAGGTTTAATCATATTCAAAAGTCTATAATTAACAATTTGAACTCATGTAGTTTATTTGAATCTCATTTTGTGGTCGGTTTGTTCGATTTAAAGTATACATGTCTAACTGGGCTTTTTTGTGAACCCGTTAGAAATTTAACCGAGTAAAATGCTCAAAAGTTTAGATTAAGTTGTATAATTTGGTTTAAAAACCCATAATTAACTATTTGAACTCAAGAAATTTGATTTATACTTATTTTGCAACCATTTTGTTAGGTTTAAAGTGTTTATATCTAATGAGTTTTATAATAAACACATTGGATTTTAAACCGAGTAAGGTTCTCTAAATTTAAGATTAAGTGGTTTAATCATATTGAAAAGCCTATAATTAACTATTAGAAAGCATGTACTTTGATTGAATCTCATTTTTTGGTCGGTTTATTCGATTTAAAGCGTGCATATCTAATTGGGCTTTTTAGCGAACCTGTTAGAAATTTAACCGAGTAAAATGCTCTAATATTGAGATTAAGTTGTATAATTTCGTTCAAAGACCATAATTAACTATTTGAACTCTTAAAATTTGATTTATACTTATTTTGCGACCGTTTTGTTAGGTTTAAAGTGTGTATATCTAATGAGTTTTATAGTAAACACATTGAAATTTAAACCGAGTAAAGTGCTCTGAATTTGACATTAAGTGGTTTAATCAAATTCAAAAGCCTATAATTAACTATTAGAAAGCTTGTACTTTGATTGAATCTCATTTTGTGGTCGGTTTGTTCGATTTAAAGCGTTCATATCTAATTGGGCTTTTTAGCGAACCCGTTAGAAATTTAACCGAGTAAAATGCTGTAATATTGAGATTAAGTTGTATAATTTGGTTCAAAGACCATAATTAACTATTTGAAATCTTAAAATTTGATTTATTCTTCTTTTGCGAACGTTTTGTTAGGTTTAAAGTGCGTATATCTAATGAGTTTTATAGTAAACACATTAAAATTTAAACCGAGTAAAGTGCTCTGAATTTGACATTAAGTGGTTTAATCATATTCAAAAGCCTATAATTAACTATTTGAACTCATGTAGTTTATTTGAATATCATTTTGTGGAAAGTTTGTTCAATTTAACGTATACATGTCTAACTGGGCTTTTTAGCGAACACGTTAGAAATTTAACTGAGAAAATTGCTCTAATATTGAGATTAAGTTGCATAATTTGGTTCAAAGATCATAATTAACTATTTGAACTTTTAAAATTTGATTTATACTTCTTTTGCGACCTTTTTATTAGGTTTAAAGTGTGTATATCTAATGAGTTTTATAGTAAACATATTGAAATTTAAACCGAGTAAAGTGCTCTGAATTTGACATTAAGTGGTTTAATCATATTCAAAAGCCTATAATTAACTATTTGAACTCATATAGTTTATTTGAATATGATTTTGTGGTCGGTTTGTTCGATTTAAAGCGTGCATGTCTAATTGAAAATTTTAGTGAACCCGATAGAAATTTAACCGAGTAAAATGCTCTAAAATTGAGATTAAGATGTATAATTTGGTTCAAAATCCATAATTAACTATTTGAACTCATGAAATTTGATTTATACTTTTTATGCGATTGTTTTGTTGGGTTTAAAGTGTGTATATCTAATGAGTTTTATAGTAAACACGTTAAAATTTAAACTGAGTAAAGTGTTCTGAATTTGACATTAAGTGGTTTAATCATATTGAAAAGCCTATAATTAACTATTAGAAAGTATGTACTTTGATTGAATCTCATTTTGTGGTCGGTTTGTTCGATTTATATCGTGCATATCTAATTGGGCTTTTTAGTGAACCCGTTAGAAATTTAACCGAGTAAAATGCTCTAATATTGAGATTAAGTTGTATAATTTGGTTCAAAGACCATAATTAACTATTTAAACTCTTAAAATTTGATTTATACTTATTTTGCGACCGTTTTGTTAGGTTTAACGTGTGTACATCTAATGAGTTTTATAGTAAACACATTGAAATTTAAACCGAGTAAAGTGCTCTGAATTTGACATTAAGTGGTTTAATAATATTCGAAAGCCTATAATTAACTATTTGAATTCATGTAGTTTATTTGACTCTCATTTTGTGGTCGGTTTGTTCAATTTAAAGCATGAATGTCTAACTGGGCTTTTTAGCGAACCCGTTAGAAATTTAATCGAGTAAAATGCTCTAATATTGAGATTAAGTTGTATAATTTGGTTCAAAGACCATAATTAACTATTTGAACTCTTAAAATTTGATTTATACTTATTTTGCGACCGTTTTTTTAGGTTTAAAGTGTGTATATCTAATGAGTTTTATTGTAAACACATTGAAATTTAAATCGAGTAAAGTGCTCTGAATTTGACATTAAGTGGTTTAGTCATATTGAAAAGCCTATAATTAACTATTAGAAAGCATGTACTTTGATTGAATCTCATTTTGTGGTCGGTTTGTTTGATTTAAAGCGTGCATATCTAATTAGGCCTTTTAGCGAACCCGTTAGAAATTTAATCGAGTAAAATGCTCTAATATTGAGATTAAGTTGTATAATTTGGTTCAAAGACCATAATTAACTATTTGAACTCTTAAAACTTTATTTATACTTTTTTGCGACCGTTTTGTTAGGTTTAAAGTGTGTATATCTAATGAGTTTTATAGTAAACACATTGAAATTTAAACCAAGTAAAATGCTCTGAATTTGACATTAAGTGTTTAATCATATTCAAAAGCCTATAATTAACTATTTGAACTCATGTAGTTTATTTGAATATCATTTTGTGGTCAGTTTGTTCGATTTAAAGTATGCATGTCTAACTGGCGAACCCGTTAAAAATTTAACCGAGTAAAATGTTTTAATATTGAGATTAAGTTGTATAATTTGGTTCAAAGACCATAATTAACTATTTGAACTCTTAAAATTTGATTTATACTTATTTTGCGACCGTTTTGTTAGGTTTAAAGTGTGTATATCTAATGAGTTTTATAGTAAACACATTGAAATTTAAACCGAGTAAAGTGCTCTGAATTTGACATTAAGTGGTTTAATCATTCAAAAGCCTATAATTAACTATTAGAAAACATGTACTTTGATTGAATCTCATTTTGTGGTCGGTTTGTTCGATTTAAAGTATGCATGTCTAACTAGGCTTTTTAGCGAACCCGTTAGAAATTTAACCCAGTAAAATGCTCTAATAATGAGTATTTAACAATAAATATATCTTAATCCTCTAATTTTAGTTTATAATACTTGAACCACATTTTTTGTAAATATATAGTTTATGATTTTAGATAATATTTAATTTACAATAATATTTAGATATTAAAAAAGAATATGAATAATTAATACTCAAAAATTTTACACGATTATTAGATAAAATTCTCACCCCCTAACTACTACCAAGATATAAAAACAGAAGCCATGAATATATATTACTACTTGAATTTAATTGTTTAGATTATCATTAAATCAAAGAGCCTTTTGAATTATTATTTTTAAAAAAATTTAAATATTTTGATAATATATATTTTTTAAATAAAATAATTTAAATTCAAATATTTATGATAAACAATATTTGTATAATTTTTCTTTTAAAATAAATCAAAAGATTAAAAGTCTAACCGCATATTTTTCTCTCTATTTTTGGTTCAGTGGTCGTCTTCTTTTTCTTTTTTCTTTTACTTTTTGTTTACTAATATTAATATTAATTTTGATGTTGATCTTGGCTATCGAGATCCATCATTTTTTATATTTTATTTTTTTTATCATTTATTTTTTATTTTTGATAAAAACTTAAATATATATTTCTCTCTCAAGTTAATACTTAAAAAAAATATTTTTAAGTTAGTATTTAAATTAGATTTTTTTCTAAATTGATACCTAAATAATCATTGCTCTCAAGTTAGTACTCGAACTTTAATTTCATTCTTGATTTTAATATTTTTATTAAAAATTTAGCCTAAAAAATTATACATGGTATCAATTTATCTCAATTCAAAACAACTCAAAAATTTAACGCTTAATATTTTAAAATTATATCAATTTATTAAAAAATATATATTATCAAATCAAATGAGTATATTGCATTAAAGAAACAATTGAATAATTATATTCAATAATAAAACAATAAGTTGTTGTTAAACTTTTATTATACTAGGGAAGTAATATAACATTCCTAAAAGAAGAACAAACAATTTAAGAGAAGAACAAAAAAATATTTTGATAAAATTTATAAATATAAAATGTTAAATTTATTGATTTGTTTTCATTAAGAGTAAATAAGAATGTATAAGTTTTGATATTAATTTGAGATAATATGTTTAGTTCAAGTACCAATTTAAGAGCAAAAATTTTTTAAGTACTGACTTGAAAATATGTGTCTAATTTAAGTATCAATTTACTAACAAAAATACAATAGGTATCAACTTAGGAGAATGATTCTAGTTAAGGTACTAAATTAGAATAACCTTCTCTATCTGACGTGTTTTATTTTTAGTGCATTTTTTTCTTCCTTTTAACATATTTTTTCTTTTATTTCGTTTTTTTATTAGGGCTAGTATTGGATTTAACATCGTCATGATTGATAAGATGACAGGCATTTGATTGTCCATTGATCTCCTTATTTTAGACCCTTTAATTAAATTTTAGATACGTACACGCATTCATCATTTCTTGTTTGCGATTGAATTGTACCATTAATATACCTTTATTATAATATACATTTTATATTATTTGTTTATAGTTTTACCTTTTATTTTTTATATATCAAAATGTCAGTTTCTTGTTTAATGGTTATAGAAATATATCCTGATTAAATATTTTTGTTCATTAGGCTGTAAATTCTTATTAGAATTTTAGGATATTTTCGTTCAATAAAATTAACGGGTCTCGATCAAAAAAGAGTTAAATAAAATGTTTAATGTATATTTGTTTCACTGAAAACATGATCCAAAATATATTTCAAAAGAATCTGTTAAACAAAGAAAATCGTTTACACATAACATTCAAACACAAGACAAAGATCAAGTCATGTTTTCGAAGTTATTTTTGTGAAACTTTCGAAGTTACTGACATTATATTAAATAGGATAAATAATTTATTAAAAATCAATGGTGATAACAAGCTTTATGATTTAACATCCAAAAAGTGTTCCATTATTTCTAAAGTAAATCAGTTTCGCATGTATTGTGTTAGTCTTTTCTCACAACAACAATGGCCGAGCACACACTCCCACAGGTTGCTCAACACAAATCCAAGAACGATGGTTGGCTTGTCATCGAGGGCAGAGTATCCTACTTTCTTCTTCACCCGAACCGACCAATCGAATACTTATCTTTATGCAATAACTTAACTAATTCTTTCAGGGTCTGAATATCATGAAGTTCCTGGAAGAACATCCCTGAGGAGAAGAGGTGCTGCTGGAATCGGCAGGGAAGGATGCAACTAAAGAATTCAATGATATCGGACATAGGAAGACAGCTAAGAATTTGTCCTTCAAACAACAATGAACATGTCCAGGCTGCTTCATCCGAGGAACCAATAAAGAGATAGATGGGTGCTTTCTTATTCGGGGATGAACGCAGGCCTAAATATGCAGGCCTTCCCGATTTATTTGCCACTCTCTGTTGCTGCTTCCTATAGCTGTTACAGATAACCTGACAAAAGGCTCATGAATCTTGGTCGGAATGTTAATAATGTAAGAATTTTACTCAAAAGTTAGAACTATTGCTGTCCCGTTTGGTTATTGCAATTGATTATAGGAATCAGTTATCAAATTATCATATTCAATTACTATAACAATTGGCAGACATTGTAGCAAAAGAAGTTTTCCCATTTCCCACTTCCTATCCTAATTGGTTACAAGTTGGAAAAATATAAGGTGGGAAAGGGAGGGATTCAAATGATACAAGATGTTAATACAATGTTGCTATTCAGAAAGGAAGAAAAAAAAGAAAGAACACGGTATTAAATGATTCGACCACCTCAGTTCAACACAGCAATCCCTCATATCCTTATTGAACTACGGAATCTGCTCTTTATCAGAAAAATCAACGTCCGGAGGGAGAGGCACAAAGTGGACAAGGGAAAGAGAAGGAACAAAAGGTGATCTTGCTTTTCGTCATGCTACCTTCACCCAAGACATAACCAGGAATATCATCCGGTGAAAGCATAGTGTGAACACTCATCGAGTACTTTTAACCAAATAATATGCCACGGATTATACATTGCCAGTCGTGTATTATATTCATAAGTTATGCAATACAATCAAAACTGCATGGAATAAAAAGAAGTTTATGCATCATAAACTAGGTTAACCAAATTTCAAAAATATGAAAGGCAAAGCAAACGGCTTCATGGCCGTAACATATCAAGGCACTTAAATCTTGTTTCTAGTTATCTTAATACATCCCTCCCATGTGATTTCAGGCCTGTCATTGTTTTCTACCAGTATAGGGTTAATCCTTCACAATCACGTGATAAATCCCTAGGCCTATTTATGCTATCTAAACCATTTAAGTAATCCAATTTGTTCACCAATTAATTGCTAAAATCTCTACCGGCAAACCAAATTGTTTTGAAATCCTTCAACCAGATAGATTCCATAATCCATACCATTATTTTTATATCCACCAGGAATTCTCCATCCTATTCAATCTGTTGTATCTTTATCAAAAACAAGAGAATACTTTTCTCTTCTCTTAAGAACAATCAATCCTATGGACCAAAAAAGATGCCTTTAGGGGAAATAATTCAATCATATGGAACAAAAATGGTCGTTTCGTTGAATATTTATACTCTGTTTTTATCTCATAAACTTGTTGAGATTGCAGGTCATGCATTCTACACGACCTAAAATGCAAAGATTTTGAAGTACTTTGCACCTGATGTTAGTTTCAACTACTTAAATGGTTTGTCCACAACTAGTATGCATTTGGAATCTCAAGCTCCAATGAGTCCCTAACATTATGAAATAAGGAATCTAAAGTCCTATGGGCTTAGATATGCATTTCTATTTGTCACTGGTCTTTGGGGGAACATTTTCTTCACTTAAAGTTTTCTTCTTCCGGTCACTCTGCAAAATACACTGCTCTTATGCTCCTTGCAATAAGAATGAAATGCCTTCACTAATCATGAAAACATTGGTAAAGATTTTGCTCAAATTAAAGAAAGGAAAGAAATTGCAGTGATGGGAAGTTGCATGTAAGCTATGCTCGTAAACAGATGAGTAGAAAATATCTGTACCAAACCCAGAAAGGGATGAAGAAAAAAAAATGAGAATTTCAGGAAAGCTCACCAATCAAGCAAATGAACATTAAAGCCCAAAATGTCATAGTAATAAGACGGATACTTTTCGATTGATATTGAGACCTTCGAAACCGTCTTTGCATAGACCCATACCAGCTATTAAGTTGCTTATCATCACAATCTACACCACCACAATTCTTTTCATAGCAATCATCATTTCGCTGTAGGAGGAAAGATAAAACAGGAAGTTGTAAACACTAATGGAACAGCATAGAATATGGTAACGAAAAGTGAAATATCGAAAGCTATAACTTATTTCACCCTAGGCAACTCGGGAGGTCTCAACAACTCTGCATCAGATTCTTGATGACAAGACATTGCCTTTGACTTCCTGCAGCTATTCTTTGACCACTTCCCCATCGTGGCTGCAGGTTTCTTGGAACTTAAGGAACCAGAGCTTGGCACCCTTCTTGGTGGAACAATGGGCCGACTATTGGAAGAGTTTTGCTGCAAAATATCATCACCAATTGCAATCTTCCAAGCAGCAATGTCAGCAGCACTTGCAGACCTCCTATACGCAACTGACTTCTCGTCCTTAGCCTCAGATGAGCTCAACTCAATAGACTGAATTACATTGTTCAAGAAATCTGGAGCTGATTCTCTATTCATCCCTCGTCGAGTTCTAATACCCCTACCATGATTCTTAGTAGGACGTACTGTGTCTCCAGGTAGAGGTGGTGCGGACAAAAATAAAGCGAGCTCAGTGCGTTCACCTTCATTCAAATGCATTGATGATCTAACCTCTTTACAAGCTGATTCCTGCAAATATTTTTCAATATTTAAAATCTGATCCTTAATTGCTGCGAAGAATTCACAATGCCTATCTCTTGCTTCCTCGTTCGGGGAACTAGATTGAAAAGCCTTTTCAAGCTCCTCTAACTGCAGCAACAATTTCAATTCCTCAAATTCCTTAACCAATTCATGAACAAATCAATCATGAAAATAATGATAGAATACCTGCCATTTGGTAGTGCTAATAGCAGCACGTAGATCCCTACCAAGCTCCTGTAAATTCCACGCAGAAGAAACGTCTTTTATCGCGTGAATCCATGCCCTAAATCTCGATTCCATCCTTTGAAACGCGAAAACAAACAAAACTTTCAATCAAATAACAGAGTATTCAAAATTCTAAATCTTAGTTTTACCATTTAGGAATCAAATTCTTTAGATTCGAATTATGAGTATAAAACCAAACAGAACAAGTAAAATTCAGGAACTACCTGTCGGCCGATTGCTGTACTTCTTCGGCAACAGAGAAGAATGGATCATTTTCCCACCGATCAAACCTCGAAGCCATTTCAGAAGAAACGAAAGATTTTTAAAAAATGTTATGTTTCAATTAATTAAGCAATTAATAAAGATTAAATGAATCCAATCAACATAATCCCACTTTTTTTCCAAAAAAAAATCTTAGATTCCTACAAAATTTTCGGAACTGAAGGCGCCGATAAACGAAATCTATTAAGATTTGAATTTGGAAAAAAGAAGGAGAAATTCAAAGCCAGAGGAATATTTAGGAGCCATTTCCCTAATTTATTTAAAACGGCAGGAAATATAGTACGGTCAAGTTCATAGACATCAGCACAGGAATAGAGGAATTTTTAGTGATCGAGGTTGAACCTTCAATAATAAATGCCAAACATTTGTCATGGTTCACTACAAGGACATACTTAAAAATTAGGAAATATTTAGGGTCCATTTTCCAAATTATACCCTTTCTTACTTGAGGCAACTCTAGGGGAAATTGCAATAAAACACCTTGTATGTTGCAGGCGCTCCGACGTTCATAGACAAGGCCATTGTCCCGGATCGACATGGACAGCACCATAATCAAATGGAGTTGCGGGAGTGGCAGGATTTGGACCTTTCGAACTGAATGCTGCAACTACGGACATATCCTTATGTATGGCAACGCCCACTCGGGCATGTGAAGCCATCCCTTGTGTTGTCCTGTAAGCATATCCCAACAAGTTAGCATTAGGCACGACCGACCAGCAGCTGTAGTTGCCGTGTGAGTCCCATGTCCATCATCATCCCTTGGAGACTTTGATTCCCACGGTTTCTTATGATGGACATGGGACTCACACGGGGGTCAGCCAATTAGTTTTCTGTTGCAGCTCCATGAACAAAATTTTTTGCCCACCTCACACTTGCCTTTCCACCATCACGGCACTGATCCAAGCTCAGAATCATCAAAGCCTTTCAGCTTGGGCCAGAGAAGAACTCTGGTGTTCGGGTAGGACAGAGAGCATTCCCGATTGTTTTCGAAGCAATTCAGCTTCCTCGGGGGTCAGCCTCGCCGAGTAGCCGTGAATTACGGTCTCTTATGTGTAAAGCATGGATGCTGATTCGCAGACAGTGTAATTAATGAATCATACGATAGGGATGCTTAAGCATTAATTATCATTTTTAGTGATTCGATTAATTGAAATCTGTTTTTAATTGTCATCAAAATTTAAATTGATTTCATTTGGTTATCAAAATTTTAAAACTTTTATTAGTCTCACCCAATTTCTGTACTTAAAAATTTAGTCATTAAAATTTTAAAACTTTCATTAAGTCACTCAATTTTTATTTAACTATATGAGATTATAATGTTATCTACATGAGATTATGAGTAATTTTATGTTTTAAATGTTAACTAAATTTACAATTTTAAAAATAAAAATTTCCTAATAAATGATTTAGTAAAACATTGTAAATAAAATAAATTACATCAAAAAAATTACTTTCTCAATAATTTTATACTCTCATGTAGTTAAATAGTAGTTTAATATCATATAACTAAATAAAAAGTTTTAAATTTTGATGATCAAAATGAAAGTATTTTAAATGTTAGTTGATCATTTATATAATTTATCTTAAAGAGGAAAAAAACTAACGGGTCATGTCAATATTTTTTAACGGAAAATAATAGAAGGAATTAAAATAAAAGTTAAATGATTGTAATAAAAATTTAAAAGTTTGGTACCTAAAATGAAAACTTCTTAAAAGTTAGGTGACACATTGGTGTACTTTACCTAAAATTTAAATTATTTTTATATCCATATCTCATCAAGTACCAATTCATCTTTCAATCATAATAAGAGTCAAAGCGGGAAAATTGTTGGCTGTGGTTTGAGAAACGGGAGTTAATTTTTTTTTAACATTCGATTGGATAATTATTTTAAATTTTATTTTTTAAGTGTTTTTTATCCATAAAAGGTATAATTTTATTTAATCGAATCGTACATATATATACTATCATATGCCTCATTAAAAGAAAAAATATCTATAATAATATCACAAAAAACATATACTATAAAACTCAAACACAACACATTTAGGGATGTAAAAAGTTGACCTGACCTGAAAACCTGGTTGAAACCTGTTCAAGGTAGAACTTGGTTTAACCTGAGGATGTAATGACTTGAACCTGATCTGTATCCGACTGTTGTTGACTCGAACCAAATTTGGACTTGTTACTGTTGTAACTGAACCCAACCTGCATCCGACCAAGAATGACTCGAATCCGATTTTAACCTGTTACTATGGACCCAAAACTCAATCTGAATAAAACGAACTCGAACCCTAGTCTGACCTGGCAGATAACCAATATTACCCGACTTAATCTACTCGAGACCTTATTTTACCCGACGTTTTTTGAAACCGGCCTATTTTAAACTCGACCTGATATTTGACCCGACTTGTTTAAAATTATAATTATAATTTTTAATGAAATTTTAATTTTAATTTTTAAATCAACTAGAGACCTAAATATTAATTTTTTAATTTTAATTTTAATTTTTTAAACATATTAATTTTAATTTTTTAAATCAACTCGAGACCTGAATATTAATTTTTTAATTTTAATTTTAATTTTAATTATACTTGAGCTAAAGAAAATACTAAAATAGGCACGATAGGCTCCTTTGCTTTTCGATTGCTTCCAATGATTACTTATCTACATTGCAAGGGGAAAAGAGTGATTAAGCTTAAAGCTTAGTGAGGGCAATAAAACATTTAAAACAACCCCTACAATGTAGCCCATAATTACTCAATTACAACAAACGTAAAACATTTCATGCTTTCTTTAAAACAACATAATCATATTCTTAATGTCAATAACAAATACAGCAAGTGTTAACAAAATCATGTCTCACAAGCCAATATAAAGTACAGGTAAAATCCATTTTAAAAGATATCTCATGCTTTCAAAGCAAAACAAGGCTATCATGCTATTCACCTAGCAAAGCCTAATTCGACATAACACTTGCAATTTCAAATAGAAAACATAAATTATATTGAGGCTAGTGATCCGATTTGTACTACTCCAAATCGTTAGGATAAACGGGCAACCGCATGTCAGTACTATTCCCAGAGCATACACATGTTGATACTACTCTCAACATGAATTATCTCACCTTGGTGTCCGGTGACAGTACTACTCCCATCAACCTGGATGTGACAGTACTACTCCCATCACATAGCATTAGACTAAAAGCCAAAATGCAACACACAAGGCATTTAAACACGTACGACTTTTGAATATTTATAGTGCACTCTAGACCCTATTGATCGATCAACTTATCCCATAAGGTTCATCACTTACTAGACAATATATTCTAAAAATCCAATGCTCAAACGTAATTCAAAACTGAATTAAACAAATACTTCCCAATATTTCAAGTTTTGAAACATAAACCGATAAAATCACCTTTAACTCAATTTTCAAAGTAAAAATCATGGGAGCATCAATTGTATATCAAACCCATTATAAATCATCAACATGAGCATTAAATCATCATGCATAAACATCTATGCAAAATCAACATTAAGCATGACAAAGTTCATAGTAAAAACATAGAGTAATATGGGAACCCTTTTGCGAAAACTTAAAATTTACTTACTTCCGAGTATAGAGAGGTTTTCACACCTTCACTAGACTCCCAAACCTCTATAAAAAAAATTTAAAGCACTACCGAAGCAGCCACTCTCATAAACCACTCACCGATAACCGTTACTTGCTCGCCAAGCCATCGGAACGAACCGAAACACCTTCAAACGCGATCTCCTATCTCTTGTCCTGTTTCAAGCATCAAAACCAAGGGTTTTAATGCTTCATAACACACAAAAGAAACCCTCAAGTTGGATCCCTACACAACAGCCCTTAAAACCTATCAAAACCTAAACCAAAAACTTTCCGAAACACACCAAACTTCACCTAAGCCTAAAGTAAGGGATTAGAGATATTAAAAAAACTTTATAAACATCCTTAAAAATTAAAAATAATCCATCTAGGATCCAAAAACAGTGGATGAAAACCCATGAACGAAAATTGAGATTTTTAGCCGAAAAAACGGTTTTTATGAAATTTAAGGATTAAAATGATTTCTCCAAGCCAATAACTTAGGAATTTCAGTAAAGAAATTTATTGTTCCATAGGATTGAAGAAATCTCACCTCCAAAATTGATCCAATTGCTTTACGGGTTTTAAAACGAGAAAACGATGAGAGAACAAGAAAATTTAAAGAAGAAAAGTTGAGATAATTATTGTAAATGATTTTAATTGAAAAAGAATGAATTTTTACCTTGAAAACTTGATTAAAGGCTTTCTCCAATGAGGGAAAACGAAAATTAGAAAAATATGTGATATTTAGGTTAATTAAAAAGGGTTTTAAGAGTTTAAAATTGGGTTTAATTAAGTTATTTAATTTAAGATAGATTTTGGGTTTAATTAATTTAAAATTGGAAAGCCTAGACCAGTTAGGATTATAATTGGATCAAAGCACCTTAAAGATTCAAAGTTTTGGCTTGTTTTATAAAATTGTCCTCAAAGTTTCAAATTTTTTCAAAACGGTCACTAATTTCAAAATCTTAGGGTTTCAAGAGTCAATTTTCAAAATTTATTTGACCAAAGTCAAATATATGTTATTTAAGAATTTTTGAATATTTTCCCTCAGTTTATTTTGATTAAAAACTAATTTTTAAGTATTTTATCCCGAACCAGGCTAAACCGGCTGAACCGACCTATTAACTCCTAAGCCCAAACTTGGGGCGTTACATGCATTCTCATTTTCAAAAATCAAGTCAAATTTGCTACTTAATAGTTTATAAAGGATATTTTTTTAACCAATGTTTTCTCCCGTCCAACAAATGATTTTGCATTCTTTAACTCTTTGAATGTTTCATTCTTTTTTAAGGTATAACCCTTACTCTCCAATGTGCACATAAAAAACATTTTTGAATATGTACATGTACATATCATTACACATTAGGTCCTGAAATTTCAAATGCGATAGCATCTCTACTTCAAACTCAAAGACTAGCTCTAATGTTTTGTACATTTAGAGGAGATTGATTATTGAAGGGAGATTGTAAATGAGAGTCTCTTTTGGCCAACATAGGAACAATATGAATGATTAGATAATGGGAAATTACCACTTTAGAAAAAGTCCTTCTTAGGCACTTGTTATTCAAGATCCTTAAGGTGAGAGTCAACTATAAATCCATACCCTCTGAAGACCTTCTTAGGACTTTCCTGAATGGGATGACGAATGACACCCCTTTACTCACTAGAAGAAGAAGATTGGATCATACATATTAGAAATGACGAATAGAAAACCATTAAAAGAGACAATCAACAACTAGGATATATCAAAAAAAAAAAAAAGAGAAGAGAGAAACAAATGAAGAAAATGAGAAAATTTGTATTATAAGCACTATAATGTTCGGGGATTGGTAATAGGCAAACTCGGATAAGAGTGTGGCAATCCTGGGGCACTACGATGAAGCCCAAGCTTCATAAGTGATGGTAATATTTTCATATTGTGATTATACCGAGTAATTCAGGTTATTATTATTTGCTCCATCAGTATTCTCGAGACAAAGGAATATGCTAAGTTAAATTCCCCAAAAAATAAAATAAGAGAAGGTGAATACATTGAATTACAGTTATACTAACTGAGAACTTAAGACTTAAATCTTCAAAGACCATTCTGATCATTCAAGGACGTCTAATTCAAATGAGATAATCTTCAGATCATACCTCCTCCCAAAGGTTAACTTGCTTAAAGGAACGTCAAATTTGAATTTTCTGATCAACACCCAAATGACGGAAGGATGGGACAGGATAAGACAACGAGATAATAAGAGCCACATGAAAAAGGGGTAGCCTCTAAGCAAAGGATTATTCCTTTTGAAAGCCCGATGGTCTAGAAAAGATTATGCATTTGCGTATATCCCCACAATATTCGAGGATCCTCTAAATATACCTTTCATTAGAGTTCATATTTGTCAGATTGAGGCAAATATACCATTGCATTTGATATTTAGGAGGGTAAACTTTTTCTTAAAATATTTCAACGCACCCTAAAATCCCATATATTTTCAAAGTTTTTCTTGCATTTGAAATACATATAAAATAAAATCATTTTTTCAAGAATTGAAGAAGACTAAGAGTCAACCTCCATTAAGATATCTTGACGAGCACAAAAATGAATTCAGGATACAAACACGTTCGATCAACCGCCATACCATTTTAGATGAGATTTTGGTACAAAAGAAGTAAATAAGTCGAGGCATCATTATCTGCGAGACAAAAGAAATCAAATTGGAATTGACTAGAGATGTCACTAAGGCCGAAGGATTCTAACTATCCTAAGTAAGAGACGATGCTAGACCAAAGTCACTTGACCTAAAAATTTAAATAAAAAAGAGCAAAGAATCTTAGAGAAGAGCCAATTGAAACATTGAGAGGATTAATGATTTTAGTTGCATGGTTAAGCCTACCTAGTCAATAAGATGACAGTCAGGGCATCAAATTTTTGAAATAGAGTTAACAAAAATTTATGCATAATTGTATACTTACAGATAGGTTGCATCTGTGCATTCCCAACAAACTTCATGAACGCGTGCATAATGAAAATGCTTATGCATCATCCTTTTTGATAAACAATCTTATAGAAAATACAAATAGCAGTCGAGAAGATAACTCCAACAAGAACTTTTTCCACATCTACACCATTCCATACGCTCCCTTTGAGTGCCACATTTGAATAGAAAAAAAAGGAAAAGAAGAAAGATTTAACAAAAGAGGTTGATTTTCCAAATTTGTAAACCATCATCTTTAATGAGACTCTTTTGATGAATAGACCGACAAAATTATGGCATTACAAAAAAAAGAAGAAAAAGAAAATAAGAGAAAAAATAGTGAAAGAAAAAGAAAGAATATCAAAATGAAATGTTAAACCCGATAATGAGATGGAAGTATTGTCACCAAAACAGAGAAAAATGAAAAGCAAAAAGAAATCTAAAACCAGTCGGTCACAGAAATCGAGGCATTAGGACAAGACAATCCAAATACCTGGGTGTTTTTAGAAGAGAGATTGACAACCTTTATAGGTGTGAGACCTGATTCAGAGAAAAATCGATAGTCATTCTTGTGTGAATCCCGAAAAAGTGAACAAGATTAGCATTAACTTGGATTGAGTCCTAAAAGAATCAAAAATGAAGGTTTCATATAGGAGGTATCGACATGTTCGAAGTCCCATAATAAGAGAATTTACAACAATTCTATAAAAAGATAATTTGCACCCACCTTACACAGAAAATCATAGTTCTATAAGAAAGATCTATTGGTTGAAAAGTTCATCCATGTCGCGACGGTTTTATACAAAAGAAACCGACAACGCCGAAACAAGGAATTTTATATAAGAGGAACCCCCTATTTTTATTTTTGTCTTTGAAATTAAAGGTTCCATATAGGAGGAGCACATATCTCGAGACTTTAGAGTAAAGGTTATATATAGGAGGAACTTCTATTTTGCAAGATCAGTTCAGGAAGCAGAAGGTTTTATATAAGAGAAACCTACAACGTTGAATACAAGGAGTTCTATATAAGAAGAACCATTATCTTCATTATTTTCTCAGAGTTAAAGGTTTTATATAGGAATTATATCTCCAGGAACAGAAGATGAAAAAGTTCTATATAGGAAGGATTTACAATTTTGAAGATTCAGTCGAGAAAAAACAGAAAGTTCCACAAGAACATGTGATTCCAAAGTATCAGACAAGGAAACATTAATATCATTAATACCTCCGTCATCCAAGAGCATAATACCAAATCAAAGGTGAAGAGTTCTATATAGGAAGAACTTGCAACTCAAAGACTTTACTAAAGAGAATTTTTTTAGAAGTCAATCAAAAGAAGAAAGAATAATTCTATGTAGGAAGAACCCGCGACCTCGAAATTCTGATTTGAAGATTTTGTCTTCCACAATGGATCTTTCGTTTTGAAGATCAAAGCTTGAAGAATTGCACAAAGAAGAGCATAGATCTCCAAAAGAACTTGTTATTTTTAAGCCAAAGACAGAAAAATAAGACAAAAATGTGTGTGTTTTATCTTTGCTTTGTTCTTGTTTCACAAGAATAAGCAAAGAGGGGCAACTATAATCACTTATTTTTATCAGATTTTAGTATTTATAGTATTATTTTAGTAATAATATTATTAATAAAAGTTAACAAAAAAAGAGAAGAAAAATGAAAAAAGAAAGAAGAAGCAAAGCAAAGGAAAAATTGATACGAGATTGAAATCCCACATTGGTGAGAAACATGTTTTTTCTCTCCCTCATTGCCTATAAAATGAAGGGAGAGAGAACCTTTTGGAGAGAATAAATTAGGTGAGGGTAGACCCTATTATTCCAATTTGAGAGTTTATCTCTCAATAGATGAATGTAGACACACAAGATATGATTGAGGAATAAGTTGAAGCATGATCAAGAAAAAAGCTAATGAAGATTTTGAGATATTTTTCTCTAATACCCAGGCTTCAAAGACTTTTTATGTCTTCAAAGACTATTGAGTCTATGAGGTGGCATTATGATGGATGAACCGATGATGAACTATTAAGATATCCTACAGATTATTTAGCTTGGAAATCATTCAATCAAAAATTTCCAAGTTTTGTAAGATATCCTTGAAATATCAGGCTCAGTCTTGTATTTGATTGCTACTTCGTACAATAATTGGCCTATTCTGCTTGTTCTTTACAATTTACCCTCATGGATTTGAATGAAACAATTATCTTTTATCTTATCCATGATAATCCTTGGTGAGAAATGTCACGAGAATGATAATCCATGAAACAACCTTTGATTGAAGATTTAAAACAATTATGGGTGAACATTGAAGATTTAAAACAATTGGCCTATTAGCCTGCTTTAGGTACAAAAACTGCCTTCTTCTTTCAGTCAAATACTACTCACTTATATATTTCTTTTTGAACTCCTCTACAAAGAAGTCCCAAGTGACGGAGTCGGTAGGAGCAGTCAAAATCGTAGTTTCCCACCAACTTAAGGCTTCATCAGCTAGAAGCGATATCGGACATTCAAGCTTATGCTCATCAGAGCATTGAAGTTGCTTAGTCAGAATTTGAGTGGTCCTTTCTAACCACTGCTCAGGTTCCTCGGGCTTATCCTCATTACAACCCGCGAAAGTAAAGGCTCGATATCGGGCAAGTTTCTTAATGGGAGCCCTACTTGGTCCAACATTAACAGGAGCAGAAGGATGATCTTGTCTTAGATCAGACACTAACTGATCAAACATCCCCTTCATACTCAGAAGACATTCCCTCTGAACATCTTGTACAACCGTGGCTACCTGCGCTGGGGCAGCTTCCACCAAAGGTTGTTCTTGCTCTAACGGAGGATTAGGTTCCAACCTCATACCCTCATTCTCATTAGACGAACCCTCAGGAATCTAATCTCCTAGGGCTAATTTCGTGTCAACCATACTACAAAAAGGGTAAAGAAATATTATTCAAATAAACAAGAACACAAGCAAGTATGGTATAAACTCCTAGGTGGCATAGTTCAATCCTATATTATGCATGCATACTTGTTTCGGTCAGAGAATCACGTAATTGAAAGCTCTGATACCACTAAATGTGACACCCTCGCCCCAGGTTAGGAGACGGAGGCGTCGACCAGACTTACAAACTCGAGCTAAACCGAATTTTTGTATTCAAATCTAAGACAATTTGTTTATTTGTATAACATTACAAGTCAATTACAAGTAAATTGCTTTGTCAAATGTCGGGTTAATTTAAAACTTTTTCTAAACTTATAATGATAACCATTTCAAATTTCCAATTCAATTCATTTACCGATTCGAGTCACCATCGGGCACAAACTAAATCCGTTAACTGTATTTTTATTTGTTCATCAATCTATGTTGTGTCTTTATTAACCAAACCAATTCAAATCTCAAGTTGAGCTAAAAGTAATAGGAGGTATCAATAGCCCCATTGAGAGGTATCGAAACAGGAGTATCGATCCCAGGTTCGATGCCAGTCAACTATGTTGACTTGGTGACTTAAGGCTAGAGTAGCCTGGTTCGATACTGGTATCAAACCAGGGAGCTCACTGGAAGGCTTGGTATCGAACCAAGCATCGAACCGAAGGGTACACTGGTTGATTTAGCATCGAACCAGGTATCGAGTCAAATGGTTATTAACAAGGGGGTATCAATACACGTGGGATCGGTATCGATACCTCTACTCAAAATTGGCAGGTTTACAACTTCTAAGGCACTTAGACACTAATCAATAGACCATCTATATGGTCCCAAACCATCCTTAATCCTTAAAGGACAATTCTAACATGTTTAAGCATCAATAACCTATTACCAAATTCTATCATTGGCCAAACCATACCAAACTAATGTTCATGAGCTTTCAACATACCAAATCTATCATTCTAATCAAATGACCATTCATATCATCATATGCCATCTAACAATTAGTTAACCTTTATGACATGCACTCTCACTACACATCTAGCATACCCGAGGTGTAGTTTTATGGATTCTCATGTTATCCTACTAGGTTCCATGCTTCACATACCAAGTCCATTACTTACTTATCACATGCATATATTACAAGGCCAACATATATATATATACCATAAGTCAATTCCAAAAGATATAAGGCTAGCCTATCATGATTACCATGCCTTAAGGCTTACAAACCAAAAGCTTAAATAATCAAATGTAAAAACCATATAGCAAATCTCAAAATGCATGATATGAACACTATGCCACCTTAAGCTAGGATTTATCAAAGGTTAAAAAATACCATACTTGTCTCGCTTGGTGTCCGTGCTAGCACCCGATCTCAAATTAGTTCCTTTTCTCGATAACCTGTTGTTTTGGGAAGGAGGAAACAAACGGTGGTAAGTACTTACGAAGTACTTAGTGAGGCAGCTCTAAGTATAACCAATTTAGACATTAAACATATAGCAAGTAACATGCTCCAAGTAAGCAATTAATCAAAATCATGGTAACAATTCAATCAATGTACAAAGAGTAACAATCTTCGAATAACATGCTTATCATGACGTCATGCTTATAATGCTTATTATGCCTCTTAGCATATGATCTAAGTTCACAACTACATGCTCAAATACCAACTAGCATATTTAAATTCTTGTGTCCAATAGCAATTTGTAGCCAAATGCTCGATGACAAATCATAATCAAATACCCAATGGTAAATCATAATCGAATGATCAATAGCAATTTCGTATCCAAATTCAAATGCTTCATAAGCAATACATTTACAAATAGCTTTCTCACTTTAAGCCTTAACTCTCGAATTAGTTTCGGATGATTGCCTTGGTATAGTTAGGATAGGTAAGCGAGTCATCAGAAGTACCACGAAGGCACTGAAAGAAGTACCAAAAAGGCACTAACAGAAGTACCACAAAGGCACTAACAAAAGATACCCACGGTATCTACCAAATGGTGACTAACCAACAATCAAAGGTACCCATAGTACCGAACAGAAGTACCAAAGTACTAAAAAATGAGCTCAGACCCTAGGCATGCCGTACTACCTATGACCAACTATAGACCAAGGCTCGATAAGGATTTCATTATTCGTTTACTCATATTCGATTCATAATATCCAATTGTCATATTACAAAAGCATGAGTTCATAACATGCTATCAACAAAAGCATTCAACATGCTATTATCAAACATATATATATATATATATATATATATCACGTGATCATATAAGCATACATATCATGTTACCCACAAAGCATTATTCTCATGCCATCAATCCAAAAGCATTCTATCATGCTACTAACCAAACATGCATATCATGTGCTCGTATACCATGATGCCAAATAAAAATTATTATCATCATAAGCATGCTTCATGCATGATTCACATACCTTGCATCCGTAGCCGCGTGCCATTACTTACCTCGGCATTTCCGAGCTATGCAAATGTACTAAGCTAGTTTAATCGTCTAGCATACAATCATGGCATCAACCAAGTCATTTAACATTTAATCCTCCTCCCTTTTTTTACCAAATATATTTTTAGTCTGATTACATTACAAATAAAATAAAAGAAGGAATGGTTAGGATCTAGGTCTTAACCCTAAAGTTTTCCACACTCATAAATAGTTCCAAGCAATTAAGGGTTGTAGATCGTGATCCCTTTTCCCCTCTTTCTAGCTTGCTCGAGTCTTTCCTCTTCCTCGATATTTTCTTCTCTTTGATTTTCTAGCAAACATATACACATGTAACATTCATTAGGACATATTCAAATCACTTAATTCAAGTGATCTTAGACTTAACAAATGTAAACATACACATTGGTTCTTTAGGGACAGCTTGCTACCCTTTAAAGAATCGGTCATATCTCCTAGCTCCCATATCCGAATCGAGCTTATTTTATATCGTTAGAAAGCTAAGAAGATACTCTATAAGGAAAATTTAACCTCACGTTTTAATTCTTTCCCGATCAGTACCAGTTTTCTCTCGAATCAGACCTGTCCAGATTTGGGGTTGTTCGGACAACCCTTACGGAAAAGCTTATAACTTTTTCTATAAAACTCCGATTGAGGTTCCGTAAATTTTAACTTAAACTATATATATGTGAGTACTCTACTGCAAAATTTCAGCTCCTAAATCCATCAAACCCGACCTAGGGAATTTCTCAAAGATGACTACCCGAAATTGCATTTCTACTCAAAATCGGCTAACTTTCTTTCCATGGGTTTGGTTCTAATCCTAGCTTATACTTATAACTTTTCCAGCACCTTAATCATAAAATCAAAATTTAATAAATCCCAAATTTCATCATCTCACCAAATCAAATAACATATTTAACACATTTACAAAAATCTAGAATCCAAGCTTCTTAACCCATTGTTCATGCTTCAAAAGCCAAACCCAAGCAAACATAATCTTTAAATTAAGTTTCTATCGACCTAATTAACTTTTAAACATCATGGAATAATCAAAACCCCAAATTTTCAAAACCTTGGAATATTTGATTATGAAGAGATGAACTTACCAAGTCGATCGAATATGATTTCCTAATCGATTTTCCTTTCCATGCAAAGCTCCTAGCTTTCTCAACTAGTTTTTCCCCAAATTTCCCTCAAATGCTCTTCCTCCCCTCTATTTTTTTGTTGTTGTCGTGAATGAGGAAGAAGAAAAAGGATTTAGGCTCTTTTCTTTCCCTTTTTTTTGTTTATTAATGAGGGTGAAAGGACCATTTTACCCTTAATGATATGCCTAGACTTAGTTTATTACATGGGGTAGTTTAGGGAATCTTTATAATTACCATGCAATCTCTTAATTTCTCATCTAATCCAATTTAGTCCCCCTTCATCTAATTCAAATAACATATGATTTAATTAAATTCTCGAATTATTCTAATTATTCTACTAACCCGGTTTTAGGGTGTTACAAGTCTGTTTATCATGTAAGTAGCAGTTAACAAAGCTTCCCCCAGTATCTTTTAGGAACATTGTTCTGGAATAAAAGGGCTCTAGTTATGACAAGAAAATGTCCATTCTTTCTTTCTGCTACCTCATTCTGTTGAGGAGTGTTTACACAAAAGGTCTCATGTAAAATACCTTTTTCTAGGAAATAGAAGGATAAGACTTGATTAAAATAATCCTTAGCATTGTCTGATCTAAACCGCTTTATTTTAGCCCCAAACTGAGTTTTAATCATGGTATAAAATGTTTTAAAGGTAGAGGCAACATCTGATTTTTGTTTCAAAAGGTAAATCTAAGTAACTCTGGTACAATTATCTATAAAAGATAAAAACTATCTAGCCCTGGTTATGTTAGGAATAGTGGAAGGTCCCCATACAACATTGTGAATAAGATCAAAGAGATTGTTGGTTTATTTATTATTTACTGGAAAAGAAGAACGTTTGTGTTTTGCGAGTTCACAAACTTCATAATGAAATTCTTCTATATCCAAGGTTTTACACAAGGAGGGAAACATAGTTTTCAAGAGTCTAAAAGGTGGGTGACCAAGATAAAAATGGTGTAACCATATTTGGTGTTTATTGGTTATAGAATTGGATAAAAAGGATAATGGTTGGTTACTCAAGACTCTACCTGATCCACCAAGGTCTTCAAGGTAGTAAAGTCCATTTATTTCCCTAGCACGCCCAATCATCATCTTCGTTATCTTTGATAAGCTATGGGATAGAAAGAAGGCTAGTAAACAATTTTGGCACATGTAGAACATTTTTAAGCATTAAGGTTTTACTAATAACAATATCACATTGGCCAGCAACTGTTACCATAGTACTATCTGTAACTGTGATTTTTTTACTGCCATGGCATGGGGTGTAAGTGAAAAACTTTAGAGAAGAATTATTCATATGATCAATGGCTCCTGAGTCTATTACCCAAGAGTTTTTGGTAGGTATACTGATGGATGATTCCAAGGCATTAGAATTTTAAGAAGAGGAAGAAGATATACATGTAAAGGATGTTTTTTTTCTAAAGATTTCAGTAGGTTCTTTAACCTTTCTACTTCTTCTTGGCTAAATTCAATAAATTGGTTATCTGACTCCTTATTCACTTGTCTGGTTGCATAAGTTATGCTCTGTTCCCTTGCTGAGTCTCCCTGAATAGTTTCAACATTACTGGAATTGGCCACATCGACCATACTCTCTCAAAAAGAAATTAAGAAAAAAATTTCAACAAGAACATTAACCTCCAAAAAAGAGAGTCTTTGATACCATGTTAAAACACATATTTTCTCTGTAATTATTGTTACTTTTATTGAAAAATGTAATGGCTATTTATAGTTTACAAAGGATATCTAACCTAAGAAAGTATAATTAGACAAAATCACCATTGATTTTTGCATTAACAATAGAAATCTTATTCTTATTTTACAACCTAAATTAAATTTGATATTAGGAAATAATTTCCTAAATATCACCTACCAAATAAATAGAAAATATTCTGCACTGACAAATCTCCTTAATTTAGGAAATTAATCTTTAAAAAATCTCCTTAATTTAAGAAATTAATCTCTAACAAATATCCTTAATTTAGGAATCTAATCTTTGACAAAAAGAATATGTTTGATGGTATTGAAAAATTTAAAAAATCCCTAGACAATCAGGTCTGATATCTTATCGATGTTGAAAGAGATCAAGTTCACTTATAGAAAGACAAACCAACCACTAAACTTACGATCAAAGAAAAAGACAAAAGAGATGTATGAAGGTGATGTTGAGCGACTTATTAATAATGAGTCTGATGAAGAGAAGAACCAAATGAGGCAAATTTGTGGAAAAAAAAGTAGTTTCTTTGAATTGCCTTATTGGTAGTATAACCTTTTAAGACATAATCTGATGTCATTCATACTGAGAAGAATGTTTGTGAGAATATTATCAAAATCATTCTAAATGTTGATGGAAAATCTAAAGACAATATAAAGATTCGAGTTGACTCAGTTGGCCTTAGAATTTGGCATGATCTTCATCCTCACATACTTCCTAATGGAAAATTTTCATTATTGCCTTTTATTTTTGTGATGTCAAAGAGAGAAAAGGATATGTTCTGCACGGTGTTGAAAGATATAGAGGTTTCAGATGATTATGCATCAAATATATCTCGATGTGTCAGTATTAAAGATCACAAACTATATTCTCTAAATCATATGATTATCATATATTGAAGCAAGATCTAATGTCATTTGTATTATGTGGTTGTATGTCGAATGATGTTATATCTTTTATAATTGAACTCTTTAATATAACGAAAGTTGTTTAACATCCTGGTTTTGGGTCTAAGAGTTTAGACCGGATATAATTTCAAATTGGTTTTTCAAAATTTATGTTTTAGGACCCATTTAAATTAAAAATGGTTTAAAAGGGGTTTTGAAAGAAAAGAGGGGTAATGGGGGACCACTTATGTGATTTTCCCCAAAACACCCATGGAAGACATAAAATTTAACAAAAAAGGGGTTTTCATTAAAAAAGGAGACACCTTTTTACTCTTCATCTTTTCCAAAAGGTTTTCCCCATTACAAGAACAAGTTTTCTTCTTCATAGGAGTGATTTTGAAAAGGTAAATCATTATTTAACTTAGTTTTCTTGTTCTTCACATTATTATAGCATGAATTTTGTTTTTATCCCTTGAGATTTTAGTTACATGTTGAAAATGAGTTTTGAAAAGGAATTTTCAGATGGGTTTTAAAGGGGTATTAAAAGGGGTGTTTTTAAACTTCTTTTGGTGCCAAAATATGTTTAAAAGTTGGGTTTTTAATGGTATTCCCGAAATGGTTTGTTGTGGGTATTTTTGGAGGTTGAAAACTTGAGCTTTTGCTTGGGTTTTGTTGAAAATAAAAGGCTGGAGGTATATATAACCTTGGTAGGTGTTTTTAGAATGTTAAAGGATGGATTTTGAGTAGTTAAATGAGGTAGATGATGGAATTCCCAAAGTGGCTACAGTAGGCAGTTTTTGAAGGTGGAAAATGAGTGTTTTTGGGGTGTTTTAGTGTGGAAATGAAGGGCTGATAGTTATACTATATATGAGTGATGTTTTGGACATGTTTTGAAGTGTTTTAGGTGCTTAAATTGAAGGATAATGGTTGTGCTTTGCTTAAGTACGAAAATGAGAATATTTGGATGAATTTGGCTTTGAATTATTGAGAAAATATTGTGGATTTGTGAGCTGATGTAAAATAGTGAATTTGTGGTTGATTATGAGGTTAATACTTTAATTTTGATTGGTTTGAAGCAGCACATTTGGTTCTGGGTGATTCGAGTGCAAATCCGGAAGGTTTGGGGATCGATTTGGCTACCGTTAGAGTTGTGTGGTGAGTGAAAAAATATTTTGAACTTGGTTTTGGTTCAAGGAAGATTTTGGGAGTTTGGATTAAGCTTGATAAGCTAACCCAAACTCAAGAGTAAGATTTACCCATTTTTACTTACCTTGTATGCTTGTTAGATGGTAAAAATTAGAAAGCATGTTGTGTTTAATTGTTGTCGATGGCATGTTAATTGTTATGTTGAGTTGTGTTGATTATATATTTATTAATGACATGTTAATATGCCATGTGAGATATTTATAAGGTAACTGTAAAATGTTGTAGGTTATGCTTGTAAGTGGTAAGAAAGACCACTCGAATATGGTAAGAAATATAGTCAGGTGGCTATGTAAGACCAATAAGATGTAAGATTTGTAAGATAATATTACGGTAATGATGTTAGCATTCATTGAGTCATACTGGGTATAATTGGTCGACCAATAGGATGTAAGAATAATGCACTATAAGACAAAATTCGCATACGTGTCAGATAAATTCGGTCGTGTCAGACAAAACTCGTATACGTGTAAGATAAATTCGGCCATGTCAGATAAATTCGTATGCGTGTAAGACGTTTCCGCATATCCGTGTATAATAACCGAGTTTGCCAACATACTTATCTTAATTGCTATGAATATGTGTTTTTATGTTATGTTGTGGACTTTGGTTGCTCTCGTAGGTTGTAAGATGCTATGATGTTAGATGCAAATAATGATGTTAGTGTTTATTTTCAAATAAAGCTTGAACCCTACATTGTTGTAGTTACGTTTTTGAGTTCTGCTCACTAAGCATTTATGCTTACACTCTCGTTTTCCGACAATGCAGATCGTTAGCTCGGGAGTTAGCACAGTGCGAGGAAGGACGTCCAAGTGTGTTGCTCGTTAGCTCAAGTATGATTTAGTTGCAGTAATGTATTAGCTAGCAATGGGATATACTATGTTGTTTAGGAGCATTGTTTGACTCCCATGTTGACTTATGTTTTGGATGATTTCATGCATGGTTTATATTCACCATGGTTGCTTTAAGTTATCATTTTGATTTATGTTTTAAAGTTATGGTTATGTGAATATTATCTTTGATGTTGTTTGAACTCTTTTATGTATGAATTCTATGTCTTGTTGCTTGAGCATGATTCGAATGGATATGTATGAGTTTCAGGCATGTGTAACCTGATCCTTGAGTTCTATAACGTCTTATGAATGTTAAGTATGCTTGTATGTGGTTGTTGGGTTAATCCTTAGCTGTTTGTGCTTTAAATTCATCCAGATACAGGGGCTTTCGGTTTTACCTTGTACCGATACGCCAATGTCGTTTTGAGCCTTCGGGCTTTTGATAAGCCCAATGAGGTTGGCTTAGAGCCCGTGTGCAGATACGTTGGTCGTTTGGGCTCAAAAAGGCTTTCTATGGTTGGTTATTGGAGTCGGGTCTTCGGACTTGGCTTCGATAATCCCCGTGTAGCCACCTCGGGTTGGCCTTGCGACTAGGCCGGGTCGAGGGGGTTACAAGTTGTTTGTGAAAAAAGTTTTAGTCGTTGAAGAACTTGATAAACTACAAGATTGAGTATACTTGACTTTATACAATTTGGAGAATATATTTCCACCTCTATTCTTCACAATTATGGTATACTTATTGGTCTATCTCCCTCACGAAGCTAAAGTTGGTGGATTAGTTTTCTATCAGTTGATGTATCATATAGAAAGGTACAAAATTTTAACATCATTAAATATTTTTTAATAAAGACATATATATATATATAATATTGTGTTTATTACATATTTAGGTTCTTGTGCAAGTTGAGATCTTATTTTCATAATAAATTTTATCCAGAAGAATCAATTGTTGAAGGGTATTTAATAGAAGAGTGTATGACTTTTTGTTCTAGATATTTGAAAGATGTTGAAACGAGTCTTAATAGACCAAATAGAAATGAAGTGTGTAGTTCTAATAACTTAGCTGAGACTTATTTTGTTTGAAAGTTATGGTGAACCACTCGAAAAATTTGAAATTGCACAGTTAGATGATAAGTACTTGGTACAAGCACATCGATATGTTTTTTCCATCATGACTCAATAGAGCTATTGCGCTCATAAGTTTATATAAACCATAAAGTATTTTACTTTAACTTTTATAATTCTCATTCTTTTACCACATAATTTATTTTATAGTGGATTTAAAGAAGAGTTACAATCTCGTGTATGTTCTCGAAGATTACATCAACGAGAGAGTCATAAGTTATTTGCAGAAACTTTTCATAAATGGTTAGGGGAGAAGATAAGTAACTAAATCTTTGTACAACAATGACAATGTATAAATTTCCATGTCTTAATATATCAATATTAATATTAACCAAATTTTAATTTCATGTGTAATAGGTTTGGGGTGAGAGAGAAGTTAGTGAAGAGGTCAAATGGCTTTATCAAGGTTCGAATATAATTCTTAATAGATATAATGCCTCTCATATTAAGGGGTATAGTTTTTATATGAAATCTCGAGAAAGATTAAGGAGGACACAAAATTGTGGGGTTGTTGTTATTTCTTTAACTACAAGTTATGTTAGTTTTAGGGACAATCATCCTATGGAGGGAGATGTACAATATTATAGAATTATTACAGACATTATTGAGTTATATTATTATGAAAAAATGAAAGGTTGTTCTATTTCGCTGTGATTGAGATGATGTAAATAGTACTCGAGGCATTAAAAGGGATCAATTTATTTTTATAATGGTGAAATTATATGATCTCTAGTTGAAGAACGCATAAAAGTTTTAAGAAACGATGCCGATCAACCTATTGGGGCAGAAGCAAGTGTTCTGGCCAATTATTTGTGCATTGTTGCACGCAATGCTTTAATTTTGCCGATTACTATGAGTCATGGCGTCAGATACTGAATAGTAAGAAAAATCAAGCATCAGATGTTGTTAAGGTAATAATGTTGTTGTAGTAGCTAATCCATTATATTTAAATAATAATGTTTATATTTGCTTTGACTGTGTAATTTTTAGGATAAATTTTCTTTAGAGGTATTAGAGGATTATGTGAAACATGCTTTAGGAAAGAAATGGAGAGACCATAAGAGTGCATGTCCCTCCAAGAATATTACGATATCAATGTGAAGATGTAGTCAAGTTCTGGAATTCAAAAAAAGGAGAGGTAACATCGGTACAATTTAAAAAATAATACTACATCATTATAATATGAACTTTATACGTAATAAAAATTAGATATTACATAGGATAGAGAGAGCATTGGAGTTTCTAGTAGATAGAAAAAAGGTTTACTCACACAGACGGAACAAAGAGCTTTGCTCGTATAGCTAATGAAGAAGTATTAAATTTTTTAATTAATTATTAAATTTTAATAAATTATATTAAAGTTAGTATTAATTTCTATTATTTATTGTAGCAATTTATGACTGATATTAACATTGGACGGAAGCTATTTGATATTACACACACATAAAATGATGACTCTTCAATGACTCCTGAAGCTGAGAAAATTATGATATATTTATTGCACATAAAATTTGAATTATGTTATATTTATATCAATAATATAACATTTTTATTTTAAATAATGTATTGATTCTTTATATATTCTTAATTGATTATTAGATAAAGATGAAGAAAAAAAAGGGATAAAGTATGAAGCAACAACTTTAACTAATGGTTCTACTAATATGGATAAATTTGGTGTTATTATTTTCAATTTTATTGTTATTTTATAATGTTATAGGATAAATTTGGGAAGTATATAATATGAAATAAAATTTGGGCAATGCAATAACCACGACGGCGTTTGATAATGAAACGCCACTAAGAAACTAACTCAAAAGTGGTTTTTATGTAAAAAAACGCCGCTATAATTAAGGAGATTGCGGCATTTATAGGAAATGACATTAAACGTCGCTGAAGAAAATGACATTTGTGGCGTTTATAGTAGAAAACGTCACTAAAGGACAAGATCTTTAGTGGTGTTTTGTTTAACGAACGCCATTAAAGATAAGACAACAACAATGTTTGAAATATAAAACATCGATATAGATCTTGTACTACAACGACGTTTTTCAGAGATAAACGTCGCTAACCTTTGCGGCTCAGGTTTCAACAACGCTTTTCTACGGTGTTTTGTTGGGCATCGCTAATATTTCTAGCAACGCCCCAAAAAGCAACCATACAGGTAAAAAAATACCATCATAGAGCTAAAACAACACAATCATCATTGTGACAGTACAAACATCCCCAAAGAAAACGCAACAAATTTCGGTATATCTTCATCAGACTCAACAACACCAATAACCCTGAAAATAATCTAAATATTGTACCCGACTTGTCACGAAGCACTCTTCCATAACCCTAATCAGTTTAATTAAATTATTAAAAAAATTATTATATGAATCATTGATTATGACAGAGAAAAAATTATCAAGTTAGTTTTTATGTTAATTTTAAATAGCGGAATACAAAAATAAAAATATATTAAGTTTCATTTTATCAAAAAATAGTTGATTGATTAAAACAAAAACACGAGAATAAATGGAATATCAATTAGGTACTTTACCATATAGGGTGTGCATTACAGAATTTGGATCCGACTCGGTTTAAAATTTTAGATATAAAAAATTTTCAATTGACAAATTAGTGATTTTTATCATATTTAAGAAAGTTATTTATTTGAACTTACAACCTGATTTAAGTATAATTTTTTAAAATTGGTAATCTTATCTGTGAAAGTTTTAGATTTTTAAATATAACAAACAATAAATTATTTAATGTAAGAAGATTTGCGTCCAAAATTTCAATCCTTCATATATACAATGAGTAAAAATATATTTTTGAATAACCAATTTTTTAAATATATACAACGAGTAAAAATAAAAAATTTATATATAAAAATTAAATTTTTGAATAACCAATTTGAATGTGAAATAATTATTCATACATGATCTGAAATATCTACAAAATAAAAAATTGGATCAAATATCTAAAATTTTAAATCAATAGATAAATGAATCAAATCATATATTTTTGCACACCCCTACATTGTCCTTCTTTCGAAAAGAACATAAATTAAAATGGACTCAGAACTATGAAAATTTTTCATAAATATGAAACTTAATTTCTCCCTCCAATATGACACAAGCCATTTTAATTTTATAAATATTATACTTTGAACAATAAAAATAAAATCAGGACCATTTGAATCTAATTTTAAACAATAATTCATTTTTTTCGGATTAAAAAATTAAATCGATAGCAGAAGACTTCAAATTTAAACAATATTTTTATTTTCAATTCAAATTAGATCATCATTCATAATCAAATTCTAATAATTCTGACTTTATTTTTACTATAAAAATATATTATTTATAGAATTAAAATAGATTGCGTTATATTTGAGGGAGAAAAAAATGTTGGATGTCATATTTATTGAAATTTTTTCAGAACTATTGTACAAGATTTATATAATAATTGTACTTAATTTTGTAAGAATTGGGCTTGATCGATCATATTCTCTATTTTCAATTGAACAGCTTCAACAAAACTAAATATTAGATTATAAAAGTTGATCTATAATTCACCCATTTGAATTATGATGTTTTTCCTTCTAGAATTTCTATTATTTAATTGCTTTCGAACAGAGACCAATACATTAAAAGATTGGAAGGGACAATTATCAACTTCACCCTCAAAAAAATATTTTTTATATAAATTATCTTAAAATTTAATTTATTTTTGAATTATTCTAGTACTTTTAAATATTTATGTTCTATCTCATAGCCACAATTTTTGACTATGTTTTTGCTTCTAATTGTTTACTCCTTTTCCAGTTTTACCCGAGTTGAGTCATTGGATCCAATTTTAACGATCTCTATTCTAATATATGTTCTGATCATGTATAATAAGAACGACCGCATAAAATTTTTAAAAGAGAGACACTAAAATTAAAAAAAAATAAATTAAATATTTATAATATATATATATATATATAAATATGTGTGTAGATATATAATTATTTAAAATTTAAAACATATAAAATATTATTTTTAGAGAGCCATTTACAATTTAAATTATTGAACTTACCATCTACTTTCGTATAGGTCACAAACCTTTGATTTAATCAGATTAAATCATTAAACTTTTATTATTAACAAATTAAATAATTCACACTAATACTGTTAATTATTTTGACAGAAAAGCTGACTCAATAATCCTACTAGACTTATTTTTTCATGTCAACAATTTAATATTAATTAAAATTAAAGAAAAAATATTTAAAATCTTTTTTATGATAAATTATTAGAATAATTGTATTGAACCATAATTTCTTTAATAATTTAATATAAAAAAAATTTAAATATTTTTTCTTTAATTTTAATTAATATTAACTTGCTGACATAGAAAATAATGTTTAATAGGATTATTGAGTCAGTTTTTTCATTAAAACATTTAACGATGTTAATGTGAATGATTTAATTTGTTAATAATAAAAGTTTAATGATTTAATTTGATTAAATCAAAGGTTTATGACCTATACAAAAATAGATGATAAATTTAATGATTTAAATTATAAATGACTCTATTTTTAAATAAAAAACTTAATATTTAATTTTTAGATATTTATTATTTATTTTTTTATTATTTAAGATGATAATCTAATTATATTTCTTCGGTTAAGGTAATATTTTTGAAGAAATTTTATTTATATATTTTTTTATCATAAATTAAAAACTTTATTTTAATAAATATTACATAAATCCTTTAAAATCTTTGATTCATTGTATTACACAATGAAAAATATTCTTCTACCTACTTCCTACTTCCTAATATTGTTATCATTAGGTCAAAGAAATCGTAGATATTTTTTGAAAATAGAGATGCTAGATATTTTGCTTTTATTGAAGTAGACTTTCGGCGAAGCAGAAACACGTGTCAATTTTCTAACAAATCACTGTTCAAAAGACACGTAACGCAGTCCTGCATCACAAACCATCACTGACGGTATCGGACTCCCTTTACCACTGTGAATCTCGCGGTAAATGACACGCGACTGCTTCATTCGGCTCCCCATCAAGAAATTCAGTGCACGCGCCTCTATAAATGCGTAGGCCAAAGCCTCCCGCCAAACCTTGAAGGGACCAATATTATAATACCCTCACGTGAACAGTAGGATTACAAAAAAGAATCAACCAACTGAAAATGGACACGTGGTAAGATTTTAAAAGCAGATTACCAGATTTCCCGTTAGAGGCATTGGATCCAAACGCAGGCCGGCCCCAACTCCCAACGGACAGGAAGGGACACAATGACGTCATCCCCCGACGCCTTTTTTTAAAAGAAAAACGAAGGCATTAAAATATAATACGGGAGAGCTTAGGCATCCAAGAGGAGAGAGGAAAGAAAATAAAAAAGAAAAAGAAATAAAGACAGAGAACGAAAGAGAAGGTAGTCTTTCGGTTTTCATCCTTCTAGATTTCGATTTGGTATTTAATTTTGATGGATTTTAATCCTTTTTTGGGACTTTCATTTGCAGGTAAGTTGAAATCTGCTCCTTTTGATCTCTCTCCTCTCAGCTGGACCAAAAGAAAAACTTTCATTTAGGTCGGCAGGAGAATGCTGGCCTTTGCTAGAATGACGCTTCCGATTCGCAGAGTTTGGACCGGTGTCGCCGCCCGAATCGGCGTTCGTAAAAACGGTAAGTCTCAACTCCCGACCCTCTAGGAAGGGGTTTCGCTTTCATTTTGTATGAAATTGAATTGTAAAGAAGGGATTGCTAATTGTAAAGAGTTCCAAAAGCAGGGCATATAAAGCTTCGGAAGGACGTGAGGTCGTGCGAGTACGAGGATGTCCGAGTGATGTGGGAGATGCTGAGCCGAAACGAAGCAGAAACCATCGGGTCCCCAACAAAAACACGATGCAAGAAAAGAACACTGTCGAGTTGCTTAGAATGGGCAAGGCGAGCTCCTTTTCTGTGTCGAAGCTTTTAAAAAGAACACTAGGGTTTCAGTTTCATGGATACCATCAAATAAAAAAAGGAGAGAAAGTAGGGATTAGTTTGTGAGATTGCATTTGCCCCTCTTCTCCCTGTCAAGTCGATCTCAGCTGTGCTGCCAAGTGACTGTATTTCATCACTTCCTATCTCCATGTAATAAACCAGTCATGTGTTCTTGTCTTTTAAAAACATGTTGCCTCTCATGTTCGTACTCATTCCCATACCCATTTTTCAGCTTACTCTTTTTCTTTTTCTTGACAGAGGTAAGCATGATATTAAAACCCAAACACTTTTGATGTTTGGTTTGGATTAAAAATTAAGTCTACTGTGACTGATATGGTGTTTGAGGAGGATGGGTCGTTTTCAATTTGTTTGAAATTAAATGGGTGGTGAAAAATCAAAATCAATCGATTTTAAAATAAAGATGAGTGGCTTATGTGTAATTTAATCAAATTCATTCGATCATTTAAATTTCAAACAATAAAAAAAAACAATGATTTTTAATTTGTGGTATCAATTCATTTTAGTTTTGTTTGTCTTCGTTGCCTCTGTCGTTTTTTTGCTTTAATTTCAAGCAATCAACTGAATACTTTTATGCTAAGTGCTCATTTGCGTAGAGGGTGAGAGTGATAATAATAAATAATAAAAAACAACAGAGATGGTGACATTATTATTGTTTTAAAAAATAAGATAAACTATAGGAGAGGTCACTTTTGTTATCAATTTATTCCATTTCGGTCATCGTTTTTGAAAAAGTTTGGTTCATGTCAGTTACTTTATCAGTTCACTCCATCAGTTTTAAGTTCCATAGGAAATATGGTACGAAAAAAGTTGGGGACATCTGGATCTAAGGTTGTTGATAGCAATGACAAGGAAAATGCATAAATAAAAGCTTACAGTGCGCGTGAGGATATCATCTTCATATTTTTACTTGCTTAAATAATTACGTTTAGGAGAGTGAGTTAGAGCCGCCTAAAGTTACTTGTTTAGATAATTTTGTCTAAAAGGATATCGAGGAAAACATTTATCTTATCATCATCCATTTATTAGAGAGATTCATATTGTTTGTAGGTATTTGTCTATTTAATTGCGAGTAAGAGAGTGTCAAAGATAAATCTATCAAACAACATACCACCACCATCAATTATTTTTTTTTACATCAACATCATGATTTCTTACTTATGTGTTAAAATTGATGTTTTAAGATTTTTTCAGATTATATTATTGAATTTGTTAGATTAATTATGATCTAATTTTTTTTTTAAATTTTAAGTTAATTCTTAAATCTTGACTTCGATATCACGCATCCTCCGTTTTATAATAACTAACAAAAGAAAATGTTGACCTGTATTTGATTCTCCTAACATAGTTATAAGCAATGTAGACATTTTTAATCTTGTCATACTCCAAAAACGCCTCCCTTAAAGTAGCCTGGCGGATTCGTTTGCTGACAAAATCAATGAAGACTAAAAACCCTCCTACCTTTTTCTTATAAACGGCTCCCGCGAAACCTTGCTGATGGAGAAATTATTACATGAATCCGTTCCACTACTTAGGATATGGTCCCCAACCAGTTAAATTAAGACACATCATATATTTTTTTTATATCATATTTACACAAAAGCATTGTCCAAATCATTCAATTTAATGTCTTTGATCTAAAAAAGGAAAAAGTTTTTTATTACACATAATCTCTCTTTGTTCTTTAATAAAAATTTTCTCAATTAATTTTTTTATAGATTTAGGGTTTAAGATTTAAGGTTTAGGGTTAGGAGTTAGGGTTTATGTTTAGGATTAGGGGTTTAAGGTTTATGTTTAGGGTTAGGTTTAGGGTTTATGGTTAAGGTTTATGTTAGGTTTAGGGTTTAGTGATTAGAGTTAGGGTTATGGTTAGGGGTTTAGGGTTTATATTTAGTGTTTAGGTTTAGGGTTAATGTTTAGGTTAGGTTTAGGGTTTTGGTTAGATTTAGGGTTTAGGGTTAAAGTTAAGGTTTAGGGTTAGGGGTCATGGTTTAGGTTTAGGGTTTAGGGTTAGGGGTTAGAAAAAATAATTAAAAATATTAAATAATAAAGAGGAAGACAACATAAAAAATCTTTGATAATATTTTTTCCTTTTTTAAATCAAAGACATTAATGTGGATAATTTGGATGATGCTTATGTATGAATATGATATGTAAAAATTTATGATATGTCTTAATTTAATTGGTTGGAACCATATCCTAAGTGGTGGAACGCGTTCATGTAATAATTTCTCCTCCTGATGAGGGTTTCGGCGATCTTCTCTCTACTATTTGTTTCGTAGAATAATTATTGTGCAAATAAACATCAGAGACATTATAACCCTTAAATTTAACCTAATTTTTTAAATCAAATTTAGGGATCACGTTAAGTAAACTTGACTTACAAGTTAGGATTTAAGTAAGCGAAATACAAAATCTGTTAAATTATCAAAACCATGATTAACTGAAATACTAAATCAAAAAATTAAATACAATATGAAAGTTCAACCCAATTCATAATAAACATTAAAAGTTCTAAAAAATCGAATAATTGTTAAATAAGAAAAGTCCAAAGTCCATTACATAAATTAATAACCGATATTATAAATAAGCCTAAAACATTAAAAACATACGTATCAACAAAAATTCAGAATAAACAGGCCTCTAAGTACCGAAGCCTAAGTTTGAGTATCTAAAATAGAAATTGTAAGGGTGTAAGCTAGGAAATTAGTGTATCTCTAGTGTGCAGATCTAACATAATCACAACAATCAGAATATCATATATACATGTCTCAAATAATCGTATGTCAATAGAATAAAGATGTCATAATATGCCATAAACATATGATATAATGCCTGAATGTCATGCACACAACACCAATCACCATCTGAAGAGTAGGTTTCCCTGAACCACTCTAATTCCATCGTTATCATCTGAATTGAAAACTCGATCCGAAGGTAAAGCCACTAATCCGAAGTGGAAAATCGACACAAAGTTAGAGCCATTAATTCGAAGTGAAAAATCGACCCGAAGGTGGAGCCAATGATTTGTAGTGATACTCACCTAAAGGTGATATCACTGAACTTCCCCAAACAGAATATCCAACTTAATGTAATGCCATTATATGATATTCGAGTCTAAATGCATACCTCATAAATAACAGGAGGCATGCATAATAATTCTGAATAAGAATAATCTGATTTTTTTCATAAATTCCAAATCATATATATAAATCATAAAATATGACATGACATCATATTGTTTAATTCAAAGATCACAAAATTAATCTAGTCAACATAGATACACAAAAACAACAGAATTTGTACAAAGAAGTATATGTAAAGTATCAAGAGAGACACACCTTAGGCAACTAGCTTAACGTCGAGAATGACGTTTACCAGGCTCGGTCCTAGCACTATGTCAAACAGATGCAGAACCTACGAATAATTCTTATGTAAATACTACTACTATGCCACTATACAAGAAAATACTCGAAACAAAATATATTCAGATAACTCACGTGTGGGTCTCAAAGTTTGAGAAACAAGAGGTTGTCCAAGAAGGAGGAGGAAGAAGAAATTCTCAATCTGAATCTACGTCACCTGAACCGATAATAAACAAATTTTAGATTCCAATAAAGGTACACTTCTAATTAAACATTCAAACTAAAAAACCTCAAAAAGAATATTTTGGGTTCGAATTTCAAAAAAATGAACAGCACCATCGGACTCAGGATGTCAAAAAACATGGGGTGGACCCGAGTCGAAAAAGTTAACGCTGATGTTAGCACTAGTCAACTCTGAATCAGTAGATGACGTCAGCAGGTCAACAGGTAAGGTCGGTCAACAGTTGATCAACGGGTTGGACGGGATCCCAATTTTTTTGGGAAAATCTAAAATTTCCAAAAAATCCGAAAGTGTGCAATTATAAGAAATAAAAGAAGAAATTAAGACCCAAAATTGAAACGGAAAACATGAAGGAAACTGTTACCAAAAGAAATGGTAAAAATCCCAACAAGGGTCTTAACTTTTATAAAATTATAATTTAGCCACTAAAATTCAATTAGACTTAAACTAGAAATCTCTAAATTCTAGGGTTTTGAATTAGAGATTTTATAAAATTAGGGTTTTAATTTAGGGATAAAATTAGAGTGTTACAACTCTCCCCTTTTTACAAAAAATTTCTTCCTCGAAATTTACCTGGATCAAAGAGTTGTGGATACTGAGCTTTGATAACAGACTTGGGCTCTCATGTAGACTCATCATATCCTCGATTACGCCATAAAACCTTAACCATTTTAATAGTTTTTCTCCGAAGGACTCTCTGGTAATGAGCAATGATTTCAACTAGTTCCCCATCATAACATAAATCCAGACGGATCTCAAAATCCTCAACTAAAAGAACATGATACAGATCATCTCGATAGCATCTCAATATAGAAACATGGAAGAAATCATGAATACGCTTAAGCTCTGACGGTAACTCAAGCTGATAAGTTACTAGTCCAACTCGTCAGGTAATCTAATAAGGTCCGATTTAATGAGGACTAAGCTTTCCCTTACGGTTAAAACGAAGTATCTTCTTCCACAGAGATACTTTTAAGAAAACCTCATCACCCAACTCAAACCCTAGATCCTTACGTCTCAAATCAACATATGATTTTTTCTATCAAAAGCAACTTTAAGTTGATCCCGAATCAACCTGATAGTCTTCTCAAACTCATGCATAAGATCTGGTCCCAATAACCTATGCTCATCGTTGAGTTGATCACACAATGAATTTAGCCAAGAGGGGGGTGAATTGGCAATTAAATCTTGTTGGGAAGATTTGGTAGAAATTGAAAAAAATTGAGACACAAGATTTATATTGGTTCAAGCTTCAAAACAAGCTCTACATCAAAACTAAGGATTTTCTAACCAATTAACTAATGAATTCAACCTTTTTATAGGTTCAAGGGCTAACCTTTACAACAAGTCAATTTTCTACCCAAAATTGATTTAAACCTCAAAAGAGATTATAAGAGATGAAAAATAGGCAAATAAGTTTTTCTCACAAGAATGATATGCCCCAATTACATAATAACACTCCCCAAACTCAATTAGAAATAAATGAATTGAAATACAAGAGTTGGGAGACAAAGATTTGCAATGAAGTGCTTGGAGTTGGATTGGATTGCTTGGATGTTTGTTTGAGGTTCAATAGTTGTTAATGCTGCTTGAAATACTTTATTTTATACACTTTCATTGATTTCTAACCGTTGGGGTTGTTGGAATCATAAATATAGACGTTGGAGCTTCATCTTCCCACCATAAATGCACTTTTGCAACCTCTGGTATCAAAACACGGGGTACCAATTTCAAAACAGTACACAAATAGAAAGAGACTTTGTGCATTTATTAAGGGGGTGTATATAAACGGCTTCTAGCTGTATCGATAAAGTTTTGAAACTGTGACACTTGGTAACGAAATACCCTTGGGACCGTTTCGAAACCGGTCAACTAACATTTAAAGCTTAACTGTCACCAACGATCAAAAAAATTTAAAACTTAGAGAGCCATTGGGGATTTTCAAGAGTATCGAAACGGTGACTAAGCGTATCGAAACGCCTTGTCAATTTTAAAATATTTTAAATAATTAAAGCATGGTTTCGATACCTTGGATGACTGTTTTGAAACGATGGTGTGCAAAATAAAAATTTGTATCGAAACACGTTTTGAAACTGCTGTTAAAACTTCAAAATCATGGTTATAATATTAAGGTCGTTTGAAAACCATTTCTATGTGTATCGGAACGCCTGGAAAAACTCAAGAACATTCATCAAAAAATAAAGCTAGGTATCAATATCATTTTTGATGGTATCGAAACGCCTGGGGTAAAATCACTTAGAAAATTATTTTGATATTCTTGGTTTGACTTGGAGTTTAGTTTTTGACTTAGGGACTTAAAAATTTATTTCAAAAATAGTCCTCTAACATATTTGTTATATCAAAATTAATTTTAGTTTTAAAATCTCTCCTTTTTTGATATAACAAAACCAACATAATTTTTTTAAGTTTAAAAACAACTTTTTATGTTTAAAAACTCCCCTTTGAACTTTGCATATCATTAAAAAATTTGTTTTAAGGACTTTTCTCCCCCCTTTTGTTAGATCAAAATCAATACAAGATAAGGTATAAAAAATAATAAACAAGCTAGCAATTTTAATCCAAACATCTCATAGCATTAATAAAATTAAAATCCAACATAAATGTCAAAGCATAGCAAATGAAATAACAAAGGTGCATAAGTATTAATATGAAAATAAAATGCAACTTAACCTAAAGAAAACCATAACTAGTCCTAAAAAGCCATAGCAAAACTATAGATAGCTAAGAACTAGTCATCTCCATCACCATCATCCTTACCATCCTCACCACCATCTTCATCATCATGGCTAGTTGTTGGAGCATTGTGAAGACGCCATTGATCACGAAGGCTTCAATAGTAAGCCTCATAGAAAGGTTTTGATTCTCAAGAATCGTTTTTAGGTGTTTAATTGTTTTATTTTATTACCCTTTTTACTCATGTTTATTATTATACTTAAGCAAATAATTAGTTGCATTTTACTAATTTCATGCATTTTCATTTGATTTCCTTAATGTCATATTTATTTCCTATGTTGGTTGAATTATGTGGAAAAGATATTGCCTTGGTGTATTTCCTCATTTGCAGGAATAAATACCTTGGTAATAAGCTACCGAATTGGAAGGAAAGTCTTGAAGAAAACCGGGTACTAGGTACCCGATTTAATTTTTTATATATATTTTTAAATTTATTTTTTAAAAAATATATAAAAAATACTTAAAATTTTATGATATATATATATATCAAACACAAAATTATTGATTTGAGATAGGTTTTAAAGATAAATATTTGGATATATATGCATTTTTAAAGATAAATATTTGGATATATATGCATATATTAAAGTTTATCGATAAAAGAAAGTATTGTTCTCGATCATAATTTTTCTTTCAAATCTCATATTGAAAAATTAATATAAATATTTATAAAAAATTTAAAACTTAAAAGTATATAATACAAGTATAAAAAGAAGTTAAGGATTTAAAATTAATTTTAGAGAAAATTAATAAAAAATATATAATAAAAATATATATTTATTAAAATTATCGGGTTGGGTACCCGATTCTTAAAAAATTTTGACCCTAACCCGGCCCAACTACTCGAAAAAAATACGGTTCAAGTATCCGACCTGAAAAATTCGGGTATTTCATTATAAATACCCGATAATTTTTAATCGGGTAGGCGGGTCAACGAGTCAGGTATTTTTGAACACCCTTAATGAGAACTGAATCTTATATGGTTAATAATGATAAAAGAACTAATGCTTTCTTGAACAAGACTGAAGCTTTCATGAACAGGACTGAGATGTGGTTGCAAAACCAAGAAGCAACACTAAAAGCTTTGGAAACGCAATTTGGTCAATTTGCACAAAATGTAAATACAAGACCGCAAGGCAGTTTACCAAGCAACACTGAGATCACCAAGGAAATTGGCCATGTTCAATGTAAGGTAATCACTACTCGAAGTGGCTTAAAAATTAATGATGAATCTATGCAGGAAAAAAAACATCCAGCGAAGCCAAAACCGATACAAAAAGATGAAACTAGTGAAAAGGAGGAATAGGAAAATGTCGCGGCAAGTCTTGATGCCTTGGCTTTGCCCTCTCTCAAATTCTAAACAAATGAGAAGATTGATGACATTCGATTACCATCACCTTTTCCACAAAGGCTTCGACGACAAAAGCAAGAATATCAATTCAAGAAATTCTTGGATATCTTGAAGCAAGTTCATATTAATTTGCCATTAGTTGAGGCAATACAAAAAATGCTGAATTACGCTAATTTTCTCAAGGACGTTGTTTCTAAGAGAACGAGATAAGGTGAGTTTGAAAGTATTGCCGTAACGGAAGGATGTATGGCTATGTTGCACAACAGGATGCCATAGAAATTAAAGGATCCCGAAAGTTTCACAATTCCATGCGCAATTGAAAATCATTATGCTGGAAAAGTGCTATGTGATCTAGGAGTAAGCATAAATCTTATGTGATAAGTTCTCAACTCACTATCACTTTTTACACCTTTTATGGACATTAATCATCGAATATACACCCACTCGGATCAATGCATGTACTCAATGTGATATATTTAGAAGTTATGCTTATAGAGATAATATTTACAGAAAAGACACGTTTTACTGCATTTTTATATCTATGCAGGAGAACCAGTGCCGCGGCAGCGACATGGCCGAGGCAGGACCTGATGCCGAGGCAGCAGCTGAGAGCCAGGAAGCAAGACTGTAGGCGATTGGAAGATAAAAATCCAAGGGACGTGTCTGGACATAAAGCCCATGGATCGGAGCTAGCTAGCATGAGGAAAAGCCCAAGACAAGGCCACGCGGGAAAGCCTCCTTAGCTGAATTAAACTTGGAAATATTTTAATTATGTACATGACTTGTTCCCTACTCCAAGTTGTATTCTACTTAGGAAAGGTTTGCCCTAGGTCTAGCCTATATAAAGACCTAGCCGTCCAATGTATTACACACGGAATACCTAGGGAGAGAGAGCCGAATCATAAACTTGTTTTCTTTCTCTCAATTATGTTCTAAGCTTTCTTAGGGTTTAGGTGAAGGTTGTTGAGTATATATGAGAGGAGATTGTACTTTGTCTTTGTTTCAATGCAATAAAATTATCAAGGTTTGCTTATCCTTTGTTATTCCTTGTTCTTGCATTCAATCTCGGGAGAGAAGTTTGTGAGTAATCCATTTATCTAAGCTCGAGAGAGTTAGATTCACGAAAGGGGTAAGTACGGTGTTTCAATCGCGAAATACTAACTCGGCCTAGGGATAGGTTAAGAGTTTCAGCGGCTAAAAGAAGTGTGAGATTGGTTGTTGAGTATATAATTGGTTCACGCCGGGAGGTATCATCAAGGACTAGTCATCAACAGCACTCTGACTTAGGGATAAGCGGAGTCATTCAAGGACACTTTGCCGAACTTTGGTAAAATCCACCCACGAGCAAGGGATTGCCGCGGCGGACAGTATCGTCGCTGCCAAGGCAGTAAACTGTAGTGCTGCCGAGGTAGTGAAATACGATTGCATTGAGCAGAGACATGTCAATCAAATCCGCAATACAACGCAACTGGATCCTGACCCATCTCTCTCTAATATTCAATCTCTTTACTTTGCTTAGTTATTTTAGTTTAGTTAAACCAAACTCAATCACTTGTGTTTTATTTTACTTCTTTCTACAGAACAAGAAGACGAAGAAGACATATTAAGTCTACCAGTCCCTGTGGAGACGATAATCCGATAAATACTTATCACTTATTACTTTTGATGTGTCCACTTGCACTAAACGCGCACTTTTGACACGCGACAAGTTTTTGGCGCCGTTGCCGGGGATTGGCAACTAAATTTTGTTTTCTTTATTTTCTTGTTTATTTTTATTTTTATTTTACTCTTGTTTTTCTTAGTGTATGAACAGGGTCAACCCAACCAACCCTTTGTACGAGTTAGATCCAAAGATCGAACGAACAAGGCAAAGTTTGAGGAGACAAATCCAAGAAGCCATGGCAGATCACCTGGCAGAACAAAACTTACCTGTCGGTAATGGAGGTCTTCCGCCGCCATCAGGGCCGCGACAGCTCACTGTCAGAGACTTCCTGGAAGAGGACTTAAATGGATTAAACCCAGGAGTTGTTACACCGGAGATAGAAGCAACCCACTTTGAACTGAAACCTATTATGTTCAATATGCTTAACACTATTGGACAATTTGGTGGGTCTGTAACTGAAGATGCAAGGCAACACCTTAAGTCCTTCATGGAAATTTGCAACTCTTTCAAAATCCAAGGAGTCCATGAAGATGTCTTGCGATTGAAGCTATTCCCCTATTCACTGAGGGATAGGGCGAAAGCTTGGCTAAATAGCATTCCAGCAGGATCTATTGGATCTTGGAGTGAACTCTGCCGTGATTTTATTACTCGTTTTAATCCTACAAACTTATATGATAGAATTCGTAATGAAATCACTTCTTTTCGACAGGTAGATGACGAACCAATGTACGAGGCATGAGAGCGCTATAGGGAGTTACTACACAAGTGTCCTTTGCATGGATTTCCCCTATGGACACAAGTGACAATGTTCTATAATGCCACGAATGCCCCGACAAGGATGATGTTAGATGCCTCGGCGAACGGAACACTCCTTGATAAAGCACTTGAGGAAGCTATTGAGATACTAAACAAACTCGCGAAAAATGATTTTCAATTTCCTACATCTAGGCGAGAAGGAGTAAGACGCCAAGCCACGGTAAATGAATTAGACACATCGAACTCAGTGGTAGCACAATTGGCCTCTCTTACCAAGATGATGCAAAACCTACAATTACAACAAAATACCCGTGAGGTCAAGGTAATTGATTCTTATTGTGACTTATGTGGAGGTAACCACAGTTACTCTGATTGTATGAATCAAGAAATCGGTATTTATGTTGGGAACTACAACCGAAACAATATGATGTCCAACACATACAATCCCTCATGGAAGAGGCATCCAAACCTATCATGGAGCAACCCTAACAATGCCTTAAACCCAACCACCCAACCCGTAGGATTCCAGCAACCAATGCAACATCTGCCGCCGCCGCAGGTCCAACAGTCAATGTCGCCGCTGCAGATGCAGCAGCAACCGGTAAGTTCATTGGAGAATACACTTAAGGCCTTTATGATGAAAAGTGAGTCATACATGGCAGAAAACAGTAATTTCATCAAAACGACAAACGCTTTTATGAATAGAATTGAGATGAGGTTGCAAAATCAAGAAGCGGCCATTAAAATGCTAGAAACTCAGGTTGGGTAATTTGCTCAAAACATAAACACTAGACCACAAGGAGGATTACTTAGCAATACTGAAGTTGCTAAGGTAATGGGCCATGAACATTGCAAAGTAATCACTACTAAGAGTGGTCTACAGCTGAAGGAAAAGATCTCAGGGAGCCAAATTCAATCAGCGGATCCAGCAAAAGAAGAGGCTGAGCAAACTGATGCTGATAACACTGCCCCGGTAGAGAGCACAACAGCTCCTGAACAGCCTATCGAGACAGCGACAACCCCAGTGGTGCCAGGTATTAAATTCCAAATTAAAGAAACCCTGGATGAGATGAGACCACCACCACCTTTCCCATAAAGGTTGAAAAAGCAAAAACAGGACCAGCAATTCAAGAAATTCCTTGATATTCTAAAGCAAGTCCACATTAACATACCGTTCGTAGAAGCAATTGAACAAATGCCTAACTATTCCAAGTTCTTAAAGGACATGGTGTCAAAGAGGAAACGAATAGGTGAGTTCGAAACAGTGGCTGCTACCGAGGGATGCATGGCAATGCTGCACAATCGCATGCCATCGAAATTAAAAGATCCTGGCTACTTTATCATACCTTGTGCTATAGGTAAAAATTATGAAGGTAAGGCCCTATGCGACCTTGGAGCGAGCATAAATCTAATGCCCAAATCAGTCTTTCAAAAGCTTGGAATAGGAAGGGCAAAACCTACAAAAGTTATGCTCCAACTAGCGGATCGATCCTATGTGCAACCCGAAGGCAAAATCGAGGACATACTGGTAAGAGTTGATAAGTTTATTTTTCCTGCTGATTTTCTTGTCCTTGATTGTGAAGCAGATGATAATGCACCGATCATCCTGGGGAGACCTTTCCTTGCAACTGGACGTACCCTAATTGACGTGGGAAAAGGAGAGTTGACAATGCGGTCAATGACCAACAAGTCAAACTCAATGCATTCCACAACTTCAAAAAATATGATGATCCAGAGGAGTGCAAGGCCATTCACACAGGAGGTACCAAAATTTCCTGCCTTGGCAAAATGCTCGGCAAATTATTTGGCAAAAAGATTAAGCCCAAAGTAGATGGACACACAACAAAAGGGAGTGTCCCACAACCAATTTACAATTATGGACAACGAGAGAGAATCATCTTGGGAGATGCATTCGCATGCTCTCCATCAGTAACATGATCTCCTCCCTTTTCTTTATTAATATATTAGGATTAGTTTAGTTTATTTTTATTTTTATTTTTTTGAATTTATTTTTGCTTTAAGTACTTTTCTTTTTGTGTGTTTAATTTCTATTTAGGATAATAAGCAAGAATAAAGGAGAAATAGTTCACAACAGGAACTCTGCCGAGGCAGAAAAACAGTGTCAGGGTCGCAGCAGTCTCAACGGGCAGAACAGTGTAACGGCTAGTCTACCGAGATTCCTGCCGCGACAAAAAAGAAAACGACAGTAAAGAGTAATGGCTAAAAAACGGCTAGTGGCTTCAAAAGGTCACAAGGCCGAGGCCTATATAAGAAACTCCTTCCTATTGAACTATTCACTATTGCTTTCTTGTTTTCTTTAGAATTCATAACAATCTTCCTCTCACATTACTCTCTGCCTACTCACAATTCTTTGTGAAATTCTAGATTCTTTTCAAGAAAACTTCCAAGAAATCAAATCTCTCACAATCTTGATGGCCACCTACAAGCGATTTGCCCCAGCAAACGTTGAAGATCGTTTCAACCGATCTTTCATCGCCCGACAATTGTGGGAAGAACAAGGTTTCCAACATGCGGACGATGAAAACTACGGCATTGAGCATTACCTCTTCGACAGAATCAAGTACCAAGAATGGGAAATTTTCTGTCTTCAACCTGCCCAGGCGACTGCTACAATCGTGCGGGAATTCTATGCGGACGGGCCCAGCAAAGATTCCCTCTTTGTTCACTGACGCGGCAGGCCAGTCCAATTAGATGTCGAGACAATCAACAATTTCTACAACCTTACTCCAAACAGTGATGTCCACGCTGAATTCATGGAGGACATCACTGCGAGGACTACGAGTTAATCAAAGATGACCTTTGCTACGTAAATACTCCATGGGAAACCGGTACCCATAGAGGACCTGTAACAAGGCAAAGCCTAAAGCCCGAGGCCAAGATGTGGAATACCTTTGTCAAGCGACGCCTCATCCCCACGTCCCACAACAGCACGGTGGACCGAAAGCGATTGGTGCTTATCCAATCGATCATCAAAAAAAGGACGATCAACGTTGGAGAGATAATCCTACTGTAAATTCACGAATGCGGTAAGAAAGATAGGGGACCATTGTATTTCCCATGTTTGATCACGGGTTTGTGTGTTTCCGCAGGTGTGCCAATCGAAGATACGGACGAATACACTCCCCAACGATGAGGATGGACCAGAGACTTTTGTCACAAAGTCATGCAGATCACGCAGGCGGAGCCAGTCCAAGCAACGCCCCAGCAGTTCACTGCTGATACTACTGTCGGGGCCCAGTACACGGCAGACATGCCAGACACTACCCACACCTCTGCCGCAGCAGACCCGTACCAGGAGATCTTGCAAAGGATTATAGCAATGGACCTCAGGCAACAGAGGTACATGGAGTACCAAAGAGATTTCAACGGCACATTAGCCCAAATGATGTTGCACGCTTTTCCGGACCAAGGAGCGCAATTTCCAGATTTCCCCAGCAATATGTTCGTCACAACCGCCCCTTACACGAAGACTACACCAGCTCCGGGAGAACCAAGGTCGTTCTTCCACGCGGACCCTCAACCGCAGTACCAGGCTGCCGGCCCATCCAGGGCAGCGGATTCTGCCGCGGCATCGTCTTCTAGTAGAAGACCATCCAAGCGGAGGGTACTTTTGAGCACTCCACCCTGATCCCCAATCATCATGGGCAGTCTATCAGCTGAGATAGATGCCTATATGCACCAAAGCTCCACCGCCGTCGGACCAAGTACACACCACACCAGGGGAGCCACAACAATGGGAGGTGGAACGGACATAATGATAACCGAAGAGATGGACGACGTAGAAGAAGGAGAAGAGGTGGAGGCCCCAATGCAATGGACACCACCCAGGAGAATCCAACCGCCCCGGCAAGCAAAAGCTCAACCATCTCCCTCACCAAAAACAAAGCAATCGGCAGCAAGACCGCGGAGAAAAATTGTTACAAGCAGCTCTTCGGAGTCGCTTTAAATTTTTTCCTTCATAATTCAATATAAATTGCTATTGCTGTCTTTATATATTGCGTATTTCATATTTGTGTTGCTCGCTTATTACTTCAAATATAAAGCATTGAGGACAATGCTTGGTTTGAGTTCGGGGGTGCAGATTCACTGCCAAGGCAGCAATCTACTGCCGAGGCCTTGCCAAAAAAGGGAGTATTCTAGTGATTTTTTTTATTTTTTTTTATTTTCATGCTCCTCGCCTTACTTGAATTAACTGCCTACACTTTTGCACTGCTTATCATCAGTATTGCCTTAGTTTATTCTTTAAGGCTATAGAAATCTTTCTCCTTACCATGATTAGGTTCTATTAAGAAGGTTTAACCTTAGGATACTTAAGGATGAAAACTTAGAAGCTTACTATAGGAAGAAATCTAAACACTTTTGGGACTTGTTGGATTATAAGAATTCTTTTAATGAACTTAGGTAATAAAGACTTATATTTTTGGGAAAGTAACTAGAGGTGCCTATCACCGGCTCTAGGAAGTACTCTTCTTCATGCTAGAGGTGCCCGAAATTGGCTCTAGTATGTTTTAAGGAATATCGAAAAGAAAGAAAGAATTAGTGAAGGGAAAAACACAATCCTTGAGGTGCCCGAAATTGGCTCAAGAATTGGTTGTTTAGAAAAAAAGAGAACACTTAACCCAATTCTACTTGTCGTCAATCAAATCCACAATACAACGCAACTGGAGCCTGACCCATCTCTCTCTAATATTCAATCTCTTTACTTTGTTTAGTTATTTTAGTTTAGTTAAACCAAACTCAATCACTTGTGTTTTATTTTACTTCTTTCTACAGAACAAGAAGACGAAGAAGACATATTAAGTCTACCAGTCCCTGTGGAGACGATAATCCGATAAATGCTTATCACTTATTACTTTCGATGTGTCCACTTGCACTAAACGCGTACTTTTGACACGCGACAGAATCCTTCCTCGTTTTGGGATTCACTGTGACTGTTGCTTCAGTTTTTTTGCTCTCACCGCATTCGAGGTTCATGCTAGTAGTAGCAACCATAGGCCAGCGGCTAATATAATCTTGTACGATGGCAGTGGCAGGTCCCTTTCTGATTTTCAAAGGCAAGTTCGTGATTCAATGGTAAGTTCCAAGGTAGAGAGCCCTGTGAATGCGACAAAGGATGATCCGTATACACATAAGTCTGATGATGTTTTGCTCTGTTTGTTGCGATGGGGGAGAGTTAATTTGCTATGATCGTTGCCCTTTTGCTTTTCATGCCAAATGCGTAGGCCTCAAGGAAGTTCCAGATGGAGACTGGCTTTGCCCTTCCTACTGTTGTGGCATTTGTTGTGTTGGATTTTTAACCGACGATAATAGCTTTCGTGTTTATTAGTAATGTAAGCTTATATTTGATGTTCGATGCTTGAGGCTGAAGGGATCAAACAAACTGAGTGAATATTCGACTGGCAAAAACAACTTGTTTTGCAGCCATAGTTGTGAAAGTATCTTCTCTGGCCTACAGAATCTAATGGGAAAACCAATTCCAATGGGGAACAATCTGACCTGGACAATGTTAAAGGTCGATGTCTGCTCCAATTGCGACACCAATCATGCTAATGGCCTTGATTCTTCTGCAGAGAATTACAATAAGTTTAATGTTGCACTTGATGTGATGCATGTGTTTTAAGACTAGAAAAGATGTTTACACCGGGAGAGATATAGTTCGAGATGTGATTTTCAGCAGAGGGTCAGATCTGAAACGATTGAATTTCAAGGGATTCTATACTGTGATTCGGGAGGAAAACGATGAGCTGGTTTCCGTGGCTACTGTGAGGGTATATGGAGAAACGGTGGCCGAAATGCCCCTCGTTGCCACTAGGTTCAGCTAGCATCGGCGTGGAATGTGTCGAGTTTTGGTCGGTGAACTTGAAAAGAATCTAACAAAATTGGAGGTGCAGAAGCTAATTTTACCTACAGTGGTTGGTGTGGTCGACACATGGACTACCAACTTTGGGTTTTCGCAAATGACAGGAAACGAAAGATCCAAGTTTCTGCAGTATACGTTCTTAGATTTTAAGGGCACCCTAATGTGCCAAAACCAGCTGAAAACAGACTTGTAATAGGCTGATATATCATATCTTACTTTGCATAAGGTTCAAGTATCTATTCCATGTATGCTATTTTGACAGTACTTTTTGATGTGAATCGGAATTCCCTAGACAGTAGACATTCTAAGGACTTTGTCTGTTTCTTTTGCTTGGGCGTCTGCTTTGAACCAAACCGGTGGTGACACCTTATTCGACGGTGCAGCCCCTTATCGATCAAGGTCTACTTCTAACTTTTAGATTCAACTAATTTATTTTAGATATCTGAACTTTATCTTCCCCGTTTTTCATTTGTATGAAATACAATTGCAGGTTTAAATACTGATCTCACTGGGATGACTATAAACCATTTAATGCAGAAAAAAATTTGTAAATCATGCGTAAAGCATGTGTTTATTTCTTCATTCATTCATAGTCCGAATGATATAAATTACTATGACTTTTAAGACTAGAACATAATTTTGGAAGAAGGTTGAACTGTTAGAATTCACTCCATAAAATTTGTTTATCTATTAAATAGCAAGATCAGAAAATTTTGATCTGTTTTGTTTCGTTTTCAAATTAAGTATTAAGATATTAAATTTTATGTATTGTATAATGCGAATTTAATTCAATAATAATCGACCCAAAATGTAATACCCTAAAAACCGGGTTAGTAAAATAATTCGAATAGTTTGTAAATTAAATCGAATCATGTGCTAAGTGGATTAGGAGCAATGGATATAATTGAATTAAATAGAATACTTGGTGATTGCATGATAAAATGTGGATTCCATAAACTACCCTTAGTAATAAACTAAGTCTAGGTATATCATTAAGGGCGAAATAGCCATTCCTCACCCCATTAGCAACCAAACAAAATCAGCCAATTTTCTCTTCTTCCTCTCCATTTCACGTGAACACCAAAGAAAGGAGAAGAGAGAAAATTTCATGGGAGTTAAGGGGGATAGCTTAGAAGCCATGTGATAAGTGCTCAACTCACTTTCACTTTTTACACCTTTTATGGGCATTAATCACCGAATTTACAGTCACTCGGACCAAGGCATGTACTTAATGTGATATATTTAGAAGTTAAGCTTATAAAGATAATATTTGCAGAAAAGGAAAGTTTTACTGCATGTTTATATCTATGAAGGAGAACCAGTGCCGCGGCAGCAACATGGTCGAGGCAGGACCTGATGCCGAGGCAGCAGTTGAGAGCCAGGAAGCAAGACTGTAGGCGATTGGAAGAGAAAAATCCAAGGGACGTGTCTGGACATAAAGCACATGGATCGGAGCTGGCTAGCATGAGGAAAAGCCCAAGACAAGGCCACGCGAGAAAGCCCCCTTAGCGTAATTAAACTTGGAAATATTTTAATTATGTACATGACTTGTTCCCTACTCCAAGTTGTATTCTACTTAGGAAAGGTTTGCCCTAGGTCAAACCTATATAAGACCTAGCCGTCCAATGCATTAGATATACCTAGAGAGAGAGCCGATTCATAGAGTTTACCCTAAGACACTTTGTTTTCTTTCTCTCAAATTATGTTCTAAGCTTTCTTAGGGTTTAGGTGAAGGTTGTTTAGTATTTGTGAGAGGAGATTGTACTTTGTCTTTGTTTTAATGCAATAAAACTATCAAGGTTTGCTTATCCTTTGCCATTCTTTGTTCTTTCATTCAAGCTCGGGAGATAAGTTTGTAAGTAATCCATTTATCTAGACTCGGGAGAGTTAGATTCACGAAAGGGGTAAGTATGGTGTTTCAATCGCGAAATACTAACTCGGCCTAGGGATAGGTTAAGAGTTTCAGCGGCTAAAAGAAGTGTGAGATTGGTTGGTGAGTATAATTGATTCACGCCGGGAGGTATCATCAACAGGACTAGTCATCAACAGTACTTCGACTTAGGGATAAGCAGAGTCATCCAAGGACACTTTGTCGAACTTTGGTAAAGTCCACCCACGAGCAAGGGATTGCCGCGACAGACAGTATCATCGCTGCCAAGCCAGTAATCTGCAGTACTGCCGAGGCAGTGATATACGATTGCATTGGGTAGAGACAAGTCAATCAAATCCACAATACAACGCAACTAGATCCTGACCTCTCTCTATTTATCAAATCTCATTCTTTTATTTAGTTGTTTTATTTCAGTTTATCAAACCCAAAATTACTTGTGTTTTATTTTATTTCTTTTTACAGAACAAGAAGACGAAGAAGACATATTAAGTATACCAATCCCTGTGGAGACGATAATCCGATAAATACTTATCACTTATTACTTGCGATGTGTCCACTTGCACTAAACGCGCACTTTTGACACGTGACAAGTTTTTGGCGCCGTTGCCGGGGATTGACAACTAAATTTTGTTTTCTTTATTTTCTTGTTTCTTTTCTTTTTCTTTTTATTTTACATTTGTTTTTCTTGGTTTATGATGTCGCGTGTCAAAAGTGCGCGTTCAGTGCAAGTGGACACATCGAAAGTAATAAGTGATAAGCAATTTATCGGATTATCTTTAGTATACTTAATATGCTTTCTTTGTCTTCTTGTTCTGTAGAAAAGTAAAGAACACAAGTGAATTGAGTTGATTTATCTAAACTAAAATAACTAAATAAAAGTAAGGAGTTAGAATAATAGAGAGAGATGGGCTAGGATCCAGTTGCATCGTATTGTGGATTTGATTGACTTGTCTCTGTCCGATGCAATCGTATATCACTGCCTCAGCAGCACTGCAGTTTACTGCCTTGGCAGCGACAATGCTATCTGCCGAGGCAATCCCTTGCTCGTGGGCAGACCTTACCAAAGTTCGGCAAAGTGTCCTTGAATGACTTCGCTTATCCCTAAGTTAGAGTGTTGTTGATGACTAGTCCTTGATGATACCTCCCGACGTGAACCAATTATACTCACCAACCAATCTCACACTTCTTTTAGCCACTGAAACTCTTAACCTATCCCTAGGCCGAGTTAGTATTTCGCGATTGAAACACCGTACTTACCCCTTTCGTGAATCTAACTCTCCCGAGCTTAGATAAATGGATTACTCACAATCTCCTCTCCCGAGCTCGAATGTGAGAACAAGGAATAACAAAGGATAAGCAAACCTTGATAACTTTATTGCATTGAATCAAAGACAAAGTACAATTTTCTCTCACATATACTCGACAACCTTCACCTAATCCCTAAGAAGGTTTAGAACATAATGGAGAGGAAGAAGACAAGAATAGAAATCGGCTCTCTCCCTAGGTATTCCGTATGTTATACATTGGGTGGCTAGGTCTTTATATAGGCTAGACCTAGGGCAAACCTTTCCTAAGTAGAATACAACTTGGAGTAGGGAACAAGTCAAGTACATCATAGAAATATTTCCAAGTTTAATTCGGCTAAGGGGGCTTTCCCGCGTGGTCTTCCTTTGGGCTTTTCCTTGTGCTAGCCAGTTCCGATCCATGGGCTTCAAGTCCATACACGTTCCTTGGATTTTTATCTTTCCATCGCCTATAGTCTTGCTTCCTGTCTTTCTGCTGCTGCCTCGGCATCAGGTCCTGCCTTGGCCTTGTCGCTGCCGCGGCACTGGTTCTCCTGCACAGATATGAAAATGCAGTAAAACGTGCCTTTTCTGTGAATATTATCTTTATGAGCATAACTTCTAAATGTATCACATTAAGCACATGCATTGGTCCGAGTGGGTGTATTATTGGTGATTAATGCCCGTAAAAGGAGTAAAAAGTGATAGTGTGTTGAGCACTTATCATATGACCAGGGCCAACCCAACCAACCCTTTGTACGAGTTAGACCCAGAGATCGAACGAAAAAGGCAAAGGTTGAGGAGACAAATCCAAGAAGCTATGGCAGATCACCCGGTAGGACAAAACTTACCTGCCGGTAATGGAGGTCTTCCGCCGCCACCAGGGCCGCAGCTGCTCACTGTCAGAGACTTCCTGGAAGAGGATTTAAATGGATTAAACCCAGGAGTCGTTACACCGGAGATAGAAATAACCCACTTTGAACTGAAACCTGTCATGTTCAATATGCTTAACACTATTGGACAGTTTGGTGGGTCTATAACTGAAGATGCAAGGCAGCACCTCAAGTCCTTCATGGAGATATGCAATTCCTTCAAAATCCAAGGAGTCCATGAAGATGTCTTGAGATTGAAGCTATTCCCCTATTCACTGAGGGATAGGGCGAAAGCCTGGTTAAATAGCATTCCAGCAGGATCTATTAGATCTTGGAGTGAACTCTATCGTGATTTTATTACCCGTTTTAATCCTATAAATTTATATGATAGAATTCGTAATGAAATCACTTTTTTTCGAAAGGCAGATGACGAACCAATGTACGAGGCATGGGAGTGCTATAGGGAGTTACTGCACAAGTGTCCTTTGCATGGATTTCTCCTATGGACACAAGTGACCATGTTCTATAATGCCACGAATGCCACAACAAGGATGATGTTAGATGCCTCGGCAAATGGAACACTCTTGGACAAGGCACCTGAGGAAGCTATTGAGATATTAAACAAACTCGAAAAGAACGATTTTCAATTCCCTACATCTAGGCGAGGAGGAGTAAGACGCCAAGCCACGATGAATGAGTTAGACACATCAAATTTAGTGGCAGCACAACTGGCCTCTCTTACTAAGATGGTGCAAAATTTGCAACTACAACAAAATACCCGTGAGGTTAAGGTGATTGATTCTTTTTGTGATTTATGTGGAGGTAACCACAATTCATCTGATTGTATGAATCAAGAAACTGGTATGTATGTTAGAAATTACAACCGAACCAATATGATGTCCAACACATACAATCCCTCATGGAAGAGGCATCCAAACCTATCATGGAGCAATCCTGACAATGCCTTAAACCCAACCACCCAACCCTCAGGATTCCAGCAACCAATGCAACATCTGCCGCCGCAGTAGGTCCAGCAGCCAATGTCGCAGTAGCAGATGCCGCAGCAATCGGTAAGTTCGTTGGAGAACACTCTTAAAGCCTTTATGATGAAAACAGAATCATACATGGCAGAGAACAGTAATTTCATCAAAAGAATAGATGCTTTCATGAATAGGACTAAGATGAGGTTGCAGAATCAAGAAGCGGCTATTAAAACTCAAGAAACTCAGGTTGGACAGTTTGCTCAAAATATAAACACTAGACCACAAGGAGGATTACCTAGCAATACTGAAGTTGCTAAGGTAATGGGCCATGAACAGTGCAAAGCAATCACTACCAGGAGTGGTCTACAGTTGAAAGAAAAAACTCCAACAAGCCAAATTCCATTAGCAGACCCAGCAAAAGAAGAGGCTGAGCAAATTGATCCTAATAATACTGCCCCGGCAGAAAGCGCTGCAGCTCTTGAACAGTCTGCCGAGACAGCAACAACCCCAGTGGTGCCAGGTATTAAATTCCAAACTAAAGAAACCCTGGACGAGATGAGACCACCACCACCTTTCCCACAAAGATTGAAAAAGCAAAAAAAAGACCAGGAATTCAAGAAATTCCTTGACATTTTAAAGCAAGTCCACATTAACATACCATTCGTAGAGGCAATTGAACAAATGCCTAATTATGTCAAGTTCTTAAAAGATATGGTGTCCAAGAGAAAACGAATAGGTGAGTTCGAAAAAGTGGCTGCTACCGAGGGATGCATGGCAATGCTACACAATCGCATGCCACCGAAATTGAAGGATCCTGGCTGCTTTATCATACCTTGTGCGATAGGTAAAAACTATGAAGGTAAGGCCCTATGCGACCTTGGAGCAAGCATCAATCTAATGCCCAAATCTGTCTTTCAAAAGCTTGGAATAGGAAGGGAGAAACCTACAACAGTTATGCTCCAACTAGCGGATCGATCATATGTGCAACCCGAAGGCAAAATCGAGGACATACTGATAAGAGTCGATAAATTTATTTTTCCTGCTGATTTTCTTGTCCTTGATTGTGAAGCAGATGATAATGCACCGATAATCTTGGGGAGACCTTTCCTTGCAACTGGACGCACCTTAATTGACGTGGAAAAAGGAGAGTTGACAATGAGGGTTAATGACCAACAAGTCAAACTCAATGCATTCCACAACTTAAAAAAATATGATGATCCAGAGGAGTGCAAGACCATCCACACAGTAGGCACCAAAATATCCTGCCTTGGCAGCATGCTCGGCAGGCTATTTGGCAAAAAGATCAAGCTCAAGGTGGATGGACACACAGCAAAAGGGAGTGGCCAACAACTAATTTATAACTCTGGCCAACAAGAGAGAATCATCTTGGGAGATGCATTTGCATGCACTCCACCAGTAACATGATCTCCTCCCTTTTCCTTATTATTATTATATTAAGATTAGTTTAGTTTATTTTTATTTTGTTTCTGCTTTAAGTATTTTTTTCTTGTTTGTGTTTAATTTTTATTTAGGATAATAAGCAAGAATACAAGAGAAGTAGTTCATAGCAGGAACTCTACCGAGGCAGAAAACAGTGTCAGAGCCGCAGCAGTTTCAACGGGTAGAATAGTGTAACGGCTAGTCTACCGAGATTCCTGTCGCGGCAGAAAAGGAAACGGTAGTAAAGAGTAACGACTACAAAACGACTAGTGGATTCAAACGGTCACAAGGCCGAGGCCTATATAAGCAACCCTCTCCTCTTGAACTATTCACTCTTGCTTTCTTATTTTCTTTAGAATTCTTAACAATCTTACTCTCACAATACTCTCTGCCTACTCACAACTCTTCTTGAAATTTCCAGATTCCTTCCAAGAAAATATCCAAGAAATCAATCTCTCACAATCTTTATGGCCACCTACATGCGCTTTGCCCCAGCCAATGTTGAAGACCGCTTCAACAGGTCTTTCATTGCCCGACAATTGTGGGAAGAACAAGGTTTCCAACACTCGGATGATGAAAACTACGGCATCGAGCATTATCTCTTCGACAGAATCAAGTACCAAGATTGGAAAATCTTTTGTCTTCAACCTGCCCAGGCGAACGCTACCATCGTGCGGAAATTCTATGCGCACGGGCCCAGCAAAGATTCCCTCTTTGTCCATTACCGAGGCAGGCCTGTCCAGCTCGATGCCGAGACCATCAATGAATTCTACGGCCTCACTCTGAACCATGATATTCACGCTGAATTCATGGAGGACATCACTGCCGAGGATTAAGAGTTGATCAAAAATGACCTTTGCTACACGAATACTCCATGGGAAACCGGTACCTATAGAGGATCTGTAACAAGGCAGAGCCTAAAGCCCGAGGCCAAACTTTGGAACACCTTCGTCAAGAGACGCCTCATTCCCACATCCCACAACAGCACGATGGACCGAAAGCGATTGGTGCTCATCCAATCGATCATCAACAAAAGGAGCATCAATGTTGGAGAGATCATCTTACGCGAAATCTAAGAATGTGGTAAGAAGGATAGAGGACCATTATATTTCCCATGTTTGATCACTGGTTTGTGTGTTGCCGCAGGTGTACCAATAGAAGACACGGACGAATACACTCCCCAAAAGCGTGGATGGACCAGAGATTTTTGCCATAAAGTTATGCAGATCATGTAGGCGGAACCAGTCCAAGCAACGCCCCAGCAGTTCACTGTTGATACTACTGTCGGGGCCCAGTAAACGATAGACATGCCAGAAACTGTCCACACCTCTGCCGCAGCAGACCCGTATCTGGAGATATTGCAAAGGATGGCAGTGATGGATCTTCGACAACAGAGATACATGGAGTATCAAAGAGACTTTAACGGCACATTAGCCCAAATGATGCTCCATGCTTTTCCGGACCAAAGGGCGCAGTTTCCAGAATTTCCCAGCAATATGTTTGTCACAGCCGCCACTTATACTGAGACTACACCAGCTCCGGGAGGACCAAGGCCTTTCTTCCACGCGGACCCTCAACCACAGTACCATGCTACCGACCCATCCAGGGCAGCAGACTCTGCCGCAGCATCATCTGCCAGTAGAAGACCATCAAAGCGGAGGGCAGTTTTCAGCACTCCACCACGATCCCCAATCATCATGGGCAGTCTATCAGCTGAGATAGATGCCTATGTGCACCAAAGTTCAATCGCTGCCGTACCAAATACACACCATACCGGGGCAGCCACAGCAATGGAAGGTGGAATGGACATCATGATCACCGAGGAGATGGCCGATGTGGAATAAGGAGAAGAAGTGGATGCTCCGATGCAACGGACACCACCCACAAGAGTCCAACCGCCCCGGCAAGCAAAAGCTCAACCATCGCCTTCACCAAGAACGAAGCAATCAACAGCAAGACCAAGGAGAAAAATTGTTACAAGCAGCTCCTCGGAGTCTCTTTAAATTTTTCATATATTCAATTTTAATTGTTGTTTGTTTCTAGATATGCTGCTTAATTCTTTCATATTTTTGTTGCCCGTTATTCTCTTCTCATATAAAGCATTGAGGACAATGCTTGGTTTGAGTTTGGGGTGTAGATCCACTGCCAAGGCAGCAATCTACTGCCGAGGCCTTGCCAAAAAAGGGGAGTATTCTAGTGATTTTTTTTTAATTTTATGCTCCCCGCCTTACTTGAACCAGCTGCCTATACTTTTGCACTGCTTATCATCAGTATTGCCTTAGTTTATTCTTTAAGGCTATAGAAATCTTTCTCCTTACCATGATTAGGTCCTGTTAAAAAGGTTTAACCTTAGGATACTTAAGGATGAAAACTTAGAAGCCTACTATAGGAAAGAATTTAAACACTTTTGGGACTTGTTGGATTATAGGAGTTCTTTTATTGAACTTAGGTGATAAAGACTTAGATTTTTGGGAAAGTAACTAGAGGTGCCTATCACCGGCTTTAGGAAGTACTCTTCTTCATGCTAAAGGTGCCTGAAATTGGCTCTAGTATGCTTTAAGGAATATTTACAAGAAAGAAAGATTTAGTGAAGGGAAAAAACACAATCCTTGAGGTGCCTGAAATTGGCTCAAGAATTGGTTGTTTAGAAAAGAAGAGTACACTTAACCTAATTCTATTTGTCTTGAACTTAGAGTTTATCTAATAAAGCCTTTAATCAAACTTGTCCACAAAAACGCACACATTCACCAATACTTATAGTTTGTTTCTAGGTAAACCCTTGGGTAGCCGAAAGGTTAAGTCTAAAGAATAGGCATAGTTATGGTGAGGAGAATAGATGAAAACATAAGACCAAGAGAGAATAGAGTTCGACAAATTGATGGTTTGCATTGCTTGAGGACAAGCAATAGTTCGAGTTTGGGGGTGTGATAAGTGCTCAACTCACTATCACTTTTTACACCTTTTGTGGGCATTAATCACCGAATTTACACCCACTCGGACCAAGGCATGTACTTAATGTGATCTATTTAGAAGTTAAGCTTATAAAAATAATATTTGTAGAAAAGGCAACTTTTACTGCATGTTTATATCTGTGTAGGAGAACAAGTGCCGCGGCAGCAACATGGCCGCGGCAGGACCTGATGCCGAGGCAGAAGCTGAGAGCCAGGAAGCAAGACTATAGGCGATTGGAAGAGAAAAATCCAAGGGACGTGTCTGGACATAAAGCACATGGATCGGAGTTGGTTAACATGAGGAAAAGCCCAAGACAAAGGCCACGCAGGAAAGCCTCTTAGTTGAATTAAACTTGGAAATATTTTATTTATGAACATGACTTGTTCCCTACTCCAAGTTGTATTCTACTTAGGAAAGGTTTGCCCTAGGTCAAGCCTATATAAGACCTAGCCGTCTAATGTATTACATATACCTAGAGAGAGCCGATTCATAGAGTTTACCCTAAGATACTTTGGTTTCTTTCTCTCAAATTATGTTCTAAGCTTTCTTAGGGTTTAGGTGAAGGATGTTTAGTATTTGTGAGAGGAGATTGTACTTTGTATTTGTTTTAATGCAATAAAACTATCAAGGTTTGCTTATCCTTTTTCCATTCTTTGTTCTTGCATTCAAGCTTGGGAGAGAAGTTTGTAAGTAATCCATTTATCTAGACTTGGGAGAGTTAGATTCACGAAAGGGGTAAGTACGGTGTTTCAATCGCGAAATACTAACTCGGCCTAGGGATAGGTTAAGAGTTTCAGCGGCTAAAAGAAGTGTGAGATTGGTTGGTGAGTATAATTGATTCACGCCGGGAGGTATCATCAAGGACTAGTCATCAACAGTACTTCGACTTAGGGATAAGCAGAGTCATCCAAGGATACTTTGCCGAACTTTGGTAAAGTCCACCCACGAGCAAGGGATTGCCGCGGCGGACAGTATCGTCGCTGCCAAGGCAGTAATCTGCAGTACTACCGAGGCAGTGATATACGATTGCATTGGGTAGAGACAAGTCAATCAAATCCACAATACAACGCAACTGGATCCTGACCCCTCTCTCTATTTATCAAATCTCATTCTTTTATTTAGTTGTTTTATTTCAGTTTATCAAACCCAAAATTACTTGTGTTTTATTTTATTTCTTTTTACAGAACAAGAAGACGAAGAAGACATATTAAGTATACCAATCCCTGTGGAGACGATAATCCGATAAATACTTATCACTTATTACTGGCGATGTGTCCACTTGCACTAAACGCGCACTTTTGACACGCGACACCATGCATGTTTGAGCAAATTCACTAGAAAGTTGAATCTAATGGCCTTGGTAAGCTACCTTTCCTATAACCGAAAATTTTATGGGTTCAAATTTTTGGGTTTTGATTATTCTATGATGTTTACAAGTTAATTAGGTTGATAGAAACTTAATTTTAGGATTATAATTGCTTGGGTTTAGTTTGAGAAGCTTGAGCAAGTAAGTAAGAAGCCTAGAATTTGGGATTTTGTAAATGCATTATGTGAGTTAATTGATTTGATAATATGATGAAATTGGGGATTATTTGATGTTAATTTTGTGTTTGGAATGCTGGAAAATCATGAGATTTAGTTGGGTTATGAATTAAAGTCATGGAATGAAAACTAGTCAAAAATTTGCCAATAAATGTAATTTTGGGTAACACTTTTGGGAAAATTCCCTAGGTCACATTTGAAGGATTTAGGAGATGAAATTTTGCATTGGAATACTATCATATATATAGTTTAAGCTAAAATTTACGGAATCTCAATCGGAGATTTTTAGAAAAAGTTATAAGCTTTTCCGTAAGGGCTGTCCGAGAAGTCCCGAATCTGGACAGGTCTGATTCAAACGAAATCTGGTATTGATTGGTTAGGAATTAAAATTTGAGGTTAATTGGTCATTTTAGAGGATCTTCTTATCTTTCTAAAGAGGTAAAATAATCTAAAATCGGATATGTTAGCTAAGAGATATGATCGATTCTTTAAAGGGTAGCAAAGCTGTCCCTAACGAACTAATGTGTATGTTTACATTTGATAAGTCTAAGATCACTTGAATTAAATGATTAAATATATCCTAATGAATGCTATATGTGTATGGGTTACTAGATAATCCAAGAGAAGAGGACATTGAAGAACAAGAAAGGCTCGAACTAGCAAGGAAGAGGGGAAAAGGGATCACCATCTTCAACCCTTAATCGCTTGGAACCATTGGTGAGTGTGGCAACTTTAGGGTTAGGACTAGGTCCTAACCATCCCTTTTGTTATTTGATTTGTAATGTAATCGGACTACAAATATATTTGGTAAAAAGTGAGGAGGATTAAATGTTAATTGACTTGGTTGATGCCATGATTGTATGCTAGATGGTTGTTGCGTGTCAAAAGTGCGTAAATAGTGCAAGTGTACACGTCGTAAGTAATAAAGTGATAAGTATATCAGATATCGTCTCCATAGGGATTGGTCTACTTAATATGTCTTCTATTGTCTTCTTGCTCTGAAAATGAATAAAATAAAAACACAAGTAAGATTAGGGTTGATGAATATTAAATAAAGAAAACTAAATAAAGAGAAGATAAATAGATTAAAGAAGTGGCCAAGATCCAATTGTGTTTTATAGTGGATTCAATTGACTTGTTTCTGTCCAATGCAATCGCACAACACTGCCTCGGCAGTACTGCAGATTACTGCCTCGACAGCGATGATGCTTGTTCGCTGCAGCAATCTCTTGCTCTTGGGTAGACTTTATCAAAGCTCGGCAAAGTGTCCTTTAATGACTCCACTTATCTCTAAGTCGAAGTACTGTTGATGACCAGTCCTTGATGATACCTCTCGGCGTGAATCAATTGTAATCACCAACTAATCACACACTTCTCTTAGCCGCTGAAACTCTTAACCTATCTCTAGGCCGAGTTAGTGTTTCCCGATTGAAACACCGTACTTATTCCTTTCGTGAATCTAACTCTCTCGATATTAGATAAATGGATTACTTGCAAACTTCTCTCTCGAGCTTGGATGCAAGAAGAAAGAATGGCAAAGAATAAGCAAACCTTGATATTTTATTGCATTAGAACAAGAAACAAAAGTCAATCTCTTCTCACTAATACTCTACAACCTTCACCTAAGCCTAAAGAAACTTAGAACATAATAAAAAGTAAAAGAGAAATCTAAGATCTAAGATGGAGTCGGCTCTCTATATGATGCTAAGTGATTTTTGTCGAAAACTCTCCTCCTCCTCTCCTCTTGGACGGCTAGGGATTATATAGGCTTGGTCTAGGGCAAACCTTTCCTAAGTAGGAGTATAACTTGGAGTAGGACACAAGTCAAGTCCATAAATAAAATATTTCCAAGTTTACTCCAACTAGGATTCTTTTCCGCGTGGCCTTTGACTTGGGCTTTCCACGTGCTAACCAGCTCCGATTCATGCGCTGCTTGTCCAGAAATGTCCAGCTCATTTTTCTCTTCAAGTCGTCTACAATATCGTTACTTGTCCTTCAGCTGCTGCCTCGGCATCAGGTCCTGCCTCGGCCTCGGCCTCGGTCGCTGCCGCAGCAATAGTTTTTCCTGCCAGACACAAAAGTACATTAAAACTCGCCTTTTCTATAAATATCATCTTTATATGCTTCAAAAGCAGAATATCTAATTATATCACATTAAGCACATGCATTGGTCCAAGTGGGTGTAGATTTAGTGATTATTGTCAATGAAAGGTGTTGCGTGTCAAAAGTGCGCAAATAGTGCAAGTGAACACGTCGCAAGTAATAAAGTGATACGTATATCAGATATCCTCTCCACAAGGATTGGTCTACTTAATATGCCTTATTTTGTCTTCTTTCTCTAAAAAGGAATAAAATAAAAACACAAGTAAGATTTGGGTTGATGAATACTAAATAAAGAAAACTAAATAAAGAGAAGATAAAGAGATTAAAGGAGTGGCTAGGATCCAGTTGTGTTGTATAGTGGATTCAATTGACTTGTTTCTGTCCAATGCAATCGCACAACACTGCCTCGACAGTGATGATGCTTGTCCGCCGCGACAATCTCTTGCTCTTGGGTAGACTTTTATCAAAGCTCGACAAAGTGTCCTTTAATTACTCCGCTTATCTCTAAGTCGAAGTAATATTGATGACCAGTCCTTGATGATACCTCTCGGCGTGAAACAATTATAATCACCAACCAATCACACACTTCTCTTAGCCGCTGAAACTCTTAACCTATCTCTAGGCCGAGTTAGTATTTCCCGATTGAAACATCGTACTTATTCCTTTCGTGAATCTAACACTCTCGATATTAGATAAATGGATTACTTGCAAACTTCTCTCTCGAGCTTGGATGCAAGAAGAAAGAATGGCAAAGAATAAGCAAACCTTGATATTTTATTGCATTAGAACAAGAAACAAAAGTCAATCTCTTCTCACTAATACTCTACAACCTTCACCTAAGCCTAAAGAAACTTAGAACATAATAAAAAGTAAAAGAGAAATCTAAGATCTAAGATGGAGTCGGCTCTCTATATGATGCTAAGTGATTTTTGTCGAAAACTCTCCTCCTCCTCTCCTCTTGGACGGCTAGGGATTATATAGGCTTGGTCTAGGGCAAACCTTTCCTAAGTAGGAGTATAACTTGGAGTAGGACACAAGTCAAGTCCATAAATAAAATATTTCCAAGTTTACTCCAACTAGGATTCTTTTCCGCGTGGCCTTTGACTTGGGCTTTCCACGTGCTAACCAGCTCCGATTCATGCGCTGCTTGTCCAGAAATGTCCAGCTCATTTTTCTCTTCAAGTCGTCTACAATATCGTTACTTGTCCTTCAGCTGCTGCCTCGGCATCAGGTCCTGCCTCGGCCTCGGCCTCGGTCGCTGCCGCAGCAATAGTTTTTCCTGCCAGACACAAAAGTACATTAAAACTCGCCTTTTCTATAAATATCATCTTTATATGCTTCAAAAGCAGAATATCTAATTATATCACATTAAGCACATGCATTGGTCCAAGTGGGTGTAGATTTAGTGATTATTGTCAATGAAAGGTGTTGCGTGTCAAAAGTGCGCAAATAGTGCAAGTGAACACGTCGCAAGTAATAAAGTGATACGTATATCAGATATCCTCTCCACAAGGATTGGTCTACTTAATATGCCTTATTTTGTCTTCTTTCTCTAAAAAGGAATAAAATAAAAACACAAGTAAGATTTGGGTTGATGAATACTAAATAAAGAAAACTAAATAAAGAGAAGATAAAGAGATTAAAGGAGTGGCTAGGATCCAGTTGTGTTGTATAGTGGATTCAATTGACTTGTTTCTGTCCAATGCAATCGCACAACACTGCCTCGACAGTGATGATGCTTGTCCGCCGCGACAATCTCTTGCTCTTGGGTAGACTTTTATCAAAGCTCGACAAAGTGTCCTTTAATTACTCCGCTTATCTCTAAGTCGAAGTAATATTGATGACCAGTCCTTGATGATACCTCTCGGCGTGAAACAATTATAATCACCAACCAATCACACACTTCTCTTAGCCGCTGAAACTCTTAACCTATCTCTAGGCCGAGTTAGTATTTCCCGATTGAAACATCGTACTTATTCCTTTCGTGAATCTAACACTCTCGATATTAGATAAATGGATTACTTGCAAACTTCTCTCTCGAGCTTGGATGCAAGAAGAAAGAATGGCAAACAATAAGCAAACCTTGATATTTTATTGCATTAGAACAAGAAACAAAAGTCAATCTCTTCTCACTAATACTCTACAACCTTCACCTAAGCCTAAAGAAACTTAGAACATAATAAAAAGTAAAAGAGAAATCTAAGATCTAAGATGGAGTCGGCTCTCTATATGATGCTAAGTGATTTTTGTCGAAAACTCTCCTCCTCCTCTCCTCTTGGACGGCTAGGGATTATATAGGCTTGGTCTAGGGCAAACCTTTCCTAAGTAGGAGTATAACTTGGAGTAGGACACAAGTCAAGTCCATAAATAAAATATTTCCAAGTTTACTCCAACTAGGATTCTTTTCCGCGTGGCCTTTGACTTGGGCTTTCCACGTGCTAACCAGCTCCGATTCATGCGCTGCTTGTCCAGAAATGTCCAGCTCATTTTTCTCTTCAAGTCGTCTACAATATCGTTACTTGTCCTTCAGCTGCTGCCTCGGCATCAGGTCCTGCCTCGGCCTCGGCCTCGGTCGCTGCCGCAGCAATAGTTTTTCCTGCCAGACACAAAAGTACATTAAAACTCGCCTTTTCTATAAATATCATCTTTATATGCTTCAAAAGCAGAATATCTAATTATATCACATTAAGCACATGCATTGGTCCAAGTGGGTGTAGATTTAGTGATTATTGTCAATGAAAGGTGTTGCGTGTCAAAAGTGCGCAAATAGTGCAAGTGAACACGTCGCAAGTAATAAAGTGATACGTATATCAGATATCCTCTCCACAAGGATTGGTCTACTTAATATGCCTTATTTTGTCTTCTTTCTCTAAAAAGGAATAAAATAAAAACACAAGTAAGATTTGGGTTGATGAATACTAAATAAAGAAAACTAAATAAAGAGAAGATAAAGAGATTAAAGGAGTGGCTAGGATCCAGTTGTGTTGTATAGTGGATTCAATTGACTTGTTTCTGTCCAATGCAATCGCACAACACTGCCTCGACAGTGATGATGCTTGTCCGCCGCGACAATCTCTTGCTCTTGGGTAGACTTTTATCAAAGCTCGACAAAGTGTCCTTTAATTACTCCGCTTATCTCTAAGTCGAAGTAATATTGATGACCAGTCCTTGATGATACCTCTCGGCGTGAAACAATTATAATCACCAACCAATCACACACTTCTCTTAGCCGCTGAAACTCTTAACCTATCTCTAGGCCGAGTTAGTATTTCCCGATTGAAACATCGTACTTATTCCTTTCGTGAATCTAACACTCTCGATATTAGATAAATGGATTACTTGTAAACTTTTCTCTCGAGCTTGGATGCAAGAACAAAGAATGGCGAAGAATAAGCAAACCTTGATATTTTATTGCATTAAAACAAGAAACAAAAGTCAATCTCTTCTCACTAATACTCTACAACCTTCACCTAAGGCTAAAGAAACTTAGAACATAATAAAAAGTAAAAGAGGAATCTAAGATCTAAGATGGAATCGGCTCTCTATATGATGCTAAGTGCTTTTTGCCGAAAACTCTCCTCCTCCTCTCCTCTTAGACGGCTAGGGATTATATAGGCTTGGTCTAGGGCAAACCTTTCCTAAGTAGGAGTATAACTTGGAGTAGGACACAAGTCAAGTCCATAAATAAAATATTTCCAAGTTTACTCCAACTAGGATTCTTTTCCGCGTGGCCTTTGACTTGGGCTTTCCATGTGCTAACCAGCTCCGATTCATGCGTTGCTTGTCCAGAAACGTCCAACTCATTTTTCTCTTCAAGTCGCCTACAATATCGTTACTTGTCCTTCAGCTGCTGCCTCGGCATCAGGTCCTGCCTCGGCCTAGGTCGCTGCCGCGACAATATTTTTTTTTGCGCAGACACAAAAGTACAGTAAAACTCGCCTTTTCTATAAAATCATCTTTATATGCTTCCAAAGCAGAATATCTAATTATCTCACATTAAGCACATGCATTGGTCCAAGTGGGTGTAGATTTATTGATTATTGCCCATGAAAGGTGTAAAAAGTGATAGTGAGTTGAGCACTTATCACACCCCCAAACTCGAACTATTGCTTGTCCTCAAGCAATGCAAACCATCAATTTCCCAAACCTTACTCTCTTGGTCTTATGCTTTCATCTATTCTCCCCACCATAACTATGCCTATTCTTAAGTCTTAACCTTTCAGTTACCCAAGGGTTTACCTAGAAACAAACTATAAGATTTAGCGAGTGCGTGCGTTTTTGTGGACAAGTTTGATTAAAGGATTTCTTAGACAAACTCTAAGTTCAAGACAAGTAGATTTGGGTTTAGTGTTCTCTTCTTAAAACAACAATTTCTTGAGCCAATTTCGGGCACCTCAAGGATTGTGTTTTATCATCACTAATTCCTTCTTTCTTTTGATATTCTTTTTATCATACTAGAGCCAATTTCGGGCACCTCTAGCATGAAGAAGAGTAACTCCTAGAGCCGGTGATAGACACCTCTAGTCACTTTCCCCACAAAACTAAGTCTTTATCACCTAAGTTTATTAAAAGAATTCCTATAATCCAACAAGTCCCAAAAGTGTTTTTAGGATCCATCTTAGAGTAAGCTTCTAAGCTTTCTTCCTTAAGTATCCTAAGGTTAAACCTTCTTAATAGGACCTAACCATGGTAAGGAGAAAGATTTCTATAGCCTTAAAAGAATAAACTAAGGCAATATTGATGAAAAGGATGGCAGACATGCCTGGTACTACCCACACCTCTGCCGCAGCAGACCCATACCAGGAGATCTTGCAAAGGATGGCAGCAATGGACCTCAGGCAACAAAGGTACATGGAGTACCAAAGGGATTTCAATGGCACCTTAGCCCAGATGATGTTGCACGCTTTCCCAGACCAAGGAGCACAATTTCCGGAGTTTCCCAACAACATGTTCGTCACAGCCGCCCCTTACACCGAGACTACACCAGCCCCAGTAGGACCAAGGTCGTTCTTCCATGCAGCCCCTCAGCCCCAATACCAGGCTGCTGGCCCATCCAGGGCAGCGGATTTTGCCGCGGCCTCATCTGCCAACAGAAGACCATCCAAGCGAAGGGCAATTTTCAGCACCCTACCCCGATCACCAATTATCATGGGCAGTCTATCAGCCGAGATAGATGCCTATGTGCACCAAAGCTCCACCGCCGCCGGACCAAGTACACACCACACCGGAGGAGCAACAACAATGGGAGGGGGAAAGGACGTAATGCTAACTGAAGAGATGGCTGATGTAGAAGAAGGAGAAGAGGTAGAGGCCCCAATGCAACGGACACCACCCACTCGAGTCCAACCGCCCCGGCAAGCAAAGGCACAACCATCGCCCTCACCAAGGACAAAGCAATCGGCAGCAAGGCCGAGGAGGAAAATTGTTACAAGCAGCTCTTCGGAGTCACTTTAAAATTCTTTGTCCTTAATTCAATATTACTTGCTATTACTGTTTTATTTGCTGCTTATTATTCATATTTTATTTTGCCGCTTATTTCTTCAAATATAAAGCATTGAGGACAATGTTTGGTTTGAGTTTGGGGGTGCAGATACACTGCCAAGGCAAGTAATCTACTATCGTGGCCTTGCCAAAAAGGGAGTATTCCAGTGATTTTTTTTAAATTTTTATGCTTCCCGCCTTACTTGAATTAACTGCCTGCACTTTTGCACTGCTCATCATCAGTATTGCCTTAGTTTATTCTTTAAGGCTATAGAAATCTTTCTCCTTACCATGTTTAGGTTCTGTTAAGAAGGCTTAACCTTAGGATGCTTAAGGATGAAATCTTAGAAGCTTACTATAGGAAGAACTTCAAAACACTTTTGGGACTTGTTGGATTAGAGGAATTCTTTTAATAAACTTAGGTGATAAAGACTTAGATTTTTGGGAAAGTAACTAGAGGTGCCTATCACCGGCTCTAGAAAAATCTCTTCTTCATGCTAGAGGTGCCCGAATTTGGCTCAAGAATTGGTTGTTTAGAAAAGAAGAGAACACTTAACCCAATTCTACTTGTCTTGAACTTAGAGTTTTTCTAAGAAAGCCCTTAATCAAACTTGTCCACAAAAACGCACACACTCACAATTCTTATAGTTTGTTTCTAGGTAAACCCTTGGGTAGCCGAAAGGTTAAGACTAAAGGATAGGCCTAGATATGGTGGGGAGAAGAGATGGAAATATAAGACCAAGAGAGAGTAGAGTTCGGCAAATTGATGGTTTGTATTGCTTGAGGACAAGCAATAGTTCGAGTTTGGGGGTGTGATAAGTGCTCAACACACTATCACTTTTTACTCCTTTTGCGGGCATTAATCACTAAATATACACCCACTCGGACCAATGCATGTGCTTAATGTGATATATTTAGAAGTTATGCTCATATAGATAATATTTACAGAAAAAGGCATGCTTTACTGCATTTTCATATCTGTGCAGGAGAACCAGTGTCGCGACAGCGATAAGGCTGAGGCAGGACCTGATGCCGAGGCAGCAGCAGAAAGACAGGAAGCAAGACTGTAGGCAATGGAAAGACAAAAATCCAAGGAACGTGTCTGGACACAAAGCCCATGGATCGGAGCTGGCTAGCATAAGGAAAAGCCCAAGGAAAGACCACGCGGGAAATCCCCTTAGCCGAATTTAAACTTGGAAATATTTTAATGATGTACTTGACTTGTTCCCTACTCTAAGTTGTATTCTACTTAGGAAAGGTTTTCCCTAGGTCTAGCCTATATAAAGACCTAGCCACTCAATGTATAACACACGGAATACCTAGGGAGAGAGCTGATTTCTATACTTGTCTTCTTCCTCTCCATTATGTTCTAAACCTTTTTAGGGATTAGGTGAAGGTTGTCGAGTATATGTGAGAGGAGATTGTACTTTGTCTTTGATTCAATGCAATAAAATTATCAAGGTTTGCTTATCCTTTGTTATTCCTTGTTCTCACATTCAAGCTCGGGAGAGGAGATTGTGAGTCATCCATTTATCTAAGCTCGGGAGAGTTAGATTCACGAAAGGGGTAAGTACAGTATTTCAATCGCGAAATACTAACTCGGCCTAGGGATAGGTTAAGAGTTTCAGCGGCTAAAAGAAGTGTGAGATTGGTTGGTGAGTATAATTCGTTCACGCCGGGAGGTATCATCAAGGACTAGTCATCAACAGCACTCTGACTTAGGGATAAGCGGAGTCATTCAAGGAAACTTTGCCGAACTTTGGTAAAGTCTACCCACGAGCAAGGGATTGCCGCGGCGGACAGTATCGTCGCTGTCAAGGCAGTAAACTGCAGTGCTGCCGAGGCAGTGATATACGATTGCATTGTGTAGAGACAAGTCAATCAATTCCACAATACAACACAATTGGATCCTAACCCATCTCTCTCTATTATTCCAACTCCTTACTTTTATTTAGTTATTTTAGTTTAGATAAATCAACTCAATTCACTTGTGTTCTTTACTTTTCTACAGAACAAGAAGACAAAGAAAGCATATTAAGTATACCAGTCCCTGTGGAGACGATAATCCGATAAATTGCTTATCACTTATTACTTTCGATGTGTCCACTTGCACTAAATACGCACTTTTGACACGTGACAATATGAATCGAATATGAGTAAAGGAATAATAAAATCCTTATCGAGCCTTGGTCTATAGTTGGTCATAGGTAGTATGGCATGCCTAGGGTCTGAGCTAATTTGTTAGTACTTCGGTACTTCTGTTTGGTACTATGGGTACCTTTGATTGGTGGTTAGTCACCATTTGTTAGATATTGTGGGTATCTTTTGTTAGTGCCTTTGTGGTACTTCTGTCAGTGCCTTCGTGGTACTTCTGATGACTCGCTTACCTAGTCTAACTATACCAAGGCAATTATCCGAAACTAATTCAAGAGTTAAGGCTTAAAGTGAGAAAGCCATTTGTAAATGTATTACTTGTGAAGAATTTGAATTTGGATACGAAATTGTTATTGAGCATTTGGTTATGATTGCTATTGAGCATTTAATTATGATTTGCCATTGAGCATTTGCTTATGACTTGCCATTGAGCATTTGGTTATGATTACTATTAAGCATTTGATTATGATTTGTCATTGAGCATTTAAATATAAGTTGCCATTGAGCATTAGAATATAATTTGTTATTGAGCATAGAGTTTGCGAATTCGGTTTGCATGCTAGCGGCATAGTAACATGATATTAAGACAAGCATGAAAAGCATGACACTCTTTACACATATGATTGAAATGTTAATATGAACTCGATTGATTGCTTAATTGGAGCATGTCATTTTGTTATATGTTTAATGTCAAAATTAGTTAGATTTAAGGTTGTCTCACTAAGTACCTCATAAGTACTTACCACCGTTTGTTTCCTCCTTCCCAAAACAACAAGTTATCGAGCCAGGGAGCTAGACCGAGTTGATAGCAAGCAAGGACACCAACCAAGCAAATCAAAGTATGGTATTTTGTAACTTTTTTAACTCCTAGTTTATGATGGCATAGTGGTCATGTTTTGATTTGTTCCATACATTTGAGATTTGGCTAATGTTTGTATATAATGCCATGGAGCAATTGTTATGTAATCCTTATGGCATGACGATCATGTTAGATTAGCTTATGTGTTTTGAGACTTGGTTTGTGGTTTGTTTATATTATGGCCTTTGTTACGTGATTATGGTATGTAAGCCATAAGGCCAATTTGGATTTAGGCTAGTTGTCATGGTAAGCACATATATGCTAACTTTATGCTCTTAGAGGTCTTGGTCCCTAATTTGTATACCATGTCTTTGGAATATTTGCTAAACAAGCTAATGACCTAATAGGTAAACATGTGACCCTTAAGGTAGTGTTATGGTTGTGTGGTTGCCATTGTGTAAGAGTATGGAACAAAAGGGTAGTTAGCTTGTTAATGACATATGGTAGAGTGAATGATCTTTGGTAAAAAGGGTATTAGAATTGGTATGATGAAAAATTGACAAAATATGTTTAGGACTATTCCATGGAGTCTAGAAATGGATAAGGCTAATTAGGAGCCTTTCGGGTATGATTTGAGTGAATTAGAAACTTAGAAACCTGCCAGTTCGAGCAAGGGTATCGATACCAATTCCATGGGTATCGATACCCCTTTGGCCTTAGCAATTTGGTTCGATACCAAGTTATCCAGTGTAATCGTCGGTTCGATACCCGTATCGATACCGATTTGTCCAGTGAGCTCACGATTCGATACCAGTATCGAATCAGGCTACCATAGCCTTAAGTCAACAAGTCAGTGAGATAGACCTGATTCGATACTCGTATCGATTCAGGCTACTGTAGCATCTGGTCAGCGAGTCAACAAGTCAACATAATTGACCCGTATCGAACTTTGTTTCGATACCCCTGTTTCGATACCACCCTATAGGGGTATCGATACCTCCAGTCATTTTTGGTTCAGATTCTGAGATTAATTTGATTGGATAATATGAACATATTAAAGATTGCTAAACGAACGAAATTTGGTTAAAGGTTTTAGAAATGAGCTCAATGTGTGACCAGAAATCGAGATTGTGTTTTTGGTGAACTATAACCGAAATGTGAAATAAGCTTAAGTTTGAAAAAGTTTTAAATTGGCTCGATATTCGATAAAGGAATTCACTCGTAATTGACTTGTAATGTTATACAAATAAACGAATTGTCTTAGTTTTGAATACAAAGTTCGGTTTAAGTTCAAATTCGTAAGTCCGGTCGACGTTCCGTCTCCTAACCCGGAGCGAGGGTGTCACACAAAATTTGAATAGTTTGGGATACGTGAGTCTTATTGTTCTGTTTTCATTTTCATCATCAAGACTATTGCACAATATGTCATCAGATTGGGATATGTGAGATATTTATACTTCAAACCATTAATACCAACTCGTAATTTTGTGTATTTTAAAATTAATATTATTTATAAACATCATGTTTTTGGGTCGATGTTGCGAACATTCGTACCCACCACAAAATTTGATTTTTTTCTATTAATTATTTATTTTATTAATAATGTTTATCCTAAAGTACTATTTATGTTCATTCTAATATTTTATAAAATAGTTGTACCCACTCTATATTTTTATTTGTTTTCATTCTCATATAAATTATAATAAAATATTAGCTAAAGATGCTTATAAGTAACTTATTCTTTCCCAGCGATTCATAAATAATTCATTTGAACTTAGTTCATTTATGATCTACATAAAAATCCAAAAACTAATAAATAATTCAATTGAGTTATTTAAAAAATTATTTTCGATTCATTAATGTATGTATTGATAATTTATTTAAAGGGTTGCAAATAAGTATTGTTCACTCATTTACAACTAATCGTTTATGTTAAAAAACATTAAATAAATATTTTATAAATGCAAAATAAAAATATTCTCAAAAACTAAAAGAGTCGAAATCAAATATATTAAATAGTAAATGAATGGTTAAGGGTCAAAGTAGTCTTTGAAATTTTGGAAGAAAAAAAAATCAATTAAGTTATTAAACATTTTTCTTCTAATTAAACTCTTAAATCAAAAAATTTAATTAATTAAACCTTTAAATTAACAAATTGAAGTAATTAAATTCGTTTAAGGGCTCATTTTAACATCATTTTAATCCACCGTATATTAAAAAAACACTAAACTTTCTTAAATTCTCTCTACAAACAGTTTTACAATAAATGATAAAATTCTATTTTAGTCCATTTACGAATCTTTCAGTCATCCTCTAGTGTTACTTCAAATCAACAGTGTGGAGAAGCAAGAAGAAGATGTCCAGGTTCAAAAATGGTCCCTTCAGAAATTATGAACGCATGATGACCAGCTCTACAGTTCCATAGAAACATGTACATAAGAAGACGGTGGAAAAATTCAACTAAGAGGTTATTTTAATTTTTAAACAATAAAAAAATTAATCTTGAATTATATATTTTTAAAGGTTTAATGAATAATTTTATCATATAATATTTTAAATTTTTAGTATTTGTATAAGTCATGTTCCATTAAGCTTTCAATAATTCTACCGGTATCTAAAAATTAAATTTTTTGTTGTTATGGTGGAAGTAAACATCCGTTTACCAACAATAATAATTTCAAATGGTCTATAGTTAATACTAAACGCTCATTTATTCACTATTTTTTTCTAAACAATCATTTCGAAATAACTATAAAATCTAGTTTTTACAAACATCCATTTGACCCCTCAAACACTAATTTGAAACTTTAACAAAAAAAACAACTTAAATCTAGTTTTATTTTTAAAATCAATTTTGTTAAATAATTTTAAAAATTTAAATTTAGTTTTTAAAATGGAATAAAATATTTAGATTAAATATAAAGATTGTGTAATTTTTTATTATACAAATATAATCTTATAGATATTCAGATATCTGTGTTTCTGAAGAAATTGTTCAAGCGCTGTGGGAGAGATGAGTAAGGCTTATTTAGAGAAAAGACTAATATTTAAAAAAAAAATTGAAAAATGGTTCATATAAAAAATTATTTACAAAATGGCCTATTTCTATAATACAAAAGAGAGACGTTTTCAGTTGATTTTGACGGGGAGTCGTTAATAGTTGGCGACGAATTTGGGATATTGTTTTTCATTTTTTGGATTGAATTGAAAAGAGTTGAAATTAGAGGGACAAAAGCTGAAAAGTTTAAAAACAGACACAAAGTATTAAAAGTACTTTTACATTTTAGGGACTAAAATAAAATGAGATGGACTAAAACAAAAAATATTATAGAACATACCAAATTATGAATACAATATAAAATTTTGAAATGTAATTTTGTGTTCGGATCTCTGATTAAGAAGATTTTTTAATCCATATAATTTTTAAGATCTTTAATGATTAGACCACACATTATTTAAATAAAAAGGGTAAACGCAAGAGACTGTTTAAGTATATTTCTAAAGCCTTTACAATGTACCAATATAAAATAATAATAATAATAATAATAATAATAATAATAATAATAATAATAATAATAATAATGTGAATAAAATAAAGAATAAGAATAAAATAAGAGAATAAAGATGATAGACAAAAGAGAGAGATTTGTATTATATTCTCAAAGTAGGATTGTGTACAATACGTTCTCCAAAAGTCTATATTTATAGGCATAAGATGAAAACCCTAATTTCAATGGGTATTAAACCCTAATAATAAAGCCCACTAAAGTTTAATTTAATATATGGATATCCACCATGAATAAAGATATTCATAACACTCCCCCTTGAAAAAAAATTCTTAGTGAAGGAAAAAGAGTACACACATCTTTGATACGCATAACATTTTACCTCATTAAAACCTTATCAGGAAAACTCATTGGGACAAAACCTCGGTTAAGGAAAAAAGAGTGCAACACGTATTTAATTCCCCTCATGAAAATATCACATAAGATTTTTAAATGTTGAAGTAGATTATGCACTGGTGGATAAATTGTCCAAATTTTTGCTTGAAATGATTCATTGAATACTATTCTTCTGAAGATCATGAGGGACGAAACTTTAAAAAATATGTTTCGTTTTATCACATTCGATGTATCCACCTTGAGATATAAATTTTGCATTATCTCTACACAAGATAACTTGCATCTTATCTTGTGAAAACAATTCACATATCTTCAAGATATGTTTAGCCAAACGCATATTTCGGCTTTCCTTCATGCATAACAATTATTTAAAGGTAATGATCTCGTAGCACTTAAATAATATTTCTGGACCAGCTAAGATATGATGCTTCCAGATTAAATAATGTATATATTTTCCTTTTAGACCAAGAATATCATTACCCTTTTTTCGATGGTAGAATGGATCATTTACATTAAGAGACATAGCAACCATAAGGGTGATCAATGAATATGTGTTATGCATGTAAAGTCTCTTTAAACATTTTTTTCTGTATGTCGATTGATGCACAAGGATTTGAGGAGATCTCTTCACGAGTCTCAACGATATTCAAATCATCAACATACACAACAATAAAAATTCAGAGTTAAACCTCTTAATAAAAATGTTCGGGGAAATAATTCATATAACATTATGCTAATAAGTATTCAATGAGGCGCTTATATCAAATACGCCTAAATTGTTTTAAGCCATAAAAAGATATATTCAATATAATTGAATAAAATTCTCGAGAACTTGAATTAACTGTTTATGACAATCTAAATCTTTTCGGAAGTTTCATGTAAATATTACTATGAAAAGGCCCATTCAAATAGGATGTAACAACATCTATTAGGCAGAAACTGAGTAATTTTATTTGTTGCCAGACTGATCAAAATTTAAAACTAGTTGCATCCACCACCGAGAAATATATTTTCCTCATAATCAATTTTATGTCTTTGTGAGAATCCTTGTGCAACCAAATGAGTGTATATCTCATGATTTTGGCTTTTAATTTCTTTTTTCTCACAAAGGCTCATTTATTTATATCCATGAGCTTTACACATTTCAATGTACGGGCTATAGGACCAAATACTTCTCTTTTTGAAAGTGATTTTAGTTTCGCCTCAATTGTCTCTTTCATGTTGGCCAATCATTTCTTTGTTTACATTGCCCAATTGACAATGATTCATGATCCACATCATCAAATAAAATCTTTAGTGCTATATTGCATGCAAATATATTATCGACGTCGATTTAATTTCAGTTCCACTATTACCAGACATGACATAATCTATTGAGATCTCTTTATTATCAAGTACCTAAGTCATGTCAATGTCTCTGTTGGAGACCTTTTAATCTCTTCTTGAGATTTTCATAATTCGTTAATTCCTCGATCAAATCATCATAAAATATAGCTCCTTTTCTTTTTTGAGGATTTTTATCTTTAGAACCTACTTGTCTACCATGCTAAAGGCGTAAGTTAGACTCATTAGCAGCTAGAGTGTGTCCTTCCAGGACATCAAATTTAATCGGAGCATTCATAACTGGTATACGTGACTTAGTCACTCTTTTAGGGTCAGCAAAATCATCTGGCAATTGATTTGCTAAATGAATTATCATTTGAGCTTATAGTTCACATTGTTGAATACATGGATCAAACTAAAAAAATGATAATTCATTCCAACTTATTTCTTTTTCCAGCTACTTTATTTTTTCCCCTAATGTTGGGTAAACTGACTCATTAAAATGATAGTCAGTAAATCGAGCTGTAAATAAATTCCCTATCAGAAGCTCAAGATATTTAAATATCAAGAAGAATTTAAATATGACATATATTTCAAACAAAACTCATCTTTGTGCGTTGTGGTGGAGCAATTAGAATATATACCGTACACAAAAAAAAAATCTAAGATGAGAAATATTTAGTTCCTGACCAAAAACCATTTGTAAAGGGGGGAACTTATGATCATTTATTGACTTGATACGAATTGGTGATACTACATGTAAAATTACATGTCATCAAAATTATCAAGACTGATTGTATTTATAAAATAATCTGGAAAATATGCTCATAATTTTATCAACTAGCAAATAGCCTCGCAAACACTAAGTTGCGGGTTAATAACATGGATACATATAACCATCTAGTCAATGCATCGATAAAAATCGTAAAATATCTAGATGATCTTTAAGAAAGGTGTATGGGCCCACATATGTCACCTTGTATCCGTTCCAGAAAATAGATTTACACTTTATCTTAGCTGTTGATGATTGAATAATCAATTTGTTTTCATAGAAAGTATCACATAAAAAATTACCATGAAAAAAATCTTAGCTCTGAAATAAATTATCACATGAAAGTGCCAGCAAATTTTCGTATCATTATTGAACCGAGATGGCCTAACCGGTCATGCCAAATAAAATTACAAGTAAACATTTAGTTTACAATAGGATGAGCTTCAATTTGTACAAATTCTTATGTAGTACAATATGGATGATAGTGCATGTAATTTTGCCAAAATTTCTTTATTGCCTTAAGTTATACTCGTAATATTGAGATAATCAACATTTCCTTGACTAATATTCTCAACATATTTCTGCAAACATCTTTAAAACTCAATAAGTCTCTTTGTGAATTTGACGAGTATAATACACTGTGAATATGGAATAAAGTTCCATTTGGCAATAACATATTTGCTCAATTGGAGTTTTTTGTGATATTAATACTTCCGGATATAGTACTCACATTATTCTCTTGTATTTAGAATGGGAAAATATGCATAATTATGCACATTTTAATACGTGATTTATTTCATTCACTTCGGGGAATGAAAAATATGTGCTTCGTACCATTCACTTCGGGGAATGGAAAAATATTAAATATAGCACATCATATCAAATCGGTTATCTATCAAAGATAAACTCTCAAAAGTTCTTCCGAAGCATTGATATTTTAGTACTTTGAGATATAGTACTCATATTTTTCCTTGTATTTAAATGGAAAAAATATTTCTTATGCTTAAGTATTGTATGAGTACTTGCACTTTCTGCTAAGCATAAATCGCCATCATTTATTGCTTATTTTATTTCGGAAGTAATCATATTCTTTTAAAGGAAAAATTAACATAAAACATAAATAAATAATATGTAAAATAAGTTAACATAAATAAATATTAAATAAAATTAAATTAACATAAAACAAGATAAATAAAATATCAATTATTCCTTTTAGAAGTTATAAAAGAAATAACATAAATGACGAATTATTCCCTTCAAGGGTTATGAGAAAATTAACAATATCCAATTGAGTTATATCAACAACATCATAATTATTTTCGCCACAAAGAAAATCTGTTTATTTTCTTTTAATTTATCATTCATGATTATGGATAAAGTCTATAATACTTCGGCGTTTGACAAGTATGAGATCAATGGTTTGTACCATCACATTGATAACATAAAGATTTTGATATGATCTCTATCATTCTTGTCATCTTTATAATTCCACTTCTTGTGGATATAAGCATTCTCAAAATAATCATCTTATTCATGCCTATTTTATGATCTCAATCATGACCACAAATACTAATATGACATTTATTATTTCCGCTATAAAATATTACATTCACTTTAAGGAATGGAGCGGGGCCAATAGGTCTTTAAAACATTTTCACGATATTGTCTCTACAGGACAACTTTAATGTGTGAAAAGTGGAATATGTTTTTCTAACATATACTCATCAGTGATATTCTGGCACATAATCGAATTTTATTCACTAACCGTATAGTGAATTATCATGTTTGCATCTTTAAGGAATGAAACAAATTCAATAATCGCATTGAATAAACATCATTTTTGCATTAACATTAGGGAATGACATAAATCAAATAATTGCATAGAATAATCATCATGCTTACATTCACTTCAAGGAATGACATAAATCCAATAATTGAATGGAATAAGCATCATGCATGCATTCACTTCAGGGAATGTCTCCCATAAAAATTCTTGGATCAAGATGATTTTCATAACTTGAACTTGGGAGAAGTCTATAGTCAAGTTTTTCGACACAAAAATATTATTTCCAAACAAATATAGACTTTATTATATTCATACTATTAAATAATAATTGATCAACCAATATATATACAATATATAGAAGAAAAAAATTTAATCCTCATACGCGACGTTGTTAAACCAGTCCACAATTTCCTTTAAAAACCCTCCTTTGAGACCAGTAGCCTCGTAGAACGGGATGTCGAACCAATATACTCGGATTAAACCAACATAACAAAGAACATATTAATTAATTAAAGGTTTAATATTCGTTCTAATATCATGTAATACTTAGATCATGATTAAAACATAAACTTTCATCATAATAATAAAATAAATAAATATTTATTATAAATAAAGACAAAATATCTCAAATTAAAGAAGTAAAACATACCGGACTTTCAACTAATTTGAATATATGGTAAGTTTAATCACCAATATTTTGTTAAAATCATTTTCGGGAATTGTCAACAAGCACAACGGTAATTTAGTCACTTTATCGCTACACAAACATCAAACAACCAAAGGTTTTTTTAAAAATTAAAAATAAAGTCAAAAATCATGAAAGAAAGATAAATAAAAAAATAGAATATAATTGAGAGAGAAGAACTTATCTTTTATTCATGCTAGTAACAAATTCTTTTCAACACTCCTTTAAGATTCGAACGACAAACAGCTCCATTGGTTAGAGTCTCGTGCTGATAACGTGTTGTGAATAAAATAAAGAATAAGAATAAAATAGGAGAACAAAGATGAGAGACAAAGGAGAGAGATTTGTATTATATTCTCGAAGTAGGGTTGTGTACAATACTTTCTCCAAAAGTCTATATTTATAGGCATAAAATAAAAACCGTAATTTCAATGGGTATTAAACCCTAATAATAAAACTTACTAAAATTTAATTTAATATATAAATATTTACCTTGAATAAAGATATTCATAATAAATAATAAATTATATAATTATTATTGCACATTAAATATTTTATCACTCTTCTCTTAAATTTTTGTATGGACTATTTTCCATTTTCTAATAAAAATGTTAGCCATTTCCCTTAAATAAGGCAGATGGGAATCCTCCCTTATAAAAGCTGTAAAAGTATTGCTAAACACATACACATGGCAGTATAAAAACGACAATAGAAGCTGTAAGACAACAGCAGCCAGGCTTTGCATGATTCTCGACATTTTTATTACAGCATCCGAGGACCATGAGAAGGAAAGCAAAGAGAGTAGCTGTACATCACGTGATGTCCTTTCTTTCTTCAACAATAATAAATGAGTCTGGCATGTGTCTGCATGGTCTGTTCCAAAACTCGTCAGTATTACAACTTCCTTAAGGTTCATCTCAATATCCCATGTTTTCTTCGACTCCATTCGGTTTCTTCCCCGGATATCGATAGATATGGCAAACTTATCCGAAAATCAAAAACTAAATCGATTTATTCGAATCAAAACTCGATTGAATCTGAACAAGATAATCCTAACGTGATTCGAAACCTAAACAGAAATCGATTCAAATTCTAGAAGAATCGATATAGACCCATAACCGATTGAACTCGTAACCGATTTGACCCGAACCAATTTTTATCCGAACCGAAAGCAACCCGAAATTAACTTGCTCAAAACCGATCTAAATCAAACATCAATCCAATTTTAACCCGATAATTGATTCAAAGTGAATGAATAATTTGTTTTTACTATTTATTTATTTTTTAACAATATGATAAATAATAAAATAATATATATTTTATTATTTTTTTATATTATGATAATACTAGTTAATCACTAGATCTGATAATAATTTAATATTTAATATCATATTTCTTTCTTTAAAAATCAATTTATTTTTTGTCAATCCGTCTCCATCAAATCTGGACATCTATTTTGATTCATCTGCTCGTAGTAAACATTAAAGACCAGTAAGTCACGATGCAAATGGTGTTTGCATTTGAAAATATCCATACAAGAAAATAACACAACTAATTTGAAGATAGAAATTAAAAAGTGCACTCAGTAACATAAAAATAAATCTTAAATAAATAATTTTCGTTTAAAATTGACATCTAACTACATATAAAACCAAGTATCTAAACCCAACTACTCTTACATATCAAATTCAGTATATTGAGTACATACAAATTCAGTTACATATCAAATTCAGTTATATTAATTACACACTAATGAATTCATGTATTTACAAAATTAACATTTGCCTTTAAATTACTAATATTGTCTTTACTCGAATAAAAATCGAAGCAAAAAAATTCAAAACAATTCTGATACGAAATATCATAATGCTTGAGTCATCCTACATCATTTTTCATAATTTTGTGACATTTTGAGGTAAAATGATTATTCAACTTTAAAATTGAAAATTTTCCCTTATATAGTTTTTCATGCAAATCTTATACCGAAAATCTAATTCCCATAATTTTCTTGTACTTGTATGAACTATTCATTTATGGAATAAAAATCGTTATCAAGTTAATCCTTATACTTTTTCCTCTTTTCACTTTTATCTTCAAATAAATAAAAAGATATATTTTTACGAGAATATATGATTAATTCTATATATAATATACTCGATTAGATTCATACTCAAGTCCAACTCAAAATAAATTAACTCGAAAGTTCAAAGATTGACCCGATTCGAATGACCTGATATGGACCCGACTAAAACATCCGATCCGATATTGACCCGACCCAAAAACAATTGATCCGGTATTGACCTGAATCATCGATCCATTATCTGAATTGACCCGAATTATCATATAACCGAATTAAAACTCGAACCAAACCCAAACCGATCCAAATCAAATCTAAACCGAATGCAAATAAACCCGAAAATGAACCAAACCGAGACAATCTGAACCGAACCCGAACCGAATGACCCGTTTGCTACCATGGGCGGAGCCACACTCTTAAATGGGGTGTCTGTTGACGCCCCAAAATTTTTGGAAAATTATATTTTTCTATATAATTTGTATATAAAAAATTAAAAATATATATAATTGACACCCTTTTATAAATAGTTTGACACCCCTTTATAAATAATTAATTTCTTTTTAAATATCATTCAAAAGAATAACACCCTTTAAAAAAATTTCTGACTCCGCCCTATTTGCCACCATACCAACATCCTGAAGTATGAAAATAATCCAACAGGAAACAGACGAAATCAATGATTTTGTATTCCAAATATGGTGTTCCAAACATGTTGTGATAATGTTTAGGTCAAAAAATGTTCGAACAACGATTCTATACAATGAATGATTCCTTATGTAACTGTAAGTTCAATTTCTTCTTGATATGCAATAAGTGGATCAGTTTTTTGTTGAGTGAAGCAGCATTATTCATCCTTTTTCATCATGGTTCAGTTGAAATTAACTTCTGCCTGGAGAATCTACGACTGAATCGAGAAATGGAATCATTGTCCTGTAGAATATCAGTCGTGCATTAAAGATGAAGTTGTTGGGTTTTGCTTAAAACTCACGTTGGGTATTGCTCACTGAATCATGATGGGATGACTCACGATCAGAGTGGTTGGAAATGTATTTGTATCTACGATGGTGTAGTCTGAAATGGTATGGAATAAATAACAAAGATTTATTAAATATTTTAATTTAAATTTAAAATAAAAAAATAAATTTAATTTATTTAATATTTAAGGGTTTAAAAATTTAAATTAATATTAGACCAAAAGATTAAGCCAACTTAAAATTTTAAAAGATTTAATTTTTAATACGAGTTTTTAAAAATTTAAGGGGAACAAATTCAAACTTTTTAAAAAATTAAAGGATTTGTTATAAGTTTTTTCAAATTTATGTGGTGCCTCGGTAGGGCTGGTAATCCGTAAGATTTTTTCTGACTCACCCAAAAATTTAGCACATCCACCCGAATCACAACCTAACATTTACTTATGCTTTAGTCGATCGAATCTCAAATCAAATTTTAAAGTAAAAATATAAACTTAAATTTAATATATATATATAAATTTTTTTAATTTTACTGTATAAAATATGAAGATACTTAAAAAATACTAATTAAAAAGTGCTTAAGTGATAATAATTATTTCATTTCATTAGATAAAATAGAGATAATTAAAAAGTATATAAAATAAAAATAGTATAACAATTATACCTAAGTATTTAGAATATAATTAAATTATTAGTTTAAGTTAGGTTGAGTATTTCTCACCTTAAACCAAAATTCAATCCAACTCAATCTTATTAGAAAGCTAAGATTTTTATTAAGAGAAATGAATACATTGAGATACCTTTTACAAGAAGAGATTACATCTATTTATACGCAAGTAATATCAGCTTAACAATTACTAACAAACTTCATAATAGCTCAACTATACTAACAACAATTCATTCCAGAAACTTTCAGAAACTTGTATAAGTACTGGAGAATGATCACGTATGCATGGGGTGCATAGAGTACATATGGAGTGCATGAGATATCACATTTCAGAAGCTGTTGCTTAACATTCTCCCTGCTCTCTGCTACTTTTATCTACCGTTGAAAATTGTTTCTTAAATTTTCTTTAATCTTTACTGTTTTCCTCTCCACTTATTTGAACCTTCTTTTTGTTGGAAACAAGGTTGTTAGGCGTCAAGTTTTCGAGTGCAATCTGAAGCCCTCTTTCGAGCAAGAGAACACTCTCTTTTGTCTGGTTAACGGAATGCAAGGCTATTAAACACTATACACTCCCCAGAGATTTTCTTTTATGGACCCTTGATTATGAAGAATCAAGGTCCAAATTACCTTGTGAGAGAATCAAGTGACAATGAAGAAAGTTCCATAAGTTCCAGTAACAACCAAGTCAAGAAGCATCAAGAAAACAAAATTCAACAGTAGCAATCACTGCCTCTAAAGTCAAGCTGATTGCATAGACTACACAATAACACCTAATTCCACACAGCAAATTACATAACAAGAACTTTTGGACCAGTAGCGCACATTTTCCCTTGGGATTTTTTTGCTTCTACTTATCTAACTTTACATCAGCAACCTTCGAACTACCATTCATTTTGGCACGTTTAGCTTTCGCATCTTTAACAAATGCTTTGATTGCATCTTCCGCAAGCATACTGCAGTGTAGCTTAACGGGTGGAAGTGAAAGATGTTTCGCGATCTCAATATTTTTGAATGCATCTTCCACATCAGTATGCAAGCTGATTGTCACCGTACTCGACAACAGAGTTTCCTTTGCAAATGAGTTCATGTACCTCAATGCAAATGTCAGTGATACCGGCTCATCCATCTCTATTATTGTTGCTTCTTTAGGTTTATCTACAGTGGTGTTTTGTCTAAGAACAATATTTACTGTTCCAATATCACCTCTCGTGAAGAACTTGACACCTTCTTTGGTAAAAGAGATCACAACAGTATCACCAATGATTGCAAGATCTTTACAAATCCTTGTAAATTCGGCTGAGGACATCCTAACAATGGCATGACAATCAACTTCTGGAATTCCGAAGTGTTCACTATCAATATCCATTAGCTTCATCTCGTAATCCGATATCTTATCTTGGGCGGGGCTCTCAAACGTGAAAGTAACAATATCGTTACCATCATCGGCCTTGATTGTGAAGATGTCATCAGTACCGGCACATTTGAAAGTAACAATATGGATACGCCTTCCTGCATTACCGTACCGATACTATTCGAAAGCTTTATTCTGAATCATAGCAGAGACAATTGAAAGGGTAGTCAAGATCGACTATAATACCACAACGGGTGATCATGGTAAGTTTGCAAGGTTGGTTGTCTTGGTGAACTTAAATGAACCACTCCTTCCTTGTATTGTAATAGATGGTTTTGTTCAAAAATTAGAGTACGAAGCTTTACAACAAATCTTTTTAAGTGTGGTAAGTATGGGCACACACAAGATTCTTGTGGATTAGTATCGTAGCAACATACGAAAGTAAATATGAATGCCATGGACAGTTAGATGTGGGTTAGAATGCAAATGAACGGGAGTATGATCTTTATGGTTCATGGATGATGGATGAAAATAAAAAAAAAAAGTTTCGTAAGGAACTAATAATTAAAGGGGATGATAGTAAGAATAAGTTAAAGGAATCTAGATATCAAGTGTTGGAGGAAGAAAGTGAGGCTGAGGAACAATCACAACATGCAAAGGAATCCAGTATGGTGTTACCAACTCATGTTTCGGGAATACAAAATGCTAATACAAAGTGTAGGAGCTTATGTATTTCTTCTCTAGTCATTATAGTGATTCCAATAGTCACTAACTCAAAAATTCAGTTGAAATATCATGAACCTTTGATTGTGAAGGGAAATCATAAAGTTGTATCCATTGTTGAAGGAAAGCAAACAAATCGCACATCAACTAAGTCAGCTTGAGGGGTGTTAATATGAAGAGTGTTACCATGAAGACATTCAAAGTACATCAAAAGAAAGAACCACGTGTACCACCAAGGTTGGTACTAACGAAATGGGTGAAGAACTTGCTACAACAGTTACCCGATACCACTCACTCAAGCAAGAGAACATCTACAACATTGAAAGACGAACCTAGTGCTGAGAAAACAACAAATGTTGCATGTTTGGGTACTTCTATGAAAGGATTGGTGGATGCAAATTCTGGGTTGGTAGATGTTATGGTGAAGGGTAAGGAGAATATACCTCATACTCTATAAGGTCTGTATTTATTAGTCATTGTTTTTTAATGATTAATATATTATTTTGGAACTCATGGGGTGCAGCAAGCCCTGATTTTCGAAGGTATCTTAGAAATTTTGTATGCAGAAATAATTCATCTATTGTTGTATTGATGGAGACTCGTGTGAGTGGCAGAATAACAGATGAAGTGGTTAAGAGATTTGGTTTTGCAAATTCTTTTTGTGTCGAAAGTAATCGATTTAAGGGAGGAATTTGGATTTTGTGGAAATATGAGATCGATTCTGGAAAGTTCTTTGATCCAAATAAATCAACTTGGGTGTTTTTTTACAACTGTTTATGCAAGCCCATATGCACAATTACGAAAACATTTATGGGAAAAGTTGAGCCATTTAGATCCAGGAGGTGATTCAGTATGGCTACTAGGAGGAGATTTTAATGCTATTGTAAGATCGGATGAGCGAGTTGGAGGATCTATTTCTGCTTCAGGGATCAGTTCACTTTTTCGTGATTTTATATTTGACAATGGCCTTCTTGAACTTGAATATCGTGGTGATGATTTTACATGGAAGCGTGGATCACTATATCAACGGTTAGATAGATGCTTGACTAACGAGGCTTGGAATTTAGCTTTGTAACCCCTTAATTTTAACTTAAGGAGTACAGTAGGTTAAAACTATTGCTTTTAAAACTTTCATGTCAAGTAATTGTAAAAAGTGATTTAAAAACCAAATTTTTAAATCAAAAGATAAAAGCATGGTTAAAAAAATAAATATTCTTACTTAAAATTAACAAATTTGAATAACTGGTTTTATACATGAGGTTTAAATACATCTCAATCCCTAATAATTCCAAAATAAAAATATTTGTAAATAATTGTATTAAAAATAGTAATAAACCGTATCCAAGAGAAATCTTCGAGTACCAACTACTAGGGCCAAATATCTGAAAGAAAAAAACTAAAAGAATGAGCTATAAAGCTCATTGTGTCTTTAAAGTACAGTCAAACATCACAATATCACTCAGTTCACAATCACAGATAAAAAAATATATCTTTCCGCAATAAATAAACACAAAGAATGATGTATGCAATGTCATAGAGAATGCAATCCCATACTCCGAACGCCAAATATAGTGGTAGCTAAACCAACCGATCGTTGTGGAGGTAGTTCCCTAGAACCCTCACCCCTTATTTCTCCAAAACGTTATGGTAAAACCACCTTCCTCCGTACAACCCCCCATCCACATGCTATGCAATTAATATCACAATTCTCAAAAAGTCTCATCACAGATATTCGTATAGTATACGAATCATACAATTCAGATAATCTGATCACAGTCTCACAGGGTAACTCAAGATCACAGTATCACATAGTATGTTCAATATCACAGTGTCAATATAAATAGATAATCACAAAACACAAAAAATCTAGCACATGAAGAGAACACACATTTAAACTCATTTACCAATAGCACAAGAAGATATATACATTTAGCACAAGAAGAGAAACCACATTTAAATTCATTTATTAATAGCACAAAGAGAAACACATATTTAACACAATAAGAAATATGTCAAATCAAGGAAGTTAACGTTAAAAACTTTACCCTCAAAACCAATTTAATTTATATTATTTCATAATAATTGTAAAATATTTAAATACTTAATAAGTCGTCAAAACCAAAAGTTGAAATTATAATTAAAAATTGGTAACTTAAAAAGAGTTAAAATTCCCAAAATAAATTATCTCAAAAACTTATTAAAAATAATATTATAATCTAATGGTTCAAATAAAATATCCAAATATAAAAAAATATCTATGTATACTGAAAATTAACATAATTACCAAATGTATCAAAGTTTCCAAAATAATAATAATATTTTGAATAACTAAAAGTTAGTTTTATATTTAATAATAAAATAACCAAATAAAATATGAGATCTCAAAATCCGAAAAGTTTTATATATTTCTCAAATCATAATGACATGTAAGCACGGAAACACAAGTATGCAATCAAAGACAATACAAAAATTAGACATGACATCAAAACACGATTATTTTTCAAAGCATAAAATATTAAGCATGTCACAAAAAAATATATTTTTTTTGAAAAACAAAACAAAACAAATGTAGCATCAGTAAGAGAACACACCTTAGCCAAAGCGACTCAAATTACTGAATAACATGATTTTGAACTCGAATAGAAATAAAGAGTGAGAACAGAGGCTTTAGAGAATCTTGATGGAAGAAAATAATGTAGGGTTTTCTCTTAGAACATGATATGTATATCTAGAGAGAAAAATAATTGATTCCAATTAGAATTAAAATTTTACTAGATTACATTATAAATATAATAAATAAAAAAATAAGGTTGTATAATTTCAAAGTGATTTCTTTTCTTTATTTGAGAATTTAAATAATATATATAATATTAAACAAAGAGTTTTGATAAAACAATAATTAAAATAAAATAATATTTTTAATAAAAAGATTGAATGTAGAAAAACTCTAAAAAAATAATAATAATTAATCTCAATAAAAATAGAATCCAATTTAAAAGGAAATTAGTTATCCAAAAGTCATCAAATTTCAAAACATCACTTTAACTTTTAATCTTTAAATTCACATTTAAAACTTTCAAAACTTTATAATCTTATAAAAAAAATTCCCTTAAATTTAGAAAATCAATTTAAAACCTCAAAGAAATTAGGGTTTAAGAAATTAGGAATCTAAAAATTACGATTTTTAATTAGAGATTTCAAAATTAGGATTTTAAAATCATGAATAATTTTTGGGGTATTACAAGCTTATCTAAATTCTTTAGTTTTGCATCTTGATAGAGTGGGATCTGATCATTTTCCTTTACTAGTAAAGAATGTGTATCGAGTTTTGGCTAAAAAAACGAGACCTTTTCGTTTTATAGCTGCTTGGCAGGATCATCCTTTGTTCAAAGATTTTTTGAAGTCTAATTGGGATGATAATCACTCAATTGCATCTAATATTCAACGATTTCAAAAGGAAGCGACAAAGTGGAATATTGAAGTATTTGGGCATATAGGTAGAAGGAAGAAAAGATTGATTGCGAGACTTCGTGATATCGATAAATTTCTCCGACAATCACATTCAGTGTTTCTATTATCTTTGGAAGAATAGTTGAAAGTTGAACTAGACATTGTACTTGAGCAGGAAGAAAGTTTATGGGCCCAAAAAGCGCAATGCAAATGGATTACAGATGGAGATAAAAATACCAAGTATTTCCATGCTACTACTATTAATCGAAGCAAGATGAATTCAATTTTGAGACTGAAAGTTAATAGTAGGTTATGGAGTATAGATATTCAAGAGTTGAAAAATCATGTTGTTTGGTTCTATCGTGATTTATTCTCCACTTCTATAAGCTATCCACTGCAACAGTATGGTACATGTGGTAAATTTCCCAAGTTCAATACGAATGTGATTACTTTCTTGACAGCAAAAGTATCAAATAAGGAAGTGTAAACAACATTGTTCGATATGAGCCCACTTAAAGCCCCTGGTATTGATGGATTACATGCTGCATTCTACCAGAAAAATTGGGACGTGGTAGGTACTAGTGTATGTAACTGTGTGAGACAAATATTCGAAGGGGGGACATTTCCACAAGATTTGAACCGAACATTATTGGTTCTAATTCCAAAAGTTAATTCTCTAGAATTTATGACACAATTTCGGCCAATCAGCTTATGTACGATGTTATATAAAATTGTTACAAAGGTGATCGTCAATCGAATAAAGAATTTTCTTCCAGACTAGGTTGCCAATAATCAAAATAACTTTGTTCTTGGTCTATCGATTTCTGATAATATAATCATCGCACAAGAAGTCATACATTCTATGGGACGAAAGACAGGGAAAAAAGGATGTATGTCGATCAAAATTGACTTAGAAAAAGCGTATGATAGACTAGAATGGTCATTCATTGATGATACATTGAGGGACATTGGGTTTCCAGATAACATCAGAGAGCTTATTATGCGTTGTGTTTCTACAGTTTCAACACATGTACTTTGGAATGATAGTTTGACTGGATTTTTTTCTCCTACTCGTGGCATCCGACAAGGAGATCCACTTTCTCCTTATCTTTTCGTGTTATGTGTGGAAAGGTTAGCCCAAACTATTCGAGCAAATGTCGAAGCATGTGTTTGGGAAGGGTTTTCGACGAGTAAGAATGGACCTTGAATTTCACATCTTTTGTTTGCGGATGATATGGTGTTATTTGCTGCCGCGAATATGGAGCAACTTACTTTCATTAAAAACATTCTTGAAGAAATTTGCATAGTGTCTGGGCTCAAAGTGAATATCCAAAAGACAAACATTTTTTTTCTAAAAATGTGGATCATCAAGTACGATAGTCTACAAGTTCATCTTTTAGCTTTTCTGAAGTTAATCACTTGGGACGTTATTTAAGGGTTTCTTTAATACATCAACGGGTTACAAAAGCATCTTATCGTTATTTGGTTCAAAAGGTGCATGATCGTATATCGGTTTGGAAGTTGTGGTATTTATCTTTTGTTGGGAGAGTTACACTGGCCATGTTGGTGCTTGCAACGATACCTTATTACTCAATGCAGACTACATTAATCCCAAAGGGAGTTTATGATATGGTGAAGGCTAGAAAGTCCTGCTTTTATGATGAAGCATTCGTCCTTCCACCTTTTGCCAAATTATAGTATTTAAGATGTCGAACCCACAGAGATTGACTTTACTTACGCAATTTATTATTCCTGCACAATGGAAAAATAAAGACAGATAATTGAGTTGGATTATAACTAAGAAAACTAATTAAAGCAAATAAGATAAGTGATCAAGAAATCAAGGATGGAAAAGTGAGGGAAGGTTAGAGTACTTCGTAGTGTGGAATCAGAATGTAACTGTCTCGTTCTTATAATGCAATAGGGTTGACTTGCCGCCTCGGCGAGTCGCACTAAGGGTCGTCGCAGCTGCCTAGGAGGGGTTATGCCTTGTCGACAATTCAACAACTCATAGTTCGACAGAGCATCCTTGTATGTCTCCTCCTTATCCTTAAGTGAAGAGAACTGTTGAAACCCACGTCTTGATGATACCTCCCGGCGTGAATCAAGGGCGAACAACAACCAAACGCATGCGTCTTGTTAGTCGTTGAAATCTTGGGGTGACTAATCTCTCAACTGGATTAGTCAATACCCATGAGCAAAGACCGTATTCTCTCGTTTCGTGAACCTATATCTCCCGATGCTAGGCAAATAGATTTTTCTTCACGTACTATCTTTCTTGCTCATATGCAAGAAGAGTAAATACCAAGAGAGAATAAACTATGAATTCTGAAATTGCATTAATAAGAACTAAACAAATTATAAACTTTCTCTCACAACTACTCCACAAACTAACCTAAACCCCAAAGGGGATGATGGAGAAATTTAGGGTTTTTCTATGAAACTTGATTTCGAGATATCTTCCTCTCTACATAGGCTATGGTATTTATAGGCTTAGCCTAGGGCAAACCTTTCCAAAGTAGGAATTCGACTAGGAGTAAAACACAAGTTAAGTACATAAATAAAAGATCTTTATTTTATTTCCTAGTTTATTCCTATAAGGATTCTTTTTCCACATGGCTTTGACCTTGACTTTCCATGTGTTTTCTAGCTTTGATTTCTATGCTACTTGTCTTAAAACGTCCACCTTGTTTTTCTCTTCAAATCGCCTTTCATATCAACATTTGTTCTCCAGATACTGCCTTGGCATCGGTTACCGCAGCGAGTTGTTGTTATAATGGTCTCGTCTTGGAACTGTATTAGTACAGTTATCTTGGCCTGATCTGCTCATTCTTCAGCGTAGCATGTCTTTACAATGTTTGGTGGCAAATCTTGACTGTAGTTGCCATTTTGTTGTCGTGGCAACCTCCGTCGTGGCAACTTCCGTCGTGGCAACCTCTGCCGAGGCAACCTTTTTCTCTATCTGTCAAGAACCAGTTGTCATCATCAATCTGCTGCCGCGGCATCCAAAGTGCTACTGTGACGGGTTCTTCATCTACATTCAGCTTCTTTACCAGCATCCGTCTTCTTGTTTGGCCATTCATATGATGTGATTTCCTGCCTAGGAAAGAAAACCATCAAATATGCATTTGTTTTATGTCAAATAATGGATAAATTCATGATTTAAGTATTTGGATGCTGAAATATGGAAAATAAGCAGAATTACCCAATATTTCCCTTAAATCTGTCCTTTATTTGCAATAATTGAGTGGGAAAATGATATAAAAAATAAGACTTTTATGCACTCATCATGATGAAATTGAGCAAATCATTCGACGATTTATATGGAGCGCATCGGGAGATAAAAAAGGGATCCATCTAGTTAAATGGGAACAAGTATGTAAGCCAACTTTGAAGGAAGGTCTTGGCATACGTCAGCTTAAACCACAAAATGATGCTTTCCTAATGAAGCTTACTTTTAATCTTGTGCATCAACAAGAAAGCCTTTGGGTCAAGTTTGTCAAAGCTAAATATTGGAAATGGATCATAGATAGATTTTTGGTGGGATAATTGGGTTACTGATATTGATCCTCTAATTCTGAAAGTTAATGGCTTGTCAATTGTTTGGTCTCACTTTACTCTAATATCTTCAATGGTTCGTGATAATGGTGAATGGACATGGGATATGTTTTCACATTTATTACCAAAATATGTTCTTCAGCATATTGCAACAATCAAACCACCTTATATGTCGAATTTGAAGGATCGACCAGGTTGGAAATGGAACCAAAACAGGAACTTTATAGTTTGTTCCGCATATAAATTCCGAACGCAACGAAAAGTAATTAGTGATGATAATCTTTGGGGTCATGTGAATAAATATCGAGGACCTCATCCTATACAATGCTTCTTATGGCTCATGTGTTAGGGGAGGATTTTAACTAATAATGAAAGAGCGCGAAGGCATCTCACAGAGTCTTCAAGGTGTATTATTTGCGGGGCAACTATAGAAGATATGGATCATCTTTTTAGACGATGCATAGGTACCGCTTGTGCTTGGAAGGAAGTTGTACGATCGGATAAGCTCACATAATTTTTTGCGCTAGCTTTTGATGATTGGCTCCAAGTGAACATTATTACTCCTAATTATTTCTTGAATATTTCTGGTGATTGTGAAACATTTTTTGGAATATTTGTTTAGAACATATGGATTTCCTGCAATCGAAAGGTATTTGAACAAGATACATACAGACATGAATCTTTGTTAACGGCTAGTTGGAGAATGCTTCAAGAGGTACAAAGGGCGTTAGCACGGGATAGACCAATACACCATAGCAACAATATCCATAGACAATCAATAGGTTGGAATCCGCCTGAATTTGGCATTTGGAAACTTAATGTGGATGACGCAAAAAGATTGTCGGATAGACTAGCTTCATGTGGAGGTGTTACGTGATACAACTGGAAAATGGATCATTGGTTTTGCAAAGCTAATCGGAAAATGCTCGATAGAATTATGGGCCAGTTATGAGGAGCTGAAATATATGATTGGAATGTATGTGGTTTCAATTATTTTGAAATCTGATAGTTTAGAAGCGATCCGATTGCTTAAAGAATCTTATATGTTAGGACCTTGCTCTACACTTCTTCAACATATTGGTATACTGATTCAACAACCATGGAGAGTTCAGTTTGTTCACATCAATCGTAAAGCAAATAAGGTGGCCGATAGGTTATCTAAGCTTTATATTGCTGATAGTTATGAACCACATATTTTTCATTCCCTCCTTATGAGGTGATATCTTTGTTACATGACGATGTTGATGCTAATGTTGTACTCACATCGAGTTTGACTAATTAATAAGATTACTATCCCTATTTTATCAAAAAAAAAGATTAAATTTTTATGTTTTTTATTTTTTAAAAATTTTTAAATGAAAAAAATAATTTATCCCTTATAAAAATAATTTAAGCCTGAATAAATTTCATGATTGAGAGGATACTGAGAGATTATTCTATGGACTGGTTCCACCATATCATCCATGGTCTCTAACCACCAAAAAGTAGTCAACTAATTTTTATTTTCCATGTCATTTTTTCTTTCGTAATTAATCTCTATTTAATCACCCACTACGTATTTATATGGTAATAAAAAAAATAAAGATTCACTCTTAAAAAATGACATGAAAAATATAAAAATTAGTTGATTACTTTTTAGTTGTAACACCCTTGACTTGGTGTCACATTGGGCTGGACAAAGTCTGTATTTAAAAATTTCGTTCAAAAGCCCAACAAAATAAGTCTAAATTCAAGTCCATCATAAGTTTATAAAATCAAATCCAACCCAAAATATAAAATCTGAGTACGTTAAAGTAGTTAGAGCTCAAAATATTACAATCCGTTTTAAAAGTATTTGACTCAATAAAATAAAACAGAGTTACAATTACACATATAGGGTCTTACAAATACATAGCCCACTAAATCTAGTAACAGTACTCTGACACAACGCTAATGTTGAACCCACCACGATGATGCTCCTTCGAACAAGCTTTCTTTAACCTACGTACGAAAACACATTTTAAAACGCTGAGTTACAGAAGCTCAGTGGGTACTCAACCAACCGGTTCACATCAAACATAAAATAAATAAGCATAAGAAACATAAATGATGACATGGTATGAGTAAAATGGCGCTACCATATCCGCCTAAACACATGATATCATGCTCGCATATTATCGACACATAACATATACATGTCAAGAGAAGTCCACACAACAACTTAAGTTCTTATGTCTCATATATATATATATTATACATATAAATATATATTTAGGGTGTCCATATCACCTCATAGTAGGAATAGAAGTAGGGGACCCATCAGCACTAAGCAAGGCCCACGTAATCCGCTAAGGAACCTATCAGTACTAAGCAAGGTCCTAGCTGGTATTCTGCATAATTTAATACCGATAACCTATCAACACTAAGCAAGGTTATTAGTTTTACCTTTCATATAATATTTATCTCTAGTAACCCATCAACACTAAGCAAGGTTACTAGATACCATATCCCATAATTATATACTATACTCTAGGCAACCCATCAGCACTAAGAAAGGTTCCTAGTAAGCCTCATAACCAAAGTGTATCATACCAAACCCTTATTGGTTTTCATATCAACTTATGTTACCAAAGGTCCAACTCATTATTCGATTATCTCATTATCGGGGCTGAAGGCCCATTTTCCGATTTTAGAATTCATTTTGTAGCTTAATTCATGCTTAGGGACCCCTAGAATAAAATTATGAAACTTTCCAACTTAGCCCTTAAGAACTTGGGCAGAATGCCCAGAGGTATCAATACGCCTATGGGACAGTATCGAAATGACCTATATCGAAACGTTTCTCTTGTGTTTCGATACGCTATGATGATGGTTAAAGACTAAAGGAAAACATACTCGTATGGATACACCTATATGGGGTATCGATACTCGACCCCATTTCGATACACCCCCTAAGAGGTATCCAAACGATTTGCTACTAAAAACCTTGGTATCGAAACACGGGCTAGGCGTTTCGAAATGCCTGCCTTTCTCGCCTAATTTTTCTCTCTGGGGTATCGATACCCCTGCACGAAAGGTGTAGTTTTAAACCTTCCAACACTTAAAACTCTATCCAAATTTCACCCATTCAATCCCAAAATGTTCCTACACTCTAAAGAGATATTCCTAAACATGTTTAAACTCTAAAAACGGAGTTTCATCAACAAGACAATAATCTACCAATATAGGACATTTAAGCTACCAAGCATCTCATTCAATCAATAACATGATACTAAGCTTAAAAACATGAAATGCATGATTTTTAAGAGTTAGAGGAGTACCAATCTTAAGCAAAACAATAACAACCACAAACTCTTCTTCCTCTTCAAACTTTCTCTTTCCCAAAGCTCCTAAAGGGTTCTCCAACTTGTTACTCTACAATAGAAGGATAAACAACATAGAACCACCCTGGGATGATCTTCAAAGCTTAAAAACACAAAAAGCTGGGATTTAAGCTCTCCAAAAACTATCCCCGAACTAAACTTTCAATCCCTTTTTCTTCACGAACTTAAGCAACTTTCACTTTGATATGTAGATCTCCTTGATCCTTAAAACTTTCTCTCAACCACTAAAACCAGATTTCTAACAAAACTTTCAAAGTTCTAACCTTTTTCCTTTTTTTTCTTGCTTTCAAGCGAGGGAGATGGAAGGTGAAGAGGGAAAAAGAGTGAGATCACTCTGTAGGGGAATTAAAACCCCAACCCCTCTCTTCTCATTTAATTTTGACATTTATCAAAATGCCCCTACTAGACAAGGCTCAACTCTCAACCCAACAAGCCTAAGGCCCGACAAGGCGAAAAACCATTCAACTCGGGGTCCAAGCCGAAGCCCAACTCTTCGGGTTATCCCGACACTCGAATCCGAATTCGATCATGACATTAATGGTTAAAGACCATGGATGACGTGGTAGAACTGATCCATAAAATAATTTTTCCTTGATAAGAGAGCTTTGGATTCCGCATTAATTGCGTATTTTGGCATGCTTTAAATTTGGTAAAAAATTAAAATGATAGAGAAAGTAAAGAAATAAAAGAATCATATAGAGGCAAAAGATTTAACATAAATTTAAAAATTGATCTATTAATTATTAAAAATTTATAATTATTCAAGTTTATGAATTTTATTTATTTTTCAAATTTTATTTAAATTCTAGAGTTAAATTAAATTAATTTAAATTTATAAAATTTAAATAAAATCATTTTTTTAATTGAATCGAGTATTTTTAATCTTTAACTGCCGTATATTACTTTTAGGTTGTAAATTGAGTTTAATTAGTTTTGTGCATACATGAAATGTGAATTCATGGAGTTTAAAGAGACGGGTTTTGAAATTGTGTAATCTTTTTGAAATGACATTAAAAGGCCAATTGAGGATACAACCTAAAGGAGGAAAAATTATTAAGTGACCTTATTCATTTATATGTGGTTTTAAGTAATTAAAATCATTTATTTCAAAAAAAAATTAAAGTGAATCATCACCTCTTTTTTACATTTAATTAGTGGGTGAGTAGTTATTACGTTGTTATTTAAAGATAAACGGTTCTAATTGTTTGGATCATAGATAATATGGTGAATAAGGTTCACCTAATAATCTTTCTTAAAGGAGAGAGATACATTGAGAAATTCTAAAAAACGATCGTCTAAAAAAATTAAAAAATAATTATACTATTTTTTTATAAAATTTATAAAAATTTTAATACATAATTTTTTATATATATCAAAAAATTTATATTTTTTTATAAAAAAATTATATTTTTGATATATATCAAAATTCTTAAAATTTTATAAAATATTTTTGATATATATCCATCCTGTCCCTCTGTCGCAGAATGTGTGGATCTTCATTCTTCCGGTTGTGGTTCGATTCCTCTCGGTCACGGTGCACTTGTCAAACTCAGCAGGAGACTCAACTCGTTTTTTTAAATTGGACTATAAAATATGACTCATAAATTCAAATGACTCTAATTTTTTTAGTTTGACTCTACTAAACTCAGTCAAATACTCTAATTCCATGAAAATGGAAGAGGGGAAACATTCAATTAATAAAATGTTAAATATTTTAATATATCGAATAAAAACTCGATCGAATTTATATTTTTAAGTAACAAATTAATCATCTATTTAAACATAACCACTTGATCCATAAACAAAGACCCACTGCATGGTGCACAGTTATGACTCATTATTCAAACTGTTTATGAGAATTTGATTTTAAAATGGGAAGTAGCAGTTGGAAATTTGGAATCATAAATTCAATGGAGAAAATCACTTCCCTTCTGCCAGTATCAAACTTTGATTTGCATTGATTTCAATTTAAAGTTGATTATGCCTTTTCCAACTCCTGGAGTCACTATTTTCAAAAATATGCATAAAATGTACCTTTCCTCACCCATTTTCTCTCTCCCCTTTTCATTTCTGTACCGTTTCCCACTTTTCTATCACTGTTTATAATTACATTACAGTCCTCTAACTTTTAGGATTCTCTATTTATAACCTTTCGTGTTAACCATCGATGTCCAATCGACTAATTAGGATTATATATTAGAGAGGTTTATTATAAACTTTACTCCAATTCAATTTATTTTATTTAGTCAAAATTCGAATCTCTCATCTTGCATGCATGGATTCAATGATGTTTGTACCAAAGGAATTATATTTGTTGTTCATAAAGTTTGGCAACCAATATAGGGGAAAAGGGTATTCAATTTCAATGAATTTGCTGCAGACTAAGTTCTGGTAGCAGGAGAGAAGAGGGCAGTTTTGTAATGCAAATATGCAATGATGAAAGAGAGAGAGAGAGAGAGAGAGAGAGAAAGAATTGATATAAATTTCCCACAATCGATTGGTTCTTGAATTAACAATCAAAGCTTTATAAGAACCAAAAATTTCCAGAGAAAGAATCTCTCTGTGTGTATATCTATCTAGTAAAGACCCTGGCCCTCCCTACTTCCACTTCACACATGCATAAAAAATGGTAGAGCAAACTTTCTTTTATTAAATTAAGCAAATGAGAAAATGCCCATCTCTTAATTTAGATCTCTAAGACCATTTCTTTTTTTTTTTTTCAGAGAAAATGTGATGAAATGAAACAAATCCCCTGAAAACATTGAATGAAGATTTTGTTTTTTGTTTGAGGAGTAGCTTTCATGGTGTAAACGATTTCATTGTTTTTTTGCTGGGTTTTTTTGGTAAGTCCAAAGCTCTGCTCTCTTTGTTTGTCTCGTCATTTTCATTTCTTGTGAACTTTTGTTCTTGCTCTATTTAAATATGGATTTGTCTTCTTGTTATTGGTGTTTTTTGTAACTTACTCTTTGTCCCCCCCCCCTCCCAAACCTTTTTTTTATCTTTAGTTGTTTTGTTTTCTTTTGAGCTTAATCGTTTTTATGAGGGATTGTTGCTGTAACCGGTTGTTTTTGGGTTTCCATTTCTGTTTTATTTATCTTGCTTGCAACTACTGGTTCGTATATTTGTTTTTGTTTGCAAACCAGAATTAAATTGTGATGTTTCATAATTTATTTATTCAGGTTTTGACATTCAAATTGTGAGCTGTTGTTTCTTTGGAGAAGATGTTGTGTGCTTGCTCAGGTGAACAGTTCAAGTTCGAAGATGCACCTCAGTCGCCGGAATCATTGGCGACTAGAGATTTCTCAGCCAGTGGACTCTCATCCCGGACCGGAGAATGGGAGTCGAAACTTGATGATGTTCAAGTGGATGAAGCTGAATCAACTCTCAAGGAAGCTCTTTCCTTGAACTATGAGGTGGGTTATTTGCCAAACCAATCTATGTACATTGACTGATCGTTTTGCAAGCTAATTAGTTTTGTTTACTTGAATGAGTTTGTAGGAAGCAAGGGCATTATTGGGGAGGCTAGAGTATCAAAGAGGGAACTTCGATGCTGCGCTTCATGTTTTTCAGGGTATTGACATCAAAGGTTTATCACCAAGGATGACTAGGGCTATTGTTGAGAGAACCCGGCAACGAAAACCGCGGTCCAAAGGTGATATTATCTCTTCTAGGGTGATGTCGATGCATTCGGTCAACTTACTTCTGGAAGCAATTTTGTTGAAAGCTAAATCGTTGGAGGAACTTGGGCATTTTAGAGGTATTCCAGTTTTCTCCCTGCAGGGAACTTTGTTAGTAACTTTGCTTCACAATTGAGAAGAATCAAGTTTTGGAATTTTCTTATTTCAGTTTTAGAGGTAAATGATCTTATAATGTATCTCTGATATGTTGAGGATAAGTTTTGATCCAGATGAAGAAAACTTTTTAATATAGTTTGATTGTAACGATCAGGCTTTTACGAATTGGATGATATGAATTGATTGAAAATTCAAGATTTACTATTGAAGATCAGAAATTTTATAAATGGCATTGCACATTATCGATGGCTTATTCCTATAAAATCTGTTGTTAGTGTGTAAGGTTTGAATGGTTCTGATGCACTTTCATTTATCAGATGTTGCGAAGGAGTGCAATATAATTTTGGAGGTAGTTGAGGCAGCATTTCCTAGTGGAATGCACGATGGAATTTCGGAGGATTGCAAAGTTACAGGAGATGTTTCATAAAGCATTAGAGTTGCTCCCTAATCTATGGAAAAAGGCTGGTTTTCTGAGTGAAGCCATAACAGCATATCGTCGAATATTGGTCAAACCATGGAATTTACATCCCCTGAGAAAAGCTAAGTGAGCTGCCACATTACTTTATGGTGGTGTTGAAACAAGCCTCCCTGCTCACTTACTGGTATGGGGTTCTGCCACCCCTAATGGTAATATGGAGGAAGCAATTCTCCTCCTCCTAATACTTATGCAGAAAGTGGCTTACGGAGAAATAGAGTGCGATGCAAATATTATGGATCATCTGACTTTTGCTTTCACCGTTACTGGGCAGTTCGAATTATTGGCAAGTTTATTGGAGTAGGCCCTTCCAGGTATATATGAAAGAGCAAATAGGTGGTATCTTCTTGCTCTATGTTATGCTGCTTCTAGTCAGAATGAGGTAGCATTGAATTTATTGAAAAAGGTTTCTGGCCAGTCAGAAGCAAAGCACAAGCCTCATATCCCGGCTTTACTGTTTGGTGCGAAGTTATCTTCTCAAGATCCAAAGCATGCTCATTATGAGATAGCTTTTGCTCGTAATGTGATTGATTTAGCAGATCAAGTGAATGAACATTTCAAGGGTCATGCCCATAAGTTCCTAGGTGTTTGCTATGGGAATGCTGCTAGAATTTCAACAGCAGATTCAGAAAGAACTCTCTTTCAGAAGGAATCTCTGGGTTCGTTTAACTCCGCTGCTCTTAACATGTTGGAAGATCCTGAATTGGTTTTCAACCTCAGTTTCGAAAATGCAGTTCAGAGGAATTTGGATGTGGCCTTTGACAATGCAATGGTGTACTCTAACATGGTGAGTGAAGACTCGTGTAGAGGATGGAGGTTATTGGCACTAATACTTTCTTCTGAACGCCGGTTCAAAGACGCTGAAACCATACTTGAATTTGCTTTGGATGAAGCTGGTAGTTTAGATCAGTTAGAACTTCTTAGATTAAGAGCTTTGCTTCAGATTGCTGAGGAACGGCCCAAGGAAGCAATTGAAACTTACCGAATCTTGCTATCGATGATTCAAGCACAAAGAGAACCTCAGAACTCCGAGAGCGCGAAGAATTCTGATTTAGAGGTATGAGTTCTTTGGCCTCATACAACAGCATGGATTCATGCATTTCCAGATTATACTTGTGATCAACTTAAAAAAAAAACTCGTTTCATTTAACCTAGTCCGTTGCTTGCTCGTAATTTTTTTCACCCTGCTCATATAATGTCTTTTGCAGAATGCAGCTGAAAGAAAAATCGAAATGGCTGCATGGCAGGATCTAGCTTCTATTTATACAAAAGTTGGTTCGTGGCGTGATGCAGAAACTTGTATAAACAAAGCCAAGTCAGTTGAACTTTATTCACCGAAAAGTTGGCATACAAGTGGTACTACAAATCCCATGAACCATTGCATCTTTGTTATAAAAGCCAACAATGCATGCACTTCCCTTTATAGTTTCCATGTATTTCTGCAGGATTGTTGTTTGAAGCTCAATCACTTTATAAAGAGGCTCTGGTATCCTTCTCGATCGCACTATCCATCGAACCATATTACGTGCCCAGTATTGTTTCAACAGCGATAGTACTTATACGACGTGGCAGTCAGTCGTCACTCCCGATTGCGAGAAGCTTTCTGATGAATGCTCTTCGGTTAGAACCGACAAATCACGATGCTTGGATGAACCTTGGGCTGATTGCAAAACTGGAAGGCTCGTTGGAACAAGCGGCTGAGTATTTCCAAGCAGCCTATGAGTTGGAGATGTCAGCTCCGGTTGAAGCTTTTAAGTGATGTGGGATTAGCCTAGAATCTATATATATTATCCATGAAAGTCAATTTTGCTGGGTCTACGCACATTGATTATCCTATTAAAAATGTACAGAAATCTCTTAGTTTATACCTTCCATTCGTTTTTATGCTAAAGTCAAAATTACTTTCTGAAACCACCCTCCTGTCGCCAGAGACTGTCATATGTTATTATATTGATAAAACATAAAGTAAACATCTCGAAATATATTGTTTTAATAAGGTGTAATAGTCGAAACAATTCCTAAGTTATATTTTGTTTTGAGAATGTAAAGTATTTTTTTTTTGTCAAAAGATATATTAAATGTTTTTATTATTATTATTTTAAGTATTTTATTGATAAAACATAAAGTAAACCCGAATCGATTTCACCCAAACTAAAAAACAGCTGAACTGAAGACAACCAAAATAAATGAAAGATGTTAAAATAAAAAAACAAAGATGAGATGTGAACTGTCATACAACTTATTAAAAAGTCAAATTGTTGAAATCATTTTTTAAAGATTAAAAATAACTTGGACGATTTTTTTTTTGAAATTTAAGGTTTTCTTTAAATTTTAATTTTTGAAAAGATTAATGTCATTATCGATCATTTTGGTAGATCAAACATTATAAAACTTTCATGTCTATATCAGTACGAGTTTTTCCCCTAAAAAATTCAGTTTAAGATTGTAGCGACCATTTTTTTATCATTAAAAAATTTTAATATTATAAAAATTTATGTCGAGGTAAGAAGGATAGGGGTTACTAGTGGAAACATCGGGAAAAAAAAGAAAGTTAGAATTTAGGTAATTAGGTCATGAAAATTAGAATTGGGAATTTAGACCTAAAATTTGGGATTGAAAATTAGGGTTTCGATTTCAAAAAAGGAATTTGGGGATTTTGAAATTAGGGTTAGGGATTTTAAAAAAAAGGATTTTGAAATTAAGGTTAAAAAGATTGGAGTCGCCACCGATCACTTTTGGTAGACCGGACACCGTAAAACCAGAGATTCGAAAAAGACGGGTTCGAGTGTCGGTTACAGTTAAAAACGGGTTTAGCGTTAAAAACCGCCAAAAAATTGGCACCTTTATCAAAATGACCGCTTAATTAATTTTGGATTTTTCGAATTTAAAGTGACATTTAAATTAATTATTTGTTTAAGAATTCAGATTTATTTTAAATTTACCGTGTCTTTATCCGAAGATAACGCATACACCACCATTCTTACGTCGGATAAGACGGGCCCGTTACGACCGAATACAGACGTTAATGTTAGGTTCATTAATGGAGGGTGTGAATCGAGAAAAATAATACAACAAAGTAAGATACATAAAATAAACAAATATGGCATAATAAAAAAGCATAATAAGATAAATGTGTACAAAATGTAAATACATGAAAGAATAAAAGACATGGCAAATATGTACAAAGTAATAAAATGCAAAAAATAATATATGTACATGATACAAATTAAATTAAATAAACATGCATGCTACATATAAAATCAAATGAAATAAACACATACCATACTTAACAATTTAAATATGATGAAAAATATGCATAAAAAACACATGCATAATAAATTAAAATGTACAAATATAAATAAAACAAAAGAACACATAAAATGACATTTAAACATGTAAAAGAAGCATATAATATATATGAAACAAGAAATAAACTAACAAAATAAAAATAAAAATAAATAAATAACAATTAGAGTAAAAAGATAAAATGTTACTGGAAAGGACTAGGTTGAACAAAAATGAAATCCCGGGGCCAAAATTGAAAGAAAAATAGTCTTTACTTTAAAACAATGGTCATATTGAAAAAATTTAAAAACACCCAAGCCCTCAAAACGCTATTTTGAAGCGAGGAAGGGCTTGAAAAATAAGTCATAAACACGGAGGGACCATAAGTAAAATAAACCAATTTTTAAAAAACGGTTATGACATGAATTGGGACCAGATTGTAAAACCAAAGAAAAAGAGGAGGACCGCGGGAGTGAAAAGAGGTACACGGAGGAATTTATTATGGTATTAAACCATTTCGAGAATTTTTATCGAGTATAAAACTCATTTATTTCACCTCAAACGTCCTCCTCTCCCATATTTCCCATCCGAAAGAAAAAAGGCCAACAAAACTCTCTGTAATATTCATCTAACACCCAGAAAAAAACATGAACATTCTTCATGTTCATAAACACAACCCAAAGACCACCGTCACTTTTCAGAAAACCGCCACGGTGGCCGGCGAGTTTAAAAAACGTTTAAACTCCCTTTTCCGAAAGCCTAAACAAAAACCTTGCTTAGATCTTTTAGAAAACCAAATCGAAACGCTTCTTTTTCGTTAAAAACCGAAGTGAAAAACTCTTTTTCTTAGTTGAAATCGAAAGCGCAACAAGCCCTCTCCTTACTCGGTTTGGCTCACCACTATTGATCCGGGGATCGTGTGTTTATTGCCGGCGAGGAAAGGACACAGAGGGAAGGACTCAAAACCAAAGAGAAAATGGGTAAGATTCGAAAACCTAAAGCTATTTTCCCTAATGCAAAAAAGAACGAAGAGGTTATTGTTACCTCTGGAAAATGCTTTCTTTCGATTGATAATGGAAGGGGTAAAAAAGGTCCCTTACAATGGTGATTTTACTCTGGCTTTATAGCCGAAATTACATGCGATTTCTGAAATATCCTAAAAAATTGCTATTGGCTTCTCTGGAATTTTTTTGTCGTGGCCTCTGATATTCTCTGAATATGGTCTCTAAATTTGGTGTATTGCTCTGCAAATTCGGCCGAAATCCGTTCGTATTGCTCTGATTTTTCTGTATTTTTTTGGCCTTGTGAGTATTATTGGAATTGTACGAATCTGATGCTGCACTTCTTTGTCTTTTTGCATGAATCGACCATCGGAATGAGGGAGGGGACCACCGTACGAACGCTGGCGATCGGGAACTGAAGGGACGTCTGGTATTCGAATGGTCAAGCGCGTGTGCCACACGCGCGCGTGAGGCAGTGGAATAGTCGGCGCGTGTGGCGAGTGGGGAGACCAGGAGCCTTCATTCATCTTCATTGCAGACCGTTAGATCTTGTCCAGATCTAACGGTTGGGGCTTGGCTGCTGTAGAGAGAATAATAAAGGGGTTAGGATTTTTTATTATTAGATGGGTCAACCGGTTCTGATCTTAAATGAAACGGGCTCTTGTAATTAATATTAAAACGGGCCTGATGTAATTATTAACGGGCTTATATTTTATTTAATTTGGGTTTGTGTTTTATTTATTAATTAAAACATGTAAATGGACTGGAATTAATAAACATTTGGGTTTATTATTTAATTACTAATCTGTTTCATATAATAAAACAAATAATAATAATTATAATAATAAATGATAATAATAAATAATAAGTAACAATAATAAATGATATTAACTTAAAATGAAAAATAAATAATAATAATATTAAGATAGAACCGAAAATTAAATGAAAAGAGAGAAAGAGAGAAAATAATAATAATAATAAATAATAAATAAAACTCAAAACTTAAAATGAAAGGAAGTGAATAAAAAATATATATATATATAGAATAAACAAGAATTATAATATAATAATATTTTTAGATTTTTTATGATAAGTTTTGAAAGATAAAAAACAACCATAATAAAATATATTTTTGGATTTTTGAATTAAAAATATATATAGTAATATTTTCGATTTTTTGGTTTAGTAACTACAAGCCCGTTATTCGAATTTAACGAAAATTAAAACCCGTGTTTAAACCCCGGATAAAATTAGTGATTACAAAGATATACAATAATGTATCAGTATGATATTATATCGTATCGATACGAACCTCGTAAATTTAATACTTTAATCTTTTAATTTCCTTTTAAAACATGTCTAAAATATTTGAAATATATTTTCAAGATGATTGAACTTTAAATAAATTTTTTAATATTTTTAAATTAATTAAATTTTTTTAATTATAATATCAAAACAAAAATTTTAACAAATTTATCAGGTGCAAAAACACGCAGATACATTGGTGGATACTAATATGCCTATAAAGCCTCCTAAGCCCGGTCATCAACCCTTCTCCCACTTATCAAGCCAGTTATGCCTAACGCCGTATTTCCCAGGAATCTCACCTCAAATTACGGGTGTTTAACTTCGGATACTTGGATATTTAGGTATATAAATTTTTGGTCCGGGTTCAATTCGGATTTTATGATACCTGAAAATTTAGGTAATTGGGTACTTGAATTTTTAATTTTTTATTATAAATTTTAAATTTAATTTTAAAATAATAATAAATTTAAAAGTTTAAATTACATAATCTAACAACGAAATATAAAATTTTAAAACCCTAATTACATAATCTAAACATAAATTTTAAGATCCAAATTATATAATCTATTTAGAAACAAAACATAACATCTAAAGGAAGTTTATTTAAAAACATTTTTTAAAATATTTTTAATTAATTTAATTTATTTTAATATATAAAAAATAATAATTTAAATAGTAAATAATTTTGAATTGATTTTCGTATTGGTTAATACTAGGGGTGTTCAAAAATACCCGACCCGAATGACCCGACCCGACTACCCGAACATAAAAATTCGGGTATTTACTTGAATTTTTTTTTGGTCCAGGTCGGGTACCTGGCCCGTCATTTTTCGAGTCGGGCCCGCGTCACAAAATTACAAATTTTCGGGTACCCGATTACTTTCGGGTACCCGGTTCTATTTTTTTATTTTTTTATTTATTTTAAATATTATTATTTAAACAAAATATATATTATTATATTTCCATATCAAACAATCTAATTTCTAAATCTCAATCCCATAAACTTTATTTTTAAAAAAGAATTAGAGACTCATTCTAAAAAAATAAAATTAAGATTCATTGTAAATTATAAATTTAGTTTATCGAGTTGACAAAATTCGAACTTTACTCATTTAGATATACACTATTTTTGTATATGCATTGATGAATACGAAAATCAACTCAAGATTATTTACTATTTAATCATTAATTTTTATATATTAAAATAAATAAACTAATTAAAAATATTTAAAAAATATTTTTTAAAAAATTCCTTTCGACGTTATGTTTTGTTTCAAATTAGATTCTATAATTTAGATCTTAAAATTTATGTTTAAATTATGTAACTAGTGTTTTAAAAAATTTTATATTTCAATGTTGGATTACGAAATTCAAAATTTTAAATTTATGTATATTTTTTAATATTAAATTTAAAATTTTATAAAAAAAAATTAAAAAAACGGCTACCCGAATTTTCGGGTACCCGGGTATTTGGGTACCCAAAGTACTGGGTACCCGAAAAATCCGGGTCGAACACGGACCGAAAATTTAACTACCCGAAGGTCCGGGTACCCGAATAACCGGGTACCCGGATTTGAACACCCCTAGTTAATACACATAATACACAAATAATGCAAATCTAAACAAGTAAAGTTCAAATTTTGCCAACTCGAAAAACTAAATTTATAATTTACAATGAATTTTAATTTTCTTTTTTACAATGATTCCCTAATTATTTTTTAAAAATAAAGTTTAAGGGATCGAGATTTAGAAATTAGGTTGTTTGATTTGGAAATATAATGAATATAAGTATATTTTATTTAAATAATAATTATATTTAAAATAAAAAATTAGAACCAGGTACCAAAAAATTTATAATTTTGTGACCCGGGCCCAACTAGAAAAATGACAAACCGGGTACCCGACCTAGACTTTTTTTTTTGGCTAAATACCCGATTATTTATGTTCGGGTAGTTGTGTAGTCGGGTCGGGTCATTCGGGTTGGGTATTTTTGAACACCCCTACCTAAAATGAATCAAATAAGCCTATTTTGCTCTCGTCTTTTTTTATATAGAAATAAGGATAAACTACATAAATGATCTCTAATTATATTTTAAATATTTTTTATCTTTTAACTATCATAAGTTATAAATTAGTCTCACAATTTAAAAATTATAACAAATTAGTCTAATTTTGTTTAAAAATTATTTATTAATGACGTGATAGTTAATATAAATTGATATAATTATATAATTAGTCCTCAAGTTTTATACTTATTTTTATTTGACCCTAATTTTAAAAATCAACTTATATAATTTTAATAATTTATCAATTAAGTCTCATTTTTATCTCAAGTTCTATTTTTTCTTTTTTCTTTTCAAAAATATTTTTTTCATTATGAGTGTGAATCTTTCTATCTTTTATAAGATAAAAATTATTATTGAAAGAAGCTTGAGAAACAAAGTTGTTTCTGAGTTTTTGTTGACCATTAGGTAAATTTAAAAATAAGATCCTAATAATAAATATTAAAAGTTAAATTTAAAGAGTATAAAAAATAAATAAATTTATTCTTAAATTATTATTTTTATTACACTCAATAATTATCAAATAAAAAATATCAAGAAATTTTATTAAATACCGAACAACTTACACAAAATAATTTTTACGAGTATTTTTCGCGTAAACAATATATAATAAAAATTATGAAGAAAAAAGTAAGTGATAACACCTAAGTTTTTGTCGTTGAAGTTGTGTCTCAAACTTAATTATAACATATCAACAATAAATCTTATAAACCATAAATAATCTTTTTGATTAAATGAATTATTGTCTTCTTGATATATCTAATCAGAAATTATAAATAAAAATTTAAAAATAAGTTATAAAAAAATAACATAAGAAATAGGTGATATGATGAGAAATTGAGATTTATAGAACAAGAACAATGAAAATATTATTTATAGGTGTATATGAATTTTTTATTTTCAATCTAAAATAAAAATATTATTATGATATTAATTATGACTATAATAGACTAGTACCTAGATTAATTAGATAATTATTTTATAAATTAAGAGGCCCACTTTAGTTTTAAATCTTTTAAAAACTTTTTATATTTTAACTGCTCTTAATTTTTAATATAAATTAATAGTAAAAATTTTAAATTTAATCAATTTTAATAATAATAATTATTTTAGTTTAATTGACCAATAGATCCTGCACTGTTTTGGGGCCTGGGCCGTCGTCCCTGCTGCCCAGGCACAGAGACGACTCTTGAGAAGCCATAATTGTAATTTCATGAAGCTTGAGAATCCACCATCTTCCATACATATACAACGAAAGCATTGGTAGATTTCGCACCGGTTGTAGTTACTCTTTGAAGAGCACTTTTGAAGTTTCAATTAGGTCCCTTCCACCATCTTACAATTGCAGAGATCATAGATGGTACATTTGAATACCCGTTGCTTCATTATCCTACAGTGGAAGATATGAAAATGGCTAATTGTGTATGTTTATGGGCTTAACTTTGTTTTCTCTTTTATTGTACAATATCAAAAGATGTTTATATCTATGGTCGAAAAGTTTTTTTTAAAAAGGAAAAATAGAATTTAAGGAAGAAATGAGATTAAATTGACAGATCATTAAAATTATGTGAATTAATTTTTAAAATTAGGATCAAATAAAAATAAGTGTAGAACTTGAAAGTTAATTATATAATTATATCAATTTATATTAACTGTCACGTCATCAATCGTTAATTTTTAATGACATTTGACCAATTTATTATAATTTTTAAATTGTGGGGACAATTTATAACTTATAATAACTGAAGAGAGTAAAATATAATTAGAACATAATCAGGGGATTATTTATATAGTTTACCCTAAAAATAAAACACACCGAATTCAGGCGAGAACCACTCCCCATTTTCTCCCAACCAAACTCCTACCATTCAAGCCTTTTTCGTCGATCACCTTGTTGCTTCGTCAGCCATTATAGGCGATTCTTGGCCATAATTTTTCTTTTTTAAAACTTAAATTTTTTTTTTTTTTTAAATCCTAAACTCTAGATTTGATCTCTATTTGATAGTATGTTCATATTTTTTACTTAAAACCTAATCTTACTTAAACCAAGCCCTCTTCAACTCCACACAATAGATAAGAACTCCTGTCTCCTACTAGCACATATTGTTTTCCGATTTACTCTTTATATTTTAATTTTTGTTTTTCTTTTTCTTTTATGTAAATTGATATTTGTGTTTTATTTTGCGGGAATTAAAATGAAAGATAGGAATACTTTCCGGGTGAAATTTCGGTGACAGTTGTATTCCGTCAGTGATGGTTCAGATTTCAGGCGCCTCTTCCTGTCCCCAACGGCCGATCAAATTCTCTAAGTGAGTCTTTTTTTCTCTTCTTTTAATATTAATATTATTAATTATTTTTTATTAATATCCGATAAATTTTGGTTACAGAAAAATATATTACAGTCATTTTTGTTACGTTATTTCTTGAAATTAATTAATTAAAAATATTTATTTTATTATTTTTTAATTTATCTTTTTATCAAGCGAAATTTAATAAAAGTAATTTTATTCAAATAAAGATTTACTTTATAAAAAAATAAATTAAAAAATTAATAAAAATAAAAACAATTAATTAATCCATTAATAACATAATAAAAAATTACTTCAAACATTATTTCTCGTGAGTGCACTATGACTTCGACAATGTTTAATATTGCGTTCTAAACCAGCTTTTGGGCTAAAAGCTGGTTTAGAATACAAAAGTAATGTTAAACAATTAACTTTTACAAAAAAAAAAAAAAACTGTGTTTGAAAAGTGTTTTTCAACCCAAACGCAAAAGGTAAAATTTTTAACTTTTGAGATTGGAAAAGTGCTTTTATGAGTCAGATTACAATTTTAACATTCATTTACTATGTTTTATTATAATTTAATTTTTACAAATATATAATTATATTTAACGTAAATTATTTTTTTAGTTTAACAATTATATATATTCAAGTAAAAATTATATATTTTCTCAAAAGTATTTCTGAAAAACATTTTTCAAAAATAATTTATATATTCATTTATTAATATTTCTATATTTTATCATAATTTAAATTAATAATATAATATGAAAGAATTTGATTATCATTTAAATAAATATTTTTTAACTTATAACATCATGTCTAAAATAGTCATTTATTTTCTTAAAAACACTTTTTAACAACAATACTAAACACATATATCTCAAATTAAAAATTAAAAAAAATTCACTACAATTTTTCACCTCACTTTTCAAAAGTAATGCCATTCATCAATAATGTTATACGGGGATGTTAGCCTTCAGCTGGCTCTAGTTAAGGATAAAGAAGCACAAATGCACAATCCATATGTTTTTTTTTCGAATGAGTACCTGGTGTTATGGCTATCCCCTTTTATGGGCCGCAACCAAGCGAGCTGTGTTGAAGTTGGATTAATAAGGCACAAGTGAGTTAAGAGACACTTGTTCGAGTGGATCACTGGGTTGATAGTTTTGCTCAAGCCTCAATTAGAGTAAAATTGGGGGAGCATAAACTAGGTTGGGTTTGAAGATGAGCTCTTCTGAGTGTCTATTGCCTCATCAGATGGTTCAGTGTTTTGGCAACATCGATGAGGACATCGAAAGAGAAAGTGGGGAGACTGTTAAGGCTAACCAGTCTTGGACTAGATCGATGAGGACATCGATAAGAGGAAGTGGGGGAGAATGTCATGGTCGTCTCGTTTAGCATAGAGATCCTACCATGATGAACGCTTTTGAGACCGAGCAGATGCGGGCTTCAGAGCTGATATAAGCAATCCCTAAGGAGCAACCAAGTAAGGATGCGAGTCGGGATGCTTTTGGAAGGCATTGAAGACCTTGTTCAGAAAGTGTCCCCGGTTGGGACGAAGCAACGTCTACTCGTGGAATACTTGGTAAGTTTTATTTTCTCTTTAGTGGGAAGTGAACTGGTGTTGGGTCTCCACCATCCCCCTAGCCATAGGCTAGCAGTGGAGCTACCATGTTGTAAGTGACCTTCTCCTAGGCCTATGTGGGGCCTAGGTGTGCGGACGTTGGGTCCAAGTGGATGACACAACGTCTCTCTAGGGTGTGTCTCTAGGGACGATTTGGGGCCTTAGTGCCCCTTATCGCACTCGAGTTGGAACCATGGGGTTGCCTTCTAGCATTCGCTAGGCCCTACGGGATTCTGTGTTGGATTGGTTATATTACCCGATGCTAATTGTGATGACGCTTCCGTGTTTGGTCCTTGGTGAAGGACGTATTGAAAGCTGACTTGTCTAAAATATATTCCTTTTCAAGTGCCGTACGGCTTAGCCATCTAAGGGTGTAAGGGCTAAGACCTGCCACTTAAGGGTGCGAGGGCTAGGTCCGTGACGCCTGACACGTGGTAGTTTTGAGCGAAAAAAATTCAACAATCGGTTTTGTTAGGTTGGATATGGTTGTAATATTTTTAAAATGAGCGGATAATGCTGTAATGGATTGTAATAGTAGGTAAATGTTTGGGCTTTATAACTAAAATGGACTTTTGAATATCTGAAAATAGACATTTGATTGTAAAATATTTGGATTTATTTATTATTTATATTATATATATGTATATACCCAGATAAATTTAAGTATTGAAATTTGAACTTAAATATTGTACCCATTTTTTTTCAATATGACACAATATATTTTAACTCCTAATCTATGATATTTGTTATATTATATTTAAAGTCGGATTTAAATAAATCTAACTTTGAACAATAATTTTTTAAAAATACCTATATTACAATCTTAAGAATGTCTTAAAGTCGGATTACGTTGTACTTGTTTTTAAGAATATTTCTGAAGAATTATTATTTAAAGTCGAATTCATTGTAGCAAATGTTATAGATTAAAAATTAAAGTGTACTATGTCATATATTAGGATTTTTTTTGGATACAATATTTAAGTCAATTCTCCTTTAAGTATTATATGTCTATTTTTGTTCATTATTATGAAAAAGAGAATTCGATAAAAACTAAAAAAACATAAATTTTATCGGAATCTTTCGATTACCGTTCTCAATTGCAAGTTCTTATTATGAACTTCCACTCTTCCTTCCTATTTAGAAAGTTTAAATAAGTTCTTTATAAGGTTGTCGAAACTATTTTTTAGAGAATAAAAATAGCAAAGATGACTTATTTGTAAATTTGAGATTTTTTAAATTCGATTTAAAAAAAATAGAATCACTATCAGACATTTTTTATAGATTGAAAATCATAAAAAATAAAGAGATTTTTTTTTAATTAAGATTCAGAAATTGTTTACGTGTGAGGAAGGAATAACACCCATAAAAGCTCGAAATTGGTACCTTTTAATTTTGTGTTATATTTTGGCATTTTCAAATAATAATTTGAATTTAATTATTAATTACATTATACTTAAAATGAAAATATTCTTTTTATAATAAAATATATTTTTATTTTGAAATAAAATTAGAAACACCATATATGCTAGGGACAATATCTTATATTTTTAAAAATACATTTACATTATCTTATATTTTTAAAAATACATTTCACTTATAAAAAGTTTTCTATGCATGTATTAAATATTAAATGGTTCAGTTTAATTACCTTATTTAATTGTCTCTAATTAAATATTGTATTATTTAATTTCGAATTTTATATATGATAACACCCCATTATTTTAGGGTACGTCACCTAATTAAATTTTAAAATTATATATAGTAATCCTATTTAAGGTTCTATTTATTTAATCTAACTTATTTAATATTTTTTAGGGTTTAATAAACAACGATTACTCTATTAATGAATCTATATTGAATAATGTTCAATTACTTTTAGGATGTTATTCAAATTTATTCTCAAAATTTTCAATCAATATTCATTAATTTATTATAATTATTTATCATATTTAAATTATTAAAAAATTATTTAAAGAATCTAAGATTATAGTTATAATATTATTATAAATTAAATCTCGGTGTTTAAAGTAAATTGTCACTACATGATTCAATTAAATCATACATTTGATAATTATACAAATAATTGTGTTTAAATGAATAATTTCATAACAATTAGAAAAAACATGATAAAATTATATATGTATTTTTATAATTTCTGATTTTATTAGAAAAAACAAATTGAATACATTAAAAAATTGAGAACTAAAGTGCTATAACATTGAAAGTAAGGCACAAGTCTCAGTGGGATTCACGGACCTCTAACCCGAAGACCGAACCTATATAAAGATCCCATTATCCCTATTTTAATTTTATTTTCATTTTTAGATTTTGCTTTCTTTCTACCTTCTCAATCTTGAATTTTTTCCATAATTTTAACCTAAAACGGATTAAATTTTGTTTTCTTTACTTGGTGTTCATACGGTGTTCTACATTTTCATGAACATTGGTAGCATCCATCTCCGTTTGAACTTCGACCTCCATCGGTACCTATTACGATCACCATGATAATTTTTTTGCCATATTTCAATTATCATATATCCTTGTCCACCACTATAAGACGATTTTCAATCGTAGGATATTTTCTGTCCACAATAAATAATCCCAAATTTTTTTATTAACACTCTAAATCTTTAAACATAATTCTGATTCGATAGAATCATCCATCTTTTTAACCCTTCTAACTTAGATATAACCCAAACTCAAACCCTCTTTGATTCCATTGTATCAAATGAACACTCCGACCATTTTTTTTTCATTTTCCCATTTTCCTTTATATTTACTTTAATTATAGTTTTCATACATCTTTTAAAAAACTAATATTTTGTTTATATTATTTTAAAAAAAGATGAAATAAAGAGAAGATGTAGCTCATCGATTGTAAGTTTAAAGGTATGATTTACTCTTCTAACAATAGTCAAGTTTTTTCGATGATGCCTTAGTTTTCAATAATTGTTCGACTTTTCTAAGTGCATTTCTCTCTTTTAAATATGGAAATTATTATTATGTTATTAATTATCCTTTTTAATGTTCTAATTTTTTCTCTTCCTATTTATAGGGTTGTTAGAAGATGATATTGTCACGTCCATAAAACTTTCACTACCTAGAACGTGCGGCCTTAGACGCTTCTCGCTCAACTCAATGCCTAAGTAAGTTTGAAATGATAAAATCTTGAATGCTAAGATACTTATGGAAACAAAATAACAATTGAAAGGCAAATGATGCCAAATAGAAAGAGAAGATTTGAGTGAATGATTATTTTATTCCTCAAAGAAGAAGAGTGTCAAATAAGATGGGGTATACTTAAAACCCCTACATCCAATGGCTAGAAATGATTACATAAATGATGTAGATTTTTTTATCTTTAATTCCTTATCCTATGCCTTGGTTGGTAAACATTCCATAAATACAAGATTTACATGGATAAGGATAAGGATAAGATCAAGGAGAGCTACTTGCCAAATCTGATGTGCATGTCTTTTCAACCTCGACTATTTTGGACATGATCTCCAAGGGTGCTAAAAATCAAACCTGGGATCCCTTAGATGATGGAATGGGTGTTGAAATGCCTTAAATGTTATGGAGTAATTCTGTGGTAGCCTGGTGTGCATTAGTCTCGGGCCTTAAGGTACAGTCCCTAACGCTCTCCCTCATTGGATCTGGTGACGCCTACATCACCTGACTAGAATAATATCACTCCACTTAATCTTTGAATTTACAAAGAGCCTCGGCATGCTCCAAATTGCCTTCAGTATTGGGAAGTCTCTTCCAAAGAACAAAATACTCATACCTTGGTCGATGTCATGGTTTTTGGATGACTCTTTCTTCCTGGACTTCTTGAACTTCATTTTCTTAGGAGACCTTCACTCCTACTGGATCTTGGTGTGATTTTCCTCATTTTGGATTTGAATCATCTTGATGATATGACTTTAATAAATTGACATGGAACACTAGTTGAGCTCGGATGGTCGATGGTAACTCGATCTTGTAGACCATAGTGCCTACTCGCTTCACGACTTAGCAAGGAATAGATTACAAATTCAAAATTTCATGTCCCTTCTCTTTGTATTAGCTCACTTTTTGGTTTATTTATTCGTCTTATGCAAACAAGCTCGAGCTAAGTCATGATTCGCTTGCTACTCCTTGGAAAACTTGTGTACTGTTGGGTTAGGACTCTCATACTTGGCAACAACCGTATTGGGTGTAAACAGTTTTTACTCGATCATGATCTTGAATTAACTCTATTTTATCGCCTTGCTCCGTTGTAAGTTGTAGGAAAATTAAGTCACGTCTAATCGCATCGACCAATAGCATTGTATGACACTCACATAATGCCTCATATAGATCTCCAAAAGTGTATTCACTCTTTTAACTAGCCCATGGATCTATGGATGAACACTTATTGAGAAGTTCAAACTAGATCCCAAAAGCTTGAACAATTCTATTCAAAACCTCCTAGTGAATTGTATGTCCCAATCACTAATGATCATCTTTGGCACTCCCAATATTTCACTATGTTCTTGAGGAAAAGACGAGCTGCATCCTCAGCTGCACATATTTTTAACGTTGAAATGAACATCGCATACTTGGAAGACCTATCAACAATAACCATGATGTTTGATAGTTCATTAATGTCGGGCAAACTGACTATAAAATCCATGAAAACATTTTCCTATGGTCTCCTGGGAATGGAAAATGACTGCAGTAATATCACAAGTTTTTTTTCTTTATCTTGTCCTATTGGAACACAAGACAAGTGTTCATATAGGCTTCAACATCTTCGTCCATGTATGGTCAATAGTACTGCTCGATAATCATTTTCATTGTCCAATTCATCCCTGGATGGCTAACCCACTTGGAATTATGACATTCCTTCATGAGCTTCTTAAGCAACGGTCCAATTTAAGGCACATAGAGATGATGTCCTCAGGCACAAAGCAAGTCTCCCTCGAGCTAAAACTTTCTGGTTTTCCCTTCTTTGACATACACGATCAACATTATGGTTATTGGGTCATGTGACAATCCCTCTTCTATGCACTCTAACAACTTTCCTTTTGGTAGGTTCACTAACTCCATGTTGTACCTTTGACTTAAGTTATCAACAACGATGTTCATTTTCTTTGGCTTGTACTCTATGGAAAAGTAAAATTTTGTAAGAAACTCTTGCTAACGGACCCTACTTTAAAGATAATTTGCTTTGGTTAGAAAATAATTATTGGAAACATTATCAGTGTAAACCATAACCCCAAATCCAAATAAATACACAAACAATTCACTACTACTATTATCTATTTCTCATGGATCATGTATCTCTTCTCGGTTTCATTGAGCTTCTAAATTTTAGAAGTAACTAAATTCCCCTCTTGCATTAGGACCCCACCAATGGAAACATTGGACGAATCAGTGTAAATTCGAAAAGATTGATGTGATTAGGAAACACCAAAATCCGATCACACTCCCTGACCTTCTTCAATCCCTCAAAGGCTTCTTAACACTTGGTGCTCTAGTACTAACCTTATCCTTCTTCAATAGATCAGTCAATTGTGTGGTGTTATTGGAGTAACTTTTGACGAACCTTCGATAATAATTGGCTAGCCTTTAGAAGGATCTAAACTCGGTCACCTTGGTTGGAGGCTTCAAATCTTGAACATGGTTGATTCATTAGTCAAAAAAGTTTTAATGTGAGTTGGAACCTTCTTGCATACCCCCTTTTGAATTGGATGGATGAGATCATCTTGACCCCAACTCTTGCTCCTAGATCTACCGGAATAATGCATTGAACCCTTGAGTCCATTATGTATAAACAATCGATAGTTGATATAGGAGTCCTTTTCAGAGTCTCCTTGGTATTCACGATTTTGATGAACCCACTTACCTTCTCAACATGAAAGTCAAATTTTTTTTGTGTCCTATTCTAACATGAATAACTTTAAGGAACTGATGTTTACTATCGTGCTCAACTTGTGTCCTGTTACAATGATGTCAATGAATATGAAATCCTTCTTCTTGGAACCCTTATTGACCTTTCTGGAATTAAGGATAGATCCAAGTTTGAGGGTATCCTTCTTACTTCTCTTGGATGGAATAACTTTTTGTCTCTATGAATAGTTGTTTCGGAAGTGCTTACCTCCATAATCGAAGAATCTTAATGGTCTTTGGGTTTTATATTCTCTAAGTTGTAGGTGACCTTCATTTGGTTATCGGTTGGATTCATTCCTTGGTTTAGCTTCTCCACCTTTGCCTTCGTTAACTCAATACTTTATCTTTGGTTTGGTTTACTCTTTCTTATTGTCACTATGATCCTTCAATGATTCTATAACTGCTATAGCTTAAGAGAGTTCTTTTACGTTTCTCTTTTCTAACTAGGTACACGATCATGACTCCATGAAATGAAAAAAATGCATATTTCTCAAAAAAGTTCGAGATTTGAAGTTGAAGTTTATTGAATTCTCGAAAATAGTCACAGATGGTTCCAATTTTCTTAAGTGCTCTAAGTTTCAATCTAGCCTCCTTCTTTGCATTGCTTGGGTAAAACAACTTTTCCAATTTTGTTTGAAAATCAACCCATTTTACAAAAATGGTGCCCCTACGCTTCTTATCTGAAAAACTACGTTGCCACCTCAAAAGAATGTAATCAAACAAATAAATTGAAAAAAATTGTTACCTTTTTTATCCCCCATGATACACATTGCCTTAAAATATTTCTCATGTCCCCATATGAAGTTCTCAACTCCTTGAGCAGATTTTAGTCCCTTTAAACAGCTTGGGCTTTGGGGTATTGATCCTAGGCTTGGTCATAGTTGCTTCACCCGTCATGACATTCAACATGGCATTCTTGTAGATAAGTAGCTCTAAATTGTCACACATTTAAAATTCATACGCTCTTTTAGTGCAAATATAAATTGTTCTAAGTTATATTATAAAATATTATCTTTCCCACAAGGATTGGTGTTACTTTCACAATCTATTCTTCTTGACAGAGAAAAATAAAGCACAAGTGATTTGATTTGATTTGGATTTGGAATTAAACTAAAGTATTTAACTAAATTAATTAAAATAACTAATTTTGAAATCAAGTTGAGAAATAGGCAAGATTAAATTACTTCGTAGTGTGGATTCATAATGTAAACTATCTCGGTTTTACAATACAAGGTCAAGTTTGCCGCCTTGGTGGGGTTATGCTTGAGCGACAAGTTGACAACTCAAAGTTATATAGAACGTCCTATGATGGCTCCTACTTATGCCTAATTTAGAGTGTTATTCATGGCCACGTCTTGATGATACCCCTATGTGAATTAAGGATGAACACCAATCGATTTTACGTTCCTTTTAGTCGTTGAAATCCGAACTTATCCTTAAGTTGAGTTTATCTTTACCAAAGTTGGTAAAAACCGTGTTTACTCGTTTTGTGAGTCTAAATATCTCAATATTAGACCAATATGTTTTTCCTCAAAAATTTGTAATGCCCCAAAATTGGGCTTAGAAGTTTGTGAACCGGTTTTGTTAGTTTAGCATATTTCGAGATTAAATAATTAAAAATTAGTTTTAAATCAAAATAAATTATGGAAAAATATCTTAAAGTCATTATTTAATATATATTTGACTTAGGTAAAATCAATTTGAAAATTGAACCTTGAATCCTTAAGATTTTGAAATTAGTGACTATTTTATAAAAATTGAAACTTGAGAATAATTTCATAACTAAGCCAAAACTTTGAATCTTTAAGGGGCTTTGATCCAATTGTAATCCTAGTTGATCTAAGCCTTACAAGGGCCTATTTTAATAACTCATAACCCATAATTTTAATTAAATAACCCAAATTACTTAATTTAATTCCTAAAAACCTATTTCATATCATAAATATAAACCTATTTTTAATATTTCGGTTTATCCTCTTTTGGGCAGCCACTCCATCATATTTTCAAAGTTAAACACCAATATTTTCAATAAAAATTTGTTTGGTTAATTTTTTATATTTTTGTTCTTCAAAATCTCTTCTTTTTTCTTCGGTTTTACTTGTTTTTAAACCTTGGAACGAGGTTGGGTCAATTTTGGAGGTGAGAATCATTCAAACTATAAATTAAACATAAATTTATTTAATTAAATTACGAAGTTCTTGACTGATTGCAATAATCTTTAAAGTTTGGAATCAATAAAATCGGTTTTCTTGATAAAAATTCTATTGTTTTCTTGATTTTCGTTCAAGGATTTTACATGGCTGTTTTTGATGCCTAAATACATGAATCTTGAAGTGTGTATATGTAATTAAGATGAATATTAATTATCTAATCCCGAACATACGGTTTAAGTGATGTTTGGAGAGGTTTTCGGTGAGTTTCGTTTAGGTTTTATGGTATTTTTAGGGGCTGCCATGTATTGGTCCGACATGAGGGATGTTTGTGCGTTTTAATGCACTAAACCCTCTGGTTTTGATGCTTGAATTAGGTCAAGAGGTATAGGAACAAGTTTGAAGGAGATTGGAAAGCTATATCGCGTTTTTTGGTGACTTGTCGAGCGAGTTTTGGTAAATCGGAGAGCGAATTATAAGGGTTGTCTATATGGTAATGTTTTAAAATTATTTTCAAAGGTTTGGGGTGTAGGGAAGATTTGATAAACCTCCCTATACTCGGAAGTAAGTTTAAAGTATTGATTTGTTAAAGGTTCTCATATTATGCCTTGTTTTTACTATGTTTAGTTATGCTCGTGTTATACTTGTGCATATGTGAATATGCATGTGTTTCAACGCTCACGAGATGATTTTACAGAACTTTTTATATACATTGATGCTCCCACGGTTTTGTTTTGAAAACATGAGAAAAATGGTTTTGATTAGTTTATGCATTTGATGCATGTGTTAGTGGAATGCATGTAGATTACTTACTGTTTTTGACTTAAAACTTGAGCATTGTTTTTTTTTTGTGTTGGATATTGAGATGATGTTAATAAGGATAATTCAATCGATCGATAAGGTGTTAGTGCATTCTTTATAATTACAAAATTTGTATACGTGGGTAAATTCTTTAGTGATGCATTAAATTTATTGCTTGAATTGTGGTATATGTATTGTATTGCAATTAAGCGTATCTTATCCCGAAATCTAAGGTAGAAAACATGAATGGAGGTAATCCATTGATTGCATGAGTTTAGCTTATGTATGGTATGAGTAGGCTGTTTAGCCCTTATACGTGATATGAGTAGCGGTTTAGCTCTCATACGTGGCATGTTGGCGGTTTAGCTCTCATGCGTGGCATGTCTTGGCATTGTGCCTGCATGCGAGTTTCCGTTTATCCCTATGAATAGAGGTAAGACTAATCGAATCACTAATACAAACACGAGAAAACACAAGTTTAATGTTTTTACTGATTTATTGCAAACAGAGTTTGCGAGTGTTTGAGATTGAGTTCAAACGTTTTATAAGCCATGCTAAGTGAAACATGTAAGCCTTGAGTTTTGTATCTTAGCACCACGTGATGAAAAACTTGCTGATTTTACTATTAGTGACATTATTAGCCACAAGTGATTATTTTATAAAGCATGGTTTGGTTTTTAAATTGTTGAAATCGGTTTAATATGAGATGTATTGCAAGGTGTTTTTATATTTTTTTATTCACTCATTAAGCTTATGCTTAACCTCTCAATTACCTTGCAATGCAGAGTAAATAAAGTTGATGCAACAAAAATAGAAACAAGGATCCAATTAACCGCCAAGTGAAAGCTCAAGTATGTCATATAACGTTAGTAGTAGTGAGAGAGCAATGGGGATGGATTTATCATATAGTGAATATTGTCTATGCTATTTAGACTTGAAATAGTTGTATGCTTATACATATTAATGATATTCAATGTTGATGTTTCTTGAATAAAATCTTAATGTAGGAATGTTTAGAAATTCATGAACCTTATGTTGAAATTAGGTTACGATTCCTTTAGTTGGGATGGTATGTTTTAATTAGTCGAGATAATGTTAGCCTTGTGACCTAGAATTGAATTGCCTATTGGTATACCTTTAGTTACAATAAAGTTACATTGAAGTTTGATTCTTGTTATCCTTCTGTGTGAATTTGAGTATTGTTGATAATGAAGAATGACTACTTATAAGTTGAATCCATTGTTGCTAAATCGGTTATAATGTATCTAGTAAGTTGTATATGATATGCGGATCACGTGTATTTAAGACTGAAATTTGATATGAAAGCATATAATGAACCAAATTAAAGATTGGTAACACTAATTTCATAATTAGTCCTTTAGTTTTTGGAAAATTACATTTTGGTCCCTGAAGCATGTATGTACGTTTTAGGAGTTATTCTTTATTTGTTTCCATTGCAATTGAATATAATCTATACATGGACATGTAGGATCAAAATAAAGCATCTAGATAAGATAAAATAAAAAAATAGCAGTTTAATTTTTAGGATTGTTTATCGAGGCGAGTCTCTAGATTAGCCTTGATATTCCTCGTATAGCTCATTCGAGTCGGGTGGTGTCTAGACCGGGTCGAGGGGGTTACATTTGTTGGTATAAGAGCTTAGGTTTACGAATCCTTTTGTGATGTTTTGATTAATTATGCTATGATATTACCTATGCACATTGAGTGTTTGAAAATGCTATGTTATTGTGTGTGATAAACGATGTTTGCTATATAAGGTTAATTTATGTTGTGTCCTAGAAGTTAGGGCCTTTTTTGATAAGTATGGTGTTTGCAAGCATGATTAAATCTTGTTGCATTGTTATGATATTAATTATTAGGTGACATTGACTATTGTTTAGACATGATCTTAATGTTTTCTAGCATTTTATGCATACCCGAAGGATTTACTGATGACTCGAAGGATTTAATCATTCTCGAAGGATTTAACAATGAAATTTTGAGTTGTTCTTCTCATTAGAAAATTCTCCACCTCCCACTAAAGAGCCTGGAGCTGTTTTTCTCATTACGAATTTCTTCAGACCAGTAACGAAACACAAAATCTGAGTCTGTTTCTTCATAGCAAATCTGGATTTGTTCTCTCATTTGAAATTCTTCAAAGTTTGAAGTTTTTTTCTCAATTTAATTTCTCCAAACAAATCATGGAATCCGAGGTTGTTCTTCTTATTTGAAATTCCTCGAACATCTAGTAAATAAAGCTTTTTGTTGAAATCCACCTCTCCAAGAGGAAAATCTTGCATAACTTCATCTTCTTTGTTGAAATCTTTCTTTTTAATCAGAAATCTGTGTTGGTCTCTTTCGACCTTCTCAAATATTTGTTCTTAAATTTTCTTCCTCTAAAGTCTCTACTTGTTCTGATCTAGATTATTTCTTTGTTAATATTGTAAATTCCTGTTAGAATTAATCAAAAATGCTTTGAATGCACGGGTTAGTATGTTTTTATCCTATGGATGGCTAACTATATGATGCATGAATCATGGTTATTGAGGAACACTCGAAGGTCTCTAATCTTCTTTATTTTCTTCACTGAGCCTTTTATGCTATGATGACATCTTATCTCGATAGCTTTGTGCTCTGCTTGATCTTCTCGAGCTTCATTTCTCATATTGACATTAACATCATTATATTCCCCAATCATTTGGGATTCTACCCCATATTTGATGAGCTATCATTTCCTCGAATAGATCCTCAACTTCTCAGCAAATAAGTTTTCTGAACTCTTCTTCTCCTTTGTTCATTCTAATCTGAAATCTTTTGCAATAATGATCTATTGATATTTTATCATGCTAAGTTTACCCCACTTTCATCATTTAGTGCGAACAAATACCTCAAGTCCCTGAACTTTCTTTTGGTCCTTGAACTTTCGTCAAGATGGACTACTATTCACCATTATCAACATGACCCTTGGCAAGAATTTCAGCCTGTACATGATTGTCCCATGTCCGACCGTATCTCTATATGTTCGGTTGTATATTTGCAACAATCTCATTCTCTTTTGATTTTTCCTAAAGAAATGTCAACCTGCTAACTATCATTTCAAAAAAAAATGTGTTTCTTTAAAACCTTTAAGGTTTATTTAAAAGAAAAAGAACAAAATATGATACTTTGGATACCAATTTCAATAGCTTTTCAAATTGAACCCTCTTGTTTTTGAATTTTCCCTTGAACATTACGGCAGGATGTGAAGTTTTATAATTTCTTTTAGAGTACTCGGTTCAATCCCTTGTGATTACCGCATTGCTTGATCTAATCGAAAATAATCCTTTTTCTGTCCTCTTCATCCTTGTTTAAGCAATATAGTGCAAAAATATGATTCTAAAAATAGGATTCTATGTGCGTGTTTCTTTCCCTTTTATCATTATCATTACATTTCTTTAAAGATACATCTCTGACGTCAGGGTATTAGACACGTGGAGAGTAGCTCCTTATTAGATTTGTCGACATCACCTACGGCTCCATCAGGACGATCCGAGACTTATTCATGCTTTTTTCTTTTTCTATCTTTTTCATTATTTTTGACTTTCATATTCACTTTTTCTTTTTTCACCTTTTCATTCTTTTTATTTCATTGTCATTGTTTTTTTTCTTTTTAATTCTATACTTTTTATAGAAAACTACACTTAGAATTTCAATTTCAGACAACTTTATGCCTTTCAAGGATTTGTCATTGGACTTCATCAAAAGAATTGAGACTTTCCTTTTCTTGCTTTGCTCACCAGAGTAATCTGCGAAATAGCTTCATGATGAGTGCATAAAAGTCCTAATTTTTATACCATTTCCCCACTCGATTATTGTTAATAAAGGACAAATTTAATGACAATATTGGATAATTCTGCTTATTTTTCAAATTTCAGCATCCGAATACTTAAAATGTGAATTTATCTCTTATTTGGCATAAAACAGATGCATTTGATGGTTTTCTTTCCTAGGCAGGAAAACAATTCATAGGAATCGCCAAAAAAAGAATATGGATGTTGGAAAAGAAGCTGAAATGCAGATGAAGCACCTGCCGCGGCAGCACTTTGGATGCCGCGGCAGCAGATGAAGCACCTGCCACGAAAGCACTTTGGATGCCACGGCAGCATACTGAAGATAACAACTGGTGCTCGATAGATAGAGAAAAAGATGTCGATTCTAACGGACAAAGAGTGAGAGAAAGACGGAGCCGATTTAAGAAGTCAAGCCCTAGTCAAATTCAAACGCAGGAAAGAAGAGTTATTTATGAAATAATAATTAAGTATTATAGTTTAATTATGAATTATATTTCTTCCCCCTTTAGAACTCTTTCCTTGCATTAAAAGCTTTAACCAAGGGCTTGCCTATATAAGACACCCATTAGGTCTAGGTTAAGGGTGTAGAGTCGAGTCAGATTTTACCCTAGAAAGATACTTTTAGCCGCCGACTACCATGTTCTAAACTTCTTCGGAGGTTTAGATTGTTTGTGGAGTAGTTGGAGAAGATGGTTGTGTTATGTTAGATATTTATTAATGCAAAACTTATTTCATAGTTTATTCTCTCTTGGCATTTACTCTTCTTTACATATGAGCTCGAGATGATAGTATGTGAAGAAAAATCTATTTTTCTAATATCGGGGGAGTTAGGCTCACGAAACAAGAGAATACGGTCTTTGCTCATGGGCATTGACTAATCCGGTTAAGAGATTAACCGCCCAGGATTTTAGCGACTAACAAGACGCATGTGTTTGATTGTTGTCCACCCTTGATTCACGTCGGGAGGTATTATCAAGATGTGGGTTTTAACATTTCTCTTCGCTTAGGGATAAGGAAGAAGACATACAAGGATGCTCTGTCGAGCTATGGAATGTTGAATTGTCAACAAGGCGTAACCCCGCCTAGGCAGCTGCGGCGACCCTTTGTGCGACCCACCGAGGCGGCAGTTCAACCCATTGCATTAATAAGTGGATACTTAATACAACTGGATTCTCCTCTATGAAGCACTCAACTTAGTCTCATCTTTATTAATCTTTATTTCTCAGATATTTAGTTTAGTTTTAGTAGTTCATTTAGTAATCTCAAACTCAACAATTATTTGTGTTTTTACTTTGTATAGTGCAATCATAAGAAGTAGTGAAGTCGACACAGTCCCTGTGGGTTCGACAACCTAAAGTATTATAATCTGACAAGGGTGAAAAAATAAAGGACTTCCGAGCCTCCATCACTTCACATCCTTGTTTTCGCAACATTCACTTGTCATTGCTCTTGAATCGATACCACTTCTTGAAATCGATATCTAAAGACCTACAAGGGTCAGGAGAGACATACATATATACTTTCTGAATTTCAAAGAAAACACATTTTCATTAACATGAAAACCTTCAGACATAACATGTTTTCAGAAAACCACATTATTTATTGAGAAAAAGTGACAAAGTTCACCCTGGCTTCCTGATTCTTCAACAGGCGTATCATCCTGATTATTTCCTTTGGTCTTCCATTGTTGCACCAAATCCCTTGTCAATACTCCTTTATTAACCAACTTCTTGATTTCTTCTAGCAATGGCCTACATTTCTTGGTATCATGACCCGATAATCTCATATTAAACTCAGAAACATTGTTGGGTTCATAATTATGAGCAAAAGGGTTTGTCGTTTTCTTTGTTGGCTTGGGAGTAATATATTGAGCTTTAACAAGATAAGGAAAAAAATCTGTAATGGGCATTCTAAATATCTTTTGATATGTGCATTTTCGTGGAATCTTCTGTAATTGTCTTTAAAAACTAGGTGACCTCTTTCTCTTACGGAATCGGGAACCTCGAACATTACACTCATTCATCTTTTTCTCTTCCATTACTTCCACAAAACTTTTAAGTCTGGGTTTGATTTTCCTCTTTTGGATTCCAACTTATATTACTGAACCCATGACCATAAGATCATTAAAATTGCCCCTTAAATTTACAAGCATTCTCTCGAAGAAAAGAGACAATAGGGTTTGATGAAACATGAGTCATCTTTTCTTCTATCATGGGTGGCTTTACTTGAGCTGCTAACATCCTCCACCTTAATGCATAATACTTAAAGCTTTCATCATATTTCATTCTCATGTTCTGCAAAGTCTAACGATCTGGAGCCAAGTCTATGGCATACCTATATTGACCCAAGAGTTCTTTTTCCAAATCAATACATGTTCGGATCGGCTCTCGACTCAGTTTTTTACCATGTTGCAACAAGTCTAATCAAGCTATCATGAAAAGAATGAATCATCATTTTGTCTTTACCCAGATACCCTTTCATTTTTCTACAAAACATCGCCAGGTGAATTTTAGGGCAACTAATACCTTCATACTTCACAAAAACGAGGACCTTGAATACTGGTGGGATAATTAAATCAAGGACAAGAAAAAACTCCTTTGCACCAAACTCAAAGTTTTCTCCTTCTTTACATTCCCCAATTTACTTTTTGAGCTCTGTACACATGTTTGTCAATTGATAATATCTTGACACGGAATACGCCTTCAAGCTCGAACCTGGTTCCCTGAGTAGATTGTCAGACATGGTTTTGAGATTTGATCATCCGCCTTTGGTTGAGACTTGGTCACCTGCTCTCATAATCTTTCTTGAATGCTAGCAACTTCTCTCATACTATAATGTCCAATTTTTAAACTTTTACTAATGTTGGATTACTTTCGGAACCCATAACCATTTTAGATTCATGTATGCTAATGCAATATTGTTAAATAATAATCTTATAACACTAAATATGAAATAAACGTATGCATGAATGCAAGAGATATCGATTTCAAGAGCTAGTCAATATATCAACACTCATTTAACCAAAAGATCGAATAAAAGGAGAAGTCAATTTTTTGATAAGAATCAACTAGACTAAACTTCGTGGTTAATCACTGTGTTCGGTCTAATTCGGCAGTTTTTTCGCTTATCGACAAGAATCTATTGACAGGTATACATCTTTATCGAGCAAAATCTACATATATCTGACATTTCATGTACTTAGCTCTGAAATTGTCATCAACTCTATTTTCCATAATCTTGATGACTAACTCGGTTCGGCTTTGAACATATTGTCCTTCACCTGAAGCGCTGGTTCAAAACTCGCAAACTTATTTTCTACATGTCGTGTCATACTTTCTGATTTCATCATTATTTCTTAGCTCCATCCTTCGGTAATTCTCTTCGTTCGTGAAATTTGAACATCGATCTTAGGCCCGAAATCCTTTTTCCTTTAAGTTTTCATTTGTAAACAATAAACCTAGGATGCCCCTAGTTAATCTTCCAAATATCCACTTTTTGACTATCTTCGCCTTCTAACTATCATGTCTCATTTATCTCGATAATTGCTCTTGAACCTGATTTGAATCTCGAACTATTGTTGATCCCAATTGAAATCCAATTCTTTTCACCCACTTGAACAGTGTAGCAAAGCCTTATATTTTCCAATTGTTGGTATTATAACCATTCTCCTGACAGCAACTAAGAAACCTTATCGGAAATGACTCTTCGCATCATCGTCCAAAAATTCTCAAATTAAACTAAATTTTGGCAAACATGTATTATGCTTGAAATCTTCTAAAACACCATTGTATTATTGATACTTGGTCTTCTCGAACATTAACTCTGATCTCGTACTGAGTCTTCTCGAATATGGTCCATCCCGACATGTTGTCTCCCACTAGTCTATCAAACCCTTCGGTTTATGACCAATTCCTATTCGACTAAATCTCGAATCAATACCTCTAATGCATGTTATGTGATGAAAAAATCACACACACTACATAGAAAAAGTCAGTATTGTAAATTAATAATTTGAACAAAAATAAATTGACATAAAAAACAATTTAAATTGAAAAAAACAATAAAAAAACAATTCATAATGCATAAAAATAACCAGAGAACAATTTATATCGAGCAATAAATATTAACCAAAGAGCAGCTTAATCAAAGAAATTCCTATTTTGGCGACATTCCGACAGCATACCGCCTTATCTTACGTTCGTTATATGGATCTAATACAGATGGGTTTCTACTTTACACATTCGAGTTTGGGTCTAGACTCTGGGTTCCTGAACAATCGTTATTGTCTACTACGACAATAAGACATCGATTCGGTATTATAGGTCCCTTACAACGGTGGCGTAGGCCTCACGACGTGTAAGGTTACTATACCGGACGTAGACATAAATCCGAACTCGAAGCTGAAAAGCCTTACATCAGATTATGTCTAAATCCCAATCAAGGGTAAAAGACCAGGTCGAGAGCTTATGCACAAATGATAAATATATCATACAATGAAAATAATACCCTCATTCATATAAAAAACCATTCGATAATCTCTTGAACAAAATTATATTATCACCCGAAAATGCCAAAATGCCATTAAGGCCTGACTCTTAGACTCCCTAGCAGAGTCGCCAAGCTTTCGCGACTATTTTTAAAAACTGAGGTGTAAATATAGCATATTTATTGAATTTTTAGAAATCGAGTTTTATTATTTTTAATTATTAATTATGAAAATCGAAAACATGTATTATTTTAATTTTAAAGTGACTTGGAATCTTCATCGGCCACTTAGGTATGCCGAACACCATAAAATAAACAAGAGATTCTTTTTTAAACATTTGAGTTCAGGAGTCGGTTACGCATAAAGACGACCTTACGAGTGCCCGAGATCGGTACCTTATTAATTACACGTGACATTTTGGTATTTCGAATAATAACATTAATTTAGTTTCTCATTGTTAGATGAATATCGTTCGAATGAATATATCCTTTTGGATAAGAAAATACATTTCTTGTAAACACGTGCTTGAATAATACATCCAATTACGTTAGGAAACCTTAACTCGTATTTTAAATAAATATAAGTTCTGCACCAAAAGGTTTAGATGTATGACCAGTTATTATTTGGTCAATTTTAAGTTCTATCCTATTAGGCTCAATTAATTAAATAATTAAGGCCTTATTAAATCATTAATTTTTCAAGTGTATTATGGTAACATCCAAACAATTGGACATTATCATCTAAACACTTAGAGAAATAAATAATACTACTTGTGCTTCTAGTTGTTTACCTAATTAATTTTATTTTTATTCTAACCTTAAATTATTTATCATTTTCTAAGTTAGAATCGCCTATCGAATGTGATACCAAAGTAAACCCTTGGTCATCATCTTAGTATGTCAAAACACCAACCAACTTAGTGCATCTGAGGTATATAATTAAATACATCATTCATTACTACAATTTTCTTCCTATTTAAAGTTATTTAATTAATTAAAGAGATTAATCCTAAGAAGGCTCTAATTTTTTTTTCTAGGTGTGAATTAAATGTTTTCCTAAACAATTATTCTACATGAATTTAAATCATGCAATTATACAAATAAATTAAATAATTAAAGCATTAATTAAAAGGCAAAGGATCAAATTGAACTTTATTTAAAATATAAAAACTCTATTATAAGTAAAAAGGACTAAAATATTCTAAATACAAATTCTAATACTTAAAATATTCTAACTACAAATTCTAATGCATGAAATATTCTAATTACAAACACTAATGTCTAAAATATCCTAACTACTAATTCTAATGCCTAAAATATTATTATTAAAAATTCTAATGCCTAAAAAAAACTAACTACTAATTCTAATACCTAAAAAAACTAAATAAATATAATAAAAAAAAATTGATGACTTACCAAAGCTTGGCATTGTAGAGCCAAACATAATTCCTTTGATTTGTTTCAAGGATTCTACCATTCCTTTTTTCTTCTTCTCTTTTTAAGTACACTTTCCTCCCTTTTATAGGCGTTTAGGGAGGGGAAGGTGATGTTTCCTTTTAATGTGGGATTCATTTTCTATTATGAAATATGTATTTATATGTAATGAACATTTCCTACTAATGTGGGATTTGTTCCTACACTAAAACGAATTATTATATGTAATGTACATTCCCATCAATGTAGATTTATTTTCTAAACTAATTATTTTTATAACTATTTGTTATGGCCTTATTATACATATTAATACCCAGACAAAATACGGGTATGACACAAATAAAACCAGAAAAAGAAAAAAGCTTGAACGCTCTGGAATTTTTGAAGAACCCTAGCTCCTTTGTTCAATATTTCTAGAAAACGACTGCTTTGGTCACCATTAGCGGCGACTGACGACCAATAAACATTAAACAAAACCGTTTTTTTTGTTTAGAAATCCATTCCAAAACACCCAAATAAAAAACAAACCCCCTTTTTGCTTTTAAACTCGCAAAACCAAATCGAAAAAAAGAATTCTTTGAAAATTTGTTTTTTAAAGCCCTTTTCTCAGAGAACTCGAAGGCTAAGAAGTTGAACGAGAAAGAGGAAAAGGGAGAAACCAAAGCTGAAGATGGGGAACCAACGTTTCAGAAAGGTAAGCCCTAAAAACTTTCAATTATCTTATTCGAATGTAAAATAAAAAGAAATTCTCTGAAAATATTACTTGTATTTATTTTTGAAATGTTCCTGTCTAAGGGTTTACATGATTTGATTAAGGAGATATAGCCACTTACATTCGATTAAAACAAAATAAATTTATTTCCGAAAGGTTCTGGAATATTTTAGGAGTTGAAAGGGTGATCTGATTCGGGTTAGGATAACCGAGTATACAAGTTGCATATTCGAGTCTGATATATGAGTTAACAAAGATGGGTTTAAAGGATAATGGGTTTAGTTTGGTATATTGGGCTTAAGGGTGTAAACGGGCTTTGGTTGTAATTTGGGTATGGTAAATTAGGTTTGGGTTGCCGATTTGGGTTGGTGGTGTAGGGTTATGAATGTAAATGGGTTTGTTGTAAACGAGCTAGAGAAAATGGTTTAGGAAGTTGGGCTGTCGGTTGTAAGTAGTAATGGATAATGTAATGAACTTTCTTATTTGTGGACTTTTGGAATTTTTGGACTATTTTATTGTATATATATTTTTTTGGATTTTTGAATTATGGGTTTTTGATATTTTTTTCTAGATTTTACACATTTATTTTATGGGTATTGATTTATTTTTATGATATATATACTTTGGGGATATTTTTAGTTTTTTTGGTTTAATTTGTGTTTAGAGAATTTTGGTTTAGGGTTTATAAATAGGGTAGGACAAAAATATTATTACATCGGAGAACCATTTTGTTTTTCCCATGTTTTTTGTAACGGGTGTTCCAGTCTCACTCGAAGCTACTTGTACTCGTGTCTACAATGCGACTTCAACCTTGATCACGTTTTGCTTCTTTAACCACGATCACTAGTCATACATATAAAATAATCTATGATTTTTGTCATCTTAAACATTGATTTTCATCGACACAGTTTATATAGAGTAAAATGAGCAAGTATAATGATACTTGTTTTTGGTGTCAAAAGCTTTTTTTTGGAATCTCTTATGGTTATTTTTAATGTTTCACAGATTCTTTCATTGATGAAACATGTTTAATAAATATACCAGTATAATCTCAAAACATCACTTTCATCCACCCACCAGCTTCAATTAACATGCAGATTTAGACGGAGCTCCACTTTATGCGGTGTGTCTGGTTATCCCACTTGGGATACTCATGTCAGATATGTTTATGAAAAGTGTCAATTATTCATTCATTTTAGATGTGTTCAATTCAAACCTAGTTTAAAACATGAGTTGCATCAGCATTATCTTACTCTTCTTCCAATCAATCTCGATCCATTTAGATTAAAGCCATGTAAGAAGTGCAGGCATGATATTGGTCCTAAAAAATTCTGTGTTTAATCATTATTATCGATGTGTGACATGTGGATTCAATTTTCATTTTCTTTGTTTGATATCTTCGAGTATTGAGCTTTAAATATCACAGACATGAACTCATGTTTACTCATGTTTTTCTTGAGGATTATTCCGACCAATATTACTATGATGTCCGTAAAGAAAAAAAAAAGCAAGGGATTCTGTTTTTTTTTTAACAAATGCACATTTGTTGCTCATATTGGTTGTGCTTTAAAATGGACATCTGTTGCTCATCTTGGTTTTGGTCTCAAGCAGGTATGTTTGTTGTAGGTGAAAGGGTACCGTTGATGTGATCATAAAATTAATGAAATTAAATTTGAATTCTCTTAATTTTTATGGTTAAATTATTTGCTTGGAACTAAATCATTTCAAAATTATGCTATTTATCCGGTCAAAGTTTAATCTTGGTCCCATCGTTTTGGTATGTTGTTAGAATCTTATTTAGCTTATTTCATATTTTCTCTCAATAAGATTCTTCCATTTAAAATGTATTAGTATCCATTCCTCCATTTCCCCTTTTGTTTAACATATTGTCCATTACTAGATTTAAGATGATGCCAACGTTGACCATGAGTTGATTTCTAGCTTGGTGGGTGATAAAGATTCAATAGGGAAACTAAAGGAGGAAGATGAAGTGAAGGAGAGAAACGAAAACTTCTCTGTTCATTTTGAGGTTGGTGTAATAATTCACGACATGTCTAGTATAATGAATCCCTTTTACTTTAAATAAAATCTGTTTTTATCTTATTACATATTAAATATTGTTAGGAAAGACATCGCCTGGTCGTTTATGAGTCTATTAAAAATCATGGAAGAGGTGGTAGATGTTGTGTTTGTGGGGTGGAAATTTTAGAAGAAGTTTAGAAATGTATATACTATAAATTCTACATACACGCAACATGAAAAAGATTGTCCTCTCAATTGTTGCATCCTTTTCACCTATAACATTCTCTCAAGTTTATCTCTTCGTATGGAGATTATGTGGGCGTTAGGTACAAATGCGAAGAATGCGCAGGCATGAACTCTGGGAGATTTGCATACGTAAGTTATGCATGTGATTTCGTACTCAATGTGAAATGTGTTGTTTCATGGGTGCCTAAAACTCACATTCAAAGACTAAAGGATATGGAAAAACAATCCAAATTGCGCCTTTTCAATCGAGACCATAAGTTAGACTACTTCAATTATTCGTACTGTAATCACTAGAATTCGTCCGAGAAGTCGCCACCAATTATTTTTTACAGTACGATTGGAATACCAAATATCGAGTCTACGAATCAGAGCTAGATCTGGGAGTCTGTTACGTGTGGGTAAAGGTGAGAACCCCCACAACGCCCAAAATTGACACCTATCGGTTAAAAAACATTTTATATGATCAAAATTATAAACTCGATTTTAATTTAAAACATGCGATCCCATTATATTTAAATAATTTAATCTGCAAAATATAGAAAAAGTTAGATAAAAAAATATTAGTAACATTAAAGAAAAATAGTAGTAAGAATAATAACAATATATTATACTATTAATTAAGAAAACAATGACAAAATTAAATGAAAATAAAGTTTAGTGTGCCAATCTAATGAAATTAGTGACTAAAATGTTAACATAATAATTTATGAAGCTAAAACAAAGCAAAACAGTTGTTAAATTAAAAGAAAAATGACACTAGAAAGCCTAAATATAAAGATACGGGAACTGGAAAACCAAAAAGTTAAACCTTATCTATACGGATTAAACGCGGGTCAGGGTTGGATCTAGCTCTGGTTCGTACACTCAATTTTGGTGCTCCAATCGCACCGTAAAAATGATTGGTGGCGACTCCCCAGACCAATTCTAGTGATTACACGTACCATTTACCTACAATTAGCAATTGTAACTATTTGATATAAAGCTTTCAGGTCCGGCCTGCAATTTCATCCATTTCACCTCCTTCGCCCTCTTTTGAACCCACCAAAAACCAGTCCCGTCTACAAATATTCATTAATACATGAAATAAATTATAGTTGCGTGCAGTGTGATCTGCATCTCCATGTTCGTTGTGCAAATCCTTAAAACACGTCGTAATATCAAAGCGACACAATCACGATCTCTAATAATTTGGATCGAAAATTGAGCCTAAATATTATAGAAGGAAGAAAGTATGCGATGAATGCGAAAGAGAGTTTCATAGAACTCCTTTCTGTTTTTGCATGGAATGTCGTGCACCATTCGTTGCTCACATTTGGTAACTTCATCTTGCTCCGAAAACGAATATGGAAACCAGTAAATGTATTCAGTTGAGCACACCATTCAGTTTTATACATTTTCAATTCCTTTTCTATAAAGTTTAATCAAGTATTACATCAAGATCCATGCTTAGCGTCACGGACTTAGCCCTCGGTTCATTCGGTTGCTAAGTCATGCGACACTTGAGGAGGATTTCTCCCGATCAAGTCAGCCTTTTTCCATCGATAACTCTTGACACGCGTCATTTAGTGTCAAAATAAAATTCCTTTTTTTCAAATAATAAATAGGAAATTAAATGTAGTAAGTGAGAAGTAAGAGTCGATCCCACATGGACTAGAAACTTCCTGATTATGTTTGTCGATTGATGATTAAATAAAGTTGAATGATGTTTTAGGTGAAAAGGGTGGGGTTGTTGAATAAAATGATACTAAGTAAATGAAGAGAATAAAATAAAGAAGTTGATTTAATTATAATAAAAACTAGCCTTAGGTTTCCGCTTTAACTCGATCATCACGGATCATCGGAAAAGATATTTTTACTTCAGGATTTTACGTCGATACTTAGCTTTCAAGGTTCAATCCTTGAATCAAAACTTTCAAAATGAATACCCAAGTGTTATCTTTGATATTGGTTTTATGGATTAATCCACCAACACTATGTTTGTAGATAAAAATATTTAAATCTCAAAACCGACTTGGATTATGTTATTTCAATAATAATGATCCAATTTTAGTTTTCTTCTTAGCAATCAATTCACTAAGTGTGTTCCTAGGAAGTCGGATTGCTTAAATCGTCAATCTTTCCTCCACACAAGTAATTAAATCAAGTCTTGACTAAAGTCAATCTTTATTTTTAAAATCAATTTAATTTAAGAAATAAGTTCAAAAGAAAACTAAGAAATAAAAAAAAACGAAGTTATTGATGCGCTTTTCAATCCTCACGTTTGGATCGAGTCATTGCTTAAGCCCTTGGCTATAGAAAAATTAGCCGAGCATAATTATAGAAGAAATTATGCTCGATATAATAAAAGAAAAGAAAAGAAAGAAAAAGAAAGAAAGAAAACTTTTATAAAACCTAGAACAAAGAGATAGAATTCAAGAAAATGAAGGATGAGTTCTAGGCTTATCCAAGGTATTTATAGCCTTCTACAAACCTTAAAAATAAAGAGATAAATCTTAGATAAATTTAAAAATATTTAAATTCAAATTACAAAAGATAAATCCTAATTTAAAATTCAAAATGTGATTGATAAGCTATCTGGAACGTTGATAAGCTATCACGCGCTTGCTAACGTCATCTTCTAGAAGCTGTTGACCAAGTGCCACGTCAGATTTTCATGCCCAAAGTCGTGCCCACCAATCCAGACTTGATCCAGAAAATAAAAAAACTTCAGAAATCAACCATTTAAGTGCATTTTCCAGATTCAGAGTCCTGCACAAAAACACACAGAAAACAAAAAAATCAGTAACATAACGATGCTTGATGCCTCCGCAAACAATACCCTCTTAGACCGCCCACCCCATGAGAGCTTAGAAATTCTGAATAGGTTAGCAAAGAATGATTATCAACACCCGACCACTAGAAGAGGAATAACTAGGCGAGGTATGACAAGCTCTGACTCTTCAGATTCTATCCTAGCCCAACTGTCAGCTTTGACAAATATGGTTAAGGATCTGCAAAAGCCGAGTCACATTCGAGAAGTTAAGGCAGTCACTGTTCTTTTTGAAACATGTGGTGATAATCATGACATAACCGCATGCCCGCAAGACCCAGAATCTTCCTTTTATATTGGAAATTTCAATAGAATCAATATGTCCAATAATTATAACCCATCATGGAGGAAACATCCAAACTTCTATGGAGTAATCCCAACAATGTACTTAACCCGCAACATCAATCAGTGCAATCTACTGGATTTCAACAAAGCAACAGATTTGCTCAGCAGCAGATGCTGCAGCAGGCACTGTCGTCGCCGCAGCAAACAATAGATTTCCAAACCCTAGAGAACACACTGCAAACATTCATGGATCAAACTAGCGCGTATATAGCAAACACCAATAAGTTCATTCAAAGAGCCGATACTTTCATGGACAAAATAGAGATGAGGATGCAAAATAATGAAGCTGCTCTCAAGACGCTGGAAACGGCAATAGGACAGATGACACAACAAATGAAAAACCTACCCAGGAGGTCTCCCTAGCGAAACTGAAGTCGCTAGAACTGGTCCTCATGAAAAATGCAAAGCAATATCCACCAGGAGTGGATTACAGCTAAAGGACCCTGAAATACCTGCTCAAACCGTAAGTAAGAATACTGAGACAATAGCACCTCAAGAAGCTACTGATGAAATACCTAAGTTAAAGGAACCAGCAAACATTGTCGGTGATGCTGCGGCAGCAGATGATACCGCTGCCGCACCGCAGATAAGATTTCAATACAATGAAAGAATTGAAGATTTGCGGCTACCACCACCTTTCCCACAAAGGTTGAAACAGCAAAAGGACAGAATCAAGGGCATTAATGGATATTTTTGTATATTTTCCATACTTCAGCATCCAAACACGTAATTCATGAATTCATCTAATATTTGGCATAAAACAGATGTATTTGATAGTTTTCTTTCTTAGACAGGAAACTACATATAAAGATGGCCAATTGAGAAGATAGATGCTGGAATGCAGATGAAACACCTTACATGGCACCACTTTTGAGGTCGCGGCAGCATAGTAAAGATGACAACTAGTACTCGACAAAAAGAGAAAAAGATGTTGATTTTAACGGACAACGAGCGAGAGGAAGATGGAGCCAAATTAAGGAGTCAAGCCTTGGTCAAAGTTAAATGCGGGAAAGAAGAGATACTTTAGGAAATAAGAATTAAGTGTTATAATTTAATTAGGCATTATACTTCTTCCCCCTTTAGAACTCTTTCCTTGCATGGAAAGCTTTAACCTAGGGTTTGGCCTATATAAGGCACACATTAGGTTTAGTTTAGGGAGTCGGATTTTACCTAGAAAAATACTTTTAACCGCGAACTACACCATGTTCTAAACTTCTTTGGAGGTTTAGGTTGTTTGTGGAGTAGTTGGAGAAGATGGTTGTGTTATGTTAGATATTTATTAATGCAAAACTTATTTCATAGTTTTTTCTCTCTTGGTATTTACTTTTCTCGCATATGAGCTTGAAAGATAGTATGGGAAGAAAAATCTATTAGCCTAGCATCGGGAGATGTAGGTTCACGAAACGAGAGAATACAGTCTTTGCTCATGGCATTGACTAATCCGGTTGAGAGATTAACCGCCTAGGATTTCAGCGACTAATAAGACACATGTGTTTGGTTGTTGTCCGCCCTTGATTCACGCTGGGAGGTATCATCAAGATGTGGGTTTTAACAGTTCTCTTCGCTTAGGGATAAGGAACAAGACATACAAGGATGCTCTGTCGAACTATGGAATGTTGAATTACCGACAAGGCATAACCCCGCCTAGGCAGCTGCGGCGACCTTTTGTGCAACCCGCCGAGGCGACAGTTCAACCTATTGCATTAATAAGTGGATACCTAATACAACTGGATTCTCCTCTACAAAGCACTCAACTTAGCCTCGCTTTTATCATCTTTATTTCTCCATTATTTAGTTTAGTTTTAGTAGTTAATTTAGTAATCTCAACTCAACAATTATTTGTGTTTTTACTTTCTATAGTGCAGCCATAAGAAGTAGTGAAGTCGACACAGTCCCTGTGGGTTTGACAACCTCAAATATTACAATCTGACAAAGGTGAAAAACTAAAGGACTTCCGAGCCTCCATCAACCAACTCCAAACATTTACATCATCAATAATATAAAATTTTATTTTAGGTTTAAGGTTGAGAGTATTCCAGATTTCACATGCATGATTCCTTTCTTCTTGATAAAGTTCTCGTAAGAGAAACATTTTTTTAGATGAACATTGTTCTCCCATTTTTAATATTTAAAAAATAGTATTATATTCTATAAATTTGAAGCTAATAATCTAGGTTCATCTAGTTTCATTGAATAACGTTCTTTATCATCAAGAATAGTGACTTGTACAGATTTCTTATCTCCTATTTTGTTGGGGTCACTAACTGCTCTTTGTTGAAACTTTTCAGGAGTAACATCATCTGAGTTTTATGTTCCTTTCATTATGAGAGCAGTGAGCTTCTTCGCATCAACTTGAGTATCTATTATTTTTGTTTTAATTTGCTCTATTTTGCTTTTTAAGTTACCCTTATCAACCTTCATCTGATCTACTTGAGTTAAATGTAGGAGAGATCCTTGCTATCGATTATCTATTGATTTTTCGTTGGTTTTCTCAGCATGATGGTGGCTCAAAAAACTTTTTCTGGATACTGATTGTAATGTTTAGACTGAGATTTGTAAGAAAGAAAGGATTTCATAAAATAGAGAGGTTTCAGAGGAAAAAAGTAGTATTTTCATTTCAAAAAGATAATATTTTTCTGTACGAACAAAGCTAAATAACAATTGAGTACAACTAATTATTTGACAAATGGCTCAATGGTTCCTAAATCCCTAAAATTCGTTTCATCAAGACTCACGCACAAACAATGGAGAGATTATTAGGTGAACCTTGTTCACCACGTCATCTATGGTCCAAATAATCTGGACCGTTGATCTTTAAATAACCACCTAATAACTACCCACTCACTAAGTACATGTAGGAAAGAGGTGATGATTTACTTGGAAAAAAATTAAGATCAATGGTCCTGATTACTTGGGACCATGGATGACGTAGTGAACAGGGTTCACCTAATAATTTTTCCAAACAATGCCCCGGTTTGTTGGATCTCCTTAGTAGTATCATGGGTCACCCTTTTTATTGCAACTCATGTGTCCCTTTAATAACTCACGTGTAGGAGTAATATAATTTGTCCTTGATACATTGTTGTTTTGTTTGTCATTTTCTCAAGTGCCCTTTTCTCAACTGTCCTTTTTGTCATTAGGGATGTAAAAACAGTTATCCGGATGAGTTTCAGGTCGGGTACTGTCAGGTCGGATAAAATCGGATACATGTCATTTTAGGTTGATTTAATGTTTTGACTCGATTCGGGTCGGATGCGGGTCCATTTTAGGTCGGATCCATTTCATGTCAGGTCAATTTTAGGTCGGGTCATGTCGCGTGTCAAAAGTGCGTGTTTAGTGCAAGTGGACACATCGCAAGTAATAAGTGATAAGTATTTATCGGATTATCGTCTCCACAGGGATTGGTATACTTAATATGTCTTCTTCGTCTTCTTGTTCTGTAAAAAGAAATAAAATAAAATACAAGTAATTTGGGTTGGATAAACTGAAATAAAACAACTAAGTAAAAGAATGAGATTTGATTGATAGAGAGAGGTCAGGATCCAGTTGCGTTGTATTGTGGATTTGATTGACTTGTCTCTGCCCAATGCAATCGTATATCACTGCCTCGACAGCACTGCAGATTACTGCCTTGGCAGCGACGATACTGTCCGCCGCGGCAATCCCTTGCTCGTGGGTGGACTTTACCAAAGTTCGGCAAAGTGTCCTTGAATGACTCCGCTTATCCCTAAGTCGAAGTACTGTTGATGACTAGTCCTTGATGATACCTCCCGGCATGAATCAATTACACTCACCAACCAATCTCACACTTCTTTTAGCCGCTAAAACTCTTAATCTATCCCTAGGCCGAGTTAGTATTTCGCGATTGAAACACCGTACTTACCCCTTTCGTGAATCTAACTCTCCCGAGTCTAGATAAATGGATTACTTACAAACTTCTCTCCCGAGCTTGAATGCAAGAATAAAGAATGGCAAAGGATAAGCAAACCTTGATAGTTTTATTGCATTGAAACAAAGACAAAGTACAATCTCCTCTCACAAATACTAAACAACCTTCACCTAAACCCTAAGAAAGCTTAGAACATAATTTGAGAGAAAGAAAACAAAGTATCTTCGGGTAAAATCTATGAATCGGCTCTCTCTATGTATATATAATACATTGGACGGCTAGGTCTTATATAGGCTTGACCTAGGGCAAACCTTTCCTAAGTAGAATATAACTTGGAGTAGGGAACAAGTCATGTACATAAATAAAATATTTCCAAGTTTAATTCAACTAAGAGGCTTTCCCACATGGCCTTGTCTTGGGCTTTTCCTCATGATGGCCAGCTCCGATCCATATGCTTCATGTCCAGAAACGTCCCTTGGATTTTTCTCTTCCAATCGCCTACAGTCTTGCTTCCTGGCTCTCAGCTGCTGCCTCGGCATCAGGTCCTGCCTCGGCCATGTTGCTGTCGCGGCACTTGTTTCTCCTGCACAGATATAAAATTGCAGTAAAACTTGCCTTTTCTGTAAATATTATCTTTATAAGCATAACTTCTAAATATATCACATTAAGTACATACATTGGTCCGAGTGGGTGTAAATTCGGTGATTAATGCCCCTAAAAGGTGTAAAAAGTGATAATGAGTTGAGCACTTATCAGGTCCATTTCAGGTCGGTTCCGTTTCAGGTCGAGTCCATTTCAAATGGTTCGGGTTCAAATAGGATAATTGACAGTTTTATTTCAGGTCGGGTAGATTTCAGTTTGGTTGCATTTCAAGTCGGGTTCATTTTAAGTCGGTTTTGTTTTAGGTCAAATTATTTTTGGTTTTAAATTCATAATAATTAAAATTATTAAGTTTAATTTTGTAAAAATAAGTAAATAAGTTTGATTATTAAGGTTAAATTAATTATTTAATATCTAACATCTTTCACTAGCATGAATCCAATTAAAAATAAATATTATGTAGTATACTTAACAAAAATATCATATAATGAATAATAAGTCATATCTTAAAAATAAAAATTATGCTAAATTACAAAAATTAAAAATTATTAAGGAATAAATATTGGACTACAAAATCAAAGAATAAAATTTTAAATTAAAAAAGGATAAACATTAATAAAATAAAATATTATCTTATAATTTATTAATACATTTCAAAAATAGAAATATGAAATTTAGAATATATATATAATTTATATTATAAATGGAATAATAGTATATATAAAATTTATACATATAAATAATTTATATTATATATAAAAATTTTACTATATATAGAATAATATTATATATGTATTAATATTATTTTTGAAAATAGAATAATATTATGTATGGATTAATACTATTTTTGAAAATAGAATAATACTATAAATAAATTTAATACTATATATGGAGAAGAATTTTTTTTTTGAACAAATATGAAAAAAATTATACTATATATGAAAATATAAAATATATAATACTATATATATAATATATTAATAATTTAATATATAAGTATGTATATAATATATATTAGTAATTAGATCATTAGATGTATTATGTTATGTATATGTTATATACATTATTATATACATATATTATAATATATTATATAATATATAATTATACATCTAATATGTTAAAGTATATATTAATATATTATAATATATATTATACATCTAATATATATATCTATTACAAATATTTTATATAAATTTATATTATATTAATTTTTAATATATATATTATGTATATATATATATGTATCATAGTATATATTATAATATATATATATCTTAGTATTATATATTTATATATTACAATATATGTATTTATACATATAAATACACATCAAAAGGACGCACAGAAGCAGCAGCAACTGCAAAGCTTCCAAAGGTCATATCATATTTAGGCTATAAGAAAAGATAAAACCCGACGTCCTATCATGATTCATTGCCTATAATCTATTGGCAGACTAAAAATCTGGCCTCGCTTGGATAGCAGGTAGCTCATAGGCATGTTTAGGCTTTCGGCCTCACCCAATGTTCCTTTCAAAAAAAAAAAAAAAAGATATTGTAGCTTTTGGTTCAAGCTTTAATAGGGGACGAGTGTTTACTTCTTTTACTTTTTAAAGCTTGGGAGTGTATGTAAGGTATGTGTTTTTGTGCTTTTTTTACTTTAATGCACACAAATACAACCTTCTTTTCGTTCTTTTGAGAGGAACCAATAGAGGAAGATCAAAAGTGAGATTTTATATATAATACATTATTAATGTGAAATTAAATAAACAACCATTATATTAATATTTTAAATAGTTATAATCTTAAAATATTATTTCTAGTAAAATAAATATCAAATGTATTGATATTTATTATTAACATATTTAAGATCAAATTACAAAATATATTTATCACAATCTAAAACAAATGTTAATAGATTGGATCGTAAAAATTCTTACGAACTAAAATTTAAAATAATTAAAATGAAAATTTCAATTTATATTCTTAATGAAAAAAATTATTTATCCCAACAAACTTGAATTTTAATAAATTTATTTATAATTTATGTGTATTATTTATTAAATAATTAAAAAAATACGAACAAATAATATTTTATAACCACTTTAATATTTTTAAAAAATAACCAATAAATTGTTACTTAAACATCTATTTAAAGTTTACCTAAACAAGACATGGGTTATTTCGTAAACTTTCATTGTCTCTTTTGTTGGGTATACGAATTATATAAACCAAAGCGTTAAAATTTGGTGCTAAACAACGTCAAGAACTTATATTTGACGTCTCTAATTATAGTGTCGTAACACCCTCTCGTTGGGTAGGCAGATCTGTCAACCAAAGGTGACTCAATCAAAAATTAAAGTATATCAGTTAAGTTACTTAAGATTATAACTTGGACTATATGAATCTTTATTAAGTATTAAGTTTATTATTTTTGTTGTTTTAAAAAATTATAATCGTATTTTATAATGACAATTTATATCTCATTATAGATATTAATAAGTGTAATATAAGATTTTGTATTATATAATTTAAAATTAACAAGTATTTTATATATAGGATTATTACATATTTGTACTAAGTAAATTAATAATAAATATAAATATAAGTATGTTTGTAATAAGATCATTATAAATATAATATAAGTATGTTATATGTATAATATAAATATTTGTAATATAATTTAACTACAGATTAATAGTTAAAAATTAATAAGCACAAACTATATAAATATTATGTATTTATGTTGATATTAAAAATATAATATAAGTATGTTATATAAATTATTTATATAAATATTAATATGTATAATACAAATATTTATATTAAAAATATAATATAAGTATGTTATATAAATTATTTATATAAATGTTATGTTGATATTAGTTCAGGTTAATAGCAGGTTAGGTCATTTATCAGGTTGGGTTTAAAACAGGTCAGGTAAAATCAGGTCTCAGGTCAATTAAGTCGAGTAATATCGGTTATCTGTCAGGTCAGACTTGGGTTCGGGTTTGTTTCAGTCGGATACAGGTCGGGTTTCAAGTCCACAGTAACAGGTTGAAATCGGGTTCGGGTCATTCTCAATTGGATACAGTCGGTTACTACATTAACAGGTCTAACTCGGGTTCGAGTCAACAACAGTCGGATACAGATCAGGTTCGGGTCATTACATCCCCGGGTCAAACCAAATTCTAACTCAAACAGTTTTCAGGCGGGTTTCCAGGTCAGGTCAACATTTTACATCCCTATTTGTCATCTTCAAAATTTCTCAATTCAATCGATTTCTCCATCCATATACCTAATTTCTCTAATTTTCCATCTACGGCCATGACAAACATTCTATCCCTTATGATATTCATTCATGCTTGCTGCTGATATTCTCCTTTTCAACTCTCGAATAGTTCATCTTGTCTCCTTTTTTTTTCTTTTATTCGATCAAACCTTGATCAATTTTTGATACCATACAATGATAACTATTATTTTCCATTCTCTTTGATAAAGCCCATCACTTCTTTTACTAAGTGTAAATTATTTGGTACTTAGTGAGTTTTAGAAAAGTTGGACATAAAACCTGATATAGTTTATGTATGTGTTTTAAAAGACTTTAAGGAAGGCGAACTTCCACCCTCTTCGTCTATTCAATCGAACTGTGCACGCACGACAAGGATTATACGTGAGTATTCTTTCAAATGAGGATTGATGATTGTGATGTTTAGTTTGGTGGCATAGTGATAGATTTTCTATGTAGAGTTTGAAAATGTAGGTTTCGATTCAGCTAGATCTGATGTTAGACCCGAATGTGATAGGCATTTTTACGACGTTAAAACGATTTTCTTTTACTTTAGAGACACCTAAGTTCTTTAGTTTAGTTCTCATAGTTTTTCCTTATAGATATATTTAAACTTTAGATGATATGATACTTAGAGGATCTCATATTTTATTCGATTATTTTATTATTTAGTACAGAACTACTTTTAATTATTTAGATTATTATTTATTATTTTGAGATGTTGATGAAAATATGATACTTTAAGACTATTTATAATTTTTTCCATTTAAGGTGATTTTTTATTCAAAGGTCTCTCTATTAAATATTCCAATTTTAATTATAACATTTCTGTTTTATTTATTTTAAAATATTTATTAAATTATATATTCTTTTACTTTTTAAGTTGAGTTTAGGGGTTATAAAACCGTTGCATGATCATTGAGATTTAGAAATATTTGTCGAGCATTTCACTTGAACTACTACACTTTAAATGCTGCAAAAACAGTGGTCTGTACGATACCTGGATTATGGTAGTCAAATGCATTTGCAAATCATTTCATCAAACTGCAACTGCAAGCCGAATTGGACCTTCACAGTAGTTTCCAAGGCAATGTTTCCAATCGCTCACTGTATAGTAAATTTATATACGTTACATTTATAAATATACACATAATATACTATTGAGCATTTGAGCTAACTAAGGTGCTTTTTTCAATTGAAAACTGTTTACATTTTCAACATTTTCAGACATTGGTGCTGGATTGAGATGCTTCCCTCTTGTTGGTGTGGAACCTCCATGTGAAAAGGTAATCCTTTGATTGGCATGATAATCTGTTCACATCGCAAAAAGCTTTGATGGACTTGTTTTTTCCTTCATTTCCCCACTCGATCCTCGCCCAGCACGAAAATCCATTTGATGCATGTGGCAGTGGCAGTGGCAGCGGCAGCACCGAATCAGATAAACGAAGCCTCACTTCCCCACATATTCTCTTGCATGATGAGTTGCCTCCTCTTTTCACTATAGAATCCAGCCATGGGCATTCCGGTTGACCAATCATTTCATTGTAAGCAGAATTCGCCAGCCTCACCTTGTTGTTCGAGTCGGACACCACTGCTGGCAAGGCCTCGGAGTCCACCTCTTCTTCCACCTCCTCTGCTTTTTTTGGGACTTTCATAAGCGAGGTCAGGTTTGGGTTCTGAGTGATGAATCCGACGCTGATGCTGGAGCCAATTGGTCGAATCGGCTGAGGGGTGATAACGCTGCTGGTGGAGAAAGGAGCACCTTGGAGCTGCTTCAACAGGTCCTTCTCTTCTGGAATTTGAGCCACGGAATTCAAATCAATCGCACTAGATTCCATGCAAGTAAGGTTGGAATTGGAAACAATGGGAACCGAGGGAGCACATGGAAGAAGAGGAAGTGTCACCAAACTTGGTGGCGGTGTAGAAGAAATCTCCAAGCCACCATCACCGACTGACACAAAGTTATTAAGATTAGAAAACTGAGTTCCATGAGAAAAGCCTTGGAAAGAAAGGTTTTTAGCATGAGACCAGACATGGGTTTTTGCTCTCTTGAGAGTTGGCGGTGATAAAGCAGCTCTACCTCTCTTTCTAGTTCGACTAGGCCTAGCCTGAAGCTGAGGCCATATATTCCTCATATAAGGAGACTGCCTGATCTTCTGCGAAATAGCCGAGCTCTCAGCAATGGCGTTTGAAGGCACCTCAGGCTTGGGCGCAATAGGCCTGTACCTGGACATGATTTCAGCCTCTTTAGCTGTGGTAGAGTAAGGACTCAACGTCTTGATCATGTTGAACAAGCAGAGAAGATTGAGAAACGAAGAGATGATAGGCTAAGGCTGTTGAAGCTGAAAAGGGGTGGTTTTAAAGAACAGGGAACCAATTGGAGGCATGGACATTTGGACACGGAATGAAAGACATGTGGGAATTGCAGTGTCAAGTGTGTCCATGCATGTTAACACCTCACAATACTTGAACCCAAAAAACACAGAGAATCATATGCAATGAGGTACATTGAATTGGAACCAAATCCCACACTCTAAACGTTGAACAGCTCATATGCCAATCAGAAACGCCCTCAGTTACAAAACAGTATGGAGTTGGCGGCCATGCATGGCTACACCTATCATCATTGGTTTGGTCCCTCCCTTTTACGACACTGCCCGCTTTAGCCTTTGGATTTCAGTCGGTTGATTTTGGCGGTCGTCCACGTGTTAGCTGGTAGTCTCCTGTTGCATGTAAGGGATGAGGGAGAATCTGATTGGCGGGAGAAATTATTATGACCCAGAAACATCATCTCATTCGATCTTGTTTAAAAAAATATCAATATATAGAAATAAAATTTTATTTTAAAAATTAAAAGGTAAGAATTTATTTAAAAATAAAATAAAAAATTATTATTAAACTAGATTATTAACATCATGATAAAATATATTATATAATAATTTTTTGGGTAAATTACATAAATAATTTTTCGATTATACTTTAATTTTTTTATATCTCTCGACTATAATAAGTTATAAATTCGTCTCATGACTTAAAATTTATAACAAATTATTTCAATATCGTTAAAATTAATAGTTGATAATTTGACAATTAATTAATCATCAAATTTTACATTTATTTTTATTTAACTCTAGTCGTAAAAATAAACTCACGTAATTTTAATATCACCGTCCTCTCTCTTTTCTTCTTGTTTTGTGTTTGATGTTTAACCGAAATACAGGAAAAGTCTTTCGGCAAGTTTGTCAAATAGGTTTAAGAAATAATTAATAAAAAATAAACAGATGAATTACCCTTCTTCACATGAGAAATGTGTATCCACTATCCAATAAATGATGCAAACAACTCTCTGGGAATGCATAGCCGAAAAACATCACTTAGATTGGTTGTGGTGGGACGACTTTCAAACTCCAAATCCATTCGCATAAGCTGGGCCTGGGTGGGATCATCAAAATGAATAAAACTTCTGTTGGGTCCATTGTTTTGTCGTAAGGGTTCAGAGCTGTGGAAATCTTGCCTCCTGCACAAGTATCATGCCATAGTTAATGACTTGTTTGTTTTTTGAATATATTAATTAACTTCTTTCTTCAGAAAAATACAGTGCCGCCGAGTAAAACTGAAAAAGCTTTTCTCATTATCGTTTTCTTTAATTCCTTACCTACTCGTAAGGAGGATCCTTGTGTGTCTGTATTAACCGAGAAACAAAATATCGAGCCTGGGAGCTCCCCTTCTGCCACAAAGCCAGATCATTAGGTTCTTATTTCTGTAATGGTTAAGAAGGAGATGAAACCCATGACAATGCACGTTTAATAAAAGTTTACGCTAAATTAATAGATTATTAAAATTATACGAGTTATTTTTTATAATTAGGATCAAATAAAAAAATGTAAAATTTGAGGGTTAATTATATAAATTTATATTAACTATCACATTATTTGCAGTTAAAAAATTAACGGCATTATATCAATTTGTTATGATTTTTAAAGGGTAAACTACATAAATAGTTCCCCGACTATACTTTAATTATCTTTTGTATCCTTCGACTATCATAAGTTACAAATTGATCTCACAACTTAAAATTTATAACAAATTGATTCAATGCCTTAAAAAATTAACGGTTTCGTGGTAGTTAATATAAATTAATATAATTACATAATTAATCCTTAAGTTCTATACTTATTTTAATTTAATCCAAATTCTAAAAATTAACCCATATAATTTTAATGGCCTATCAATTAATCCCATTTCACCTTTAAGTTTTATTTTTCCTTTTCAAAAGCGATTTTTCGACCATGTTTTCCTTTTCCACACAAAATCTGAGTTTCGACCATATTTTCTCTGCAGTCATTTACCTTCCCCAAAATAGTCAATCGTGTTGGGAAAACCGGGTTATTTTCCACACGAACGTAGCTTCAAATCTGAGTTGAATTGACAAGATTGAAACCACCAAAATTTGCACAGCGGACAAACTCGTCAAACTATTGAATATTGTAATCCAAGGAAAACCAATAAGCAACCAAAAATAAATAATGGAGAGAACACAGAGAATTTACGAGGTTCGACAAATGTCTACTCCTCGGGCACCACCACCGGATGATAACTTCACTATTATCAAAATGGTACAAACAAATGGAATTTTTAGGAATTCCCGAATACAACAAATGGGAGAAGAAAGAACCAATCGAGAGAGATGGTTGGGATTTTTGGGATGATATGAAATGAAAAATTCATCCCTATTTATAGTTAAGCTCCAAGGACTAAACCTGTAAATAGCCTAATATTTAAGGACCCAAAAATAATTTTCCCATACACCATTTAATATCAAATTAAATAGGTATGTTTAATTCAATTTAATGGCCATGAAACCTATAAACGTTTCAAGCCATTTATAACAAATCTCCACCTTGGCATGAAATTCACCAAGTTTCTCAAGTCTTCTTTAACTCCCCAAAATAAAGTTATCTTCTGCAGTGCCTCCAAATGCGCTCACGAGCGCCATACACCCGAAGGTGCTCAAACTCGCAAGATATTAATCAAGTCCAAACAATGATTGAACTTGATTGCTGTTACCACCTTGGTCAACATATCTGCAGGATTTTTTGCTGTCACAATCTTCTAAAGTAGAATCTTTCCTTCTTCAAAGATCTCCCGCACAAAGTGATACCTCACGTCGATGTGCTTAGTCCTTGAATGGTAGACTTGATTTTTCGCTAAATGAATAGCACTCTGACTATCACAATAAAGACTAATATGACTTTGAACAACTCCCAAGTCTTCCAACAATCCGTTAAGCCAAATTGCTTCTTTAACAGCCTCTGAAACCGCCATATACTCTGCCTTTGTAGTAGACAAAGCCACTGTAGACTATAAAGTAGACCTCCAACTTACTGGCGCTTTTGCTAGAGTAAACAAATATCCAGTAGTTGATCGACGCTTATCCAAATCACCAGCATACTCGGAATCAACATATCCAACCACTACCTGACCAAGTGCTTCATCCTGCTCAAACACTAAACCAACATCTACGGTTTGTTGGAGATACCGTAGAATCCATTTCACAGCTTGCCAATGTCCTTTTCCAAGATCATGCATGTACCTGCTCACAACTCCAACTACTTGTGAAATGTCAAGCCGCATACACACCATCGCATACATTATGCTCCCTACTGCATTAGCATATGGAACTTTTGCCATATATTCTCGCTCTTCATCAGTTTTAGGAGATAACTGAGAACTAAGTTTCAAATGAGAAGCGAGTGGGGTACTTACATGTTTTGTATTATCATTCATACCAAAACATTGTAATACCTTTTTCAAATATTGCTTCTGAGTTAAACAAAGTTTGCCTCTCCGTCTGTCTCTACTTATCTCCATGCCGAGAATCTTCTTGGCCTCACCAAGATCTTTCATCTCAAACTCTTGATTCAACTGAGCCTTCAATCTGTCAATCTCTTGTTGACTCTTTGAAGCGATCAACATATCATCAACATACAAGAGAAGATAAATGAAAGAACCATCTTGTAGCTTTCGCAAATACACACAATGATCGTATTTGCTTCTTGTGTACTTCTGCCTCATCATAAAACTATCAAACCGCTTGTACCACTGCCTCGGAGATTGCTTTAATCCATAAAGCGATTTGTTCAACTTACAAACCCATTTCTCACCACCAGCGTTCTCGTATCCTTCTGGCTGAGTCATATAGATCTCCTCTTCTAAATCACCGTGCAAGAAAGCCGTCTTTACATCGAGTTGAGCTAGCTCCAAATTCAACTGTGCTACCAAGGCCAACAATATTCTAATTGAGGAATGCTTCACAACAGGGGAAAATACCTCATTGTAGTCAATTCCTTCCTTTTGAGCGTAGCCTTTAGCTACCAATCTTGCCTTGTAGCGAACATTTTTCTTGCTTGGAGATCCATCTTTCTTTGCAAATACCCACTTGCATTCAATTGCCCTTTTACCTTTCGGTAAATACGTCAAATCCCAGGTGTTGTTCTTTTGGAGAGATTGCATTTCTTCATCCATAGCAATTTTCCACTTATCACTTTCGAAGCTTTGCACTGCTTCTTGATAAGTGACAGGGATATCAACATCAACAACTGGAAGGGCATAGGCCACCATATCTGTAAATCGAGCAGGTCTACGGATTTCTCTCCTTGGCCTTCTAACTGCAAGTGGTTCTGGTGTCTCCAATGGTTCTTGGGTTTGAACATCATCATCTTCTGATTCCTCTATTGGAGTTAGAGAATCAGTAACATCAATTACTGGGCTAATCACCGTCCGTTGAAGCTCCACCTGTTTTGGAGTACACTCCACCTACTGTGGAGTACTACCCGTCTGAACATCTCCAATTGTTACCTTCTTCAACAAGACAGATTCATCAAAGGTAACATCTCTGCTACAAATTATCTTCTTTGTCTCTAAACACCAAAGACGAAATCCCTTCACTCCATGGGTGATTCCCATAAAGAGAGCCTTCTTTGCTCTAGGATCAAGCTTTGACTCCTTCACATGATAGTATGCAGTGGATCCAAATACACGTAAGGAATCATAATCTATAGCGGGTTTTCCAGACCATACCTCCAACGGTGTTTTTCCTTCAATCGTTGATGACGGTAGACGATTGATGAGATGACTAGCATATGCCACAGCCTCAGCCCAAAATGTTTTGTCCAACCCAGCATTGGACAACATACATCGAACTTTCTCAAGTAACGTTCGATTCATACGCTCTGCCACCCCATTCTGTTGTGGTGTATGTCTAATAGTGAAGTGTCGAACAATACCAAACTTTTGGCAAACGTCAAAGAGCGGATCACTTCTATATTCCCCTCCATTATCCGTCCTAAGTCATTTAATCCTCTTGCTAGTCTGGTTTTCGATCATATTTTTCCACTTTAGGAAAACTTTGAGAACTTCATCTTTAGACTTCATTGTATACACCCAAACTCTTCTGGAAAAGTCATCGACAAAAGTTACAAAATAGTGTTTCCCTCCCAACGATGTTGTTTTGGAAGGACCCCACACATCTGAGTGAACATAATCCAAAATGCCTTTCGTATTATGGATAGCGGTGCCGAATTTCACTCTCTTTTGCTTTCCCAGAACACAATGCTCACAAAAGTTTAACTTGCAAGCCTTTGCACCTTTCAACAATCCTTGCTTTGCCAGAATTTGCAAGGATTTCTCACCAGCGTGTCCCAAACCGCATATGTCATAACATGGCTGAATCCAATTTGTCTCCCCCGGAAGCTACTACTCCTGCTCCAATAACTGTACTACCTTGGTAGTAATACAAGTTATTTTTCCTGATGCCCTTCAGTATCACCAACGCGCCAGATATAACTTTTAAAATTCCATCTCTCATAGTAACAACTAAGCCTTTAGATTCCAAGGCTCCCAACGAGATGAGATTCTTCTTTAAACTAGGCACATATCAAACATTAGTCAAAACTCTAGTTGATCCATCTTGATTCTTCAAACGAATTGAACCTATCCCAACAGTTTTACAAGTGTTGTCATTGCCCATATAAACAACTCCTCCATTTAGTTCTGCTAAATCGGAGAACCACTCCCGGTTAGGGGACATATGATAGGTGAATCCAATATTCACTTATCTGAATGGAAAGTTGATGGTGAAGCAACTAGTGATATTTCAGAGTCACTGGTATCATGCTCTGCAACACATGCATCTGGAGCAACTTTTCCTTTTCTCTTTAGCTTCGGACAATCTTTCTTCCAATGGCCTTTCTCGTGACAGAAGGCACATTCATCTTTCTCAAGTCTGGACTTTGATCTCCCTCTCCACTTTGATCTTTGGCTTTTCGAGCGACCTCTTGCCACCATAGCCTCCACTGCATTGTTCTTGTTCTCTATCTTGGTTTTCTTTCTGAGCTCATAACTATACAAAGCAGCAGTTACATCTTTAAAGGACATTTCTTCCTTTCCATGAAGTAACGTTGTTTCAAGGTGCTCAAATTCATCTGGAAGTGATGACAACAACATTAAAGCCAAATCTTCATCTTTGAAAGTTTCATCCATGCCCAATAAGTCTGACACTAACACATTAAAGGAAGTGATGTGTTCATTCATACTGGTGCCTGGTTGATAATCAAATCGAAACAATCTTTTCTTCATGTAGAGACGATTCTGAAAGCTTTTCTTTAGGAACTTTTCCTCCAATGCTTTCCACAGCTTGCATGCAGAAGTCTCATTCTTATAGACATACTTCTGCTCCCTGGAAAGACAAGATCGAATCGTACCACACGTCATACGGTTGATTGTTTTCCAATCATATCTTCGGGTTTTTCTTCTTCAATGGCAACATCTAAACCTTGTTGGAATAAAGCATCTAGCACTTCACCTTGCCACATGCCGAAATGACCAGATCCATCAAACAGCTCCACCAAGAAGCTTGCATTTGACATCATTCTCCTTACCGGTACAGTAAAGGAGCTTGATGCCTCAGCCGACCCGTCTTTTGCCATGACAACGAATAATATTCAATAATCGCTCTTATGCAAGAACTAGATACTGAGAACACTACACCAGGTAAGTTCCCAGGAAAGAGAGATGGATCACACGAATCACTTAAGTACCAAGTCTTTCCTAGACAGAACTTTCCTAGACATGCAATGTCACAATATCACAATTCTTTGAAGCAACCAAGCAACCGAGATAACCGTCACCGAAGCTCTGATACCAATTGTTGGGGAAACCGGGTTATTTTCCACACGAACGTAGCTTCAAATCTGAGTTGAATTGACAAGATTGAAACCACCAAAATTTGCACAGCGGACAAACCCGTCAAACTATTGAATATTGTAATCCAAGGAAAACCAATAAGCAACCAAAAATAAATAATGGAGAGAACACAGAGAATTTACGAGGTTCGACAAATGTCTACTCCTCGGGCACCACCACCGGATGATAACTTCACTATTACCAAAATGGTACAAACAAATGGAATTTTTAGGAATTCCCGAATACAACAAATGGGAGAAGAAAGAACCAATCGAGAGAGATGGTTGGGATTTTTGGGATGATATGAAATGAAAAATTCATCCCTATTTATAGTTAAGCTCCAAGGACTAAACCTGTAAATAGCCTAATATTTAAGGACCCAAAAATAATTTTCCCATACACCATTTAATATCAAATTAAATAGGTATGTTTAATTCAATTTAATGGCCATGAAACCTATAAACGTTTCAAGCCATTTATAACAAATCGGAGCCAAAGAAACAACAGAAATCGCGAAGTAATCAACTTTTCCACATTATTCATTAAAGCAATCAACTTTATCACACGGAATATGAATTGTTGTGATATTTCAATCAACTTAAAAAGCGGTTGAGATCAAAATATAAAAACAATATTATTGTAATAATGCTAGTCAATTATCAATCGTTGAAGTCAAGCAACAACACCATTAGTATGTTTCCTTCTACGAGTACTTGCATAATGCCAATTGTCAAATCATGTATGACTTCCAATAGCAAAACTTCTTTAATAAGTAAACAAATTCTATAAACACCATATGTTTTTGCTCCTACAAGTTCTTATTATTTATTGGATCAAATACCATGTGTTTTTACTCCAAAAAAGAATACAAAAGATCGATTTCAAATTCGTGAATACGAATCATTTCATCAACACCGTAGCTCATTCAGATATAAATTGAAATGGCATTTACATTCCACAACATACAAGTCTTGAAATGATTTTGAAAAACTTCATGCAAATTTCTTATATAGCTTTCTAACATTATATATAATGCAAGCATGACCAAAGTTAAATGACTTTACCAGCAGAATGTTTGCTCCAGAGAAACCCCATTAACGACAGTGAGATATTGAGCATTGATACACTTTCATGTTTTGATTGATTTTACGGCACTCACAGTGAGATGTTCGATAGTGAGGTTTTTGAAGTCTTGTATTATGAATGATAAAAGTATCAAGTTGTAGTATTTAAGGTTGTCGAACCTACGAGGACTAGATACCTACGCAACAAACTATTCTTGCACTAAAATATAAATAAAACACAAGTAATTTAACTTGGTGAACGATTAACTTAAAGAAAGTCAAATAAACTAAGCAAATTAATGAAATCGATATGATATAGATAAGGTCAGGTTGACTGTTTTGTAGTGTGAAGTCTAGTTGTAAGATATTCTCCTTTTATTAATGCATGGGGTTGAAATGCCGCCTTGGCGGGTCGCTGAAGGGTCTCCTTAGCTGTCTCGGCGGGTTATGCCTTGTCGATAATTCAATAGTTTATAATTCGACAGAGCGTCCTTACTTGCCACTTCCTTATCCCTAATTCGAAGTACTATTGATGGCCACGTCTTGATAATAACTCCCGACGTGAAACAAGGGTGAACAACCAATGATATGCTTACTTTTAGTCGCTGAAATCTTGGTTTGATTGGCCAATGCCCAAGAGCAAAGACCGTACTCTCTCGTTTCGTGAACCTAATTATCCTTAGTCTAGGCAAACGGGTTTTCTTTGCAAACTTATCTTTTGACCTCATATGCAAAGAAGAGTGAGAACAAAGAGAGAGTAAACTATAAAACTTGAATTGCATTAATAAAAATCAAATAAAATAACAACATTCTTCCACAACTACTCCACAATTAACCTATGCCTTGAGGAAGATTTAGAACATGGTATGTTGTCGGCGGCTAAGGGTTTATTCTATGGAAATCGACTTATTTTTTTAAACCTAAGGGCTTTCATTATATAGGTCAAGCCTAGATCAAAGTCTCCCATAAGTATTAGGAGTTCTAAAAGAAATAGAATACGTATTCATATTAAATTAAAACTCTTTATTCTATTTCCTCATTTTGTTTCCTTTGGACTCTTGAAATTTCGTTGACTTTGACCATGGCTTGACTTTCTTTCCTCGTTCTGTTTTTTCTCTAATTGTGCTCACTGCATTCGACACTTTATTCTCTATCTATCGTGCACCAATTGTCATCTTTATTCTATTGTCGCGACAATCAGCTGCTGTCGTGGCAGGTGTTTTCTCTACGAATGATCCTTATCTACAATTCTTGCTTTCAGCATCTATAATTGGTATCAACAGGCATGTTTCCCTTCTAAGAGAGAGAAAATTGTAACCGTACCTGTTATATACCAAATAATATATAAAAATAACATTTAAGTGTTTGGATGTTAGCATGTAGAAAACAATCAGAATTATCCAATATTGCCATTGATTTTATTTATTACTAGCAATAATTGAGTGGAGAAATGATATAATAAATAGGACTTTTATGTATTTATTATTCGAATTTTGGCCATTGCATAAGGATTCATACCATGATCAAAAAAATCATTTTTGAAAAGGAAAAATGGAACTTGAGGCTGAAATGAGACTAAATTGATAGACCTTTAAAATTATATGGGTTAAATTTTAGAATTAAGGTTAAATTAAAATAAGTATAGAACTTAAGTATTAATTATGTAATTGTATCAATTTATATTAACTGTCACGTAATCAACTGTTAATTTTTTAACGGTATCGGACCAATTTGTTATAATTTTTAAATCGTAGGATCAATTTATAACTTATGATAGTCGAATGATGCAAAAGATAATTGGAGCATAATCAAATGATCATTTATTTAGTTTACCCATTTTTAAATTATTGAATCAACTTTTTAACTTATAATAATCGAGGGATACAAAAAATAATTGAAGTATAGTCGATGAATCATTTATATAGTTTATCCTATTTTGTTTTATCAGTGGGAAGAAGGGCTTCATAGGCTCAAGCCAAGTGGCATGGAAATGAGGCGAAGTTAGTGATTTTAAAAATATATATATTTCATATTTGATCAACCGAACATGTAGTAGGGCTGTTTAAAAATATTAGACCCGAATTATTCGATCCGTTGATACGTCTACCCGATTAAAATTTATTGGGTATTTATAATGAAATATCTGAAATTTTTGGGTCAGGTACCCGACCCGTATTTTTTGGGTAGTCGGATCGGGTCAAGACCAAAAAATTTTAAGAACTGGGTACCCGACCTGGTAATTTTAATAATTATTATTTAAATTTTAAAATTATATTTTTATTATATTTTTTATTATTTTTTCCTAAAATTAATTTTAAATCCTTAACTTCTTTCTGTACTTGCATTATATACTTTTAAGTTTTGAATTTTTCATAAATATTTATATTAATTTATCAATATGAGATTTAAAAGAAAAATCATGATCGAGAGTAATACATTCTTTTATCGATAAACTTTAGTATATACATATATATCCAAATATTTATCATTAAAATCAACCTCAAATCAATATTTTTGTGTTTAAAATATATCATAAATTTTTGTTTTTTCTCTCTATATATATATATTAAAAATAAATAAATTTTAAAAATATATAAAAAAGTAAACATGGTACCCAATACCCGATTTTGTGGGTACCCGATTTTTATCGGTCGATGTTTTGATACCCGAAAATTCCGGGTACCCGAAATCGATATGAACACCCCTAACATGTAGCATTCAAATTATGTTGCAAAAATAAACTCAAATTTAAACAGAGTTGAAAAACTAAACTCGAAAGTCTACTCGTTATGATTTTTGAGATGGAATTTAAGTTCAAATTTGATCTAAACTAAAATAATAAAAAGAAATTATAACAAGGAAATAGAAAATAAATAAATATTATATATTAATATTTCGGAAAAATATAAATAAAAAATTCAATACTTGATATAAAAGTAACTGATAATAAATATTGTTCTTAAATTATAAAGTAAAATAGAACCTGAAAACTTAAATTATGAATGTATAATATTTTTATTGAAAAAATGTAAAATGTTTTTAAATTCAATCATTAAATATGTGTAACAAATATAGAAAATTAATAACAAGTGAATTTGAAATATACAAAGTTTAGATTTAATAACTATAATATTTTAAATATATAATTATATAATACATTAGTTTAATAGTTTAAATATATACAATTACATAAAATACATATTTAGGGTTATCATTCAATTAAAACTGTATTAATTAAATGAATCAAAATTTAGTTTGATTAACCCATCATTCATCAAAGTGTTCAGTCAGTGAATAATTAAAGATATTTTTAAAATCAAGTTATCGATTAATTCAATTCGAAATATATTATTTTTTAAATTAAACGTAATTTGAATGTATAACTCATTTTAATTTTTATCTCAAATTTCATTAATGACGCATGATATTTAAAATCAAATATTTATCTTTTAATTGCAATATTAAGTATAACCAAAAAGAAAAAAGTAAAAAATGAAAATTACAAAAAGTAGAGTTAATTCTACCACATATCCCTAAACTGTGTCCCTTATTTCAAATCAGTTGATAAACTTTTGAACATTTTAATTATTTTCCAAACTATTATCCTCACTCTAAATTGATCCTTAAGCTTTTAAATAATCCAGTTTCATCCTTAAATTACAACCTTCATTGTAAATTGGTTTCACTTGTTAATAAAATCATTAAAAATTATTAATTGTCATGTAAATACTAATGTATATTATGTAATAATATGATGTGACATAAACAATAATTAATTTTATATCATTTCATATACTCACATAATACAGATCAATGTTTAAGTTAACAAATAATATTTTTAAACAATTTTATTAACAAGAGATGTGAATGAGCATAATTTAATAGTTGTGAATGAAATTAGAATATTCAAAAGTTTAAGGATTAATATAGAATGAAAAATATAGTTTAGGGATGAAACTGGAATATTAAAAATTTTAGGGACAAATTTAGAATAACAATCATAAATTGAGGATGAAATTAAAATATTCTAAAGTTTAAGATCAATATCAAATGAAGTTCATAATTTAAGGACATATGGTGCAATTAGCTCTAAAAATATCTAATAAAAGAGTTTATTTTTGTCGTTACTTGAATTGCTTGAATAAAAATTAAAAAAATATTACAAGAATTGTTAATAAAAAACGACGGAATTTATTAAACTTAAGTCAGTTTGGTTAATACTTTTTTATAAAAAAAATCCATAAACGATTAATAATTTTAAGAATTCGGTTATCTAAGTTTTGGATAGTTTAGATTCGATTATTAATTTTAATTTTATGAATTGTTAATAAATGAATTCTGTATTGATTTTGATTGATTAATAATATAGTTTAAGAATTGTTAATAAATGAATTATGCATTGATTTTGATTGATTACATGAGATGATTTTAATTTTATTCGACAATTGACCTCGACTTTATTAATTTTTTTAAAAAAATAAAATTATAAGACTAAACTCAATTAAATGCTCATTCTATTTGCATGTCGTTTAAATGCTGATGTTTTTGAAAAATATTAAAAATATTTCTTTTGTTTGGAAATTGGTGTTGAAGAAGATAAAACCTATAGATTAGAATGTCACTTCTATTAAATATCGTTAAATTTAAAAGGAGATGTTGATAATCTTTATCAACCATTTTAATAGACCGAATACCGTTAAAATTTAATTAGAGATTTAAAAATTTAGATTTAAGAATCGATTACACGGGAGAAAAATTAACGCTCCACGACACCTAAAATTGATATCATTTGACTTTGTGTTGTCTTTGTAAGAAATCTAAAATTTGAATTTAATTTAAAATTTAATCTCAAAAAGACGGCGTAAGAAAAATATATATGTAATATTTACAATATATTATATTACGTTAATATATATGTGTTATGTAATATGTTAGTTCATGCATATTAAATATGTTTTGTTTATATTGTTGGTTACGTACATATTTAATTATAATATATTACAAATATGTATTATATGTGTACTTATTATTATTACTGCTTATATTATATATCATATTATAATATGTCATATTATTATAGTATGCTATAATATATTATTTATTTAATTATTTATTTTATTGTTTAATTATTTATTTATTTTATTTTATTCGGACATTATAATCTAAAATAAAGAATGAGCTATATTACTATGGCCCGTTTAACATAGTCTTTAATATTTTCTGACATTTTAATTTCTCGCAGTTATTTTTTCATATTTAAATTTTGCTTTTTAATTCACATATTTATTTATTTTGTTCCATCTTTTATCCTCGTATTTGATTTTTTGACTATTATTTTCTGACATCTTTGAACTTGACATTTATTTAACCTAATGTTTAATTCACACTTTAATTAATTAATCAATCTAAATCATATAAAAAAATATTTATTGACTCAATTATTTTGGTTATAATATTAGTTTAATGGATCGAGATCAAGTATGCAAATTAATTTTTATCGTCTAAAGATAAATATTAAAATAAATAAAAAATATAAAGTTATAACATCATTTGTTAATTGTTTGCACAATGCATAAAGATAATGAATCATATTTGAATCGTAAGTTAACACCACAATTAGGTTTATTCGTTATCGATTTAATCTACAATCCGAGATGTATAATCATCCTTATTCATGAAAGGACTAATTAATTCAAATGCAATAAATTGTTAAATCTTGTTCAATTAATGCTTATATTCAATTAAGAATAATTAATTAAACTCAGTTTAAATCTCAATAACTTTCATCGATTAAAAGTAGCATATAATTCAGTATCGATTTTCGGGTGTGATGAAGTGTTAACGTTTCCCCACATGCATTCACTCTCGAACTTCTTTTCAAAATAATATCTAATTTTAATGATTTTCGACATATCAAAATAACCGATAACCACTTTAATCTTTATTTTAAACAAAATTCCCCGATATTCACCCGCAAAATTTTCAAAATTCACTTTCAACAGCAAAAACATTCTTAAACAATTAAATATTTTTAATTTTTCAGCCGAAGAAAAAAAATCTTATTACAAAAAATTATTATTTTTTTAAATTAAATTTATTAGAAAAATAATTTTTTAATAAATTATTAATTTAAGAGCTTAATTGATTAAATATTTTAACTTAAAAATCCAATTAGATGGAAAAAATTTAAATGATTCAACAATTTCTTATACATCCTTAAGTCATTTTAGAAAAATAATTTATTATGTAAATATGGAAAGTAAAAGGGTTCTGAATTATTTTTGGACTAAAAATATAATATGTGAACATTTTTAAAATTAATTGATAAAAAATATAATTATGATTTTTTGGATTATGTTTTTAAACTAAACTTTTAATTAATTTTTGGTCTGTTATTGTTTATTTTCAAATTTTAGTATATAATTAAAGGAGTTATAAGATATTTGGATGGAGAAATAGCGCGAGTGGAGGACACAATGTCAATAAAATAGATATATCAATCTGATATATGATTTTTATATTTTTTTTATTATTTATCAATCTGATATCATAATAAAATTAATTTTTAATGTAAAATTTTATTAATTTATTATTATTTTTTTATGTTTTATCTATGTGTGTATATTTTTAAAATACACATAAACAAAGTATATAAAAAGTATGGAAAAGAGTCATGTCCCGTTAAAATGATCACACTAATAATAATATTCTAAAAATTATTCTATCTAAATATATTTAATTTTTTAGATAATTTTTGTATATCTAAACTGCTAAGTTCAATGTTAATAAAAATATATTTAATTATATATGATTTAGATAATTTAGTTTGTTGATTCATTGATTCGATTATAAAATTTTAAATAAATTTATAAATTTTTTAATTTTTAGATAAAAAAATCTAAAATTTTAGGCATAGACTACCTGAATATATTTAAAATTTGATAATTTTAATATTTAATACATACATGTTATTATTTATCCAATAATAATATTATATTTTTAAAAATTACATATTTTATATTTAATATCAAACTAATATTATATTTTTATATTATATATATTTGAGTATTTAATTACTCAATTTTGTGAGTACATGCAATATTTGAATACTCGATTAACGAATAATCAATCAAATTGGATTAATCAAACTATTACTTGAAGATTCGATTCCTCAAATATTTAAAAACTTGATTAGTCGAATTTTAATACTTAACAAATAGAAGTTTCGTTGACATGGTAACTTAGGGTTGACCAATAAATTGTCGTTGTGAAAAACTAAAAAATTCAACTTTCATCAAATACTCATTTCAGGACTAAAAATGATAATAAGCAATGACAAGCTAAATAAACTAAGGCTAATGGATTCATTACAAAGATAAAGTCAAGCAATGAAAAGATCGAACATGAACTTTTTTTATTCTAATTCTATTCCAGCATCATCTTGTTCAACTACAATCGTAGGGGTACAACTGCATACAATTGTCATCACTCGAAAAGCTCCATGTCATGGTTCCGGGATCCTAATACAATAAGTTCACTAATCTTGTAAACTTGATCCCCACATTGAATATATTCCTTTTTTCTCTCATTCTCAGGAATCGTAAGATAAAAGATACGATTATAGAAATTAAGGTTGGCGTACCGAAAGGAAGTGACATTTTTATCCCATTACATGTAAGAATAAATTCAACAAGACTTGTAATAAAAAGAAAGGTGCCAACAACGTTGTCAATTATATCCTCATTTGACATCCCACGCTTCTTCCTATATGCTCATGTCACAGCCTGTGAGATCAATGATGGGGTTGCTTCAGTTTAATCCGTCTAAGTCTATCTCACCAAGGTTTTGGGCTTTCCAAACCCACTTGAATTATCCATCCATCTTATGTGAACACACCATGTGAATATAGAAGATTCTTTCCATAGTTAATCGAGAATATTCTTGAAATTATGCTTTATAATAGGATAAGGTTGTATCTAGACTGTTGATGTAAATCAGTAGTGATCGTCGGATGTAATAAGGGTCAACTATAAATAAAGGCTCACCCCTCCTCACAATTCACTTAGTCATTGAGTAAAAGAGCATTCACTCAAAAGCTTTCTCTTGTTTTGTCTTTCATTTCTTTATTTGTTTCGTTTTCGCAAGTTATAAAGCTTCAAGGGCTTTGTTTAGAAGTTGATTTAGGCGAGTCGAGACCTAAGATCATACGGTTTTGTTAGAATGATTTTAGAGTCGTAACATTTATTTAAAAATAATAACAAATGGTAAAATGAAAAATAGGAGAGCGACCCTTATCATAAGATGATTTTTTGTTATCGCAATATCAACTTTAAAACTAGTTATTTTAAACACTAATATAACTCTTTCAAAGATGGTGTCATAAACATTTTTAAAGTAAAAAAAATTATAAAAAATAAATTAAGACCAACGTTAAAAAGAATGTATAAATATATAGAAAAGTCAGAATTAGAAACCCACCTTGGTTAACACAAAGACAATAATCAAGGCAACCGAAAAGTCAAACAAGAACGATTCAGAACAGAAGGCAAAATCAATTAACGTATCTGATAAATGTTCAATTCACTATCATTTTTTACACCTTTCATGGACAATTATCACCTAATCTACACCTACTTGAATCAAAGCATGTACTTAATGTGAGATATTTAGATATTCTGCTTATGTGATTTATAAAAATGATATTTATAGAAAATACAGGTTTTACGGCACCTTTTATGCAATTGCAGGAATATCCACTGCCGCGACAGTAATGGTGGCCGAATCAGAACCTGAGGCCGCGGCAATAGCTAAAGAACAAGTAACGATATTGTAGGCGACTTGAAGAGAAAAATGAGGTGGATGTTTCTGGACAAACAACACAAGGATCAGAGCTGGGAAGCGAGCAGAAAGCCCAAGTCAAAGGCCACGCGGAAAAGAATCCTTGTGGGAATAAACTTGGAAATAAAACAATTATTTTATTTATGTACTTGACTTGTGTTTTACTCCAAGTTAGGAAAGGTTTGCCCTAGGTCAAGCCTATATAAACCATAGCCGTCCAAGGAGAATCATAAATCAAGCGCACGAGAGAAATTAGTTTAGAGTTTTCTTTGTTTCATTATGTTCTAATTTCTTTTAGGCTTAGGTGGAAGTTGTAGGATATTTGTGAGAAGATTGAACTTTATGTTTTTGTTTCAATGCAATAAAATATCAAGATTTGCTTATTCTTTGTTCTTGCATTCAAGCTCGGGAGAGAAGTTTGTGAGAGATTTATTTGTCTAATATCGGGAGAGTTAGGCTCACGAAAGGGATAAGTACGGTATTTTTCTAGTTGGAAAATACTAACTCGGCCTAAGGATAGGTTAGAGTTTCAGTGGCTAAAAGAAGTGTGAGATTGGTTGGTGATTATAATTGATTCACGCCGGGAGGTATCATCAAGGACTGGTGATCAACAGTACTTCGACTTAGGGATAAGCGGAGTCATCAAAGGACACTTTGTCGAATCTTGGTAAAGTCTACCCAAGATCAAGAGATTGCCGCGGCGAACGAACATCATCACTGTCGAGGCAGTAAAACTGCAGTGCTGCCGAGGCAGTGTTGTGTGATTGCATTAGACAGAGACAAGTCAATTGAATCCACAATACAACACAACTGGATCCTGGCCATCTTCTCATTCTGATTATTTTCTCTTTATTTAGTATGTTTTATTATTCAAGTTATTTAGTTTACTCCAACCCAAATCACTTGTGTTTTTATTTTATTTCTTTTACAGAGCAAGAAGACGCAAGAAAGCATATTAAGTAGACCAATCCCTGTGGAGACGATATTCGATAATACTTATTACTTTATTACTTGAGACGTGTATACTTGCACTAATTGCGCACTCTTTTTACACGCAACAGTATCTTTAAAAAGTGTATATCAACTACAATATCCATTGCCTGAAATATACGAAAAAAATCTATAAAGAATTAAATATTGAACTAAACTGAAAATAAAGTAAAATCAAACTAATATAAATAAAAAAAATATATAGTATATTTCATAAGATTTAAATTGGAATTATACCTATCATTTCCTCGAAAGTCAACAACGCCCAATGATGGTGACAGAAAAGTGTTTTTTAGACAACTGAAAAAACAAACAGAAGCTAATGAATCAAATTTCATACCAGAGCTAATTAATCAATTCGAATAGACTCTTATTTTGTTGACGTCTAGGAAATATTAAATAGTAATTTGCATAGAGATGAGAACTCATCAAGTTGAATGTATCGACTTTGCTCACACCTAGATTCTTTCCACAAACTTACAATTTAGATCACGAATCTAAAATCATGTTTATATTTTTAAAATAAATAAAATTTAATGATATTATTAAAGTTTAATATAAACATAGAAATTAATAAAAAATAAAATTTTAGAAGATAAATAAATGAACACAACATTATCGTATTAAAAATAAAGTTAATATTCTAATGTGAAACTCTTTTTAGTTTCTCAACAATCTTTAACGAACAATAAATGAGTGTATCTTTGATTATAATTTAATTTTTATTAATATAAATTAATTTTTTACTCAATTTCTTTTAGAGTTTTCAACAAATAGTTAAATTATTGCAACATAAAATTTTAAAGTATCCACTAAATAATCATAAAAAAATTATAAAAAATAAAAAGTTGTGCACGAATTTATTGAGTCGAGTTAGGTCTTGCTCAACTCATTAAGAACTTAAGTTGTACTCTATTCCGAGTCGATTCAGCTCGAATTGAATGTTAATCAAAGTTTGAACGAATCGAGTTCGAATTGTTTTTGAGTTGTTCAACTCAATAAATACCTTTATTTTTTTTTATTTGAATCTTAAACCCTAAGCCCTAAATAAAACTAATAATTATAATATTATTTTTAATCCGAGTCTTAAGCCAAAAATAGGTGAACCAAGACATAATACACGAAAAGGATGCAGATAGCGGATGCCACTCCTCAAGCCTACGCCGCAGCCTCTGTATCTGACCAATAGCCCATCGCGGCACCGCAACCAACTCATACTGCCGAGGCAACAACACCCACTGAACTTGCGCAGCAGCTGCAAAGAATGAAAGCACGACAACTACAGTTCATGGCTTACATCCGTGATTTTCACACTGTCATCATTGCTGCAATCCAGGAGAAATTCCCAGAATGCAACTCTATCTTTCCACTGTTTACGGTGGATCTCGCTGCACCTGTCACAATAGCCCCAGCCACAAAACAAGTAGTTCATGTAACCTTCGCCTCTTTCATTGTCCCGCTGCAAACTTTATTTAATAAATTTTCGAAGTGAGTCAAATTTATAAAATTTCAAGTTAGAACAAGTTGAATTTATTCACATTGAGTCAAATTAAAATTTTTAATTTTTTCGAGTTGAGAGTTTTACTTACCCTAAATAAAACTAATAATTATAATATTATTTTTGATTCGAGCCTTAAACCTAAACCCTATTTTAAAATTAAAATATCAATTTCAACATTAAAAAATATGTACTTCATTTCGGTCCATAAACCCAATACAACTAACCCAGAAAGCTCAATTTTAAAACACCCGACCCACTATAATTTAATTACCCAAAACCCATTTTTCCTACCCAGATCTTAATCTGAAACCCATATAAGGTCCAAATGTTAATAAAATAACCTAAAAACTAATTACCTAAATTAAACCTAACCCTATTTGTAATCACTATTTTTGTCCGGATCTAACTCTAACTTTTTTATGTTTAAAATAAAGGGCTTTAATTGATACATAATGGGCACATGTAACATGAAAAAAAAAGAAAAAAGAAAAGAAAAAAGAATATAAATTTATATAATGTGTTAGTTAATGTTATTGCATGCTATCATTGTGTGTTTGTTAGTGTCGCCGTTTAGGTACATATGTAGTAAGCATAATATGTTGCATGTGTCGTTTAATTAGATCATGTGTGTGTATATTTATGTGTTTTGTTTTCTACGCGAATAATATGTGTTTTTGTTATGTGTGTAATCTATGTTTCCATCATGTGTGTTGACATACAAGCATTAGTACTATTATTTATCATGTTGCATGTATTATTATTATTTTTTTTTTGAACAAGCTAATAGTGATTACAAGTAGTATCTATTCTAGAATATAATCTCCACCATTTAACATTGATCGCTCAATCACTCTGTTGACATCACTGGTGCTCGAACCAATGACCTCTAGAAACATCAACCGTTCTTTTAACCACTTGGGCTAGAAGGTTCGTGCATATATTATTTATATTTTGAGTATAAATATAATTGTTGCTTATGCATGTGTTGTATTTTATATTTTAATTATATTGCATGGTATTATTATTATACATATGTTATTAAAAGTATATTAAAAAAATAAATAAATATCCAAATTTAATTTAAAGCCCGAATCCATTTATATTACAAACCCATCAAATAAATTAAATTTACATGCCCAAATAATAACAATTCAAGCAGCTCATCAGTAGCAAAATAAACTAGACCTAACACCCTGTCATGTTTCTAATTGCAGACCCTTCCTCAAGGAGAAAACAGATTGAATTGGATGGCTGTGATCAAATAGATTCTAATTCCTTGCCTTCTGTATGTGACTCCACGTGCGCGTGTGAATATCCTCCATGCCGATCGTCGACCTTTCCACCGAAAATCACGTTGATTTCGCCACCGTCGTACAAGAGACCAACAGCCCCAAAACCTGGACACGGCAAAACCAAATCAAAGACATCTAATCCCAGAAAATCGGGAAAAAGTATGGCAGCCATCAAAAAGCTAGACTTAGAGGGGGGCCATGGTGGTACAAAAACAAATTAAAAAATCAAAAGATGGACAGAGAGGATTGATATAAGAAAGAGTTTGTTTCTTCAAAGGAGGGTGGATTTTAGCAGAGGGATTTGAGGGGAGAGATTTCATGGGTTCGACTCTGTAAAAGATTGGGGGTTTTCATTATAAAGGGGTTTTCCTAGAAAAGAGAACATAAAAAACGGAGAGGAGGGAACTCCATTTTTTGTAAATCAGTGAGGTTCAGAAACAAAAAAAAAAAAGAGAGAGAGAGTGAGTGGTGACTCTGGAAAACCCAGAAACCACTAAGGGTCTTTATCTTGCAACTCATTTTCAGAAATAGAAAAGAAAACAGAAATCCTCATTGGAGGTAAAAAAACAAAGGAGATTTAATTTTACCGTTTCTTCTTGTTTTTCGAGTGAAGCATGTAAAAATCGATCCCTCTTCGTCTTTTCTTTCGAGTCCAGCAAACAAGGTTTTGATTTCAAATCTGAAAATAAAGAAAACCGAGTTAGATTTAAAAATCAAATCTGATTTTTGTTTATCTTCAAAAAGAAAATAGAGGAAAGAATGGGTTCTTATCTTGTTTCTTTGGTGTCACCAATCGTATCCCTTCGTGAAACCACCGTGAGGCCGCCTGTACCGATGACCGGTGAGGGGATCAAAGAGTGAGGTGCCGCTCTCAAGTGCAATAGGGAAAAGAAAATAAAAGTTCAAGGTTTCGGGAATCCAAGATCTTTTTATAATTTATTTCTTTCACTTTATTTTCTAAAAAAGTGACAGAGTTTAGTAAATATAAGACTGATGTTTCGAATGGTATCGTATGGTATATTCAGATCCATGTGTTCATTTATTTTATGAGTTAATCGTTTAACAGGTCCCCCTTCCTTGTTCCCGCTTTCATTTTCTCCCCTTTTCTTTGTTTTCTTTGATCTGGACCATGTAATTTACGTTTCCTTTCATTTGCGTCATTGCTTTTATTTTATTTCCTTTAATTTTGAGACTGACACTATTTTCGTTTTGTGATCCAGTATGTTGACTTCGTGTTTTTTGTAAGTTAGTCTTTACTGTTGCATCTAATACATGTATATCGCATTAAGTATGCATATTGTACGTATTTTATTTTTATCTGTATACATTCTAATATGGACACTAGTTCTCATATTTCTATTTAATTTATTTACTTCCTTTGTGCTCTTATCCTTGTTATTAGAATTATGGTTTACATACGCACATAAAAATTATGTAGGTTCCGTGTTATTAAACTTTATTTATTAATATGTATTAGGGTTAGGATTACAGTAAAAAAATATGGACGTGTTCTATACCTTTGCAAATATATTACATGCTTAAATAAGTGTTATTCAGCCATATTATTTATACACATGTTGATATTTGTTTTCCAATTTCTTTGTATATTTCTCTGTTTCTCCTTGTTCATGCATAATTATCATTAATTATTTTATTTTATGTTTTAATATTTGTATTTATATTATATTATTATTTTAGATTTAAATAATTATGATAATACATCTTGTTTTTACGCATAATTTAGAAGTTCACTGTCATGCTTTACATCAATGTCAGTAGACTAGTTTTTATTTGTCTTCAAAGTTGGTTTCTAATTATGTTTATGATTATTTGATCATCTTATTCTTTCCATGTTTTGTTTTCCTTATATGTGGCATCATGTTTGTTTCCAATGTGTATTATCCAATGCACGTTATATTGTTGTTTCAGAAAGCATGCGTGCTGGTTAGATTTTATGCACCGATTTGTTTGCTTGTTGTGCATTTTAAATTTATCATTCATGTGATTTTGTTCTATAAGTATTTTTGTTAATTAATTTGGACTTTAAAACTAATAAAAGAGAGGTATTTATTAATCTTTATATTTGTGTCTTAATCGTCCTGATTATCGGAGATTAATCGAATATTCAAATTAATTTTTTACCATCTCTAAGTAAATAAAATAAAAATTGGCAAGATCATGACATCATCTTTTAAATGTTTGCATCATTCATAAAAGTGATGTACGTAATCTGAGCCATAAACTAACATGGTGATCAATATTATTTGACATCGATTTAGTCTATGGTCCAGTGTATCGTTTACTTTAATAATTAAATGTCTTATTAATTTAAATTCACCAATTGATTAAGCCCGTTTAATTAAAGTCAATTTTGAATTTAGAAAACGATTTAAAATTAAATTAAAGTTCAAAAATGATTTTTGAAAATATTTTTGTCTCCTGAACCTTTTTTAAAAGGAATCTCTGATTTTTCTTTTTACGGTGTCCGATTTACCTATAAGTGATTGGTGACGACTCCAATTTTTTGTTTTAAAAAGAAAATATTTTTAAATGACATTTTTAAAAGGTATTAAATCGTAGCATCAAAAACCTTTTTATCCAACACCTTTAAAATTAAATTTTCGTTTTCCAATCTTCGTAACATACTAAAAAGGTCGCTACACTATTACCCTACTCCCAACTGCTCCTGACCTTCTAGCTTCCCCTCGCAAATCGTCGTCGCTGCTTGATCTCTGGTCGTCATTTTCCCCGCTAAAATCGTCACGAATCTTGAAAAACACAAAATAGGATTAAGGCAAAAGCAATACAAAATAAGGGTAGAGATCAATTTTTTATTGTTTTTTAAGAGTATAAAATTGAAAGGTGTATACAAGATTGTTGTTTGTAATATTATTTTTGGAAGGTTCCTAGATAAATAAAGTGTTATTTAAAAAAATATCAAAAGATAAAAGGGAAGGATTTTAGCTAAAAATCTATAGATAAAAATTAACAAATGCATTTTTTTTTTTGCATTCGTAATAAAAAAAATACTTCCTTAATTTGAAACCTATCTTTTAAAGTCAAATTCAAGTGATTTTTGTTTAAAACTCAGAATCAAAGTTTGATATTTTAAAATCTTGAGTCATGTTTGTTTTAAATCACCGATTTTTTTAATTATTTTTAGGTAAAATAATGTTTAAAATTGGATTATAATTTATTCGATTTTTTATAGTTATAGTAAAGTATTCTATTATTAAAAATAATTTAAAGAAAATCGTATTTTTGTAAATAAAAAATTAAAAATAATATTTTAGTAATTTGACCGAGCATTAGGGTTAGATTAATTTTTATTTTATTATAACTTATTTTATAAAAAATAATAATAAATATCCCTTGTTTTGACAGCTTGAAGTGACACCGTTTAGGTTTCTTGACTCAAAGAGAGAATCCATGTGTTTTGTGTTAAGAGGTAAATTATGCACGCGATCCTCCTATTTCTTAATCCTGGTTTTAATTTTTTAGGTTCAAATTATGTATTCAGTCCCTTAACTTATTCTTGCCTTTCTTTTTGACTTTTAATCCTTTTATTTCTTCTTTAAATTTCTATTTTGTTTCAATTTAATCTATTTTTCATTTAATCTCAGTATTTTAATTTTTATTATTTATTTTACATTCCTTTAATTTCATATTTTTATATTTTGGTCCTTATATTATTATTATGCACTCATATTATATATTTACATATGTTATATTATATAACTGTTATCATATTATTATAGTATATAATATTTACGATATATATTATATTATGTTCTTATATATATGTGTTATGTAACATGGTATATGTAATCATATGTTATACTGTTATTCGTAGTATTTATTATAGTATTACAATAGTTCATGTATATTAAATATGTTTTGTATATAGTTGGTTACGTATATATATAATTATAATATGTTACAAATACGTGTTATATGTACACGTATTATTATTACTTACTTATATTATATATTATAATATATGTCAAATTATTATAAAATGCTATAATATATTATTTATTTAATTATTTATTTTGTTGTTTGGTCTGGACTTATGATAACTCAAAATAGAGGATGACCTATATTTTTATGTCCCGTTTAACATATTCTTTAATGTATTAAATTTTAATTTCTCGCAGTTATTTTTCCATATTTAAAATTTGCTTTTTAATTCATATATTTATTTTGTTCCATCTTTTATTCTCGTATTTGATTTTTTTGTCTATCTATTTATATTATTTTGTGACATCTTTGAACTTGACATTTATTTAACCTAATGTTTAATTAACACTTTAATTAATAAAAAAATCTAAATTATATAAAAAAAAATATTTATTCACTCAATTATTTTGGTCTTAATATTAGTTTAATGGATCGAGAACAAATATGCGAATTAATTTTTATCTTCTAAAGATAAATATTAAAATGAATAAAAATTGTTAAGTCAATATATCTTTTTTAATCGTTTGCTCAATGCATAAAGGTGATGAATCATATTTGAATCGTAACTTAACACAACAATTAATCTTATTCGATATCGGTTTAATCTACAGTCTGATGTACAATCATCCTTATTCATTAAAGGACTAATTAATTCAAATCCACTAAATTGATAAATCTTGTTCAATTAATGCTTATATTCGATTAAGACTAATTAATTTAACTCAATTTAAATCTCAATAATTTTCATTGAAAAGTAGCGTATAATTTGGTAACGATTTTCGAGTTTGATAGGGTGCTAACTTTTCCCTAAACGCAATTCACTCTCGCACCCCTTTTAAAAAAACATTAATTTTAATAGTTTCCGACATACTAAAATAATCGGTGACGATTCTAATATTTATTTTAAATAAAATTCCCCAATATTCAAATTTAATTGATTAAACTATTTTTATTTTTTCGGCCCATGGAAAAAAATCTTATTCCAAACAAAACTATTTTTTTAAAATTAAATTTATCATAATAATAGAATTTTTTTGTAATAGATTATTAATTCAAGAGTTTACTTGATTAAATATTTTAGTTTAAAAATCTAATTAGATGCAAAAAAAGTTTAAGATATTCATTTAAAAAAAAATCAACAACTTCCTTAAGTCATTTTAGAAAGTAATTTATCATATAAAAATGGGAAGTAAAGGGTTTCCGATTTTTTTGGATTAAAAATATAATATGTGAACATTTTTAATATTAATTGATAAAAAATATAATTATGATTTTTTGATTATGTTTTTCAATCTAACTTATAGAGTTTTGATTAATGTTTGGTCTCATAACCACTATTATTGTTTATTTTCAATTTTTTTGAATTATTATTTTCAAAATTTAATATATGATTAGAGGGGTTATAAGATATTTGGGTGGAGAAATAATAAAGAGTGGGATACAATGTCAATAAAAAATAGATATATCGTTTTATAAATTTTCTAAAACGGATGTCGTATATCGCTGAATATTACTAACGCTGAACACTGTTGAATATTCCTAAATTAATTAATAAAGACTAAAAATCTTAAGGACTTCAACTATAATTATAATTATTTTAAAATAAAAAAAATATTTAAATAAAACTTTTATATTTTATAGCATATTTAATTGATAGATTAATATTAAGGGTAAACTACCCCAGTGACCACCCAATTATTTGAGGATACCTATTTTGGTCACCCAACTAACGAACTCATCAATCAGGCCACCCAACTTTGAAACCCTACCTATTTGAGTCACCGCCGTTAAAATTTTAACAGAAAAGTTAACGGTGATGACGTGGCAGTTAATGATGGTGACGTGGACTTTAATTAAAATCTGTAAAATTACACATTTAATCCCTCTAATTTATTTATTATTTTAATTTAATAAATAAAATTAATCACCCAATCGATTGATGACACGTGTCATCCAATCGATTGGTAAGAAGGAATGAAAGAAATAAAACGTTGAAGGTATTCACAGTTGAGAGGATTTGAACACACGCCCTCCAGCATATCAAACTCCCATCCAACAAGTGAACCACTGAGCCAAAGATGATTCCTATGTCATGGCATATTCACATATATTATTAAATGATTAATTTGTCACTAAAACAACGTTTAAGGAATTATAAATTTTTAAATCGATTAATATTTAAATTAAAATATTAAGATATTCAATATTTAAATTAAAATAATAAAATATTTAATAAATAAATCAAAATAATTAAATATTTAAAATTCAAATATTGAATATTTGAATATTAAATATTTGAATATTTTTATTTAATATCATTCAAATTAAAATATTTGAATATTCGAATCAATATTTTAAAATATTTAATATTTAAATTAAAGTATTCGTTTATTTAAGATTCAAATTAAACTTATTAAATATTTTAATTAGAATATTAAATTTTTAAATATTTTTATTCAAATCAATATATTCTAACATATTTTAATTATATTATTTAAGATTTGAATATTCAGGTATTTTAATTATAATATTTAAGATTTGAATATTAATTGAATAGGAATCTTATTAATTCTTTTAATAAGATTTAGATTTTACTAAAATAATAACCTTTAATAACATAATTTTAGAACTTATATCATAAAAATCATCTTAGCTTAGTGGTTCACCTGTTGGATAGGAGTTTGATATGTTGGAAGTAGGGGTGAGCGTTCGAGCGAGTCGAGTTAAAAAATTTTGAGTTATTCGAGTTGAGTCATCATATTTTATAGTTTGAAATTTTTGCGATTCGAGTCGATTTTAGCGAGTTCGAGTCGAGTCGATTTTTCGATTTATTTATAAATTTTAATTATACTATTTATAATACTATAATATAGCTTTATTATAATTTAAACGGTTTTCACTTTAAATTTACATACATATTTTTTCATATTATTTTTTATATGTGTAAAAATAGATTTTAAATTATTATTATCATCAATCAAATATCTTAGGTATGAATATGTCATTTTATTAAATTATAGACTTTATTAATAACTTCTTTCTTATCTAGGTAAGACTAAAACTAAACAAAAAATAATGATACATTGATACAAAAATTAAAAAAAACAAATAATATAATATAAAAGATACAAATAAAAATTTTATTAAATAAAATAAAAAATGAATCTAGAACGTGACCAGATTATAAAAAAGAAAATTAAAATATAAAAAAAGAAGGGACTGAAAATAAAACTACATGGGTTAAATGTGTAATTAACCTTTATAATTATTAAAATTTTCGAGTTATTCGATTTTCATTTTTGTAACTTGAACTTAATTTGAAATTTTTTCGAGTCGATTCGAGTTTATGAAATTTCGAATCGAGTTAAAATGAGTCAAGTTTTTTCAACTCGATTCAAGTCGAGAAATTCGATTTTTCGAATCGAGTCGAGTTTTGCTCACCCCTAGTTGGAAGGTATGGGTTCAAACCCCTTTAACTGCAAATAACTTCAACAGACACGTGTCACCACCTGATTGGAGAGAAAAATATAATAAATAATTAATAAAAATAAATTAATAAGTAAAAATAATCATCCAATCCGGTGATGATACGTGTCATTGGGTGATTAATTTTATTTATTAATTTAAATTTAGGATTAAATTAAAATAATAAATAAATTAGAGGGATTAAATGTGTAATTTTACAGATTTTAATTAACGTCCACGTCACCACCATTAACTGTCACGTCATCACCGTTAACTTTTCTGTTAAAATTTTAACGGTGGTGACTCAAATAGGTAGGGTTTCAAAGTTGGGTGGCCTGATTGACGAGTTCATTAGTTGGGTGACCAAAATAGGTATCCCCGAATAATTGGGTGATCACTGGGTAGTTTACTGATATTAAATATCCTTAAATCTTTGTAATAATATAAATCCTAAATTTAATCAGTCCTTCTATCATCACCACTGTCGTCGTCGCCTCCACCATCAAGTTCCGGTCGACTTGTCTCGCCTTCGATAATTCCAAGTTGCTCTGTTGCTCTACCTTCCTCTTGCGTCCTTCCAGACGTAAAAGGTACGTGATTTCTGCTCTTTCTTTTGTCTTCGACCTTGATCGGTCAATCCTAGCCGTTGTCGACTATATTGTGCAGTCAGATATCATCCATGATCTTCCCCCAACCAATCAAACCCTCATTGCCGATGGTCTCAAATATCCATCAATAAATTCATCCCGAACTTTAACTTCAAATTCCAAACTCTAATTTTTAAATTTTCCCATTTCTTAAGCCTAATTTAAAATTTTTCGCAAATCATAAACATAGTTTAATAAATTAGTAACCAATTCTAAAATTAAGAACCCAAATTCTAATATTCGGAACCTTAATTCTAAACCTAGGAACCAAATTAAGAATCCTAATTCTGGAATTAGGAACCCAAATTAAAAACCCTAATTATGAAATGTTCTAAATAATTTAATTCTAGAATTTTTCAAAATAGGAAACGGTTAATATATTTACTGTAATTGATAAAAACAAATAAATGTTTACTGTAATTGATAAAGTAAATAATTTTTACTGAAATTTCTCATTATTTTTTAAAATAATATTGTTTGAATGATTTTAACATATGAGAAATGTAATTAAAATATTAGATAAGTGAGATTAATATGTTTACTGCAATTAATAAAGCAAAGAAATGAAGTTCATGAGTGTTTATCGATTATATAGGTGAGGATGTTAATCTATTGCCAAGTTTTTGGATTAGGATTGTTCTACGTAACTTTTAATTGTATTTCTTTTATATTGTATCTTGTTGATTTTAGTTCTACTTCTCTAATTTTAAAATTTTGATTGTCTTATGAAACATGTGGATATAATGTTGAGTTTGGGGATTTTGGGAACAAAGACTACGAGCAAAACCAGAATATAGATTTTATTATTATAAAAGCAATAAAAATATACACTTCTATAATCTTTATATACTAATAAAGAATAAAAAAAAATACTTAAAAAACCTATTTAACTTATCTTTAAACAACCCAACTAATTAGCTGTAAAATACAGCTAATGCACAAGTTCTAATGTCCCCTCAAGTTGGAGCATATAAAATTTGTATGCTCAACTTGTTAATTATGTTCCTAAATTGTGTTACATGAAGGGCTTTAGTGAAGCAGTCGGCTAATTGGTGAGTTATAGAGACAGAAAATATTGTGATCAGTCTTTTCTGAACCTTCTCCCTTATCAAATGATAGCCAATATCGATGGGTTTTATTCGTTCATGAAGGATAAGATTTTTTACAATTTTAATTACAGATAAATTGTCATAATACAAGTTGACAGTAGACAAATTAATTTGTAAATCAAAAAGTAAAAACTTTAGCCACTATGTTTCACATGTAACAGCTACCATTGCTCGGTATTTAGCCTCACTTCATGACTGAGAAATGTCTGTTGTTTTTTTGATTTCCATGAAATCAAGGCAGAACTAAGGAAAACACATAATTCTATTATGGAACGCCTTGTATCAGGACATGAGGTCCAATCGAGTTTGAAAAGACATTCAATTTTATATTATTTGAAGCAGAAAAAAATAATCCTTGTCCTGGAGTACTCTTTAGATACCTTAAAATTCTATGTAATATAGTCATATGTTCATTAGTAGGTGCAGCAAAATAATAAGAAAGCTGTTGAGCAACAAAAGAAATATTTGGACTAGTGTTGATAACAGTTTCCCTATAAATTTTCTATAAGAAGTGATATCCTTCAAAGGTGTCCCTTGTTTTCCTGAAAGTTTATTATTATCCAAGATGGGAGTATACATAGGCTTTGAATTTATAAATCCTGTTTTTTCAAGAAGATCAAAAGTGTATTTTTTTTTTACATAAATTGATACCCTTAGAAGACCTAGCTATCTCAAGATTCCAAAGAAATTTAAGATTTCACAGATCTTTTATCTTAAAAATATCATGTAAAAATTCTTAATACTAGATGTCTCATGTGAACTAGGACTAGCAAGTATAATAACATCAACGTAAACTGCTAGTGCAATAAAGTTTATACCAGTACTTTTCACGAAAAGAGGATTATCAGAATTAACATGCTTAAACCCTTGAGAAATCAAAGAAATACTTAACATTTTATTCCACTGCCTGCTAGCTTGCTTTAAACCATACAACTCTTATTTAATCTACAAACTAATCTTGGTTTGTCGATTTTAAAATTGAGGGAGGTTCCATATAAACTTCTTCTTTTAACGCACCATGCAAAAAACATTATTAATGTTCAATTGTTCAAGTTTCCAATCTTTAGCAGCAACAACTAATAAAGTTTTAATTGTAGTTAATTTGGTAACAAGACTAAAAGTATTTAAAAAATATACTTCGAACTGCTGAGTGTATCCTTTAGTTATTGACCTAGCTTTGTACCTTTCAAGTGTCTCATCAGATTTTAACTTAGTCTTGTAAACCCATTTATAACCTACAGTCTGTTTATTAGGTGGAAGAGGCATTAAATCCCATGTTTTATTGTTTTCTAGTACTGAAATTTTTTCAGCCATAACTTTCTTTTAGCAATCATGAAGAATAATCTATTTATAAGATTTAAGTTCAATTAAAATAATAGCAGAATGTTGGTAAGGGGAAATCTGAAAATCCTCATACTTTTGTGGTAGCTGTGTGATTCTTGAGGGCCTTTGTTGACTTTATTAACAGATCATTGTACTGATCAGATTGTTTTTGGCCAGACTGTTGGTGAACAGACTGTTGTTGAGTAGACTTTTGCTGAATAATTTACTGATTAGATTGTTGTTAATTAGATTATTGCTGAGCAGTTTGTTGTTGAACAAAAGGTACAGAACTATAGTCTTTTGAAAAATGCATGTTAGATCCTGAAACTATGCCACCATGATAATTATATGAAGAACTAGAATCAGGATAGTCTTGTACAAGAATATATTTCTGATTCTGATTAAAAAATTCAATCTGTTTAGGCAAGATTTCTTCTAAAGAAGCATCATCATCCTGTGTTGGCAATATTACTTTATCAGTAAGCACTTTTTCTAAATTCTTAAAAGAAAAATTATTTTCTGAAAAAACATCTCTTAAGACAAAAACATCTTTAGTTTATATGTTGTACAACATATATCCTTTAATGTTCTTAGGAAAATCAATAAAAACACCCTTACAAGCTTTAGGATGCATCTTAGTCTTATGTTTAGGCAAAACAAAAGCATAAACAAGATAGTCAAACACCTTTATTTAAATGAGAAATGTCAGACACTCTATTAAAAAGAACTTCAGAGGGAGTCTTATTATTCAGAATAGGTGTTGGAGTAATATTAATCAAATTTAATAACATGTAAAACACAGTCAAACCAAAATGTAAGAAGATTGGATTGAATCCTAAGAGATCTTGTAACATTAAGCAAATGCTAGTGTTTTCTCTTAACTATGTTATTTTGTTGAGGAGTAAGAGTGCAAGAATTCTGATATATTATGTCATTCTTATTAAAGAAGTTAACCATATCAAACTCCTTCGCATTATCAGTCTTAATATACTTTATTTTCTTAAAAAATTGTGTGTCAACTAAATTATAAAATTCAATAATGAAATTTCTAACTTGTGACTTGAACTTAAAAAATATATTCAAACATATATATTTTTATCATTTATTATAGTTAAAAAATTCAAATGTCCATAAATGCTTTTTATAGAGAATGAACCTCAAACATCCATGTGTATAAAATCAAAATTTTGATCAGTAACAAAAACACTAATAGAAAAAGGAATTCATTTCTGTCTAGCTAAATGATAAATCTCACAATCAAAATGAGAATTAGAAGAAATGGTTTTATTCAAAGTAGCAAAGCACTTAATCCTTTAAAAAGAAGGATGTCCTAATTTATCATGTCAAAGCTTGACTAAAATAGAAGAACAAGCAACAGAGTCAATTGTAAAATTACAAACAGTAGGATATACTTCAAGATGATACAAGCTATTAATTTTCTTAGCTAAACCAATCATCTTTCAAGTTGCTATCTCCTGTACGAAACAAGCACTATTATTAAAATTGAAGCATACGAAATTATCCTTAGATAATTTAGAAACTAAAACTAAATTAAAGCCAAAATATGGTATCAAGAATACATTTTCTAAAACCAGAATATTAGAAAGTTGAACAGTTCCAACATGACATACTTTTACTAACTCATTACTAGACAGCTTCACATATTAGAAAATAATTTATATGTTGAGAAAAAACCAAAGAAGTAACTATATGGTATGTTGATCCAGAATATAATATCCAAGGAGCATCTAGTTATTGTGAAGACAAACAAGTGCCATACCTACACCATTCGATGGATCATCAAAAACATAAGACAAAACATTTATCTTGAAATCTGAAATAGAGTCTTAATCAGGAACAGAAGCATTTCTTTCTTACAGAAGAGATAAAAGGCTTTCATATTGTTCCCTGATGAACATTGCAAAAGAATTACATCCCTTACCATAATCATTATTTGACGGATTATTGAATGATCCAATCTGTTTAGTCCTATTTTCTTGATGCTTATTCCTATAACCGGAGGAAAACAATGCTTTTTATAGCATTTATCAACAATGTGTCCATACAAACCAAAAACAAACAAACATAGGTCTCCTATTGTTATTAGAAGAACCTGAATATAACGTCTTAAAAGTTAGTGAAACGGTTTTGTCGATTTAGCTTAGTTCAAGATTAAATAATTAAAAATTGATAGAGGTGTAAACGAACAGAGCGTTCGACGAGTTGTTTGTGAACCGTTCTATAATGTTCGTTTATTAAGTTAAATAAACGAGTATGAACAAATATTTTATGTTCGATTAATAAACGAACGAACATGAACATAAGTGCATTCGGCTCGTTTATGTTCACGAACAAACTCGTTTATGTTCGTTTCGTTTATATACTCGTTTATAGGCTTGTTTATGTTCGTTTATATACTCGTTTATATTCATTTATAAGTTCGTTTATTAGCTCATTTATGTCCTCTAATAACCCTAAATTCAAAGTATATAAACCATATTGGAACTTCAATCACCTTTTTTTCCCTAATTTTTTGCAGCTATGCTCCTCTTCCAAATCTCTCTAAAAATAAAAATTGTTTATGTTTTTATTTTGTTGTTGTGGTACGTTATATATTTATGTTTTTAAACGAATATTTATGTCGGTTAATTTTATTTTATTTAATTCATGTATGTTTGTTTAATTAAAATTGTAGAAATCATAAACGAGCATGTTCACACGCGTTAAACAGACATGTTCGCGAATGCTAAACAAACATGTTCATGAACACTAAACGAACATGTTCGTAAACGTTAAATGGACAAGTTGATGAATATATACAAACAAACTCGTTCGCGAACGCTTAACGAACTCGTTCGCAAACGCTTAACGAACTCGTTCGCGAACGCTTAACGGACACGTTCGTGAACGTTAAACGAACACGTTCGTGAACGTTAAACGAACCGAGCCCGAACACGATAAAAAATAAACGAACCGAGCTCGAACATACCATTAAAAATTTAAACAAACACAAACAGAGTTTGAACACCTTCAAAAATAAATAAACGAACACGGACATACCCTTTTTCGTTCAAGTTCGATTCATTTACACCCATAAAAAATGATTTTTAATCGAAATAAATTATGGAAAATATTCTAAAATCCTTATTTAATATATATTTGATTTTTATCAGCTCAATTTTGAAAATTGACCCTTGAATCCCTAGGATTTTGAACTTAGCTATTTTGTAAAAAATGAAAACTTGAGGACAATTTTACAAATAAGCCAAAACTTTGAATCTTTAAGGGGCTTTGATCCAATTGTAATCCTAATTGATCTAAGCCTTCCAAGATCCTATTTCAATAACCTTTAACCCATAATTTTAATTAATAACCCAAATAACTTAATATTAATCTTAAAAACTTATATTTTTTTTATATTTTGACTTCTCCTCTTCTTTGCAGCCACTCCATCATCTTTTTATAAGTAAACACCAATATTTTCTATAAAAATCTGTTCGGTTAATTCTTTATATTTTCTTCTTCAAAATATCTTTGTTTTCCTTCTTTTTTACTTGTTTTTAAACCTTGGAAGGGAGTTTGATCAATTTTTGAGGTGAGAATCATTCAAACCATTGAAAACTAAAGTTCTTTAATGAAGTTTCTAAGTTCTTAGTTGATTGCAACAATCTTTAAAGTCTTTAATAATATTATTTAACTTATTTTACATTTTCTCCTAATAAGATTTTTCTATTTAAAATGTACTAGCATCCATTCCTCCATTTCCCCCTTTTTCTTTATTATGTTGTCCATTTCTCAGATTAAAGATGATCACCATGAGTCAACTTCTAGCTTGCTGGTGACAAAGAATCAATAGGGGAACTAAAGGAGGAAGAAGAAGGAGGAAGAAGAAGTGGAGAGAAATCAAAATTTTTCTTCTCATTTTGAGGTTGGTGTAGTTTAATTTTTTTATATATTATATATAATGATTCCGGTTTTACTTTAAATAAAATAGATTTGATGCAGATTTAAAATCTTAAACACTAATCTTTATGTTTAATAGTTTAGAATTTATTGTCTGTGAATAGAATTTAAAGTTTATAAAAATCTAAATTCTTAACATATTAGTCTAGAACCTAAACCCTAATCCTAACTCCTAGATTTTAATCATTATCTCTAAATTCTAACCTCCTAAACGCTATACCTTAAACTTAAACCCATAAACCTTAAAATTAAAGTAGTTGTGTTTACCGATATAATATAAAAATTACATATATATATATATTAAAATGAATTCCTCTTCTTATCCAAATACAATTATAAATTTACATTCAAACTTTTAATATATGAGACATTATTAATTCAAATTTAAAATATATTTATATCTTATGTAATCATTCTCCGATAAAATTATTTTTATCTTATTAATTCATATCTTTGGAAGCATAATTATTAAATTATATTTTCCGCTAAATAGAGATTGAATATTGTGATGAAAGACATACCTTGATCTTGTACGAGGCTATTAAAAAGAATGAAAGGATTAATGCTCCATGCGTTGTTTGTGGGTGAAAATCTCTAATGAAGCTTATGCTTGTAAAAGTTGCCGATTTTACATACACAAAATATGCAATAGATTTTTCTCTCATGTGACACATTCTCTTCAGTGGGGGTTCTGGACAGTCGCAATAGGAGCGATCGCACAGGGTCCCGAAAAAGAGGGGCCCCAAATTTTGATAAACTATATTCATTAGATGATTTTAATCTCGAAATTCATTAAAAAATTTTAAAAATGTTATTAAGAAATATGAGTTATAATTGTTAAAACGTTATAATTATTTCTTAAATATGATAATTGATTATAGAATCTTATTGTTTGTTACTATTACTATTGCTTCAGTAGAACTAGTGAGGTTTTAGACAAACGCAATAGAAACGATCGCACAGGGGCCCATATAAAGGATATTTGCTTCTAAGGGCTACAATTTATAACTAGTAGAGGTCATGGACAATTACTTTTAAGGACCATATTTTAATAAATTGCACAGGGCCCCCAAAATCTTTGAACCGCCCCTGATCCTCTTCACCCGCAACATTCACTCAAGTTGATCCCTTTGCATACCTTTATGTTCGAGTGCAAAGGATGTGCAGGCGTAAACTCTGGGAGGTTTTGATACATATGTTATGCGTGTGATTTCGTACTGGATGTGAAATGTGCTGTTTCATGGGTGCCTAAAACTTACACTCAAAAAGCTGAAAGATATGGAAAGACAATTCAAGGTGTGCCTCGTCAATTAGGAATATAAATTAGAGTACGCTAATTTTTTGTTCCATTATTCAGAAACTGTTTGGTGTAGTATTTGTCGTCAATATATTTTGGTTCCGAGTTACACTTGCTCTGACCGTGGATATTCACTCCGTGAAAACTGCGTTGGAATTCCAAGGGAGATGAAAATCCAATTTCACCCGCTACATCCCCTTCACCTTGTTTTCAACCCCCAAAAGCCTGTTTCGTCTGCAAAGATTCATTAAATAATGAAATAAGCTATAGTTGTGCGCAGTTTGATCTGTATCTCCATGTTCATTGTGCCAAATCCTTGAAACATGTCTTCAAAGCTAAGTCTCACATCCATGATCTCTACTATTCTAGATCTAGGTCAACTAGTTTGGTTCACTTTTACACATGTGATGAATGCATAAAAGAGCTTCATAGGGTTCCTTTCTGTTTCTGCATGAAATGCAAAGGCAAGTTGCATATTGATCATGTTTTCCCAGGTTCACTGAAATCCAAATATCATGTCCATCGTTTAGCTCTTGAGCTAGGTTTCAAAGAAGATAGTTAGGTTTCAAAGAAGATGATTCAGAAGAATATTGTTGTGACATTTGCGAAGAAGAAACAGATCTAATAGACCATGTCTATTACTACAAAAAATGTCGTGCACCATTCGTTGCTCACATCAATTGTGCGCTCCAGTCGGTAAGTCCATCTTCCTCTTAAATTCTATAAATTTAAAAGTTCAATGAAGTATGATATCAAGATCCATGGTTTAGCAGGAGGAAGGAATTGCAACATCTAGACTCATGCCCGTCTTGAGATAAGAATAGACCTAAAGAGAGAAGGATGGGACAATCGCCTCACATAAAAATTGAAATTCATGTATGATGCAAATTCTTTTTAGAATTTTTTGTGTATTTTATTGAAAATCTATTTTCGTCTTCTAAAATTTATAAGTTCACCTTCTTAAAATTTTGTAGTTAGATGTCTCTTCTGTTGTGGTGTTTGTAAACAAAAACGCCGGAAGAAATTGTTTTGTAATAGCTTTTTTTATGAAAAACGCCGCGAATAACACCATATTTTTAAAAAAATTTAAATAATATTAATCCAAAAAGCATACTATATATTATATAATAATCTAAAATGCATTAAATTTAGCATCAATACCGTAAAATTAACTATAATAATCTTTATATTAAAAGGTAAAATAATCAACAAAAAGACTAAAATAATGAATTCACCAAAATAAAAGATAATATTCTCCTAACATACAAAACAGTAACAGTGCAAAACAATTAAATCTATATGCAACATTGTGGAATTATCTGTTAAGACTCTGAATCATAAGAAATACCAAAAAAAAAATCTAAAAAAAGTAGAATGAATACCCTAAATGCCTAAAAATATGTCTCATTCCTACATTAATCAGACCCTAAAATTTTCAGAACCTTAAAATTCAGAAAATATCAGTGAAAGAAAAACTACAAAAGCTCATAACATCACTGCTGGGTTACTTGACAATATAATTCTGAAATAAATATTCACATTAAATTTCTAGGAAATAGGCTACAATCAACAGTGGAAGGCCGAAAGCATATGTCATGGGTTCTAATTCCATACACAATACAAACGACCAGTATTCGTTGGTTGAGTTATATTCATCTTACCAGTTCAGACACAATACAAGGCAAGGGCAAAAGACATTACAGCTGTATTCTCCACAGTCTTTAGAAAATCATTCTTTACCCTCTTGATTGGCATATCGGGCAGCACGTTGAAAAATAAATATAACACTGTCAACCTTCCAAAAAGTTTTTAAAATATCAGATAATGAAAACAATTTTCACAGAAGAATTGCAAGGAAAATAAAGATATGGAGAGAAGATTCTAAAATGCCATACAACAGTAAACCAATAGCTACATATAACTACAAGAATTACAGGGAAAATGAAGATATGGACACAATATTCTAGAAAGCCATACAACAGCAAACCAATAGCTAAATATAACTACAAGGGCGTTATTACAAGTTATACAACATATAAAGAGGAATAAGGGGGAAACAAATGATACCAGGACATGAAACAGTAAAAAGAAAAGCTATAATAAGTAACAAGAAGATAATACTATACAACAAATCAAGAATTCCTAAATCAGTCTACAACTTGGTAAGTATACCACATTGTAACCAAACTTAAGAGAAATAGGAATAATGAAGAAGAAAGATAGATTGGATTGAGAGAAGAATAAGAATTTTAGGAAGAAGAATTCTCCAAATCATATTCATAATCAATTCTGATCAGTTTTTATCCCTTCTATCCGTGTGAACCATACAGCTGTGTTTTGGTTAACAAATGCCCAAAACGCTGCGTTGGTTTAACAACTTTTAACAACCCAACCACTTGCAGAAAAAGACTAAGAAATAACAAACATTTAATTTCTAACGGTAAAATAAAATTCTAGCTGTTACAATATTCCCTCCTGCAGAACATCCTTGGCCTCAAGGATAAAAATCTGAAAATTGTTGTTGTAACTGGTGTAACACTTCCCAAGTGGCATCCTCAGGGAAGGAGTTAGTCCATTTCACCAAAACTTCTGTGACAGCTCGGTTACCCCTTTTCCCAATCTTCCTATCCAGAATCCTTGAAGGTTCCTTGCTCATACTGCCATCAGGGCCAACAACTGATAGTTGTTCTTGTACCAGCTCAATTCGCACCCTTTTCTTTAGCTGAGATACATGGAAAACTGGGTGAATTTTAGAATTATCAGGCAGCTGCAGCCTATAAGCTACCTTCCCCACCTTCCCAATCACCATAAATGGTCCAAACACTTAGGAGCCAGTTTTTGGCAGTTCCTAACGTGAATAGTTTGTTGTTTGTAGGGTTGTAGCTTCAAGAAGACCCAATCTCCAATTTCCAACTCACACTCCCTTCTTCCTTTATCTGCTTTTGACTTCATCCGATCTTGAGCTCTTTTCATATGAAATCGAAGCATCTTAATAGCTGTTTCTCTCTGTTGTAAACTCCTATCAACAGCAGCCACCAATGACTCACCAGCAATGTAGGGTAAGTGTAAGGAGGGACTTGGCCATATAGTGCTTGATGAGGAATCATTTGAATGGCAGAATGAAAGGTAGTATTATACCACCATTTAGTCAAATGGTAGGCAGTAGAGGCCATGACTGCAACTCCCAACTTCCCAAATAATTCTTTCCAGAAAGTGCTCATGAAGATCCTATCTCAATCACAAATGATAGTTGTTGGTAGGCCATGCAATCTGAAAACATTTTCTAAAAATATTTGGGCCACATCTTGAGCAGTGAAGGGGTGTGCCATGGCCATAAAATGTCCCTACTTAGTTAATCTATCAATTTAGTTAATCTATCAATTACAACCAGAATGCAATTTTTCTTCCTGGAAATGGGAAGACCTTCAATAAAATCCATGCTTATAGATTCCCATATTATTTCAGGTATAGGAAGAGGTAGTAACAAACCTCTAGGATGCTGTAGGTCTTCTTTTTTCTTTGACAAACCATGCATTCCCTGACCAATTGTTTAACAGTTCTCCTCATTCCCTTCTAGTAAAAGATAGTCCCTAATCTGTGAATGGTTGCATGAACCCTTGAGTGTCCTCCCAAAGCACTCCCATGAAAGAACTTAATTAACTCAGTCCTTAATTCCACATTGTTGCCTACCAATAATCTCCAATTTCTCTTCAACAACTTGCCATCCCAGCTATATTTTTTGTACTTCTGTGATCCCTCCTCCAGAGCCTTAATAATTTTGCAAATTCTCTCATCCTCCTGCCATGAAACCTTGACCTTGTCCATCATCTTAGTGCTAACATTATGTACTGATATTGTTAAGCAACTACCCATGTCTGGTCTCCTTGACAATACATTTGCCATCACATTTGTACTGCCTTTCCTATACTGAACTTTATAGTCATATCCCATCATTTTGATGACCCATTTTTTGCTGGAATGGTGTGATAGCCTGGTTTGTAGCTAGGAACCTTAAACTTTGGTGATCTGTTTTGATCACAAAGTGTCTTCCAGTCAAATATACTGCCCACTTTTTAACTGCTAGAAAAACAACAACCATTTCCTTCTCATAAACAGATAAACTTTGGTATCTAGGTCCCAACCCCTTGCTGAAATAAGTTAAGGGTTTTCCTTGTTGCACCAATACTGCACCTACCCCTAAATCAGAGGCATCGGTTTCTACAACAAAAACTTCTGAAAAATTAGGTAATGCCAAAACAGGAGCACTGGTGACAGCTTCTTTAAGTCTTTTAAAGGCTGATTCTTCTTCTTCACCCCATTTTCAACCTCCCTTTCTCAATAAATTAGTGAAAGGTCTGGCAATCACTCCATATTTCTCCACAAATCTTTTGTAATAGCCAGATAGGCCTAAGAATCCCCTCAATTCAGTAACTGATTTAGGAGCTGGCCACTCTTTAATACAATTTACCTTAGAATCTTCTATAGATATGGACCCATTTGCAATTACATATTCTAAGTAATTTACTTTCCGAGCCCCAAAATTACATTTGGACTTCTTAACATATAGCTTATGTTCCCTTAATATACCCAGTACCACCCTTAATTGCTGCACATGTGACTTCTAATCAGTTGAATAAACTAAAATTTCATCAAAGAACACTAGTACATATTTCCTCGTTTGCTTCTTAAAGACCTTGTTCATTAGCCCTTGGAATGTGGCTGGTGTATTTGTCAATCCAAAGGGCATTATTAAAAATTCATAATGCCCTTCATGTGTTTTGAAAATTGTTTTTGGGATGTTAGCTTTCCTTATCCTAATCTGGTGGTAACCAGATCTTAGATCTAACTTGGAAAAATAGGATGCTGCCCCTAACTCATCTAGCAATTCTTCTATTACAGGCATAGGGAAACTATCTTTTATAGTTACCTGATTAAGCTTCCTATAGTCCAAACACATTCTCCAGGAAGCATCTTTCTTTTTCACCATAACCACAAGAGAAGAAAAGGCACTGCTGCTGTGTCTAATTACACCACTAGCCAATATTTCCTCAATCATTTTCTCTATCTCATCCTTTTGATGTGTAGGGTGTCTGTAAGGCCTCACTTTTACCACAGCAGATTCATTGATTAGATCAATCCTATGCTCATGGTCTCTATCAGGAGGAAGCCCTTTTGGTTCATTAAAAATGTCTTCAAACTCTTGTAACACCAATTTGATCTCTTCTGTCAATTCTGCCTCTACCTTCCCAACCTCCAGCTGAGCCTTCATCATACAAATAGAAGCTGTATAGGAACTATGGTTTTCCCTTAACAACTTGTTGCACACCTTGAAACTCACAACTTGTAAAGGCTTCACTGGTACTCTTGTTAACATTATTTCTTGATCTTTATGATAGAACAACATTGTTAATGCTGAAAAATCCCACTTCACTGGTCTCAATTGAGTTAACCACTAAATTCTTAATAACACCACTTCACAATTCTTCAATGGTATTACTAGGAAGTTAGCCTAGAACTACTGATTCTGACTTTGCCATACAATTCCCTTGCATTTTCTCATGGTTGTCATTGAATTCCCATCAGCAACTGTAACCTTCAATTTACTTCTTCTGTCCATTCTCAAATTTAATCTTTTCACTACAGCCTAACTCAAGAAATTATGAGTACTTCCTGAGTCCACTAAAGCAATATAAGCTTGTCCTTCTATTTGCATCATCAACTTCATAGTCTCCCAATTAGGGGATCCCCACATGGCATTAAGGGATAAGACATGATCTTCACTTCTTGGATTTTCTGTAGTCACTGTCTCTCCTTGCTCCTCACATTCTAAAAATACCTCTTGCTCTTGGTCTTCTTTAGCTCCCTCAACCACAATCTGGAATACTTGTGACTTAGCACACTTATGTCCTGGTGTGTACTTGGTTGCACACCAGAAACATAATCCTTTCTTCCTTCGATCATCAATCTCACTGGCTGTCAACCTTCTGCCTTCAGTCTTATTGCCCCCAATATTTGTTCCTTTCTGCACAGTAGGACTTGGGAAAGGAGAAGAAAACCTTGAAGATGGTTGTCCAACACTAGTTACAACACTCGTATAGCTTCTTAAGTTGCTGTTTGGTGGTCTATTAGGTACTGCTAGTGCCATTGGATTCTCAACAAATGGTCTCCCAGCAGTTACATTTCCCCCTTTCTTTGTACTGGAAATAGCATTGATTCCAATGTTTGGCCAAATAGAAAGCATTCAATAGAGACTTAGGTTGTAATAACTTCACAAGCTAGTTAATCTCCAACCTCAGATGATTTTTAAAAATGCTGAGGATGTAATCATCTGGTAGTTGAACCTGATTCACCAAAATAATGAACTCTTCATAAAATTGATCCACAGTCATATCTTCCTTCTACTGCAGGGCCACTAAGTCAATAAAAGGATCATCAAAACCCTTTAGAGCAAACCTCTCACGCATCCATCCCAGATATTCCCTCCATGAAATCATTTGCCAATTCCCATGAGTTTTGGTTAAAAACTGGTGTCATTGTAGTGCCCTACCCTCAAAATGTAACATAACAATTCGCACTTTAGAGTGCTTAGGGACATTTTCAGCTTCAAAATATTGTTCTATTTTATACAACCAATCCTTAAATTCAAAACCATCAAACTTGGGACATATCAACTTATAAGCTAAGTTTATTGCTTGGAAAGGTTCCATACCTGCCCCTTTTTGATTATCCTCCTCGTCTACGTGAATCACCGAAGCACTGAGTAGTTCATTCAACTTAGCTTTTCCTTTCTCACTCGGTTTTCCTCCTGGTTGATTGGTTGGAGTGGGTAACAACCCTGGTTGTTCTAATATGGGATTCACATCTAATTTCTTCCCCATCGCCAACTCTAATAATTTTTGCATGTTGTTCATCATAGTTGTTTGCATTCGCAGAAACTTATCATCCATTGAACCCTCCAAACGAGAAATCTCCTGTTGAAGCCATTTAGTTTCTTGTTGCCATTCTGGTATAGGGGTCTCCTCTGCTTGTTCTCCAGCACTCACAATTGTTGCCTGTCGTCTTGTCTCCACCATTGTCAACAATAACGAGCCTCTGATACCTTTGTAACCAAACTTAAGAGAAATAGGAATAATGAAGAAGAAAGATGGATTGAGAAAAGAATAAGAATTTTAGGAAGAAGAATTCTCCAAATCATATTCATAATCAATTCTGATCAGTTTTTCTCCCTTTTATCCGTGTGAACCATATAACTGTGTTTTGGTTAACAAATGCCCAAAACGCTGCATTAGTCTAACAACTTTTAACAACCCAACCACCTGCAGAAAAAGACAAAGAAATAATAAACATTTAATTTCTAACGGTAAAATAAATTTCTAGCTGTGACACACATTTATCATAGCCAATGATTCAATGGCATTTACTCACGAAATGGAGAAAAAGAATAACAAATATTTAACATTTTCATAACATAACATGTACCAGATATTCTGATTTCTATGCAACCCAAAAACAGTTTTGCCTAAGTTCATATATCAAAAAAATAAAAAAAAAAGTTCATCTTAAAAATCAACCGATTACAATTACTCATACCTGAAGACAAGTTTCTTTAATACCATTACGACCTTCTAAGATCTCTGCCTCTTTGATAGTCTCCTAAAAATGTCTGCAATTGAGTTTCTTGACAAAAAGTATAAGCACGTGATCAACAGAAAAATAAAGCACTCACCAGATTCCTTACTGGTAAAAACCTAAAAAACTAGAAAATTCTAACACAAAATAAAACATCCAAGATCACACAGAAACAATAAAACATGAAGAAAATAGGATCAGTCATTTGCTTTTTTTTTTTTCTTTTCATTTTCTAGGTATCATTATAAAAGAGATATGGTTAATCAACATTCTTTTTTTCCTTTTCTGTCTTAACAAATCTGAATAATATGTTAAAACATTTTTTTATCATTGTAATGTTACTTGGTCGATTTGAAAAATATGGTGTATGTTTTGGAATGTCTTCTTTATTATACTGTCTGGCATACGTGAAATATTAGTTCAATGGGTGGATGTTTCGGAAGTAAGAATTCTTAGGGGCAATTTGACATTATTTTTGGAAAGTATGGTGAAAGAATTAATGATATAAATAATAAAAATTAATAATTTTATTTAAAAGTGTTAAAAAAAAAGCTAAAAAACTAAAATTTTCAACTTTTAAAAAGCAGTTTTCAAATCAAACCAAACTATTTGCCATATTAACCTTTTTTTATTTTGCTTGGACGATTTGGCTATATAGAAATGATGTCCAATTCAAAGGTGTGAAGGGGGATTTAATCTGTGCATTCTGCGGCTCAGACTGTGTGCCAAGACAATGAGAATTCAAATGTTAAATCTCGAGCTTCAAACCTTAAACTTTAAATATTAAATCATAAATTTATTTAAAATTTTAAATTATAATAAAAATTTATTTAAAATACCCTAAAACACTAATCTCAAACCCTAAATCTTAAACCTTAAATCATAAACCGTAAATGTTAAACCCTCAATTTATTTAAAAATTTTAAATTATAATAAAAATCATTTAAAAAACCCTAAACCTTAAATCCAAACTATAAACCCTAAATTCATTTAAAAAATTTAATCATAATAAAAATTTATTTATAAAACCCTAAATCATAAATGTTAAACTCAAACCATAAACTCCTAACATAAAGGCTTAAATTTTAGTGTTTAGGGTTTGGAGTTTAATGTTTGAGATTAGGGTTTAGGATTTGTTAATTGAATTTTTATTATTCATCTAAAATTTTTAATGAATTTATGGTTTGGGGTTTGTTAAATATATTTCTATTAATTTAAAATTTTAATTTATTATATAAAATATTTAGAATTTTTTGTGTTTTCTATTAAAAAATTATTTTCATCCTCTATAATTTTATAAGTTCACCCTCTTAAAATTTTGTAGATGTTTCTTTTAATATAAAATCGTGCATCCGATAATGTCTGAAGATGAGAGTGAAGCTTCATGAGATAAATCCGAGAAAAAAATTATAAGAGATGAATCTGAGAGTGAAGTTTATAGAGATGAATCTTAAGATAAAGTTATGAGAGATGAATCTGAGAGTAAAATTTCAAGAGCTAAAGTTGGTTTTACAAATGATTGGGTATTAAGTTAGTTTGAATATTGTGTTTAAATATATGAAATTACTGTGTCTATGCAGACATTCACTTAATAAAGTACTCCTGCTCCTCCAGAAACAGTCATTTATGAAACTTTTATTTGTTTCTTATAACATTTTTTGTATTATATTATTAATAAAATTTTTTTTGAACAAATAAACTTTTATTTGCTTTTGTCTAGAAATTATTCGGGAAAGAATCCCACAAAATGTGAGTCGGCTAAAAGAGGTATGGTTAATCAACATTTTTATCCCTTTCTGTCTGAAAGAATTTGAATGATCTGTTAAATATTTTTTTCTATCATTGCAATGTTATTTGGTTGATTTGCCAAAGATGGTGTGTGTTTTGAAGGTCTACTTTATTATGTTAATTTTGTGGGATAATTTTAATCATATGTCATAGTTTTAATTAATTTTAAGATGAGTAGTTTCTTATAAAATCATTATTTCTTTTCTCTTTTGTAAATTATTGTTTTGTAGAACAAAAATATAAATAATAAAAAAATAAGTATTGAATTTAAATTATTATGCTATTAGCTTTTCATCTAAACTTAAAATTTTGATATAATTAAATTGTTTGATAAATATAAATTTTAAAAGAAAATTTTGGTATTTGGAGTATTATGGTCTCTTGTGTCTCTTTCTTCCTAGCAAATTCTTTTTTATGTTTTCACATTCCATGCAAATATTTGGTATTTAATGTATTAACTGTATATAATTTCATATATTGTCAATAAATTATGTGATAAATCTATATATATTTTAAAAAAAATATTTTTATAACTAAAAATAAATTATGAATTTATGTATATTTTTTAAAAATTTTATGATTTTTATTTTTATTTTTTAGAATCCTTTCTATGAAATATTAGAAAAGTATAAAAAATTATAATTATTGAAAAGTAAGTGATTAAAATAATTAATACTTATTTGTAACAAAATCTAGAATTTAATACTTATTTTATAACTATTTGATTTGAAAATTAAGTGATTAAAATAATTGTTTTAACATGATACAGTAACTAAGAATTTGGAAAAATCATATCAAATCTTTCATTTATTTTAAAATTTTTCATTTAAAAGAGCATAAACGAAAAAGAATATTTGATATCTCTTATTAGAAGAAATGAATGATACTTTTTAGAATTTATAGGTAGCAAAAATTCAAATTTGACCTATCAAATGGATGGGTCGAATCGGGTTTAAATTATATATGAACGAATTAAAATTTTTTAAATTGATTTTAAATCGGATCAATTTCAATCACATGTTATAATTTTAATTAATTTCAAGAAAAAAATTTCTAATAAAATTATTATTTTTTTCTTTTTTAAGTTTGTAACACCCTAAACACTAGTCTAGTCAAATCACAAAATTAACTTCTGACCAAATGATCAATTGAGCAAATATTGGACACAAACTGAGTCAATTTATGAAACAAATACTATATTAAAAAAACATAGTATAGTGACTAAATTGTGAAAATTAAAACTATTAAAGCAAAAGTGTAGATATTAAAAAATTGGAAGACCAGCCTCATAAATTGTGAAAATTATAACTATTAACGAATATTTTAACCTTCATTTTTTTATTTATCAATTTTAGAATATTTAAAACTATTAACGAAGAAATGGATACATAGAAAACGAACTTTAGCTTGGTTGGATGGATTTTAAGCTAAATCTTTTATTGATTTCAAAACTAAAGGATGGTATAAATTTGATTATTGTTATTGAAATCAATATAATCCTTTATTGATTTCAAAGCTAAAAGATGGTATAAATCCTTTATTGTTATTGTTATTCAAAACTAAAACCCGTTTTAGTCGCCAATATTTTAATAAACTTGGATTGAAATCTACCTTAAGGTTCTTAGAAAAATTGTTACTCCAAAACGAAAATAATTAATAAGAATATAGATTTTGTATGACAATATTGAATCTAGCATAATATAAAAATAATAACGATATAACATCTATGAAGCAATAAATTAATTGAATTGAATTCTGAAATTCGTTGAGGCCGGTAAAAATCCAGTTTTGTTAAGATAAATTTTTGGCCACTCCCACCATCTTTGGTCGTCTATCTTCTAAGATACAAGAATGAATGATCTTCGAATGAAATACGATTGTAGAGATCACGAACATAACTTTACTTTTAGTCATCACCAAAAAAAGGTATGTAGTTTTTTGAGAGTTTGAAAATTTTCGAGTTGTGTTTAAACCAAAGAAATAACATTCTATTTATAGGGGAGTGAGGTAGGTTAAAAATGGGAAATAAATTATTCTAAATATATGGTCATTAATTCTCCATCCGAATTAATTCGAAAACATTTAATTAATATCATATTTAGTCGGATATATTTTTCTATTATCTATTTAATATTCGAATTTAAGAAAATCATAAATTATCCTTTTAAATTCGGATTATTCAAAAAATACGTTAATAAAAAAGAAAAATTAATTCAAAATAGGTAAAATATCTATAGGTCTACAAAAGACCCGATCGGTCTAGACATTCACATCGTCCACGTATTGCGCCCACACTTTGAAATGCTAATTTGTTATTTGAAAATGAGTATTATTAACTTTAAACAAGTGCATTCTTTTTCCTCCGAATTATCAATCTTACAGTAGGCAAGACTAAATTGTACAACATATTCCCATCAACTGAAGTCAGTCTTCACTCTCAGATTCATCTCCTGAAACTTGTCCCTCAGACCCGGACGGGCATGAGTCCAATACTATATCTAAGGATGCTGCAATTTCTTCCTCCTGCAAAACCAAACATCTCCGCCTCATACTTCGTTAAACTTTATCAGAAAGGAATAAAGAGAAAGATCAAGAGCAAGGCGGACTTCCCGAATTGAGAGAACAACTAAGGTGAGAAATGAATGGTACTCCACATTCTGTGCAGCGATAGACTTGGTCTGTCGGATCTCTTTCTTCTTCACAGATGTCACAATAATATTCTTCTGAATCATCTTCTTTGAAACCTCGCTCAAGAGTTAAGGAATGAACATGATACTTAGATTTCAGTGAACGTAGGAAAATACACTCAATATGAAACTTGATATCGCATTACATGCAGAAACAAAAAGAGTCTCATCAAACTCTCTTTTACATTCACCGCATACCTTTGCTTTATAGAAATACTCAAAACGCAAAATTTGATCCACAATAATAGAGATCATGGATGTGAAACTTAGATTTCAAGACATGTTTCAAGGATTTGGCACAATCAACATGGAGATACAGATCACACTGAGGGCAACTATAGCTTATTGCACCACAGAATGAATATTTGCAGACGAGATAGACTTTTGGGGGGTTGAAAACAAAGTGAAGGGGATGTCGCAGGTGAAATTAGATTTTCATCTCACTTGAAATTCCAAGGCAGCTATCATGAACTGAATATACACAGTCAGAGCAAGTGTACCTCGGACCAAAAAGATTTACACGGCAAATACTATAATAATAGAAAACTTCTGAAAAGTGGTGCGCAAAATAAGCGTACTCTAATTTATGATTTTGATTGACGAGACAAAACTTGGATCGTCTTTCCATATCCTTTAGCTTTCGAGTGTGAGTTTTAGACACCCATAAAGCAAAACATTTCACATCGAGTAAGAAATCACACGCATAACATATGTATGCAAACCCCCCAGAGTTTACGTCTGCACATCCTTGGCATTCTAACCAAGAGTTGGTACCTACATCCAAAGGGATCAACTTGAGAGAATGTTGCGGGTGGAGAGGATGTGTCACGTGAGAGGACAATCTATTGCATGTTGTATGTATGTAAAATCGGCAACTTTTACACGCATAAGCTTCATCTGAGATTTTAACCCTACAAACAAGGCATCCAACACTCATTTCATTCTTTTCCATAGCCTCGTTCAAGATCAGGTGATGACCTTCGTCACAATATTCAATCTGTATTAAGTGAAAAAAATAATTTAATGATTATGCTTATGAAGATATGAATTTCAAAGTAAAAGGGAAATGATTATGTAAGATATAAATACAATTTTTAATAAGATATAAATATATTTTAAATGTGAATCAATAATGTCTCATATATTAAAAAATTTGAATGTAAATTTATATTTGTATTTAGATAAGTGAGTTCAAAGAGGAATTCATTTTATTATATATATATATATTAGATTTATAATACCCAATATCATAGCGTGGAAACACAACTACATTAATTTTAGGGTTTAGAAAATTTGTTTAAGTGTAGTGTCTAATAGGATTAGAATTTAGAGTCGATGATGGAGAAAGAAAAAAACATTTCAACAACAAAAACTAGAGCAAATATATACTAACAAATTCAAAATTATAATCAAGCATTGCCCTTAAAATTTAAGAGTTAGGATTATGGTTTAGGTTTTAAGCTAATATGTTAAAAATTTAGATTTTTACCTATAAACCTTAAATTTTATTCACAAAAGATAAATTCTAAACTACTAAACCTAAAGCCTTAAACCATACCCCTAAATTGAGTCTGTAAACTTTAAAATTAAGACGTTTGTAAAAAAATTTTACCGTATCAAATATTTATCCATAATTTTCTACCTTAATAAAAGAGAAAATCCACTAAATCAATTAGAAAATAAAAGTAACATAATAATTTTATATTATTGCTTTATCTGTGATATATGTACATAGGTTAAGGGTCATTTAAGAGATCGCATTAAATACAAGATTTTATTTGAAAAAATTTATATCATATAATGTATATTAAAATATAAAAAATTTCACTAAAACACTCTCGTTTAATGTATTAAGGTTTAGGATTAATGTTTAGAATTTTAAATCTTGTATTATATAGATTTTATTTAAAGTAAAAAAAAACATTATATAAGATATAAATAAATTTTACCAAACATTAAAATATAAAAAAATTATATCATATAGGTTAAAGGATTAATGTTTAGAATTTTAAACCTTGTATTATATAGATTTTATTTAAAGTAAAAAAAATCATTATATAAAATATAAATAAATTTTACCAAACATGTCATGAATTATTACACCAACCTCAAGAAAGAGATGAAAAGTTTTGATTTTTCTCCTTCACTTCATCTTCCTCCTTTAGTTCCCCCATTGAATATCTGTGACCCACCAAGCTAGAAGTTGACTCAGGGTCAACGTTAGCATCATCTTTAATCTGAGAAATGGACAACATATTAAAATAAAAGGGGAAATGTAGGAATGAAAACCATTTCATTTTAAATGCAAGAATCTTATTATGTGAGAAAATGTGAAATAGATTAAATAAGATTCTAACAACATACAAAACGTCGGAACCAATATTGAATATCGAATGGGATAAATCGCTTAATTTATTTTCATTAATTTTAAAATCACATCAACGCAGTCCTCCGACCTACGACAACATACCTGTTTGAGACCAGAACCAAACTGAGCAACATGTGTGTATTTGAGAACGCAAGCAATATGAGCAACAAAATTGCATTTGTTACAACAATACACAGGATCTCCGACTGTTCTTTCTTCTTCACAGACATCACAGTAATATTGTTCAGAATAATCCTCAAGAAAGACATGAGTAAGAATGAGTTCATGTCTGTGATATTTAAGTTCCATACTTGATGGTATCAAACAAAGAAGATGAAAATTGAATCTACATGGCACACATCGAAAATAATAATTAAACACAGAATCTTTGCTAATACGAATATCTTCCCTGCACTTCTTACATGGTCCTAATCTAAATGGTTTGATTGGAAGAAGAGTAAGAAGATGATGATGCAAATCATGTTTTAGACCGGGTTTGAATTGAACACATCTAAAATGAATGAGAAATCGACACTTTTCACAAACATATACGTCAAGAGTATCCCTACCAAAATGACCACAGACAACCCATGAAATGGACCTCTGTCCATATCTGCATGTCAACTGAAGTTGGTGGGATGGATGAAAGTGATGTTCTGAGATTATATTGGGCATATTTATTAAACATGTTTCATGAATGAAAGACTCTGTAGAACATGAAAAACAACCATAAGAGACTCCACTCAAAAGCTTTCGACACCAAAAACAAGTATCATGATACTTGCTCATTTTACGATACTTGAATCGTGTCAATGAGTGCTGAAAATGACAGAAATGGTAGATTTCTTTATATTTATGACTAGTGAATGCGGTTGAAGAAGCACAAACAGGACCGAGTTTGAAGTCACAAGCTCGACACGAATAAAAGCAACTTCGAGTGAGATTGGAACACCCATTACAAACGACATGGGAAGAGTAATAGGGTTCCTCGAGAACCAATTGAAGAGGCTCTTGAGGATGGAAGGGATGGAGGGGATGTGAGATTTCAAGAGGTAGTTGTTCCAAAGCACATGAATAGTGTAGCCAAAACTTGCAGATTTCACAAGTGAAGGCACGACCTTCAATGCTCAGATTGCATTTATCACAACATGCCTCTTGTTTTTCATACTTATCATAAACCAAGTGATGTTCATGAAGGAAAGGTTTGAGGTTCATCCTTGAAAATGGAGATCTTACAAAGAAAGATAGGTAGATGGAGAGTAGATAGTTTAAAGATATATCCAATAAGAGCTTGGAATGTGTGTATATAATAAGGAAAGAACAAAAGAATATCCTCACATGTATATTAATTTTATTTAGGCATTGTGCAAAAAAAACACATTTAATATTCGACTAAATTATAAAAAAATGATATTTCTTGTTAGAAGAAAGGAATGACATTTTTTCTTTTTTTATAATCATAAAAAAATTCATAGGGAACATAAGATTCAATAATTTCAATAGAAGTAAAGAGTATTCAAAATTTCATGAGTTGTGTATAATTTACGAGGAATTAGAATCCATATTTGTAACTTCACTAATATTTACTGTAATTAAGTTTAAAAATAGTTTTTATCAAGTGATGATTCACTTGGTAAAAAATGATGAGGTGAAAAAATAATTAAATGGATGCTTTTGATTGATTGGTCTCATAGATGACGTGGCGAGAATAACTCATAATATAATTTCTCTAAATTTTGGGTTGAGTTTAGAACAATTTAACTTTAGATTCCGTTTAACTTTAGATAATTGTTAGTTTTCGGAAAGAAAAAAGAAAGTCTTGAAATAAATAAATGGTAACACTACATGTATTATCAAACATGTTTTTTAGAATGAGTGTAATTGTTGCGTAATAAATATATAACTGTAGGTATATATTGAGCAATTATATTATGGGTATGGCTCACCACGTGTCTATGAGACTAACCACTAAAAATCACCCTATCTCATTACTTTTTCCATGTCATATATTTTTCCAAGTGAATCTTCACTCATATTTACTGTTAATTCATATTAAAAATAGTTTTTCCAAGTGAAGATTCACTTGAGAAAATATATGACATGAAAAAAGTGATCAGATGAGTAATTTTTAGTGATTGATCCCATGAATGATGTGGTAAAACTTACCATGACATAATTTCTCGGTATACATAAAAAAATCATAAAATAAGATAAGAATAAACGATAACCTCATTTTATGTAAAGAATATTCAAAATCTCATGAGTTGGTGACTTGAATTCGTTATTAAAGCTACAAATATACAAATAAAGAATATTTGGATTTGGTATGTGAAATTTTTGAGTTTGAGACAATTTCAAATTTCATTAAAAAGTCCTATTATATTTCATTAATAACAATTTAACTTATAAAAAACTCTAATTAAGTTGTCAATATGTATACTTTTTTAAGTTACAGTGAAATAATATAATTAATTATTTATTTTTCAGTTAATTTTTTTCTAAAAATAAAATATTAAATAGATTAATATGAAAATAAATCAACTTATTTTTCACACTTAAAATAAACACATCAAATAAAGAAGATTTAAAATCCTATAATTGATAAATAGTGAAGGACGGACATTTTTTTCTCCTTGTACAGGTTTAAATCTTAATATTTATGTTAAAAATGTTAAATTTTACCCTATTGTACGGAACAAGTATTTGATATTTTTTGTTAGAAGAAAGGAATGACATTTTTTCTTTTTTGATAAAATAAAAATATTCATAGGCAACATAAGATTCAATAACTTCAATGTAAGTAAAAAATATCCAAAATCTCATCATTTGTGTATAATTTACATGAAATTAAAATTCATACTTTCTTGCCTTTAAAATGCATAAACAAAAAGAATATTTGATATCTCTTGTTAGAAGAAAGGAATGACATTTTTTTCTTTTTGGATAAACATAAAAGTATTCATCGGCAACATAAGATTCAATAACTTCAATATAAGTAAAGGATATTCAAAATCTCATCAGTTGTGTAAAATTTACATGAAATTAGAATCCATACTTGCTTGTAAGTGCATAAAAAAAAAAGAATATTTGATATTTCTTGTTAGAAGAAACAATGACATTTTTCAGAATTCATAAGAAGAAGAAAAAAAAATTAACCTATCAAATGGGTGGATTGAGTCGGGTTTAAATTATGAATGTATAAGAATAATTTTTTTAAGATAATTTTCAGTCAGGTCAATTTTAATCATATGTCATAAATTTAATTAGTTTCAAGAAAAGTAATTTACTTATAAAATTATTATTTCTTTTCCCTTTTGTAAGTTATTGTTTGGTAGAAAAAACATAAATAATAAGTATTAAGAATTTAAATTATTAATTTGTTGATATTTTATCTAAAATTAAAAATTAGATATAATTAAATTGTTCGGTAAATATAATTTAAAGAAAATGATATTCGAAATCTTATGATATGTTGTGTCTCTTTTTTCCTCATTTTTTTTGCATTTGCATCATTCTTCGCAAATATTTGGTATTTATTTTTTGGATAAATGAAATTTATTTATCCAAGTAACTACAAAGGATACAAAACTGTAAGAAATCAAATCAAAACAACCCCGACACACAACAACAAAGGGCAACACCTATATACTTAGTCAAACCTATTGATCCAGTGGATTTTACTCTTACAAGAGTTTAATCTTCAAATCAAAGATAAAAAGGATGTGAAAATTTAGTTGCGTATCACTTAAGTTGACTTCCCTTCCCCCAACATGGTGAACCAATCGAAGAAAAGTTCCCCGAGGAACATTTATTTCTCGCGCAAACAATGTTGCCATGGTATGCGGACATGGTTAATTATTTAGTCACGGGAGTACTTTCGCCTGATCTACCATGTTCTGAGGTAAGCCGAATTAAGCGAGAATCTCGATTGTATATTTGGGATGATCCATACCTGTGGAAACATTGTTCGGACCAGGTAATTCGACGTTGTGTTGCCGAAAGCAAGATAAATTCAATCCTTCAATTTTGTCATTCTTATTCTTGTGGGGGTCATTTTGGACCCAAAAGAATTGTGCACAAAATACTTGAATGCGGATTTTATTGGCCTGACATTTTTCGCAATGCGTATTTATTTTGTAAATCTTGCTATAAATGTCAATGTGCCGGTAATTTGAGTCGTAGAAATGAAATGCCTCTTACTCCAATTCATGTTTGTGAAATATTTGATGTATGAGGTATCGATTACATGGGTCCTTTCGTTTCATCTTTTGGTAACTTTTATATAATTCTAGTTGTTGATTATGTTTCGAAATGGGTAGAAGCTAAAGCTACTCCTAATAATGATGCTAGAACTACTACTGAATTTCTAAAGACTTGCATTTTTTCCAGGTTCGACACTCCAAAGGAGATAATTAGTGACCAAGGAACTCATTTTTCAATCGGATCATTGAAGCGTTAATGAAGAAATACGGTGTCACTCAAAGAATCGCCATAGCTTACCATCCTCAAAAAAATGGACAAGCCGAAGTTTCGAATCGAGAGATTAAGTTCATCTTGAATAAAATTGTGAAGCCAAATAGAAAAGACTGGAGCCTAGAACTGAATGATGCCTTATGGGCATGTAGAACTGCTTACAAAGGACTAATCGGCATGTCTCTATATCGCCTAGTTTTTGGTAAACCGTGTCACTTACCGGTCGAATTGGAACATAAAGCCTAATGGGCGGTAAAAGAGTGTAATATGCAAATGGATTCCGTCTGTGAAACCAGGAAACTTGACATTCAAGAGCTTGAAGAAATTAGGCGCAACACTTATGACAGTGCTCAAATATATAAGGATAAAACTAAAGAATTTCATGATCGCCATATTTCCTTTAAATCTTTTAGTATTGGTCAAAAATTTTTACTTTTAAATTCTAAAGTGAAAGTTTTTGTAGGCAAATTGCGATCAAAGTGGTCAGGGCCCTTCATTGTGACTGAAGTATTTCCTCATGGTGCAATCGAAATTCAAGACGATTCAGGATTTCGTTTCAAAGTGAATGGACAACGGTTGAAGTCGTATTATGAAAATGCCTTTGTTGGTCTAATTGAGGAACTCTACTTGAACACGCTTGAAGTCTGAATCAGGTCGTTGAGCTAACGACATTAAATAAAAGCACTGAATAGGAGGTAACCCATTTTTAGTTTATTTATTTATTTATTTTCAGTATATTTTATTTTATTTTATTTTTTTACTTAGGTTCAGAATAATTAAATAAATTTATTTACACAGTAATAATTTATTTGTTTTAAGTTTTGTTTTATCCATTCTCATTTTAAAATAACTCTTTATCTTTATTTTATGTTTTAAATTATTCTTATCTTGATTCTAATAATTTTGTTTATCTATTTTGCAGGTTAGAATTTGAAATAAATTCAAACTCAAGAGATAAATTTGGTGGAATATATTTTTTGATTGATAATAGCATGAACCCTAACTTGACCATCATTTTCGATGCTTTTGGAAATTTTCATGGACCGATCCATTTATGCAACACCAAAGTTTATATCAGAATCAAGAAAAAATTGCATCCGACACCAACACTCAAATTTTTGCGCAAAATTACACATGAAAGTGTCGTGGTCGTCATTAGATCAGGGAGTATTCTTTTTCCTCTCTTGTTTTTAATTCTTGTTTTGAGACAAAACAATTTAAGTTAGGGGAAGGATGGATTGCATGCAAAATTTAAATTTCACCATGCTTATTCTATGTTTGAAATTGAGTTATTTTGATATTAACATACTTGAAATTTCTTGTTGTCAATTATTTAATTTGTTACGTTTCTTAAATTTTCTTAGTGAATTTTAATCTTGCTTTGATTGGAACCTAAGATGCATGATAGTTTGTTGGCATGATTAGTTACTTTTGATTAAGATTCTTTGATGTTCTATTATTGGTTAATTAAAATTTTACTAGCTTGATACATTTACCCTTTATGTGAGATCTTGAGCCTAATGAGCATATCTTTTCATTCTTGCTCTTTGTTTCATTTGTGTGTACCGAACTGAATTTTAGCATTCTAGAACCTGTGATGCAATGCTTTTTGAGACTACATACATGAATATGATGCTTTGGTATGATAGAGGCATTTAGGTTTACCACTTCACTTCCTAAATAGCCTATCTTTTATTTTTATCCCTTAGTGAACCACTTTGAGCCTATACCCATTTCTTGTTTTACAACTTATTAATGCAGCTCAAACCTTTATTTTTTTTTTCATATTTCCATCTTTTTGCACCCTTTTCAAGACATAAGATCTTTTTTTTCTACGAAAAAAAAGGAAAAAAAGTGGATTCGAAAAAAGATGAAGAAAGTATGCTTGTTCGAAAAAAAATAAAAAAAAAGGATAAAGAAAGAATTCGAAAAAAATAATAAAAGAGTGTATCAATGTGTACTCCTCGAAAAGAAAAAAAATAAGAAGAAAAAAAGAGAGAAAAACAAAAAAAGGAGAAAAAGTTTCAAAACTTTTGAGGAGAAAAAAAATAATTGTTTGATTTATTCTTTCTATCTCTTTGTACTTGAATTATATTGTGGTTTGTTTCTTATGTTTTATATCTTTTTTCTTGACACTTAACCCCTCTTTTCGCCCTTTCTCCTATCTTTACACTACCCCCGTTACAGTCCTGTTTAAAGACCTCTTTACTTTTGCATCATGTTCAATTTTTAGTAGTTGAGATTAGATTTATTTGCAGGCTTATGGTAATATTTTAATCAGTTTCGGCTTAAGTAATTCTTTTTGAACCTAAACACTTTGAGCGAAATGAGTGAATCCTTGTTAGGGTATCAAGTTTTGCATCATTAAATTAGCTAAGAATTAGAATTTCTTGTGACGAGTGCTTAAAATAGTTATTATTTTGTGCTTAATTACTCCTTGGTTTGATGAATATGTTACTGATCTTGCTATTTTTCTTATCTTTTTGTGTAGGACTCTAAATCTGGAAAATATACTTAAATGGCTGATTTTTGAAGTTTTTTTTATTTATTTTCTGGATCGAGTCTGGATTCGTGGGCTCGACTTTGGGCTTGAAATCTGACGCATCATTTCCTCAACAGCTTCTAGAAGATGACGTCAGCAGGCGCGTGATAACTTATCAACATTCCAGATAGATTATTAGCCGCGTTTTGAACTTCAAATTAGGATTTATCTCTTTTTAATTTGAATTTAAATATTTTTAGATTTATCTAGGATTTATCTTTTATTTTTAGGGTTTGTAAAAGGCTATAAATACCCACCTTGGGTAATCCTAGAACTCATCTCTGAATTTATCTTTTAATCCTAGAGTTTTCTTTCATCTTTTATTTTCTTTCTTTATTTTTTTCGTGCTTTTATTTTTTACTTTATTTTTATGTTGAGCATAATTCTTTCCACAATTATGCTCGGCTAAGTTTTTATTAGCCAATGGCTTAAGCAATGACTCGATCCAAACGTGAGGATTGAAAAGCACATTAATAACTTGAGATTTAAAAAATGATTTTTCTACAAACATTGAGTTGGTGGATTAATCTATGAAACCAATATCAAAGATAGACTTGGGTATTCGGTTTAGAAGTTTTGCTTCAAGGATAGAACATTGAAAGCTAATTACCGACGTAAAATCCCGAAGTAAAAATATTTTTCCGATGATCTATTAAAGCCGAGTCAAAGTGAAAGCCTAAGGCTAAGATTTTATTACATTTAAATCAATTTCTTTATTTTATTTTCTTCAATTATTTAGCTTCATTACTGTGGCACCCTCGCCCCGGGTTAGGAGACGGGGGCGTCGACCGGACTTATAACTAGTAATTAGACCAGAAGTTGTATTCATTTTGTTAACATTTCAATTATTTGTAATCCATCATGAGTCAAATCTCGTGTAACAATTATCGATTTTGAGGCCAATCTAAAACTTTTCCATACTTATACAATTAACCATTTCGATTCTCAAATTCTATTCATTTATCAATTATAATCTCAATTAAGCTTGATCTAAACCTCTAACCAAATTTTATTCGTTTAATCATCATTAATATTATCTTATTGATCAAGCTAATTTTCTTTTTTTTTCAAGTTTGAACCAAAATAGCTAGGGGTATCGATACCCCTTATAGGGAGGTATCGGAACAGGGGTATCGAACCCTAGTTCGATACAGGTCAACTATGTTGATTCGTTGACCAAGGCTGAAAAGCCTAGTTCGATACAGGTATCAATGCAATTTCGTTACTGGAAGCCTCAGTATCGAACCGGGTATCGATACTGGTCCACCTCGTTGACTCGTTGACTAAGGTTGAGTAGCCTAGTTCGATACTGGTATCGAACCAGGGAGAGCACTGCTAGGCTTGATACCGAACCAAGCATCGATGCTATTATGCTACTATCAAGGGCGGTATCGATACCCTTGCCCCAATTGGCAGGTTTCAAGCTTTTTAAACACTTAACCACAAATCAAAGGACCATCTCTATGGTCCCAAATCATCCCTAATCCTTAAGGGACAATTTAACTTGCATAGACAGCAAGTGGTAGCATACCAATTCTAATGCCCTCTAATCGATGTTCATTCATCCTATCATGTACCATTTAACAAGCTAGTTAATCTCTAGGCCATGTATTGCACTATGACATTTACCCTCCATGACATAACCTTAGCATTCATATGTCTCTCATGCCAAGACGATTATCATATATTCCAAATGCATATGAACAAAATCCACATATGTAACCATAAACCAAAACTTAAAATGCATGATCCTAGCCTAATACGCTTGGCCTTAAGGCTTACATACCAGTTACAAATATCAAGGGGCTAGCATATTCACATGCTTAGTTTCATAACCTATTAACCTTTCACACAAAATGGACACCATTATACAAAAATGTGCCAATTATCCTATGCATGAGACTAATCAAAATGTGATCACTATGCCTCCATAAGCTATGAGTTACAAAAAGGTTACGAAATACCATACTTGTCTTGCTCGATGTCCTTGCACTCGATCAACTTTAATCTAGCTCCTTAGTTCGATTACCTGTTGTTTTGGGAAGGAGGAAACAAACGAGTGGTAAGTACTTGTTAGGTACTTAGTGAGGCAACCCTAGTCTAACCATATTAGACATAAATCATATAGTAAATAGCATGCTTAAATCAAACATTATATCGAGTTCATGGCAACAAAGGTGGCATGCTTCAATTAAGCAAATGAGTCAATTCATGGCATTAGCATCAATCAATATACAAGGCCATCAATCGTTAAGTATCATGCTTGTCACAATTCTAGCTTACAATTCAATTCATAATCTATATGCTCAAGCCTTAACTAGCATATATTTGATGCATGCTACTCATTGATCAATTTTCATTTCTCAAGCTTTCATTAAACAATTTATATCAAGGGCTACTTATAACCATACGTTCATTTCCAATGTTAATAGCCTTTTCACATTCAAGTGCTTCTCATAGCAACAATTACATTTCAATGCTCTTTAACGATACATGATCAAGTACCAATGTTACATAAGCCATTACATGTACATATAATTCACAAGTAATCTTTTAGTCTTTCAATTAAGTTTCGTGTGATGCCTTGGTATAGTTAGACAAGGTAAGCGAGTCAACAAGAGTGTCACGAAGACACTAACAAGAGTACCACAAAGGCACTAACAAGAGTACCACAAAGGTACTAACAAGAGATACCCATGGTATCTAACAATTGGTGACTGACCACCAAATCACGGTACCCATAGTACCAAACAAGAGTACCGAAGTACTAAACAAGAGTGCCAAAGCACTAAACAATGAGCTCAAGATCCTAGGCATGCCGTACTACCTATGACCAACTATCGACCAAGGCTCGATAATATTTTCATTATCCATTTGATCATTCGATTCATATTTACCAAGTTCATGTCATTAAGAGTAAGTATCCAAGACATGTTATCAAGCAATGCATTTATATCATATCACAAGTGATAGGCATATCAAGTTATCAAACAATTGATCATATCACCAATAACATGCTCCATGCATGATTCGCGTACCTGGCATCCATAGCCGCGTGCCATACTTACCTCGGCATTTCCGAGCTATGCATATGTGTTAAACTACTGCTAACAATCTAGCAAGCAAACATGTTATCACACAAGTCCTTTAGCATTTAATCCTCCTCCCTTTTTTACCAAATATACAATTTGTCCATTTACATGACATTTCAAATCAAATAAAAAAAGGATGGTTAGGACCCTAGGTCCTAACCCTAAGGTTTGCCACACTCATAATTGATTCCGAGCAATTTAGGGGTTGTAAATCGCGATCCCTTTGCCCTTTTTTCTCGGTATTTCGAGCCCTCCTTGTTCCTCGATATCATCTTACCTTGTATTCTCTAGTAATTCATACACATATAACATTCATTATAATACATTCAATCATTTAATCCAAGTGATCTTAGACTTAACAAAAGTAATCACGTGCATTTGTTCATTAGGGACAGTTTCGCTACCCTATAAAGAATCGCTTATATCTCCTAATTCCCATATCTGATTTTATTCCATTTTACCTCTTTGGAAATCTAGAAGAATCCTCTAAAAGGACCAATTAACCTTACATTTTAAATATTTGCCGATCAGTACTAGATTTCGTCCGAATCGAACTTATCCAGATTCGGGACTGTTCGGACAGCCCATACGGAAACCTTTATATATTTCTCTATCGAACTCGGATTGAGGTTCCGTAAATTTTCAATTAAACTAGATATATGGTAGTATCATAATTTAAAATTTAAGCTCCTAACTCCTTAAATAACGTCCTAGGGAATTTTCTCAAAAGTGCTACCCGGAATGACACTTTCTAGGCATTTTCCGCAATTTCTAATTTGATACATTTAATTCCAAATCCCCATCTTTATTCCCTTGAATTTCCAGCATTTCAATCATGAAATCAAAATCAATAAATTTCCAATTTCATCAACTCATCAAGTCTAATAACTCATACATGGCATTTACAAAACCCCAAATCTAAGTTTTCTAAACCAATTTGTTCATGCTTCTAAAACTATACCCAAGCAAAAACAATCTTTAGATTAAGTTTCTATCAACCTAATTTCACTTGGGAGTATCAAAAAAGCATTCAAAAATCCAAGAATTTAGCTTCTAATGTTTAGGCTATGGAATGAAATGCTTACCGAAACCTTTAGATTCGATTTCCTAGTGAATTTGCTCAACATGCAAGGCTTCCAAGCTATCCTCCTTAACTCTCATGAAATTTCTCTCTTCTCCCCCTTTCTTTCTTGTTGTTGTCGTGCAAATGAGAAAGATGAAGGAATTTGGGTTCTTTTCCTCTCTTTTTTTATTATTATTAATGAGTGTAAAAGACCATTCTACCCTTAATGACATGTCTAGATTTAATTTATTACATAGGGTAGTTTAGGGAATCCCGGATTTTATCATGCAATCACTAAATTTTCTATTTAATTCAATTATGTCTATTGCTCCTAATCCATTTAACACATGATTCGATTTTAATTTACAACTATTCGAATCGTTTTACTAACCCGGTTTTAGGGTGTTACAATTACATTCGACAAACCCCTTTTTTATTCAAACACAATTCGATCAACTTTCTTGGATCACCAATCAAACAGAGCATAATCAGGAAGTTTCTAGTCCATGTGGGATCGACCCTTACTTCTCTTTTACTATATTTAATTTCTATTTATTATTTGAGAATAAAGAATTTATTTTTGACACTATATGACACGTGTCATCTTGTTTCGTTTGAAATTGTTTTTAGTCTGCCACTTGCTTGATTGTTTCTTAGTTACAATAATTGCTTTAATTTTCTTTCATTGAGGAATTTGTGACACGTAGTGAATTAAAGATTGACAACTTATGATTTTGGTATGTTAGTTGAGGAATGCTTGAGGACAAGCATTGAATAAGTGAGGGGGAATTTGATAAGTATTCAAAATAGTTAATATTTTGTGGTTAATTACCCTTTGATTTGATGAATTATGTTACTAATCTTGATGTTTTCTGTGTGTTTTTGTGCAGGACTATGAATCTAGAAAATGCACTTAAATGACAAATTTTTGAAGTTTTTTTTTATTTTCTGGATCGAGTCTGGATTGGTGGACATGACTTTGGGCATGAAAAGCTGACGTGACACTCGATCATCAGATTCTAGAAGATGACATCAGCAATCGCGTTATAACTTATCAACATTCCAAATAGATTATCAGCCGAAATTTGAATTTATCTTTTTGTCTTTGAATTTAAATATTTTTAGAATTATCTAGGATTTATCCCCTTATTTTAAGATTTGCAAAAGGCTATAAATACCCACCCTGGCTAAGCCTAGAGTTCATCCTTTAATTCCAAAATTCTAGAGTTTTCTTTCATCTCTTATTTTCTTTCTTTATTTTCGTGTTTTTATTTTTTTATTTTATTTTTATGTCGAGCATAATTCTTTCCATAATTATGCTCGGCTAAGTTTTTTATAGCCTAAGGCTTAAGAAATGACTCGATCCAAACGTAAGGATTGAAAAGCGCATCAATAACTTCGATTTTTATTTCTTTCAATTTTCTTCTGAACTTGTTTCTAAAATTAAATTGGTTTCAAAACTAAAGATTGACTTTAGTCAAGACGTTGATTTGATTACTTGTGTGGGAGGAAAGATTGGCTATTGAAGCAATCTGACTTCTTGGGAACACACTTAGCAAATTGATTGCTAAGAGAAAACTAAGATTGGATCAGTTATTATTGAAATAACATATCCAAGTCGGTTTTAATGACTTAAATGATTTTATCTACAAACATTGAGTTGGTGGGTTAATCCATGAAACCAATATCAAAGATAGCACTTAGGTATTCGGTTTAGAAGTTTTGCTTCAATGATTGAACCTTGAAAGTTAAGTACCGACGTAAAATCCCGAAGTGAAAATCTTTTTCTGATGATCAATTAAAATCGAGTTAAAGCGAAAGCCTAAGGCTAGTTTTTATTTTATTATTAATTTACTTTCTTTATTTCAATCTCTTTAGTTACTTAGTTTATTTCATTCAACAACCCCTCTTTTACTTAAACACCATTCAATCGTCTTCATGAATTATCAATCAAACGAGAATAATCAGAAAGTTTCTAGTCATCGGAATTTTATTTTGAGAATAAAGAATTTTATTTTGACACTACGCGACGCGTGTCACCCAAAGTCTTAACAACAAGAGGTCGTCCAAGAGGAGTAGAAAGAAACTCTGTATCCGAATCCCTGTCACCTGAACCAGCTAATAAACCAATTTAGATTGCGATAAAAGGTAAACTTATGATTAAGCATTTGTACTAAAAAGCCTCAAAAACAAAACTTTGGATTCAAATTTTGAAAAAAAGGGACAACGTCATCGGACTCAAGACGTCGAAAAATATAAAATGGGTATGGGTTAATAAAGTCAACACTAACGTCAAAATTGGTCAACGCTGACATCAACACCGGTGAATATTGACTTCAGTAGGTAAACGTTTACTTCAGTCGATCAACGCTTCAAGTCGGGTCAATGGTTCGAGTTAGGTTAACGGGTCGAAACCCATTATTTTTAGATCCCTAAAGTTTTGAAATTTTATTGTTTAGTCATTGAATGATAAATATTGATCTATGTGATAATAATTTTCCTTCATATGTAAGCTAAAAAAAGACCCAAATCTATATAGTACTAACTGTTAAAAGTTTCAGTGATGTCCTTAAATTTTGGTAAATTCACATTTTTGTCCCTGAATTTTGAAAAGTTTGCAATATAATCTCAATTGCTTGAAATCAGAATGTATCTATATTATGATTTCTGATTATGAAAAATTTGCTTTGATTTTATGAATGTTTTATATTTATTTGTCCTTGATTTCAAGATTGATTGTCCTGAATTATTTTTCAGTGACACTTTCGATCCGATTTTTAATGAGACCATACTTTAATAAAGTAACATATTGCCTATAAAAATATCATTATAAATATATTATATAATTTTTTATGACAATTGATTTATTAAATTATATTAAAAATCTTATTTACACTTGCAAAAAATATTAAGAAGTCCTTATTACTTTGAACTATAATATTATAAATAATTATAATTAAGTTTCTAAAAAATTCAAAATTCGACTTGAAAAAATTTCAAATAAAGTTTGAATGAAAAAATAAGACGTGTAAACTCAAATAACTCGAAATTTTTTGACTCGACTCGACCGAATGTCCAACCCTAATGTTCTGGAGACACAAATTACACTAACCATTTTATTTCATTTATTCTCGTTCACCTTGTAACAGGTGAACTTGATTTTTAAGCTTGATTGTTAGGTTGGCTCACACATTGCTCCAGGAGGCAAGTAAGTAAAGATTCTAATTCCATGTAAATTATACAAACTTATGAAATTTTTAATATTCTTCAATTATATTGAAATTAAATTTTATGTTACCTATGAATTCTTTTCTGTTTATCAAAATATATTAGAAACACTTTTATGTTATGAATATATTTATTAATGGTGGATATCCATATATTAAATTAAAGTTTAATGGGCTTTATTATTAGGGTTTAATACCAATTGGAATTAGGGTTTTCATCTTATGCCTATAAATATAGACTTTTGGACAAAGCATTGTATACAACTCTACTTTGAGAATACAATAAAATCTCTCCCTTTTGTCTCTCTCTTTTGTCTATTTTCTTCTTGTTCTTTATTTTATTCACAACACGTTATCAGCACGAGACTCTAACCAACGGAGGTATTTGTCGTTCAAATCTTGAAGGAGTTATTGAAAAAAATTTGTTACTGCATAAATCAAAGATAAGTTCTTCTCCCTCAATTATATTTTAATTATCGATTATTTTTCTCTCTTGATCTTTCATTTGATTTTTAATTTATTAAAATATTTGATTGTTTGGTATTTGTGTAGCGATAAAGTGGCTCAAATACCGCAGTTCTTATCGAAAATTCTCAAAAAAGATTTTAACAAGATATTGGTAACTAAATTTATCCTATATTCAAATTAGTGGAAAGTTCGGTATGTTTTATTTATTTAATTTGAGATTTTTTATCTTTATTTATAATAAATATTTGTTTATTTTATTATTATGATAAAAGTTTATGTTTTAATTATGTTTTAAGTATTACATGATATTAGAACAAATATTAAACCTTTAATTAATTAATATGTTTTTGTTATGTTGGTTTAATCCGAGTATATTGGTTGGCATCCCGTTCTGCGAGGCTACTGGTCTTAAAAGAGGTTCTTTTTAAAGGACCTTGTGAACTGGTTTAACAACGCTGCGTATAAGGATTAAATTTTTGTTCCATGGATATATTGAATATATATCTGTTGATCAATTACTATTTAATAGTATGGATATTATAAAGTCTATATTTTCTTGGAAGCAATATTTTTTTTGTGTCGAAAAACTCGACTATAGACTTCTCCCAAGTTCAAGTTATGAAAATTGTCTTGATCAAAAAATTTTTATGGGAGGCATTCCCTGAAGTGAATGCATGCATTATGATTATTCCATGCGATTATTGGATTTATGATATTCCTTAAAGTGAATGCAAGCATTATGATTATTCCATGCGATTATTGGATTTATAACATTCCTTGAAGTGAATGCAAGCATGATGATTATTCCATGCGATTATTTGATTTATGTCATTCCCTGAAGTGAATACAAGCATGATGTTTATTCCATGCGATTATTGAATTTGTTTCATTCCTTGAAGTGAATGCAAACATGATAATTCACTATATGTTTAGAGAATAAAACTCAGTTATATGCCAGAGTATCATTGATGAGGATATGTTACAAAAACATATTCTACTTTTCACACATTAAAGTTGTCTTGTATACACAATATCGTGAAAAGGTTTTAAAGACCCATTGGCTCCGCTCCATTCCCTGAAGTAAATGTGATATTTTATAGCGGAAAGAATAAATGTCACATTAGTAATTGTGGTCATGATTGAGATCATAAAATAAGCATGAATAAGATGATTATTTTGAGAATGCTTATATCCATAAGAAGTGAAAATATAAAGATGACAAGAATGATAGAGATCACATTAAAATCTTTATGTTATCAATGTGATGGTACAAACCATTGATCTTGTACTTTTCAAACGCCGAAGTATTATGAACTTTATTCATAATCATGAATAATAAATTAAAGAAAATATAATTAGATTTTCTTTGTGGCGAAAATAATGGCGTTATTGATCCAACTCAATTGGATATTGATAATTTTTCTCATATCCCTTGAAGGGAATAATTTGCTATTTATTTTCTTTATAAATTTTAAAAGGAATAATTGATCTTTAATTTATTTTGTGTAATGTTGATTTATTTATTTATTTATGTTAATTTAATTTAATTTATTATTTATTTATGTTAACTTATTTTATATATTATTTATTTATCTTTTATGTTAATTTTTCCTTTAAAAGAATATGATTACTTTCGGAACAAAATATGCAATAATTTATGGCGATTTATGCTTAGCAGACGGTGCAAGTACACATACAATACTTAAGCATAATAAATATTTTTCCATTTAAATACAAGGGAAATATGAGTACTATATCTCAAAGTACTAAAATATCCGTGCTTCAGAAAAGTTCTTGAGAGCTTATCTTTGATCCGATTTGATATGATGTACTATTTTTTTTAATATTTTTCTATTCCCCGAAGTGAATGGTACAGAGCACATATTTTTCATATCCCGAAGTGAATGAAATAAAGCACGTATTAAAAGGTGCATAATTATGCATATTTTCCCATTTTAAATGCAAGAGAATAATATGAGTACTATATCCGAAAGTAATAATATCACAGAAAGCTCCGACTGAGCAAATATATTATTGCCAAATGAGACTTTATCTCATATTTACAGTACATTATGCTCGTTGAGCAAATATGTTATTGCCAATGAGATTTTATCTCATATTTATAGTGCATTATGCTCGTCAAAGTCGCAAAAAGACTTATTGGATTTTAAAGATAATTGCAGAAATATATTGAGAATATTAATCAAAGGGATGCTGACTATTTCAATATTACGAGTATAACTCAAGGCAATAATGAAATTTTGGTAAAATTACATGCACTGTCATCCATATTGTACTACATAAGAATTAGTACAAATTGAAGCTCATGCTATTGTAAACTAGATGTTTACTGATAATTTTATTTGGCATGACCGGTTAGACCATCCCGGTTCAATTATGATGCAAAAATTTACTAACACTTTCATGTGGTCATTTATTGAAGAGCTAAGAATTTCTTCATGGTAATATTTTACGTGATACTTGCTATGAAAGCAATTTGATTATTCAATCATCAACATCTATGATAGAGTGCTATTAATTTTCTAGAACGGATACAAGGTGATATATATGGGCCCATACACCTTTCTTAAAGAACATCTAGATATTTTACGATTTTTATCGATGCATCGACTAGATGGTTATGTGTATCCTTGTTATTAACCCGCAACTTGGTGTTTGCGAGGCTACTTGCTCAGTTGATAAAATTACGAGCACATTTTTCAGATTATTTTCTAAAGACAATCAGTCTTGATAATGTTGATGACATGTAATTTTACATATAGTATCACAAATTCGCATCAAGCCAACAAATGATCATAAGTTCTCCCCATTATAAATGGTTTTTGGTCAGGAACCAAATATTTCTCATCATAGATTTTTTTGTGTGCGATATATGTTCTAATTGCTCCACCACAACGCACAAAGATGAGTTTTGTTGAGAATATGTATCAGATTTAAATATCTTGAGATTCTGATAGAGAATTTATTTACAACCCGATTTATTGACTATCATTTTAATGAGTCAATTTACCAACATTAGGGGGAGAAAATAAATAGATGGGGAAAGAAATAAGTTGGAATGAATTATCATTTTCATTTTTTTGATCCACGTACTACACAATGTGAACTATAAGTTCAATGTATAATTCATTTAGCAAATCAATTGCCAGATGATTTTGCTGACCCTAAAAGAGTGACTAAGTCACGTATACCAGCTATGAATGCTCCGATTAAATTTGATGTCATGGAAGGACAAACTCTAGTTACTAATGAGTCTAACTTACGCTTAAAGCGTAGTAGACAAGTAAGTTCTAAAGATAAGAGAACCTCGAAAAAGAAAAGGAGCTATATTTTATGATGGTCTGATTGAGGAATCAATGATTATGAAAATCTCTAGAAGAGATTAAATGGTCTCCAACAGAGACATTGACATGACTCAGGTAATAAGTGGAACTGAAATTAAGTGGAACTGAAATTAAATCGACGTCGTTAATATATTTGCATGCAATATAGCACTAGAGATTTTATTTGATGATGTGAATCATGAATCATTGTCAATTGGGTAATATAAACAAAGAAATGATTGTCCAACATGAAAGAGGCAATTGAGGCGAAACTAAAATCTCTTTTGAAAAGACAAGTATTTGGGTCTATAGCCCGTACATTGAAATGTGTAAAGCTTGTGGATATAAACGAGCCTTTGTGAGAAAGAGAAATCAAAAGGGAAAATCATGAGATATAAGCTCGTTTGTTTGCATAAGGATTCTCACAAAGACATGAAATTGATTATGAGTAAAATATATTCCTCGGTGGTGGATGCAACTATTTTTAGATTTTGATCAGTCTGGCAATAAATAAAATTACCCAGTTTCTGCCTAATGGATGTTGTTACATCATATTTGAATGAGCCTCTTGACAGTAATATTTACATGAAACTTCCGGAAAGATTTAGATTACCATAAGCAGTTCATTTAAGTTCTCGAGAACCTTATTCAATCATATTGAATATATCTTTTTATGACTTGAAACAATTTAGGCGTATTTGGTATGATCACCTCATTGAATACTTATTAGCATAATGCTATATGAATTATTTCACCGAGCATTTTTATTAAGAGTTTTAGCTCTGAATTTTTATTATTGTGTATGTCGATGATTTGAATATCGTTGAGACTCGTGAAGAGACCTCCTCAAATCCTTGTGCAACTATCGACATACAGAAAAATATTGAAAGAGACTTTACATGCATAACGCATATCTATTGATCACCCTTATGGTTGTTGCTAAATCTCTTACTATAAACAAAGATTTTTTCGCCTCACGAAAAGGGTAATGATATTCTTGGTCTAAAGCACAATATACATATTATTTGATCTGGAAGCATCGTATCTTAGCTGATCTAGAAATATTATTTAAGTGCTACGAGATCATTACCTTTAAATAATTGTTATGCACGAGGCAAAGCCGAAATATGTGTTTGGCTAAACATATCCTGAAGATATGTGAATGTTTTTCACAAGATAAGATGCAAGCTATCTTGTACAGAGATAATACAAAATTTATATCTCAAGGTGGATATATCAAATATGATAAAACGAAACATATTTCTTCAAGTTTCATCCCTCATGATTTTCAGATGAATAGTATTCAATGAATCATTTCAAGCAATGATTTGGAAGATTTATCCACTAGTGCATGATCTACTTCAACATTTAAAGATTGTATTCAATATTGAATTATGAAGATTCAAAGATCTTATGTGATATTTTCATGAGGGGGAGTAAATACGCGTTGTGTTCTTTTTCCCTTAACCGAGGTTTTGTCCCAATGGGCTTTCCTGATAAGGTTTCTAATGAGGCAACATGTTATGCGTATCAAAGATGTGTGTACTCTTTTTCCTTCACTAAGAATTTTTTTCCCACAAGGTTTTTATCTTAGTAAGGTTTTAACGAGGCACATTATCTTCATGGATATCCAAGGGGGAGTGTTATGAACATATTTATTCATGGTGGATCTCCATATTTTAAGTTAAAGTTTAATGAGCTTTATTATTAGGGTTTAATACCCATTGGAATTAGGGTTTCCATCTTATGCCTATAAATATAGACTTTTGGACAAAGTATTGTATACAACTCTACTTTGAGAATACAATAAAATCTCTCCATTTTTTCTATTTTCTTCTTGTTCTTTATTTTATTCACAACATTTTAAATAATTTCTATGGATAAAGTATATTTTTTAAAAATATATTTTGAAAATATTTCAAAGAGTTTAAATATTTTAGCAACCCTAAACCATCCATATATTTTGAAAATATTTCCAAGAATTTCCTCTGCTCAATCATTAGTAAAACCAATCATTTGTAAAACCAACTTTAAACACAATGTTTAAACTAACTTAATACATAATCTTTTGTAAAACCAACTTTAGCTCTTGAAATTTCACTCTCAAATTCATCTCTCGTAACTTTATCCTCGGATTCATCTCTATAAACTTCACTCTCAATTTCATCTTCTGTAATTTCATTCTCGGATTTATCTCATGAAGCTTCAATCTCATCTTCAGACATGACTGAATGTACGATTTTATATTAGAAGAGACATCTACAAAATTTTAAGAGGGTGAACTTATAAAATTATAGGGGGCGAAAATAGATTTTCAGTAGAAAACACGGAAAAATTCTAAAAAAAATCTACATCACACATGAATTTCAATTTTTATGGGAGGCGATTGTCCCCTCCTCCTGCTCTCTTTGGGTCTATCCTTGTCTCAAGAGGGCATGAGTCCAATACCAAGTTGAAGGATGTTACAATTCCTTCCTCCTGCTAAACCAAGGATCTTAATGTCATACTTCATTGAACTTTTAAATTTATAGAATTTAAGAGCAAGATGGACTTACCGAATTGAGCGCACAACTGATGTGAGCAACGAATGGTGGACGACATTCTGTGCAGTGATAAACATAGTCTGTCAGATCTCTTTCGTCTTCACAGATGTCATAACAAGATTCTTCTGAATCATCTTCTTCGACACCTAGCTCAAGAGTTAAAGGATGAACATGATACTTGGATTTCAGTGAACCTGGGAAAACACACTTAATATGCAACTTGACATAGCATTCCATGCAGAAACAGAAAGGAATCTCATAAAACTCTGTTTTGCATGCATCACATGTGTAAGAATCAAACCAAAATTTTGATCTAGATCTAGAATAGTATAGATCATGGATGTGAGACTTAGATTTCAAGACATGTTTCAAGGATTTGGCATAAGAAACATGGAGATACAGATCACACTGCACGCAACTATAGCTTATTGCATCAGGGAATGATATTTTGCATACGGGACAGGATTTTGGGGTGTTGAAAACAAGGTGAAGAGGGTGTAACGGGTGAAATTGGATTTTCATCTCCCTTAGAATTCCAACGCAGCTTTCATGAAGTGAATATCCACAATCAGAGCAAGTGTACCTCGGACCAGAAAGATGTACACAACAAATAAACCTGACGATAAGTTCTAAAAAATGGAGCACAATATAATCGTACTATTTATGTTCCTGCAGGTTAGCTATTAAAGCTTTATATTCAATTCGGTTTGATCAAAAATTTATTTTTGATTATTATATTATTATGATTATATTAAAGTTTCAAGTAATTATTATACGGATTACTCATTTGTATGATGTTTTTGTATTTTGTTTTTAGTTAAAGATTAAATGTTTTGATCGAATTTAGTTTTGATAAAAACATATTTAAGGAATTTTTGAAGAACAATCAAAGATTTCGGTTATTTAGATTCTGATAGCCCCATTAAGACAACCTTAATTTGGTTTATTTTGAAAACTCAAGTGTTATCAGAAATTTCAACTTTGACTGTTATAAATATTAAGTTTGAATATTGGTATATTATGTTATATATTTTAAAATAAATTAATTGAAGCATTAAGTCACCAAAGTGATCTTTATTGTGAAAATTATTTTATTTTAAAATATAGAAGGTTTTGTGCATGTAATTCAGTTTATGCTAATATTAATCGGCCCAAAGGAAGGTTAATAATTAGTAATGTTACATGTGCATCTGTGGTAATAAACATGTGATAATTATTCAGTTTTATATGTGAACAATAAATCGGCCCAAAGGAAGATTTTTGTTTAACATATTCTTATTATCAATGTTTGATTACTACATCAAGATATCACTTATAAATTAATATTTTTTTTAATATTATTGGAGTGTTCGATATCTTGTGATAAGATTACCTTTATTTAAATTTATTATTACTTTGGTTATATTTTATCTTGGGTAAAAGATAAAATTAAGAAAAATATTTTGAAACAATTAAATTCATATTTTGGCTTCGGATATCTAATATTTTAATAGATTAATTGAAACTTAATGTCACCAAAGTGACCGCTTTTATGTAGATTAGTTTATTTAAAATATTAAGATAATTACAGGTCTTTGTAATTCATGCGTTTATTAATTGGCCCAAAGGAAAATTAATATTTGGCCGAATTACAACGACAATTGTAGCGATAAATGTGTGACAATTATAAGGTATTTTATGTGAACAATACGTTAGTCCAAAGATTAATCTATTGTTTGATATAGTTTATTGTCAATGTTTGATTGCTACAACAAGAGTACCGCTTACAGTTAATATTATTGTCCAAAGACTTAATATTAATGTTGTGCTTGGTATCTTGAGGGGAACTAGCCATTATTTTGAATTTATTGTTTACTTATGGATATTTATGTGAACTTGTTTATTTACTTATTTTTGTTCTATCTTTAGGTAATTTATCTTTGTTATAATATCTGTTGAATACATTCTACACTTATGTTTAGTGAAATTAATTTCAAGGAATAGAAAAGACACTTGTATATAGTATTTGGTGGTATGAACATAGAACTTGCACTAAGTGAATAACAACTTGCACCTCTCACGGCGGTAAGCATTCATAAATAGGATTTTGAGAAGTGAGTTTATTCAAGTTGCATAAGTCTAATGATCATAAAGTATAATATTTTAGAAACTTTTAAGAGCACAAATCTAATGAAATTATTCATACTAAGGGTTTTCTATTAAAAAAATACTAATTTTTTAAGATTAACATGACATCACTTTTGGTTTACTTGATGTCTATGAAGTATAAGGATCAAGGAAATGTGAGGGAGTATATTATATTGCTTCAAAACTTAAGGCACATAAGATCAAACTTTATAACAATTGTTTGTTCTTATAATTTTAGTATAGCTTCCTATACAATTTAACTAATTCAAAATTAGTTACAATTATTAAAGGAGAAATAAACTTCAAATGAGATTATTTCTCATTGTGTTAAAGAGGACGAAAAGTTGAAGTATTATAATTATAAAAATACTCAATCAGTTAGTGCTCTTTAGTTAGTGTCTCTAAGAATAAGGGAAATAAAAAATATATATTAGAATGAAGTTGTTAAGGGCCCTACTCAAAAGGAATAACAATAAGTTACAAATTGTTGATTCTTTTGTATAAGCTAAGATACATTTAAAGAAATTAAACTTCAAAAGTAAGCAACTACCTAGGTTATTTTGAGTGATCAATGGGCTGTAAAGTTTATGATCCCACAATTAAGATTATTTTAATGAGAGGTTTATAATTATTTTTAGGATGTTGAGTTTGGAGGCAGAATAAGGTTAGATACATTGTTGTTAAGGAGGAATTGAATATTAATTTAATTCCTACTATCACTTTTGACGATGTTTAGGTTTTCATACCTATTATTAATCAAAAGTGAATCAAGTACATCAGCAAAGCAATGTTGAACAACTCTCATTCAAGATAAGGTAATTATTATTATTATTATTATTATTATTATATTATTATTATTATTATTATTATTATTATTATTATTATTATTATTATTATTATTTAGAAGAACAAACTCAACAACCTCAAAAGTGTCTTTAAAGATATCCATGAGAGGAAAGAGAAATACTATTCAGGATTATTACTTAGTATTTCATCAAGAAAATAAAGATAATAATGGAATGATAAAGGACAACCTGATCAGTTTCTTTTATCAAACCATAAAAGTTTTTAACTCTCAAAAGTGGATAGATGTCATTAAAAAAAAGAGTATAATTTTATACAAGGCAATAAAGTTTAGGAACTTGTCACATTACCTTAAGGTACAAAACAAATGGTTGTAAATTAATATTTAAAACCAAGAGGGATGCAAATGATAATGTGGACAAGTATAAGGCATGTCTTGTATCTAAAGGATATACTCTAAAATAAGACATTGATTTTGTCGAGACTTTCTCTCAAGTTATACTGAAAGACTCTTTCAAAATAATTTGACACTTATTGCTTTTAATCTTGAGCTACATAAGATGGATTTTAAGCTTGTGTTTTTCAATGACAACATTGAATAAATTAATTATATGGTATAATCATTGATTTGTGTCTAATGATACAAAATTAATGATATGTAAATTAAATAAATCCATCTATGAGCTTAAGTTTAACTCTCATTAATAAAATTATAAATTTTATACTGATTATCTCATTCAGTTTTGAGATAAATTTGGTTGAAAAATTGTATGTATTACAAGTTCAGTGGGAGTAAACCAAGTGACACTCATATTACTAAAGAAGATAAAAAAAATTTCAGTGTCCTAAAAGTAACCTTGAAATTTATAAAATACAAAAGATTTCATGTACATAAGCTATTGAGAATCTAATTTATGCTCAAGTATTTATGCATTTGGATATTGCGTACATTATTAGAATGTTAGACAGATATTTAAGTAAATCTAATATGAAGCGTTGAATAGCAGCCAATAAAGTTATGAAATATCTTTAGAGAACAAAAAATTACATGCTCACATATCGAAGTTCTGGTAAGTTAGAGATCATCAAGTTTACAGGCTTCGATTCTACTAGAATATTGATGCAAAAGACTATGTCACATGAGCTGTTAATTATAGATTGAATAGAAAGACCACTTCAATTATTTTGTGACAATAAATATGCATAATTTATTCTATAAACAATAGGAACACTTTAAGTTTAGTTCCTAGTTATTAAAGAAAATTTAGAGTGTTTGTGTGTTTATAGAGCATGTTGGTACAAACTCCATAATTGCGCGCTTATTGAGAAACTATCACCCTAGGTCTTTCATGAGCATACTGCTCATGTGGGTGTAATATTATTTAAGTATATTCAATTTTAATGGGAGTTTGTTATTTTGGTAAATGCTCATTCATTTTAGACACAATTTCGGTTACTTTAGTTTAAGGTTAATTTCTACAGACATAAAGTTATTTTGGCTTATGCACACTCTGAATTCAGTAAAGTTTGATCTCACTAAAGTTTAGGACCAGTTGGAAATAGGCATGTTCGGTTCACATTTACATGTAATTTCCATGCTATGCATCCATGATTGATCTATGTCATTTGATTATATTTTTATACGTGACCATTGATGGGTCCAGTCATGATTGATATGATGAAGACCGCTTTGATCCTATATGGATATAATTAATGGACGAGATTGTTATAGAATACTTATTATATGATAGAAAATCTTGAGCTCATAAGGTTATACATTTGTCAGGAAACATATGTTGCCCAAGTGGGAGATTGTTGGATTAAAATTCAATAATAGTGGGCACATATGTATAATGTATATTGCTATTATAAAGTTTAACACGTAATTAAGTGACCAATTATGTTACACGTGTTATAGGTATTAAATTGTCATGGAATTAAAAGTGTAGATACCATAAGGTGTATTTATAATTTGATGAGGGGCAGGGTTATAAATACTTAATAGTTGGTTATTAAATCAACTATATAAAGTGGTTATGGTCCCCAAGAATTAGGTCAACTTGCATATCTCTTTTCCCCGTCTGAGAGTTGTGCCGCAAGGGAAAACCTAACTTCTTGAAAGATCAAACCCTCTGGAAAATCTCCATCAATGGATTCAGGTACGCTTCCGCATTAAGTTTATTTATTTTATTGTTCTTGATGATTTGACATGTATAGATCTTGGGTTTATATTCACATTGAATATATTTTAATTCTAACAGCAATAACATAATCCAAGTCGGTTTTAGTGATTTGAACGTTTTTATATACAAACATTGAGTTGGTGGATTAATCCGTGAAACTAATACCAAATATAGCACTTGGGTATTCGGTTTGAAAGATTTCCGCAAGGATTGAACCTTAAATGCTAAGTACCAACATAAAATCCTAAAATGAAAAATCATTTTCCGATGATCAATTAAAGTTGAGTCAAAGCGAGAGCCTAAGGCTAGTTTTTATTTTATTGAATTACTTTATTTATTTCATCTTCAATTACTTAGTTTTTATTCAACAATCTCCCCTTTTACTCAAACACTATTTAATCTTCTTCTTGAATCATCAATCGAATAGCATAATCAGGAAGTTTCTAGTTCCTGTGGGATTGACCCTTACTTCTCACTTACTAAATTTAATTTCCTTATTTATTATTTGAGAATAAGGCATTTTATTTTAACACTATACGATGTGTGTCAACCGAGTACCCGATATTGGAACCGATTTCCACCAGTAACGAGACCGATTCTTAAAATTTAGGACCCGATGTGACCGGGACCGAGATTGGTTCCAATTTTCAAGAACTGGTGGTTACCGTGGCCAGGACCAATTCTATTCAAATTGGTCGGGTACCCAATATTGCCTACCTCTAATTTAAGTGCAAGGGTTTAGAGTTTAAACAAAGTAAGTGTTTAAATTATGTATGTAAGAGTTTATTTTTTTAAAGTTAATTTTGAATCAAATCAATTTCGATCATATATCATAATTTTAATTAAATTCAAGAAAACTATTTTCTTATAAAATCACTATTTCTTCTCTTTTTTAAGTTATTGTTTGGTAAAAAAAACATAAATAATAAAAAAATAAGTATTGAATTTAAATTATTAAGTGATTAAAATAATTATTTAACATGATATAGGAGCATAAGAATGGCCGGCACAGGTTACCGCCCTAAAAATTTTGAAAAAATCATATAAAATCTTTCATTTTTTTGGAAAATTTTCATTAAATATTTTAATTATTTTAAAAAATTAATTACTAGACATTTAATCATTAAATTGGGAGTAACAAAAAATTTTGGTTTAATGTTTAACGATAATAAATGGTTGAGTATGTCCGGAGTCACTGAGAATCGGACCTTACACTCTCACATACAAGTGGCCCGGAGTCACACAACATCGGAAGCCATTCTTAAGTATCCGGATCCCTTTCCAACATTCTTATGATCATCAACCATATACACAAGTATTCAAATCAAGTTCACATATCAAAATCAAGACATTTCAAGACATTATATTCACATTTCCTTTCTTAGGTCATTTACATAGTCGAAGTTCCCATTTTTAAGTTTTACTATTCATTTTAGGCCTAAAATGTAATGACACGGGTTTTAAAACTCAGACATTGGATTAATCCGAGGAAGCGGGCATCGTGTGTAAAGTCTTGAAAATCTTGTTGTGCTTAAGTTTGGGCTTGGCAAAGATTGAGAAGTCTCAAAAAGAAATCCTTACTCAACTCATTGCTTTGTTTGGAAAGCCCGATCATAGAAAAGCTAAGGTTTCCGATGAGCATTCCAACATGAAAGAATTAGTTGATAATACTTCTTACACTAGGATTCAACATGAAGGTTTGATTTAGAAAAGTTTCCAAACTGCCGGGACATCTGTTAACAACTCACTCAATGTGGGGCATGTCTTTCAGAATGAAGGTGATGTTGATATTCCCGATTTGAACATCATGAATAAATTTGAAACAAGTTTAAGAAAAGAGTTTAAGAAGAATTTTGAGGAAAAGAGCCTCCAAGTGGAAGAAAAAGCAACCTTTTTCAAGCGAGCGAAGAATTTGGGATTGATGCTTGTGAATTAAGCCTAGTTTCAGATTTGGTCATCCCACCTGCGTTCAAGATACCAGACTTGGAGAAGTATGATGGGAACACTTGCTCTTTAGCTCACCTAATCATTTATTACCGTAAGATGAAGGCAAATTTGAGTAACGAGAAGCTTCCTATACATTGCTTTCAGGATAGTCTGACCGGGGCAGTAGCCCTTTGGTATGCCAAGCTTAGTCGAGCAAATATGAAATCGTGGAAGGATCTATCAAAAATTTTCATCGAGCAATATAATCATGTAAAGGAAATGGTCCCAAATAGAACCATGCTTCAAAGTTTGTCTCAGGGGCAAGATGAGACCATCCGACAATATGCCCAAAGATAGAGAAATATTGCGTCACAAGTTCAACCACCAATTTTAGAAGGTGAAATCACTCGTCTGTTTGTGGACTCTCTTCACGGTCCACTCTATGAGAAGATGGTCATCAATATATCTTTGGGATTTGCCGAGTTTGTAAGTATAGCAAAATTTATTGAGGTTGCCTTCAAGAGAGGTAAGCTTAAGACCGGGGAAATCTACAAAAGAACCCGAAAAAGAAAGACCATTAAGTGAATTATGCAAACTAATATCAAAATTTGAAGAATTTAATCATATCCTCTTCCCAAAATTCACTCGGGAATGCACAAGATTCAAATAGGAGGGAGACTAGACCCCCTAAGAAAGACCAAGAGAAGATGCTTATTACCCCTTTGCCAATCTCATATAAGGAGATGTACTCTCAGTTGCACAAGGCAGATTTGGTCTAACCTTACTATGTTACTCTTATAGTATGTCTTACCCAGCATGGTACAATTCCAATGCAAACTGTGAGTACCACGGCGGAGTTTCAGGGCACACGATCGAAAATTGTATCGCGTTTAAGTAGATTGTGTAAAATCTTTTGAACAATGGGGTTTGAAGCTTGATTCACTGGATATGGTAAAAAATCCTCTACCCAATAATAAAAAAGCCTAAAGAGTGAAGTTCTCTCAAGTTACCATGAGTCTTTAGTGCATCTCACTTTAAATTGTTTTTTCTTAGATGTTTGTCTACATCAGTTTTCTTGTATTTTAGTTTTTCTCTTTCATGTTTTTAATCAATCTTGCTATTCTTGGCCCAAAGTAGCATTGACTTTTTATAAAGGGTATTTATGTTTCCCTTATGTTTTTCAATTCAAGAAGAGGTGTTTTCTTAATTTTGTATACCATTTTTAAAGATTCTTGTATATTTAATGCTTGTTGTGTCATCCACTCAGACAAAAAGATTAATCGATGTTGTAATCAGGATGAAGTATGATTCTTTTTTCAATCGTCTTTGGTCAGAAAGCATGAGATGTAAGACTACTACTCCTTCGATAATGTTTGATGATAAAAATGTCTCGTGAAAAATAAATCTACTAAAGTTTGAGAATTCCAAGAGGTAAAAAAATATTAAAAAGCATGAAAAAACAAAAAATAAATAAAAGAAAAAAAGAAAAAAAAAGAAAAAGAGGTGAAAATTTGAAAATCCTCAAATGAACGAGCAGTCCAATAAGTCTCGGAGCATTCTGATGGTGCTGTGGGGGAAGAACGAATCAATAAGGAGCTAGATCTACACCAGTTCAATACCTTAGCGTTATTGATGAATCTTTAAAGACACTGACACCCTAATACACTAATGATTAAGTTCAAAAAAGAGCACACATTTACACTTGGAATTCTCAAATTAAGGTACAAGAAAAGACAAATATGATAACTAGAAGGAGTAGTTTTCAAGCGGATCAAGTGAGTACAGTAATCATGAGGATGAACCGAACAAATTGAATAGAATTTTAATACCTCAAATATCACCATAACATTTCAAGGTAAGCCATTAATCACCAATTATCAAGGTTTTTCGAATCATTTTTGGGTCGTCGGCTACCGCTAGTGGTGGTCGGAATCTGTGTTTCACGGTGTCTGGTTTCTGGGTTTATGGCTTATTCTGGGTTTTCCCAAAAAAACAAACATGTGTTCTTAATTTTTCTGAAAAACCTAGATGATTTTTACAAAGGTTTCGAAGGGAGTTTGGTTTCGGTCTGAAGGAAATGAAGGAAGGAAGCTAACCTTAATTTCTTTTTTTATGGGGTCAAAATTAAAGATTAGTTATTTACCTCATTTAATTCTCTTCGTGTTTTCATTCTAACTCCTTCAGTCCCCATAACTTCTTATCCTTTTACATTTTAATCACCGATTCAAAATAAAATTTTCTTTTCTTTCCTATTTGACCCCCTAATTTAGGATTCTCTTTTAATTTGATCCACGCTTCAATAATAAAAGCTTCTTGTTGGATTTAATTTTATACTGAATGTTTTCTTTTGTTTTAATTTTGGTCATTAAAATCGATTTATCTTCTTTTCTTTCGAATTAACTCTATAATTTCTTTTCTTTTTCTTTTTTACTCTTTTTTTTCAAGTTTTAAATCTTTATTGGTTTTAATTTAATTCTAAATTTTTTGTTTTACTTTATTTTGGTCACTGTTATGACCTTTTTTCTTTCTTTCTAATTCACTCACCTCTTTAGTTGTGGTTTTCTTTCACTTCAGTCTTGTTTCTAGTTTTATAATACATCCTTTTATTTATCTATTGTTTATTTGTTTATGTATTTATTTAGTTATTTATTTTCATGTTACATGTACTTATATATGTATGCTTGTTTTTATGATGTATTGTTATTTATTGTATTATTTATTTTTCATTTAAGTTACATTAATTAAATTAACCGTTAATGTGATGTATCTTCATTCGGTTGTAACGGATCCGGTACCAAACGTAGTGGTGGCGGTGTATGCATTTACCTTCAAATAAAAAGACTTTTAAAATGTGCTTGAATTTATAATCAAATTTTAATTTAAATACCACTTTAATTTAGAAAATTTAAAATAAATTAAACGGCAATTTTGCAAATGTATCAATTTTTGGGCGATTTTAAAACGCTAACACCGTTTTTAGTCGTAACTGACGCTCGAACCCCTTTTTATTTGATCTATGATTTTACGGTATCCGATTTTCTAAAATAACCGGTGACGACTCTAGTTATTTTTCAAATTACTTTCCAACTTTTCAAATTATTTTTAAAATTATTTCAAACTTTTTAATCATTTCCCATTTTTTAAAATCCTTTTCATTCTTATTTTCAATAAAGAGGGGAGTAGTTATTTTAAATCTTACCTTTTAATTTTTTTAAATCCCCAATTTTAAAATTAAAATTTCTAACTCTAAATTTATCTATTTTTCAAAATCAAATTCTCAATTTTTTTAATTTTCAAATTTCTAATTCTTCTAATTCCTAGATTTCTAAATTATAGTTTCCTAATTTTTCATTTTTCAAAATAACGACGTTTATTACACTTTAAATTTTTAAAGGGTCGCTTTACTGCTATAGTGATTTCAATACAACGTATAACAAGTCATTTTTGTATAATCATTCTCTTCCGTATTTAACTTATTTATTGCAGATTGATCGTTTATTCCTCCTGGAACTTCAGTGCTTCAAGAGGATATATATCCAACAAGACGGAACAATTTAAACTTTGGTCCTTTTGACTTATCAAGTGGCTCACCAATAAAGCAAGTTGACATTCCAGATAGGTAAGGTACCGGTACTTACCCTAATTTTAGAAAATTTTTAACTAATAAATTTGAGAAACTTGATAATCTCTTTGATAAAACGGACTCAAATCAATCAGAATTATTGTAACCCTTTTAGATAAAAAAAAAAAAAAAAAGAAAGAGTAGATATGTTAAATTTGCTCTGTATTTTTATTGATGAATTTAAGTCTAGATTTTTCAGATCACAAAGACTCTAAGGTCATGATCTAACATAGTCATATTGGAGATAAAAAGAAAATAAGTTGAAAAAGAAGTGTCAAAATTAATGGCTAAACATTGTTTTTCTTATAGAAAAATAAAAATGAAGTATTGAATCATCGTGAATTTATACATAAAACATAATGATTTCTCAAATGAATTTATACATAACCGTAACAATAGTCGTTCTTTTATCTATCAAACATATAGCTTAAAATTAACTGATAAATTGGATGTTGTTTTATCACGATCCATCATGACAAGTCCCAGAAATTTATCATTTTAATTTGTCTCCTTTAATTCAAATCTAAAGCCTCTTCATAGAGAAGTTATCTCTTTTGTAATTTTTGTATCATTAGCTCAAAGATTTCTTAAAATAATCAAACTAGAAAATTTTATTCATAATGTTTGTGTGAATTGATATTATTGCACAACTTGAGATGGTTTAAAGGAAATAATAACGAATTACACTCATGATCATGGACAATCACTTTTAGATTGGGAGAGACTAAATTTTTTAGGGATAATGACATTTTAGATATTTTTAGTTTAAATATTAGTTAAATAAGATATTTATTTTTTTCAAATTTCAAATTTAATTATTTATTTAATTATTAACATCTTTTAGTATTTGACCTTAATTTTACCTCTACTCATACTATTTGCTTGATTCGACCAAAATCGATCAATTGATGATGGATCGAACCATAAATTTTTCAAGTTTATTTACCAAACAAGCATTTTAATTGTTCATTATTTGATGAGTTTGGAATTTAAATTTTAATATTAACAATTCCTTCACATATATATCAATAGGTTTCGGTGTGTTTCGTACCAAAAAAAAATATCAAAAATGTAAAGCTTATCGATTATGATTATAAGTAATATTGACATCTTTAGATTATGATTCAGCTCATGCTAAAATCTCCTCCATTAAAAATAAGGTTCAACAAAGAGCTTGTCGTATGCTTCTTTCTCTCAAGGAGACATGGTTTATCATTTACCTAACAAGTGTTTAATACAATAAAAAAAAAAAAAAAAAACTTGAAAGACCACACGATTATGATCTCGGAAAAAGAATCATGCAACTGGAAAGAAATTGACTAGTAAACATAGAAAAAAATTATTCTGACTTACGAGTTGAACTTACATGATAATATGTCAAGTTTACGTGAAGAAGGTTTTAAGTTGGTCATACAATAAAATCATAACTTGTTTTGCAGAATAATGGATACTTTCTTTTGTTTTATTCTCTTAAAAATAGACATATAAATCTAATCTTAAATAAGCTAAAATTAGTTACTCCAGACGAAATAAGCTCTTTTATCACGTACCGAAGATCTCTAGACAAAATAGGAAAAAAAAATCCTCATGCTGACAACTTGACAGTTGTTGATCTGATCGCAGTTAAAATTCTGAGAACACTTGATCGGTGATTCACTAATAACAAATATGTTTAAATTCTGCCAATATGTAAAAAGATTATAAAGCATGAAGCATTATGTTTAAATGTTTACTTCTCTATTAAATTCCTTACTTGAATGAGAATCAAGAAACGGGATGTGCAATCAAGATATCTAATGCAGACAAAGATTTAAAATTTAAAGATACTGATATCTTTATCAAGTTATAAGAAATTGTCTAACCTTCTAAAAAACCGTCTAACGAAAGAAATGTTCGACATCTATAACTATATCTAGCTTTAACTTGTTAAATAATCACAGGCATATAAGTTTAGAAACTCCAACTTTTAATCTAATGTTCCCTTTAATTTCATAAAGGGTCAAGTTTTAAGTAAGAAATTTATTTTCCAACTTAAACAAACATAAATTTTAGTTTTTTTTAGAAATGTCACGTAAATTGATATGTGACATTTCCACTACAAGTTTATTACTAAAGATTTTTTTTATAATTTTAATTTCTTCTTTTACACAATATTTATATGTCTTTGTTCAAAAAAATTTATGATTGCTGCACATAAATAACGAGTGCTTCTAATAATATCAAATTCATTGCTGAATTTTTGAACATACAAAAAAAAAAAGAGAATAACTAGCATCTTCAATTAAGATGTATTATTCAATTTAAAAGATTATTTATATCATCAAATAGATTTTAACATTGATATGAAGCACTTGGATAAATAAATGAACACCTCTTCCTATCAATTGCAGTAAATAATTATTTTCTTTGTCAACTATAGTAAACATATTAACCATTTATTATTTTAAAAAATTCTAGAATTGGGTAATTTAAGAAATTTCAGAATTAGGGTTTTTAATTTTAAAATTGATTACATATTATTTAAATTAAATTTATAAATTTACGAAAAATTAAAATTAAAAAAAATTTGAAAATAAGATTTAAAATTTAGGATTAAAGTTTAGGATTCATTTAAGGATGAGTATTTTAGGTTGTCGATAATGGAGGTTTGGATGGTCGAGAAAATTCCAAGGATGACGAATGGTGTCCGGGGATGGGTAAGATGACTGATCAAGGTCAATAACAAAATAAAGAAAAGTAAACTCTTACCTTTACGTGGCTGACACGATGGGCATAAGATGGCGTAGCGACGACGCAACCCAGATGAACGACGACGAGATAAGTTCTTCGAATCTCGAGGATAATGACACAGATGGTGATGGTGACATAAGCAGCACCAACAACAAAATATAGAGGATTGAGTTTATTAGGGTTCATGTTAATATATTTGATTCTAATTTATTAATTTTTAATATTATAAAGAAATATGATAATTTTATTAAATTTAATTTTTATTTTTTAAATAATTTTAATTCTAATTTAAATCTTTTAGATTTTTATTAAAAAAATAATAATATTCAGCGATATTTATCATTAACGATGTTTAACAATATTCGTCGCTCGTGATAGACTCATCCTCTAGCCTATATGTTTTTTTGTATTATTTTTTTTCATCTAATACTTTTATGATTTTTTGTATTTTCTATGTTGTATCTATTTATGTATGTTTTTAAAAATATACATAAATAAAATATAGAGAAAGTATGAGGAAGAGTCTTATCCAGTTAAAATGATCACACTAATAAATTTATATACTAAAAAATCATTCTATCTAAATATATTTAATTTTTTATATATTTTTTGTATATCTAAACTACTAAGTTCAATGTCAATGAAAAAATATTTAAATACAGCCGATTCAGATAATTTATTCTGTTGATTCACTAATTCTTTTATAAGAATTTAAATAAATTTATAAAATTTTCAATTTCTGGATCACAAAATTCTAAATTTTCTGCTCGCAAATAGTCGTCGCCACTTGACCTATGGTCGTCACCTTTTTCGCTAAAGTCTTCATGAATCTTGAAAAAAATATAGGATTAAGGTAAAAGCAAAATGAAATGAGGCAGAGATCCATTTTTTTTTAAGAGTGTAAAATCGGATATAAAAAACCAAAATCGAAATGAAAATGCATCTTCTTTTTTCTTTTTTTTTTTTTGCATTCGTAATAGGAGATACTTCCTTAATTTCAAATTTGTTATGAATAAAGTAAAAAATAAAAGAAATAGATGAATAAAGTTGAGAGATAAAAGAGAAAGATATGTATTATATTCTCAAAATAAGGTTGTGCACAATGTTTTCTTCAAAAATCTATATTTATAAGCGTAAGATGGAAACCTTAATTCCAATAGGTATTAAACACTAATAATTAAGCAGTCTCATTTAATATATGGATATTCATCATAAATAAAGATATTCAAAACACTCCCTCTTGGATATCCATAAACATAATGTGCCTCGTTAAAATTTTACTAAGATAAAAACCCTAAGAAAAAAATTTTTAGTGAAGAAAAAAGAGTACACACATCTTTGATACGCATAACATGTTGTCTCATTAAAAACTTTACCAAGAAAAACCAATGGGACTAAACCTCGGTTAAAGGAAAAATAGTGCAACGCGTATTTACTTCCGTCAAGGAAATATCACATAAGATCTTTGAATCTTAATAATTCAATATTGAATACAATCTTCAAATATTGAATTAAATTATGCACTAGTAGATAAATTTTCTAAATTATAGATTGAAATGATTCATCGAATATTATTCTTCTGAAGATCATGAGAGACGAAACTTTAAATAAATATGTTCCGTTTTATCACATTTAATGTATCCACCTTGAGATATAAATTTTGCATTATCTCTACACATGATATCGTGCATCTTATCTTGTGAAAACAATTCATATATCTTCTAGATATGTTTAGCCAAACACATATTTCGGCTTTGTCTCGAGCATATTAATTGTTTAAAGGGAATAGTCCCATACCACTTAAATAATATTTTTGGACCAGCTAAGATATGATGCTTCTAGATCAATCATTAGACAAAGAATATCATCACCTTTTCTTGAGGCGGAATGAATCTTTGTTTACATTAAGAGACCTAGAACCAAATAGTGATCAACAAATATATATTATGCATTTGAAGTCACTTTAAACATTTTTTGTGTACGTGATTGAAGCACAAGGATTTCATTAGTAAGGAGATCTCTTCATGAATCTCAATGATATTCAAATCATCGACATACACAACAATAAAAAATTCAGAGCTAAACCTTTTAATAAAAATGCTTAGAAAAATTAAATATTACATATAGCATTCTGCTAATAAGTATTCAATGAGACGATTATACTAAATATGCCTAAATTTTTTCAAGCCATAAAAAGATATTTTCTATATGATTGAATAATGTTTTCGAGAACTTTAATTAACAGCTTCTAATAATAAAAATCTTTCCAGAAGTTTTATGTAAATGTTACTATCAATAGGCCCATACAAATAAGATGTAACAACATACATTATGCGGAAAATGAGTAATTTTATTTATTTCCAGACTGATCAAAATCTAATAGTAGGAGACCTTTTATTGAAATCTCTTTATTATTAGGTACCTGATTCATGTCAATATCTCTGTTGGAGACCTTTTAATCTCTTCTTGAGATTTTCATTATTCATTGATTCCTCGATCAGACCATCATAATTGTGGCTCCATTCCTTTTTTGGAGGATTTTTTTTCTTTGGAATCTACTTGTCTATCACGCTAAATGCGTAAGTTAGACTCATTAGAAGCTAGAGTTTTGCTTCCAGGATAACAAATTTAATCAGAGCATTCATAGCTGGTATACGTGAGTTAGTCACTCTTTTAGAGTCAGCAAAATCATCTGGAAATTGATTTGCTAAATGAATTATCCTTTGAACATATTGTTCACATTGTTGAATACGTAGATCAAACTAAGACAATGATAATTTATTCTAACTTATTTATTTTTGTAGCTATTTTATTTTATACACCTAATATTGGGTAAACTGACTCATTAAAATGATAGTTAATAAATCAAGTTGTAAATAAATTCTTTATCAAAAGCTCAAGGTATTTAATTATCAAGGGGAATTTAAATCTTACATATATTCTCAACATAACTCATCTTTGTGTATTGTGGTAGAGCAATTAGAATATATATCACACACCAAAAAAAATCTAAGATGAGAAATATTTGGTTTCTGACCAACAACCATTTGTAATGGGGAGAACTTATGATCATTTGTTGTCTTGATGTAAATTAGTTATACTACATGTAAAATGGCATGTTATCAACATTATCAAGACCGATTGTCTTTATAAGACAATCTAAAAAATGTACTCATAATTTTATCAACTGAGCAACTAGCTTCGCAAACACAAAGTTATAGGTTAATAACAAGGATACATATGACCATCTAGTCGATGCATCGATTAAAATCGTAAAATATCTATATGGACTGTAAGAAAGGTGTATGTGCCCACATATATCACATTCTTTCCATTCTATTAAATTAATAGATTTACACTCTATCTTAGCTGCTGATGATTGAATAATCAGATTGTTTTGATAGCAAGTATGACATGAAAAATTTACCTTGAAGAAATTTTAGTTCTTCAATAAATGACCACATGAAAGTGTCAACAAATTTTTGCATTATAATTGATCCGGAATGGCCTAACCAATCATGTCAAATAATAAAGTTAGCAGTAAACTTTTGATTTTCGATAACATGAGCTTCAAGATATATTAATTCTTATATAGTACAATATGGATGACAATGCATATAATTTTTTTTTCAAAATTTTCTTATTGTCTTGAGTTGTACTCGTAATATTGAGATAGTCGATATCACCTTGAATAATATTCTCAATATATTTCTACAAATATCTTTAAAAGTTAATAAGTTTCTTTGTGACTTTGACGAGTATAATGCATTGTAAATATGAAATAAAGTTCCATTTGACAATAACATATTTGCTCAATCGGAGCCTTCTATGATATTAATGCTTCGAGATATAATACTCACATTATTTTCTAACATTTAAAATGAAAAAATATGCATAATTATTCACCTTTTAATATGTGTTTTATTTCATTCACTTCGAGGAATGAAAAATATGTGCTTTGTACCATTCATTTCGGGAAATAGAAAAATATTAATTACAGCACATCATATCAAATCGATTATCTATCAAAGATAAACTCTCAAGAGCTCTTACTAAGTATTGATATTTTAATACTTTGAGAAATAGTACCATTTCCTACTTGCCCTATCTGCTAAGCATAAATCGTCATGATTTATTGTATATTTTATTCCAAAAATAATCATATTCTTCCAAGGAAAAATTAACATAAAGCATATATAAATAATATGTAAAATAAATTAAAATAAATTAAATTAATACAAATAATAAATAAAATAAATTAATATAAAATAAAATACATAAAAGATCAATTATTACCTTTAGAGGTTATAAGAAAAATAAAATAAATGGTGAATTATTCCATTCAAGGGTTAAGAGGAAATCAACAGTATCCAATTGAGTTGGACCGACAACGCCATATTTATTTTCGCCATAAACAATTTTTTTTATATTTTTTTGTTTATCATTTATGATTATAGGTAAATTCCATAATACTTCGACATTTAACAAGTACGAGACCAATAGTTTGTAACATTGCATTGATAACTTCAAGATTTTGATATGATCTCTATCATTCTTGTCATCTTTATAATCACACTCCTAGTAGATATAAACATTCTCAAAAGGATCAACTTATCCATGTCTATTTTATGGGCTCAATCGTGACCACAATTACGAATGTGACATTTATTCTTTTCGCTATAAAATATCACATTCAATTCAGATAATGGAACGGAGAATAATAGGTATTTAAAACTTTAATGCTCCAAAAACGGGCCTAGAAGTTAGTGGGCCGGTTTAGCCTTATTCGGGATTAAATTCTTAAAAAATGATTTTTAAGAAAAATAAATTATGTAAAAACGTCCTAAAATCCTAATTAAATATATTTTTGACTTTGATCATCTCATTTTCGAAAATTGACCCTTGAAACCCTAAGATTTTGAAATTAATGACTATTTTGTAAAAATTGAAAATTTGAGGACAATTTTAAAAACTAAGCCAAAACTTTGAATCCTTAGGGGTCTTTTTATCCAATTATAATTCTAGTTGATCAAATCTTTCAATGGCCTTTTTAATTAACTCAAAACCCAAGTTTTAAATCATAAAACCCAAATTACTTATTTAATAATCCTAAAAACCTTAGTTTTTTTTAAAACCTAAACCCTTTTATATTATTTTAGTTTTCTTTCTTCCCAAGGTAGATAACAATCAAATTTTCAAAGGTAAACCTAAATTTTCATCAATTTTCGTTTAGAATACTTTAATCAACTTTTCTTCTTCAAAAAGTTTTGTTTTTCACTCGTTTTCTTCATTAAAAACCTTGGAAGTATATTGGATCAATTTTAGAGGTTAGGAATTATTCAAACCTCTAGAACTTGAAGTTCTTTACTAAAATTACCAAGTTCTTGGCTTGGTAAAAACGTTTTAAATCCTTTGTTTTAGAAAATTTTGTTTTTGGTCAAAAACCATAATTCTTGTTTAAGGGCTTTTACTCATTGTTTTTGGATCCTAAAAGGATGATTTTCAATGTGGTAATATGTTTATAAAGTGTTTTTAAAATCCCTAATCTCGGGCTAAAGGTCTAAAAGAAGTTTGGTTGGTTTCGAAAAGTTTTCGGTTAAGGTTTTGATAGGTTTAATGGGTGTCCGACTTGTGATTTATGGTGTGCGATTAGAAGCACTAAATCCTTATTTTTTCATGTTTGAAACAAGGAAAGAAGTAGGTGATCTCGTTTGAAGTGATCGAGTGAAGTTTCGGTGACTTGTCGGACAAGTTTTGGTTATCGGTGAGTGAATTTGAGAATGGGCTGCTTCGGCAATGTTTTAAATAAGTTTTTGAAAGTTTTGGGAGTGTAGGGAAGGTTTGAGAAACCTCCCTATACTCCGAAGTAAGTTTTACGTTAAGCTCTCCAAAAGATTTTCCCTTAATATACTTGTTGCTATGTTAAAAGTCATACTCGTACGATGTTTTGCATAATTGTTTATGAATGTATTTTAAATGCTCAGAGGACTGTTTTTGAATTGGTTAAGGCTCCTATGATTCCGTTTTCAAAAATATGATATATATGGTTTTAAAGTTTTTTGTGATTAAAGCATGAATTAGTGGGACGCGAGTAAATTACTTATTGTTTTTAATGAAAAACTTGAGCAATGATATTGATTTGTGTTGGTTATTAAGTTAATTTTAATAGGGATAAGTTGATCGATCAATAGGATGAGAGTGCACTGAATTTATAAAAATGCATACGTGTATTAAATGCCTTGTTGATGCATTAGAGTTAATACTTATATTGTGATATATGTTTTGTATTACATGTAAGTGTTGCTTATTCGGGATACTAAGGTGAGATTTCATGATTGGAAATAATCCATCATGGGTGTGATTAGGAGATTACTCTTCACACGTGGTATGAGTGACAATTGGCTCTCATACGTTTTATGTCGGCGATTCAGCCTCATGTCTGGCATGCTAATCATGCATGTTCCGTTTATCCCAACAATTAGAGGTAAAACTAATTGGATCACTAATATCAACACGAGAAAACGCAGTGTAAGTCTTTCTATGATTTTATTGCAAATAGAGATCTCGAGGGTTTGATGATAATTCAAACATTTTACAAACTTTGGTTTTGTGGATTTGTGCCATGTAATGAGAGAGTTGCTGGTTTTTACTTGTGGTGGCGTTATTTAGCCACAAATGACTATTTTAATGAGAGTACGACTTGGTTTTTAAATTGGTTTTCACTTGATTTTTACTATTGATTTCCACATTCTATGGGCAGCTTGCATGTAGTTTAAAGTGTTTTATGAATCCCTCACTAAGCAATAGCTTAACCATTCTCTTTTTCCATGCACTTCAGACAAGTCGTGAGAAAATTTTCTGAAGAAGCAAGGGGAGCCTAAATTGTGCCTTTTTCATATCTAGTTTGAGTATGTTATTTTTATATTGAAACCTTAGGTAGTAGAGAGCAATGGAGATAGTAATTATATACTATTGTGAATTGCCATTGAACTATAAGTTATTGAAATACTTGGATTTATGATATTAAGGATTGAATGTGGAACTTATCCCTTGTTATGTTCTTGTTTAAAATGAAGTACTTGATTTGAATAAATGTCTTCTTGTTGATTATTGGATACTTTTGAACGGACTTATATGGTTTGATACCCATGCTATCTAGGATGAATTGCATCTAGAGAACTAATTATAAGATGTGGAACATGCCCTTAGGTACTATAATGCATCTAGAGAACCTTTGATTTTCCTTTAAAGCATGAAAATTGAGTATTCTGCAGTTTCTGGGTAGGGGTTTCGATACCTCTTCATAGGGTATCGATACCTAGGCAGAAACATGTCCGATTTTTGTGAAATTAAGCCTAGGTATCGAAACCACATGAACTGGTTTCAAAACAGTATTATGAAATCTATTAGGCATATCAATACGCATACTTTTAGTTTCGATAACGACCTTTACAGTAGCAAATGGTATCGAAACGATCCTTCAGGCATATCGAAACGCGGGCTTGTCGCGCGGGAAGTCATCTGAGTTGTCGATGGTGTATCGAAACAATTAATACCTGATCGATACCCTTTTGTTGTTTTTATAGGTTTCGATACCGGGGAAGGGTGTTTCGGAACCCTTTTTAGTTTAAGTCGTTATAAGTTGGTTTAAACTTGAAAAACTAACATTTTAGTCATTAAACTTTAATAATGCAATTGGATGACTTATAGACACTATTTTAAGCTAAAAATTTACTTACAAGCATTAAATATACTTAATTAAGGATTGATAAACTTAATTTCACTTTTAGATCATAATTATCTAGAAAATTACAATTAGGTCCCTAAAACTTGTTCAGTTTAATTAGGACTCGTTTATCATTAATTTCCGCTGCAAATGAACTCGGTCCTTTCATGAACATGTAGGATCTAATCAATACATATAGATAAGATAAAAAGAAAAAATTTAGGGTTTTTTATCTGGCCGAGTCTCCGGATTAGCCTCGATATTCCCCGTGTAGCTTGTTTGAGTCGGGTGGCGTCTAGACCGGGTCGAGGGGGTTACAAAAACCTTTTCACGATATTGTGTCTATAGGTCATCATTCATATGAGAAAAGTGAAGTATGTTTTTTTAACATATCCTCATCAGTGATACTCTGACACATAAATGAGTTTTATTCACTAACCACATAATGAATTATCATGTTTGCATTAACTTCAAGGAATGAAAATAATCAAATAATCACATGGAATAAACATCATGCTTGCATTCATTTTAGAGAATGCCTCCCATAAAAATTATTGGATCAAGACGATTTTCATAACTTGAACTTGGGAGAAGTCTATAGTCAAGTTTTTTTTTCGACACAAAAAATATTGCTTTCAAGAAAATATAGACTTTATAACATCATACTATTAAATAGTAATTGATCAATCAATATATATACAATAAACACAAAGAACAAAAATTAAATCCTCATACGCGACATTGTTAAACCAGTCCACAAGGTCCATTAAAAAGAGTCTCCTTTAAGATCAGTAGCCTCACAAAACGTGATGTCCAACCAATATAATCGGATTAAACCAACATAATAAAGAATATATTAATTAATTAAAAGTTGAATATTTGTTCCAATATCATTTAATACTTAAAACATAATTAAAAACAAAAATTTTCATTGTCAAAATAAACAAATATTGGTCATAACTAAAGAAAAAAATCTCAAATAAATTAGATGTAAAACACTCGTACATGTCATTTTATTTTAAATACATGATAATTTCACGTTTTGAATATCTTGTTAAATCTTATTCGGGAATTATCGATAAGAATCATGGTAATTGAGCAAATCTATGTCTATACAAACATTGAACAACCAAAGTTTTTTTAAAAAAAATTAAAAATCAAGTCAAAAATCAAGAAAGAAAGATAAATCAATAATTAGATTATAATTAAGAGATAATAACTTATCTTTGATTCAAGCTAGTTAAATCTTTTAAGATTTGAACGCCAAACACCTCCGTTTGTTAGAGTCTCTTGTTGATAACGTGTTGTGAATAAAGTAAAGAATAAGAACAAAATAGATGAACAAAGATGAGAGACAAAGAGAGAGATTTATATTATATTCATAAAGTAGGGTTGTGTACAATATTTTCTCAAAAAGTCTACATTTATAGGTGTAACACTTGGAAAAAAATGAAATGAAAAATGAATAGAAGGTTATGGATTTTGAACCTGCAACCCCTTGGTTGTACATTCGGTTACCCAGCCATCTGAGCTGGCCAACTCTTAGGAGTAAATCTCTCACACCATTCTTTTATTAAGTATCTAAAAGTAACTTAAATAATATATGATAAATATTAAAAAAAACCACCAACCTGCATTAACTGTTTACTATCTTCCCCAAGAAATTTAAAATCCTTTATTTCTTTCCCAACCCTCACCACCCTCGATCTAGCTCACCCACCATCACATCTATCGTGTTTGTCTCCCTCACCTGACCTAAAACCCTTCAACCACTCGCCAAACTACCGCCCCAGTTGTAAGAAATCGAAGAAAGAAGCTTTGTCGAGCTTTGGGTAAACCCCCTCGTCTATTATAATGTGTTTTAGACCAAAATCGACGGCGATTAGGTGCGTCGCTGGTGACCTTGTGCTCACCGTTAATAGGTGATCACAACCCTTTTGATCGTGCATTCATTCGATGCCGACATCACCCTGGGTTTAAAATGGTTGTATTGTGTTTTAGGTTGAAATTAGTGAGAAATCTGATTCTATGAGGTGTTTTCTGACCGTTTTGAGCCGCGCGTGGCTTCCATGCGCCATCTAGGGAGATTTTCGGCAGCCTTGGACAGTCGCCTAGAGTTTACCTGTCCAAACCGGTCTAAAACCAGTCCAAAACTATCCCAAATTGGTCTAAACCGAGTTAAATTGAACCAGTACAACCTAAGTCGAACCGAACCGAACTGAGTCAACACGTTGACCTAACACGTTGATCTAACCTGTTGACTAGCGACGTTAGTATGACTTCAGCGTTGAGCGCTGATGTAAACATTGACCTTGACTGATGACCTCAGGGTTGACCTGACTGCTAACGTCAGCATGGCGTCAACGTTGACTTTGATTGATGAAGTCGATTTTGACTTTGACCAAAAAGTCAAAATTTTAAAAATCTCTTATTTTATGTTTTTCGACGTCCTGGGTCTATCCATGAAGTCCGTTTCGTAAAATTCAAACTTGAAGGCCTTCAAATAAGACTTTAAAGTTTCGAGTCAAACTTTCTTCCAAGTTAAATTTAAGTTCAATGCTTTAAATAAAGGACTAATATCAATATTTGTCTGATTGAAGGATCTCATAGTCTTTCCGACCGTATACCAGCCCAACCTAACTCCTTCCGTTTAGACCAACCACGAGATCTGATCATGACTCGTAAGTGTCCGTATCATGTGAATAAATTTAGTATTAAAATTAATGAAATTAATCTAAACTTATTTCGTATATTAGGGTCAAGTAATGCAGTAGAGCGTGGTTCAAACGCCTAGTAGACCGCCTGACTGATTCTACCTTTTTGAGGTTTGTTCCTATTGTGCAATATGATTGTTTATTACTGTTTTCCAAATTAAATAAACCTATCATATGCACATGACTATTTTTTCTGCATTTATATATATTATATTTTAGACCTTAAGCATGATTATATTGTATTTTGGATATATGTTTGATTTATCATGTATGACTTCCTGACTCGATACATATATGATGAACTGATTATTACCTGATACTCCTTTCATTATTCATGTTACTACTGCATGACTATTCATCGGTGTTTGGTTATATATTACAAAGTGTATGAGGTTCATCCTTAATCCGTCTAGTAATTCCGCCTATTTACGATTTCAAGCATTAGTTAGGGTAATTCTGCCTATTATCGGTTCTCATACTAAAGTCAGGATAATTTCGCTTGTACCCTAAGGTAACCCCTTAGGCTGGTACCTTCACCCTATCGGGCTTAGGTTAATGCATGTACTAGATACTGTTCTGGGAAATTATATCTAGGAGTTCGGTTGGAGGGTAGCATTACATACATATACATGACTTGTTTTCTGATATCACTTTTTATATGATTATATCTAAGATTTTATTATGCACTGTTAGAACACACTAGGCTTCATAGCTCATACTCGATTCTTTTCCTTTTAGATACTTGTAGAAAGGCAAAACGAACTTAGCATTTGGAGCATCTACACATTTTTCGGTTATTATTTTGATGTAATGTTTAAATCTTTCGGTTTGCATTTAGGGTGATATGTGCCTATATTTTGATAACTGATGTTTGAATTATTTTGTGGATAATGATGTTTACAGTACACTTTATTTTGTGGATAAAACTTTTATAACGTATTTTGTTTTAAATGATATTATAATGTATTTGATTTGATTGATAACTAGATTGAACTTTTATCAGTACATATCATTTTGAATATATTTGAATCTTGAATTATATTTGGAAAAAAATGTGACCACTCTATATCGGGCTTTCCACATAGGCTAGTTTAGGGGGTTACAATAGGTATAAGATGAAAACCCTAATTTCAATAGTTATTAAACCTAATAATAAAATACATTAAAATCTCACTTAATACGTGGATATCCACCATAAATAAATATATTCATAACAAAATCTATTGTTTAAAGTCAAAATCAAGTGAATTTTGTTTGAAACACAGAATCAAAGTTTGTTTTTATATTTTAAAATTTGGATTTCAGTTTGCTTCAAATCATCGATTTTTTTTTATTTTTAGGTAAAACAATGTTTAAAGTCGGATTTTAATCTATCCGACTTATGATAGCTAAAGTGAAGTACTTTATTATTAAAAATTATTTGAAGGAAATTTTATTTTTGTAAATAAAAAATTAAAAATAACATTTTAATAATTTCACCGAGCATTAGGGTTAGAGTAATTTTTAATTTATTGTAAATTATTTTTGAAAAAAAATTAATAATTATCCCTTATTTTGACCGCTTAAAATAACACCGTTTAGGTTTTTTTGACTCAGGCAGTGACCCGACCAAGGAGAGGATTCATGTGTTTTGGGTTAAAGACTTAAGAGGCATTATGCACCCGATCCTCCTTTTTTAATCCTAATTTTAGATTTTTAGGGTCAAATTCCGTATATAGTCCCTTTACTTATTCTTGCCTTTCTTTTTGAATTTTAACCTTTTATTTCTTCTTTAATTTTCTATTTTGTTTCAATTTAATCTATTTTTCATTTAAATTTAGTATTTTAATTTTTATTATCTATTTTATATTCATTTAATTTTATATTTTGGTCCTTATATTATTATGCGCTCATATTATTATATTATATTATATTATATTATATTATATTATATTATATTATATTATATTATATTATATTATATTATATTATATTATATTATATTATATTATATTATATTATATATTTACATATGTTATATTATACAACTTTTATCATATTATATACTATATAATATTTACAATAATATAATATTGTGTTATTATATATATGTGTGTGTTATGTAATATGTTATATTGTTATTCATAATAATATTATTACAATAGTTCATGTATATTAAATATGTTTTGTTTATATAGTTGGTTACGCATATATATAATCATAATAGAAATATGTATTATATGTATACGTATTATTATTACTACTTATATTATATATTATATTAAAATATGTCTTATTATTAATATGCTATAATATAATATATTATTTATTTAATTATTTATTTTATTGTTTAATTATTTATTTTGTTTTATTTGATTCGAATTTTTGATAACCTAAAATAGAGAATAACCTATATTATTATGGCCCGTTTAGCATAGTCTTTAATCTCTCACATTTTAATTTCTCGGAGTTATTGTTTCATATGTAAATTTTACTTCTTAGTTCACACATTTATTTATTTTGTTCCATCTTTTTATTCTTGTATTTGATTTTTTGTCTATCTATTTGTATTATTTTGTGACATCTTTGAACTTAATAATACCTTAGTTTCTGATAGGGAATTTATTTACAGTCTTATTTACTGATGATAAGTGCTCAACTCACTATCACTTTTTACACCTTTTATGGGCATTAATCACCGAATTTACACCCACTCGGACCAATGCATGTACTTAATGTGATATATTTAGAAGTTAAGCTTATAGAGATAATATTTATAGAAAAGGCAGGTTTTACTGCATTTTTATATATATGCAGGAGAACCAGTGCCGCGACAGCAACATGGTCGAGGCAGGACCTGATGCCGAGGCAGCAGCTGAGAGCCAGAGAGCAATACTGTAGGCGATTGGAAGAGAAAAATCCAAGGGACGTTCCTGGACATAAAGCACATGGATCGGAGCTGGTTAGCATGAGGAAAAGCCCAAGACAAGGCCACGCGGGAAAGCCTCTTAGTTGAATTAAACTTGGAAATATTTTAATTATGTACATGACTTATTCCCTACTCTAAGTTGTATTCTACTTAGGAAAGGTTTGCCCTAGGTCAAGCCTATATAAAGACCTAGCCGTCCAATGTATTAGATATACCAATACCTAGAGAGAGAGCCGATTCATAGATTCTTTGTTTTCTTTCTCTCAACTATGTTCTAAGCTTTCTTAGGGTTTAGGTGAAGGTTGTTAGTATTTGTGAGAGGTGATTGTACTTTGTCTTTGTTTCAATGCAATAAAACTATCAAGGTTTGCTTATCCTTTGTTATTCCTTGTTCTTGCATTCAAGCTCGGGAGAGAAGTTTGTGAGTAATCCATTTATCTAGACTCGAGAGAGTTAGATTCACGAAAGGGGTAAGTACGGTGTTTCAATCGCGAAATACTAACTCGGCCCAGGGATAGGTTAAGAGTTTCAGCGGCTAAAAGAAGTGTGAGATTGGTTGGTGAGTATAATTGATTCACGCCGGGAGGTATCATCAAGGACTAGTCATCAACAGTACTTCGACTTAAGGATAAGCGGAGTCATTCAAGGACACTTTGCCGAACTTTGGTAAAGTCCACCCACGAGCAAGGGATTGCCACGGCGGACAGTATCATCGCTGCCAAGGCAGTAATCTGCAGTGCTGCCGAGGTAGTGATATACGATTGCATTGAGCAGAGACAAGTCAATCAAATCCACAATACAACGCAACTGGATCCTGACCTCTCTCTCTACTTATCAATTCTCTTTATTTTATTCAGTTATTTTATTTCAGTTTATCAAACCCAAAACTACTTATGTTTTATTTTATTTCTTTCTACAGAATAGGAAGACGAAGAAGACATATTGAGTATACCAATCCCTGTGGAGACGATAATCCGATAAATACTTATCACTTATTACTTGCGATGTGTCCACTTGCACTAAACGCGCACTTTTGACACACGACAACTGACTATCATTTTAATGAGTCAGTTTATCCAACATTAGAGGAATAAAATAAAATATTTAGAAAAAAAAAGTTGGAATGAATTATCATTTTCTTAGTTTGATTCACATATTCAACAATGTGAACTATAAGTTCAAAGGATAATTCATTTAGCAAATCAATTACCAAATGATTTTGCTGACCCTAGAAAAGTAACTAAGTCATGCCAGTTATGAATGCTCTGATTAAATTTGATGTTTTGGAAGGAAAAACTCTAATTGCTAATGAGTATAAATTACGCTTGAAGCGTGATAGACAGACAAGTAGGTTCTAAAGATAAAAATCCTCGAAAAAGAAAATGAATTATATTTTATGATGGTCTGAACGAGAAATCAATGTATTATGAAAATATCTAAAAGAGATTAAAAGATCTCCAACAGAGACATTGACATGACTTAGATACCTGATAATAAAGAGATCTAAATAGATTATGTCATATCTGGTAATAGGTGGAACTAAAATTAAATCGACGTCAATAATATATTTGCATGCAATATAGAAATAAAGATTTTATTTGATGATGTGGATCATGAATCATTGTCAATTGGGTAATATAAACAAAGAAATGATTGACCAACATGGAAAGAGACAATTAAGGCGAAACTAAAATCTCTTTCTAAAAGAGAAGTATTTGGGCCTATAGCTCGTACATTGAAATGTGTAAAGTTTGTGGATATAAATGATCCTTTGTGAGAAATAAAAAACAAAAGGGGAAAATCACAAGATATAAGCTCATTTGGTTGCACAAGGATTCTCACAAGGACATAAAATTGATTATGAGGAAAATATATTTCTCGTTGATGGATGCAACTACTTTTATATTTTGATTTGTTTGGCAATAAATAAAATTACTCAGTTTCCGCCTAATAGATGTTGTTACATCCTATTTGTATAGGCCTCTTAATAGTAATATTTACATGACACTTCTAGAAAGATTTTTATTGCCAAAAGCAGTTAATTCAAGTTCTCGAGAATATTATTCAATCATATTGAATATATCTTTTTATGGCTTGAAACAATTTAAGCGTATTTGGTATAATCACCTCATTGAATAATTATTAGTATAATGCTATATGAACTATTTAATTTTCCCGAGCATTTTTACTAAGAGGTTTAGCTCTAAAATTGTTCTTAAGAGTTTTAGCTCTGAATTTGTTATTGTTGCGCATTAATCGACATATATAGAAAAATGTTTAAAGAGACTTTATATGTATAATTCATATTCGTTGATCGCTATTTTGTTACTAGGTCTCTTAATGTAAACAAAGATTCATTCCGCCTTAAGACAAGGGTGATGATATTCTTCGTCTAAAAGCATCATATATACATTAATTGATCTGTAAGCATCGTATCTTAGTTGGTCCAGAAATACTATTTAAGTGCTACGAGACTATTACCTTTAAACAATTACTATGCTCGAGGAAAAGCCGAAATATGTATTTGGCTAAACATATCCAGAGATATGTGAATTGTTTTCGCAAGATAAGATGCAAGCTACCTTGTGTAGAGATAATGCAAAATTTACATCTCAAGGTGGATACATCAAATGTAATAAAATGAAACATATTTCTTTAAAGTTTTGTCCCTCACGATCTTCAGAAGAATAATATTCGACGAATTATTTCAAGCTATAATTTAAAGGATTTATCTACTAGTACATAATCTACTTTAACATTTGAAGATTGTATTCGATAATGAATTATGAAGATTCAAAGATCTTATGTCATATTTTCATGAAGGAAAGTAAATACGTGTTGCACTCTTTTTCCCTTAACCGAGATTTTATCCCTCTAGGTTTTTCTGGTAAGGTTTTTAATGAGGCAACATGTTATGCGTATCAAAGATGTGTGTACTTTTTTTCCTTCACTAAATATTTTTTTTCCATAGGGTTCTTATCTTAGTAAGGTTTTAACAAGTTACATTATCTTTAAGGATATCTAAAGGGGAGTGTTATGAATATCTTTATTTATGATGGATATTCATATATTAAATAATATTTTAATATACTTTATTATTAGAGTTTAATTTACATTGGAATAAGAACTTTCATCTTATGCCTATAAATATAGATTTTTGGAGAAAATATTATAAACCCTACTTTGAGAATATAATACAAACCTCTTTTTTGTCTCTCATCTTTGTTCATCTAGTTTTTCTTATTCCTTACTTTATTCACAACAATATTTTTAATTTTTGTGCCGTTGGAAAAAAAATCTTATTACAGACAAAACTATTTTTTAAAATTAAATTTACTACAACAATAAAAAGTTTTTGTAATAAATTATTAATTCAAGATCTTGATTAAATATTTTAATTTAAAAAATTTAATTAGATGGAAAAATTTAAAAGATTCAACAACTTCTTACATCCTTAAGTCACTTTAGAAAAATAATTTATCATATAAAAATGAGAATTAAAAGGGTTTTGAATTCTTTTTGGATTAAAAATATAATATGTGAACATTTCTAAAATTAATTGATAAAAAATATAATTATGATTTTTTTAGATTATATTTTTCAAACTAAACTTATAGAGTTTTGATTAATGTTTCATTTTATAACCACATTGTTTATTTTTAAAATTTAGTATATGATTAAAGGAGTTATAAAATATTTGGTTGGATAAATAGGGAGGGTGGAGGACACAATATCAGTAAAAATAGGAGAAATTGTTCTATAAATCGGTTCCATTACGTAATCCATGGTCCTTATTAATTAAAAAGTAGTTAATTAATTTTTATTTTTTATATCACTTTTTCTTTTCCTTATTAATATCAATCTAACCACCTATTATCTATTTACATGACAATAAAAAGTGAAGATTTACTTTTAGAACAAATGACATAAAAATATAAAAATTAATTGACGATTTTTTAGAGGATAGGGACCATGGATGACGTGGTATAAACGGTAATGGAATAATTTTTCTAAAAGAAAGTAGATGTATGGTTTTTATATTTTTTTAATATTTATCGATCTGATACCATGATTTTTTGTATATCTAAACTACTAAGTTCAATGTCAATAAAAAAGTATTTAAATATATCTGATTTAGATAATTTAGTCTGTTGATTCAATAATTTGATTATAAAAGTTTGAATAAATTTATAAACTTTTTAATTTTTTGATCAAAATTTTTTAACTTTTAGGTATCAAACTACTTGAATGTATTTAAAATTTGATAATTTTAATATTTAATAAATACGTATTATTATTATCAAATAATAAAACAACTTTTATATTTAAAAAATACATATTTTATATGTAATATCAAACTAATATTATATTTTATATTATATATATTTGAGTACTTAATTACTTAATTTTGTGAGTACATGCAATATTTTAGTACTCGAATAACCAATCAAATTGGATTAACCAAAATATTACTTGAAGATCTGATACCTCGAGTATTTAAAAACTCGAGTAGTCAAATTTTAATACGTTTAAAAAAACAAATAGATATTTCGTTGACTTGGTAACTTAGTGTTCGTCAACAAATATCGTTGTGAAAAACTGAAAAATTTAACTTCCACCAAATACACATTTGAGGACTAAAAATGATAATAATAGCAATGACAAACTAAATAAACTAAGAACAATTATAATTCATTACAAAAATAAAGTTAAGCAATGAAAAGATCGAGCATGAATTTTTTTTTTAGTCTAGTTCTATTCCAGCATCATCTTGTTCAGCTACAACTGTAGGGGCACAACAACATACAACTGTCGTTACTCGAAAGGTTCCATGTGATCGTTCCGAAATCCTAATACAATCAATTTCATTAATCTTGTAAACTTGATCCGCACATTGAATATATTCAGGCTCTTCTCTCATTCTCAAGAATCGTAAGATAAAGAATACAATACTAGAAATTAAGGTTGGCATGTCGAGAAGAAGTGACATTTTTATCCTATTACATGTAAGAATAAAATCAACAAGACTTGTAATAAAAAGAAAGGTGCCAACAGCGGTGTCAGTTATATCTTCATTTGACATCTCACGCTTCTTCATATATGCTCGCCTGAGAATAATAACAAATGGTAAAACAGAAAATAGGAAAGCAGTCCTAATCATAAGAGGATTTTTTGTTACCACAATATCAACTCCGAAACTAGCTATTTCAAGCACTCCTCCAATGATGGTTTCTTAAACATGCTTAAACTAAAAATAGAAAGTTATAAAAAATAAATTAGGATCGACGTTAAAAAGAATGTATAAATCTATAGAAAAGTCGGAATTGAAAACCAATCTTAGTTAACACAAAGGCAATAATCAAGGAAACAGAAAAATCAAACAAGAACGATCCAAAACATAAGGCAAAAGCAATCAACGTACCTTTAAAAAGTGTATATCAACTGTAATATTCATAGCCTAAAATATATGAAAAAATTTATAAAAAATTAAATATTAGACTAAACTGAAAATGAAGTAAAATCAAATTGTTGTAGATGTAAAAAAAATCGGGACTATATTTCATAAGATTTAAATTGGAACGGCTACACCTATCATTTCCTCGAAAATCAACAACACCCAATATTAATACAAGTATTAACAAAATAAAAGCTATATCAACTTGAGTTTTAAAAAAAACGCAACAAAAAAAAGCTATATTAACGCTTAGAATATATTGCATTTGTTTGTTTCTGTTGCGGACTCAAAGACTTTTTGAGTTTAAGTGCTAATGTGTGATTGATTTGCGTGCAAGTATACACATCGAACAAGTAATAAAGTGTGTGAGTGAGATCGTTCCCACGAGGATTGGGTAGGTTATTTCAAAAATAGTTAACATACACAAAAGATAAAATAATCCTTTGTATGAACATATGCTAAAGCAATTCTGTAATTGTTACCAAAATGCTTTAGCAAAATAAAAGTGTCACTAATGATGCTGGAGCGAAGTGAAGAGTGTCGCCAAAATAAAGTAGAATCAAACTGATAATGGAGTAATAGATAAAGTTGTACAAACACAACACAGAGAAGATATTCAAGCTTAAGACAGGCTAGGCTTGCTATGGCAATGACTTCACTGTTCTCCTGAAAACTTACTGTTACACGGGTTTACAAGTGCTCAACAGAGTTTACTAAAAATGCCTCCACTATCCCTAGTTAGAAGGCCTAACACTCGAAAATGCTAAGGCATTACCTCTCGGTCTCAACCCTAACACTTCTAATGTTGATAAAGTGCTACCTTTTTTAGTCGTTGAAACTCTTCCTTATTCCTAAGGTAAGTTAGGATTCTGCTCCCACAGTAACCTCATTGTTCAAGTTAGTCTAGCTTTGTCTATCCCTAGATCTAAACTTCTCGAACCCCTTAGCTATGGCTATTTCCCGATGCTCTTACAAACCAAGGTTTAGATGAAAAAGGTGTTAGCTTTCTTGAACAAAACACTAAAATAAATACTGGAAATAATAAACATTCATTTAAACAAAATAAATATCATCCAAAACAAGCCTTAGCCATACTAAGTTAGTTCATGGCTAGGTAAGGTAAACTATTCAACTTGCATCGTTTGAAATACATTTTCAATGGTAAGAAAAGAGGTAAAGCAAAGTAAAGAGGAAGGAAGTCCGAAACGCATGTGTCGTGAAGCTTTCCTAGCTTGTCGCTCCTCCCGAAGTCGCGCAAATCCCTTGCTCGAAGCTCTCCAACAATGGTGTCTTGAGGTTGAAGACGAAGGAAAGTGGCCTCCTTTCTTCTTTCTTCTTCCTCGTGCTCTCTTAAAGTTTGCTCCTTTTTGTGGCTCTTTTAGCTATTGTTTTTGCTCTTCTCTTGCTCAGCACATTTGCTGAAGGAGGCTCGCCCTTGTATTTATAGGAGGCCTCTAGGGTTTTGTTTCCTAATGGTGAAAGGGAATATTCCCTGACATTTATTGCAGAAAATGGCAGCAAAATGCAGGTCTGCAGGTGCGGTGCAACGTCTGCAGAGGAGGTGCAGCTGGCCTGGAAAAACGCGTGAAGACAGTGGGCTGTAGGTATGTCCTTTCTTCCATGCTATTTTGTCCGCCCACAATGCTATAGCAACATGAAGTCCGATCCAACACTAAAAAGAATACTATAGCATCTCTTCTAATCTTTCAACTTTGCCCCAGAAATCTGCACATCACCACTAACAAAAATACCCTTCCAAGCAGCATCTTTAAAAATAAAAGAGAAAAAAGAAAATAAAAAATAAAAACCTATTCTAAATGCAAATGCACATGAAATGCAACTAAATGCATTGCAAATGAATTTGAAATCAAACAAAACCTTAAGTAAAAGGGTATAAATTATACGCTTTTTAGAGCGTTAACAGTTTCTCACTATTGTAACCCCAAACAAAACGATTACGAAGTTGGGGGTTCATAGACAAGAGATCACCATTCATTGGTGATGATAACCTTGGGGAAGGGAACTAGAAATGATGGTGGTTCGAACACTCAGATAACCCCTTTAATACCCTCTCTTTATTTACAACTCAAAGAGAAGAAAAAACACAGAAAACCTAAGCTATACTTTAAAAATGCTTTGATGAAAACCCTAAGCTTTCAAACTATTTGGATCGGTTTTATAAGCAAATAAATCACAATTTTGTACAAAGAAAAAACGAAGAAAAAAAGTTTGTTGGCTGCCTACATTTTTTGTTTTATTTGTTTGTTAGTATGCACAATTACACTTGCGTGAGGGGTCGCCTTGGGGTAGTTGAATAGGCAGAAGGCGTGGTAGGACTTGCTTCCCTTGATTTTGGAATTTTTTTATAATATACAATTTATTTGTATCAATACGTAAAATGTATATGATAGTGATGGCGACAGGACACTGTTTTTTAGAGAGCTGAAAAAAACAAATGGAAGCTAATTCCATGCCAGAGCTACTTAATGTGAATAGGCTCGTATTTTGCTGACGACTAGGAAATACTAAATACTACTAGTAATTTATAGGCTCATATTTTTATTACAATTTATAATCTTTACTTTTTAATTCGATTATTTAGATTTAAACACCATTGATAATTAAATAGTTGAATACCATAAAACATGATATGCAAGAAAATTGTGTTTTACAAAAATTATATGATCAACAAGAGAAATCGTCCAAGAAATTGTTAATGTAGTTAAAAATACAAAAATATATACTAGAAACGATTTTGATACTCGAAATATAACGATGCACTACAATGATTGTGACGTACAAATTATATGTTAATTCTAACGGTTATTTTATACTTTTTCATGATGTATTAATACATTCTGCCACTTTAAGCCAATGATTTAAATAAGAAAAGATTATTAACTTATATTATTTATCTTTGATATTTCAAAAAATAAGCTAGGCCGTTTAATTTGGAAGAAGCAGAACATGGTGATGAAGATGACTGCTAAGGTTACAATGGACTCCTTAGATTTAAGGATTGATTAATCGATGTTTTGCTCTCTACTTAAGGTATGGTATATATAGGCTAAGCCTAGGTCAAATCCTTCCAAAAATAAGAATACAACTTGAAATAAAATACGACTTTAATGAGAAATTATATCATGGGTCAGTCCCACCACGTCATCTATGGGACCAACCAATAAAAACTACCCACCTCATTATTTTTTAATTTTTCAAGTGAAAAATCACTTGAAAAAAATATGACATGGAAAGATGGGTAGTTTTTATTGGTCGATCCCATGGACACGTGGTGGGACTGACCCATGATATAATTTTTCGACTTTAATATATAAATAAAAGACTTTATTTATTTCATAGTTTATTCCTATTGGACTCTATTCGTGTGGCTTTGATCATAGCTTGCCTTAAATAAAGATATAAATAAAAGACCTTTGTTTCGTTCTTCATCCGGCTTGTATTAAAAGATTCATATCTTTATGTTCTGTACGTTGCACTGCATATGTGATCATCCAAATTCTACCTTGACAGCAATATCTTCTACCTCGGCGGGTGCAATTGTGTAGTTTGTCTTGGTCTGGTTCGATATGCATGTTACTCAGTTCAGCATCTCTCAGCAATATCTTACGATCAAGGATTGCTACTTTCTTCTTCCTTTACTACGGTAGATGTTGCCTAGGCGCCATATTACTTGTCAAAGAGAGAAAACGAAAGCAGAACCTTTTTCAATCAAATATTACTTAAATTTAATAAATTAATGCATGGATGCTAAATTGTAGAAATATGAAAAATATTCATAATTTTCATCTAATTATATTAAATACAAGCAATAATTAAGATAAAAAGGACATAAATTATAGAACTATTGTGTACTTATCACATAAGGAGGAGCCTATGCAGATTTTAAATGGTGATGATCGAGTCTTAAGGAACATACATATTCTGACGGTTAAAGTTTAGTGGAGTAAGTGTAACCCTTTAGAGGTCAATTGGGATATTAAGAAATCTACAAGGGAGTAGTTTTCACCTATGTTTCACATAGATAAATTTTAAGAATAAAATTTCTTTTTAGGGGAGAGTTATAACGGAAGTAAATTAAAAAATGAAAGAAATTAAAATAATGAAAAATGTATAAGAGTTTGCATACTGTGAAAATCAATCCCACAACCTAAGGCATCTAAGGTCAATGACTAAGCCATCCAAGCTAAGGTAGCTCTTTGTTTCAAGCTACCCTTATATTTATTTTAAGTTTTATCTCGTATTTGCTGTAAAAATAATAAATACCAATATGATATCACACATACCATAATTAGTACATGGTTCCAAATTATTTAGACTTTTCTCTTCTCTCTTTCTGACATTTCTTCTTTTCTTCACCACTGATTAAGCCTGAATTACATCTACTCTTAGTCGTTGTGGGATTCACCGTCCTTACCAACTTGCTCGTCGTGTCTGCCCAACCAAAAGAAACATAACCACCACTCATGTAATTGCCGCCTCAATCTTCCGAAATTGAAGCCTAAAGGTTTGACAAATCTAGGTTAGGTTGGTTCTGATTTTCACATTTTTCGAAAGCCATAGTTATGTTCAAGAAACTTGAGCCATCTTCGTCCTCCTCTCGCCAAAACGGTCCTATTCCTATATATTGACCGATCATCAAATCGCCACTGATTGGAGCTTTATCGGAGGTTATGGATATTATTCAACAAGGGTAACTTTTTGGCAAGTTTCGATCAAGTTCTGTTACTTTTATGGGTTCTTAATGTTATGATTGAATAATTTAGGAAAAGAATTGCATTTTGGGCCATTTTCTGATCAATTTGAGCCGTACATGGGGATATCCATAGTCTAAGGTAATTTTTTGCCACCTTGTATGGCGGCCCAGGTGAACAGATTTTAAACATGTATTCCTTCGAACTGAACCGAGTCAAGCTACCATAAACCAATTCTATCCAACCTAACTCGACCAACCTAGAATCTGATCTATATAATCCGATATGATATGATATAATCCAATCCAACCCGATTGAAACCTAACCTGTCAGACCCAATTCTAGGGGTGTTCAAACGGTAAAATTTCGGTCGGTGACTGAACCGAATTATCAAAAACCGAATTAACCGAACTTTTAAAATCTTTAACCGTTAACCAAACCGAACTTTTTTTTGAAATTAACTAAACCGAACAAATTTCGGTTAATTCGGTCGGTTTTCGAATTAACCAAAATTTATTAATTTTCTTATTCAAAGTTATTATACAATAAAAATCATTGAAAATACTTTTAAATTTATGAAGATAAATTGACATTTAATTTAAATAATATCTAAACATAGATAAAAATATTAGAATTTTAGATTAAACATTATGATAAAACAAAACAAGTTGGATATAGGCTTAATAATAATATATACTGTATATTTAATATTTATTATATTTCGGCTAATTCGGTTAATTAACCCGTTTCGAACCGAACTAACCGTTAACTGAACTTTTTAAAAAACTTTAACCACTCACCGACCGAACAAAGTTCGGTGGCCGACCGTTTTAACCGAATTAATTCGGTTTAGTCGGTTAATTCGGTTTAGCCGACCATTTGAACACCCCTACCCAATCCAACCCAACCTATTAACCGATGACTCATTTGATTAGTGACATCAATATTTAGTTTTGATTGTTGATGTTAGTATTGACTTAACCGATGACATAATATTGACTTCGATTGTTGATTTTAGTGATGACTTTGATCCAAAAAATCATTTTTTAAATCCCTTATTTTATATTTTAATTATTCAGTTTAAGAGCAAAATAATTTAGATTAAGGTTCTGACTTGGTTTATTATCTGTTTAAAGGTACTCGAGTTTTGCCCAACCATTCATTTGCTTAGCCCAGCTCCTCTGAATCGGCATTCCCACGTACTCTCGTGGTTACTAGTACGACCTTAGAACCTTCTTATAATTATTAAATTAGAAATTATGCTCCTATAGTAACCTTGATCCATTTTAACTTGGGATATAGCACCGCTGTAGAGCATAGTGAGGCAGGTGCCGATAGAGTCTCTTGATTAACTTTTTGAGGTATGTTTTGTATGTGTTATATTATTATTTTACCACATGATTTTTTATGATATCGCTTACTATTTCGAACTGGTTTATTTGAGGTATATTTCTGTATATGATTTGAAGTTTCTTTAGGACGATTACACTTAGGGACCTAGGGTAAGTCTTTCTGGATGTAGTTCATGGGGGATTGTATATTGATGTTCAGATGAAGGGTCTAAATTAAAAACTTTGGTTCCCCTGAAACTGGTTTTACATATATGATTATGATATATATGGCTGAACTATATCTTTCCTCTTTCAAGTATTATTGGGTTGTAGACTTGATGTTTCAAATAAAACATCCTTGATATATACATATATTCAAATCACATCGCATAGAGTACTAAAGACAAAAGATTACTTCCCTTCAAATAAATCCTTGTCAAAATAAATCTGCAAAGTAATAAATATTTGAAAAACTACACTATTAATTACAAATATATTATTTTTTTCCTATTTTAATTATTTAACTTTTTTTTGATAAAATAATTATAAATATTATTAAATATTATCTATTAAATTGATTTATCAACATTTCAAACATTTATACTATCAATAAATATTAGGTGTAATGACTATGCACATTGCATTTGTAAAGAGAAAATTTAAATTTAAACCTTAAAAATTTAAATTTAAATTTAAATTCTATACATAAATAATAAAATAAACATGTATAATGCTAAAAAATATTGATATTTAGTTAGTCTATTTTTTCTCAATAAATATAATTAATTAAAGAGAGAATTATACAAGATTAAACTTGATTTGTGTGGTTGGTTAATAATCTTCCTAGCACTAAATAAAAAAGAGTACAACCCACCCAACATCAATCGACATCTTTTATCTAAAACAAAAACAACTGCAGTACACGATACAAACTGAAATGACCAGCACATAACTCGTTAACATCGCCGTAATCGGGGATAGACCTAAACGGGTGCTGAAAGGTACAATCGCACCCTTTAAAAAGTTTAAGTTCTTTTATATTTCATATATGTTTAATATATATATTTTTTTATATTACACTCCCTTATATGAAGTTTTGTTACATCCCTGACCATAACAGTAAAATAAACTTGACACACAACCTATAACAGTTCAGTGTGCACTAAATTCAATCAGTATCAAACAGCACTCCACCAGGCAGAATCAGAATCAGGTCTTTGAAACCTTATCAAGCAGCCACGCCCACACCGAAAGCATCCAAGCACATGGATTGGTATTTTATATAAAAAATTTAAGTTTAGTTTAGTGGCAAATACATGTCATATTCTTCCGGTAGAACCAGGTTTAAACCAGTTTGAAAGTAAATTGTTTTATTTTTCATGACATTAACTTTCAAATAAGATATATATTATATTTTATACCACATATCACAAAGTCTAGTTTAGTGTAATGACAGTTAATTACATTGAAACTATTTTAATAATTATATAATATATTTATCAAAATTAAAAATATAATGATCAAATCAACACCAATCCTATAATTGAATGATTATTTCTATACTTTACCTAATTTTGAGAAAAATAATATTACCCTAATGCTTAATTAAGTTGATTGCGGTGGAAGAAAGGCAAAAAATTTTTATAGGAAAAGACTAATGAAGGGTGAGCCAAGAATGTGGGGCTTTAATTTAAGGTTAAAACGATATAAATAAAATGTTAAAAAATAAAAGATTTAAAATATTATCATACAATCAAAATATTATATGTTTTTTTATAAAATTTCAATTTCATAATATTATTTAAAATTTATCATAAAACTACAAGCTAAATATTGAAACTTATCGACAAATAAAAAATACTATGAGAATATGACATTTAAGTTACGCCGTAACATTTATTTTATTAATTACAATAATAAAAAACTACTTAACCAGTGGACAACAAGGATCGAGACGTAAAATGAGTTTTCCTGACAGGGTTGAATGCCCTCTCAACATTTCAAGATTTTGGTTGAATGCTCTCAGTATCTAAAATCATGTCAACAGCCATAAATTCTGGTTAAACATTCGAAGATTCGGATCGAATATTCTGGTCGGCTAAACTTGAAGATGTCTTTGAAGCCGAGAAGAATTTCACACGACTAACTTTGTCAAGGTTATGAAGTGAAAAGAAAATAGCTGAGACAAACGAGGTGTGAAAGGCGAAGGAATACAGACTAATGCGGAGCACAAAATCATATGGTCTTGCAACAAAAACATTCTTCTCCACGACAGTATAGAGCAGCCAGCCGGATAAGGGCACTAAAATCCAACAGACGATGCATGCCGGAGCAGTGAACCAAATCGACAACCTAATTTCTCCATCCCTACCACTATTTAACTTCTTGAAATGAAAAATATGGTTAAAAATGTAGACAATGTTGGTTGTATATACAACCATGTTAGTGGTTCTCTTGAACCGTTTCCCATGTTTCCACTATTGGAAATGTGAAAAGAAATTCACTCTCACTTTTCCCATGTTTTTTCGGTTAAGGCCCTTATGCCGGGAAGTTAAGGGGCAATTTTGTCCATTTGGTTGGTGGTTCTTGATGGATGAACCCCTATAAATACCAACCTAGCCTAAGGTCCCTAAGCATCAAATACAAGATTCACATATTCCATCTAGTGAGTATTTTGAGTGCTTAGAAGATCTTGGCGGTTCTAATTATTTTTTGTAGCCGAGTTCTTTATTTTTACGGTGGTTCGAGGTGTTACCACGGTGGTCCGACGAGCTCGACGGTGGTGCAACCACATCTCAAGTTGGCATAAGGTCTTGACAATGGCTGGAGGTATTTATTTCGATCTTTTTCCGTTGCGTTTATGCTCGTTTAATGCTTACATTTGGTATGCGAGCCAGGTTAAATCTCTGCCTTGTCATGCTTAATTTTTCTCAAAATTAAAATGCCTTTTTGATCTTTAAATTCTGAAATTTTGAGAAAAATTATGTTGCAGAAATTTTATAAGATTAATTTCTAAAATTTATTAATTTATTTTACTTAAATAAATTTTAGAAATTAATATATAGTATGTGCCTAAATTAAGATATGATATAACTTAGTTATATACATAAAATTAGGTACATAAAACTTTAGTACTTATTGCATAAAAGCTTTAGCAATAAAACTATAGAATATGTCTAGGGATCCAAATAATTTATTTAATTAGAGAATTAGCCACAACAACTTTAATTAAATAAAATTATTATAAGGATCTCATAAGGACTAGACATAAAACGTTGCATAATAAACAAGCAACACTTAAATAAAGTTTAGGGTTAATATCTAGCTAAGTGATTTTAATAATTTTATTTAGTTAAAGACTAGCCACAACATCTTTAGTTAAATAAAATTACTAAGGTTAAAAATCACATACAGAATGCTTAGATATTAAATTCCTTAACATCAAGGTAAAAATTATTAGACGAATTTTTATAATTACCCATAGGAGTTATAAAAATGAATTTAATAATTTTTACATAAAGGATAGAAAATATTCTATCAAATGAATCTAATCGAATTAAAAATTTAGCCCACAGGCAATTTTTATGTCACTAGATTCATTATTTTTATAATTTGCATTGGTAAATTATAGCTTATGTTATGCCTCAAATTTATATTAAGCATGTATGCCAATTTATTTTGCAGCATTATTACCTGTGAATATCTCTGATAATAGAGTAGATATCCCTGAATTAACTAGTGAGAACTTTAAGTTCTGGAAGGAAGGTATTCTTCTTCAATTAGGGTTATGGATATTGACTATGCTATAAGGAAACCTGAGCCACATGTTAGTGACACCAGCAATCAGGCTGATCTTGCTCTATATGAAAAGTGGGAGCGATCTAATCGCTTAAGCATTATGTTCATTAAGAGCAAGGTTCTGCTGATGTTCGTGGTTCAATTGAGCATTATGAGAATGTCCAAGAGTTATTAAAGGCTATAGAGAAACAATTTCAGACTTCTCAAAAGTCATTAGCCAGCACCTTAATTATGAAGTTCACATCTCTAAGGCTCACTACAGTGAGAGGTGTGCGTGATCACATCAATAAGATGCATGATTTGGCAGCTCGACTTAAGGCACTTGAGGTTGAAATGTCTGAATCTTTCCTGGTGCACTATATATTGAACACTCTTCCTCCTCAATACGGGCCATTTAAGATCTCTTATAACACACATAAAGATAAATGGTCTACTGATGATCTTTTGACCATGTGTGATCAAGAAGAGGGTAGGCTCGTATTAGAGATGGGAGAGAGTGCACTGACGGTTACTCAGGGAAAGAATTCAGTCCAAGCCAAGCAAAAGGGGAAGGCTAAAATGCAACCCCAAGCTGACATCAAGAAAGAGTCCACGTGTTTCTTCTGTAAAAAGAAGGGACACATGAAGAAGGACTGTGTCAAGTATAAGGGCTGGCTTGAAAAGAAAGGTAAATCAATCTCACTTGTTTGCTTTGAGTCAAATATGGTTGATGTTAATTATAACACATGGTGGATTGATTCTGGTTCTACAATCCATGTCTCAAATTCCTTACAGGGATTAAAAAACCTGAGGGAACCAGTGGGAGTTGAGCGATACATCTATTCAGGAAACAAGATGCAATCGCATGTGGAAGCTATTGGGACCTGTGAATTAGTGCTTAGTAGTGGCTTTATTTTAATTTTAGAAAAGACTTTCTATATTTCTAGTTTTTCAAGAAATTTGATTTCTGTTTCAAGACTTGTACCCTTGGGGTATTGTTTTAATTTTTCGAATATTGGTTTCAATTTATTTTATAAATCAGAAATTGTTGGAAATGGAATTTTATGCGATGGTCTTTACTCTATTGATTTACAAAATAATGTCACTCATAATGTTATGCACATTCAAACTGGTACCAAGCGTTGTGTTATAAATGAAGATTCCTCTACTTTATGGCATCGGAGATTAGGACATATCTCCATTGAAAGGATTAAAAGATTAGTGAATGATGGGGTACTCAATACCTTAGATTTTACTAATTTTGATACTTGTGTAGACTGCATTAAGGGTAAGCAGACTAACAAGTCAAAGAAAGGTGCCAAGAGGAGTTCGACCATATTGGAAATCATCCATTCTGATATCTGTTGCCCAGATATGGATGTGCAAGGTCAGAAATACTTCATCACTTTCATAGACGATTACTCACGATACATGTATCTCTACATGCTTCATTATAAAAGTGAAGCATTAGAAGCCTTTAAGGTTTTCAAGGCTGAAGTAGAGAAACAATGCGGTAAGCAAATAAAGATTGTGAGAACGGATAGAGGTGGTGAGTATTATGGTAGATACACAGAAGATGGACAAGCACATGGTCCATTTACGAAGTTTCTTCAAGACAACGGTATAGTTGCGCAATACACCATGCCAGGCTCGCCTGATCAGAATGGTATTGCGGAAAGAAGAAACCAAACTTTAATGGACATGGTGCGAAGTATGCTTAGTAACTCTAAGCTACCTAAGTCTTTATGGGTTGAAGCTCTTAAGACGGTTGTGTATATATTAAACCGGGTCCCAACCAAGGCTGTCTCAAAGACACCTTTTGAGTTATTCAAAGGTTGGAAACCGAGTTTGCGACATATACGCGTATGGGGATGCCCGTCTAAAGTGAGAATTTATAACCCACAAGAAAAGAAACTGGACCCAAGGACTATTAGTGGGTATTTCATTGGATATGCCGAAAAGTCCAAAGGTTACAGATTCTATTGTCCATCTAATAGCACTAGAATTGTGGAATCAAGAAATGCAAAATTTCTTGAGAATGACTCAATCAGTGGGAGTGATCTGTCTCGGGATTCAATACCCGTAGATCAACCATCCACTTCAAGTGAGAGATTGGTTATCATATATAACACCCCTCAAGCTCAATCGGGTGTTGAACAACCAATCAATGAAGTTCCACAAACTGCTGAAAATACTCCAATAGATCAAGGTGTTCAAGAAATTCTAGAAATTATTGAACAATCAGTTGAACAACATGATCCACAAGAGAATGTTGGTTCAACATTAAGAAGATCTATTAGAGAAAGAAAGTCAGCAATTTCTAGTGATTATTTTGTGTATTTACAAGAATCTGACTATAATGTTGGAGCTGAAAATGACCCTGAATCATTTTCAAGTGTCATGAGCTGCAATGAATCACAATTATGGTATGATGCTATGAAGGATGAGATGAATTCTATGAAGAGCAACGAAGTTTGGGATCTTGTTCCGTTGCCTGATGGTGTAAAAGCCGTCGGATGTAAATGGGTCTTCAAAACAAAAAGAGACTCAAAAGGCAACATAGAGAGATATAAAACAAGACTCGTTGCTAAAGGATTCACTCAGCGAGAAGGAATCGATTACACTTAGACTTTTAGTCCAGTATCTAAGAAAGATTCCTTATGCATTTTGTTAGCATTAGTAGCTCAATTTGACCTTGAGTTACAACAGATGGATGTGAAAACTGCCTTTCTTAATGGTGATCTAGAGGAAGAGGTATACATGAAACAACCTGAAGGTTTTTCCTCTAGTGATGGTGATCACTTAGTTTGCAAGTTAAAGAAATCTATATATGGATTGAAACAAGCCTCCCGCCAGTGGTATTTAAAATTCCATGAAGTTATCTCTTCATTTGGTTTTGTTGAGAATATCATGGATCAATGTATATACCAGAAGGTCAGTGGGAGTAAAATTTGTTTCCTTATCCTGTATGTGGATGACATTTTACTTGCAACGAATGACAGAGGTATGCTACATGAGGTGAAACAATTTCTTTCTAAAAACTTTGATATGAAAGATATAGGTGATGCTTCTTATGTCATTGGCATTAAGATTCATCGTGATAGACATAAAGGTATCTTAGGTCTATCTCAAGAAACCTACATCAACAAAGTTTTAGAAAGGTTTCGGATGAAAGATTGTTCACCTAGTGTTGCTCCTATCGTGAAGGGTGATAAGTTCAATTTGAACCAATCCCCGAAGAACGAATTTGAGAAGGAGCAAATGAAAAACATTCCATATGCTTCTGCTGTTGGAAGCCTGATGTATGCTCAAGTCTGTACAAGACCTGACATTGCATTTGCTGTTGGGATGTTGGGACGATATCAGAGTAATCCAGGTATAGACCACTGGAAAGCTGCAAAGAAAGTTTTGAGATATCTCAAAGGGACAAAAGAATACATGCTTACATATAGACGATCCGACCATTTGGAGGTGATTGGCTACTCCGATTCAGACTTTGTTGGTTGTGTTGATTCACGTAAATCAACATCAGGTTACATATTTATGTTTGCCGGCGGAGCTATATCTTGGAGAAGCATTAAGCATACTTTGACTGCTACTTCCACTATGGAGGCCGAGTTCGTTTCATGTTTTGATGCTACCTCACATGGAATATGGTTAAAGAGTTTCATTTCTGGGCTTAGACTTGTGGACTCAATCTCTAGGCCATTAAGGATATATTGTGACAATTTAGCTACTGTCTTTATGGCTAAGAACAACAGAAGTGGAAGTCGAAGTAAACACATCGACATTAAGTATCTAGCCATAAGGGAACGTGTTAAAGAAAAGAAAGTGGTCATTGAGCACATTAACACTGAGCAGATGTTAGCTGATCCTTTGACTAAAGGCATGCCACCACATAAATTTAAGGATCATGTTGTCACTATGGGACTTGTTCCTACTTTGTAATTTTTCATTATATGAACAATTCAGTTGAAACTCTAATAAAGTTTGATATTTCTCATTTATGTTGTGTACACATTAAGTTAATTATTTCGAGAAATATCACTGAAGTTTGGACCTAGAATAAACATTGGGTTTATTCATAAAGTATATGTGCTAAAGCGTTAAAACTTGATGTATTGTGATACATGGAAGATATAACTCAATCATTAGAGGAAATGTCGCCATGATTCATACATTATTTTTTAACTTTAAGTTTTCACGGACAATACGAACCAAGTGGGAGAATGTTGGTTGTATATACAACCATGTTAGTGGTTCTCTTGAACCGTTTCCCATGTTTCCACTATTGGAAATGTGGAAAGAAATTCACTCCCACTTTTCCCATGTTTTTTCGGTTAAGGCCCTTATGTCGGGAAGTTAAGGGGCAATTTTGTCCATTTGGTTGGTGGTTCTTGATGGATGAACCCCTATCAATACCAACCTAGCCTAAGGTCCCTAAGCATCAAATACAAGATTCACATATTCCATCTAGTGAGTATTTTGAGTGCTTAGAAGATCTTGGCGGTTCTAATTATTTTTTGTAGCCGAGTTCTTTATTTTTACGGTGGTTCGAGGTGTTACCACGGTGGTCCGACGAGCTCGACGGTGGTGCAACCACATCTTAAGTTGGCATAAGGTCTTGACAATGGCTGGAGGTATTTATTTCGATCCTTTTCCGCTGCGTTTATGCTCGTTTAATGCTTACAGACAAGTGAGCACAAGCCGCTGTGAATGACGAACAAAAGTGATAAGATTGTTAAAATAAACAATGCTATTGACGAAATCACGATAATCACCGGGTTCTCTGTCTGAGCCTTTCCTAAAGATGCTGTGCCTAACCACACTAAACCAGCAACTTCGCTGTCCACAAGAAACACAATTATGCTACCTATAGAATCCGAGAGTAACATTTTATCGACTAACCTAAAAACAAAATGTCGTAAATTAGGGGTTAATATTTGATGTACTGTCAAATAATGTCATTTTAGGGTACTAAACCCTACCAGCTAAAACTCAAACTATAAACCTTAAAACCATAACCCTAAACTCTAAATATACACCACCATAATCAAAAGGCGAGAATCATACCTTCTAACGATGAAAACAAACCAAACTACAGTTAGTAAAGAAGTAAAAGATTAGCACACACTTCTATAATTTTGTCAATTGAGTTTTTAGATAATTATTTATAACTCAAGTTATAGAATTTGTCACAAACTCAAACTCACCATTTTTAGCCAGTTAAAAATCTTTTGATTAAATTGTGTTTTTTTTTTTGGATTTTTTTTATTGGCATCAAATCTAACCGTTTAGATATACACAATTTTTTCTGATCTTAAATATATTTACGTAGAAAGATCTTTTTGGTACCTTAACTTTACTAGTGTAGTCTTTTCAACCCTTTAATTTTTATTGTATTCTTTTTTTTTGTCAAATTGATCCAAATATGATAGAAAATTAACATTGTTTTGTCATTATTAAAATGTTGATGTGGGCTATTTTATCTTCTGCCCATCATAAAAAACTCGAAAAATTTAAAATGAAAAAAAGAAAAATTGATATTTAACATTTTTAGTAAGGATAAATGAGCTAGCTGTTTTTCTAATATTATTTTCAAACTTTCTGATGTTGTAACAGAAAATAACAAAATAATTGACGTTAATTTCTAAGTGTCGTTATTGTTCCGTCGTATCTTTTTCAGTTTAACAAAACTAAAAATTTGAGGGTAAAAAATAATTATAATAAAAGCATAAGGACTAAAATGATTATGTTGGTACAGTTTGGTGGCCAAAAAACCTTTCTTCCATATATTTAATACTAGGATATACCCTTGGTATGTTTTGAAAAAATAAATTGAAATTTCAAACATAATATTTATGTTAATATATGATAGATGTAATCTCAATTTTAAATAGATTAATTTGTGATTCCTAAATAAATATATTTAAAAGAAAATTGAATTAATATGAAAAATTATGAGAAATATGAAATAATTGAAGTGTCATACCCCTAAATTGGTCCGGATGAAATAGAAAACTTTGAAATAATTTAGTGTTAAATAAGATATTTTTATCATTACACTTAACTCTTATCAATAGTATTTTAAAATTTTAGTGATAATGGGATCCTATGGAGTACGGATAGGCATGATACATCTTTTACTAGCAAAAACTGATTAAAGACCCATGAAGACTACGGGGAATTATTGTGATTAATATACATAATCTTTTCGTCGGTTTTTTAGAATAAAGATTTAGCTTCATGATTAACCTAAATTAAGAAAAAAAGTGTATATTTTCGCATTATAATCTGATAGTTATTAAATTTCGATCCTATATTTGTTGGACGACATTTATATAAGCCAATTAAATTAAATATCGAATTATAAGGGACAAGTCAATTAACTTTGAAACAAATATAGTCTTAAAATATAATTAAACCCAAAAACAAACCAGTTTAATTTAAATTTAAAAAATTTAAAATTAAAAGGTCTTAAAAAGTAATTTAACCAAAACAATGAGAAGTCAAAGTTAAAATTTATTAATTTTAGATAGCAAGATATTAAAAATAATAAACCATAAAATTTAGGGTAAACTACAACATAGGTCACTTAATTATCAGTAGGGTTATATTTAGGTCACTCTATTATTAAAAATCACGTTTGTGTTACTCAATTATGGATAAGGTTACATTTGAGTAACCCAATTAATAAAGATTATATTTGGATCACTCAATTACAGGTAATGTTACATTTGAGGTCACCCTTTATATTTTTTTATCAATTTGTGTGTTAGATTAATTAATGATTTCAAATGAAGTACTCTAATGTTAATGAGCATATACAAAGTGATTTGGAAGAAAAACTGATCAAATTGATGTATTTTTTTTAATATGAAGGGTGACTCAATTGTAAACTTACTCATAATTGGGTGACTAAAATATAAACTTTAGTAATTGGGTGATCCAAATATAACCTTATCCATAAATAAGTGACCCAAATTTAGCTTTTAATAATTAGGTGACCAAATGTAATCTTATTCATAGTTAAGTGACCTTTATTATAATTTACCCAAAATTTTAAAAGAAATAGTAATTTAATTACAATGAGTTAAAACCTAAAATATAAATAACTCATCGAAATTGGGAAAGTTTCCCTTTCCGCCTTATATTTGGTTCCATCTCTACCAAAACAACACCGAACGCTCACCACCATGCTTTTATTTTAAAAACATATCATAATCATTAAGACGAACAATTATAAGCAGAGTATTTTTTTTTACTTTTTAATTACGTTTCTTTCCGTGTTTTTTATTAAAAAAAATTAAAAATTAAATTCTAAATTTTAACCTCAATTTTAATTTTTTTACGTCCTAAATTCTAAACCTTAAAATAAACATCTTATCCTTAATTTTCTAAACTTTAACCTCATCTACTAACTTTGAATCATAAACCTTAAATCCTAAAAAATACATTCTACTTCTAATTTCCTAAACTCTAGCATAACTCTTAACCTTAAAATCTAAACCTTAAATTTACTAATTTAATATAAAAATATAAAAAAACATAATAAAAGAACAAACGATTTACGCCTAATAAGACACTGATTTGGCAAGGCAATCAACAAGCTGTTATGTATAGGAAGATAACTAAATAAGACAATAAAAATTATGAGTTATTTGAATTGATTTATCTAAAATTTGGCCGAGTTTGATTTAAATAGAATCAATTTGAGCTCAAATTATATTTAATTTTTTAACGATTGCTACTTTTAAAATTTTAATGTCTAACTAAACGAAAAAGTAATTTAAAACGAAACTTGTAAATCAAATGATAAAAATTTAATTAAAAAGATAAATATTCTGATTAAAATTAATAAAAATTGAATAACGATTCTATGTATGAAGTTTAAATACATGTCAATCCCTAATAATCCCAAAATAATTTAAGTAAAAACGTATGTTAATAACCATACTAGGGATGGGCATGGAACCCGAACCCGACGGGTTCCGACCCAACCCGGTTCGATCGGGTCAGATTTTTTGGTGAAAAATTCGGGGTCGGGTCGGGTTGTTTTCAAGGGTGGTCTCAGGTCAGATTCGGGTTTAGGGTGAAAAAATCCGACCCTACCTAGGACTAATAGTGTAATTTTCCCATATATATTTTAGGGATATTTGCAATAATGATCCCTCTTTATATATATTTTATACAATTAGATCACTAAAATTATTTTTTTATAATTAGGTCACTAAAATTAAATATTTTTACAATTAGATCCCTAAATTTTATTTTATTTTTATAATTTAGTCGTTAAAATTTTAATTTTTTTAATGATTCGGGTCGGGTCGGATTTTAAAGTTTAAAAATCAGGTCAGGTCGGGTGACGGGTGGAGGGTATGATTTTTTGGGTCGGGTGCGGGTGGACCGAAAATCTAACCCGACCCGACCCGTGCCAATCCCTAAACCATACTGAAAATAATAATAAAACGTTGTCCGGTTAAGATCTTCAATACCAACTCCTAGGGCTAGATGTCTAAAAAATAAACTAAAATAATAAGTTATAAAGCTTAGTGTGTCTCTAAAGTGCATTCAAACATCACAACATCACTTGGTTCTCATTCATAGGTATAAATATATATTTCCACGGTAAACAAATAAAGAGAGTGATAATGCAATGTCACAGAGAATGCAGTCTCATACTCTGAACGTGGTGGCTAAACCAACCGATCATTGTGGATGTAATTCTCCAGAACTCCTCACCCTTTATTTTACCAAAATGTTATGTGGTAGAACCACCTTCCTCCGTACAATCTCAGCCCATGCACATGTTATGCAATCAATGAAACGGTTCTCAAAAGTCTCATCACAAATATTCGTTTAGTATATGAAACACATTGTTCAGATAATCTAATCACAATTTCATAGTGTAACACAAGGTTCATAGTATCACATAGCATGTCAATATACCACAATCATAGTAATAGATAATCACAAAACACAAATAATCTAGCATAAGAAGAGAACACATCTCTTGTCGCACAAAAAAATTAATATTGACATGGACGTTTTTCATGGTACAAGTTAAATCATGGTCTAGCTGAGACAGAACCTACAAATAAATGAAGTTCTAATAATTAATCAATTCTAAAATAGTATTACATCACCTAAATAAACTAAAATGAACACATACATGTATTATACGCAAGAACCAATTGAACAAGAGGCGGAGACGATAGAGGTAAAACGTCTTTCTCAAAAACGACATCCCCTGCCCAAAATCAGTTTTTTTTTATAGCTACTGTTTGTAGGTTTTCGATAAAACTAAGAAGCAAACAGTAGTTTACAAGTCTCCTTAATTTCTAACTGTAGCGATCATTACAGATGCAGAAGATTGGGATTTTGGAAATCCTCATGCTAGTAATAAGAACAGCTATTTCACCTCTATCACCAAAGACATGCCATCCACCTCATCCATAATCAGGATAGTCTTCAGATATTTTGAACGATCCATATAACACCCAAGGCTTCATTGCTAACTAGTTCATTTATGGAATTTATATTCTTTCCACCGATTCCTTTACAATTATTGGCATCAGCTGCCTTTCCACAACTATTACCAGTGTTTACCTTAATGGTTTGGAAACTCAGCATCTGACTAACCAACTTTGCTGCTGTAGTTTTCCCAATTCCAGGTGTTCCACTTAACAGAACAACCTTTTTAGCATCAGGGTCGTTTTGCTTTTTGCCTTTTTCCTTCCTTCCAGTACTAAGAAATTGCGTATTTTATTGTCTCAGCCCATGGAGTTGTAGAAGAAATATTTATTTAGATTCGGTTTTGGGTTTTACATATAAAACTCGTTTATTTCATATCAACTCAAATAAAAAAATATTATAATTCATATCAAATATATTTTAAAGATAGTCTTTTAAAATATTTTGATTTATTTTTTTAAGATTGTCTCTTGAAATGATTAGATATGCATTTATAAAATTAAGTTGATTAGATATTGTGTTTTAAATTAGAATATGTTTTTATAATAGTTACTATTTATGGTTATTTTATTATATTTAATATTTGAGTTTGTCTTTAATCAAATAATATATTAAGTTAGATATTTGTGTTCTAAGTTGAAGATATAGAATCATTGAGTATATATTAATTAAATAAATATTTTTGTGATTTATTGTTCAGATATTTTTTTGCAATTATTTTTATTTTTTTAATTCTTATTTAAAATCTTAGATTTATCAAGGACTCAAAACCTATTTTTTATTGTTCTTTGTAGCAAAAATAACTAATATTAAAAGATCTAATAAATATAGTATTTGTTTTGTTTATTTTTTGAATATGAAAAATTGTTAAAATCGCGAGTTTTAAAATTTGAAGGTCAAACAGAATGTGATAAAAATTTTAAAAGTAAAAATAACTAAATTGATAAAGTTTAAAGTCTAGAAATATCATTCGGTCATAATATACCTCTTCTTTTCTTTAAAATATAAATTATAATTTTAGACATAATATATTATATTTGTAAAGTTTCAAATTTAATTAAAATGATTTTATCACTGCATTTAATCCTTGTTGATAATATTTTTAAATTTGAATTATTTTTAAAATTGTAGTGCTAATAGGATCCTATGGTGTATGGATAAGAATGATACATCTTTTACAAGCCAAAACTGATTAAAAACCCAAGGAGACTACGTGGAATTATTGTGATTAATATGCATAACTTTTTTAGGTTTTTTAGAATAAATATTTAGTTTCATAATTAACTTAAATTAAAAAATGTATATTTTCACATTATAATTTGAAAGGTATTAAATTTCGGTCTTATATTTGTTGACATCATTTACTTAAACCAATTAAATATCGAACTCAATGAATAATTTTAAAAAGGTTAACGTGTATCATAATAAATCAAATTTAAATTATTTTATCTATAAAATATATGTGAATTATTAAAAAGTTAAAGAATATTATAATATTATAATAGCGGTTAAATATATCAATCAAGGACGGACTTTTTCAGCCATATTTACAGATTTAGGTTGTGTTTTTAGTTGTTTTTAACAACCTAAAAGTGCTTTTATTAAATTGTGTTGGTCGTTTTTCAAACCAATTTTTCTATCCAAACCAAAAAAATTAAAAATTATGGTCTTCGGATTAGAAAAACTAATTTATAAAGTAAATTTATTTATTTTTTACTCTTATAATATATTATTAAAATAATATTTATACATACATAACTATAAAATAATATATTTTATAATATTTATATTAAAAATAAAATTAATTTATTTTTAATTTATTATTAATTTATAATTGTTATGTCGTATATATTGAAAATGGATTTATTATTTATAATTTATTTTAAATGAAATTATTAATTTAAATATCATCTAAGTATGTTTATACCTTACAACATCATGTCTAAAATAGATATTTTATCTTTTTAAAATTATTTTTTAATATCAATAACAAACATTATTTAACTTTTTAAAATCATTTTTGTACGATAAATTTAAAATTAATTTGTTGACCGTATTTTTTAAAATCAATATCAAATTAAATCTTAATTTTTAATTGCATTGGTATTTTGCTAATCGCCTTTGGCGTATCTCTTTCGCATTAAGAGTGGAAAATTTTACTGTTCATAAGCTTTCCAAGGAAAGATTGGATAGGGCTGTTGGTTTTATTTATTTTCTTAAATATCTTATTATATAATAATATCTCATTTGATATCTATTTTGAGGATAAATTTAATGTGATATTTATACGATAAATATAATATATATTTAAAATGTGTTTTTTAATAAATTAAATTTACTGAGAAAAAAAATTATTGTTAAAATGTAAAATATCATACATACACTACAAAAATGTTTAAAACAATACATATAATTTTACGAAATATAAAATGTGATATAATCGTCTACAATCGAAAGGGATAGATCAAACTATAAGGGGTGGGTCAATTAATTTTAGAAGACGAATATAGTCTTAAATTGTATTAAATAAAAAAACTAATTTAAAATTTAAAGGTCTTAAAAATAATTTAACAAAAATAATGAGAAATCAAAATTAAATTTTATTAATTTTAAATAATAAGATCCTAAAAATAATAAATCATAATTTTTTTAAAAGAATAATTTAATTAAAACTTAAAATATAATTAATCAAAATTGTGGGGAAAGTTTTCCCTTCTACCTTATACGTGGTTCCATCTCTACCAAGACAGCACCGAACGCCACCATGCATTTATTTTTAAAATGTATCATAATCATTAAGACAAACGACGGTAAAAACAGCCTAGCCAGAAAAGGGTTACCACCGTGCTTTGTGTCAACTAGTTATTTGAACTTAATTCGATTAAAATATTATTAAAATTTAATTTGAGTAGAATTAATTCACGTTCAAATTCAATTTAAATTTTTAATAAAATTAGTTGAACTACTCGATATACGACTCAAAAAATAGTTACTAAAAAAATATAATATACTAAATTATTACTACGTTATTATGATAAAAAAAAATAAGACATATTACGAGTTACTTAAGTTCTACTCAATCAATACTCGATTCAATTGTACTTAATTTGAAATTAAACTCGATACAAATTCTTAATGAACTAAGTCGAGCTCAACTCTACTCAAACTCGAGTCCTTCAACTCTTAATAATGTAAGCACATCACATGTCGGAAATGAATCAACTTAATAATCTAGCCAAGCAGTCCATATTACAACCTAGAACGATTCGAACACAAATTGAATATGTTATTTTGGACCTAAAACTAATCTATACCCGATTAAAACGAACTCGAATTCGAGACTAACGTAATAGAAAACCGATATTATCCAACTAAATTGACCTAATATTCAATTTTACCTAACTTGTTTGAACTTGACCTGTTAATTGATCTAACTTGCTTTGAACCCAACTCGTTAACCTGGACTGATATTGACGTGACTGATATTAAAGAAATCTATAATTTAATGATTCAACGAATTTAAAGCCTCAGTAAATATAAAGTATTAAGTATTGTTAAATGTAAATTATTAATTTTTTAATCAATTTAATCTTTTTATTATAATCAAAATTATATATATATATAATTAAAGAATGAATTTAGATTTTTATTTGTCAATACTAAGTTTAAAATTTTATAAAATAATATAATGTTCGGTAATAATTCAATATGCTTATTACCGGGTGGGGATGTGTAAAACCTGGTTCGGTTAATCATTAGCAAATTATTTCGGTTAACCGGTAAATTCGGGTCACCTAATTCTCAACCTTAAATCGTATTTATTCTACCGGTTAACCGTTTATCCGGTTAATCGAAAACTTCGGTTCGGATCGGTTCGGGTAATGATTTTTTTATTTTATTTATTAACAATATAAATTTTAATAAGATATTAGAAAAATATATATAATTTTAAAAAATAACACATGATATTAGTATATTTTTTAATATTAGCAAGTTAAAAACTTAAATTTTACAAAATAAAATTATAATTTTATTTTTATAAAATTAAAAAATAAATTAAAATATAATTTTTTAATATAAAATATTAAAATAATATATATATTATATAACTAGTCGGTTCGGTTAACCGTTTTTTTCCTAAAACCGCAAAACCGTAATCGAATTGGTTTCTATTAAAAGAATAAAAACCTGAACCTAAATCGAATTTTTCGGTCCGATTAACCATTTTCTGGATTTCATAATCAGTTTTGGTTTACCGGCCTTTTTGCACACCCCTATTATCAGGGGTAGTTAAAAGATTTTGGGAGTCTTGTATAATTTACTAAAATGTGGCTCTTAATTTATAATCCGTAAAAGATACAAAATTTTTCTTTCAAAAGAATATTGTATTACAAAAGATATTATTAGATTATCCTCTTGAGTAACAAAAAAATTGACTTATAAACATCTAAAAATAAACATTTTTATTAAAAATATCATTTTTAGTATGTTTTGAAGTAAAAATCATGTACAACACTTTAATATCAATTTCTTCTAAATGGTCACTTTCAATTACCATCAAAGCATCCATTTAATCTTTCTTACGATATAATTGTTCGTAAGTATGACTTTGCCAATTTCAATTTTGAAAAACTCTTGTTCTACAAAAGCAATAGTAATAAAAATCATTAATAAGATTCTATAAGCATTTGTCACATTTGAAAAACAATTATAATGTTTTAACGATTATAGCTCATTTTTTAGAATATTTTTAAAATTTCTAAAATGAATTTTGAGCTTTAATATTATCTAATGAATATAGTTTATTAAAATTTTGGGACCCTCTTTTTTAAGAATTTTGTACGGTCTCTTCTATTGCGTTTGTCTAGAACCTTCACCTGTTTATTACTAACTCAATCAATATAAATTATTTGTTAAATTAATCGTCTAAAGTGGTACTATTTTTGCCAAATAGGATTATAATATATATTAAATATTTATAAATTTATAATTGGGATTAAAAAGTTGCAAAATAAAAATATTTTTAAAGAAAAAATTGAATAATATCCCACATAAATATTTACTTATCCAAAGATTCAAAATTAATATATATTTTTTTAATTTTATATTATTTGTAAGTTTATCATATCTCACTAAAAGAAATTCTATGTAAGGTTGTCCATTCCACGGGTGAGTTTGTGGTACGATTGAGAGACGGAATTTTTTTTTTAATTTTTTAAAAATTTTAAAATTTTAAAATTTTAAAATGTTAAAATTTTAATAATATTTTAATTTTTTATAATTTTTTATATTTATAATATAAATTTTGATACTTATTTCTTTTATAAAATTTTAAGTTTTCGGACAAATATATTTATAAAATAGATATTAATACTAAAATCAATTAACCTAAATTATTATAAAAAAGTTAAAATATTTAATTTTTGATAAATATCAAAATTTATTAGCTTTTTAATCTCACTCTAAGCATATTATAAATTAGATTCACTGGATTCTACTATCATTCATGCAAGCCATACCAATGACAAAGACGCATGCTTTAATGCGATTCATGTGCTCTTTTTATGTACAACCAAAACCATTTTTTATTATTTCTTTCATTTTTCTTTGGAGTACAGGACAAAAGGCAATGACGCAGATTTGACTTTGGTTTTTGTTTGATGGGGACATGAGGGGTTTTATTTGTGTTCATATTTTCAGGGATCGACAAGAATCTTGGTCGAGAGAGGGCGGTGGTGGTGGTGGTGCCATGAACATTAAGCACCTAGTTGGACTCTTTATTTGTAGGGGACCTTTATTTGCTGTATGCAAACTCCAATAAAGAAAAATAACGGTGCAACAGTCTAATTTAAGATTAAAAAATAATAAATTTTAAAATTTGTTTAAATAATTTTAAATGATATATATTTTTATAACATTTTAGATTTTTTTCGATAAATTTTGAGATTTTTCTGTTTAATTATTTTAGGTCGATGTCTTTTTATAAATTTCGGAATTTATAAACCTAAAAGTATAACATTTTAAGTTATTTGGACAAGTTTTAAAATATCTCGATTTTTAATATTAAATTAGGTTGTTATACTGCAAAATCACAAATGAAAAATGGCTACTATTTGCATTCATGGAAGATAATCCAAGTTATATGGTGTCTTGTGATCGGTGATGGATGTAAATAAGGGTGGGGAGGGGTCATCCCCGATCTTCGAAGAATTTTTTTCATTTTTGTCCTTTATTTAATTTTGTAAAAATTAGTTTATTTCTAAATTTTTTCCTACTTTTATCCTATCCTCAAATTTTGACTTCGTCCCTGCTTGTGTTGTTTATATATTTGAAAAATCATATCTAATACATATATTTGAAAAAAAAAGTTGGGTGACAATGTGACATATAAGTAGACCAGAACCAAATCCAATGAAATTGTACAAGTACAGGGTGAATCTAATTTAAAGGTTAAAAGGTGGAGTGGAAAATGGCCACAGATTACCAAAGTCCATGTGCACATGAGTTTAATGTCTTGGGACAATTTGTATCAGATGAAGATCCTACATCATCTCCATGCCAATTTGCAATCATTGTTTTCTTAAATCAAGCATACGTTTTAGCCTAATTTAATGGCCGCTCACTGTCGCTTGTTTTCTTAGTTTCTCTTGAAATGCTTCTAGTTTGATATATCAGTGGCAACCTTGTTGGTAGGGTCCAAGAACAGATTTGTTGAACATACTAGGATGGGTTTTCTGTCTTAAAAAACTGGGGAAGATGTTGGTAACAAGCTTTTAAGAACCTTAAAACCATGGTCAATCACCCCAAGTTTTCATTACACAACACCAAACAAGACTTGTTTCAGTCCTCCAACCTATCTGTGAATAAAAGCAGGGGAAATCAAGATTATAGCTAGGCCATTTTGTCACGGGGTCAGAGTTTTGACGCAGGGACAACCACCCCGTGCGGCACCTCAGGCCTTTCGCACACCCGAGGTTCAGCCTTAACCATCTCGATGCTTACTGGTTTCGCCCTCCCAAGGGCTCATCAGGGAAGCGGGGACAGCTCCCGACCAGTGTGGTGCGCGATCAGCACGCCCATCCGAAGATAGGATGGCTGCTCGGCACGTACTACACCCTTAATGCTATCCCGCTCCCAAGAGTTAAGCACAACCAGAAAGCATCTCGCCCGGTCCCGCGTTGCTACGATACACGGACCGTGACAATCTCCCCCACCTGATTCATGCACGCCCTCGTGCATGGGGAGGAATCTCTTTCCCTTCTGGAAAGTAGCCAGGAACTAGTGTGCAATTCTCCCAAACTCGCCCACTAACTGGGGCCGCCCTCCACTGTTGGGCAAAGGTCTGCTCGCAACCACCTCATGGTCACTCGCCACTTAGACAAGGTGTCCCATTGCAGCACGACCATCTGGAGAACTTTCGCTGCGGCTTCCTGCCTACCCGTCCTCGTCTCAATCTCTTTCTAGAGGACCCACTTGCGAACACCCCTTCTCTTAGGGTGCGAGCTTCACTTGCTCGTCCACACGACTCGCTCCGCGGCACATGGGGCGCTTGGCAAACTCGACAGCTAGCACACGGACACGCTCTGATACCATCTGCCACGGGGTCAGAGTTTTGACGCAGGGACAACCACCCCGTGCGACACCTCAGGCCTTTCGCACACCCGAGGTTCAGCCTTAACCATCTCGATGCTTACTGGTTTCGCCCTCCCATGGGCTCATCAGGGAAGCGGGGACAACTCCCGACCAGTGTGGTGCGCGATCAGCACGCCCATCCGAAGATAGGACGGCTGCTCGGCACGTACTACACCCTTAATGCTATCCCGCTCCCAAGAGTTAAGCACAACCAGAAAGCATCTCGCCCTGTCCCGCGTTGCTACGATACACGGACCGTGACAATTTGCATAAAAGCATAGTCTCCAATAGGCCTTGCACTGAAATTTGCAACACTTGAAAGAAAGAAATTACCTTTGGATTGTTTGTGCTTGATTTTAATCACTTGAACATCTTACATGAGGTTTTGAGGCAGTATCGTATCCTAAAGAATTTTTAGAACATCTCACGTGGTGGGGCTCGAACACGGGTACAAATCGTCTACCTCTTTTTAATGCTTTCATTTGTGCCTCCGCTTTAAATTAAATGATTTATGGTGTAGGATTTAGAGTTTTAGGATAGGGGTTGTGGTTAGGGTTTAAGGATTTAGGGATAGAGTGTATTTTTTATGCTATAGGGTTTAGGATATAAAAAATAAGGGTTAGTGTTTAAAATTCAATTTTTTAAAATTTTTTAACAAAAAACATGGATAGAAGCATGATGGTAAGGAGCAGAAGATTTCTACTCCTCGAACACATGCCCTAAAGCTTATAAGAAATTCTCTAGGTTACATGAGTTCGAGTCCCACCTTAGCGAGGGAAATTTGACTATTTCTTACACTTATGCATACACCCGGAAACACAATGTTAGACCTGGTGAGTGTTCTACGACCGACGAATTGCACTTCATAACCAGATAATATGCTATGATCCAACATTCATGGGGTCACTCACTCAACACCCCACCGCCATTTAATGCACATTCCAACATTTTAACTTTAGAATACAAAACTGGCAAAAAGATACATAACAATCTGTTGTAATGACCTAAAAAGAAACCAAATCATCAGTTCACAATAATGTCTCAGATTCTGCAACACAAAAGTCAACAAAGGAACATGCATGTCTGTTTTCACATTTGGCTTTAAACGTAAATTTCAACGGATTTTCTTTAATCATTTTTTAATGAAAAAGGTATCTTTCAATGTGCATATAGGTAGCCAGCTTGTTGTTACGTTCTTTTGGAAGTGATATATGATTTGCCCTATATGTGGCCAAACTATCACTTCCAATTTCCAAATATAAACATTTGAAAGCCATGCAGGAATGAAAAAAAAAAAAAAAGGCATAGAGGCTATTTAACGAGTAGTAAAATCACATTCACTTTTTATTGAAAGGACAAAACCACTGATGTACAGGCAGACTGTTGTATTATTACATTTATCTACATGAATTGATGATAATAATCGGTTCACTCAGAGCCAACTGGCAAATTTGATAGAAGAAAGGACAAAAGTAGACTGGGATTTGAGTCTGATTTTTTTGGTCTTATCCCCCTTTCTGTTCTGTTTATATACATAATAGCTTTCAAGTGTTTGTAATAAAGAGGATTTCTTTCATTTTTTCCCATAGAAAAATAATGAATTTATCAGCTTCACAATGTGGTAGTGGTTGTGAATCCGGTTGGACTTTCTACTTGGATCAATCCTTCTGTTCTGAGACTTGGAGTGATTGTGAATCCGGGGTGAAAGGAGCAAGATTCGTGGTTGAAGACGAAGAGGAAGGCTTATCCATGGTGTCTGATGCATCTTCTGGTCCAAGACAGTATTATTGCCAAGAAAAACCAGTCAAGAAAAACAGCAGAAACAAAAAGATGAAAGAACATTGTGGTAATAATCAACAACATTCTTGTCTTGATGACACTGCCAGCTCCCCTCTAATAAGCTTTCCCGAGGCAAGTTTCCACAATATTATACTTATACATACATCAATATCAATATCACATTGGGTTCATTTGAAATTTTGGTGTATTTACAGAAGAGCTTCAAGAAAGAAGCTTCAGTAGATTTGTCAGACTTTTCACAAGGTTTTTCGGGTACACATTTTAAGGTAATATAATAGTTCTTTACCTTCCATTATGTACATAATGCATAGTTTTCCCCAGGAACTGATACTTAAGTGTTCCCAACTATGAGATTCTTTCAGGGTAAATCAGCATTCCAGAAAAGACTTGGTTTCCTGAAATCTGGGAAAACTAGTTACAAACATGCAGGTTAGTCTGTTCTGTCTGTTCCCATGAATTTTTCTTCAGTTGCCAGGAAAAGAGAAATTTGATATAAATCTCTTGAAACAGGTGGTTTCCAGGAAAGAAGTAGGGAATGACTTGTAACAGCTTTTGTCTCAACTACAACAGCTGTTCTGGAAAGTGAAATAGGAGGATTGGAAGAATGTTGTAAAAAATGGCCTTAGATCTCAAAGGGATCTTTTTTTATTGTTTTTTTACTTGATCCTGTCAATGCAGTGGGAAACAACCTGATCACATTAAAAAAATAAATTCAATTTCTCTCTGTCTATGTCAATAGGTTTTCTTTTCTCCGGTTTATTTCTAGACACCACCATGCATACTGGTAGAATCTGGTTTTATTAGCATGGAATCTATGTTCTTCAGGTTCATCCACTGCAAAGTGAAGGGATTTAAAACTAGTAGTACTCTAGAAAAAATGCTGTGCCCACTATTGTTTGCTTTTACCACTTGATTGTGTGTATGATGAGCCCACAAAATAAATTTGCTGTGCAAATTTGGAAACTGGTCAGAAAGACTAGTCCCCATCTTTTGGCAGAATGATAAAAAAAGGACTATATAGGTTGAACTCTATGACAAAATAAACCTTGGGGTCTTCAAATTTAACCCCATAAAATTGTTGTCGTTCTTGGATGGACAGGGTGTCTATGTATTTTCCTATCCCATTTCTGCACATCCGGGCACACAGCCAACACAGAAAATTGAATAGCCATTATAAAAGCATACCAAGCAATAATATATATTTGTAAAAATTGAATCGAATATTTACGATCATTCGAATTGACACCCTCTGTCGTCCTCCTAGTCGAGTTGCCATCCTATCATGAAAGTTAGGCAGGGTTAGTAAATTTGTTGACCTATGTGTTAAACCTATAGAGCTAAGGAAGCTCAGTTTGTTGCAACTAATTCAGTTGCTTTTGTTATCAACAGTTAATGCATCCTAAGACAGTTATAAATATGTAGCTAATGAACCTTGTAAAATCAGCCTTTCTTGAATGAATTTGAGTCTTTACTTCATGATAAATCCTTGTTCTAACATGGTATCAGTCGTCGCGTAGAAGATCCTTCTCCACCAGTTTGCGTTCTGCTCGTAATCAAATATGCGGTTAAACAAATATGGCAATTAAACAAATATGCGATCTGTTGGCATCTTGTGGCAGTCCCATCTCTGAAGTTGAACACATCACAACGATACTCAATAGACTTCCCATTGAATATGAACCCTCCATTGCTGCAGTCATAGCCAGCAAGGAATCTTATACTGTTGACAACATAGTCTCCATTCTTGTCGATGTTGAAACAAGAATGGAGGACTCTACAAGATTTCCTATAGGTATTAACTACACTCATGTCGTTGTTCCTGGAACTGGAAATGAGCAGTCATCACAATCGAAGCTACCCAACTATGTGCATAACAACCCTGGAAGGTTCAAAGGTCGTCCAAGAACTCAGTGCCAGTTGTGTGGGAAATTAGGGCACCTTGTTGATCGTTTTTGGCACAGGTTCGATCAAAACTTCAAGGGTGTGGCTCAGTAAACCAGACAACTCCCTTCGGCTCAGGTAAATGTTTGCTCTTGTTGCTCACATATAAATACTAAGCGTTCTTGTTCATCCAGTCCAATGCTGCAACAAACTTTCCAAGATACCGTACAAGAAGATGAACCAGAAGAGGTTCAGGTCAATTCTTTGTCCATGGAAGGACCATTTACCTACTCTAAATGGTTTCCTGACTCTGGTGCGACTCACCATGTAACCAATAATACTCGGATGCTAAAGAACCAGGCTCCATATACTGGTAAGAATAAAGTTTTTCTGGGTGATGGGTCAACCTTACACATAAGTCAAGTTGGCAGTTCAATTTTACATTCATCTGATAATAGCAATCTACACTTAGAACAAGTATTGTGTGTTCCACAGATAAACAAGAATCTCTTATCAGTAGCTAAGTTCACACATGATAACAATGCTTTCTTTGAGTTTCATTCTAACTATTGCTACATAAAAGACTCAAACACTAAGGAGATCCTACTGCAAGGTGAACTCGATGGAGGCTTATACAGTTTCAAGTGTCCTACTACAAGGTCTGTTGCTGTGCATCATCTCTCAGCCAAGAGTAATGAAGAATATTGGCTCTGGCATAGAAGACTCGGGCATCCAACTGCAGACACTGTTAAAGCAATAAAATCTTTGGCTCCATTAAATAAAACGATAGTATGTGAGGCATGTCAATTAGGCAAAAGCCATGTATTGCCTTTTGCTGCATCCCAAACATTGTACACCAAACCTTTCGAATTTGTAGAAATTGATGTATGGGGGCCTGCTCCAATTCTTTCTAATGGATATCGATATTTTGTCATTTTTGTTGATATGTTTTCTCGAAGCACTTGGATATATCTCCTCAAACAGAAAAGTGAAGTTAGCTTTGTGTTTCAAACCTTTGAAGCTATGGTAAAAACACAGTTTGGTTCCTCGATCATAGCGGTTCAGACTAATAATGGGGGTGAATTCAGTTTCTTGACCACCACAGCAGCGAAACTAGTCATTAAACTCCGAAAGACTTGTCCTCACACATCTCAGCAGAATGGTGTTGTCGAGCGAAAACACAAACACATTGTCGAGACAGCCTTGACACTTCTAGCTCAAGCCTCCATTCCCTTGAAGTTCTGGTCATATGCCGTATTGTGTTCCACCTATCTCATCAATCGTCTTCCTTCACGATCATTGGATAATATGTCACCATTACAAAAACTTCTTGGCACAGCTCCAGACTATGAATCTTTAAAGGTTTTTGGGTGTCAATGTTTTCCTCACACAAGACCATTCAACAATCACAAGCTTGAGTTTAGATCCAAAGCTTGTACATTCTTGGGTTATTCCACCACACATCAGGGCTATCTTTGCATGGATAAGGATGTCAAAATTTTTGTATCCAGGAATATTAGATTTAATGAGAATACTTTTCCTTTTGCACAGGTTCAAGACACAGCTCAAGAGGACACACATTTTCGATCAACATCTGTACCTGTTCAACATCAAGCCACTGCCCCACCTCCAAGATCCACTACTCCAAAACCTATGACACTAGAGAACTCAGTCCCATTGGGGAGCCTCATGGTGATAACAGAGAACCGGAACATCAACAGTCTAACCAAGAAACCATGCAAGAAGTAGTACCCGAGGAAAGTCAGCAGGCAACTAAAACACCACATGTCTCTCATGATCAAAGTCCTCATGGAGGTCAGAATATTGAGCAAGATCACTTGGATAGTCATATGGATACACATGCTCCAGCACCAACTCAAACCTCCACAGATTCCAATGAACCTCCTATAGTTCCACCAGTCACTCGTGCAAGGAAACCTAGCTCCAATACAAACATACATCCTATGGTTACTAGACGCAAGGATGGCATCATTAAGCCAAAAGTCTACAATCTACAACTGAAAAGGACACCAGAAACCATTCACGATGCTCTCGAAGATGATGATTGGAGGCAGGCTGTTCTGGCAGAATACGAGGCTCTCATAAGCAATGACACATGGGAGATGGTTGAATTACCGCTTGAAAGGAAAGCTGTAGGGTGCAAATGGCTCTTTCGAATTAAAAGAAATGTTGATGGATCGGTAGAAAGGCTCAAAGCCAGAGGTTGCCAAGGGGTTTGCACAAGTGCCTGGGTGTGACTTCCTTGATACATACAGTCCAGTGGTTCGGTTTGCAACTGTGAACATTCTGCTATCATTAGCAGTCACTCATAAATGGCAAGTGAGACAGGTAGATGTTAATAATGCATTTTTAAAAGGCGAGCTTGGTGAAGACGTGTACATGCAACAGGTTCCAGGCTTTGAACAAGGAGGACCTAACATTGTCTGCAAACTCAAGAAAGCCTTGTATGGCCTAAGACAAGCTCCAAGGAATTGATTCCTTAATCTTAAAGACTTTCTTTGTCATCTGGGGTTCTTCTTTTCTAAAGCCGACTCCTCCCTCTTCATCTCAATCGGGGAAACACATGTCATGTATCTTGTGGTCTATGTTGATGACATCCTCATCACTGGGAACTCAACGTCTTCCATCTCCAAGGTCATTCAGGAGCTGCACTACAAGTTCTCTCTTAAAGACCTTGGTGAGCTAAAATTCTTCTTGGGTATTGAAGCAAAACAATCTGAAGCAGGCCTGTTATTGTCTCAAAAGAAGTTCATCACTGAACTTCTCCAGAAAATTCAGCTCCAGGATTCAAATACAGCTACTACACCTATGGCCACAACTTGCAAGCTGAGTAAATTCGATACTGAACCAATTGAAAATGCACAGCTTTACAGAAGTGTTGTGGGAGCTCTTCAATACATATCACATACTCGTCCAGATATATCATTTGTAGTGAACAAAACAGCTCAGTTTCTTCAAGATCCTAAACACAATCATTGGCTTGCTGTCAAGAGGATACTTCGATACTTGAGAGGTACAATGGACTATGGGTTATGGTTTGCCAACCAGATTCCTGATTCAGCTCACATCAATGCATTTTTCGACTCAGATTGGGGAGGTGATATTGATGATAGAAGATCAATGTCTGGTTATTGTGTCTTCAATGGCAATCATCTTCTTACCTGGAGCTCGAAGAAGCAGCGAGCTGTGTCACGCTCCACAGCTGAAGCTAAATACCGAAGCATGGCTGACACTACAGCTGAGGTAACATGGATTAAAGCTGTGTTAATGGAAATGAGAGTCGAAATTAAAGACACGCCAATCATCTGGTGTGATAATACCAGTGCAGTCGCCATGGCTGCTAATCCTATTCTTCATGGAAAAACGAAGCACATTGAACTTGACCTTCATTTTGTTCGCGAGAAGGTAACTGCCAGAGAGTTGCAGGTAAATAATGTGCCAGCTGACAATCAAATTGCAGACACACTTACGAAACCCCTACCTGCAAACAAGTTTGATGATTTCAGAAGGAAACTCATGGTGGTTGATGTTCTTGATGTTTTCCCAAGCTAAGAAAGCCGGGTGAATGTTAAACCTATAGAGCTGAGGAAGCTCAGTTTGTTGCAACTAATTCAGTTGCTTCTGTTATCAACAGTTAATGCATCCTAGGATAGCTATAAATATGTAGCTAATGAACCTTGTAAAATCAGCCTTTCTTGAATGAATTTGAGTCTTTACTTCATGATAAATCCTTGTTCTAACACTATGCTCATCCGGATCCAAAAAAAGACAGATTTTTGGTGAAAGGAAGCAGTGTGGCAAAGCTTCCTTTTGCAGCAGAAAGGGTTCCAAAAGAGGACCCCATCTCCATACATAACTGGTGTGCTTAATTATTGAGTTTTGTTTTGGCTGATCAGTTTCCCTTTAGAATTATTTAGTGAAGGTGGTTTTCCCATGCCATCGTGAAGGCAAACCGTATCTAGGACCAGGACAAGGATCGTAGGACAAGGACAACTCTGCAATTCTGTGTTATTTTCATTATTGTTTTATACCTTCGATTCTGTTCATCATTATCGATATTCATTGGAATTAAATGCCAATTAGTATGGATTTAGCCTCCAGAATTGGAGGTACATACAACAGTGTATTATCTAATTTAGTATTTATTTTTTGATGATCACAGGGGCAGTTCAAAGATTTTGGGGTTATGTGCAATTTATTAAAATATGGTTCTTAAAAGTAATTGTCCATAACCTCCACTAGTTATAAAATTTTAGCCATTAGAAGCAAATATCCTTTATAGGGGCCCCTGTATTCTATCGCGTCTGTCCAGAACCTCATTAGTTCTACTGAAGCAATAGTGATAGTAATAATCAATAAGATTTTATAATCAATTGTCGTATTTAAAAAATAATTATAACGTTTTAAAATTTATAACTCATATTTCTTAATAACGTTTTCAAAAATTTTCAAAGAATTTCGAGATTAACATCATCTAATAAATATAGTTTATCAAAATTTAGGGTTCCTCTTTTTCGGAAACCCCGTACGATCGCTCCTATAACGCCCGTCCAGAACTCCATTTACAACAGAGTTCTCGAAAATATCTATGTAGTCAGGGCTCTGTAGGCGATGATGTGTTGGACATATAGCCTCCAGAATTGGATTTAGCCTCCATTAAAATCACAGAATTTAACGGTTTGTATGTGTGATATGTTAGATATTTAACGATTTAATGATACAATTAGGATTTAAAATAAAATTTAGTGTTAAAATAATTTTAAATTTCAGTTTAATAATATAATTGATATTAAATTTAATGTTTAATGATATTTATCATATTTTACCTAATAAATAAATGTATTCTTATGCTCAATAAACCAATTTTTTGTCGGAGAGAAATTTTGGATTTCAAATCGGATTTAATTTTAAAATTTTAGATCGATAAGTTAACTATCTGTATACGATTTAGAAAAATTGAATATAAAAATTTTTAGATATTGGATATTTGAATATTCTAATATCAGAAAAATTGAACTTGATTTGTATATTTTTGAATTCGACGGGCCCACCTAAAAAATTTTCAGATTTCCGAATATAACAAGCAACAAATTATAGAATATATTAATATTTGTATCTATGAAAATTTTAATTTTTCATAATATTATATTACAGTGTTATTTTGTTTTGAATCCAACTATTTTGCATACTCTTTCCTCCAAATAGGTTTAGGAGTTTTTAATGAGGCACGTGATAATCGAGTGTATATATAATTTTTCGTAGCTTGTAAAATCTTATTGATAAAATATCAAATATAACATGATTTATTCCCATAAAAAATTTAAATTTTTGGATACATGCTTCAAATGTCAAATGACTATTCGCTTCTGATCTAAAATTTTTAAATTCCGATCTAAATTATCTATAAAATCAAAAACAAATTAAATACCTAATTTTCAAAATTGATAAAAGGATTAGATCTATGATAACTCCACAAAAAGACTATATTTAGAGCCTTTTTACTTAAGTTATTGAGTGTCTTTAAGTAGGGATGAGCAAAACTTGACTCGAATCGAAAAAATCGATTTTTTTTCAATTTCGAGTTATTCGAGTCGAGTTATTCGAGTTATTCGAGTCGAATCGAATAACTCGAAAAAATTTCGATTTCGAGTCGAGTTCAAATTTTCAAAGTTCGATTTACTCGAAAAATCGAAAAATCGAAAATTTCCAGGGTCTAATTACACATTTAGTCCCTGTAGTTTTATTTTAGTCTTATATTCTCTTTTTTTTTTTATCATTTTTACCTTTTAATTTTCATTTCTTTACAATATGATCACTTTCTATATTTATTTTTTATTTTATTTAATATAATTTTTATTTATATTATTTAAATTATTTTATATTTTTAAATTTATGTATTTATGTTATTGTATTTAATTTATTATTATTTTTATCTCGTTTTAACATTTTATAGATAAGAAAAAAATTTAACGAGACTTGTAATTTAATAAAACGACATATTCATACTTAAGGTATATGATAATAATAATAATAATAATAATAATAATAATAATAATAATAATAATAATAATTTAAAATCTTAATTATACATGTAAAAAATAATATGAAAAAAATATGTATGTAGATATAAAGATAGAGTCATTTAAATTAGAATCAAAATGTACAATAATATTGTCAAAATCAGACTATATTTTGAATATATTTGTCATAAGAGATTACACTGATATATATACAACAGTGGGTAATTCTAAACTGGGAAATAAACTTGATTCTAGGAATGTTGACCCTAAAATACATCCTTAGGGATAATAATCATTAAATATTTACAAAATTCTAACTAATACACACAATATTCCTAATTTAGGAAGCTATAATCTAACACTCCCCCTCAAGCTGGGAAATGGATATCATCCATTCTTAGCTTGCTTACTAATTTCTGAAAGAGTTTTCCAGACAATCCTTTCGTAAGTATATCTGCTATTTGACCATCGGTTGCCACAAATGGAGTGGAAATTAAGCCACTATCAAGCTTTTCTTTTATAAAATGTCTGTCAACCTCAATGTGCTTCGTACGATCATGTTGAACTGGATTATGTGCAATACTGATTGCAGACTTATTATCACAATACAACATCATTGGACCTTCCCATTTGATCTTTAAATCTTTCAAAATGATTTTTAGCCACAATAATTCACAAATCCCAAGTGCCATTGTCCTAAATTCAGCTTCTGCACTAGATCTAGCCACAACATTCTGTTTTTTACTCCTCCAAGTCACAAGGTTGCCTCCTAGGAAAGTGCAATAGCCCGAGGTTGATCTTCTATCAACCATCGACCCTGCATAATCTGCATCAGTATAGGCTTCAAGGGTTAGTTTCTCCCCTTTCTTGAATAAAATTCCTTTGCCTGGCGTGCCCTTTAAGTACTGTAGGATCTGATACACAGCTCTCAGATGTGGTCCTTGGGGATTATGCATGAATTGACTTACAACACCAACTGCATAGGCAATATCCGGTCTAGTATGTGACAAGTAGATGAGCTTCGCCACAAGTCTCTAATATGAACCTTTATCAACTACTGCATCTTCTAATGCATCTCCAAGTCTATGGTTGACCTCTATGGGTGTCTCTGCTGGTTTGCATCCCAACTTGCCTATCTCTGCAACAAATCAACTATGTATTTTTGTTGGGATATGAAGATTCCTTCTCGAGAATGTGCTACTTCAATATCGAGAAAATATTTTAACTTACCAAGCTCTTTGACTTCAAATTCTTTTACTAGACATTTCTTTAAATTCTCCATTCCTTCCAGATCATCACCAGTTACTATAATGTCATCTACATATACTAATAAAGCAGTCACTTTCCCTGAAGTTGAAAGTTTTACAAACAATGTGTGATCTCCTTGTTTTTTTTTAAATCCCAACTTGAGCATGACCTTGGTAAACCTTCCAAACCAAGCTCTTGGGGATTGTTTTAGCCCGTACAAGGCTTTTTTTAGTCTGCAAACAACATGTTCTTTATTTGGGGCAAATCCTGGTGGAACATCCATATAAACTTCTTCCTCAAGATCACCATGTAAAAAGGCATTTTTGATGTCAAACTGTTGTAATTTCCAGCCTTGATTAGAAGCTAGTGACAACAACACTCTCACAGTGTTCATTTTTGCAATAGGAGCAAATGTCTCTTGGTAGTTTATTCCATACATTTGAGTGTACCCTTTAACAACCAATCTTGCTTTGTACCTTTCCAAAGAACCATCTAACTTATATTTTACTGTGAACACCAAACGACATCCCACCGGTTTCTTTCCTCTCGGGAATTTCACCAAATCCCATGTCTTATTTTTTTTCAAGCGTTTCCATTTCAACCTTCATGGTATTTTTCAAGTTCTCATCATCTAATGCCTCAGATACAGTTTTGGTAATGGAGATGGAATTTAGGCTAGTAATAAAGGCTTTGTGGTTATGAGACAAATTTTTGTATGACATGAACAAATATAGGGGATGTTTTGTATGACAACCAACAATAGGAGCAAATGTCTCTTTGATCTGTTTTTTCAATAGTTTCAGTGTTAGTATTTAAAGTAGGTTCAATAATTACCTCAGGTTGTATGGTAGAAGAGGATGATTGAACTTACACCGGAGCCTTCTTTCTTGAGTAAACTAATAGAGGTTGAGTAGTGTCCTGAATCCCTTGTGATTTGGGTGTATTAGGCTATGTGTCGGGTTGTATAGTTTCAAGTTGGGTAGGTTAATGGGCAAGCAAAGGTTGAGTGTTTGGTTGGGAAGAAGCTGGTTGGACAGTATTTGGCTGTGCAAGAGCATTCTGGGCAATATTTAGCTGTGTAGGAGCAGTCTGGGCAGTGTTTGGTTGTGTAGAATCTGGAAAATGGGTAGAAACATTTGGTTGTGCAGAATCTGAAAAATGGCCAGAAGTATTTGACAGTGCAGAATCTGGAAAATGGGAAAAAGCTGAAAAATCAAGAAGAAAGAAATCTTTTTCCTTATCTTTAAATGAAATCTCCCCCTAAAGATAAGGACGAGTAAAATAATTTTCTTTTTCTACAAAAGTAACATCAGCTGAGACATAATATTTTTTGTGGCTGGATGATAGCATTTATACCTTTTTTGAGTGGAAGAATAGCCAAGAAAGACACATTTGACAGCTCGTGCATCAAGTTTTCCCCTATTTTGAGAATGTACATGTACAAAGGAAACACAACCAAATATTTTGGGAGGAAGGTTATTTGGAGTATTGAAATTAGCAAAGAATTTTGCTAGAACTTGCATAGGACTTTGATATTCAAGGACTTTTGTAGGTAATCTATTTATCATACGAGTAGCAGTTAAAACTGCCTCTCCCCCAATATTGTTTAGGAACATTTTTTGGAATAAGAGAGCTCTTGTAATAGCCAAAATGTGACCATTTTTTCTTTCGGCAACACCATTCTGTTGAGGAGTGTTAATACAAGATGACTCATGAATAATGCCCCTCTCTTGGAAATATGGTGAGAGAAATTGATTAAAATATTCCTTACCATTGTCCGACCTAAACCTTTTTATTTTGACACCAAATTGAGTTTTGATCATGTTGTAAAAGGTTGGAAAACCAGACTTTACATCAGATTTTTGTTTTAAAAGGAATATCCAAGACATACAGGTACAATCATCAATAAAGGATACAAACCATCGAGCCCCAAAAATGTTTGAAATAGTGGATGGTCCCCAAACATCACTATGAATAAGAGTAAAAGGAAGGAATGTTCTTTTATTGCTTATTGGAAAAGAGGTACGTTTATGTTTTGCAAGTTCACAAACATCACAATGAAACTCTTCAATAGTTAACCCTTTGAACAATAAAGGAAACATAACTTCAAGGACTCTAAATGATAGATGACCAAGGCAAAAGTGATGCAGCCAAATTTGGTCTTTATTGGTTTTAAAAGATTCTGAGATGAAGGATATTGGTGAGGAATTCAGAACACTAACTTGACCATTAGATTCTTCAATATAGTACAATCCATTTACTTCCTTAGCATGTCCAATCCTCCTCCTCGTGTTCTGTTCCTGAAAAACACATTGAGTGGGATAAAAAACAACACTACAATTAGAGTCTTTGGTAATCTTTTGGATAGATAGAAGATTGGTAAACAATTTTGGAACATGGAGTACATTTTTAAGAGTAAGGGTTTCATTTATAACAATATCACACTGACCAGCCACTGTGATCACAGAACCATCGGCTACTGTTATCTTTCTATTACTAGGGCAAGGTGTATATGAAATAAATTTTTGTGAGGAATGGGTCATGTGGTCTGTGGCTCCTGAGTCAATGACCCAAGAACTTTTAGTGGGAATATCCGAGACTTTAGAAGCTTGAGAAGAGGATATACCTGAAAAGGCCAAACTACAAGTACCTGTTGAAGAATTTTTTTCCAATGATCCCAGCAAATTCTTTAGTTTCTCAATTTCCTCACTATTGAATTCAATAAGTGCTCAACACACTATCACTTTTTACTCCTTTTATGGGCATTAATTATCAAATATACACCCACTTGGACCAATGCATGCACTCAATGTGATATATTTAGAAGTATACTCATATAGATAATATTTACAGAAAAAGGCATGTTTTACTGCGTTTTCATATCTGTGCAGGAGAACCAGTGCCGCGGCAGAGACAAGACCGAGGCAGGACCTGATGCCGAGGCAGCAGCAGAAAGACAGGAAGCAAGAGTATAGGCAATGAAAAGAAAAAAGTCCAAGGAATGTATCTGGACTAGAAGCCCATGAATCGAAGCTGGCTAGCACAAGGAAAAGCCCAAAGGAAGACCACGCGGGAAAGCCCCTTAATTATCAAATATACACCCACTTCTACTCTTGTTTCTTTCCTCTCCATCATGTTCTAAACCTTCTTAGGGATTAGGTGAAGGTTGTAGAGTATTTGTGAGAGGAGATTGTACTTTGTCTTTCATTCAATGCAATAAAGATTATCAAGGTTTGCTTATCCTTTGTTATTCCTTGTTTCACAATTGAGCTCGGGAGAGGATATTGTGATCATCCATTTATCTAAGCTCGGGAGAGTTAGATTCACGAAAGGGATAAGTACGGTGTTTCAATCGCGAAATACTCGGCCTAGGGATAGGTTAAGAGTTTCAGCGGCTAAAAGAAGTGTGAGATTGGTTGGTGAGTATAATTGGTTCACGCCGGGAGGTATCATCAAGGACTAGTCATCAACAACACTCTGACTTAGGGATAAGCGGAGTCATTCAAGGACACTTTGCCGAACTTTGGTAATTTATGTCATGATAATTCCGTGGTATGTTGACCTTGTTAATTTTCTTGTTAGTGGTGTTTTGTCTTTTGACATGACTAGTCAGGGAAGGAAGAAGTTTAGGCATGACGCACAGTTCTATTTCTGGGATGAGCCATACATGTTTAAGCGTTGTGCTAATCAAATTATTTGAAGATGTGTACCTGAAGAGGACCAAAGAGATATTTTTTACCATTGTCACACAGGCCCTTGTGGAGGTCACTTCGGAGGGACGAGGACTGATGCAAAGGTCCTCCAATCAGGTTTTTATTGACCTACCTTATTCAAAGATGACCAGGCATTTTATAGAGCCTGCGAAAGATGTCAAAGGACTGAGAACATCTCTAGACGTCATGAAATGCCATGAAAAAATATTTTGGAGATTGAGTTGTTTGATGTATGGGGCATAGACTTCATGGGACCTTTCTCATCTTCTTTTGGAGACGTATATATCCTATTGGTAGTAGACTATGTGTCCAAGTGAGTTGAAGCAATTGCGACGCCCAGGAATGACTCGAAGATTGTACTTAAGTTCCTTCATAAGTACATTTTTACATGGTTTGGCGCACCAAGATCTATCATCTACGATGAAGGCAACCACTTTGACAACAAGTTAATTGCCAAGGTATTACAAAGATAAGGCGTAAGACACAAGATTGCCACGACATATCACCCTTAAACCATGGGGAAACCCGAGTCATCAAATCGTGAAATCAAGCAGATATTAGAGAAGGTGGTGAATCTGAGTAGGAAGGATTGGTCACCGAAGCTTGATTAAGCTCTTTGGGCATGACGTACTTCATTAAAACAACCATTGGGAATGTCTCCATTTAAGTTAGTTTATGGCAAAGCATGTCACCTCTCAGTCGAATTAGAGAACAAGACTTATTGAACAATTAAGAAGCTCAATTTTGATTCCCAACTAGTTGGAGAAAGAAGGCTCTTAGAGTTGAATGAGATAGAAGAATTCAGATCCCAAGCGTATGAAAATGTCAAGCTCTACAAAAGGAAGACCAAAATATGGCATGACGGGGAGGTTTTGCCACGACATTTTCAATTTGGTCAACAAGTCCTCCTATTCAACTCAAGGCTAAAACTCTTTCCTGGGAAACTGAAATCAAGGTGGTCTGTGCCATTTGAAGTACACCATGTTTATCCCTACGAAGTAGTAGACATCAAGAACATTGATGATGAGACAATTTTTAAGGTCAATAGCCAGCGTCTTAAGATCTACACTTGATACCCTGTGATCCATGACAAACCTACCTCTTATCTTCATGATGCCTAACATTCAGAAATGTCCTGGCATTTTCAATTTACTCTTGTTAATAAATAAATTGTTTTTAGCATACTTTATATATTTTATTTCACTAAGTCTTTATCGTATTTATTTTGTTAGGTTAAATATCAAGGCACAACGTGATGAACCTACCCAGCAAGAAGCACAACCAGAAACGAAGCCAGAACCACCAAAGATGCCCTCTCCATCAAAGAAGCCCAAGCGTCAATTAAAGGTTTCGACAGGACGAAAAGGGAGACCAACCACTACTGTTGCTGACCAGCCACAACCGCGAGATAAAAATGATGATTCCGACTGTAAACTCAGCCCGCCCCCTTGAAGATACGAGCAACCCGTCGCATTGCTGCCATTGCATCAGCACCACCAGCATAAGCCAAGGTACCTTGTATTCATAACATTGCATTGCATATAGAATAATTTTTTTCATTAGTTGCATTAGGGAAAATTTCTACCTCAAGTTTGGGTGAGGTATCGTTCCCTACTTCATTTTCATTTGCATGATAGTTGTAGTTGAAGAACTATGCCATAAAAAATTAGTAAGCTTTTAGGATAGGTTTATTGGATTAAAGTTAATGATGCTTGATGATGATATTTTTTATGGCAAATGCTTCGATTGAATATGCATGACTTGGTATTTGGATAGAATCTGTTTTAGGACTTGATTGTTTGTGTTTATTTTATTGTTACGCGAGTGTATGTTCTCTATGCTTAAGGAAGTTAGAAATTTTTTATAGAATGGAAACTTGATTGACTTAACATGTTTTAATGATAATGAACTCAAATGTTGAACTCCCGTTAGTTTAGTTAATGAAATTGTGAATAAATGCTTAGACATGACTATAGAGGGATACTTCGTTATGCCATGGCATACCCATGTGCATATGAGTTAGTGAAAGAGGCACAGGGTGACGCTACACTTTTACCTTGTATTGACATTGCCTGAATACATCTTTTCAATAAATAGCAGCTATGGCATGAGTAAAAGGTAGTGTGACAAGCTGACTCCTTTCGTAGCAATGTTTAAATATATATATATATATATAGGTATATATCAGGGGAGCATTAAAGTTTTGCTTAAATGAGTAAACATACTTTTATAGGGATAGTGAAGTTTATTTAAAAATTTTCTAATTTAACCAATCATAGTTGGATACACTCACGCACACATACCTACAAGTGACCTCGTCCTAAGTAGTATTCTTGAAATCTTCACAAGTCTTATATGTTTATGCCATGACTTTTTTGAGGACTGAAACTCTAACCATTTCCTTATCTTGATCCTGAACATTGTCATGACCTTTTTCTCTGCTAGTTGTTATCCATTGCTTGAGGACAAGCAATAGCCTAAGTTTTGGGGGTATGATAACTCTTCAAAAGGGCTATATTTATAGTCTTTTTAATTAAGTTATTGAGTGTCTTTAAGTACATATATGGTCATTTAAATGCATTTAAGATCATAACATTGCATTTAGTGTTTAAGTATGCCTTGACATTTATGGTGCGGTAATAAATGCTATTTTATAGGGAAGGTTGTGTTGTTAGCTAATGATGTGCAGGTAAAGTGAAGTTGGGAGCAAGAGGAAGATTTTCCATGGTATTTGCAGAAGGAAGGCAAAGGAAAAATGTCTTGACAAATATGGAGGCATCTAATGCTGCAGAAAAAAACAAGAAGATATTTTGAGAGGAGTGCTAGTTGATGCTATACGTGAGGCTAACCATAACCACCTTGGAGGCAACCACTATCATCTAACAGAATTTTATTGCATGTGAATGGGGGTGTAAAAGGAATTTTCCTAATACCTAGGGTATTCCTCCCCCACTATAAATAGAAAAGGTGACCTAAGAAAAGAAAAACCTTTTTGAGAGGAGAGAAAGACCTTTGGAGTTGATTTTGAGGCAATCAAGAGGCAGCGAAAAGCTTCCACCTTTCTTCCCCCAACCACCGTCCGACGGGTTCCTCCATTGATCGAGCTTGAAGGGAGTGGCGTGCTAGGAAATCGAGAGATATTTGTGGATGATATTCTCTAAATACTTTCACACAATCATGTTTAAGCTTTATTTGATGGATGTTTTTTGAGGATGATTCAAATTTATTTTTTTATGAATATATTAGCATGCTATGTGTTTGTTTATTTGCTTTGATCATTGTTTTAAATTATCTAAGCTTGTAAGGGGCATGAAAGTGTCCTTTGTTTAGCTATAGTGCTAGGTGTTCGACAGAAACTTAGCCGTAGATTTTTAGTGTTCGAGAGCAACTAAGGGAGGATCAACGTGAGTAATGGGTTTTAGACTATAAATAGAACCTAATCCGACCTTAGGTGCTCGAGAGAGACTTAATTTAAAGGTTTTAACGATTAAAAAGTGATATGATCACCAACGAAAAGGACCCGAAGGAGTACCAAAGTGGCCCCATCACACGTACAATGGCCAAGAAGTTTCAATCAGTCATGGAAAGCTTGTTCACATCAAGCTTTGAACATGGGCAAGTGGAATTAACAAGGAAGAATCACTTTATTTTGCTTATGCATAATTTTGCTTGAGAATATAAAGTTTTTATACATATCAATGCATTGAATAAGTGTGTTGATTATTTAAGCATGCATAGTATTTAAGCATCTAGTTCATTTAGGGAAGTAGTTTATCTAGTCATTTAAATAAACTATTTCTTTCATGCATGTAGTCATTAATAAAGTTAGTTCATTGATAAAACTAGTTCATTCAATAAACTAGTGCATTAATCAAACTAACTCTTATATTTTTATGCATTTTTTTATTAAAATATAAATAAAGTTTACCTTTGTGTTAGGTGAATGAAGGGAGATGAACAGTCACACCAAATGCAAGAATACATGTCTGATTGATCTCTATTTTTGAATTGGATCCGGGACGAATTGAGTCTTGAAGTCTTTTTCACGTTTATTCCTCTATCTCTTAGCTTTCCAACACCTTTTGAATCACCTTAATACGATATCTTTAGCTTAAGATATAATCGATTTACCGAAGATAGTGCAGGCTGGAATTTTCATTACGGGAATTTTATACAAGGATGATTTGGATGATTTTGAGCCAAGGAAGAGTCCTTTCATCTTCATCCAAGAGACAAGTGATTTAAGGTCTTTTTTATTCACATATTCAAGTCAATTCAAAGCTGATTTTTATTCATACAAATGAAGGCTATCATTATGCAAATAATCAAGGCATTCAAGTCATTTCTTCATCATCTTTGGAGGCTATTTGTATTCTACATGAAGACAAGCAATGAAGTCCCTCTTAATGCATAATATTATGACATTCAATTAGGTTAATTAGCTTGAGGATCAACATGGAATTGGAAGAGACACTCCACTTTTGCTGCCAAAGTGTCTACATACATCAAATGTTCATTTTCACTCCCTTTTTCTCCATGAAAGAGCAAGACAAGGTAGCCCAAGAGTTCTTCCACCATTTGGACGGAATTATATGTATATTAAGTCTAAATTAAGTCCAAATTCATCACTAATACCTTGAACCTTCATCCACTTAAAGATAGGAGAGAAAACAAAGCATTCATTAGCATTCATCACCATAAAGATGAAGCATTCATCTCTTGTTGTAAGACTCTTCATATGGTTCCTATGAACACTATAAATAGGAACCTTTCCTTCATTTTTATGACACCAATTTGATATAATAAAACTCTTTTGAAAGGTTGTTTTCTGCTTTGTTCTTGCGAGAAATCTATCCGCTTCAAGTTAGGCTTGTAGTCTTGATCCATTCCATCTTATTATCGCGTTGGTTCCTAGCTCCTTATAGCTAGTGGGTCACGTGTCACACTCCTACCGCATCGAATCCATCATACTATATTGTTGGTTCCTAGCTCCATATAGCTAATGGGTCACAATCCATTTATCCCTTAAAGTTACATACCCACGCCACCACCATTACATATCTTAACTTTCCTTCATTTCATATAACCATTAGAACCATCACAATTCCATACACTTCAAACCTTTATCATATCTTTCATTCCATCATTTTCTTATTATTATTCATATATCATTCTTATGCTTTATGTTTATGAAATTATAGCGTAAAAATGCTTATGAAATCTGTTCTTACTATAATCACGATCGAGCAATATCATATATGACTCGGAACATACTATCGGGTTCATATCAAAATGGGTGTGCTTTGTCAATAGGCTAGGTGTCACTGTTGAGACCGAGAGGAGATGTCGTGGCATTTTAGGCTATTAGCTTCCTTTGAATCGAGAGAGCGGGAGCATTTTAGACAACTCTATCGAGTAAATAGGCCACATAGCATCTAGTTGTTCAGAGGAGTTTTAGTTAGGAGTCCATAAGAAATCTCTCATTCATTCAAAGTAGAGCTTATCAATCGAGGATTACTACATCATATTGCTTACATGTGTTTTCTCATTTCGCTTTTTCCTTGGCATTTACAAAGTGTTTCCTCTATTTACTTGTCCACTTGCTATCATATTTCTATACTCTTCGCACACTGCTATCATACTTCCACTTTGCCATCATCTTCTATTTTCATTTTGCCTTGACAATTTTAATTGTTTGCTTGCTTGCATTCTGAATTTGTCATAACATTTTCACCATTACACCTTCACTACATTTCACCGTATATTCACACTATTTGCCACTTTATTCCCATTTTTTTATACTAATTTACTTATTTTCCTTTTAGTTAGTGATTTTTTTGCCTTGAGAAAGTTGATTTGAATTTTTCTTATAATCCTCGTAAGAACGATATTCACTCACCCTTTATTACATTGAACGATTGTGTATACTTGTATATATTTTCGCGTAATTTATAGCACTACAAATCTACTTTTACGATGATTTATTGTACAATCAAAACCGTTGATAAAAAAATTTACAAAGTTGATTTTTTCCACCTTCATTCGTACATAAATATAGAATATAATTAGAAAAAACAAAGATTTTCATAATAATTCCAGAATTTTCTATGGATAAGGTTTTATTTTTTCTTCGCATCTTTAGGATTCATATTTTAATTTTTATTATTTAAGAGCTTTTTTTATGTACTTAATTTTCAAAATTATTTTTTCTTTATTTGAATGTTAGTACCTCACATAATTTTTTTTAATGAAATCAAATTTATTAAAATAAAATATTTGAAATCATATTGTTAAGACATTATATCATGAATCATGTTCATCATGTCATCCATAGTCTTTGTAATCAAGTTCGTTCATCTTTAAATAATTATCTGATAATTACTCACTCATTAATTACATGTAGGAAAGAAGTGATGGTTCACTTTAAAAAAATATGAGATGGATGAATTTGGTTGATTGAGATTACGAATAACGTGATGAAAATGATTCACGATAAAATTTCTCTATATTGTTTATTGTCAAATTGAAAAAAACTATTAGGTGAATTCTATTCACCACGTCATCCATGGTCCTAGACAATCAGATTTATTCATCTTATTTTTTTTCAAAGTGAATCATCACCTCTTTTCTACATATAATTAAAGAGTAAGTAATTATTAATTAATTATTTTAAAATAAACGAATCAGATTAATTAAATCATAAATAACGTAATAAACAAGATTCATGTAATAACTTTTCCTCAACTTGCCAGCCTTGCATGAAGTGTAGTAAAATTTTCCACCTCTAAGCTTATCCGATTTCAACAAGCACCATCTCTGATAGCTACCCACCGAAAACGTGATACATACACAGAATGGTTGCAATAATTGGGGTTTGTTTGGGGTGATAAGTATCCCTATCCATATCCCTATAAGGTCTTCAAATAAAGGTGTTTTTTCCCCTGAGAAATAGGAAAATCATGTCAAAAATTATATTACAAGTTTGATTTATTATATCAGTTAAGTTTTCAATTTTAAATAACTATCTACTATGCTATATTTTTTTATGCTATTAACTTATAGATCTTCATAAATATTTTTTATATTTCATTTAAAAATATTTTTTTAAAATATTAAATTATATAAAATAAGATAAAAATAAATATTTTTCTTTAATTAAAATTATAACTAGTATAATAAATCAATCTAAGATATAATTTCTCTTTTATACAAGGGCTTGTATCTGGGAAAAAGGACAATACTTTTCCCGTCCTTGTCTTCTCAATCCTTATCGTGGTTTGCTAAAATCGTAGTGTATCTTCTCCTTTGTGGATAATGTAACGTGCTGTCTACGGTAATGATTCAAACAATAGTACGTGTGAGAAGAAAGATGTTGTCTTTACCTGGGGATAGAACAATTAAATGGAAGTAGGGACATCAAAGGTTGACTCGACCTGAAAACTCGACTGAAACATATTTGAGTTAGAATTTAGTTTGATTAGAGGATGTAATGATCCGAACTTGATCTGTATCCGACTATTGTTGACCCGAAACTGATTTGGACATGTTACTGTTGTAACTGAACCTGACCTGCATCCGACCGAGAATGACCTGAATTCGATTTGAACCTATTATTGTACACCCGAAACCCGATCTGCATCCGACTGAAACGAACCCGAACTAGAGTCTAACTTGGCAGATATTCGATATTACCCGACTGAATCGACCCGAGACCTGATTTTACTTAACCTGTTTTGAACCTGACCTAATAATTGACCTAACTTATTTTGAACTCGACCTGTTATTGATATGAACCTAATATTTACAAGACTTAATATTTACATGACATGTAATTAAGGATATCTGTAATTTGATAAATTTAAAATATTGATAAATATAATTAAGCTTAAAAAATTAAAATTGAGTATGAACTTAGAGATTTAATTTAGGGATTAATATTTAAATTTAGTATTACATATTAAATTTAATTTATTTATTTAATTTTTTTATTTAGTTTCAGTGTACTTAATTTTGATTATAATTTTAAATTAATATTTCATTTAAAAATTATATTTTTTAAATTTAAATTAATATTTGATTTAATAATTAAATTATTGTAATTATAATAAAAATAATATTTAATTATAATATATTTAATTAAAATGTTAATATCATAACGTGTACAATTACATATTCACATTCATATCAAAATTTTGTGTATAATTATATTTTATCAAATTTTATTATCTTTTATAATAATTATATATTTAAATTGAATTAATTTATTAAACTTAGGATTTAATTAAGCTAAATTAACATCTACAAAACATAAACTATGAAAAGAATTAAAGGAATTATAAAATTAAATATAAATTATTATTAAATTAATCTAAATTATTAATCAATTAAATTAAACCAACACAATTGATAAAAAAAACAATTAATAAAGAAAAAGAGAAAAGATAAAATTTTGGAGGGAAATAGGTCACCCAGTTTTTTAAATTTGGGATTAAGTTACTTTTAACTTGAAAATTTTAGAGGGACAATTATCCAAAATTTTAGAGGGAATTGAAAATAAATGTTTATTATTATATAAAAAAGTAGGAAAAAACAAAATTTTAGAAAAAATTATAATATATAATAAATTTTAAAGGAACATTATTATTATTATTATTATTATTATTATTATTATTATTATTATTATTATTATTATTATTTAAGTATATATTAAAGTATACAAAAAGTATATATTATTACTATATATTATATACATATACATTAATATATTATACATATACATACATACTTATATATTATACACATTAATGTATTATAATGTATTACATATATTATTATAATGTATTATATACGTTATTATTTAAGTATACATAAAGTATATATTAATGTATTATTATGTATATGTTAAAGTACACATTTAAGTATATATTAAAGTTCACATATTAAAGTAAACATTTATATATATAATATATATCTATATATATCTATAAATACACATATATAACTATATAAATATACATATATTAAAGTATATATATTAAAGTACAAGTATACATTCTATATAAAGTAAAATTCCTATATATAGTATATATTTTATGTATAGTAAAAATTCTATAAATAGTATACATTCTGTTTATAGTAAAAATTCTATATATAGTATACATTCTATATATAGTAGCATTTTATATAGTATATATTAAAGTATATACATTTATATTCTAATATCTATTTATAGTATATATGTATATTAAAGTATATTATATATTAAAATATAATGTATATGTATAATTTATTAAAGTATATTATACATATATACTAAAATTTAACTATATTTTTTTCATATTAGTCTTTAGTAGTTTAGATTTTTAACAAATTTTATCATTATTAATTTATAATTTTTTAATTTGGTTCAGTTTTTTAAATATGATCCATTGGATGATTTTTTGTTTATTTTAGTCTTTAAAATTTTATTTTAATTCCATATTGATTATTATTTATTTTTGTAATTTAGTCTAGTGTTTTTAATAAGATGATATTTTATTTTATTCATGTTTTTTTAATTTTAAACTTAAATTCAATCCTTATTAATTTTTATTTTTTAATTTAGTACAATATTTATTTTTTCTTGTCCCTAAGACTTTATTTTTATTTGAAATTGAACTCATTCTTTTTTTAGGATAATTTAATCCAATATTTATGATTTTCATTTTATATTTTGTTAATTATAGTCCCTAGAACTCTATTCTTATTCCAAATTGACCCCTATTCGTTTTTTTAATTTAGTCTATTGTTTTTAATGTCATGATATTTTATTTATCTCCGAAATTTGAATTTATTAATTTTTTATTTTTGTAATTTAGTCTAATTTTTAAGATATGAATCATTTGATGATATTTTTGTTTAGTCTAGTGCCTAATATTTATTTTTAATGTGATTTATATCATTGAAGACATTAGATGTTAAATAATTAATTCGAATTGAATGATCAACCCAAAGTCTATCGACTATTTGTACCAAACTCAAACTTAATATGAATTCAAAATCTAAATTAATCTGACATGAAATAAAACTGACTTGAAATAAACCCGACCTAAAATGAACCTACTAAATATCTGATTTTGACCCGAACCATTTGAACCTGACTTGAAATGAACCTGACCTGAAATAGACCCGACCTGAAATGAACCTACTAAATATCTGATTTTGACCCGAACCGTTTGAACTTGACCTGAAATGAACCTGACTTGAAATAGACCCGACATGAAATGAACCCGACCTAAAATAGAACTAACCTGAAATTAACCCGTACCCAACCTAAATCGTGTCAAAACATTAAATCAACTTGAAATGACATGTATCCGATTTTACCTGATCTGAAAGTATTTGACCTTCAACCCATCCGATTAACTATTTTTACATCCCTAAACAGAAGAAACAAACATTTCCTTGTTACAAAACTCATCAAACTCAATGAAAAAAATTTGGAAGTGCAAGTATATAATGTTATCCTGCATAAATTATAACGTAGTATAATGATGGTGTAGACCAAGGGTGATAATGTTAACAAGCCAAATGGAACCCAAATCTGATAAGTACAACTCGAAAATAATTATATTGGGTTTATTTTAGGTTTGAGACTTGGCGAGTTTTAAATTTTAAGTTCGAAATTGACTTGAAAATAATATTATAGGGCTCGGCTTGGGCTTGAAGCTTGTCGGGCTCGGCTCCGCTCAAAATGAATAATTTTACTATATTTTTTTTTATGAAAGATGGGACCTCGTTAAAAAATTCTTTCATAACCAACATTGAAACAAAATTTAATATCGGAAAATGGAAAAAGAGTTTCCAAAATTAGATTAATGCAAATAAACAAGAAATATTCTTACAATATAAAAATACACTGCGGAATTTATTTTAGTCAATTTATTTTTAGTGTATTTTTCCTAATTTATTTTATTATTTTTATTAAAGAATTTACTTTTAGTATTTATATAATTATTTTAAGTTTTTTTAGGAGTTTTTCAAGTCAAGTTTGGATTGACTCAGCTCAAATCGAACCTGAGCCCAATTCGAGCTCACTCGATGATGCGCTCCAACTTTCCAATTGATATTTTAAAGAAAGCTTTGATTTTCCCGAACGTGAATGCTAGTAGGCTTTTTCCTCCGAATGCTTTCTTGAAAATAAGAGATAAAGAAGATGGTAAGGAATGATGCAGAAGCTCGGAAGTTTGGCGAACGGATGAAGGAAAGGAAATAGGTGTTAGAATGATGTTTAAGATGTGTTTGGGATGATGGTGAAAATATAATTGATGGTGGTGAAAAAGATATTATTCAAAGGTTTAAAAGAACTTATGCTAAAGAGGATAAATCAGATATTATAGAAGGCTTTGAGAGTGGTAAGACTTAAATCAATTGGTTATAAAAATAAAATAAAATTCAAAAGTATAGAGATGATGGTAGAAGACGTCACAAACCTGAAAAGGTTTGATAAGTCAAAGAATTCTATAAAGAACAAGTTTAAGAGATAAACTCACAAAGATAATTAATATTACAAAAAGATGTGTTTACAAACCGAGTTATCTTTATTTCCTTTGTAATGTGTCCTACAAATAAACATTCAAAATAATATAAGTACATTAATCAAATAAAAATAAATATAAGCATAAGGACTAATATGTGTTTATAAACTAATAATGCATGAATAATCTTAAAATTGTAATGTAATGCATGTAAAGGAATGTAAAAATGTGGTTTAGAATAAAATACATGAATAACACTACTTAATATGTAACATATATAAGATATAGTAAATAAATAGAATAAAAAGTGATCTAGTAAAAAAACAATATAAATAGAATAGAAAGTGAGCTAGTAAAAATCCTCTTTTCTTTCATCTTCATGAGACAAGATGAAAGCATAGTGAATATGAATAAAATCGTGTATATATCACTTGAGCCGAGCTTTGATCGAGTATAACTAGAGTAACTTACAAACCGATTACACTCATTATCAACCCTAGGTAAACATGAGGAGGTTGCCAATTATCAATTTATTTTTTTTGGAAGATGATCCTAACTTGTTATTGTTGTCACTAATTTTTGTTTCCAAATCGAATTTGATTAAAATTATGAAAGAAATTACCCCCAAGATTAACTCCAAATCAGAATTAAAGGAAAAGAGGAAACATGTCAACTTGGATATGAAAAAATTAAGGAAATATCATTTTCATATCAATTAGAATCAGTGAAAGATGAAAAAGGGAAAGAGATAAATCAAATTTGGAGAGGAATCGTATTAAGATTATTTTGGTTGTTTTTTACCTAAAAATTAGTGATTTGGGGTATTAATTTTGATTATTTTTCATGTATTTGTGGGTTGAAAATGCTATATAAACCTTTCCCCTTCACTTGTAAATCACACACCAAACACAACCACAACTCCTACACCACATCTTCATACACAATTCTTTCACATAGAGAGTTTTTTAGTTTATTTTAAAAAATATTAAGAGAATTGAGAGAGCTTTTGGAAGAATTGTGCTTAGGCTTTTTTATTTGGATTTGAATTGAAATAGAATCTTAAAACATTTGTTTGAGGTATTTGATCTACTTAGTAATTTACTTTGCTTTTTTTTTTATATTGTCCTAAATTTTTTTAAAAAAGGAAAAATGTTTTTACAGTTCTTCGATTCATGAAAAATATAGATGAAAAATTAAGATAATTTTAAACTTGAATATTTTGATCTTTGTTTTAAAATATATGTTGGTGGATTTTGTTTTTGTGCTTTGAACATATTTTAAACAAAAGTGGTACATTTGATTTTATTAAATTCCTACACAATTTTTTATTTCATAACGTCTTTTTTAAACATTCTTTAAACTTGATATATAATTTTAATCTGGTTTTAATTTAGTTATCGTTATCTTAAATTTTTTAATTTTAATTGTTAAACCTATTATATTTCTTTTTTATATTAGTTTATATAAACATCTAGGTTTAGGTTCTCTATTGTTAGAGCCTTAGTAAATTTAGAGCTTAAAGTTTAATAAAATTTCTCTTCACCCAAATTCGTAAAATACACTTAACTACACTTAACACCAATAGGTAGGTAAAATTCATTTAGATATTTTCTTAGGTTAGTAATAATTAATTTAGAAGAATAAAAGATTTGAACACACCAATTGCATTTATGATTGTTGGTGCGAGTAGGAAGTCCTACACCTCTATGGTGCAATCATACACCTTTGTCAAGTTGTAATATTTAAGATATCGATCCCACAAGGACTAGATACCCATGCAACTTATCTTTCCTGCACTAAGAAAAGTAAAGACAAATATTTTGATTAGAAATATGAGTAACTAGAATAACGAAAATAACTAAAATAATTGATTAGAACTCAAGATATGATGGAAAGGCTAGGTTAACTACTTCGTAGTGTGGAATCCAGTTGTACAATATTCTCTTCTTACCAATGCATCAGTTGAAGTACCTCCTCGGTGGTTCGCTAAATGTTCTTGGCTGTCTCGGCGGATTATGCCTTGTCGACAATTCAACAACTCATAGTTCGATAGAGCATCCTTTATATTGCCTCATCCTTATCCCTAATTTGAAGTACTATTGAAGACCACTTCTTGTTGATACCTCCCGGCGTGAATCAAGGTTGAAAGAAAATCGATGATATGCTTCATTTTAGTCGTTGTAATCCTAATTGTCTTATCTCTAAGCCGGATTAACCAATGCCCAAGAGCAAAGATCGTACTCACTCGTTTCGTGAGCCTAACTATCCCTAGTATAGAAAAATGGGTTTTTCCTCGCAAACTTATCTTTTGAGCTCGTGATAAATGCATAAAAGTCCTAATTTTTATTTCATATTTTCTCTCAATTATTGTTAGTGATGAACAAATTTAATAGCAATAAAGGATAATTCTACATATTTTCTATATTTTCACATCTAAGCAATTAAATTATTTTTTTTATACATTATTTGGTATAAAACAGGTACAGTTAATTATTTTCTTTCTTTGACAGGAAATAAACCTACAGGTAATGCCAAATAATATCGATAGATGCTGGAAGCTAGAACTGATTGTAGATAAGCACCCACCAAGGCAACACATTAACTACCGCAGCAGCAGAATAAAGATGAAAAATGATGTTCGATAGATAGAGAATAAAGTGTCGATTTTATATAACAGACAAAAATGAGAAAAGAAAGAGTCAAGCCATGGTCAAATTCAACAAAAGTCAAAGAATTCAAAGAGGAGTAAAATTAGAAAATAGAATAAAGAGTTGTAATTTAATATGAAAATGTATTCTATTTGTAATAACCATTTTTTTCGGGATTGGAACGAACCCTAAACCTAATCCCTAAACCAAAACCCCAAACTAAATCCTTAAACCTTATCCCTAAATTATAATATTAAATTATATAATATAAATAAATAAACTATAAATCCAAAAAAATATATTATTATTCCCTTAATTTTAAAATTCAAAAAATATATGTATTATACAATAAATGATAATTAAATAGTCCATTACAAATTAACCAAACCCATTACTCTTAAAATCCATTTACATTATCCTTACCCAAACCAATATACCAAGCCCATTACACATCAGCCCGACAATTATAACCTAATCCAATTTCCATCCCCTTAAAACTAGACCACCACCAATTTCCTTAGCCCAACCGGTAGCCCAAATAAGTGACCCTTAACCCATTACAACCATACCCAAACCCGAGCACATCACCCACAACCCGAATATCCAACCCGTCTGACCCGGATATCGACCCGAACACCTTTTGACTGCCACAACCGTTTGAATTCCAAAAGGCTCTGGAATTTGTCTCTTGGGCTCCTAAAGCTTATTCACATCCCGTTCGCCAGAGAGCCACCCCAGCAATGATTCCGGCCGCGCCAGAGCCACCTTATAGCCACATCAGCAATTCTTCAGCCACGTCAACTGATCCATTCTCCCCTATAGAACCGACCAAGAAACGAAAGGACAGTGGCTCTTTCCTCTCCGCCACAATCGACCGAAATGAAGGACAAAATTGGTCCCCTCCTCTCGATCGTACTCCAGCAAGCAAAAGAAGACAAGCAAATCAAATAGCCAAAATCAGTTTCTCTTTATTTTATTTCAGTGTAATTGGCTATAAAGCCAAAGTAAGCATCAAATGTAACCCCAGACGAGATTTCTCTAAAGAAATGAAAACAAAGAATTTCCAGAGCAATTTTACATCTATTTCGAATAGAAATTTTAGGGTTAGGTTTTACCTTTGAAGGTCACACCAGTTCCCGTCGCCGGCACCTTCGTCTTCATCATCTTCTCCTTTATTTTCTTACTCTAACTCCGTTTTCAAAAAGGGGGTTTGTTTTAAAAAAGGGTTTTCGAAAATAAGAAGGTTTTTGTTTCGGTTTCAAGAGATTTGATTCGAAAAAGAGGATTTCGTTTTAGATTTGAATGTTTTCGGCGCTTTCAAACAAGAAAAAGAGATTCTTTTTGGCTCACCGGTCGCCGCTCGCGGCGGCAGATACGGTGGTCAGTTTTTGAAAAACTAAAAGGGGTTGGGGTTTGTTTGCCAGAGCATTCATGCTCTTCATTTCTTATTTCTGAGAAGAATGAAGGGAGATGGCCATTTGGCCTATATTTTTCATATATGTATATGCCTTGCAAAACGGCGTCATTTTAACCCCATTAGACCCGCGTGGTAACCCGAACCGGAGGGAACGATCCGCGCATTATGATCAATGGTCTAATTACAGATTGAGTCCCTTAGTTGTTTAGTCTTTTCGACTTTAGTGTTGGTTTAATATATGTTTTAGCTCGTATTTGTTTTTCTCTTTTAGTTTCACCCTTTTATATCTTGTTTTCATTTCGAATCAATCCTTTAATTTTACTTTCTATTTTGTTTTAGTCCTTTTGCTCATCATATATCCATTTTATATTATTTAATTTTTCATATGTATAACTTACCTTTTTTTTAATATTTATTATTTTTTTTCTTTGAATCTTTTGCTTAATGTATGTTTATTTTTAAATCAAAATCAATTTTCCTTTTTACTTTAGTTTCCATTATTTATTCTTTACCTTTTCTAATAGTGTTTAATGTTTTTTCCTTATTTAATGCCTTGGGATAGACATAAAAGTTTTTATTCTTTGATTTTGAAAATTAATTTAAATATTTTTTTTACCTTCCCAAAATAGCTTTTAATTCCTTAATTTGACTTTCATCTCTTTAATACTAGATAGACTTTTTTTTATTTATTTCCCTTTATTCGTTTGTTTCTAATTCAATAATATATTTCATTACCTTATTTATTTTCCAACCGTTGATTCATTGTTTATTTTACTCATAATAATTTTCCTTACTTTATTATAATACTTAGTGATCATTAATATCGTGTATTAATTACTATAATATATATATCATAATATCATACGTTTATTTGTTACTTTGTTTATATTTATTATATTTTACTATGTATGTATTATTAAATATACAATTATTTGTTACTTTGTTTATATTTATTATATTTTACTATGTATGTATTATTAAATATACAATTATGTTATATATTATAATAATATTATATAGGTATATACTATTATTATTTACGTTATGTATGCTAATCTTATATTATTGTTTTTATTATATATTGTTATATTAATATTTATTTATATTTATGCATTTATAGTATTATGTTATTTATTTATTTGTTCGGTCGGTTTTACCGTGACCCGCAACGGGGAATGATCCTTATTATTTATAGCCCGTTTAGTGTAAATAACTAACACCTAACATTTTATTTTTTGTATTTAATTTTTCGCATTTTAATTTCTTGTAATTTATTTTTTCGTATCTAACATCTAACATTTAGTTTATCGCATTTACTTTCTCGCAATTTAATTTATCGCTATTTATACTTGTTGTAATTTAATTTATGTGCTTTACTTTCCCGCATTTATTTATATTTGTAAATTTGTATATATTTGTTCAACATATGACACATTAACTTAATTAATAAAAAATGTGGTATCTCAATATTCGGTCGTAACGGGCCCGACACCAAACGTAGTGGTGACGGTGTATGCGTTTACCTTCGAATATCGAGGTCTTTGAAATATATTTGCATTCTTAAACGGATAATAAATTAATATTTGAACTTGCAAATTTCCAATTCGGGCAATTATATTCAATTAGGTACCAATTTTTGGGCGGTGTGGGGTATTTTTATATCCCATCCGTAACCGACTTCCGAACCCATTTTTAAAGAATCTCTGGTTCAACGGTTTCCGGTCTACCAAAGTGACCAGTGGCGAATCCAGTCTTTTTCAAAATAAATTCTTCTTTTTTATCCTTTTTTTTAAACCTAAATTATTTTATTTTTGAACCTTATTTTTTAAAATCCTGATTTTCCAAATAAAAATCCCAATTTTTCCAATTCACCATTTTTAACCTAAATTCTCAATTCTTTAAACCTAGTCCCTAGTCCCAATTTTTAATCCATAATTTCAAACAAAGATATTTTTTAACGACACCGACATACTACATACCCTTTATATTTTTAATATTTTTTAGGGTCGTTACACTATTCCTTTTAGAACTCCTAGTGTTTATGGATACTTTAACCTAGGTTTGGCCTATATAAAGCAAGCCTTTAGATTTAGAGAAGCACGTCTATTCTCATAGAATAAACCCTTAGCCACCGACAAGCTCATCATGTTCTAAACTCTCTTTGAGGCTTATGTTATTTGTGGAGTAGTTCGGAAAAAAAGTTGTAATTTAGTTGATATTTATTAATGCAAACCTGCTTTTCATAGTTTATTCTCTCTTGATTCTCACTCTTTTTTGCATACGAGCTCGAGAAATAAGTTTGCGAGGAAAAATCTATTTTTCTAGACTAGGTATAGTTAGGCTTACAAAACAAGAAAATACAATCTTTTCTCACGGGCATTGACTAATCCAAAAGGATTTCAGGGACTAAGAAAAAGTATACCATCGGTTATTGCTCATCCTAGATTCACGCTGGAATATATTATCAAGACGTGGTTTTCAATAGTTATCCGAATTAGGGATAAGTAGACACTTAAGGATTCCCTGTCGAACTATGAGAAGTTGAGTTTTCGACAAGGCATAACCCCACCGAGGCAGCTAAGGCGACCCTTCGAGTGACCCGTCGCGGTGGCAGTTCAACCCTATGCATTAATAAGTGGATAACATTTACAAATGGATTCCCCTCTACAAAGCAACCGACCTAGCCTTACTTATTTCATCGTGATTTTTATTAGTTATTTAGTTTTTCTTCTTTTACTTCAATCACTCATTAAACAAATACTTGTTTCTTTTATTTTCCAAGTGCAGGAATAGTGTTCCGCGTAGGTAATTCAGTCCCTGTGGGATCGATATCTTAAATATTATAACTTGGCAAAAGGTGGAAGCTTAATTTAATTATACAAGACTCCAAAGCCGTCACCAGCTCATATGCAAGAAAGAGTAATTACCAAGAGTGAATAAACTATAAATTCTAAAATAGCATTAATAAAACTTGAATAAGTATAACCTTCTTCCACAAATACTCCACAAGTAACCTAAGCCTTAGGAAGAATTTAGAATATGGTGATGGTGGTGGCTTCTATGATTCCAATCGATGGAGATGAGTTGCCTCTCCTAGGTCTAAGGGTCGATTTATATCAAAGCTTAGGTCAAAACTTCCCATAAGTGATAGGAATTATAATAGTAATAAAATACAATTTTATATAAAATACAAGATCTTTATTTTATTTCCTAAATTTACTCCTTTTAGAATCTTGAAATCCCGTAGCTTTGACCATGGCTCGACTTTCTTTCCTTTGCTTTGTTTCTTATCTAACTTGGTTCACTGGATTCAACTCTTTATTCTCTATTTATCGCACACCACATGTCTTCATTGTTGTGCTGCCATGGCAATCGATCTACTAACCTTTCGGGTGTTTCTCTACATCTGATCTTATCTGCATTCTTCATTCAGCATCTGTCGATGGTATCTGGTATCATTAGGAGGTCTATTTCCTGTCTAAGAGAGAAAACCGTAACTATATCCATTTTCTACCAAATAATCTATAAAACAATAATTAAGCACTTGATGTTGAAATATAGAAATTATATAGAATTATCCAATATTACCATTAAAGTCTATTAATTACAAGAAATAATTAAGTGAAAAGTGTTACAAAATATAGGACTTTTGCAAACTTATCAATTGTTTGTAAAAAGTAAAACTTGATTAATGTGGCATTCTACCAAAGGATGTAACAAGTTAGTGCCATAAATATTGGTGTAATTAAAGTTTACTCTCTTGACAGTGAGGTCTTTAAAATGGAATCAAATTCATAAATGGACAATAACTTAAATTTTAAACAAACTTACAAATTCTAACATTAAAACGTTTTGTACTCTGCTAGGTATCAGATTTTGGGCGTTGTGGGGTGTTAACCCTTCCTACACATAACCGACTCCTTAACCAGTTTTTTAGTTTTCACAGACCAAAAATATTGTTTTAATATAACAAAATAATTTTATTAAAATGATCTATATATAGGTGATCCAATATTACCGTTTAAAAAGGATGGTTGTTGATTATTGTTTTGTTTCCTTAAAGAAAAAACATCGAGCCACTTGAAAAAGGGGTTGCGACAGTAATATTAGTAATTTTAAATAATAATTGATGGAAAAAATTTAATGAGAATGAATTAAAATTTTAGTCACCTTATTACATGTTTAAAGTTAGGTGATCAAACAATAAATCTATTAAATTTTTGATAATTATTTATGTTTATTTTATTTTATATATTTTTATAATTGAGAATAAATTAATAGGATGCGTAAATTTAAATGTTTAAATTTGTTGAATTTTAAAACTATCCCTTCTTATTAAAGGGGAAAAGAGTACCTCAAACTACTTATTATTATTGAAAATCAAATTGCACAGTTCAACACCATAGTACAAAACAATAACTGTGAGAGGCATCAACCAAGTTACCCGAAATCAAAAGTGAGATCAAAAGTTAATGCCCATCATTAACAAACCCATGTCAACAAATTCCTAATTTGACCAATCGATCAACCTCAATAATATTAACCTAATAGAATAGGTAAATATTGAGAATTAAATATCTTAAACTAACGTCAATATTTTCAATAATTTAACATAATAGCGATCAAAATAATCCATGTTTATAACATTATAAAAAATTAAATATTTTTAAATTTGTGTGACCAAAATAACAACCTAGTATAATTGAGTGTGTTACGACCCAGATTCAGATCTGAGTGTCATATTAACCCCAAGTGTTGGACTTTGATGTTTGGGTCCCGAGTTTGAGTTTTGGGCCTTGTCGGGCCTTATGCTTTTTGCTCTTTCAGTGGTTTTGGGCCTTATGAGTTTTTTAGAGGGTAGTTAAGTAATTTAGGAAAATAAGAAAGAGTGATGGGGAGATGGTTTAATGGTTTTCTGTAGAGGTGATATCATCCTTTTTCCCATTTTCTTTCCTCATCCCTCCATCTTTGTAAGAAAAGAAGTGAGAAAAAGGTTTAATCTTTGTTGTGATAACCTGAGAATCTAGTTTTGGTGTTGAAGGTGAAGTTATGGAGCTTGGAGAAATCTATCTACAAAGGTAAAATTGTATGAGGTTGAGAGAAAGTGAAGTTTAAGATTGAGAGTTGAGTCATGAACGGGAAAGGAGTTTTGGAAGCTTAAATCTTAGTTTTCCTGTATCTTTAAGCTTTGAGAATCACCCTTCAATGGTGTCTAATGGTTGGTTTGACATCTCATTGTAGAAAAGGAAGTTGAAGGGCCTTCAAGGAGCTTAGGAAAAGAAAAAAATCTTGAATAAGAGGAAGAGAACGTCTTTATGTTGTTTTGCTTCTCCTCCAACTCTTAAACATCATGCAATTTCATAGCTTTTCATATGTTGCATGTAAGATGACTTGTATGAGTGTTTGAATGCTTAAGAAACCCTTTGATGGTAGAATTATGAATTGTTGATGAACCTCCATTTTTAAGGTGTAAACATGTTTAAATTTACCCCCTAGTGTGTATGAATGGTTTGAGGATTAATGGCATTGAGTTGGGTAGAGTTCTAAGCGAATTAAGGGTCCAGACCTGTATTTTTTACAGAAGTTTCGATACCTTTGACAGGCTTATCGAAACCCTAGAGAGAAAAATAAGGACAAGTATATGAGGCATTTTAGAATGCCCTACCCGTGTTTCGAAACCAAAAATTCCAGTGGCAAATCGTTTCGATACCTCTTTAGGGGAGTACTGAAACAGGGGTGCGTATCGATACCCCCCATAGGTTTATAGATACGGGTAGATTTCCTTTAGCTTTTATAGAAGTCATCGTCGTAGAGTATTGATATGCAAAGGGAAGTGTATCGATATTGGAGCGTTCCGATACCCCATTTACAGACGTAATGATACCTATGGGTAATTTAACTGAGTTTTTAAGGATTAAGTTTGGGGGTTATACAATTTATGTTATGGGACCCTATGGGTTAATTAGGCTATAAAATGAATACTAAAACTGAGAAGTTGATTTTTAACCCGTTTATGAGACAATCGATTAATGACTTGACATTTGTGGTATATGTGGTATTTGAAACCAATAAAGAATTGGTGTGATACACATAAGTTATTTGGTTTACTAGGAACCTTGCTTAGCGCTGATGGGTTTCCCAGATATATACTATTATGAGATATGATAAACTAGTAACATTGCTTAGTGTTGATGGGTTACTAGAGTTAATACTATATGGAAGATAAATTGGTAACCTTTCTTAGTGTTGATGGGTCCCTTACTAATATACTAATACTAGGTGATACCGAAAACCCTATATAAATATGATACTTGATTTATAAGATACCGTGTTGACTTTTATTGCTATGTATATACTATATGCCGATAATATGCATGTATGATTTCTCGTGTTTAGGTGAATATGGTAGCGCCATAGTACTCATGCCATATCCTCATTCATGTTACATATTCTTATTTATGTTATGTGTGATGTTAACCAATTGGTGGAGTGCCCACTAAGCTTCTATAGCTCAGCGTTTCAAAATGTTTTTTCGTGCATAGGTTAGGAAAGCTTGGATCGGAGGAATATCATCGTGGTTGGTTTCAAAATCGACTAGTAGTCCGAATATTTTTACTAGATGTAATAGGTCATGTACTTGTAGGAGACTATATGTGTAATTGTAACTTTCTTTTTATTTTATTTCGAGTCGAATGCTTTTCAAGTTGTAATATTTTGATGCTTCAACTACTTTTAATTACTTAGATTTATTTTTTGAATTGGATTTGAAATTATGAACTTATGATGGACTTGGATTTGAACTTGTACTTTTGAGCTTTTTAAAATAAAATTTTGAAGTACAAGTTTTGGTCGAAGGCCCAATGTGACACTGAGTCGAGGGTTTTACATTTAGTGATATCAAATATTAGGTTTAGTCGGTTCTTGGAAGTCTCCGGGGGAGTCCAATATGGTATATAGGTTTCAGATAAGTACATGCCCATGAGTCGGAGTCATACTTGCTTTAATGCTAAAAATTTGATGGTGTAACCTCGTTTGTTTGATGTGCAATAAGAAAAATGCCAAGGAGAGTATGAGGCGTTGAGGAAAGTTGAGGTTCCCGGGAAGGGGATTATGATGATGATGAGTATGAACACGCTGAGGAAGCACCTTCGGATGATGCGGTTGGTCAAGGGGCCAACTACTTCTTATAGTTGAACTAGGCTTTAAGCCGAATCATAAGAGCTATACTGAGGTCGTCTGATACGCCTCAAGAAGCATCGTTTGAGAGGGTACGAAGGCAAGTAGCTATTGACTTCCACGAGATAGGTCAAGATAACCCTGTGCAATCTAACCAATGGTTACATGAAACCCGTTGGATCATGAGTCAAATAAGGCTAAGGTCAGAGGATAAGTTGTCGTGTGTTTTGTCACTCCTAAAGGGTAATGCACGAGAGTGGTGGAAAACGATGAATATTGGAAAGGATCCTGACCAAACAACATGGAATGAATTCCTCGATGATTTCGAGAAGAAGTATGTGGGCGAGACCCACATCGAGACCTTGAGGGAGCGGTTCACCTATCTTTTGCTAGGGAACCATTCAGTTTTTTCTTTTGAGCAAGATTTCCTACAATTGAGTAAGTATGCTCCGAAGTTGGTGGCCACTGAGAAGATGAAGTGTAAGAGGTTCTTGAAAGGTCTAAGGAATGAGATCCAAACTTATCTCATTGCTAACCCACCTTAAGTCTTTTCAGAGTTGATCGCTAATGCCAAGTCCTTGGAGCCAGTACAAGGGTTGACTTATGGTTCATCTTTCGAGTAGGGAGTTACTAGTGGAAATAACCAAAACTACTCCTACAACTCTCAGTCCTACTCAAGAAGGAATAGAAACCGTTGGAATCAGAATAGAAGAGTTTCTAATCAGGGTGCGAGATCGAATCATAGGTCTGAGTCGGCCTGTAGAAGGAGACAATCTACGTCTTGCCCGATGATGAGCCTAGAGAGTTCTCCGAGGAGTTCAGGTGTTTCGACTTGACCTCAGTATGGGCAAAACCATAGAGGAGAGTGTTAAACCGTGTTCAAAGCTTGTTATCGTTGTGGGTCGACTGAACACCTTATGAAGGACTATCTCGAGAAAACGGTAGTGACGACAGGTCAAGTTCAGAGGAACAACTATCCAAGCCAGAGGGGCGATTCATGTGTTTGGTGGTACCATTCAGTCCACGGAGAGAGCACTAGCTAGGCAGTATGTTGTGCGGGCATAGGAGGACTATACAACTACCGATGTTATCTCAGGTAAGTTTACCTTTTTCTCAGTTCTCATAGTTGCTCTTGTGAACTCGGGGTCTACCCACTCCTATATTCGTAGTAGGATATCACAGCTATGAGGGTTGTCAACCAAGGTCTAAAGATAGGAGTTCGAGTGATAAGCCCGTTGGGTTTAGATGTGTTGGTAGATAAGGTGTATTGGAGGTGTCCGATCGAGGTGCAAGGATCAATCTTCCTAGCAGACTTTATGGTCTTTCCTTTCCAAGACTATGATGCAATCCTAAGGATGGATTGGTTATTCAAACAAGATGCAAGTCTTAGGTGTAGGTCTAAAAGTTTGAAGCTCAGTTTTACGGACGATTCTAAGCTTGTTGTGAGGGGCGAGAGAAATCCTTCTTTGTCGAATGTTGTGTCAGTTTTGTCAGCTCAGCAATTGATCCACCAAGATTGTGAGGCTTTCTTAGCTCACATGGTGGATACGAGGGTCGAGAGTCCGGGGTTGGAGTATTTGAGGACAGGTTGTGAGTATGTTGATGTATTACCCGAGGAGTTTCCCAGTTTACCTCCTGAACTTGAGAATAAATAAACCTGTCAGTTGACACATGATAATAAGATTCACATACTTTTTTGGCCTATTTAAAAGTGATAGAATAACCAAAATAACATGCACACATAAAATACTTGCATAAAACCAAAACATAAACCAAAAATATTTGGTACATAAACTAAAAAATAAACCACATTATAAACTAAAACATAAACCAAATTAAAGAAAATTAAAAAAAAAACATAAACCTATTAGTTCTCATTTTCTGTAGGAGTATATTCATGCTTCAATGTTTACTGAATCTTGATTTGAAAGAATACATAAAATTTAGTACATATGTCCACTAATATAAATAGGCCAACAATTATATAAAATAATAAAAAAATTAACTAACTGTGTAGTTATACCTATGTGCTAGTAAAGTTGCATACTCTAATTTTTTTTAGCAAGATCTTTCCTTTTTAGCAACCTTTTGTATTAATTTGATTCTGATTGAATGTATTAAAGTAATGATTGATTAACCTTGAATATTATCTGATTCACAATTACTATTTAGTCTAATTCATAATAAAATATGATATGTATATTTAGTAATATGGTTCATGTCCTACCACCTATATTTAGAATGCTTCTAAAAAGATTATACAAGAAGAAAAAAGAGGGGTTGGTAAACCAACAACTCAGACTGTAACATTTCGAGGAATACCAAAATATACTGTAAAAAAATATGAAGGGAATAAACCGAATATTAGAACAAATAAGGAAAAGATTGATGGAAATATAAGCATACATAAAATCACTCCAACAATCAATCGAGCAACAAAAATCACCTTATCTTCTATAAAAACTTCTAGAATTTTAAACCTATCGATAAGCTTGTCAGATGCATAATTATATTTTATTTATTATTTTTTTAATCCAAAAATAACACTAAATATACATTTTTTCGGATTAAAAGAGTTGAAACTACCCAAAATATAAATTATGATAAAATCATTCGATTTACAAACTATATAAGAATTACTCCTAGAACCACTTTAAAATCATCTTAACCTTCACTAAGTATATATTGTTAGATGGATTCTCAAACTCATTTTACATATAAATCAAGAGAGTATTATCAGTTAAACTTCTTCAAAGTTAATCATTGATTGTATCACAAAAATATTAACTTTAAGAGTGTGTCTTCTTAGTGCAATCGTAAAAATAAAATAAGCATTAACGAAATTAGGTCTTAGGATTTATTTAAATAGAGAAGTTTTACACCTATTTTTTTATCTTACGTAAATAATTATATATCCACCACGAAAATAAATTATAAAAAAATTCACATCAGTTGCGTCATTAATTTTCTTAACGAATGATGGCTATTTCGAAACCATTTATATTTTTGATTGGTATATTTACCGTTTTTTAAAGAATGATAGTCATTTCGACAATAACCCCATAGTTAAGTATTTTTATGTAGTTTATCCAATAATTTATTAAAGTTAAAAATTTACAATTAAATTTATAAAATATTGATTAAAAATCTGAGTTAATTGCATGATATGTCTTCAAATCATAACCTTCATTCTAAATTAGTCTCTAAAATTCTAAGCATTCTAATTTCAATCTCAACTTATGACTTTTTTCCTAAATTGGTCTTAAAACTTTTGATCATTCTAATTTTATCGTTAAATTAAACTCTTATTCTAAATTAACCTCGAACATTTAATATTTCCAATTTCATTCCCAAAATCCATCAAATTATTAATATATACTTATTGTGCAAATAATATATTCTGACAAATTTACTTAAAATACTTATTTTTTAGGAGAACAATTTAAAATATTTGGACCGCAGAAGTGGGCCGGGGGAGCGGAAAACCAAACCCCTAAGTGGCCTCACTCATGTTTCTTAAGTTTTATTATTATTATTATTATTATTATGGTAAATTGTTTGGGTGACCATCCAACTACAGAGATCATTCCTATTTTGACCACCTAAATAAAATACTCGTCAATAAGATCATCAAATTATTAGAGTCTTTCAATTTTGACAATCCACCGTTAAAATTTAATGGATGAGCTGACATATCAGATAACGAAAATTTATATAATTACGCATTTAATTTATGCTATTTATTTATTATATTAATTTAATTTTAATTTTAATTTAATTCAAAATTATAAGACTCAAATAAAATAATAATACACGTTATCATTTAATTAAATTTTTTTTATTAATTTTAATTTAATATTTTCCTTAAAAACACAAATCTTTTGATATTGATAGTCATTTCCCCTAGTAAAATACTAAAGAGAAGCAATTTAAGAAACCCTAAAATAAGAAAAATTATTAGGTTAACCTTGTTCACCACGTCATTCATGGTTTCAATTAATTAGGATCGTTGATCTCAATTTTTTTTTAAGTATATCACCTCTTTTTTACATGTACTTAATGGGTAGATAATTATTAAGTGATTATTTAAGGATCAACAATCCTGATTACTTAGACCATAAATAACGTGATGAACTGGGTTTAACTAGTAATTCTCTCCTAAACTAGACTCCAATATCCAGCTAAAAAGCACAAAACCAGTTTCCAGATTTTAACTAATTTTCTCTTTATAATCAAATCTTTGACGAATTTATCTTTGAATTTGTTGCACATCACAGATTTACTCAACCACGTGTCTTCGGTGAAGGATGAATTTTTAGTTTAACCTTTTTCCTATATTATTATTATTAGTCTCGGATAAAGTATTTGAGATCATGTTTCATGAGATTGGATTCTCATATTTTTCTATGCAAATTAGATGGATGGAAGGATCATGAGCTTTTTTTAATCAATTCTGAGATCAGAACTATATTCGTTCCAGAAATCTGACTTCCTTGCTCTCTCGCATTATTAATATTTTTTAATTAAAAATTAAGATTTATAAAGATATAACTTGTTTAAACCAAGAAGTTGCAACAGATCATGAATCCATACCACTCCAACAAAATCACAAATCCTAATATTTTATATCCGTGCTTCTGTCATACCATTGAGTATTCAATTCACAAACAAAAGCAAGTTTTGTTATATAAACAGAGCGAAATTCCCCAGGATTCCTGGAAAATTTGAAGCCTGGAATATCTGGGCTATCAGTGTAAGAGATGTTGGCCTTTTCACGTAGGAAGAAAAAATGGCTAGTGTTTTCAGCTATATGTGGAGCGTCTGGTTATGGGGTTTACAACCTGTTGAATTCACCCTCCCTTGTGAAGAAAAAGAAGAGGCTTTTGAAGATCATCGGAGCCCTGGTTTCCTTAGCCGAATTGGTGTCGGATTCCGCCGAGACGATCGATGTCGTCTCCAAGGACTTGAGGGAGTTCATAAAATCTGATTATGATCAAATTCCCAACAGTCTGAAACAAATTTCAAAGATTGTTAGATCAAATGATTTTTCCCAATCTTTAATTACTGCAACTCAGGCCATAACAGTTGGTGTTTCAAGAGGGTATAAGCTAGAATCAGGGAATCGGTCCGAATTGGCGACGAATCCGGTGACTTCAGGCTTTACTGATAAGGTCCTAGACAGGGTTTTTTCTGATTCCGGGACTGGTTTTGTATCTGTCGTTGTTGGTAGCTTTGCTAGGAATCTGATGCTGGGGTTTTGCTCCAATGGTGGAGAAAATGGTGGGTTATCTGGTGTACCAAAATGGGTTTACAATGATAAATGTAAAGAACTAATGGCTGATTGCATACAAAGATTTGTCAGCACTGCGGTTGCGGTCTATATCGACAAGACCATGAACACCAATACTTATGATGAAATGTTTGCCGGAATGACCAATCCAAAACATCATGACAATGTGAGGGACCTGTTGGTTTCAGTTTGTAACGGTGTCGTGGAAACGCTAGTGAGAACGTCTCATCAAGTTTTGACAAGTCCGAACTCAGGTTCTACTATTGCAATCGTTGATCGGAATACCAATGACGGTGGCACGAGAGATTGTTTTGACAACGGAGCATTTAGAGGGAATCAGAGCAATGGGTGGGCATTGAAGCTAAATAAGGTCCCAACCACATGGACAGTTTCAAGAGATAGGAAGTTTGTGTTAGATGTGACTGGGAGTGTTACGGTTGAAACAGTAAGGCATATAGTTGAGTTTCTGTTATTGAAGCTTTCGGACAGTTTGAAGAGAAGCGTTTGTGTTGTCCGAAAGAAGTCGTTGAAAAGGGACAGGTCATCATCCGATATGTCGGTGCGAAATCTTCGGTTATATTCACTGTTTGTCTAGCTATATACTTGTATATCCTAGATGGTAGTAGGATTCTTTTACCTGCATGAATTGAGTTTCCTCTGTCTTCTCAATGAGATCTTTGTCTAAAATTTCCTATATCAGAAGGCCCTGTACGTACGGATATAAAAACAGGTAATTTGATCGGTTCAGGTCGGGTCATGTGAACTCGGATTAAATTGGATACATGTTTATTTCAGGTTGATATAATATTTTGACTTGATTTGAGTAGGGTGCAAATCAATTTCAGGTCAAGTTCATTTTAGGCCAGTTTCATTTCGAGTTAGGTTCATGTCAGGTCGGGTTAATTTCGGTTTCGAATTCTCAATAAGTTTTAGTTTTGTGAAATAGTCGATTTACTTTAGGTTCGATCATTTTTATTGAATTATTTAATGTTGTTTACGAACATGAATCACGATTAAAATAAATATTATGTATTATAATAAACAAAAATATCATCGTTATTTAAAATATTAGTTTAAATTATAAAAATTAAAAATAAAGAAATGTGAAAGAAAAATCTTTAAGAACTAATATGAATAAAAAATATTACACTAAATTACAAAAATATAAAATAACTAAAAGTTAATTTTTATTAAAAATAAAATTTTAAATTGAAATATCTAATTAAATTAGAAATATAAATCATACACTTAATTAAATGAAAAATATTTAAAGGAAAAAGAGTTAAAAAATTAATTCTCAAACCAAAAAATTTGGGTGGGTTTTTTCCTTTTTTTCATTCATTTTAATTAAAAAATAATTGATTAAAAAAAGGAAAATAACAAAATTTTAGAGTGACTATTTTAATTTATATAAGTATCTCATAAATTTTATTTCGGATATAAAAATTATTTACCCCATAATAATATTTAATCCTTAAAAAAATTATATGAAATTGAGCAATATTTTTTTTTAATTTTTTATTTTTTTCTATTAATTTCAATATGTTATGAATTTAAAAAGTAAAAATTAATTTAAATAGTAAAAATTGAATAATATTTATTTCCATTTTAAATATAAAAAATAATAATTTAAATAGTTAAAATTAATTTAAATAGTAAAAATATATAATATATAAATTAATTTTCTAACTTAAATATTAACTAAATTTATATATAAATCTTATTCTCAAGCTCAAGCCCAAGAATAACTTAATTAATTATTGAATAAGTTGAAGATCAATCACTAAACAAATTCCATAAGTCTAATTTTCTATTCCCTAAACTAATTCACAAAGATCAATCCCTGAATTAATTTTCAAAGTTCAATTTCCTATTTCTTAAATTAATTTCTTAAGTTCAAATTTTTAATCCCTAAATTAATTCCTTAAGCTCAATTCTTTAATCCCTACACTAATTCTCTAAGCTCAATCAATAAATTAGTTTCTTAAGCCTAATTCCTCAATTCCTAAACTAATTTCTTAAACAAAATCCTTAAACTAATTCTCTAAGCTATATATTAATTTTCAAATCCAATTTCTTATCCCTATACTATTTCCTAAACTCAATACTAATTTTTTAAGTACAATACTAATTGCATAAAACATAAAAAAATTAAAAATAATATTAAATACTTTTTAAGGACCTAAATATATAAAATATAAAAAAATAAATTAAAAAAATAATATTAAATAATTTTTTATTTAGGTATTTAAATAATTTATAATAAAAATTAAATATTAAATACGTTTAAATATTAATTAAATATATAATATTTAAGGACCTAATTTTACACAATATAAAAATAGTTCATGATTTAAATTAAATTAGGACTAAATTGAATAAAAAATAAAATTGAAAGATTAATTTTCGAATGATCAAGATCAAATTGAAATAGTTTTAAAATAAAAAATATATATAATTTTAATTAAATAAGGACTAAATTGAATAAAAAATTAAAATTAGAAGTTTAATTTTCGAGTGATCAGGGTTAAATTGAAATATTTTAAAATATATAATTATATTTTAATTAAATGAGGACAAAATTGAATAAAAAAATAAAATTTGAAGCTTAATTTTTGAGTGATCAGGATAAAATTGAAAACAATTATAAAATAAGGTGTATAACAGCGCGAGATACAATTTTTTAGACACAATCTGTATTAAAGTGTGTAGACCTTTTTATCCGACTCAAATTATCGTCAAACGGATATTTAAATCTAATATTTTTATATTTTTAATTGATTATATTTAATCAAATTTTATTATTTTATTATATATTAAATAATAATATTGTTCTTCCGAAATTTATTATATTTTATAATTGTCTCTAAAATTTTGTTTTTTCTCTCTTTTTTATATAATAATCAAAGTTTATTTATAATTCCTTCTAAAATTTTGGGATTTATATTTTCTCCAAAAATTTTAAACTAAAAGTAAATTTTTCTCAAACTTAAAAAATGATTGACGTTTTTTTCCTCTAACTAAAATTTTATCTTTTTTATCAATTGTTTTTTTCCCAATTATTTTAGTTTAATTCAATTAAGTCCTAATTTAGATTAATTTAATACAAATCTATATTTAATTTTAAAATTCTTTTAATTATGTTTGTAATTTATACTTTTTGAGATTTCAGTTTAGCTTAATTAAATCTTAAGTTTAATAAGTTAATTTATCAAACCATAGATATTAATTACATGTCACGTAAATATCAAGTTTTGTTAATATTAGTTCAGATCAATAACAATTCGGATTCAAAACAAATCGGGTCAATTATCAGGTCAGGTTCAAAACAGGTCGGGTAAAATCAGATCTCGGGTTGATTCAATCGTATAATATCGATTATCTATCAGATCAGACTCGAGTTCGGATTTTCTTTAGTTTGGAACATATCGAGTTTCGAGTCCACAATAACAGTTTCAAATTGAGTTTGTGTCTTTCTCTATTGGATGCAGGTTAGGTTCAGTTAGAATAATAACAAGTTCAATTTAGATTCGGATCAATAATATTCAGATATAGATCGAGTTCAAATCATTACATCCTCAAGTCAAACTATATTTTAACTCAAACAAATTTTAGTTAAATTTTCTAGTCAAATCAATTTTTAGATCCCTACTTGTACGTATATTTTTTTTACTCCATTAAAATGATGTCAAGTTAGCTCGTTTAGTTTATTCTTATATTTTAGTCTTAGCTTCCTCTATATTTATTAGGGTAAACTACATAAGGGTCCATCGATTATACCTTAGTTATCATTTATATCCCTGACTATCAAATGTTACAAATTGATCTATTGACTAATTTTTTAATACAAATTGATCTTGTACCGTTAAAAAATTGACGAAAAGTTTAGATGAACGTTAACTTGCTGAGTTGGTTGCTGAGTAGGCTTAAATGATTTTTTATTCTAATAACTTTCTATGTCATAGGTATTAACCATTAAAAAATCTTAATTTTCTATTGTCGCTTCCAATACAATCAAAGCCCCCCTCTCTCTTTTTCCCCACCATTCTTCCTCCAATGCCTATCAAGTTCTTAGAAACTTAGCAATTTCTTCAGCTTCAAGAGCCCACCATCTAAAATACCACAACCCCAAAGTCAATGTCGAAGTCAATATTTCTTCTTTTCTTATCAAAACTCCACTTTTACCTCACAGTTATGGCGGGTACACATCTCTTTTAGCTTTGAAACTTCGTCTCAACCCTTTATTTTCATCATGGACACCGACAATAACTTTTTCTGGTTTTCTTGCACATCTCATTATCTTTATTTTCAGTGCACGTTTTTTCAATGTTGATCCTGCAAAAATTCTCACTTTTGTTCCTAAACTTTCATCTTTCAAAAAACTTGTGGGTTGCAAAAGCTAAGTGTAGTTGACTTTTTGGCCCCAACGTCCAATCTCGTTGTTAAAACTGTGTGTAACACCCGACCCGGATGTCACATTGGGCCTCTGGCCCAAAACCTGTAATCCAAAATTTCTTTTCAAAGCCCATCAAATAAAATCAAATTCAAGTTCAAATACGATTCATAAAATTCATTAAGTTAAAACATAGCCCAAAATAATAGTAAGAAATCGGAGCTCCCGAAATTAAAATAAACAGAGTTACATTACATAGGGTTCGACATAGTACAAGCCCACTCAATCTAATACATGTACTCTGACAACACGGTCGATGTTGAAATTCGAACCTAGATGGTGCTCCACGAACCGGCTTCACCTAACCTACGCACGAAAACATATTTCGAACGCTGATCTACGAAAGCTTAGTGGATATGCCGAACTCGACCAACATCATGCATATCATAAGCAGTAAAGCATAACATATAAAATATCGTGCATGATATGATGATCTAGCATGCTTGCCTACCACATGGCATAAACAATGTATAATGACGCACACAACATATGCATGTCAAACAATAACACAAAGTAGAGAGGCCCGCGTCCACACAGCATCGGGATCCTACACTACAAGTAGGGCCCGCGTCCACACAGCATCGGGATCCCATACTCAGGATGAGGCCCGCGTCCACACAGCATCGGGATCCTACATCCAGGATTTGAGGCTCGCGTTCACACAACATCGGGATCCTCCAAATCCCATACTTGGAATGTCACATCGAGTATCATCGAATGAGGCCCGCGTCCACACAGCATCGAGATCCTACATTCAGAATGGTCTTCAAAATCATCACCCGAAATGTCACATCGGATGGCCTTCGACGTGTTGCAACACTTTTGGATATCCGGATTTCCATCAAACAAGGACTCAACACACATAAACGATCCACCTAGGATCCTTACATCAAAACATATCAAGACTTAACATAATTTAGTCATTCAGGGTTTAAATACGTCAATCTTGTGTTAACCATTCATTTCATTAATTATAAGATTCATTGTGACCTTTAATTCTATTATCGAACCTCAAACAAAGCTTATCTCGTCAAGTTTTCACAAGGGTATCGATACCCTTATATGGGGTATCGAACCACCTTGCCTCGATACCTATCTAAAGAAGGCATCGAACCATGGGTATCGATACTAGTGTCGATACCCTTTGACCATTTCCAAAGTCAACGAAAGAGGACCCTCCAGCATCGATACGGGTATCGATGCCATTATGCCACTAGAGGTCCCGGTATCGAACCATGGTTCGATACACTTGGCCACTTAGACTATATCCACTCATGGGTATCGATACCGGTAGCCCGTGTATCGATACCCCTGCACGAAAAGCAGGTCTGCACTTAGAAAATTCCTAGGATTCATTCCCAAACTCGATCCAATCAATCCCAAAGTGTTTCTATTTATTTCTAGAGATGATTAAGGTATTTTAACATCAATTCCAAATCATTTAACACCCAAATCCGAAATCCAGCGTTAAACACCTCTTACAAGCAAACCAAGCATACATACATGGATTTCTATATGCTATGCACACTACCATGAAATGCAAGATAATTAGAAGAGTTGGGAGTACCAACCTTAAGCAAACAGCAACCAAAACGTCCTCCCTTAACTTCCTCAAGCTCTTCCTTTCCTTATGCTTGTTGATGGCTCACCACCCTCTTTCTCTACAAGAGAAAGATAAACAACTATTAGGAACGTTTTGGGGATGAATTCTAAGGCTTAAAACACTATAAAACCCATATTTTAAGCTCTCAAAACCCATTCCCGAACTCAACTTAAACCCCCACTTAAACCTTCATCTTTGCCAAACCAAACCGTTTTTACCTTTTTGGATAGATCTTAAACACCTATACAACTCCCTCTCTTGCACCAAAACATGATTCTTAGAAAATCACACAAAGATCAAACCTTTTTCACTCTTCAACTAGGGTGAGATGAAGAAGATGAAGAGAAAAGCTTCCCTATGACCTCACTCTCTTACATTCTCTGCAGCACACACACCACTCTCCTCTCTTCTCTTGCCTTCCAAGGGAAAAGACCAAAAAATCCTTACTAAAACATTTCTAACCCAACAACACACAAGCCCAAACAAGACAAAGGCCTAACAACCAGCCCACAACCACCTAAGCCCGAGCACAAAAACCGAAGCCCAACACCACGGGTTAACCCGACACTCGGATACGAGAATCCGGGTCGTTAAAACTCTCCCCTCCTTAAAGAAAATTTTGTCCTCGAAATTTACCTTTCAAGAAGAGATAAGGATACTGAGCTCTCATGTCCTTCTCCGCTTCCTACGTTGCTTCTTCGATCCCATGATTCCTCCAAAAAACCTTTACCAAAGGTATGCACTTGTTCCGAAGCTCTTTAACTCCTCTATCCAAGATTCCTATAGGTCTTTCCTCGTAAGTCAAATCTGCATTGACTTCGATTTCCTCAAGCTGAACCACATGCGATGAATCAGAACGGTAACGTCTCAACATGGACACGTGGAACACATCGTGTATACGTGCCAACTCTGGAGGTAAAGCTAGACGATGCGCTACCGGTCCAACCCTCTGAAGAACCTCATAAGTCCCTACGTACCTCAGACTCAACTTCTCTTTACGACCAAACCGGATGACCCCTTTCCACAGAGATACCTTGAGAAACACTTTCTCACCAAGCTCATACTCGATGTGCTTACGCTTCTTATCCGCATAAGCTTTTTGTCTGTCAAAAGCTGCTTACAAACTCTCTTTGATGATCTGAACTTTTTCTTCGGTTTCCTTAACAAGCTCCGAACCCACTATCCTTCTCTCATTAAGCTCTGTCCAACACAAAGGTGTCCTACACCTACGCCCGTACAAGGCCTCAAAAGGAGCCATCTTGATGCTTGACTGATAACTGTTGTTATAAGCAAACTCTACCAACGGTAACTGCTCCTCCCAACTACGAGCAAAGTCCACAGCACAACACCGAAGCATATCCTCCAAGATCTGGATGACTCTCTCAGACTATCCATCTGTCTGAGGATGAAAAGTTGTACTAAAGTGCAACTTGGTATCTAAAGCCTCGTGGATAGACCTCCACAACCTCGCCGTGAACCTCGGATCCCTATCCGATATGATCGATGAAGCTACACCATGTAACCTCACGATCTCCTTTATGTACAACTGAGCTAACTTTTCCAAACTGTAGTCCATCCTTACCGGTAAGAAGTGAGCCGACTTGGTCAACCGGTCAACTATAACCCATATAGTATCATGCTTCCTCAACGTCATCGGTAACCCGGTGACAAAGTCCATGGTCACTCGATCTTACTTCCACTGTGGAATCTGGATAGGCTGAAACAACCCTGAAGGAACCTGATGTTCCGCTTTCACTTGTTGACACGCTAGACACCTGGTCACAAACTCTGACACATCTTGTTTCATGCACAGCCACCAAAAGAAAGGACGAAGATCCTGATACATCTTGTTACTACCCGGATGAACAGAAAAAGGACTACGGTGAGCTTCTCTCAAGATACGATCCCTTAGATCCTCTAAAGCTGGCACACACAACCGACCTTGAAAGTACAAGAACCCACCATCTCCTACCTCAAAGTCTAACAACTCACCTCTCTGAACAACCTCTAACTGCGCAACCAACTCCTCGTCTAACACTTGTGCTCTCTTGATCTCCTGGACAAGCGTGGGTTCCATACGCAACTCTGCCAACAAACCTCCATCATCTGTCATCCTCAACCGAGCAAACAAAGCTCTCAAGTCCGACATGGACTTCCGACTCAAGGCATCGGCGACCACGTTCGCCTTGCTGGGATGATACTCTATGACACAGTCATAGTCCTTTAACAACTCTATCCACCGACGTTGCCTCAGATTCAACTCCTTCTGGGTAAGCAAGTACTTTAAACTCTTGTGGTCGGTGTAGAAGTAGCATTTCTCCCTATAGAGATAATGCCTTCATATCTTCAAGGCGAAGATAACCACCGTAAGCTCAAGATCATGTGTAGGATAGTTCCTCTCATGGGGTTTCAACTGCCTTGAGGCGTAAGCAACCACCTTACCCTCTTGCATAAGCACACAACCTAGCCCATTCAAGGAAGCATCAATAAACACCACATAATCTTTCCCCGGTTCCGATTGAGTTAAGACCGGAGCCTCTGTCAGATAAGTCTTAAGCTGCTCAAAACTTTGTTGTCTCCTTTCGTTCCACACAAACGGAACACCTTTCTAAAGCAACTTGGTCAAAGGTGCCGCTATGATCGAAAAACCTTTAACAAACCTCCTATAGTATCCGGCAAGCCCAAGAAAACTACGGACTTCCGATACATTCCTTGGTGGTTTCCACTCCACCACAGCTTGGATTTTCTGGGGATCAACTCGGATTCCATCCGCTGTAACTATGTGGCCAAGAAATGCCACCTCTGACAACCAGAACTCACACTTACTGAACTTGGCGTACAGACGCCTATCCTTCAATACTTGAAGAACAACCTTTAGGTGGTAGTCATGCTCCTCCTCTGAGTGTGAATACACCAAGATGTCGTCGATAAACACAACCACAAACTTATCTAGATACGGCTGAAAGATCCGGTTCATTAAGTCTATAAAAGTTGCAGGTGCATTCGTGAGCCCAAACGGCATCACTAAGAACTCATAATGCCCGTACCGCGTCCTAAAAGCGGTCTTTTGGACATCCTATTCCACCACCTTCAACTGGTAGTACCCTGACCTCAGATCTATCTTAGAGAACACACGAGCACCCCTCAACTGATCAAACAGGTCATCGATCCTAGGCAAAGGGTAACAATTCTTGATCGTGACCTTGTTGAGCTGACGGTAGGCGATGCACATCCTCATCGATCCGTCCTTCTTCTTCACAAACAAAACCGGTGCTCCCCACGGTGACACACTCGGTCGGGTAAAACCTCTCTCAAGCAACTCTTGGATCTGTTGTTTCAACTCTCTCATCTCCGTCGGTGCCATACGGTAAGGTGCTATGGACACCGATGTCGTCCCTGGCAACACTTCTATCCGAAACTCCAACTCACGATCGGGTGGTAAACTAGGCAACTCCTCCGGAAAAACATCGGGGTACTCACAAACTATCCTCAAACTCTCTAAAACTAGACTCTCCACACTCACATCCACCACGTGATCTAAGAAAGCCTCACAACCCTGCTGGATCAACCTCTAAGCTGACAAAGCTGATACAACATTTTCTAAACACGGGTTCCTCTCACCCCTCACAACAAGCTTAGAACCATCAGCTACTCGAAGCTTTAAACTCTTAGATCTGCACCCTAAGCTCGCATCGTGTTCGAACAATCCATCCATCCCAAGGATTGCGTCGAACTCCTGAAACGGCAAAACCATGAGGTCGGCCGGGAAGATAGATCCTTGTACCTCGATCGGACACCTCCGATAAACCTTATCCACCAACACATCTAAACCCAACGGACTGGTCACACGGACTCCTACCTCTAGATCCTCCGCTGGTAACCCCCACTGTTCTGATATCCTACTACGGATATACGAGTGGGTAGATCTCGAGTCCACAAGAGCAACTATAGGGACAGAAAACAAACTGAACGTACCTGAGATCAAATTTGTCGCAGCACAGTCCTCTTGTGCCCTTACCGCATATTGTCTCGTCGGTGCTCTAGTAGTGGACTGAAAGGTGCCTCCTAATGCATGGCTAGCTCCGCCACGCGAAAACCCACGACCCCTCTGGGCCTGGAACACAGTCCTATGAGCCTGACCTGGTGGAGATGTCACAACCTCTGGACAGTCCCTCACAAAATGCTCCGAAGACCCACACTGAAAGCAAACCCTGGCATTGCCCCAACACGGTCCTCGATGATTCCGGCCACACTGATTGCAAACCTGAACACTGACACTCCGTTGCAAACCCTCCGGACCTCTAGCAGAAGAAGACACAGACTGCCTCCTACGTTCCACAGACTCTGATCTCTGATTCGACCTCGAACCCTGATTCAATGCTCCTCTACTCTGATTCCAACGGCTCCTACTCCTACCGGAGTGAGACTGAGAGTTGCCCACATGACTCTGACTAGCTCCACCGGTGAATCCCTGACCAACAGACGACCCATAGGTCAACCCCTGAACCTGCTCTAGCGACTTGGCACTGGCAGCCAACTCGGAAAACACCTTAGGCGGTGCAGCAGTGAGATAAGTCTGGATCTCCTTTCTCAGACCTCTCAAGAACCTCTTACATCTCATCTTCTCTGTAGCAACAAGCTTTTGGAGCATACCGGTTCAACTGAAGGAACTCCTGCTCATAAGCAAAGACCGAACGATTCCCCTAAACAAGATGGGTAAACCGCTCCCTCAAGGTGTCGATGTGAGTCTCACCCACATACTTGCTCTCAAACTCCTCAAGGAAGTCCTGCCACTTAGGAAGATGAGGATACCAACCTTGCTCAACTGTCTCCCACCACTCTCTAGCGTTGCCCTTCAAAAGTGACAACACACACTATAGCTTGTCCTCTGACCTCAGCCTCATCTGTCTCATTATCCATCTTGTGTCATGTAACCACTGATCAGCCTGTACGGGATTATCCTGTCCCGTACCAAAGAAGTCAACAGCTCCTTGCCTCCGTACCCTCTCAACCAGTGCCTCACGAGGCGTAGAAGATGACCTCGGTATAGCTCTCACGATCCTACGCAAGGTCTAGTTAAACTGAGCAAAGTAGTTGGCCCCTTGACCAACTGCATCACCCGATGGCACCTCCTCATCGGGCTCATACTCGTAGTCGGAGTCTCCTCCACGAGAACCTCGGCTTTCCTCTTGATCCCTTACACATCTCGGCATACTCAACCACTTCTGCACAAAGAACAACAACAAACAAGAGTGCACCATCAAAATCTCATCTTTAAAGAAAGTACGTTATCGACTCGTGGGCATGTACTTGTCTGACACCTATATAACACACTAGACTCCCCAGGGGACTTCCTAGAACCGACTCAATCTAAGCTCTGATACCACTAAATGTAACACCCGACCCGGATGTCACTTTGGGCCTCCGGCCCAAAACCTATAATTCAAAATTTCTTTTCAAAGCCCATCAAATAAAATCAAATTCAAGTCCAAATACGATTCATAAAATCCATTAAGTTAAAACATAGCCCAAAATAATAGTAAGAAATCGGAGCTCCCGAAATATTACAAACCAATAAAACATTCAACCCAAATTAAAATAAACAGAGTTAAATTACATAGGGTTCGACATAGTACAAGCCCACTCAATCTAATACATGTACTCTGACAACACGGTCGATGTTGAAATTCGAACCTAGATGGTGCTCCACGAACCGGCTTCACCTAACCTACGCACGAAAACATATTTCGAACGTTGAGCTACGAAAGCTCAGTGGATACGCCGAACTCGGCCAACATCATGCATATCATAAGCAGTAAAGCATAACATATAAAATATCGTGCATGATATAATGATCTAGCATGCTTGCCTACCACATGGCATAAACAATGTATAATGACACACACAGCATATACATGTCAAACAATAACACAAAGTAGTGAGGCCCGCGTCCACACAGCATCTGGATCCTACACTACGAGCAGGGCCCGCGTCCACACAGCATCAGGATCCTACATCCGGGATTTGAGGCCCGTATCCACATAGCATCGGGATCCTCTAAATCCCATACTCGGAATGTCACATCGAGTATCATCGAATGAGGCCTGCGTCCACACAGCATCGGGATCCTACATTCGGAATGGTCTTCAAAATCATCACCCGGAATGTCACATCGGATGGCCTTCGACGTGTTGCAACACTTTTGGATATCCGGATTTCCATCAAACAAGGACTCAACACACATAAATGATCCACCTAGGATCCCCACATCAAAACATATCAAGACTTAACATAATTTAGTCATTCAGGGTTTAAATACGTCAATCTTGTGTTAACCATTCATTTCATTAATTATAAGATTCATTGTGACCTTTAATTCTATTATCGAACCTCAAACAAAGCTTATCTCGTCAAGTTTTCACAGGGGTATCGATACCCTTATATGGGGTACCGAACCACCTTGCCTCGATACCTACCCAAAGAAGGCATCGAACCATGGGTATCGATACAAGTATCGATGCCCTTTGACCATTTCCAAAGTCAACGAAAGAGGACCCTCCAGCATCGATACGGGTATCGATGCCATTATGCCACTGGAGGTCCCGGTATCGAACCATGGTTCGATACACTTGGCCACTTAGCCTATTTCCACTCATGGGTATTGATACCGGTATCCCGTGTATCGATACCCCTGCACGAAAAGCAGGTCAATCCAATCAATCCCAAAGTGTTTCTATTCATTTCTAGAGATGATTAAGGTATTTTAACATCAATTCCAAATCATTTAACACCCAAATCCGAAATCCACCATTAAAGACCTCTTACAAGCAAATCAAGCATACATACATGGATAGAAATGCTATGCACACTACCATGAAATGCAAGATAATTAGAAGAGTTGGGAGTACCAACCTTAAGCAAACAGCAACCAAAGCGTCCTCCCTTAACTTCCTCAAGCTCTTCCTTTCCTTATGCTTGTTGATGGCTCACCACCCTCTTTCTCTACAAGAGAAAGATAAACAACTATTAGGAACGTTTTGGGGATGAATTCTAAGGCTTAAAACACTATAAAACCCAGATTTTAAGCTCTCAAAACCCATTCCCGAACACAACTTAAAACCCCCACTTAAACCTTCATCTTTGTCAAACCAAACCGTTTTTACCTTTTTTACCTTTTTGGATAGATCTTAAACACCTCTACAACTCTCTCTCTTGCACCAAAACGTGATTCTTAGAAAATCACACAAAGATCAAACCTTTTTCACTCTTCAACTAGGGTGAGATGAAGAAGATGAAGAGAAAAGCTTCCCTATGACCTCACTCTCTTACACTCTCTGCAGCACACACACCACTCTCCTCTCTTCTCTTGCCTTCCAAGGGAAAAGACCAAAAAATCCTTACTAAAACCTTTCTAACCCAACAAAACACAAGCCCAAACAAGACAAAGGCCCAACAACCAACCCATAACCACTTAAGCCCAAGCACAAAACCGAAGCCCAACACCACGGGTTAACCCGACACTCGGATACGAGAATCTGGGTCGTTACACTGTGAACTCACATCCAAAATATGTAATCAAACTTGTCTCCATACCTCATTCAATACGGTTTAAGTTTCACAGGCAGGTTTTTATTGGTAAAAAATCTTGTTTTTCCTAATAAGACTTTTTCAGATTTTCTCACCGGATGCTCTATTATCTTCAACCGACAATCGGCTGGAATAGTCAGGTTCGATAAGAGCGTCAAGTCTCTTCTATCCCAATTGAGCCTCAAGAAATTCTTTTACTGCCTCATTTCTCGCCGGTTCGATGACACGGACATCAACAACAACATGTTGTTGGAAATCAGATCGGGTGATGCCAAGACTCCGGGTCTTAGTTACACACCGTTCTACAAGAATCAAGTCATTTCAAACTCAACTTTAAAATTGACGGAAAGATTAGCACTCACCCAATCCTAATATACTTGAACATATATTGAAAATTTAGCTCACAAGTGTTTGTCTACCCAAATAATAGGAAATTAAGCACTAAGACAAATCTTTCATCATATTGTGTTACAATTGAAGCATTAGTCTTCTCTTGTTGCTTGAGGCTTCCTTTTATCATCCCAAGTGAGCTTCTAGCCGTTGGGATTAGTCTGGAGCCGTTTGGAGCTGATTTCAAGGCTTGTTTCCTCTTCTGGTGTAGGAGGTATCGATACCCCTTATACTGGTATCGAAACACCCTCTTTGGAAATAGCCGTTGACCTGCATTTATGAACTGGTATCGATACCAGTATCGATACCGCTCCTAGCCGTTGAGTTTTTTCATAAAATCGTTTATGACCGTTTGAGGTGTTTAGAAACCGATATCGAAACCAAACATCACAATGGTGAAAGGGTATCGATACCAGTATCGATACCACTGTGATTTCTCCTTTTAAATCAAGGCGGTATCGATACCATTATGAATGATATCGAAACACCTGGGTTAAAAATGTTTCTTTGGTTTCTTTAAATCATTTAAAACATTTTAAAAATCTCTCAAAAACTTCTTAATATATTTTCAAGTTGTTTGGACAAAAGAACCATTTTTGAAATCTTTTCAAATTAGTCCAAAACTATTTTTCAATTATTATATCAAAACATTAGTTCTACACGAACATATCAATTTAACGTTCGTGAACATGCTCGTTTATATACTTTGAATTTAGGTTTATTAAAGAACATAAACGAGCTAATAAACGAACATAAACGAGCTAATAAATGAACATAAACAAGCTTATAAACGAGTATATAAACGAACATAAACAAGCCTATAAACGAGCTTATAAACGAACATAAACGAGTATATAAACGAGCTTATAAACGAACATAAGCGAGTTTGTTCGTGAACATAAACGAGCCAAACGCACTTATGTTCGTGTTCGTTCGTTTATTAATCGAACATAAAATATTTGTTCATACTCGTTTATTTAACTTAATAAACAAACATAAACAAACATTATACGAACGATTCACGAGCAGCTCGTCGAACACCCTGTTCATTTACACCCCTGTGTATTTTTTAAAGTGAATCTTCACTTATAGTTATTGTTAATTCATTTTAAAAACAGTTTTTTTAAGTGAAGATTCGCTTTGAAAAATATATGACATGAAAAAAATGATGATATGAATGATTTTTAGTGATTAGTCTCATAGACACATGATGAGACTTACCCATGATATAATTTCTCGAATTAGAACGGTGTTATTTAACACCGAATCCAAAGAAAAACCGTGTGTCTAAGTCGGGTTAGATCTTGATCTTCTTATATTTGGTCCCTAATTTGTTTTGTTGTTCAATTTGGTTACGAATCCCTTATAATTGTGCAATTAATGCAATTTAACCCCTAAAATTAATAAAAATCAATTCTAAATTTCGTTTCTTTTTAATTTAGTCTTTTGTAATCTAAATATCTATTTTAAATATAATTTAATTATTATTTATATAATGTATGTTTTAATTAAACCATATATTATAAATTGTGAATGATGTCCTAAGGTAATTAGAAGTTATTCAATATAAGCCCTTAAGTAGAATATTTAATATTTATTATAACACTAGAACTTGATAAATAATTTAGAATTATAAACAGTGTCTCAACTAGGACTATAACTTTAATTAATTAGAATTATTAATTAATAAGGTATAGTATCAATAATTTTGAAGTATAATATAGATGATATTCTGTTGCAACTGAGAGTTATCTCGTACAAGCTCTAAAATTAGATAATATTCATAAATTAAATAACTGAAATATACTTAATGTCTTCTAGGTTAGTACTTAAAACAAATAAGATCATAATTAATTATGTATTAAAAATATTTTATATTAGAGATATATTTCTGAAATATAAATAGATGTATCATGAATGTATAAGGGGTGCTTCTAATCATGTATTCGAAGCAAAATATGTCTCCTCATAAAGAAATGTTTTCATTCGAATTATTAACTTAATTAATAAATAAAGATAATTAAACTTAAATTGTTATTCTAAAGTACCAACATGTCACAGAAAATTAAAGGTATCAATATGAAACGTTTGTGAGTGTTAATATTTTCCTATACATAACCGATTCTGAACATAAATTTTTACAAGAATAAAACTCTAATTATTTTTATTATATTCAGTCTACTAAATGACCGATAATAACTTTAAATATTTTTTTAAATTGAATTTAGACAAAACTCTATTAAAGATTAATCGTTCAAACTATTTTTACATTGAATTTAAAAATGGTTTCGAAACCATCAAAGTAAAACCTACTTTGACTGTCTTTAAACTCTAATTTATTTTTTATATGAACAAATTGGGGGTTTGTAAAGTTTACCCAACTTTTAATTATAATTTATAGCACTAAAAAAATTATCCATGTAATATACCATCTTAAATTTATTTACTTTTAGGGACAAACATTAGATCAAATTCACGCGAACCAGTCATGATCATATTTTTGGATACATTTGTAATTCCACAATGGATCGAGGGCAATTGTACAGCAACTATAATTCAAGTCTCTTTACCTTATGGCACGCCCAGAATTTTTCTCCGCCTACTCCTGGGCTTTCATGGCTGCCACTACCTCAACTACAAGTAGCTCCTCTGGCTTCTTCAATCTTCGATCAAATACCGATGAGCCGAGGGTGGTCCGATCCTTATCGTCTTCTCACATTCTCCGGCTGCAGGCGGGTGTGGGAAGCTAGATGGTGTTGCTATGTGGTTCATCAATGGCGTAGCGACCGCATTCTTCGCATCACTACAACGTTGTTCGTGCATCCATATAGCCACAGTGGAGGAGGATAATGAGGAAGCCAACGACGTGCCGTTGATTCATAGCGATGGGTATTACGCGATGCGTGATGCCGGAACAATCAGCCGGAGGAGGAGAAACATCATGTCTTGAAGATACAAGTATTTGGAAATTGGAAATATCACTTCCTTTGGTTTATTACTTAATTTTGGTAAGTTAAGTATGACGTGGTTTTCTGGGGATTTTGTAAGAGTTTTAATGGGAATTTTCACTCTTGTTTCAATAATGATGAATATAACATGAAAAAATATGAAGTTTTCCAATTTCATAACAAATTGTAAATATTTTACAAATAATCCTTTAGGTCCGTCTCCGATACCTAATCATATAGTATGTGGAAGTGTCATGTAAATAATTTCTAGTTTCTCACTTCAACTCATTACAAACGGTCTGTATGTATCTTTTCTTTCTCAGTCAATGAATCGAATATTACTAAATTACAAAACTAATAATCAATGTATATAAAGAACTTATATATATATATATTATAATCGTCTTACGGTCTATAAAGATTAATAATATCAACTTAATTTATAATTTTCAACATTTATCATTATTGAAAGAAAAAAAAAAGCAAGATTGCATTGAATAGATATAAGATGCATGCTAATGATATCAGATATCAATATTCAAAAACCAAGTTTGGTGTATGATTTAGAATGATGTTTGGGATTTTAGGTATATAATCTCATGATGTTTGTCGGACAAGTTGGTTTCTTTTGCTTCTTTTTTTTTCATCATATTTCTCCAAACCCAACTAAGGTATCCAAAGTGATTTTCCCTTTATATGTTAAGAAATTATACGATCTATTATTATTTGAATCAATATTAATAATAACTTTATAATAACTTTATATTTTAATTTTTAAAAAATTTTACACTAAAATAATCATATTTGACCTGTAGATCAGATTATATATATATATATATTTGAATAACTAAGTTCTAGACTCGCTAAATATCTCTTTTTCTTTCCTTTAAACATGATTAAAATTAGGATTAAAATTCGTAAAAGAAATACCTATAACATATTTGTCAATTTTATTTTTCTCAATTAAAGCGTAATTTAACCGGATAATATGTCCTATTGTAAGGTACTTCATTGTTAATTAAGTTTGTCTTTAATAGAATTAAGTTTTAATTTTATGAAAAATATTATCTTATTCAAAGACAATGTAATAATAAAATAGTTTTGAGAAATCAAAGGAAATAATAGGGTTTGTGTATTTCTTTCAAAATTTATGGTCAAATCAAACGCCAACAACTTTGTTCCCTAATCCTCTTTTTTTACATTTAATTTTTCTTTAGGAAAAAAAAACTATTTAAGTAGCTTTACCTTGATTATGAATCATTTTGGTAATGTGTGCATTTTTTTTTATTTCGATTGCGAAAGATATGAATAGTAAGATTTGAATTTTGTATCTAAAAGGTTAATACAACACGAGGGGTTGGTGTTGTGCAGGTACAGTTTTAAATAAAATAATAATATCTTCGACAGCGATTGTTTTTTTTTTCTTTCAAAAAAGTGATTGTTTTGACATTGTTAAAAAAAGCGATTGGTTTAATATTGTTTTGGAGAGTTTTTTTATCACGTTATTTATGGTTTATATAATCAGGTTTGTTTATTTTTAAGTAACTGTTTGATAATTACCCACTCACTAATTATATATACAAAAAATTAATGGTTCACCTTAAAAAAATATTAGATAAATAAATATAGTTGGCTGGGACACGTGACATATTGGAAAGGGTTAATGATATAATTTCTCATTGTTTTATTGGGTATAATTAGTTTTTATATAAATCTTAGGCTTAAGTGTATTTAGGGCGAGAATAATTAGTTTTGATTTAAAAAAATAAATTTTTTATTTAATTCAAGATGAAAAACTCAACTTGTTCTTATTCGATTTAAAATTATATAACTTTGATTAAAAAATTAAATAAAATTTAAGTTATAAATAAAAATTCGAATAATTCAAAATTTTAGTGATTGATGAGTTAGCTTTTAAGTTAAAGTTGAATCTCTTAATTCTTCATGATATATATACTAATATAAAAATTAAAAAAAAAATATGTCATACATGAAAAAAAAATATGATATATATATGTTAATAGAGCCGTTTCTGAGATTTTGGTGGCCCATGGGCAAATCTTAAAATAAGGCCCCTAATAATAAATATTAAAAAAATTAAATTTAAAGAGTATAAAAATAAATTAAGTTGTTTGTAAATTCTTTTTTATTACACTCGATAATTATCAAATAAAAATTTTTAAGAAATTTTATTAAATACCGAACTTACACAAAACAACTTCTACAAATTTTTTTCGCATAAACATTATATAATAAAAATTATAAAGAAAAAAATTATAGAGTGATAGTACATGAGTTTTGTCGTTGAAGTTTTTCCTTAAACTTAGTTATAGCATATCAATAGTAAATCTCATAAACTATAATCTTTTTGAATAAACGAATCATTACCTTCTTGAAATATGAAATTAGAAACTAGAAATCAAAAATTCAAAATAAATTGTAAGAAAATAACATAGAAAGAGGTGTTGTGATAAGAAATTGAAATTTCAAGAACAAGAACAATGAAAATATTATTTATAGGTGTATATGAATATTTTATTTTTAATTTAAAATAAAAAATATTATTATAATCTTAATTATGACTCTATAATATATTAATACCTGGACGAATTAGATACCGAAAAATTTATAATTAATTATAAAAGTTATCAATTTCTTGATGATACTTTTTATAGTTTATTTAATAATATAATAATAAAAATATAATTAAATTTAAAAAATAATTATACTGAAAGGGGTCACTTTAATTTTAAATTTCATAGAAACTATTGTTATAATTTAGTCATTACTAATTTTTTCAGAATAGAAAAAGAATTATTAATATATGCCTCGACTATTTTTTAATATAATTTAAAGATAAAAAATAAATTTTAATAATTTTAATAATTATTATTATTTTAATTAATTAGGGATCTACTGCCCATGGTCCTGGGCGGTCGCCCTTACTGCCCAGACCTAGGGATGGCTCTGTATATGTATATGTTAAATGGATCAATCAATCGAATTAGCCAAAAAGGAGTGAATTGGAAATTGAAAAAATTTGGTTGGAAGATTAGAAAAATCAAAAATATTAAAGGCACGAGATTTATAGTGGTTCAAGCTTCGAAACAAGCTCTACATCCACTATCTTAGTTCCCACTAAGGATTTTCTAATCAATTCACTAAAGAATTCAACCTTTTTCTATGTTCAAGGGATAATCTTTACAATCAAGTTAATCTTTCTATCCAAAGATTGCATATGATGCTATGACATGATTAAAATGCACAAACAAGTTCATACTCCCCCTTAGAACATGCATAGAAGCATCAAGATGCAAAATAACATAAGTATGATTTCAATCAAGATTCAAGCATTTTTTTTGCATAAAAATAACACAAAAAAGATCAAATTAAACTAGTTAGACCTAACTCTCCCCTAAGGGTCCAAAAACACTCTTTGTCTAAAGGTTTGCTAAATATATATGCTATTTGGTTCAAGTTGTCAACAAACTCTACAAAAAATCATTTTTAGACACATGATATCTAATGAAGTGATGTCTAATTTCTATGTGTTTGGTTATAGAATGTTGAATGTGATTTTTAATAAGACATATAACACTAGTGTTATCACATTTTAAAGGTATGATTTCAACTCTAATGCCATAATCTAAGAGTTGTTGCTTCATCCAAAGGACTTGAGCACAACAACTACCTAAGGATATATACTCCATTTCGGTGGTAGATAAGGCTACACTATTTTTTTTAGAGAACCAAGATATGAGCATCCTACCTAAGAATTGACATATTCTGGAAGTATTTTTTCTATCTATCTTACAACCCCCATAATCCGCATTCGAATAAGCATGAAGGTTAAAGGAAGAGTCTCTAGGATACCAAAGACCTAAACAAGGTGTGTCTCTAAGGTACCTAAAAATTCTCTTAATGGCTACTAAGTGTGATTCTTTAGAACTAGCTTGAAACCTAGCACACAAGAAAACAATAAACATGATATTTGGTCTACTTGCAGTAAGGTAAAACAAAGTGCCTATCATGGATGTATACAATTAAGAATCAAAACACTTATCTCCTTCATCCTTTTCAAGCTTATTTGATGAGCTCATAGGAGTGACTTGATGCTTCACTGTCTCCAAGCCAAACTTCTTGAGCATATCCTTGATATAATTTGCTTGATTAATGAAGGTGTCATCCTTTCTTTGTTTGATTTGGAGTCCCAAAAAGAATGAGAGCTCCCCTAGAATGCTTATCTTAAATTCACCTTACATAATCTTTGAAAACCCTTGACAATAACATTCATTAATAAAACCAATAATTATATCATCATCATAAATTTGAACTATTAAGATGTCATTTTTAAATCTTTCTATAAAAATTGTAGAGTTCACCTTTCCCTATTCAAAATCTTTTTCAATCAAAAAGTTTGAAAGTCTATCATACAAATCTCTAGGAGGTTGTTTCAAACCATACAAGGCTTTTAGTTAATTAAAAACATGGTTTAGAAATTTTGGATCTTCAAAATCCTTTAGTTGTTCAACATACACTTTCTAACCCCTTATTCTTGGCTTAAGGTGTACGGTAGATTAAAATTAATATTTTAAAACTTTATGTACAAGTAAAGTGAAAAAGTAATTTCAAAATCAAATTTATAACCCAAATGGTAAAATATAGTTTAAAAATAAATACTCTGGACAATATTATTAAAATTAAATAACTGAATCAATGCATGAAATTTAAAAACATATCAATCCCTAATGATCCCCCAAAAAATAACTGAACTAAAATCTCTAGTAATTAAACATACTAAAAATAATTGTCCGGTTGAGATCTTCGAGTACCAACTCTTAGGGCCGAGTATCTAAAATGTTAAATTAAAAGGGTGAGCTATAAAGTTCAGTGTGTCTCTAAAGTGCAATAAAAAATCACATTATCACTCAGTTCCCAGTCACAAATGTAATTTATAAATATTCGCAGTAATTAACACAATGAGTGATGAATGCAATGTCACAGAGAATGCAGTCCCATACTCTAAACGCTAATCAAAGTGGTGGCAAAGCCAACTGGTCATAGTGGAGGTAGTTCCCCAGAACCCTCACCTCTTATTTCGCAAACATAGTTGTGGTAAAAAACACCTTCCTCCTTACAATCCACCACATACACATGTAATGATATCAATGCAAATGATCTCAAATGTCTCAACATAGATAATCGTATGAATATGAAACACACATTTTAGATAATTTCGATCTCAAAATTATAGAGTCTCTCAAAATCTTAGTATTAAAATAAGAAGTTAATCACATAACACAAATCTAGCATAAAAAGAGAACACTCCTCTCGAAGCATAAGTACTACTACTGACATGGACGTTTCCCACGGTTTGAGTTAGGTCCTGCTCTAGCTGACTTAGAGAGCCTACAAATAAATTCTAATAATCAGTCTTATGCTAAAATAATACTATGCCACCTAAAATAACTAAAAAGAACATAAACATGTTCTAATAATCAGACTTAGAGTGGTGCTCGCAGAAGTCTATCGAACTTGAGGCGGAGGCGGTGGAGGTAACATGTCCTCTTTAGAGTCCACGTCGTCTGAAAAGACCACAAAAATCCCAATTAAACTCTTATTTGAATCCACTTACTCAAGTTATAACTTAAAAAGGTCAAAATAGGGCTTTCATATTTGAATTTGACAAAACCGACTGCAAAAATAGACTCGGGACGTCGAAAAAGGTCAAAATAAGGTCTTTCTAAAATGTCAACTCTGGTCAACGATCAAAGTCAACGGTCAATTGATGATGTCATCATAAGGTCAAATCGGTTCGAGTATAGGTCACGGTTCAGTTTTGGTCCGGCTTGTCCCATCCCTTAGTCAAACAAGTTGGTTCACCCCCACTTCATAGCACCATTTTTGTTTACTAAACCCATCACTCTACCAACTCCTCCCCTTACCAGAACCTTAAACTACAAAACTCCACAACCGTCATCGACGAACAAGGCCCAACGAACGGATAGGTACCCTCGATGATAGCTCCGACGACCACTATTAAGGCTTCTGACCACCTAACCGAAAAATCCATGACCCAACAACCTAACCAACTCCCGATTTCAACACCCGAAACAGTGACAATAACCCAAAAACCAACCTTACTCAGCCTTCTTTCCCCCTCCCTCCCTCGACTGCAAGCTGCTCTACCGAAACCAACGACAATAACCCCCACCATCGACCACCTCTATATCAAAAACCCGAAGCCACACACAAGCGAGAGAGGAAAGAGTTCACTTACCAACGGTCGTAGCACTCAGATGCAACACCGTCGAACAGGGAAAAACGATAGAAGAATGATAGGGAACAAGTATAGCAAAGAGGGTTGAGAGAAAATAGTTCGGGAGAGGGAAAAAGAGAAAAAAATAATATAACCTAAAACGAATCTTAATTCTAATTGAATTAGGATTAAAATATGCCATTGTAATTCCAATAATACCCTTTAATCTGATTTAGATATCTAATTTCTAAGGTTTGAAATTAGGATTTTTAGTCAATTAAGGTTTTCCCCTTTAATCTAATTTTTCGGGTATTACAACTCTCCCCCCATGAGAGAAATTTCGTCCTCGAAATTTTACCTAGTGCAAAAAGATACGGATATTAAGCCTTGACAATAGAATTAGGTTCCCACGTAGCCTTATTGTAACCATGATGAAGCCATAAAAATTTGACCATCTAAATGGTCTTTCTCCTTAAAACTCTTTTTTCCTTCTCAAGAATCTTAACTGGTTCTTCTTTGAAACTTACATCGGGTCTAACCTCAATATCATCAAAAGAAATGATGTGGGATGGGTCGGATATATAACTTCTCAACATGGAAACGTGAAACACATCATGTATACGCTGTAACTCAGGAGGTAACTCAAGCTGATAGGCAAATTGGTCCCACTCTCCGCAAAATCTGATAAGGGCCAATAAAACGAGGATACAGTTTGCATTTCCGACCAAAACGAAGTATCTTCCGCCAAGAAGATCTTTTTAAGAAAACTCTATTACCCACATCATACTCATTATCCTAACGTTTCAGATCCGTATAAGATTTTTGTCTATCAAAAGTAGCCTTAAGTCTATCTCTGATCATTTTAATTGTTTCCTCAGCTTCCCGAGTAATATCTGGACCCAATATTCTATGCTTAGTTAACTCATTCCAACCAATGGGTGTACGAAACCTATGTCCATAGAAAGCTTCGTAAAGTTCCATCTAAATACTAGCCTGATAGTTGTTATTATAAGCAAGGTAGAAAATTCTCCCAACTGCCTAGATAGTCAACAACACATTCTCTCAACATATCCTCAAGGATCTGAATAACTCGCTTAGATTGACCATCAGTCTGGATGGTACGTAGTACTAAAATTAAGTCGAGTACCCAGAGTAGTGTGAAAATATTTCCAAAACTTGATTATAAACTTAGGATCACGATCAGAAATTATAGAGACTGACACTCCATGAAGTCGTACAATCTCAAATATGTATAACCGAGCTAACTTACTGAGGGGGTAGTCAACTCGAACCGGAATAAAATGTGCTGAATTAGTGAGACAATCCACAATAACCCAAATAGAGTCTTTCTTTGACGGAGTCAAAGGAAGACCACTAATAAAGTCCATAGTCACACGTTTCCACTTCCACTGAGGAATTTCAATATGCTGCAACAACCCTGATGGTCTCTGGTGTTCAGCCTTCAGTTTCTGACAAGTTAATCACTTAAACAGATAATCCACGACATCTCTCTTAATTCCTTTCAACCAATATCGATCCCGAAGATTCTTATAAATTTTGTCCCCACCTGAATTCATGGAGTAGGGACTATCATGGGCCTCAAGGAGAATAGTTTGATTCAGTTCAGAATTCTTCGAAACACAATATCGACCTCGGTAGAAAAGAATACCATTCTGATCAATGGTAAAGTCCCTAGAAGTATCTGCCTCAATTTCTCTATTGTGATGCATCAAGAACACATCATTTTACTGTTCTGAACGAATCTTAGAGATTAAAGTAGGGATAACTCGAAGTTCTGCTAAAATACTACCATCCTCAAATAAGCTCAAGCGAGCAAAAAGATCTCTCAGATCTGTAATTACACGACGAATCAAAGCGTTAGCCACCATATTAGTTTTTCTAGGGTGTTAATCAATCTCACAGTCATATTCTTTCAGAAGTTCTAACCAACGACGTTGTCTCAAATTAAGCTCTTTCTGCGTGAGTAAATACTTCAAACTCTTATGGTCGGTAAAGATATAACACTTCTCCCCATAGAGATATTGCCTCTACATCTTAAGAGCTAAAACAATATTAACTAACTCAAGGTCATGCGTAGGGTAGCTACACTCATGCGGTTTCAACTAACGGGATGCATAAGCTACAACGTACCATCCTGTATAAGTACCTAACCCAAACCATTGTGGGAAGCACCACTGTAAACGGTATATGGTTTTCCAAACTCAGGTTCTTTCAAAACTGGGGCTTAGGTCAACTCCGATTTTAATTTTTAAAAACTAGAATGTTGGGCCTCAATCCAAACAAAAGGGGAGTTTTCCTCAAAAGTTTGGTTAAGGGAGCTGCAATGATCGAAAACCCTTCCAAAAACCTCCGATAATAACCAGATAAATCAGAAAACTATGGATCTCAGAAATATTCTTAGGTCGCTTCCAGCCCATTATAGACTCAATCTTCTTTGGATCTACCTTAACACATTCGGCAGAAACTGTGTCCCCAAAACATAACTACTTGAAGCCATAATTCATATTTACTAAACTTTGCATATAACTTCTTTTCTCTAAGAGTCTATAAAATAATTCGGAGATGTTCCTCATGTTCGTTCTCAAATTTAGAATAAACTAGAATTTCGTCGATAAAAACAACGACAAACTAGTCAAGGTAAGGCTGAAACACTCTGTTCATCAAGTCCATGAATGTTGTAGGAGCATTGGTTAATCCAAATGGCATTACGAGAAATTCATAATGGTCATAACGTGTTCGGAAAGTTGTTTTAAAGACATTAGGATCCTTAACTTTGAGTTGGTAGTAACCAGATCTCAGGTCTATCTTAGAGAAAATTTTAGATCCCCGAAACTAATCAAAGAGATCACCAATACGAGGGAGAGGATACGTATTCTTTATCGTCAACTTGTTTAGTTTTTGATAGTCAATAGACAACTGAAGCATCACATCCTTCTTTTTGACAAAAAGAACCGAAGCTCCACAAGGTGAAACACTTGGTCTAATAAAGCCCATATCCAAAAGTTCTTGTATCTGAATCTTTAATTCCTTAAGCTCCTTATGTTCCATTCGGTAGGGTTTCATAGATACTGGAGTTGTTCCTAGATAAACCTCAATACCAAACTCAATCTCATCACGCTTAGTTGGAACTCCGGTAATTCTTCAAGAAACACATCTAGAAAATCTTTCACAACCCGAATCTTATCCATTCTTGAATTCAACTATCTCGGGTCGAGAATGTATGTCACATAGGCCACAAAACCCTTTTTGATCATCTTTTCAGCTTTAAGAGTTGATATCACATTAGATAAGAATCATCTTCGTTCTTCCACTAAGACTATTACTCGATCATTGGGTATTTTCTGAAAAACTCTCTTTTTCTCACAATCCAAGTTAACCCGATGATTGGATAACCAATCTATACCAAGGATAATATCAAACTTGTTTACCCACGGGACAATTATGATATATTCTATTGACACCTACTGGTTTACCCACGGGACTTTGCACAGTTAAAAAAAGTCAGTTTTATTTACTGGAATCTCAAGACCACTTGGTACCACACTCTCCATATAAGAATGCGTAGACCCATTATCAAGTAAATCAAAATAAGGTATAGAATGAATAGAAAAGGTACCCGTTATAACATCTGGTTGGTCACTATCATCATGAGCCCTGGTAGCATAAATCTAACCTGGTTTCTTAACACCCGAAGCAGCTGCACTCTGAACTGGTTCTCTCTTACCCTCAATACCGGAGGCGACAGATTTTCTTTGTCCTCTACCCGCACCAGATGTCTGAACTGAAGCATGTGAATGATTCCTTAAGAAAGAGGTTGTAGGCGGTTCAAGACAAGCACTAAAGAAATGATCAAGGGATCCATACCTGAAACAAGCACTAATCTTTCTACTGCATTCTCCTCCATGTTTCTTATGACAGAAAGGACAGATTAGTCGAAAAAATAATGACCCACCTCCACTGGTAGCGGATACCATCGATTTCGACCTCTGATTACTCTGCTGAACTAAATCTTCTCTAGCTCTCTTACCCGAATAACTCGGAGTACCATGTTGAAAAGTCGAGCCATAATATTTCTTACCCCGATCTTTTTCATATTCTTATTGACTCACAGAAATAATTTCCATTCTCTTCATCGTCTTAGCACAGTCAACCAAAGAACTAAAAGATTTATCTTGAAAAGGAGATACCTTCTCACGGATTGAAAAACGAAGACCTTTTAGAAATTCTCGGCACTTATCTTTCTTAGTGTCCACCAAACTACGTGCATACTATGATAATTCCACAAAAATAATCTCATACTTAGATATCGTCATATTCTTCTGTTTCAAGTCAATGAAAGCCTAACGTCGATCAGCTAAATATTATTCTCTCACATAACGGTTCTAAAAGGCCTGACAAAAAGTCTCTAAGGTCATTTGATCAATTGACAACAATCTTTGTTCAGATTTCCACCAGTGTTGTGCTTCACCTTGCAGTAGTGAAACAAAAACTCTTAATTTCTTACTAGTAGGGTATTTTAGTTCCTCAAACAGTCTCTCAAGGTCTTTCATCCAAAGTTCGGCATCCGAAACACCCGCAAATACCCTCATCCCAGCACTTAAGAAAATGGTAGATACTGGCTTCTTAGCATTTTCTGACTGATCCCGAAAGTATTTCAGTAACTTCTGGTTAACCGTAGAACTATCTAGTTCCACTGTCTCATTATCATCAGAATCTAACATTTCCTCCTCATGGCGTGGTTGTTCACGTGTATCCCTATCCTAAAACTGTCGCCTCACAGTATGTTGTACCTTAGGTTGAGGGTCAACTTCTTGGTTTTACATCTCAGCTTGATCATTAGTATGATCAACAGTAGGTGGTGGCTCACTAACATCCGCAGTAGCACGACCTTGGCTTCGGCCTCAGCCTCTCACAGAAGCAAGTCTAATACTCCTACGAGGTAGCATAGTATCAATCTACAAGAGTAGAACCTAAGTTAGATTTGGTACCGGAGTCTCAATTTCAAAAAACAAGTAAAATCTCATGGTAAAAACTTTTGTTTAAAAATTTTCCCATGTCCCCCCAAAAAATTTAATGTATGCATGCCTTTCAAAAACTTGTAAAAACATTGGTTATGGACCTCATAGTCCGAATGTTAAACTCGCCTCTGATACCAAAAATATAACCCCTTATTCTTGGCTTAAGGTTTACGATAGGTTAAAATTAATATTTTAAAACTTTATCGACAAGTAAAGTGAAAAAGTAATTTCAAAATCAAATTTATAACCCAAACGGTAAAATACAATTTAAAAACAAATACTCTAAATAATATTATTAAAATTAGATAACCTAATCAATGCATAAAATTTAAAAATATCTCAATCCCTAATGATCCCAAAAAAATAACTGAAGTAAAATCTCTGGTAACTAAACATATTGAAAATAATAGGAAAATAATTGTCCGGTTGAGAGCTCCGAGTTCCAACTCCTAGGGCCGAGTATCTAAAATGTTAAATTAAAAGAGTGACCTATAAAGCTCAGTGTGTCTCTAAAGTGCAATCACAAATCACATTATAACTCAGTTCCCAATCATAGATGTAATTTATAAATATTCACAGTAATTAACAAAATGAATGATGAATGCAATGTCATAAAGAATACATTCTCATACTCTGAACGCCAATCATAATGGTAGCAAAGCCAACCGGTCATAGTGGAGGTAGTTCCCCAGAACCCTCACCCCTTATTTCGCGAAACATAGTTGTGGTAAAAACCACCTTCCTCCGTAAAATCCACTACATGCACATGTAATGCTATCAATGCAAAAGATCTCAAATGTCTCAACATAGATAATCGTATGAATATGAAACACACAATTAAGATAATTCTGATCTCAAAATCAAAGAGTGTCTCAAAATTTTAGTATTACAATAAGCAGTTAATCACAGAACAAAAATCTAGCACAGAAAGAGAACACACCTCTCGAAGCACAAGTACTACTACTAACACGGACGTTTCCCACGGTCTGAGCTAGGTCCTGCTCTAGCTGACTTAGAGAGCCTACAAATAAATTCTAATAATTAGTTTTATGCTAAAATAATAATATGCCACCTAAAATAACTAAAAAGAACACAAACGTGTATCACGAGCAGTGCTCGCAGAAGTCTATCGAACTTGAGGCGGAGGCGGTGGAGGTAACACGTCCTCTTTAGAGTCCATGTTGTCTGAAAAGACCACAAAAATTCCAATTAAACTCTTATTCGAATCCACTTACTCAAGTTAAAACTTAAAAAGGTAAAAAAAGGGCTTTCGGTTTCGAATTTGACATAACGGATTGCAAAAAAAGACTCAGGAAATCGAAAAAGGTCAAAATAGGATCTTTCGAAAAAAGTCAACTCTAGTCAATGATCAAAGTCAATAATCAACGATTAAAGTCAACGGTCAGATCAATGGTCAACTGCTGACATCATCGATGATGTCACATATGACATCAGCGATGATGTCACATATTACGTCATCGCTGATGTCATAGATGACATCATCACAAGGTCAAACCGGGTCGGTTACAGGTCACGGGTCAGTTTCGGTCCAGTTTATCCCATCCCTTAATTATGAAAGCTTACCAACGGTCGTAACACTCAGAGGCAACACCGGCGATCAGGGAAAAACGAAAGAACGATAGGGAACATGTATAAAAAAGAGGGTTGAGAGAAAATAGTTCGAGAAAGGGAAAGGGGAAAACACATAATATAACCTAAACTGAATCTAAATTCTACTTGAATTAGGATTATAATATGCCATTGTAATTCCGATAATACCCTTTAATTTGATTTAGATCCCTAATTTCTAGGGTTTGAAATTAGGATTTTTAGTCAATTAGGGTTTTCCCCTTTAATCCAATTTTCCGGGTATTACACACTTCTTCATTTATAAAGCAATTTAGAAAAGCACTTTTGAAATCCATTTAAAAAAGCTTGAAATCTTTATAAACATACAAATGCAAGTAACATCCTAATGGCTTCCATCCTAGCTACGGGTGCATAAGTTTCATCGAAATCCATTCTTTCTTCTTGAGTGTAACCTTGAGCAACTAATCTAGCTTTGTTTCTCACTATGTTACCACTCTAATCTAGTCTACTTCTAAAGACCCATTTAGTTCCTATAGTAGACGTATTACTAGGCCTATCAATTAATGTCCAAACATTACTTCTCTTAAATTGATTTAATTTCTCTTGTATAACCAATATTCAAAAATCATCATCTAAGGCTTCATTGATATTTTTAGTCTCTATGCATGAGATAGATGTAATATGATTCATTAATCTAAGACAAGAGCGAGTAATTACCACCTTGGATGGATCATCCAAGATTTCACCACTCTTGACATAGTTGAACTCCCTTGGGTAGCTCACTTCCCTTTCTTTAAGCTTTAATTCTCCTAAAGCTTCTATCGGAGGTTCTTGTGTTTCTTCATTGGTTGGAACCCAATCCACATTTGACATTTGTCCCTATCAATGGTTTCAATGATTCCTACATCATCATCATCACAAGAATCCTTCCTAGGAAAGATGTTATCATCGAAAACCACATGTATAGACTCTTCTACAACTAAGGTTCTTTTGTTAAAAACTCTATAAGCCTTTGAATTTTCAGAATAACAAAGAAAAATGGCTTCAACACTTTTAGCATCAAATTTACCTAAATTATCTTTTCCATTATTTAAAACAAACACTTGCACCCAAAAGGGTGAAAATAGATAATGTTAGGTGTTTTGGATTTTAAAATCTCTTAAAGAGTTTTTTAAAATTAGCCTAATCATTACACGATTTATAATATAGCAAGAAGTGTTTGTGGCTTCCGCCCAAAAATACTTAGGTAAATTGTTTTCACAAAGCATGGTCCTAGCCATTTCCTCTAAAGTTCTATTTTTCCACTCAGCTACCCTATTTTATTGAGGAGTGCGAGTAGCCGAAAAATTATGGTTAATCTCATTTTCATTAAAAAAATTATCAAAACCTAGATTTTAGAATTTGGTTCCATGATCACTTCTAATATGAGAAATTCTTTCATAAAGATCATTTTGACAAATATTTGAAAATGTTAACTTTTCTAAGGCTTCATATTTTGAACTTAAAAATAGAACCCAAATATATCTAGAGTAATCATCAAAAATAACAAATGCCTATGATTTCCCACTCAAGCTAGTAATCCTAATTGGCCCAAAGAGATCTATATGGATCAATTGTAAAACTCTACTAGTTGAAACATCATTAATGGACTTAAAAGAAACACGTTTTTATTTACCCTTAACACATGCATCACATATTTTATCTAAAGAAACTTAAGCTTGGGTAAACCTCTAACTAGATTTTCAGAAACTGATTTCTCTAAAATACTTATTCTAGAATGTCATAGTTTCCTATGCCATAACCATGCATCATTTCATCACTAGCAAATAAGCATGCATGTGAAAGATTAATGTCATCTAGATGCACCATATATATATATATTTCCTATGTGATAACCAATGAGCATTGTTTTATTAGTTTCTATGTTTATTATTTTGTAATCATATCTATCAAATGAGACATAAAAACCCTTATCACACAATTGACTAATGTTAAAAAAATTGTGCTTAAGACCTTTAACAAGCAAGACATTTTCAATAAGAATAGAGGAGTGATTACCAATAGAGTCAATACCCTTAATTTTGCCTTTGGAGTTGTCACCGAAAGTCACTACTCCATTTTTTAGCTCTATCTCCTTAAATCGTCCTTTTACTACGGTCATATGTCTTGAGCATTCACTATCAAAGTACCACATGTTTTGACTTAAAGTTTTAGCCTTAAAGAAATGTTCAACCTACAAACAAAGATTTAGTTTTTGACTTTTGGTACCCAAATCATTTTGGGTCCATGTGAGTTAGCTCCCAAATACTTGGTTCCTTTAGGAATCCAAGATGCAATGACATGAATATTATTAGAAATTACAAGTTTCTTAGGAACCCATACACTCCTAATACTTTTAGGTCTAACATGCCTTTGAAATTTTCTTTGTTTATGGTTTTGAAAATTCTTTTTTCACATGGTCAGGTTTTGAAGTGCTACCTTTTATGTTATTTGGACTCCCAACCAATTTCATTGACTCTTTAAGCTCATTCACTACCTTATGGTGATCCTCACTCAATTTTGAAATAAGGTTGCTCAAATCGATGTTTTTATTTTGAAAAACTTTAAATCATCTTTCAAATCAACAACCTTTTCTTAAAGCTCCAAATTTATTTTTGAAAAAGAATCATTTTGTTCTTTCAAATCATAAATCGTTTTCTTGTTTTTCAAAATTTATTCTTTGAACTTTAAAACTAAATCATTATAAACATCTTGCAATTCATCATATGCATTATATAATTCATCATAAGTAAGATTATTGCAATATTGTTCAAAGGTTACCATAGGCTCATCAAGAGCCATGAGACAAAGATTGGCCACTTCATTTTTTTTCATTGGATGAGGACTCCTCATCACTCCATGTGGCAATACGAACTTTTCGTTTCTTCTTTCTCTCAAAACCCTTCTTTTTTTTATTGTGGCCAATCAGTTCTTATGTGACCTGGCTTCTTGCATTCATAGCAAATTATTTGGTCCTTATGGTTTAAGTGTTTTCTTCTTTCTTCCTTTCTTTCTTCCAGTTGACCCTTATGAGTCTAGTAAATCTTTTAGCTACTATAGCCAATTCCTCTAGTTCTTCCTCCTCACATGTATCTACCTCCTCTTGAGGTATTGAAGCTTTGAGAGTTATTCCTTGCTTCTTCTTTTTCATCTCTCTTTTTGCAAGCTTCAACTCATACTTCTTCTTCTCTTCTTCTCTTCCCTTTTTCATGATCTCATGGGTGAGAAGAGATTCCAAAAGAGAATTTAGCTTCAAAGTATTGAGGTCTTTAGCTTCAATAATGGTCATTCTTTTGCTATCTCAATACTCAGGAAGAGATTAGATTAGCTTTCGTACGATTTTTTCCTCCGGGATGATCTAAATGAATCCTTTTAGACCATTGATGATTAGCGAGAATCGATCAAACATTTTGGTGATGTCTTCATCCAGCTCCATCTTAAAATTCTCATAATTGAGATTTAGAAGACCGATCTTCGTCTCTTTAACGTTATTGGTTCGTTCATAGGTTATCTCTATAAAGAATCCCACACTTCTTTGGCACTTGTGCAAGAGAACATCTTGGAGTAGATATCGGGGGAAAGAGAACAAAATAAAATGTATAAGTCCTTAAAATTTGTGGACATTCTTATCCTTTCTTCATTGGTCATCTCATTTCTCTTCTTTGGTACTTGTCGGTCTCCTTCTTGCTTCATTGGGATGGATGAACCATCTTCGATTATGTCCCAAAGAATATAATCATTAGAGTTTATGAACAAGCTCATCATATTCTTCCAATAAGGATAGTTGTCACCATTGAAGAAGGGATGCTTTGTGATGGAATGTGACTCGTATATGCCTTGCCCGGATGTAGATGCCATGGTTTGATATGGAGGATTGATCAAAACTTCTTGGATAGTCTTTTATGGATGTTAATCCCTTCAAAAGTTAGAATCTTATACCAATTTTTGAATAGATCAACCAATCGAATTAGCCAAAAGGGGGTAAATTGGAAATTTAAAAAATTTTGTTGGAAGATTGAAAAAATCGAAAATAATAAAGACACAAGATTTATAATGGTTCAAGCTTCGAAACAAGCTCTACATCTACTACCTTAGCTCCCACTAAGGATTTTCTAACCAATTCACTAAAGAATTCAACCTTTTTCTAAGTTCAAGGGATAACCTTTACAATCAAGTTAATATTTCTACCCAAAGATTAACTTTCACCTCACAAGGATTACAAAGATGAAAATTGGCAATACAAGTTTCTTTAAACATAAATATTTGCCCCAATTACACTTAGACACTCCCCAAACTCAAATACAAAAAATTAAAATGATGTACAAGAATGGAGTGTATGAATTTTGCAATAGAGTGCTTGGAGTTGGATTTTAATGCTTTGATGTTTGCTTGAGGTTCAATAGTAGTTGTTGCTTGAATTGCTTGTTTTATACATTCTCATTGAATTCTAACCATTAAATTTGTTGGGATCATAAATATAGACGTTATGCCTTCATCTTCTCACCATAAATGCACTTCGACAACAACTGATATCGAAACGCGGGCTACCTGTTTTGAAACGGTACCAAAATAGAAAGAGACGTTGTGTGCATTTAATAGGGATATCGAAATGCTATGCAAGCATATCGAAACAGTCTATCTTTAAAAACAAGAGGTATTAAAATAGCTATAGATCTCTATCAAAACGTTTCAGAACTGTGAAAATCGGTATCAAAACGCCCATAGGGCCGTTTCAAAATGGGTTAACAAACTTTTAATTTTTACCTGTCAAACAACGGTCAAAACATTTAAATCTAAAATAGTCGTTAGGAAAAGTTGACCGATATTGAAACGATGATGTGGTGTATCAAAATGCCTTGAATTTTTATTTAATTTTCATAAAATACAGGATGGTATCGAAACAACCAATGGTTTATCGAAACTTTTTTTCGATACCAACTTTAAGTGTTTTGAAACAAAATCTTACAGTTTCAAAACGTATCGAAATTGTCCTAGACTGTATCGAAACGCCTGCTAAAATTTAAAGAACTTAGTTAAAAATTTTGAAGGCTATATCGAAACCAATTTCAGGAGTATCGAAACGCTTGTAACAAAAGTACAAGTTTGGCTTTGAAAAATACTTAGAAAATTTGTTTTGTGTTTTTGGTTTGACTTAAAGTTATTTTTTTGACTTAAGAACTTAAAAATTTATTTCAAATTGGTCCTTAAACTTCTTTGTTATATCAAAATCAATTTTAGTTATACAATATATCTTATTGATTAAAGAAAGTCATTTAAATTAGAATAAAACTATATTATAACATGATAAATAATTACAATAAAATTTATATAAGAACTATAAAACTTGACTTGAACTCAACTCGATTTCATAAACTCGACTCAAATAAAAAAAATTCAAATAAAATTTGAGTTGTAAAATAAGACACTTCAACTTGAATAACTCAAATTTTTTTCATCTCATATCGATCAAACGTGAATCCCTAAGTGTATCATAGGACTTTAAATTTTTTGAAAACCCTTAAAATTTTTAGTACTCAATTAAGTTTTTATATTTCAAATTTAATCAATTTACCCCTTTGACCAAAATTGATTCTCAAGTCTTATAGTTTTTTGGGCCAGTTGGTGTAGTATATCGTTTTACAATATTATCACTTGATATTGTCAGAATTTTTTATTTTATTTAAAATTTTAAAAAAAATTATAAAAGTAATAAAAATAGTTCTCTAAAAATATGTAAATGTTATATAACAAAACTGTAGTGAGTCACGTGATAGAAATATCTCAATAAAAATTATTAAAAATTGATGACCAAAATTAATTAAAGGACTTATTTGATTAAATTTTAGAGTATAAAAAGCTAAATTGAGTGAAAAAAAATTTAGAGTCTTATTTGATTTTGTTTTCAAAAGTTTAGGTGCTTAAAACACCCTTAAGCTAAAATCTTAATTATAATTCTAGAGAGGAGGCGAAGTAAGACATAGTAAGAAAGAAGAGTGTGTTTTTAATGGATTTAAAACTTATGATCTAAAAAATATGTGGAACAAAAATAAATAGTTTGGTTAAAATATAAAGTTATGTTATTTAGTTCGTAGTATACAAGAATAAATAAAAAAACATTTTATAAAATTCTTCGTATTACAAACATTTTATAATATTGGTAAGAAAGTAGATAAAACAAATGATTAGTTGGTTAAGTTATTTATCTTTATTCCCTTATATTTCTTTAGGTCATATGTTCTAGACTCACTAGGAACACTCCCTAAGTAAGATTAGAATTAGATTTAAGATTTATCAAAATATATTGATACTAAAATTTATAACTCTTTATGTTGCACTATATCTAGGTCGGGTAAAATAGATAAACCATCATTAAATTTTATTCTCTAACTTATTTTGGTCATTAAAGTTTTAAAACGTTTAATTTATCTTTTAAAAATAATCCACATAAAATATATATATATATATATATATTGGTCGGGAAAAATTTAGGAAACTACAACGAACCCTACGATGTTTGTAAAACTTGTCTCCTACAAGAGACGGGATATATTATTTTATTGTTTTCTCAATTTATTAAAAATACCGAACTTGATTAAACTTATACAAGATATCTCATCTCCTATAAGAGGTTAATTTTATAAATATTTTAGTATTTGTCCTAGTTTTCGAAATTTCCCTTAACTCATTCTATTATCCAATTTTTCACATGGATTATTCTCAAAATTGGCTTAGTTTAATAGTTGAATTTTATATATTAAAATTTTTAATCAAATCTTTTAATATTGTTATGAAATTATAACATGTGAAACTTTAATTATCAAAATAGATTAAAAAATAAAGTTTAGTTATTAAAATAGGTTAGAGAACAAAGTTTAATGATAATTTATATATTTTACTCATCAATTTGTTATTAACTTTTAATTCTACGTCGTATCAGTATTAGAAAATAAATAGAAGAAGAATAAAAACTTCAATGTATAAAGTTTAACAAATAAATCATATATTTTAAAATTTTAATAATTAAAATAAATTAAAAATAATAAAATTTAATAAATTTAATAATAATTTACATATTTTTACCTTTAATATGAATCGATACGATGCTAATCACGGTTTAACTTCTTTCTAGAGTCTGCATGCAGCTCTACCTAAAAGTTAAAGTTACAGATAAAGTGTGTATTTTAGATTTGATTTGAAATTTTAGATATGTAAAATTTTGGATTGATAAATTATAATTTAATTTAAGTATTATTTTAAATATGATGGTTCTATCCAAAAGAAATATTTTTTGAATATTACATGTAACAAATTATTACATATAATAATATTTATATTTACATATAATAATATGACAATTCTCACGGGCCTAAAATATTGAATTCAAAGATTTTCGTATATATGATCCAAATATAAAATAACTATTTGTATATTATCTGAAATTTCACTATCCAATCTGATTTATTCAGAAAATAAAAGACGAATTAAAATATTAATTTTTCGGATGAATAAGATTTTTCTACACACTCTTAAATAGAAAAGGAGCTACGCTGGCAGCTCCGGGTGAGGATCAATTGACATAAACTAACATTAGAGTTCAAGGCAATTTTAAATTCCTAGACTTGCTTATTGAGTTTAGTTCTTATTTGCACAATACACACAAAGACTCGAATCGAACATGCATAAGTGCTCAATCTTAACTTCCTTTGCAAACTGCAAAATAAGAGTAGAGATTCCTGCTTTTCAGTGTGCTTCTAAATTTAGATTTGTTCTGCAATCTTATTGAGTGGTTGAGAAGAATGAACTCCAGGTCCGTAAATAGTTACTGGTTTAAGTTGCATCTTAGGAGTTAGACATTTTCATCACTGAATTTCTGGTCCGTAAATTTATTTTGTTCTGCAATCGGTACATTCACAGAGAAAGCTTTCAGAACATGCACAATTGAATGATAGATTTAAGGATTTATATCTGATATATCACAGGTACGAAGTACAAAAGTTAAAGGGATTAACATAATAGTTTAAGCTTTCATAACCAGATGTTCCAGGTTTGTCAAACATACATAAAATCCATGCTTGAATGTCTTTTCCTTCTTCATTGAACTTAGCTTGTAGATGAAGTGGTTACAAAGCAGGCAAATTAAGAAGAACGAATGGTGTTACCAAGTAGGTCATTCTTGTTATTCTCTGCTCTCGGACTGCTTCCAGCACTGCTATTCGATTGCGAACCAAATGTAGTCTTTTGTAAGACTCCTGTAGGAGATGATCCGAACTGAGGACTATGATCCCAGCTCCCTTGTCATAAGGTTAAGTGCAGATGAATTATTGCAGTCTGTGGTGTTGATGTTAGTGATATGTAATGCCTCACCAAGAGGACCTCCCATGGAAGTCTCCCAAGATATGGGAATCCAATTAGCTTGCCCTCGGTTTGTTTCATTACCAACGCTGCCGACTCCCATAGGTATTGATATTGAAAGTCGAGTCCTATCAGATTGAACATCAGCTTCAGGCCAGGAAATGGAAGAACGGTCACACTGAGTTTTAGGCCAGCCATCGATGAATTGGTGAACAAAATGATGGAATCCGGTTTCTTGACTGTTAAGATCTTGAGAACAACCAAAATCAATGCACTTAACCAGGGAAGGGCTGTTGTGGGAAGGGTTAAGGAGTGATTCAGAAGAAACAACTCCAAACTCATTCCCTGGTTCAGTATCATGTGTTCTTTCACCAATGATTTCTTTATTCAGAAGCAGCCTGCAGGAACAACAATAATAAATAGATTTTGAGTCGATCAATGTCATATACAAGTAAAAAATGTGGGTACTTTAGGACGAATAAACAGTCCAACTATAGTTATAGTGTAACTATAAAGGATGCAGACACCTAAAAACAAGGAATAAATGATGAGGGATAGTTCTATCACCTGTTTATCGGAGCTGACTCCGAAAGATTAGATTTTCTAGCAGGCAGCAAGTTCTTGAATTGCTGCTGAGCAACAGCCTTGCTGTTGGACACAGTGCTCCCACCAGTTTGCCCTACCACTGATGCCGAAGAGGAAGACACAGTATGATGCATCATCTTGGGGGCACTGGTGGCAACATGTCCGGATTGACCTTCCACAGGCTTTCTTGAACGATGGCGACCCCTGTTCATATGCCGCTCACAATACTTCTGGTCTGCAACCGCATCTCTCGAGCACCGCCATTTCTTTCCATCTGTTCTGCGACAACGTCCTGGTTCCGGATCGGAGTTGTTTGAGAACCCAAGATGGCAAGCTCCCCATCCCACTGTTGTAAAACATCCTCAAAGTCAAAACAGATTAACATGATTTTTTTTAAAGAAGTACTAAAATTAACAAATTTCAAAGTCTAACATCAAATCAAAATGTAATTAGGCTTAGCTAATCCGTATTTGGATCAAAACTTTCTAACTTCTTTGGAGAAGTAGGGAGAAGTTGCCTTTGTCGCACATGGGCATGGGGACCAAAACAAATGTACAAATCTAGTAAGACAGCTAGTGATGGATCAGACTTAAATTTAAAGACAATGTGACAGTTCGAACCCACAAAAATGTAAGGTAAGTGTTAGAATTAAGGGTACCAAAGATTGGTTTCATCTCCATCACTGTTTAGTGCATTGTTTTCACCTACCTCAACAATACATTTTGCTTTAAAATACATAAAAACAATGGCGTATATATGATATCCTTATATAATCTCAGTATCCATACTCGGTAGAAGAATAGAAAGTGAAGTGCAGAGAAAGCACCTCACTGCAACTTTTGGACTAACCAAAGAAATCACATGGACATTTTAAAAGACAAAACTTACATGTATTTGGTCTGAGGAGTCCACCAGAAAAGCAAGAGAAACCAGCAGAAGCAAGGGTTTTTGTTATAGGAATGAGAAGATTTGATGGCACTGGCACATTTGCGGTTATGTATTTGTAGATCAAAGCCTGGTGTTCTAGCTCCATCCATTGAGATGGAGTGAATGGTCCTCCATTCATGTTTGCACCACTAAACCCTCCACTATAGTAGCCTGAAACATAAAACCAAGACCAGAAAAAAAAGGTCAAAAGTAAAAAAATAAAATAAAATGGAAAAGCATATAGATTTTACTCTTAAAAGGGAAAAAGGGTGTTTTAGAAAGTGGTCAAGGCAAGTTAACCCAGAAACCATAAACTTGTCTGCAACATTTAGAGGAGTCTATTGAGTCATGGATTTGTTGCTTTTTGATACAAAAAAGAAACATAAGCATAACCTTACATGTAATTGTTTGGTTATTACCAAAACTATCCTTGTCCCCAAAATCAGTTTCATAGAAAACCTCACACTTCTAATAAGACTTTAAAACGAAAGACCACTCATATAGTGATTTCCATGAAAATAGCTTTTCTTACCAGAAACCATGGAATCAAATCATAAAAACAAAAACACAAAACAAGACATCTCTGAGCTTAGCTGAGAACAACTCACGACCATGCATTAAACCCTAACCTGCATGTTTAGAATAAGACGGTGATATGAGATGATTGTAAGGGATTGTGACATTTTGGGAGCTCCTCTCAATGGAAATAGCTTCAGATTTGGGAGCAGAAAAGGTCAACATTTGCTGCTGTTGTTGTCCATCAAAGAAGATAGAGGTATTATTAGATCGAGATGAAGTATTTCTCTGTTGGGGCAGCATTGCCTTGGAGGCTGAGAAATCATCAAATTTGGCCACCTTTGAAACCCTGCAATCATCTTCACCATTGCCAGATCTTTCTTGCTTGAGAAACCCAGATCCATAAAGCTTCTGCTTTGTCTCAGAATTTGAAGCAACCAAAGTAAAACCAGTACTCGTAGCAGTAGCAGCAGTCTCTGAACCCACAGACCCCTCCGAACCAACCACCCCAAAATCCATTAGCAAACCCGCCGTCACCGTCCCCAACCTACAAAAACTCTAGACTCGACAAATGAACCATTGGGTTATTATTAAAAACTAAAAACAAGAGCTACAAAGAGTGCAAAGAAGTTCATTTTAGTCGTTCAAAGGTTTGAGCTTTATCTCGGATTCAAAGCAGACTGGTTTTCATTTAAAGATTCGATGCTAGAGAAAAACTATTGAATAAATGGAGATGGAAAGTAACATAGTCTTAAATACAGTTGCTCAAAATATTAAAATTTAGTGACCAAAATAAAAATAAGAGTAAAGATGAATGATGAGATTTTCAATTTACCCATATAATACTAATAATACATAGAGATATGGAATTAATATCTAGGAGTTGCTGCTTCCTTTAATGTGCAAACTTCGTTCCTTTCTAACTTCCTTAGTTCATCTTTTAAGACATCTTTTTGAGTTTTGAGTTTTATGTAATAAAAAAGTTATTGGGGTTTTCCGTAAATTAATAAAAAATAAAATCTCAAGGATTCAACATTTAATTAATAAATGAGTGATAAATATTAATATATAATTAATAAAATAATTTTACAACGGGTGTTACACACCACTAAATATTACTAATATATTGAATATTATGAATTAAAGTATATAGGGATTTTTAATTTTTTTTCAGAATGGGATATTTTATTTTTTAATGTATTGGAGGTTAGTAGGTAGATAAATTCAATTCTTATTTATAACTCTAATTTATTCTTTCTCTTGCAACTAATTAAAACAATTTTGTCTTGCAAAGTATGCTAACGGTTTCTATTACTTCTTATTTCTTTTACTTTTGATTTTAATGCATGAACATGATAGAATATTTAAATTAAAAAAATTATAATATATATCGAATATTGTTAAATATTATTAATTTTAAATACTGATAAATATCATTAAATTGATTATGAAAAATTAAAATCTTAAAAATGTAACATATAATTATAAATTATCTAAAATAAAATTTTAATTAAATTATTTTTCATATATTATATAGTTTAATCTTTTATTTTAAATAATTGGTTCAAATATAATTGATTTTAGGATTTTTATTTTTTTAAATTAATTACAATTAGTATTTGATCTAATTATTTGATAAAATATATAATATACATTAAAAATAATTTATTAAAATTTTAGTTTAAATAATTTAGTAATGTATATTCTGTTTTTGAGATTTTTAATTTTTATTAATCAATTTAATAATATTTAACATTTAGTGATATTTAATATACACGAAAGACTCATCTTAAAATTAATTATTATTATTGTTATTATTTACATTAATGATATTATATAATTTAAATTATATATATAAATTGAACCCTAATACTCATACACTCCTAATCCCAACCAATACCAATGGTGCAGTATTTTTTTTCTAAAATGGAGTAAAAGTTAAGAAAACGTAGAAGGGGTAAAACCCATGTGACGAGGATGTATTGCCACGAGATCCTTTTATACAATATAATAATTTTAAAGTTTAATGTATTTTTTAATTACTAAATTAGTAAAATGAACGATTGAGATTAAAAAAAATATATGTAAAATTATTATTTAAAAAACTAATCAATTTTAATTATTTGTTTTATTTATCCAACGATTTAAAAAATGTATAAAATTTATAATTTTATATTAGGGATAAATGAATATTTGTTGTGAATAAAGTAAAGAATAAGAACAAAATAGATAAACAAAGATGAGATACAAAAGAGAGAGATTTGTATTATATTCTCGAATTAGGGTTGTATACGATGCTTTCTCTAAAAGTCTATATTTATAGGCATAAGATGAAAGTCCTAATTCCAATGGGAATTAAACTCTAATAATGAAGTACATTAAAGTATTATTTAATATATGGATATCCACCATAAATAAAGATATTCATAACACTCCCCTTGGATATCCATGAAGATAAAGCGCCTCATTAAAATTCATAGTGAAGGAAAAAGAGTACACACATCTTTGATACGCATAACATGTTGCCTCATTAAAAACCTTACATGAAAAACTCATTGGGACAAAACCTTGGTTAAGGGGAAAAGAGTGCAATGCGTATTTACTCCCCCTCATAAAAATATCACCTAAGATCTTTGAATCTTGATAATTTAATATTGAATATCATCTTCAAATGTTGAAGTAGATTATGCACTAGTGGATAGATCTTCTAAATTATTACTTGAAACGATTCATCGAATATTATTCTTCTGAAGATCATGAGGGATAAAACTTTAAAGAAATATGTTTCATTTTATCACATTTGATGTATCCACCTTGAGATATTAAATTTGCATTATCTTTATACAAGATAGCTTACATCTTATCTTGTGAAAGCAATTCACATATCTTCTGGATATGTTTAGCCAAACACATATTTCGACTTTGCCTCAAGCATAACAATTATTTCAAGGTAATGATCTTGTAGCACTTAAATAGTATTTTTGGATCAGTTAAGATATGATGCTTCTAGATCAATTAATATATATATATATATAAATGGTATTTTTCGCCCAAGAATATCATCACCCTTTTTCTTAAGGCAGAATAGATCTTTGTTTACATTAAGAGACCTAACAACCAAATAGTGATCAAGGAATATGCAATATGCATGTAAAGTCCCTTTAAACATTTTTCTGTGTATGTCGATTAATGCACAAGGATTTCATTCTTAAGAAGATCTCTCCATGAGTCTCAATCATATTCAAATCATCGGCATACACAACAATGACAAATTCAGAGTTAAACCTCTTAATAAAAATGCTTGGGGAAATTAAATAATTCATATAACATTCTAATAATAAATATTCAATGAGCCGATTATACCAAATACGTATAAAATATTTTAATCCATAAAAATATAGTTTAATAATATTCTCGAGAACTTGAATTAACTGCTTCTGTAGTTTAAATCCTTCTAGAAGCTTCATGTAATTGTTGTTATCAAGAGGCTCACACAAATAAGATGTAACAACATCCATTAGACGAAACTAAGTCATTTCATTTATTGACAGACTATCAAAAAGTAGTTGCATCAACCACTGAGGAATATATTTTCCTCATAATCGATTTCATGTCTTTGTGAGAATCTTTGTGCAACCAAATGAGCTTATATTTCAAGATTTCCCCTTTTGATTTATCTTTCTCACAAAGGCTCATTTATATCCACGAGCTTTACGCATTTCAATGTACGTGCTATAGGCCCAAATACTTCTTTTTTCGAAAGAGATTTTAATTTCGCCTTATTTGCCTCTTTCCATGTTGGTCAATCATTTCTTTGTTTACATTTCCAAATTGAAAATGGTTCATGAATCACATCATCAAATAAAATCTCTAGTGCTATATTGCATGCAAATATATTATCAACGTCAATTTAATTTTAGTTCCACTTATCTCCAAACATGACATAATTTATTAAGATATCTTTATTATCAGGTACCTAAGTCATGTCAATGTCTCTATTGGAGACCTTTTAATCTCTTCTTGAGATTTTTATAATTCATTGACTCCTTAATCAGACCATCATAAAATATAGCTTATTTTCTTTTTTTTTTGAGGATTTTTATCTTTGGGACCTACTTGTCTATCACGCTAAAGTCGTAAGTTAGACTCATTAGCAGCTGGAGTTTGTCCTTCCAGGACATCAAATTTAATCGAAGCATTCATAGCTGGTATACGTGACTTAGTCACTCTTTTAGGGTCAGTAAAATCATCTAATAATTTATTTGCTAACTGAATTATCCTTTGAACTTATAATTCACATTGTTGAATACGTAGATCAAACTAAAAACATTGATAATTCATTCCAAATTATTTCTTTTTTCAGTTATTTTATTTTCTCTCCCTAATGTTGGATAAACTAACTCATTAAAATAATATTCAGTAAATCAAACTGTAAATAATTTCTCTATCATAGGCTTAGGATATTTAATTATCAAGGGAATTTAAATTTGACATATATTCCCAACAGAACTCATCTTTGTGCGTTGTGGTGGAGCAATTAGAACATATACCACACAAAAAAATTTAAGATGATAAATATTTGGTTCTTGATCAAAAACCATTTGTAATGGGGAGAACTTATGATCATTTGTTGGCTTGATGCGAATTAGTGATACTACATGTAAAATGACATATCATCAACATTATCAAGACTGATTATCTTTCTAAGATGATATGGACAATGTGCTCGTAATTTTATCAACTGAGCAAGCAGCCTCACAAACACCAAGTTGCATGTTAATAACAAAGATTCATCTGACCATCTAGTCGATGCATTAATTAAAATCGTAAAATATATAGATGGATTATAAGAAAGGTGTATGGGCCCACATATATCACCTTGTATCCATTCTAGAAAATTAATATATTTATACACTATCTTAGTTGATAATGATTGAATAATCATATTGTTTTCATATAAAGTATCACATGAAAAATTACCTTGAAGAAAATCTTAATTCGTCAATAAATGACCACATGAAAGTGTCAACAAATTTTCGCATCATAATTGAATAAGGATAGCCTAACCGGTCTTGCCAAATAAAATTATTGGTAAACATCTGGTTTATAATAGCACGAGCTTCAATTTGTACTAATTCTTCTGTAGTATAATATGGATGATAATACATGTAATTTTGTCAAGATTTTCTTATTACCTTGAGTTATACTCATAATATTGAGATAGTCAGTATCCACTTGACTAATACTCTCAATATATTTCTTCAAATATATTTAAAACTCAATAAGTCTCTTTGCTAATTTGACGAATATAATGGACTGTAAATATGAAATAAAGTTCCATTTTACAATAACATATTTTCTTATTCGGAGCCTTCTATGATATTAGTACTTCCGGATATAATACTCACATTATTCTCTTGCATTTAAAATAGGAAAATATGTATAAGTATGCACCTTTTAATATGTGTTTTATTTCATTCACTTCGGAGAATAAAAATATTAAATATAGCACATATATAAAATCGGTTATCTATAAAAGATAAACTCTCAAGAGCTCTTCCGAAGTATTGATATTTTAGTATCTTGAGATATAGTACTCACATTTTCTCACTTATCTCTTGCATTTAAAAGAAAAAATATTTCTTATGCTTAAGTATGAGTACTTGGACTGTTTGCTAAGCATAACCATAATTTATTGCATATTTTATTTCGGAAGTAATCATATTCTTCAAAGGAAAATTAACATAAAGAGTAAATAAATAATATATAAAATAAATTAAGATAAAAAATAAATAAAAGATCAAGGAAATAAAATAAATTATGAATTATTTTTTTCAAGGGTTATGAGAAAATTAACAATATCCAATTGGGTTGGACCAATAACGCCATAATTATTTTTGTCACAAAAAAATCTTTTTATATTTTCTTTCATTTATTATTTATGGCTACGGATAAAATCCATAATACTTTGGCGTTTGACAAGTACAAGATCAATGGTTTTTACCATTGCATTGATAACATAAAGATTTTGATATGATCTCTATCATTCTTTTCATTCTTATAATCTCACTTCTGGTAGATATAAGCATTCTCAAAAGAATCATCTTATCTACGTCTATTTTATGACCTCAATCGCGACCACAATTACTAATGTGAATTTTATTCTTTTCGCTATAAAAGGTCACATTCACTTCAAGGAATGGAATGAAACCAATAAGTCTTTAAAACCTTTTTTACGATATTGTGTCGACAGGACAACATTAATGTGTGAAAAGTGAAGTATGTTTTTCTAAAATATCCTCATCAATGATACTCTGACACATAATTGAGTTTTATTCACTAACCATATAGTGAATTATCATGTTTGCATTCACTTCAAGGAATGAAAAAATCCAATAATCGCATGGAATAAACATCATACTTGCATTCACTTCAGGGAATGACATAAATCCAATAATTGCATGGAATAAGCATCATGTATGCATTCACTTTAGTGAATGCCTCCAATAAAATTCTTAGATCAAGACGATTTTCGTAACTTATACTTGGGAGAAGTCTATAGTAATTGATCAATTAATATATATAAAATACATGCAAAGAACAAAATTTTAATCCTCATACGCAACATTATTAAACCAATCCACAAGGTCCTTTAAAAAGAACCTCTTTTGAGACCATTAGCCTCGCAGAACGGGATGTCCAGCCAATATACTCGGATTAAACTAATATAACAGAGAAAATATTAATTAAACATATCGAACTTTCCAAGCTAAGTTTAATATATGATATATTTAGTCATCAATATCTTGTTAAAATCTTTTTCGGGAATTATCGATAAGAAACATGATAATTGAGCAACTTTATGGCTACACAAACACCAAATATCCATTGTTTTTCAAAAATTAAAAATCAAGTTAAAGATCAAGAGAGAAAAATAATCGATAATTAAAATATAATAGAGAGAGAAGAACTTATATTTGATTCATGCTAGTAACAAATTCTTTTCAATAACTTCTTTAAGATTCAAACGACAAACACCTTCGTTGGTTTGAGTCTCGTGCTGATAATGTGTTGTGAATAAAATAAAGAACAAGAACAAAATAGATGAACAAAGATGAGAGACAAAAGAGAGATTTGTATTATATTCTCAAAGTAGGGTTGTGTACAATGCTTTCTCTAAAAGTCTATATTTATAGGTATAAAATGAAAGTCCTAATTCCAATGGGAATTAAAATCTAATAATGAAGTACATTAAAATATTATTTAATATATGGATATCCATCATAAGTAAAGATCTTCATAACAATATTAACAAATCCTTGTTCGATCAATAACTAATTAATCTAATAAGATAAGACCTTAGAATTTTTAAACAATATCAAATGGGAGGAATTATTAAAATATTGTGATTGGAAACTTTATTTCCAAAAATATGGTTCACACATCATTATTTCCCCAAATATTGTGGTTTACTATAGCGTTCAGAAGTCTTCATACATACAACCCGTCTTTGAACAATGATTCGAATAAAAAATAATATTTCGACAAAGGCCTCATGCATACAACCCGACTTTAAATAGTGATTTGAAAAAAAATTGCCAAAGGCTGCATGCATACAACCCGTCTTTGACACTGTTTAAAGACCAATGTTTTACAACTCGTCTTTGATGGGGTTCTCGTGACAAGGGTCTGCAGAGATGGTAGGGGTGCAACGGTTTTTGGGGGTCTTGCAACCAAGTGTTCTCGTGAGGTTAAGGGGGGTAGTGGTTGATGGGAAGGTGTGGCAGGGGTGAATAATGGTGTCAGGGGGTAGTAAATTTGATTGGATAAATTATAGGTGAAATGAGTTGTAGATATTGGATGAAGATTGTATTAAATAGAGGTGTTGAAGGTTTAAAAGTTGGTTGAAAATTGAAATGAGAAAGAGGAAGGAGAAGAGAAAGGGAAGTGTAGAAGGAGAAAATTAGAGTTAAATTTGTAAGTGAAGTATTTTTTTATTTTAGAAAAATTATATTAATTATATTTTGATATTTTTAATATTTTGTTTCAACTTTGTTAATTTTTTATATATTTTAGGGATCTAATTTAAATTATTAGAGTTAAAATTTTAGATTATATTAGTTAATTAGTGATTTAGTAGTTGATTTTAATCTTGTTTTTAAATTTTAGAAAAAATATTAATTTATAGAAGACTTAGCTTAGTAACTAGTTATGTTAATAGTTTATAAGAATTATTTTGAACTAATATGATTTGGTTTAGGAAAATAATTAAAAAAATTAGTTTAGAAAAGAAGTTATTACTATTTTTATTTTTATAAATTAGTTTAGCAAAATAATTAGAATATTATTTTAGCAAATAAGTTAGTATTATTTTTATAAATTATTTTGTCTTTTAAAAAATAATTAGAATATTAGTTTAGCAAAATAGTTACTACTATTTATATAAATTAGTTTCTCGTTTAGCAAAATAATTAGGAAATTAGTTTAGCAAATAAGTTAGTACTATTTTTATAAATTACTTTCTAGTTTAGCAAAATAATTAGAAAATTAGTTTTGCAAATAAGTTAGTACTATTTTTATAAATTAGTTTCTAGTTTAGAAAAATAATTAGAAAATTAGTTTATCAAATAAGTTAGTACTATTTTTATAAATTAGTTTCTAGTTTAGCAAAATACTTAAAAAAAATAGTTTAACTAAAAAAGTACATTTTTATAAATTAGTTTTTAGTTTAGGCAAATAATTAATTTTGTAAATATATGTGAAATATTTGTACAAATTTGTTAATATATTTTCTTGTCTTGTAGGCTGGATGAACAAGTTCCTCGTTTGTGATTATAGGATCGACATATTAGCAGTTTACCGATTTCTGAGATTGTACTAATTTATTTGAATTTTATTTATAAAAATTTAATTATGTTAAAAATAATATTTGTTATATATTTTAACGTGTTACAGGATTATGAGGATACATTTAGGCATCATTTGACCATGACCCATAACCATCCAGACGATCGAATCATTGATTGGTTAAAAGGTTCTGGATTTTATCATACGACATTCATTCGGGGGAATAAGTTGATACCCGGATTGATAGCCGCTTTGATTGAGCGTTGGAGGCCTGAAACCCATACGTTCCATATGCCGTGTGGTGAATGTACGATCACACTTAAAGATGTGGTCATGTTGATTGGGCTCCCAGTAAATGGAGCACCATTGATCGGTAGTCCATTGACTGGTGACCCGAACATCGATAATGTGAAAGCTATACCTGAAACCATCTTCAAATTTTACCTTGGACAGGTTCCTGATAAATCAAATTTGAAAGGAGGTCGGGTAAAATTGAGTTGTCTGCTTCATTTTTTCGTAAAATCGGTAGTTCATTTTTTTCCCATAAAATCGAAGTCCAACAAATAGTTCACCTTGGTGACTAGAATTTAAATGAGGCATATCTGAAAAATCTAGCGCTCTCATCGCTTTGAAATCCACTAAGCTCATATGACTGGGTGGTTCATAGAACGTAGTGTCATCCCCCGTTTGAACTAATTCTCCAAAACCGAAATTAAGGGTTTCTCCAACGTTATCAGGAAATAAATCAGGATCATCAATATCTTCATCTTCGCTTGAATCTTCAAGTGATTACCCCATGGATCTCGTAGATTCTCCCCGGTTGACATCAGTGAAACGAAACTGCCTCCAATTAGATCAAATCCGTTACCAATACATATTTCACTACTTTCTCCAACAACGTTTCTGGATGGGATAGAAATATCACGAATCTCAGCAAACAAATCAACATTTCGAATACTCATCGACTCATGCTCTGCGATCATTATTTCCAAATCTGTATTATCTTCGAGATCTATTGCGGAATATTTGACTGAACTGTCACAAAGTCACCGATATCTTAAACCATGAATCTGACCTCCAATTTTCTTTGATATCTTGTCCTTTCATATTCGAAGCGTGATGTCTTTCTAAATCTCATCTTCGTAAGGCTATCACAGTCGAATTCAATATCGGCATCGGTTTTCACTATTTTTCCATTGTAATGATCGCAACGAAGTTGTTGTTGCTGATTTTGACTGCATTTTTTTGAGAAATAATGTAAATAATAATACACAATATAAAAAAATAAAACGAAACTAAATTTAAAAAATAATACTAACATTTTTAGATCAGAAAAATAATCCACAAATATATTTGAAGTAACTTTCTAAAACTATACAAATTTCCTAAAAATAAAATGTTTCATCGTTAGATTTAAAAAATAAATATACATGAATAATATTCATCTAAATTATCAATATCAGATTTTTTAAACAAACAAACATTTTACAAAATAATAATAAACTTAGCATTAATATTATAAAAAAAACAATTAAATTTCTTAAAATACTTACAAAATTTTCTGCTCAAACTCCTCTTTTTCTTCCTCCTTCTTCCTCTTTACTCAATGATATCAAACAAAATTTTCACAATCCTCAACATACATATTTAAAATAAAGATTAATAAATTTTACTTAATTACCCCTACACGAATTTTGAAAATCACTAATAACTTTCAAATCAGAAAAATTTAAAGCCCTTATAAAATTTTAAATTAATATACTAATTAAAAAATAGCTACCTATACTCTAAAACACTATAAAAAATATTTTCACAACACCCTGACACCCTTATTCAACACCCCTGCCTTGCCCATTCCCATCAACCACTGCCCCCTTAACCCTCAATGTTTTGACGAGAACACTGCCCTAAAACACGCTGCACCCACGAGAAAGAAGGCCTGCCATGTCTCTGCAAACCCTGTCAAAGACGGGTTGTAAAACCTTGTTCTTTGAACACTGTCAAAGACAGGTTGCATGCATGCAGCCTTTGGCATTTTTTTAAATCACTATTTAAAGTCGGGTTGTATGCATGAGGTCTTTGTCAAAATATTATTTTTTATTCGAATCATTGTTCGAAGACGGGTTGTATGCATGGGGCCTTCTGAACGCTACAATAAACCACAATATTGTGGGAAATAATTATGTGTGAACCATATTTTTAGAAATAAAGTTTCCAATCACAATATTTTAATAATTCCTCCGTATCAAATGTTTGTACTTTAACAATATAAATAGAGTTGGATCGGAAGAATTATTTTTACAGTTAGAGATGGGTATGGGTCAGGTCGGGTCAAATTTTTGGCTCACTCGCACCTGACCCGAAGAATCATACCCTCCATCCACCACCCGACTCGGTTTTAGGGTGAAAAAAAATCCGACTCGACACGAATCATTAACAAATTTTAAATTTTAGAGACTTAATTTAAAAAATAATTAGGGATCTAATTGTAAAAAATAAAATTTTAGTTACCTAATTGTAAAAAAAATAATTTTAGTGATCTAATTATATAAAATATATATAAAAAGAGATCATTATTGCAAATATCCCTATAATATATATGAAAAAATTACACTATTAGTTTTGGGTCGAGTCGGATCGGATCAGATATTTTTTCATCCTACACCCAAATCCAACTTGACCCAAAATCACCTTAAAAAAACCCGAATTGACCCAAACCTAAATTTTCTACTAAAAAATTCGATCTATTCTAATCGGATCGAGTTCAGGTTCCGTGTCCATCCATATTTATAGTGGGTTTCTCTGTAACTTAATTTAAATTAATTAATAAATGAATTAAATGCATAGATTAAAGTCAACTTTACTCGTTTTCATTAAAAAAATGCCTTGTTCGTACTTGCACCTTCCTTTCGAGTTAAGACATCCTGTACCTACGAAAGTCTAAACCTCTTTTTCATGGAGTTTTCAAGACACCGCTTCCATTCAAACTCAAGTGTTTTGTAGGGATGATGAGAACAGCTTAGGGAGGTTCTTCTATGTGTAATGATTATTCAATTTCACTTTAAAATATGGATAAAAACATTATATTAAATTTATTCGGATTGATCTGAATAATTAATAAATTTGTTATTGTTTAAGTGTATTTCAAATTTGATATATAATATATATAAAAATATCTAATAAAAAATTTATTTATTAAAATTAATTATACGATATAAATTAATTTAAATTTATCATAATAAAATTCTAAAAAAACGAAAAGCAATAAAAAACTATTATGTTCCACATTATATTTATCCAAGTTGGTTGAGCTACATAAAGGAGTATGTTTTCAAGTTTCACAGCTCCCTATCACTCTCCTTCTCTGTTTAGGTAAACTCGGTATTAAATAACATACTTAAGTCAGTCTCCTTGGGTTTCTTTTTCTCCGGACAACTGTGAACTCAATGTAGTATGTTCATACTTCATTTAAAACAAAACAAATGATACATATCTTCACTGTTAGGAAATATTAGTAAAAAACAAATGATTTTAGTGAAAAAGATAATATTTATTTTAAAAAATGAATTTAAATATATATATAATATGTAAATATTATTAAAAGATTAAAAATATAAATATATATTATAATATAATAATACTAATATATTAAAAAAAAAAGACGCAATGTTAAATAAATATTCATAACGTTTAATTGTATAGTCATTTCTACGCATATTCTTTTTAAAGTATTTTAATCTTTAATATTTTATTTTATATCAAAATAACCCTTATATAGATGAAAATTGTCAGTCAAGCATATTGAAATGACTTGATAGAATGGTACTTCATTAGAAAAATAATTTTATATTTTATATAAATTTATAAAATTAATTTTTATCGATGTATCATTTTATAGAATTAACATATTTGTTTATATAATAATATTGCAACATTAGCATGCACAATAACTGACACGCGTCGTGTAATGTCAAAAATAAATTCCTTATTCTCAAATAAATAATAGGAAATTAAATATAGTAAAGGAGATGTAAGGGTTGATCCCACATGGACTAGAAACTTCCTGATTACGCTTGTTTGATTGGTGATCCAAGAATATTTAATGATGTTTTAAGTAAAAAGGGGGTGTTGTTGAATATAATGAAACTAAATGATTGAAGAGAATAAAATAAAGAAAGTGATTTAAATATAATAAAAACTAGCCTTAGGCTTTAGCTTTGACTCGACTTTAATAGGTCATTGGAAAAAGATTTTCACTTCGGGATTTTACGTCGGTTATTGGCTTTTAAGGTTCAATTCTTGAAGCAAAACATTCAAAACCGAATACCCAAGTCTATCTTTGATATTGGTTTCATAGATTAATCCACCAATTCAATGTTCGTAGAAAAATCATTTAAATCATTTAAACTGACTTGGATTATGTTATTTTAATAATAATTGATCCAATCTTAGTTTTCTTATTGCTACAATAGCCTATCTTTCCTCTCACACAAGTAATTAAATCAAAGTCTTGATAAAAGTCAATCTTTAGTTTTGAAATCAATTTAATTTTAAAAATAACTTTAAAAGAAAACTTAAAGAAATAAAAAGACGAAGTTATTGAAGTACTTTTTCAATCCTCACATTTGGATCGAGTCATTGCTTAAGCGCTTGTTTATGAAGGAATTAGCCGAGCATAATTATGGAAAGGATTATGCTCGGCATAAAATAAAATAAAGTAAAAATAAAAACAAGAAAAATAAATAAAGAAAACTTAAAAGAAGAGATGAAAGAAACCCAAGGATTTTCCAATTAAAAGAGGAATGGAAGATGTTTTAGGCTTACCCGAGGTGAGTATTTATAGCCTTTTACAAACCCTAAAATAAAGAGATAAATCCTAGATAATTCTAAAAATATTTAAATTCAAATTAAAAAAGATAAATCCTAATTTAAAATTCAAAATGTGGCTGATAAGCTATTTGGAACGTGGATAAGCTATCACGCGCTTGCTGACGTCATCTTCTAGAAGCTGCTGACCGAATGCTTACGTCAGATTTCATGACCAAAATCTTGCCCACCAATCCAGACTCGATCCAGAAAATAAAAAAAAACTTTAGAAATCAGCCATTTAAGTGCATTTTCCAGATTCAGAGTCTTGTACAAAAGCACACGAAAAACACTAAGATCAGTAACATAAATCATTGAATCAAGGAGTAATTAAGCACAAAATGTTAACTATTTTAAACACTCATCAAATTTCCCCTCACTTATTCAATGCTTGCCCTCAAGCATTTCTCAATTAACATACCAAAATCACAAGTTGTCAATCTTTAATTCACTACATGTCTCAATCTCCTCAATGAAAGAAAATCAAGCAATTATTGTAACTAAGAAACAATCAAGCATGTCGTAAACTAGAAACACTTTCAAACGAAACAAGATATTCCAATTCTTAGCTAATTTAATGATGCAAAACTTGATACCCTCACAAGGATTTACTCATTTCGCTCAAAGTGTTTAGGTTCAATAGACTCGCTCAAGCCGAAACTAATTAAAGCATTACCATAAGCATGCAAATAAATCTAATCTCCACTACTAAAAATTAAACATGATGCAAAATCAAGAGGTCTTAAACAGGGTTGTAACGGGGGTAGGGTGAAGGTAGGGAAAAGGCCGAAAACAAGTGTGTTAAGTGCCAAGACAAAAGACATTAAACATAATAAACAAACCACGATATGAATTTCAAGCACAAAGAGATGAAAAGAGAGTAAATCAAGCAACCAATTTTTTTCTTTTTCAAGAATTTGAAACTTTTCTCTATTTTATTTTTATTTTTTTTATTTTTTTCTTTCGAAAAGTACACATTGGTACTCTTTATTTTTTCCTTTCGTATTTTTTCCTTTTTTATATTTTTTCCGAACTCTTTCTTTTCTTTTTTTTTCGAACGCACATTCTCTTTTTTTCGTGGAACAAATATGATCTTAAGTATTGACAAGGGTGCAAAAGGATGGAAAGATAGAAAGAAAAAATAGGTATATGAGTTACATAATAAGGTGTAAAATAAATAAAAAATCGGTATAGGCTCAAAGTGGTTCACTAAGGGATAAAATTAAAGGGTAGGCTATATAGGAAGAGAAATGGTTAAACCTAAGTGCATCTATCATACCAAAACATCATATTCATATATGTAGTCTTAAAAAGCATCACATCACAGGTTCTAGAATGCTAAAAATCAATTCGGTACACACAAATAAAGAAAAGAGCAAGAATGAAAAGATATGCTCATTAGACTCAAGATCTCACAAAAAGGGTAAATGTATCAAGCTAGTAACATTTCAACTAACTAATAATGGAATATCAAAGAATCTTAATCAAAAGTCTCTAATCATGCCAACAAACTATCATGAATCCTAGGTTCCAATCAAAGCAAGATTAAAATTCATCAAGAAAATTTAAGAGATGTAACAAATTAAATAAATGGCAACCAACAATTTCAAGTCTATTAGTTTCAAAATAACTCAATTCCTAGCATAAAATAAGTAAGGTGAAAATTTTATGCAATCTTTCCCTCGCCCTCACTTAAACTGTTTTGTCTCAAAACATAAAATAAAAATTAAAGAGGGAGAAAAGGAATACTCCCCGATCTAATGACGATCACGACCGCGACCACGTCCTTGTGTAATTTGGTGCAAAACGTTGAGTGCTGGTGTCGGATGCAATTTTTTCTTGATTTTGATCAAAACTTTTTTGTTGCATAAATGGATTGGTCCCACAAAAATTTCCCGAGGCTTCTGCCAAACCAAGAAAATGATGGAATATAAATAAGTTTTCAACGGAAAAGGGTTCAGAATTTGCCTCAGACTCGGCATCTCCCGAATATGCCGAGAGTTTCGAGAAATCGAAAATCGACATTTGGTATTGGATGGGTTGAATCAGTAGTAGATAACGACCGACGTGGATTGGTGCGGTGGAACCAGGGGTTGCCGTGGGTTATGGTTGTGGAGCAGCAATACCTTCTTGGCCTATATCCGGTCGTAATCTTCGCTAGCGTCAAGGAGTAGCAGACATGAAGATTCTGGTTGTCAGTTGTGCAGGTTCGGGCGACGGTGAACTTCAGCTGCTGTGGTTTGGTTTCTCACCATGGTATAAAGGATGTGAAAGAAGGGTTATGGAGATTAAGGTAGGGGGTTTTCGTTAGCCAGAGGAAGAAGAAGAAGAAAGTGGCTGTGGGAAAATAAAAAAAAAAAACAGGTGATTGTTTCTTAGGTCTTATCGATTTGGGTCAAATGTGGGGCCCTCCATGTTGCAATTTTGAAATTAAATTGTTGCTTGCCTTGGGTTCGGTTAACTTGCACCAAATGGGGAAAAAGGTTTTTCTAACATGAACCAAAAATTTGATTCCTCTTGTCTGAACAATTCTGCTACTGTAATCGTTCCTTGGAAATTTATTTCAAAAATCCAGATACCTAAAAACAAGAAAGAATTAATATAATTTAAAAGATATAATTATTAAAAATAAAATAAAATAAAATGAGCGAAAACAAAAATAAGAAATAAAACAGAATTAAAAGGGTTGCCTCCCATTAAGCGTTTTTTTAACGTCGATAGCTTGATGACCTGATTCAGACTTTAGGCGTTTGCAAGTACTTCCTCCAATTTTTGCATTTCGTCCAACTAAGAGCTTTTCTATGTAAAATTTTATGATCATCAACTTTTTCCATTTTTCTTGACGAAATATGGTCTTTGCTTTTCAATTTATCCGGCGGCAATTTTGGTTCAAAATTTTGTTCCTGCAAGATGGAAAATGAAGTTTTGGATTTTAAAGGATTAAAAAAAATCAAAATGAATAGAACAAATATTTTTCAACTCCTTATTTTCTTTTTCGTGATATTTTAATTTCCTGCAAAAATCATTAGATATGTTAGTATTCATAGATTCATCAATTATATGTTCACAAATACCAATGACGCTAACGTTTTCCTTAGAATCAGAATTTTTTATATCTTTATAAACATCAAATTCAACAACCTCACTATCAAATTCCATACTTAACAAACCACTGCTCATATCGATCTTTTTATTTGCTTGCTTAAGAATGGTCGGCCCAAAAGTATCTCTGAACATGTATTCGACCGATCATTATCTATGTTGATGATGTAAAAGTCAGCAGGAAAGATGAGATCATCAACTTTTACTAACACATTTTCAAGAACTCCCTCTGGATGGATAATAGATCGATCCGCCAACTGAATGGTGACTTTCGTTTCCTTCAAAGGCTCGTTAGTAATCATTTTATAAATAGAAAGTGGCATAACGTTAATTGAAGCTCCTAAATTGCACATAACACGATTAATAAAAACATTCCCAATTTTACAGGGTATAGTGAACATACCTTGATCTTTCATTTTTGGTGGAAGCTTTCGCTGAAATACCGCGGAAACATTTTCTCCCAAATTCACCTTCTCGTTACCAGTCAATTTCCTCTTTGTAGTGCATAATTCTTTTAAAAATCTAGCATACCTTGGAACTTGTCGGATCACTTCCAAAAGAGGTATATTGACTTGAACCTTTTTGAATATATCAATAATTTCCTTTTCCTCAACCTCTTTATCACGTTTCTCCAACCGTGATGGAAATGATGGTACAACTTCTTGAGGAATAGAAGGGGTAGGTGGCGAAGGAGAAGAAGTTTAACCTTGAGATTCAAAAGTTGGCGTTTCCTTCTCTTTTTCCAACTGTTCGGTAGTTTCCTTAGGAACTTCAGGATTAATTACTATCCCACTTCTAAGGGTAATGGCACTAACGTTTTCTCTTGGGTTTAGCTCGGTTTGGGAAGGATGTTTTCCTTGTGATTCTAGTTTTTCTGCGATTTGAGCTAAATGGGACATTTGCTTATCTAGTTCCTGAAAGTGTGTCTCAGTTCAGTTCTAGAACTTTTCTTGGGAAAGTGCTAATCTTTCAACAATAGATTCATCAATTATACGTTCAGTTCTGGAACTTTTCTTGGGAAAGTTCTAAAATTCGACCCATATCTAAGGTTTGGATGATCCCTCCAACTATGATTATAGGTATTAGCGTTAGGGTTATAGGGTTTCTGGGGAGATCCAGGGAAATTTCTTAAGGCATTCACTTGGGCTTTATCATCCTCTTTTTATGATCGGACAACAATCCGCCGGATGTTCAGGACTTGTAAATATTTCACAAAGTCTAGCTACATTCCGTTTGTCTGCAACAAGAGATTGAACGATGTCAGCTAATTTATCGATTTTATTTTCTAAGGAAACTGTACTTGCCTCATGAACCCATCGAGATGGTTCACTTTCTGTGTGAAACCTTTGAGAGTTAGTGGCCATAGTAGATATTAACGTTCTAGCCGCGGTAGGAGTCGTATTCACAAGTGCTCCTCCACTTGCCGCATCAATTACCTTCATATCCATAGGCGTTAAACATTCATAAAAATAATGGAGCAATGTTTGTTCGCTTATGTCGTATTGTGGACAATTAGCAAATAGCTTTTTAAATCGCTTCCAGTAATCATATAAGGTTTCTGTATCCTTTTGTCGGATACTCAGGATACTACGCCTTAGTTCGCTCGTCTTAGCTGCTGGAAAGAACCTGTCAAGAAAAAGATGAGCCATATCAATCCAAGTTGTAACAGAATTAGAAGGTAAATCAAATAACTAATCTCTTGCAATATCAGCTAAAGAAAAAGGAAAGGCGCGAAGTTTAATTTGGTCATCAAAAACTCCCTAGGGTTTTATACTTAGGCAAACCATATGGAACTCCTTGAGGTGTTTGTGAAGATTTTTGCTCGGCAAACCATGATAGGTTGGTAGGAGATGAATTAATCTAGTCTTAAGAGTGAATGGCGTATCACCATTTGGGAATGTTATCCACATCGACTGATAATCATCAGGTGCCGTATTGAGTTGTTGGATGGTTCAATTGTCATCTCCCATCGTAACTTGTTCTCCATATTTTCCTGATCAAAATCGAACAAAATAAAATTAGTAACTTTTTCGTAGTCCCCGGCAACGGCTCCAATTTGACACGCGTCGTGTAGTGTTAAAAATAAATTCCTTATTCTCAAATAAATAATAAGAAATTAAATATAGTAAAGGAGAAGTAAGGGTCGATCCCATAGGGACTAGAAACTTCCTGATTACGCTTGTTTGATTGGTGATCCAAGAATATTGAATGATGTTTTAAGTAAAAAGGGGGTGTTGTTGAATATAATGAAACTAAATGATTGAAGAGAATAAAATAAAGAAAGTGATTTAAATAAAATAAAAACTAGCCTTAGGCTTTCGCTTTGACTTGACTTTAATAGGTCATTGGAAAAAGATTTTCACTTCGGGATTTTACGTAGGTAATTGGCTTTCAAGGTTCAATCCTTGAAGCAAAATATTTAAAATCGAATACCCAAGTCTATCTTTGATATTAGTTTCATGGATTAATCCACCAACTTAATGTTTGTAGAAAATCATTTAAACCGACTTGGATTATGTTATTTCAATAATAAATGATCCAATCTTAGTTTTCTTCTTAGAAATCAATTTGCTAAGTGTGTTCCCAGGAAGTCGGATTGCTTCAATAGTTGATCTTTCCTCCAACACAAGTAATTAAATCAAAGTCTTGACTAAAGTCAATCTTTAGGTTTGAAATCAATTTAATTTTAAAAATAAGTTCAAAAGAAAACTTAAAGAAATAAAAAGACGAAGTTATTGAAGTATTTTTTTCAATCCTCACATTTGGATCGAGTCATTTCTTAAGCCCTTGCTATGAAGGAATTAGCCGAGCATAATTATGGAAAGTAGTAATTAAACACAAAATATTAACTATTTTAAACACTCATCAATAACATAGGTTTGTTGCATAATTTCAAGCCATTTAATGTATTAAACTAACATTTTTTATTCACATATAAGTTATTTTAACCTAAAAATTATTAAAAGTTAAAGTACTTCAAAAAAATTTATTCAATCTAACGCTGAGAATATTTTTAGCCTTATCCCTTTAAAAATCATGTGTTCAATGGCATATATATGTATAATAAAGGGTGAGAACATATTCATCTTAAACTTTTTAAAATTTATATATTCGTCTTCATTTTTTTAAATTTTAAGAGTTCGTCCTTAATTTTTTTAATATTTATAAGTTTTTTTCACCCTAAAATTTTAAAATTTCATGTGTGCCCACCCTCAAATATTTTTCTAAATTCGTCACTAAATGTGTTCGTAAAGACATTCATGGTTTTTAAGCATCCTTATCTAGGTTTAAACTAGAAAGACTATTGAGAAACATATATTGTGATTCTCCAAAAGTGGGTCTGAGCTCCTAAGATAATCTGGGTTTTGATGATGCGTGTTTATACAATCCTGAGTTTATTATGCTATAATCATTTTTTTTACGATAAAATCAATTTTCAAGAAATACAAAATTTCTTGAATCCCCCATTTATTATGGGAGGCCATATTAGTCCCTCTATGATTGAAGAGTAGGTTAAATATGGAGCAATACGTAGGCCACAACATTCTCGACCACCGTTGCAACGTTATCTTTTAAGCACACCTCATCATGGTAAAAAAATTGCACAAAAATTATTTGTTTTACTTTTGTGTGTAATATATTCAAGTTTAATTTTATTTTTTTTATTATGCATAATTTCCTTATTTTAATTTTATTATGCGTAATTTTCTTATTATTATTTTTGTTATTATAAAACTAAAATTGATTTTGATATAACAAAGAAGTTAAGGACCAATTTGAAATAAATTTTTAAGTCCTTAACAAATTGAAAAATCAAACAAATAATTTTAAGTCAAAACAAAAACACAAAAACAATTTTCTAAGTTTTTTTCAAAGACAAACTTGTGTTTTTGTTACAGGCGTTTCGATACGGTCTTGAACCGTTTCGATATTTTTTAAATCTGTGATTTTCTATTTCGAAACTCTTAAAATCGGTATCGAAACAAACGTTTCGATACAGGTCTTGTATTTTATGAAATTAATGAAAAATCAAGGCGTTTCGATACGCCATATATGCTTTTCGATATTAGTTCAATTTCCCAACGGCTCTTTGAGCTTTAAATGTTTTTGACCGTTGTTTGATGGATAATTTTTAAAAGTTTTTGACCCATTTTGATGCGCAATTTGACAGTCCCAAAACGTTTTGCTACAGCTCTGTAGCTGTTTCTATTACGCCCCTTATTTTAAAGACAAACCGTTTCGATACGCTGAAATAGCATTTTGATACCCCGATTAAATGTACACAATGACTCTTTCTATTTTGGCATCGTTTCGATATATGTACCCCGCGTTTCGATACGGATATTTACAGAAGTAAATTTATGGTGGGAACATGAAAGTCTAACGTTCATATTTATGATCCCAACAACTTCAACAGTTAGAATTCAATGAAAATGTATAAAAAGAAGCATTTCAAGCAACAACAACAATTATTGATCTTTAAAAAAACATCCAAGCATCAAAATCCAACTTCAAGCACTACATTGTCTAATTTTTTCTGTGAGAGAAACACTTAATTGTCATTCTTATTAATTGTAACCATTGTGAGGTCTAAGTTAATCTTTGGGTAGAAATATTGACTTGTTTGTAAAGGTTATCCATTGAACCTAGAAAATTTTTGAATTCATAATGAATTGGGTTGAAAATCCTTAGTGAGAACTAAGTTAGTGGATATAGAGCTTGTTCTAAGCTTTAACCATTATAAATTCTTGTGTCTTCAATTTTTTCTATTTTCAAATTATCCCACAAATTTTAAAAGTGCCAATTCACCCCCTCTTGGTCAAATTCCATTGATTGATCCACTCAAGCTTAATTTCATATTTTTATTTTTTAAATAATTTGATCCATAATATTTAATTCAAATATTTTTAAATACAAGTATAATAATATTTTCACTTACTATGGGAATAAGGAATCATCGGAGAATAGGCACGATTCTTGACTCATTTAGACAATTTGCCTTGGAATATCCTTTAACTCAACATATTGTGCATCTATTGCGTTGTCTCTTCTCTCTAGGATGAAGATCAATAATACTATAGATGCAATTCGATCTAGGTCATTAAATTCGAGTACGAAGGATGGTAGGATCTGATAACCATTTTTCATGCTACACTAATAATCAATAATTTGAATTTACAATTGGACAGAACTCACTTCTGTAAATATTAATCATCTCGTAGAGATTAAAATATTCATCAACATGGGTGTATGAGTCAACCTCTACAACCATACACATTGCAACTACATGTTGACAAGGATATCTCAATACTTGAAACTCTCCACAATCACACCACTAATGTCTGAAATCGACTCGAAATACGTTGGAGTATACTACTTGGTTGAAGTTTATGAGGTCAACAATATCAGTTGTCTAATTTATTCGATCAAAATTTTGAACCTTTATTGAAGTTGCATTCGTCACATTATCTTGTATCTTCCTCACAAGATCGATAGCCCAAATTTGCCTCTAATTTATTAAGGCCTCGATTTTCTTTCTTATAACTATCCAAACTTTAGCCAACATGTAGTACGTCTCTTTCACTAGACATGTTATTAAAAGATGATGTGATCCTTTTTTTAGTACTCCATTGATGCGCTCCACAAATTTGGTTGTTATTTGGTTGTATTGTCTATCACCTTCATCATAAGATTGAGCTCATCTTTCCTTCTCAATATTGTTTGCCCAACTCCAAACTCGTTTGTCAAATTTTATTAAATTCTTTATTTTTCTCTCAAAATCTAGCCGCATTAGTAAATATCTTGTTTTATAATATTTTTAGAATATAGACAAACAAAATATATACTTACATATGAAAGATGTTTACCCATACTTAAAATTTCACGCCGAAGGTATTTATATTTTTGAATTGCTCGTAGTTATTCTTAACGATGTGACAAACACGGTATGCAAAGTATGAATCTAGATGTGTCCAATTAATTTTTTCTCGATTAATCGTTGCTTTTATACTTGTCCTTCAATCAGATATAATGTCTAGCCCATGTTCTTGGATGACATGTTCATGTAAATTGGTTAAAAAGAAATTCCAAGCTTCGTCGTCTCTTGCATCACAATTGCAAATGTAATTGGGAAGATATTGTTCTCACCATTTTACATAGCGGTAATCAACATGAGAGTATCTATCATACAACCACGTACCATCGACTTAGATTATACGTTCGCAATAAGAAAAGGCTTTAATAAAAGGCTTGAATGCTCGAAAGAGTCAATAAAAAAATTTATACCCTTCAAGAACTTGATCTTATTGGTTGTATATATCTTTGGTTTGATACCTCCTTATGATACTCGGGATGAAATGTATCAATACTATAATAAATTGGTAATTCATTTTACAATTTATCGTAATCACCATATACAAACATTATTTTTGTATCTCTTGCACGTCATTTTTTTGTATTTTATTTAATACTTAAATTATTACACAATGGTTGTCTGAATCTTTGAAATAAGAACCTTTGAGTTTATTTCTACCAGATTTCTCATATGATGTCTTATCACAGTTGAGTCTAATTTTCGAGTGTCATAGTTAATGGAAGTTTGTAAATATGTGTGATCTCCATTGTATTTAGTGACCTCTAACGATTTGACCTCTTAACTATTTCCAACTTTATTAATCTCATTGTCGTAATCTATTCGAGTAGATTCCCCAATGACATTTCTAGATGAGTTGAAAATATCATATACCTCGTTAAACAACTCGATATATTGAATCTCCATATATTCATATTTTACAATCATCATTCTAATACCATCATCATCTTCAAGATTCATTGTAGAATATTTGACTGAATTTTTATATGTCAACCACTGGTAACATAAACCATGAATCTTTATTCTAATCTTCTATGATATTTTCTCATTCAATTGCCGAAGCATAATTTTCTTTTCAAATCTCATCTTCGTAGTGTTTTTCAGATTCAAATAGAACTCTGATATCTATTTTCATAATTTGTTAATTATAATGGACAATCATCATAAATTTATTATAGCTCATTTTCTCTACAAGTTCAAAAAACATAAATGAATTTTTGATTTGAACATAATTATTTTTTTCTATACTAAATCAAAATAAATATAATATTTTTTAAAATACTAAATAAACTTAAAAACAAAATAAAAAAATGAATCTACATGCATAAAATTTGCATAAACTCAACCAAAATTTATTGCACAAAAATTAAATTATAGCAAACATAAAAAATAAAACAAAAAATATAATATCAAAGCAAAACTTACAAAATTTCTTCATATATTCCACTAAAAATCTTTCTATTTTTCAACCTTCAATTTATAAACCCCATTTAACATACCAAAATTAAATCTCACCATTCAAACTATCAACCTATATACCAGTTAAAAATATTCATCCATCCTAAAAATAAAAACACGATTCTCAAATCCTATAAAATTTTGCATACAAGTGAATGCAAAGCTGTAGGGATATAAAAAGCTGATCCGACCTAAAAACCCGACTGAAATCTATTCGAGTCAGAACTTGGTTTGATCTGGGGATGTAATGACCCAAACCCGATCTGTATCCGACTGTTGTTGACCCGAACCCAAGTTGGACCTGTTACTGTAGTAACCGAACCCGAACTGTATCTGACCGAGAATGATCCGAACCCGACTTCAACTTGTTAATGTTGATCCGAAACCCGACCTGCATCCGACTAAAACAAACCCGAATCTGAATTTGACCTGGTAGATAACTGATATTACCCGAGACCTGATTTTACCCGACCTGTTTTGAACCCGACCTATTATTGACCTGAACTAATATTAACAAGACTTAATATTTACATGACATATAATTAAGTATATCTATAACTTTGATGAATTTAAAATTTTGATAAATATAAATACTCTTATAAAATAGAATTAAATATGAGAATTAATTTAGGGATTAATATTTAAATTTAGTATTACATATTTAATTTAATTAATTTATTTATTATTTTATTTAGTTTTAATATGTTTAATTTTAATTATAATTTTAAAATAATATTTTATTAAAAATCATAATTTTAAATTAATATTTAATTAAGTTAAATTAACTTATTAAATTTAGGATTAATTAAGCTAAATTAAAAATATAAAAAATATAAATTATAAACATAATTAAAAGAATTCTATAATTAAATGTATATTTTTATTAAATTAATCTAAGTTATGACTCAATTAAATTAAACCAAAATAATTGATAAAAATTGAAAAAGATAATTGATAAACAAAAGAGTGAAAAAGCCAAATTTTGGAGGAAAATAAACCATTCCTTTTTAAGTTTGAGACTAATTTAATTTTAATGTAAAAAATTTGGAGGGATATAAATTAACTAAAATTTTGGAGGAAATTAGAAATAAATTTTGATTATCATATAAAAAGAGAAAAAGGAAAACAAAATTTTGGATGGAATTAATATATATATATATATATTAAATTTTGAAGGGAATTAATATATATAGAGGGAATTAGAAATAAATTTTGATTATTATATAAAAAGAGTAAAAAAAACAAAATTTTGGAGGAAATTAATATATATAGTAAATTTTGGATTATTATTATTAGTAGTAGTAATATTGTTATTACATATAATCATATAATAAAATTTAATTAAATATAATCAATTAAAAATATAAAAAAGGAGATTAGATTTAGATATTCATTTGACACTACTCTAGGTCGGGTAAAAAATTTTGTATATTTTTATATAGGTCGTGCCTAAAAAAACGAATATTGCGCCGCTCTACACCTTATTTTATAATTATTTCAATTTGGTAATGATCACTCGAAAATTAAATTTTAAATTTTATTTTTTAATCGATTTGATCCTTATTTAATTAAAATCATATTATATATTTTAAAATTATTTTAATTTGATCATAGGTAATTAATTTAGTGATTGGATAATTGGTCATAGAGAACTAGTTTAGTGATTTGGGTTTAGGGGATTAGTGTTGGGCTTAAAGAATTAATAATATACATACATTAATTAAATACATATACATAAATTAATTCATAAACAAATTAAATACATATATTAGTAGTATATATATATATAATATTATTTATATTAAAGTATATTATATATAATATAAATATATTATATATTACATATAATACATTAATACATAAATTATATATATAAGTATATTATATATATATTAAACCCAAAGTCTATCGGTTATTTACTCAATTACTTTTTTGTATCAAACTCAAACTTAATAATTTTAATTAATATAAATTTAAAACCCGAATTAATTCGACCTAAAATAAAATCGACTAACTCGACTTGAAATGCAACCGAGCTGAAATAAACCCGAGCTGAAATCTACCCGACCTGAAATGAACCTGTCAATTATCTGATTTGAACCCAAACCGTTTGAACCCGACCTGAAAAGGACCCAATCTGAAATGGATCCGCACCCGACCCGAATCGATTTAAAACATCAAATCAACCTGAGATGACTTGTATTCAATTTTACCCAACCAGACAGTACCCGACCTGAAACTCATCCGAGTAACTGTTTTTACATCCCTACAAAGCTAGCCAACGTGGGCATGCCTGCAGGTTATACCCCTGCCACATCAACACTGTTTATTGTTGGAATTTTCTGCCTTAGTCTTTGAACAGTACCATCAAAGGTAATCTATTTTCGCCCTAAATCATATAAATACCGTTCATAGATGGATTTAAAGGAATATGTCTTCAAATTCATTGTAGAAACAATAATATTTTGAAAATTATTGTGAGAAGGGTAATATTATGAGAATTTTTTAATAAAATATTAGTAAGATTTTTTCTTTACATTTTTACATATTTTTATTTTTATAATTAAACTTGTTTTCTTCAATGTTTTTATTAAGAAAAAAAAAGAAAAAAATAAATATAATATATATCCTATAAAACCAAATGGACACTTAAATTTTTATTCATGTTTTTCGGTTTTAAAGTTGGAGGAAGTTAGTCATATGATTAAGGCTTCGTTCTGTAATGTTTTTAAAAATTAATTTTGGGTCAAAAATAATTTTTAGGATCAAAAGCAATGCAAAACATATAATCCTTCAGGTCAAAAAGTATTTTTTTTAACTTGCTTTGAAAAATGTTTTTAAAAGTTAAATTTTTTAATTTTTAGATTTTTTTAAAAATATTTTTAAATAAAATTACTCATTTATTCTTATTTCTATTATCAAATACTTTTATATTTTAAAAAAATCTAATATATTTTTCCATTATATTTTCCTGAAACAATATCAAACTGAATTTAAATATTTAACCAAGCTGCTAGTAGTATAAATAGCATGGGTTGAGGTTTGTTGTTGGTATCCTATAAATTTGGATTCAAATCTGAGCGGAAGGTATAAGGACTAGGGCAGCTATGATCCCAAAAATTTTGATACTTAAAACTTTTAGATTGTTTAATTTGACCCTTTAAAATTTTTAAAAATTCATATTCAATTTCAAAAATTTTGAAAGTTTTTAATTAAATTTTCTTTTATAATTCTTAAAAATTCTCATTAAATCTCTTTAAATTCTTACAAAAATTTAATCAAACTTTCAAAATTTTAATTTAAATATTTATTTTTAAAAAATCAATTCGCCCAGCCTACTCTTTTACTAATTTTTCTCACTGATTTTATTATTTTGGGTTCGGGTGTTTTTGCATTTAAACATTGCTTCTAAAATTAAAATTTCAGCGGACAATGTCATATTCGTCTAAAGTAACCTAATGTCATGGTTATCAATATATTAGGTAATATAATTTTCCCATAAGATTATTATATTTTTTTGATAAGGTAAATTATATAAATAATAATTAATTTTTTAGGATAGATTTATTTTGATTATCGTATTTTAAAAATATTTAATAAGATTTTTAATTCAGTTTTAATATAGTTATTAAATTTTTAGTTCGGTTTTAATATGGGTCCATCCCAATACTTTTTGTTAAAATTTTTATTTATTTTTTAATAAAAATGGGTAAAATACACAAATCTTCACTCATCTTTGTTCTCTCTCCTATTGTGGTCATTAGAGTTTAAAAATTTTTAATTTATTAACTGAAGTTTTAAATTATTTATATTTTGACGACTCTCAAATAAAATATTTACATAAATAGAAAATTTTGATTAATCCTTAAAAATATTTTGTTTAATTGATAAACTTAGATTATTCGATTTTTAATCCTATATTGTACTAATTAAATGAGATAAGTGATTAACTAATTAACCAAAATATTTAGTTTTGGATATAAATTTTAGTTATTTATTAAAATATCAAATATAATAATATGAAAAATTTAATAATTTTTTAATTGTGATAAAAGTGTAAAAAACTTAAAAAAATTAAAAGTTTACCTCTATTAATTTTATCTAGAACTAAATTTTTTTCTTAAAAAATATACTAAAATTATTAGATTATAAGGGAGGATGGACAAAAATATTATGAAAAAAAAAATTCTCAATATATGAATATTTGAAAATTATTTTTTAATCTATTGAAGTTTCTACGATAATTTTAAAGACTGGAGTCAAATAAATCTGTATTAAGAATTATAGTATCTCATGTTTTAGTATATAGCAGTGAATACAGATAGGTATTGTATCACTTAAGATTGGTTTTGACTGATAGGTGGTTAAGAACGGTTAAGGTTTGTTAGATCGTTACTAACGAATCAATCAGCCTCCTTTCTTGTATATAATGATTGGTCTTATAGTCAACAATCAATAAAATCTATGAGAGCATCATCTCTCTTTCACCTCCTTTCTTCTCCACCTCATCTTCCTTACAGTTAAGTCTGGTATAAGCATGTTAGTGGATAGATTTTGACATGGTATCAGTCGCCATTGCAAATCATTCTCTTCTTCCGCTGATTGCTGCTCGAGTCTCCCTTTTTTTTTTTTCTTTAAAGAACAATGTGGTTGCGGCCTCAACTTGAATCAAGTTTTGCATGCTCGTTGTTTTTTTTCAGTCGCAAAAATTCATTTTTGGTAACTTTTCTTCTTGATAGTGGCTGACATAGCCTTTGCATTCATTATTGATTGAAATTCTGGTGCCCTTCAATCTAAAGGTCCTTCGTATTCGAAAAATCTTTTCTTTTTGACTATGAAAATGTACATCTTGTAGTGACTCAATGGTTAAAAAGTGAACTAGTGGTCCATGTTAGATTTCTGTTGATCTTTTAGTTGAGTCTCTCTAGATTGTTTCTTGGATTTATTGAGACATTACCGTGGTTCTATAAGCATTCTTCAGATTACTTTACGAATTCTTGTTGTAAGATAGTACATTGGTATTATTCCCTCTGGTTTATCTCTGTTCTGCTTTGGTATTTCTTCTGCACTCTATTTGTTTGGTTTTTTGCCTCATTCAAGGTATCATAATGACTAATTATACAAATGATAGTCCTAGTTAAGTTGTTTCTCTTAGTCATGTCCTTAGCTTTATGGTTCAACAAATACTTAAGCTAGACGTTGTCAAACTGTCTAGTTCAACATATACCCTATGGAAGCATCAGGTCTCTCTTATAATTAATGGTTACGGTCTATTGAATTTTATTTCTAAAGAAGATGTTGTTCCTAGTCTTTATATTCAGAATGTTGTAGGATTTTGACTGTCGATAATCTTGAATTTGTTTTTCATCATAGACAAGATAAGTTGCTTGCCTCATGGTTACTTTCTACTATGAGTGCGGATGTCCTTCCCCATATTATTGGTTGCAATACGACTATTGCTATTTGGAATACAATAACTAGGATGTTTGCAGCGTGTTCTTCTACTAAAATCTCAACTTTAAGGCATAGTCTTCGCACACTGAATTAGTATTCTTATATATCTACAAGGAACAATTAACTATTGTTTGAAATTCTCTCCTCACCATGAATTGTCTATAACAGGTTTTGTTGATGCTGACAAGTGCATAAAATTCCTAATTATTATATAATATTTCCACTCGATTATTGCTTGTAAATGACAGATATTGTGACAGTTAAGGATAATTCTGCATATTTTTATTTTCCAACATCCATGCACTCACTTTGTCATTTTATCCATTATTTGATGTAAAACAGGTATGATTAATAGTTTTCTTTCTTAGAAAGGAAATAACCATACAGGTACGACTAGATAAGATGAATGGATGCTGAAACATGAGCTGAAATGCAAGGATGCACAAGCCACAACAGCAGAGGAAAGATGATAAATGGTGCTCGATGGATGAAGTAAAACATGTTGAATTCAATGGACGATATGCAAGACAAAACAGAAGAGAAGAAACAGAGTCAAGCCATGGTCAAAGCTGATGTGGAATTAAGAAGTCAAATTAGGAAATAGAATAAAAGAGTTGTAATTCAATAAGGACATGTATTCTTTTCCTTTTAGAACTCTTATGTAACCCTTAAAATTAACCTAATTTCTTAGATTACAAGTTTGGGTTTACGTTATTAAATCTTAATTCACAAGTTATGGTTTTATAAATAAAATAATAATATTCAGATAAATTATTAAATAAATAATTAATAATTTAAAATACTAAAATTAAAATTCATCAATTATACTATCAAGTTCAACCCATAAATAATAAATAGTCCAAAACCAAATAATTCTTAATAATCCAGAAATAATCCGAGTAAAAGTCCCAAGTCCTTATTACAAAAATAATATCCAATAAAAATTTATAAATCCGGAAATAAAACTGTAAACCATACTATATTAATAAACTGAATCAGGATCCTCCAAGTACCGAACGATGCCTAGGTCTGAGATCTGAAACAGGAAACTGAAAGGGTGTAAGCTAGGGAGCCTAGTGTGTCTCTAGTGTACAGATAACAGGATTACAAAACAGTGTATGCAGATGTTATAAAGTATGCATGATATGCACCCCAACTCCGAACACCATCAGAAGAGTAGGTCCCCCCTAAACCACTGTAACTCCATCACACCAACAGAAGTGGAACTCGACACGCAGGTGGAGCCACTGAACAAAAGTGGTATTATACAGAACCACTGAACAGAAGTGAATAAATCACTAACTTCCTCCGAACAATATTCTAACTATATGTAATGTCATATGCAGATACAGAGTCAGAATGCAAGCCTTAAATTCTAGCATGAGGCATGCATAATTATCAGGATCATAAATGTAACTTATTAACAGAACATGACATAATGAAACATGTGCATACATATATATGACAGAAACTGTATACACAAAAATAACGGAATTTACAGTAGAGAACACACCTGAAGCAGAAGGTCAACGCCTAGAACGATGTCTACTGGACTCTGCTCTACCACTAGAACGAGCGGGTGTAGAACCTACGATTAACATAATATTAGACACACTACTATGCCACTAACAGATAAGTACACGTAACAAAAATAAAACGAAACTCACGTGTGGGTCCCGAAGACTGATAAACAGGAGGTCGTCCAGGAGGAGGAGGAGGTAGGTGCTCGGGGTCGGAATCCACGTCACCTAAAGCAAACAGAAACGATTTCAGAAACCACTAAAGAAAACTTCCAGATAAGGTATTCAAACTTAAAAGTCCTAAAAACGACACTTCGGGTTTAAATTTCGAAAAACGGACAGCGTCATTGGACTCAGGACGTCGAAAAACATAAAGTGGGACCGGGTCAGAAAAAGTCAACGCTGACGTCAGCACGGTCACTGCTGACGTCAACAGATGACGTCATCAGGTCAATGCTGACGTCAGCAGTGACGTCAGCGGATGACGCCAGCAGATGACGTCAGCCGGGTTGGGTCATGGGTCGGGTCCGAGTCGGGTCGGGTTCGGGTCAGGTTCGGGTTGGGCTTGGGTTTGGACCGGGCGGCTCGGGTTGGCTTGGGGGTTGAACTGAGTGGTTCGATTGGGCCCTAGGGTTTCCCAGATTTTTTCCCAGGCCGAAAAATCACAAAATTTTGACACTTCTTCCCTCTTTTCAGATTCGATTAAAAATAGAAATAAACACACTCCTAAAACCAGATTCGAATCAACAAATAAACCAAACTTTAATTCTCTTAAACCGATTAAACCAAAAACAAAAACTTCAATAAACATCCCCTCAAAACCGAACCTTCTCCTCACAACCAAATATAAATCCAACAAAACGATCCAAAGAAACTTAACGAAACCAAACCAAAACCGATCAAAAACACGCTACACAAATCGGTAAAAAAGAAAAACAGAAACTCACCTATCGAAAGAATCGGAATAAAGATCAGAATAGAAAGACAAAACTCGACAGTTTTGGCAGAGAACAAATGAGGAATTGAATAACAAATTTCGGGGTTAACCTACTTAGATTGGAAACAAAATAATCAAGAGAAATTAAAGGATGATTAAAGGGGAAATTAAATCACCCAAAAACATAACCGAAACAAGAAATGGGGAAAAAAATTGATATCAGATTTAAAAAGGTAAAATTGCTCACTAAGGGTCTGAATTATTAATCCCCAAATTCTAGGGCACAATTAGGGATTTTGACTTTAATTTGGGGATTAATTTTCAGGGTGTGACAACTCTCCCCCCCTTACAGAAATTTCGTCCTCGAAATTTACCTGGATCAAAGAGATGCGGATACTAAGCTTTGATAACAGATTTGGGCTCCCACGTAGCCTCATCATAACCTCGGTTACGCCAGAGAACCTTAACCATTTTAATGGTTTTCCTCCGAAGGACTTTTTGGTCCTGAGCAATAATCTTAACAGGTTCCTCCTCATAGCACAGATCTGGATGGATCTCAACCTCCTCAACAGATAGAACATGAGACGGATCAGCTCGATAACGCCTCAATACAGAAACATGGAAAACATCATGAATACGTTTGAGCTCTGGTGGTAACTCAAGTTGATAAGCTACAGGCCCAACTCGCCTGAGAATACGGTAGGGTCCAATATAGTGGGGACTGAGTTTACCCTTACGACCAAAACGAAGCACCTTTCTCCATGGAGATACTTTTAAGAATACCTCGTCACCAACCTCAAACTCAAGATCCTTATGCCTCAAATCCGCATAAGATTTCTGTCTATCAAAAGCGGCCTTAAGCCTATCCCGAATCAACCTGACAGTTTCCTCAGCCTCATGAACAAGATCTGGACCCAACAAACGGTGCTCATTAAGCTTAGTCCAACTAATAAGGGTGCGACACTTACGCCCGTACAGAGCCTCATAAGGTGCCATCTTAATACTGGCCTGATAACTGTTATTATACGCGAACTCTGCTAACGGTAAGAAATCCTCCCAACTACCTCAGAAATCCAGTATACAACCTCTCAACATATCCTCTAGGATCTGAATCACACGCTCAGACTGACCACCGGTCTGAGGGTGATAAGCAGTACTGAAGTTTAATCGAGTACCCAGAGCAGAGTACAGAGAACCCCAGAATTTAGATGTGAACCTCGGATCCCGGTCAGATATGATAGACAGATGCACCCCATGTAACCGAACAATCTCTGAGATGTATAACCGGGCCAACTTACTCAGAGGGTAAGTAGTCTTAACCGGAATGAAGTGCGCACACTTGGTCAACCGATCAACAATGACCCAAACAGAATCCTTCTTTGATGGAGTCAAAGGTAAACCACTGACAAAATCCATGGTCACACGCTCCCATTTTCACTGAGGGATCTCAATATGCTGCAGAAGCCCAGACGGACGCTGATGTTCTGCTTTGACTTTCTGGAAAGTCAAACACTTAGATACAAAACTGACCACATCTCGCTTGAGACCCTTCCACCAGTATTTTTCCCGAAGATTCTTGTACATCTTATCACCACCCGGATGCATAGAATACGGACTGTCATGGGCTTCTCGAAGGATAACTTGTTTCAGATCAGAATTCCTTGGAACACAGTATCGACCCCGGAAACATAAAACTCCGTCCTAATTCAAAGAAAAATCCTGAGAAGTTCCCTCATTGACCTCAACAATACGGTGTGCCAAGAAAGGATCATTGGGCTGTTCAGCCCGAATATAAGATATCAGGGTAGGAATTACACGGAGCTCAGCCAACAAACTACCATCCTCAAATAAACTCAGCCAAGCAAACAGAGCTCTCAGATCAGAAATGGCGTTGCGACTCAGAGCATCCGCAACGACATTAGCTTTACCAGGGTGGTAATCGATCTCACAGTCATAATCCTTCAGAAGCTCCAACCATCGTCGTTGTCTCAAGTTGAGCTCCTTCTGAGTGAGAAGGTAATTCAGACTCTTATGATCTGTGAAGCTGTAACACTTCTCTCCACAGAGATAGTGTCTCCAGATTTTCAAAGCAAAGATCACCGCTGCTAACTCCAGATCGTGGGTCGGATAGTTACACTCATGTGGTTTCAACTGACGAGAAGCATAAGCCACTACCTTCCCATCTTGCATCAGAACACATCCCAGACCAGTATACGAGGCATCACTATAAACTGTATAGGGTTTCCCTGACTCTGGTTGTATCAGAACTGGTGCTTGTGTCTAAACTGATTTGAGTTTCTCAAAACTCTCCTGTTGGGCCTCAGACCAGATAAACGGAACATCTTTCCTCAGAAGCTTGGTCAACAGAGCAGCAATAGAAGAAAAACCCTCCACAAACCTTCGATAATAACCAGCTAAACCCAGAAAGCTTCGGATCTCCGCCACATTCTTAGGCTGTTTCCATTCCATAATAGCCTCAATTTTCTTCGGGTCAACCTGGATACCTTTAGCTGAAACAACGTGACCCAGGAATACAACCTCGGATAACCAGAACTCACATTTGCTGAACTTTGGTTGGTAGTAACCAGATATCAGGTTTATCTTAGAAAACACAAAGGCTCCTCAGAATTGGTCAAACAGATCATCAATACGGGGCAGAGGATACTTGTTCTTAACCGTTAACTTGTTCAACTTCCGGTAGTCGATACAGAGATGAAGTGACCCGTCTTTCTTTTTAACGAACAAAACCGGAGCTCCCCACGGAGAAACACTGGGTCGAATGAAACCTCGATCCAAAAGTTCCTGTAGCTGAACTTTGAGCTCCTTAAGTTCCTTCGGAGCCATCCGATATGGTGCCATAGACACTAGAGTAGTCCCCGGAAGTAACTCAATACCAAACTCCACCTCCCTCTTAGGGGGTACACCCGATAATTCTTCTGGAAAAACATCCGGAAACTCACATACAACTCGAATCTTATCCATTCTAGAATCCGATACGGTGCCATAGACACTGGAGTAGTCCCCGGAAGTAACTCAATACCAAACTCCACCTCCTCCCGCTTAGGGGATAAGCCCGGTAATTCTTCTGGAAAAACATCCGGAAACTCACAAACCACTCGGATCTTATCCATCCCAGAGTCAGATTGCCTTGGATCAAGAATATAGGCAAGATAGGCCACAGATCCTTTCCTGATCATTTTCTCGGCTTTCAGAGCAGAGACAAGATTGGACAAAAAAACCCTACGCTCACCGATAAGGGTTACCTCACGGTCATCAGAAGTCCTTAGAGTTGCCCTCTTACGCTCACAGTCCAGAGTGACTCGATGAGTAGACAACCAATTCATCCCCAGAATCAGATCAAACTCCCCGAATGGTAGCTCCATCAAATTAGCCGGAAAGATTTCTCCATGAACCTCAAGAGGGCAATTCTTATAAACTTTGGTAACCTCCACAAGGTTACCTACAGGAGTATAAACAGAAACAGAACTACCCACATCCTCTACAGAATTTCCAAATAACCCGATACAGAACTAGAAACATAGGAGTGTGTAGACCCATTATCAAGCAGTGCAAATAAAGAGATAGCATGGACAGAAAAAGTACCAACTATGACATCTGGCTCATCTCGGTCCTCATGCCTCCTCGTAGCATAAACCAAACCGGGTTGGGATCCCCCTGATCTGGAAGCTCCCCTGAACTGACTAGGTCTGCCTCTACTACCAGTACCAGATGCAGCAGGTCTACCCTGACCTCTTTCCCCAGCTGGGGCCTGAACTGATGCCTGAGATTGCCCCGAAGCATAACCAGACTGTGGTGACACAGGACAGTCTCTGAGACGATGATCAAACGAACCACATCGGAAGCAAGCCCTGCTCCTCATTCGACACTATCCAGAATGCCATTTCTTACAGAAAGAACACTGAGGCAACGCTCGGGTATTAGTGGATCCAGCTCCACTAGCAGCAGGAACAACAGTAGCAACTGGTCTAGATCGTGCAGAACTCTGTGGCTCAAACTCATCACGACCCCTCTTCCGAGACTGAAAACTCTGACTGTGCTATGCAGGCGCTGCAGGCTGTCGTCTACCTCTATCCTGAACCTAAGACTCCAGCTAAACTCTCAAGCTCTCATTACGCTCGGCTGTCCTGGCACGCCGAGTGATCATCTTGTATTCCGTGTCATGGTGAATGGCAACTGAAATCTTCAACGGTACCCGGAGTCCCTTTAGAAATTGATCACATTTCTGTTTCTCAGTAGTCACAATACCAGGGGCATACTGCAACAGACGGAGGAACTCAATCTCATAATCATTAACAGACATATCGTTCTGTTGCAGGTTTAGGAAATCCTCACTGCATTTAGCTAAATACTCCGGACCCACATACTGATCCTCAAATGCCTGCCTGAAAAACTCCCAGTCAATCCTATCCGAAGCAGTCACTCTTTCCTCTGCTTCCCACCAGTTCAGGGCCTCTCCCTGAAGCAAAGAAATAGTTACCCTCAGTTTCCTATCAGAGGGGTAATCCATCTCCAGAAACAAACGCTGAAGCTTCTTCAGCCAGTACTCTGCATCAGCTAGGTCTATCCTAGTCTTACCATCGAACATGGTCATCCCAGCAGCCAGAAACTCGGTAGATATGGGTTTCCTAGTACCCTCATTCTGTCTCAAATATCTGAGCAGCTCTCTTTGCATGGTCACAGAGTCCAAACCAACAGTCTCACTATCCTCAGAAACAAACAGTCCCTCACTCTGAACCGGCTGATCAACCTCGGCTTGTTGAGCCTCGGCCTGAACCTCAGGTAAATCCTCCCCTCCTATGTCATGAGCCAAACTCTGATCCTGTGGCGGGTCCACAAGAGGCGGAACATCACTAGAAGATCCAACAGAACGACCTCGACCACGGCCTCTACTGGTCGCTAAACGTGTACTTCGACGTGGTGGCATAGTAGTATATCTACAGAATGACAGACAGAATTCTACGTTAGAACCGGTACTTGAAGAAGTATTCAAAATATTTCAGATAATTCAAAATACGAGTCAAAACAAAATTCTGGATTTACAGATAAAATCATCAAATTATTTTCAAATCAAATATCATTTTGGACCTCACAGTCCGAGGGTTGAACCTAGCTCTGATACCATTAAATGTAACCCTTAAAATTAACCTAATTTCTTAGATTACAAGTTAGGGTTTACATTATTAAATCTTGATTCACAAGTTAGGTTTTTATAAATAAAATAATAATATTCAGATAAATTATTAAATAAATAATTAATAATTTAAAATACTGAAATTAAAATTCATCAATTATACTATCAAGTTCAACCCATAAATAATAAATAGTCCAAAACCAAATAATTCTTAATAATCCAGAAATAATCCGAGTAAAAGTCCCAAGTCCTTATTACAAAAATAATATCCAATAAAAGTTTATAAATCCGGAAATAAAACTGTAAACCATACTATATTAATAAACTGAATCAGGATCCTCCAAGTACCGAACGATGCCTAGGTCTGAGATCTGAAACAGGAAACTGAAAGGGTGTAAGCTAGGGAGCCTAGTGTGTCTCTAGTGTACAGATAATAGGATTACAGAACAGTGTATGCAGATGTTATGAAGTATGCATGATATTCACCCCAACTCCGAACACCATCAGAAGAGTAGGTCCCCCCCCTGAACCACTCTAACTCCATCACACCAACAGAAGTGGAACTCGACACGCAGGTGGAGCCACTGAACAAAAGTGGTATTATACAGAACCACTGAACAGAAGTGAATAAATCACTAACTTCCTCCGAACAATATTCTAACTATATGTAATATCATATGCAGATACAGAGTCAGAATGCAAGCCTTAAATTCTAGCATGAGGCATGCATAATTATCAGGATCATAAATGTAACTTATTAACGGAACATGACATAATGACATATGTGCATACATATATATGACAGAAACTGTATACACAAAAATAACGAAATTTACAATAGAGAACACACCTGAAGCAGAAGGTCAACGCCTAGAACGATGTCTACTGGACTCTGCTCTACCACTAGAACGAGCGGGTGTAGAACCTACGATTAACATAATATTAGACACACTACTATGCCACTAACAGATAAGTACATGTAACAAAAATAAAACGAAACTCACGTGTGGGTCCCGAAGACTGATAAACAGGAGGTCGTCTAGGAGAAGGAAGAGGTAGGTGCTCGGGGTCGGAATCCACGTCACCTAAAGCAAACAGAAACGATTTCAGAAACCACTAAAGAAAACTTCCAAATAAGGTATTCGAACTTAAAAGTCATAAAAATGACACTTCGGGTTCGAATTTCGAAAACGGACAGCGCCATTGGACTCAGGACGTCGAAAAACATAAAGTGGGACCGGGTCAGAAAAAGTGAACGCTGACGTCAGCAGATGATGTCATCAGGTCAATGCTGATGTCAGCAGATGACGTCAACCGGGTCGGGTCATGGGTCGGTTCGGGTCGGGTCAGGTTCGAGTTTGGACCGGGCGGCTCAGGTTGGCTTGGGGGTTGAACCGGGCGGTTCGGTCGGGCCCTGGGGTTTCCCAGATTTTCCCGAGAAAATCTAGAATTTCCAGATTTTCCAGGAATATCTGGAAAAGCCCAGATTTTTCCCAGGCCGAAAAATCACAAAATTTTGACACTTCTTCCCCCTTTTCAGATTCGACTAAAAACAGAAATAAACACACTTCTAAAACGATATTCGAATCAACAAATAAACCAAACTTTAATTCTCTTAAACCGATTAAACCAAAAACAAAAACTTCAATAACACCCCCTTAAAACCAAACCTTCTCCTCACAACCAAATATAAATCCAACAAAACGATCCAAAGAAACTTAACGAAACTAAACCAAAACCGATCAAAAACACGCTACACAAATCGGTAAAAAAGAAAAACAGAAACTCACCTATCGACAGAACTGAAATAAAGATCAGAATAGAAAGACAAAACTCGACAGTTTTGGCAGAGAACAAATGAAGAATTGAATAACAAATTTCGGGGTTAACCTACTTAGATTGAAAACAAAATAATCAAGAGAAATTAAAGGATGATTAAAGGGAAAATTAAATCACCCAAAAACATAACCGAAACAAGAAATGGGGAAAAAAATTGATATCAGATTTAAAAAGGTAAAATTGCTCACTAAGGGTCTGAATTATTAATCCCCAAATTCTAGGGCACAACTAGGGATTTTGACTTTAATTTAGGGATTAATTTTCAGGGTGTGACATCTTATTTTTATGGAAGTCTTTAACCTAGGCTTGGGCTATATAAAGGCAAACCCCTAAGGCTAGGGGGACAAGCCGGTTATCATAGAAAAAACCTAGCTGCCGATAAAATCCATCATGTTCTAAACTTCATCGACAGTTTATTTTCTCTTGGTTCTTACTCTTTTTCACTTACGAGTTCGAAAGATAAGTTTGTGAAGAAAAACCTATTTGTCTAATATCAGGAGAGTTAGGCTCATAAAACTAGAGAATACGGTTTTTTCTCATGGGCATTAACTAATCCGGCTTAGAGATAAGCCAAACAAGATTTCAGCGGCTAAATGGAAGCATACAATCGGTTGTTATCCATCCTTGATTCACGCTAGGAGGTATCATCAAGATGTGGGTTTCAATAGTTTCCTCGCTTAGGGATAAGGAGGAACAATTTTGGATGCTCTATCAAACTATGGAAAGTTAAGTTGTCGACAAGGCATAACCCCGCCTAGGCAGCCAAGGCGACCCTTAGTCGGACCCGCCGCGGCGGCAATTCAACCACATGCATTAATAATTGGAGAATAAGTGCAATTCAATTCCTTTCTAAAAAGTAACTTGCCTAGCCTTACTTCTTTTATTGTTATTTTCTTTAATTATTTAGTTTTCTTTATTTTTAGTTAGCTCACGATTACTCCAAATTACTTGTGTCTTTACGTTTTAGTGCAGATTTATTTTGTAGTGTAAGTTGCCCAATCCCTGTGGATACGATATCTAAAATACTAAATCTTAGAAAAATTTGAAGAAATTCGAGGACTCAAATCACTGTCACCATGTTTGGCGTCGTTGTCAGGGACTAACGTCCCAACTTTGCTACATACTATCTCTGCACCCCTTTTCTTTTTTTTCTTTTTTCTTTTTCTTTTCCTTTTCTTAAATTGACTTAATTTAGGTTTTTCTGTTGTATGACCAGGGCTAAGCTATCAGTATAAGAATATCCTTTGGATCATAAAATCGAAAGAACCGCAAGAAGCCTTCAACAAAGGATACGCGAAAGGATGAATCAAGCACCTGGCCAGCAGGGGAACAACGCTGTAGGAACGGGTCCGTACTGTAAGTGACTACTTGGAGGAGTATTTGGATGGGCTGAGACCTATAGTAGTTATGCCATATATCGATGTTGAACATTTTGAGTTGAAATCGGTAATGTTCGACATGATCAATACCTTAGGAAAATTTGGAGGATCAACTAACGAAGATGCTCGGCAGCATCTTAAGTCTTTTCTAGAGATATGCAACTCATTCAAGATGTCGGGAGTCTCCTCTGATGTATTGAAATTGAAATTATTCCCCTATTCACTGAGGTATGGGGCGAAATCTTAGTTAAATAACCTCTAGCCAAGATCACTCAACTTATGGAAAGAGTTGTGTCGAAGTTTTCTTTCCCGCTACAGTTACACCAACATGAATGATAAGCTTAGAAACGATATTACATCCTTCAGGCAAGACGATGACGAATCCATGTATGAGGCATGGGAGAGATACATGGAATCGTACAGAAAATGCCCAATGCACGGATTACCAGAATGTACTCAGATATCAATATTCTATAATGCAGTAAATACACTCACTAGAATGATGCTTGATGCCTCAGCTAATGGCACACTAATGGATCGACCACCCCATGAAAGCTTGGATATTTTGGATAGACTCGCCAAAAATGACTATCAACACCCGACCACAAGGAGTGGAGTAAAAAGGCGAGGAATGGTGAACTTAGACTCTTCAGATTCGATACTAACGCAATTATCAGCATTAACAAACATGGTTAAGGATCTAAAAAAGCCTAGTCACGTTCATGAGGTAAAAGTAGTCACGATTTTCTGTGAAAACTGTGGTGAAAATAACATCTCGAACGAATGCCCGCACAATCTAGAATCAAGCTTCTATGTTGGAAACTACAATATAAACAATATGTCCAATAATTATAATCCATCATGGAGGAAGCACCCCAAATTTTCATGGAGTAACCCTAAAAATGCACTAAACCTGCAATAACAGAATGTGCAACCTACTGGATTTCAGTAGAATATCAGACCAGACCAATAGCAGTTGCCGTAGCAGGCGATGCCGCAGCAGCAACCAGCTAATTTCCGAACCCTGGAAAATACGCTAACCATGTTTATGGTTCAGACTAATTCATATATTGTACATACAGATAAATTCATTCAGTGAGCCGATGCATTTATGGAAAAAACGGAGATGCGTATGCAAAACAATGAAGCTGCTATAAATCTTTGGAAACCACAGTAGGTAAAATTACAAAACATCTTAATACTCGACCTTTAAGAGGTCTACCAAGAGATACTAAAGTCGCTAGAACCGATCCACATGAACAAAGCAAGTCTATAACCACCAAAAGTGGACTTCAACTGAAAGAACCTGAGATTCCTTCCAGAGCTGTGGGTCAAAAGTCTAAGACAATAATCTCTAAGGAGGTTACTGAAAATAAAACTGAGGCAAAAGAACTGAAGGATAATTCTACCAAAAAAGATGCCGTAGTAGAAGATGCCATAGCAGAACCCTAGATCAGATTTCAATGCTCTGAAAAGATTGAAGATTTGAGGTTACCACCACCATTCCCTCAAAGACTGAAGCAACATAAGCAGGAGTACCAGTTTAAGAGATTTTTGGACATCCTTAAACAGGTACACATTAACATTCCTTTAGTGGAGGCACTGTGACACCCTCGCCCCGGGTTAGGAGACGGAGGCGTCGACCGGACAATTCGACTTGCATTTAAACCGAATTTGTAAGGCATTTTTATTCATTTGTATAACTCAACGAGCCAAACTCTTGTAACACTTATTAAATTTGAGGATAATTTAAAACTTTTTCATACTTGTTCAATTAACCATTTCGGTTCTCAATTTTTCCATTCATTTATCAATTATAATCTCGATTGAGTTTAATCAATACCTCTAGCCAAATTTTATTCATTTAATCATTAATGAGATTATCTTATTGATCAAGTAAATTTCATTTCCCAAATTGGACCAAGTAACTAGGGGTATCGATACCTCCTATAGAGGGGTACCGAAACAGGGGTATCGAACCTTAGTTCGGTACAGGTCAACCATGTTGACTCGTTGACCAAGGCTGATGAGCCTAGTTCGATACAGGTATCGATGCAATTTCGTTACTGGAGGTCCCAGTATCGAACCATGTATCGATGCTGGCCTTCCTTGTTGACTCGTTGACTATGACTGGGTAGCCTGGTTCGATACTGGTATCGAACCAAGGAGCACACTGCCAAGCTTGGTACCGAACCAAGCTTCGATGCCATTTTGAATCTGCCAAGGGTGGTATCGATACCCATGTAAGTGGTATCGATACCCCTACCCCAATTTCCAGATTTTCTAACTTTTTTAAACATTTAGACTCTACCAAAAGACCACCTATATGGTCTCAACCATTCCTAAACCATAAGGGATAATATTCAACATATTTAGGCATCAATAACACTTACCAACTCAATTGCCTATATCCATTTCATCACTAATACTATTATGCATATCATTCTTCAACCAAGCCAACCCCTATGCCATGGATTTCTCTTAATGGCAACTAGCATATCCATTTTCTAGCTTTAAGAATTCACATGCTAACCTACTTGGTTCACATTTATCATGCCAAGACAACCAATTACATATCATAAGCAATTTACCAAGGCCTACCAATGCAACCATGAAGCAAAACTCAAAATATGCAATGTTAGCCCTAGGAGATCATTATGCCTTATGGCTTACATACCAATTACAATTCATAAAAGCCATATATACACAAACCATGGGACAAGCCCTCAAATGCAAAATGCTAACATTCTATGATCACTAATGCCACCATAATCTAGGAGTTAACAAAACATTACAAAATACCATACATTGCTTGCTTGATGTCCTTGCTCCCGATCAATCTCGATCTAGCTCCTTAGCTCGATATCCTGTTAGTGGGAAGGAGGAAACGAGTGGTAAGTACTATGAAGTACTTAGTGAGGCAGCCCTAGTCTAACCATATTAGACTTAAATCACATAGCAAATAGCATGCTCAAAATCAAACATTATATCAAGTTCATAGCACTAAAAGTGACATGTTTCAATTAAACAATTAAGTCAATCCATGGCATTAGCATCACTCAATTTACAAGGTTATCATACTTCTCATATCATTCACAAGTCTAGCATACTATTCAATTTCATATTCTATATGCCAAGCAATATCTATCATATATTCGAAGCATGTTACTCATTAATCAATGCTCATTTGCAAGCTTTCATTAAACATTTCATTTCAAGGGCTACTTATAGCCAAATGCTCATTTCCAATATCAATAGCCATTTCACATTCAAGTGCAACTTCTGCATCAATTACATTCAATATTTTATATCAATACATGATCAAGTATCAATGCTTCTCAAGCCACTACATGTACATATAGTTCACATTTAAGCCTTTTAATCATTCAATTAGGTTCATGTGATGCCTCGGTATAGTTAGACAAGGTAAGTGAGTCAACAAGAGTGTCACGAAGACACTAACAAGAGTACCATAAAGGCACTAACAAGAGTACCACAAAGGTACTAACAAGAGATACTCATGGTATCTAACAATTGGTGACTAACCATCAAAATCACGGTACCCACAGTACCAAACAAGAGTACCGAAGTACTAAACAAGAGTGTCGTAGCACTAAACAATGAGCTCAAGACCCTAGGCATACCGTACTACCTATGACCAACTATCAACCAAGGCTCAATAACGTTTTCATTTTCATTGATCATTATTCGAATTCATATTACTAATTTCATGTCACCAAGGGCAAGTGTTCATAACATGCTAACATAAAAGCATCTATCATGATCCAACATATCATCCATATCATATGAACCTATAGTCATGCATATCATGTTACCGAGCAATTAATCATATCATCGTAAGCATGCATGAATCACGTACCTGGCATCCGTAGCCGCGTGCCATACTTACCTCGGCATTTCCGAGCTATGCATATGTACTAAGCTAGTACTATCAACTAACAAACAATTCATATCAAACAAATCATTTAACATTAACCTCCTTCCCTTTTTATTACCAATCATAGATTAGTCCAATTGCATAATAAAATCGAATCAAATAACAAATAGATGGTTAGAACTCTAGGTCCTAACCCTAAGGTTTGCCACACTCACAATTTCTCCAAGCAATTTAGGGATTGTAGATCGTGATCCCCTTGCCCTTCTTTCGAGTTTGCTCGAGCCTTTGTTCTTCCTCGATATCCTCCTCCCTTGTATTCTCTAGCAATTCATACACATATAATATATATTAGGATACATTCAATCATTTAATTCAAATGATCTTAGTCTTAACAAGGATAAACATGTGCATTTATGCATTACGGACAGTTTTGCTACCCTTCCGTAATTCGATCATATCTCCTAGCTCCGATATCCGATTTTAGTCCATTTTACCTCTTTGGAAAGCTAGAAGAATCCTCTACAAGGAACAATTAAACTTAAATTTTAATTCCTATTCGATCAGCTCCAGATTTCATTCGGATCAGGTCTGTCCTGAACCGGGACTGTTCGGACAGTCCTTACGGAAACGCTTATATCTTTTTCTATCGAACTCCGATTGAGGTTCCGTAAATTTTCCCTTAAACTAGGTATATTGGAGTATCTAAATGAAAAATTTAAGCTTCTAACTCCTTCATACGTGACCTAGGGAATTTTCTCAAAGGTGCTACCCGGAATGACATTTCTAAGCATTTTCGGCTAAATTCCATTTTATTCATTCAATTCCTATTTTCCCAACTCAATTCCATGAATTTCCAGCACCTTCAATTATAAAATTAACATCACCTAAATCACTTTTCCATCAATTCATCAAGTCTACTAACTCATACATGGCATTTACAAAAATCCCAAATCTAAGTTTCCTAAACCAATTTTCATGCTTTTAAAACCATACCCAAACAAAACAATCTTTAGATTAAGCTTTCAACAACCTAATCTCACTTGAGAATATCACAAAACATTCAATAATCCAAGGATTTAGCTTCCAATGTCTCAACTATAGAAAGAAATACTTACCGAGCCCTTTAGATTCGATTTCCCTAGTGAATTTGCTCAACATGCAAGGTTCCCAAGCTATTCTTCTAAACTCCCATAAAATTTTCTCTCTTCCCCTCTCTTTGGTGTTCACGTGAAATGGGGAGGAAGAAGGGAAAAATTGGCTGATTTTGTTTCTCATTAATTAGAGGTGAAATGACTCTTTTGCCCCCTTTTAATATACTAGGCTTGGTTCATTACAATGCGTAGTCTAGGGAAATCTAACTTTGTCATGCAATCTTCTTATTCCTTTTTGATTTAATTTGGTCCCTCACTTAAAATCCAATTAATAAGTGATTAGATTTAATTTAATATTTATTTGAACCGTTTTATCAACTCGATTTTTAGGGTGTTACAGGCACTCAAACAGATGCCCAGTTATGCTAAGTTCCTCAAGGATTTCATATCCAAGAGGACAAAAATTGAGAAGTTTGAAACTGCCGCCGTGAAAGAAGGATGTGTGGCAATGCTTCATAACAGGGCCACAACGAAAAGAAAAGATCCTGGTAGTTTCATGATACCATGTTCTATCGTAGATAAATACATGGGAAAAGCATTGTGTGACTTAAGTGTCAGCATCAACTTGATGCCTAAGTCCGTTTTCCAGAAGCTAGGCATCGGGCAGGAAAAACCAACTACGATAATGTTGTAGTTGACAAATCACTCTTACGTGCAACCGGAAGGAAAGATAGAAGACATCCTGTTAAGAGTCAATAAATTCATATTTCATGTTGACTTCTTAATTTTAGATTTTGAAGTAGATGAACAAGCTCTGATTATATTGGGAAGGTCGTTCTTAGCCATAGGACGAACATTGATCTATTTTGAAAAAGGCGAATTAGTTATTCGAGTTAATGACCAACAAGTGAAGATCAATGTGTTCAAAGCTCTAAGTAATCCAGATAAATCAGAGGAATTTCAGAAAATTGAGTTTAAATCTGAATTTAACTTCAATGCCGAACTTCAATGCCTAGATAATACTCACCAAGGCAACCGCTGCCACGACAGCATACCCCTTGAATAGAAGCACACAAGGAAGAAACCACCTGATGAGGACACTCTCACTGGATCCAATCCTCATCCACCTAAAAAGGGTAAGATGATTACTCCTGGAGATGCAATTAATTGCACTCCTTCAGTAACCTAATTCTTTTAATCTTCATATTTTACTTTTATGTTTTAGGATTTAAATTTCAATTTTTCAATTTAGTTTCTAGAATTTTTATATGTTTGAAAGTTTATATTAATTTGATTTTATATTATTTAGGATTAATAGGGAAGAATAAAAGAGGATAATCAGCCCAACCAATTAGCAGCCCATCCAAGCAATAGAAAATTCCAAGCGGGAATTATGCCGCTCGGATTCAAAAATTGTTTCGTTTCTACTGGCAATGGTTACTAGTTGGGGTTGCGTCTCTTTCACGCCAAGGGAAATAATCACGCCCCTCGCTCCCTTAAACGTCGCGCAGCTCTCCGTGTATAAATACACGAGCAACGGTTAACCTCCTTTACTCTTCTCTCATTTTATCGTTACTCTCTAAAATTTTCTTCTATTCCTCTCCACACACAAAATACCAATGGCCAACCAACAAAAAAACCTTGCCAGAGCAACAAAGTATCGAAGATTCTTAACACTAGCAGTCGAGCAGGAGTATCAACGTATATTTCAGAATCGGCAGATTTGGGAGGAACAAAGCTTCCATTACATAAAAGATGAAGACCTTTAGTTAGATACTTTCACCTTGTCCAAGATAACTTTTCAAAGGTGGCAAAAGTTCTCCAAGCAACCAACTCGGGCGAACATTGAATAAGTGAAGGAATTTTATGCCCATAGACTAGTGGCGAATAACCCTTATTCATACCTTCGAGGAAGGGCAATCCCTATCATAGACATTCCGATCAACGCCCACTTCGGCCTATACATCGAATTTGACGAACATGCTGCATTCGCTGTTGATCTGACCATCGAAGATTACGAGGCCATGAAGGCAGAACTCTGCATGCTTGGAGGAGAATAGAATATTGGGAAACATCGAGGCTCATTCAGTTGCCGAGAATTACGACCGAAGGCCAAACTATGGAATACCTTCATAAAGAGGAACCTCCTACCAACATTGCACAATAAGACGGTAGATCGGCCACGCCTAGCACTTATTAATTCTATCATCCAAAATCGCAAGATATACGTCGACTACATCATCAACGAACAAATCTTCGAATATGCAACAAAAGACCGAGGTATGTTATATTTCCCATGTTTAATTACTACTCTTGGTCAATTAGAACGTGTGCCGAAGGTTCCCTTCGACACATTTACACCGGCGAGGAAAGGCTAAAAACGAGAGATTTACATATAGAGGATACAACTGGAAGAAGTTGTTCCACAAGCCTATATCTCTCCCGCTACTGAAGCAGCTTCTGCCGAAGCAAAAAAACCGGCAGTAGAAGAAGGCACTACACCAGCACCAGAAGGAGTTTTGGAAATCCTACACCGGATGGAGAGAATGTAGCTGGCCTTCATGAACTATGTTCAAGAATTCAACAGAGCTATTATAGCCACCATCCACAACGAATTCCCAACATGTTTGACTGTCTTCCCAGAATTCATAATCGATCTTTCCATGCCCCAGCAACCTCCACTTGGTCCTGCTCCAACAGCTACTGCCTCTACCACTGTGCTAATATCGCCTTTTACCATAACTACCGCTGTAACCACTAAACCATTCTCTTCCGACTCAGCAGCAATAGTTAGGAGGGCAAACTACACACACCGAGCTACTGTAGAGGAATCTAGTCCCTTAGAGTGGAGCATCTCCTCTAATGACATGAAGGCAGTCAAGGACTATATTGCATCTATTCCAATTGCCTGGAAAAGGAAGGCCTCCGGTTCTGCCACAGTAACCTCCCCAATCAACATCGACACCGATGAGGAGGTAAGCAACAATCCAACTCCCCTTTGAGTCTAACCGCCCTGCTCTTCCAAGAAAGCATCTGTCAGTCCACTGAAGGCAGTAGCTCAGCAACCACCAAAGAGCCGCCAAAAGCTTCTCATCAGTAGTGACTCCGAGGATTCCTTTGCATCCTCAACATTTTGATATGGAGGTAGTTTTCCTTCTTTTCTTTTTGTCTCTTCCTTATCCCTTGTTTTTCTTCTCTATCTTTCAATGCATTGAGGACAATACATCCCTTGAGTTTGGGGAGCATTAGTCCATTTTGTAATTGTAATTAACTTTCATGTATGGAAATTAATAAGGTTATTCTAATATTGTCTTATTTATGTCCTTTTATTTTTACTGTAAATTTTTTTTAAGTTTGTTAATTTTATAGAGTCTGCTTCGGCAGCAATATTCTATTCTGTCGCCGCAGCCGAGTACACACTTCACCGGACTTGAAATCAGAGAGGTAATTCAAGATTAGTACTTAGGATTAGACTATGAGCATGAAAAATTATCAAACACTGCTAAGACTTAGTTGATTTTAAAAGTTCTTTTCTTTTAGAAAGCAATAGAGACTTAGACTTTAGATTTCTACTAGAGGTGCCTATCACCGGCTCTAGTATAGTTCTTAGAGGTACCTATCACCGACTCTAAGACTTAGCCTCCTTCCCACTTACTAAAGATGCTTATCATCGGCTCTAGTGAGAATAGTTAAACACTTGAGGTGCCCGCAACCGGCTCAAGCAATATAAGTATGTAATTAATTATATGCTTATATAACAAGGCAGGGAAGAAGGAAAAATAATTAAAAATCTAAGTCAGGAGTTTTGAGCTAAGAAAAGATATTAGAACTTAGAAAATCAATTTAGTCAAGGCAACGCACAACCCACACAGACTTATAGTCAAGTTCCGGGGAATTCCTGAAACTTTGAAGAGTCCGAGATAAGAAAGGAACTCTGCCGCAGCAGGAAGAAAAGTATATTACTATAAAAATTCAGACTTAAAGATTTTATTGCATTGCTTGAAGACAAGCAATAGTTCGAGTTTGAGGGTATTTGACAAGTTCATAAAATTTCTAATTATTATATAATATTTCCACTCGATTATTGCTTGTAAAGGAAAAATATCATGACAGTTAAGGATAATTCTACATATTTTTCATTTTCTAACATCCATGCACTCACTTTGTCATTTTATCCATTATATGGTGTAAAACATGTATGATTAATAGTTTTCTTTCTTAGATAGGAAATAACCATACAGGTACGACTAGATAAGATGAATGGATACTAAAACATGAGTTGAAATGCAAGGATGCACACGCCACAGCAGCAGAGGAAAGATGATAACTGGTGCTCGATAGATGAAGTAAAACATGTTGAATTCAATGGACGATATGCGAGACAAAACAGAAGAGAAGAAACAGAGTCAAGCCATGGTCAAAGCTAACGTGGAATTAAGAAGTCAAATTAAGAAATAGAATAAAAGAGTTGTAATTCAATAAGGACATGTATTATTTTCCTTTTAGAACTCTTATTTTTATGGAAGTATTTAACCTAGGCTTGGCCTATATAAAGGCAAACTCCTAAGGCTAGGGGGACAAGTCGATTCTCATAAAAAAAACTTAGCTGCCGACAAAACCCATCATATTTTAAACTCCATCAAGGCTTAGGTATTTTGTGGAGTAGTTATGGAAAAAGGTTGTATCTTATTTGAGATTTATTAATGCAAACCTATTTTTCATAGTTTATTCTCTCTTAGTTCTTACTCTTTTTCACTTACGAGCTTGAAAGATAAGTTTGTGAAGAAAAACTTATTTGTCTAATATCGGGAGAGTTAAACTCACAAAACGAGAGAATATGGATTTTGCTCATGAGCATTGACTAATCCGGCTTAGAGATAAGCCAATCAGGATTTCAGCGATTAAAAGGAAGCATACAATCGGTTTCTATCCATGCTTGATTCACGCCAGGAGGTATCATCAAGACGTGAGTTTCAATAGTTTCCTCGCTTAGGGATAAGGAGGAACAATTTTGGATGCTCTATCGAACTATAGAAAGTTGAGTTGTCGACAAGGCATAACCCCGCCTAGGTAGCCAAGGCGACCCTTAGTGCGACCCGCCGCGATGACAATTCAACCACATGCATTAATAACCGGAGAATAAGTACAATTGGATTCCCTTCTACAAAGCAACTTGCCTAGCCTTACTTCTTTTATTGTTATTTTCTTTAATTATTTAGTTTTCTTTATTTTTAGTTAGCTCACGATTACTCCAAATTACTTGTGTCTTTACGTTTTAGTGCAGACTTATTTTGTAGTGTAAGTTGTCCAGTCCCTGTGGATACGATATCTAAAATACTACAACTTGGTAAAAGGTGAAGAAATCTGAGGACTCAAAGCACCGTCACCAGATGCAAATTGGGAAATTGATTATGATGATCAAAGATCTACAACTGGTTATTGTATCTATTTTTACAGTAATCATGTTTCATGATGGTCACGTAAGCAAAAAGTGGTTGCTTGATCTACAATAGAAGCTGAATATCGTAATGTTGCATGTGCCACAAAAGAAATCTTTTTTTTTTTGTTATAGAGACATTAAGAACTTTAGCTTTACAATAAGAAGGTCCATGAGTGAAGCTTGTAGCAGGAGGTAACAGCTGATAAAGTCCTTCAGAAGTGAGCTTCCCCAGCAGTATCTTCTGAGTCTGAGAATCCTTAACACAACAACCATTAGCAGAAAATTCAAGATTAGTGTTGTTATCTTTCACAGGTTGTGATACTGAAAGTAAATTTTTCCTTATACGAGGCACATGTAATAGATTTTACAGAAATAAAAGTTTACCATATGTACATAATGCTCATGGACCAACACAAGAAATTAGAATACCTTCACCATTACCCACGAGTAACTTATCATTACCTTTATACAATGTTCCCACTTTCAAATTGGATGAGTCATGTATAACATGATGTGTAGCCCCTGTGTCAAGATACCAGGCTCCATCAGTTGAGGCAGACCAAGATGGTGTAGTGGAAAAGAAGGAACTTGGAGTTGCTCTTGAACTTAAAGCCATATTGATAGATTTTCCTAAATCATTTCTGGAGAAGAGTAGGGAATTCCAGCAGATACGAATTGAACAAGCATGGAAATCATGTCCTGTATTATCAGACGAGAAATAAGAGACATGTTCTTGTGGTGGAGAAGCAAAGAAACCAGGTTGAGGCTGAGTCTTGTATTATTGAGGATGAGCATGACTTATAGTATCAGTATAGACTTGAACATGAGTATTAAATCTTTGAGAACAATTATCATTATTGGAAGAAACATGAGAGCCTTCATTCCTATTATTAGTAGAATTGTAATTGGGTCCATGAAAGTTTTGATCAAAGCGATGATAACATTTCTGCACAACATAACCAAAACGACCACATAACTGACATTGTGGTTTGTTTTGACTATTTTGGTTATTCTGATTATACCTACCATCACAGCCTCTTTCTCGATAACCACCACGGCCACCTCAAAACCCTTGAAAATGATTTTCATCAGAGATATCTTTCTTGTCATCAGCTTCAATGTAATTAGTTAGTGGTTGAGTGACCAGATTTGCATGTGCAGGCAAGGTTTCTTGAAGAAATAATTGTTGTCGAGCTTCACAATCTAACAATATTTATGTAAGATTTTCAAGTGACACAGAATCTCTAAAAACACTGGCTATGAAGAAATAAATTTGTTATAAGAAATCGGCTTGTGCTTTTTTAAATATAGATCTACAAGAGGAAGTATATATGACTCAGTCACTTGGTTATGAACAAAGAGAATCTGATTTTCCTTTGGTGTGAAATCTAAATAAAGCAATTTATGGTCTCAAATAGGCTCCAAGGGCCTGATTTGACAAGCTAAAAATATACTTGATTTTTGTTGATTTTAAGCTTAGTTAATCTGATGCATTTATATTCATTAAACAAACTTTCACAAGTCTTATATATCTTTTGGTTTATGTTGATGATATCATCATCACTGGGAGCAACAAGTTATTAAAAAGGTTATAACTGAATTGAATGATGTGTTTACTTTTAAGGACCTTGGCCAGCTGCGTTACTTTTGAGGGATTGAAGTTTTATATGATAATAATGATGGTCTTCTTTTAATTCAAAAGAAGTATATTCTTGAACTACTGCAAAGGAGTGGGCTTGACTCTACCAACTACCTTCCTACTTTAATGGTTACAAATTGCAAATTATCTCGGTCTGATGGAAGTCTTATTCAAGATGCTACTGTTTTTTTGAAGTATTGTAGGAGCTTTGCAATACATTATTATTACCCATCCTGGAATTTCTTTTGCAGTCAATAAAGTGTGTCAATTATGCAATCTTCCAATGATGTGCACTACAAGCAGTAAAATGTATTCTTAGATATCTACAAGGAACAATTGACTATTCTTTGAAATTCTCTCCTTATCATAAATTGTCTATAACAGGTTTTGCTGATGCAAAATAGGGCATTGATTCTGATAACCGAAGGTCCACAACTGGTTATTGTATCTATTTTTGCGGTAATCTTGTTTTATAGGGGTCACGTAAGCAACAAGTGGTTGTTCGATCTACAACAGAAACTGAATATCGTAATGTTGCATGTGTCACAACAAAAATCATTTGGCTTCAGTCCTTGTTACAAGAATTACATATCAAGCTTGAAGAAATACTAGTGTTATGGTGTGACAACACAAGTGTTGTGGCTGTCTCAACTAATCCAGTAATGCATACAAATTTTAAACCTGTGCAGTTAGACTTATTTTTTTCCCCGAGAACAGGTTGCCTCAAAGAAGTTTCATATCAATGAGTTTCCTGCTTACAAGCAAGTAACTGATGTATTCACTAAACCACTATCTACTACTACTTTTTATAGACATCGACTCAAGCTGTCTATTGTTCCAATACAGTTCCAATCTAAAGAAGTTGATACAAAAGGGTGAATATTAACTCTCTTATTTGTTTTTTTTTTCTTGTCATTATTCTCTTGGTCTATTTTGCAGGTTCTTTCAGAATTTTTTCGGATCAGGTTTGCAGGGGGAATATTAGAAATTATAGTATCTCTCATGTTTTAGTATATAACAGTGAATATAGATAGGTATACGTACTGTATCACTTAGGATTGGTTTTGATTGATAGATGGTTGAGAACGGTTAAAGTTTGTTAGACCGTTACTTAACCAACCAATCAACCTCCTTTCTTCTATATAATGATTGGTCTTTATTGGAGATATTACAGTCAACAATCAATAAAATCTATGAGAGTATTGTCTCTCTTTCACCTCTTTTCTTCTCCAACTCATCTTTCTTACAGTCAAGTCTATTATAAGCGTGTTAGTGGATATATTTTGATAATCTGTGTTTGAACAGTGAATTAAAAAAATAAAAAAAAAATTAAAGAAGGATTGGGCGTGGTAGGCTGCAGCTCTTCTTCAATAGGCGTGGCAGGCAGGTGGTGGGCGTCAAAAACATTGCATTGAGCGTGGCAGACGTATTATTGTTGGAAGTCAGATTCTTACGAATCCGGCTTTAATTTTTTTTAATTCACTGTTTATAGGCCAATTATAGGATATTATAATATGTAAAATTTAAAATTATTATATACGATAAATTAGATTATTAATTAATTTTATTTAAATCTATTAATTAAAATAATTTATTTAAAATTAATCCCGTATCTCATCCTATCATCTTGGATTCCTCCCATTTTCTTTTGTTTTGTTTTTCTGTACAAAGGAGTGTGGATTTTGGACACTGACCTTGACGTGTCAGTATGGGGATCGATCTTGATATGCCACGTGGGACCAAGAATTGTTGGATGGTTCTGTTTTTGTATTTAAATGGAAAGTAGACTGAAAAGGTGAATTGAATCCAAACCAATCAGTGGGTCAAAGGGATGAACAAGAAGTGGGATTACGATGTTGGGGGTTGGAGAGGTTCGACTCAACTTTGCCGACAGCAGTCCCTTCGTCCACACAACCCAGAGGCCATAAGACAGGAGACGATTCATGGAGTTTTGAACAGGATAACTCGGTTTTATTTAGAGGTAAGGAGACCTAAATCAATTTTATTTGATTCGACATCACATACTAACATAAATATGATAATTTAACTTATTCAAAACTCGAATAAACGAAATCAAATCGAATTCAGTCTGATTTTTAGATGAGTTGAAATAGATTCAATCCGATTTTTAATTGAACCGAATATATTCAAATGAATTTTCAAGCGAATAAAATAGACCCGAATCGAAATCATTCAAATCGAAAATAATCAAAATTGAAGGTAACCCTATATATATATTAAAAAGAAATAATGAAAGATTTGATTTGAATTGTTGCATAACTCACCAAAAAGTCAAATATATTAGCTTTACAAAATTATATATGAAACCCAACAAAAACATGTGATCTTCTTTGAAACGATCTTGACTCAAAATTAATTGAATTGAAAATACTGGACTCGAAATCACCTGACCCAAAAATTAACCAAATTGATATGACTCGATTTGATCTGATACCCAACCCGAATCAATGTAAATCCAAATTAAAATCAAACCAAACCATATCTAATCTAAAATAAACTAAAATCGAATATAATTAAATCCGAACTTGATATAATCCAAATAACCCAGTTATCACCTCTAGTTTTATTAAAAACAATGTAATGTTAGACAATTATAACATATTTAAAAATAAAAAACATAGATTATATCAAAAAAAAATTATACATATAAAAAATGAACTTCTCTTTGGAATAATAAAAATTCAACAATAACAAAAAAAAAAACTGTTTGTATTCAACGAGAATCATAAGAAATAATGCAAAAGTAGTAAAAGAAAAGCAAGTAATATTGTTGTTTATTTCGTTAAATAATTTTGATTATATTAGCAAATAACTATAAAAGATGATAAAGCTATATATAATTTTAAAAATTTTAAATGAGAGCATCATATGATCACAAAAATAAATGTAGAATGTGTTATAAAGTAAATACGTATTGTAAAAGCAGATAAAATATATCATAAGAATAAAAAATATAAAAATATATAATTAATTAATAAAAAGATTTTTATTAAAACTCGAAAGATAATAAAAGAAAAAAATAGATATGAGAAAGTAAAGAAAAATATAAGTTATCGAGTGTCGATTAACATCATCAAAACTGATAGTAAATAAAAATAGAGATAGAAAGCAAAAGCAAGTAGAGTTCATACCGGACAATTTGAAGGTAAAACTCCTATTTAAATATAGGATCTAAACAAATAAAAACAAATAATAGATATATATAAATAAATATTATTTTATAATTATTTTATTATTATTTAAATAGAAAATACAAGTTCTAACTTCTAAGCACATTATTATTTATTAATCTATTAGTTAAAATACAAATATTATAAAAATATTTTTTAATTTAATTTATTTAACTCACACCATTAAAATTCAATTTTTTACTTCATAAAAATTTAACACTTCATTCTTTTAAACCAATAAATAATATTTGATTTTAAACACAAATTTAATACCAGGCCATTAAGCATCTCCTCTCCCAAATTGCTACGGTTAGCATTAATTTGTAGTCACAGTAGTACCAGACCAGTTGGATGTTGCACTTATACTCGTTTCACCGAGACAAAATTAAAATTAAATTATTTACTAAGGTGAATTTAAAGGGTTCAATATTTAATAATTGAATCAATCTATAACATTATTATATTAGTAATTAAATTAATATTTAACTTAAGTATAATTAAAAATAGAGATTAAACTAGAATTGTTTTTCACTTCATTTGGGAATAAAAACTATTAAATAACAAATAACTTATTTTTATAAAATTAATTTCAAAACATTCTAAAAACTAAATATACAATATTTTTTTACAGAATATATATTTTTTAAAATCATGAAATTTTTATTTAATTTTTGATATTATAAACATTATAAATTCAATATTTTTTGAATTGGTAATATATTTAATATTTTAAATAAATATTACAGATTTAGAATTTATATTTTTTAAATAAATATTATGAATTTATTAATTTTATTGAAACACATGCTTAGATGGAGCAACATCCATCTCAATTATTAAACAACGAAAGTTGAGTGACATCGTTTCTCCCTCCGAGGATGGGAAGGTCAAAGGCTTCGACTCACATCCTTCCCTTCCATCTCCACACTATTAATCCTTGTGTTATAGTCACCTTAAGAAGGTACTCGGTGTTATTCAAATAAACGAAACAAATTAAATTGTTTTGCGAAGAATGAAATAAAACATATAAAATGAAATGTAAAGATTACAGAAACCAAAGGAAAAACCAGTAAACAATTCTGAAAAACTTTGATCGAGGCCTGTGCTATTATAGTGTCTTTAAAACAGATTCGTCCTCTTCCGAAGTTAGAGTTTCTATGAAACGTCTGTCTCCCAGGATACAACGGTGGAACGCAGCAAAGAGAGCAACACAACTTTATTCAACGACAAACTTCACAGAAGCAGAACACTATCAAGAATTTGGCTAGAGGATGTTTATGGTTTTCAATGTGTTGAGATAGGAACAAGGGGTCTCCTTTTATAGTGTTTAGGCAGGTGACAAGTTTAATTATAGAATTAATCTGTAATAAATAATTCTTGAAGAGTTACAACTCACAGAATTCAAAATGGTATTTATCACAGAATTAATCCAAATAAATTAGAGGTTACAATCAGTTGAAGAGTCTGCAACTCCATAAAAGATGATTTAATTTTATAGTATATGCTAGAAAAAAATTAAAACAAAAAAGTAGAAAAAAGAATTTGTCATTTCAAAAGTCCAAAGGCCCCAAGGCCATCTTTGATTTTTATAAAAGTCACCTAATGCTAGCCCAAAGTGCCTAGCCATACCTATGGTGTCTAGTCCAAGCCTTTGACTTATTTTCAATAATACCATGAAGAACTTTTATATATAAAGCTTTTCAAATCTATGTCTCAATAAATGTGAGATATTCTACTTTTCATCTTATTTTTCCAACATCATGGGGTGTTATATTGATCAACAATTTCTCATTCACCCATTGAACATTTTGAGCATGTAAATATACAAATTTAATCTACTCTTGTTGTAGAATAATAATACACTTAGTCCCAATTAATTTGACTAATGGAACCTAATCAAATTTAAACTCAAATGTCCATGTACCATATCATTTTTCCAACACTTGATACGATTAAACTCGATTCATGTCATTTTATGTCTAAAAAATGATATAAGTATTATATCTTTATCTTTGAAGTCATTTGATGTCACTCTTCTTTTATCATCTTATAGGACGACGAAATCTTAAAAAAAAAAATTAAAGATATCTCAGACTCAACTATAAAAAATTTCATGTACCCTTTCTTTATTCACAGTCTCTCAACATAATCGATGGTCTATCAATTACTTTTGCTATATGACAATTAAATCTATTTCTATCTAACTCATCAATAGTTATCAACTATGAACTTATACACAAAGATAAAATAGAATTTGGGTTAAAAGTTAAAATATAAATGTTTAAAAGTAGAAAAAATTTATAAATAAATCAAAATTAAAATAGAATTTGGGTTAAAAGTTAAAATATAAATGTTTAAAAGTAGAAAAAATTTATAAATAAATCAAAATTAAGAACATTGAATAAAAAGATAAAAGTAAAAGAAATCTTCAGAGCATGTAGTTTCGTCGCTACTTAGACCACCCACCAAAGGAAAACCTATGTTGCGTGATTTAAATGTGTACAAATCTTTTTAAAAATTTAATATGTTTTTTAAAATAAAAGTTAGAGTCGTCATTGATTATTTGATAAAGATAGAACGAATATCATAAAACAAAGATTCATAAAAATTGATTCAAGAGTTAGTTAGATACGAGGAATGATTAATATCTCCATAATGTCTAAAATCAGTAGCAAATTATATGTTGCTTTTATATCTAGGGGTGATAATGAGCCTGACCAGCTCGTGAGCTGCTCGGTCAAAGCTCAGCTCGAGTGAGCTCAACTCGAGATCGAGTTTGGTTTGAGACTTTAACGAGAAGCTCGGCTCAAAAAGCTCGTGAGCAAGCTTAGAATAATTATATTATATGTATGCTACATATACACTAAATATAATTTCTTTAGCAAAAGAAAAGTGATAAAATAAAATAAGAAAAATCCACTAAAAATAAATTAACTAAAATAAATTGGGCATTTTTTCCCTTTCTCAATATTGAATTTTGTTTCGGTGTTGGTTATGAAAAGAGTTTTTAACGAGGTCTTATCTTTTATAAAACAAATAACGAAATTATTTATTTTGAGCCGAGCCCGACGAGCTTTGAACTCGAGCCGAACCCAATAATATTGTTTCTGAGCCGAGCCCGAGCCTAAAATTCTAAGCTCGCCGAGCCTCGAGCCTGGCCAGGCTCGGACTCGAATTGTTATCACCCCTATTTATTTATATCTATGAAAATCATTGGAACTAAATTGAGTTTAAATAAATATTTTAAATTGAATATTTATGATTCAAATTAAACTGACATAAAATAACATTAGTTGTTGCGTTAATTTATTATTTGAATTAAATATATTTTATTTATTCATGACGTAAACAATTAAATATGATGTTATGATTTGTCATTTAAAGTTTATATTTATACATTATAAATTAATTTAAATATTTGATTAATATTCATAAAGTCAATATATTGCTACACATATCCAAGTTAATAAATATCTATTTTTTAAAATTAGAATACATTCATTATCAGACCGAACATTGAATTTAAATGATTATATGAATGATAAATAAATGCACGTCGCATATAGGTTTTTGTAACAAACTCACACACACAAAAAAAAACTATTAAAGTCTTAACCTAAAAACTTAAATTAGGAAAGATATGATTAATGATCTATTATTATTTAAGTTCTTCGAATATTAATCTAATCCATTAGAAGTTAAAAATCTAACAAGACCTAATATTTTATAAAATAATTAAAATAGCATCCCATTAAGCCATGATACTATTTAACAGAAATCAAATTGGTATTCATAATTTTATTGATACTAAATTAAACATTAATTTTATATCCTAAAATAATTTTAAAAATAGAATAAATTTAACTAATTTGAAATATACCCATTAAGTTAAAGACAAATTTTAGTTTAATTAAATTTGTTCAAGAACTAAATTTTAACTAGGATTTTAACGAATCTAAAAAGAATCTAAATTTATTTTAATTAATCTAAATACACACCCCGTTAAGCTAAGGGTGTGTTTTAGATTAATTAAAACAAACTAAACTATATATCAAACAAAAAGCACAAAAACCTAACAAATAAATGAGATAAAATAACATATAAGCATAAAACTTAAATAAATAAAAAGAATTACCAATAAACTCATTAATATTTCATTAAACCATAAGAATATATTACACAAAAAATATAAAAATAGGAAAAATACCCCAAACTCAAATATTTATGCTCGATCAATTAAATTCCACGGTTTATTGTTAGGATTGAGAAGCTCGGTTCATGAATATTTTGGGCAGTGAGCTTTGGTTGATAGTGAGAGTGGTGATGGTGCACGATTCTGGGTATTCCTTGATGATGGAAATGGTGAAGGGTCGGTGTTTTGAGAGCTTAGGAGCTGGTGTCGGGTGCTCAAGCTGGTCTTTTGATAATGTTGAAAGTGAGTGAGTTATGGGGTACAAAAATAGATCAGTAATGATAAAAGGAGATAATGAGTCTCTTTAGGGGAGGTAGGGAAGGAGGCTCGATGGTTGAGCCACGATTGAAAAAGAAGGGGGAATGGATCAAATGGTGGGCGAAAGCGGGGAGGGTTCAAAGATTTTTGAGAATTTTGTGTAATTTATTAAAATGTGATCATTAAAAGTAATTGTTTATAATTCCCATTAGTTTTAAAAATGTAGTTCTTAGAAACAAATATCCTTTTTAGGAGTCTCTATGTGGTCCTTTTATTACGTCTATCCAGAACCTCACTAGTTCTACAAAAGCAATAGTAATAGAAATAATTAATACGATTTTATGATCAATTGTCACATTTAAGAAATAATTATAACGTTTTAATAATTACAACTCATATTTCTTAAGAGTATTTTCAAAATTTTTATAATAAATTTTGAGATTAACATCATCTAATGAATATAATTTATTAAAATTTTGGGACCTCTTTTTTAAAGAACCCTGTGCGGTCGCTCTTATTGTGCCTATCCAAAAAACCCACCGAGTGAAGGAGGGTGAGGGTGAAGTATTTTCAACGAATGAGAGTGAAGCATTGGTTAATCCGATAAGAACCAATCCTCAGTGACGTGTGCAAATCATCTACCTTTTAATTATGTCTCTATTGGTGTCTTTATTCTAAATTAGTAGGTTTAGGGTTGAAGGTTAGGGGTTGTGATTAGAGTTTAAGAAATTAGGGGTAAGGTGTATTTTTTAAGATGTAGAGTTTAGGGTGTAGGATGAAAAAATTAATATTAAGATTTAGAATTTAACTTTTTAAAATCTTTTAACAGAAGGCATGAAAGGTGACATAATTAAAATACAAAAAATTTCTACTCCTCGGTGAGTAAACGGTTGGGATTTTCATTTTTTTTACATTTTTAATTATGTTGAATCATATGTAATGGGTCATGTTTGATATGGGTCACTGTGTTAGGTATAAGATTTTGGGTATTAAAATGGATAATGATTAATTTTATTTGAAGTGTTAAATTTAACTTAGATAAAATTAAGTGTCTACAAAGTGATACACGAGGATAAAGTATACACGTTGTAAGTAATAATATAGATTAATATCGTTTACGTAGAGATTGAATTTTAGCTTCTTGCATTAAATAAAAAAATGATAGTAATATGGTAGAAAGTGATAATAAACAAATAAAAAAAAAACTAGAATCAAAATAATCTAAACTAGTGAGATATATCATAAGGCCCGATCTACCATGTCATCCGTGATCCTTAACCAATGAAAATCACCCATTCCGCCACTAATCAGCCATGTAAGTAATATAATTTTCAAAAATTATATTTTCAAAATGACATGGAAATTATGAGTGAAGCTTCATTGGTTGAAAAAAAAATGAGTTGGAGATTAGTGGTGAAGTGGGTGATTATTATTGGATGAGACATGGCTGACGTGGTGAGTCAAGCCCAGGATATAATTTCTCTCTAAACTAACAAGAGAAAAAACTAAGATGATTAAAGAGGTTGGATTATTGGGAGTTACTACGGGTGATAATGAGCCTATCCGGCTCGCGAGCTACTCGGGCTCGGTTCGAGTGAGCTCGACTCGGGATCGGGTTTGGCTCGGGATCTAAATGAGCCAAGCTCGGCTCAAAAAGCTCATGAACAAGCTTGAAATAATTATATATAAACATACATATATATTTATATATAAATTAAAAATAATTTATTTAGCAAATAAAAATAATAAAATAATTGAGAGTAAATCCACTAAAAATAAATTAAATAAAATAAATTAAATATTGTCAACTAAAATAAATTTATAAAACTACAAATAATAAATAAAAAAAATTAAACTATAAATAAATAATAAAACACAATAATATAGAAAATTGTCCATTTCGAGCCAAACCGAGCCGAGCCTGACGAACTTTGAGCCCGAGCCGAGCCTAATAATATTATTTTCGAGTCGAGCCCGAGCCTAAAATTCCGAGCTCGACGAGCCTCGAGCCGAGATATATCTGTTTTCGAGCCTGACCTCGTCTCGTTATCACCCCTAGGCATTACGATGTTTGTGGTTGAATGAATTATCATGAAAATTAACACACTCATGATGTTTGATAAAATTATTTTTAATGTCTTTAAATTATCTCTAATTGAATAATAACGGGTGATAAAAGCTACCTAAAAAATACATCCATGCATTAATTTTGGGTAATCTCATTGATTTATTTACTTTTATTCTCATGAGATTTATCCATTATCTCTAAGTTTCCGTCAACTTGTCATTTTTTTTAAATCGATTAAGTAAGAATCAGTTTCCATCGGTTCATGCATGTTTGACAATTCATATTCAATATCTTTTATCAGTTTTCATCAGTTCCAGCATATTGAAAAATCTGAATTTAAGGTAAACTTTCATCAATTACAGTAGGTTAAAAATATATTAAAACCAAAAGTAATCATTTTAATTAGTTTAAATTTGAGAGGAATAAAAATATTATTTTAATATTATTTAAATTAAAAAAAAACTTAAATGTAATTATACTAAAAAATTTGAGAGAGACAAGAATTTTTCTAATTTTTAACATAATTACATTCTTGTATATAACCCAGACATTGAATAATTAAAAGGCGAAAGAGAGAATAAATTTTTGTTCTTCAAACTCCTCCTTAGATGATGCTCTTGTAGATCTCGATCTCTAAGGATCTAACTTGATCAATTATGTAGATGCGATCTACTTAAATAGAAGAGGAAAAACTCCACTTGAATTTTGAATTAGAAAGGATTATCTCTTCATCTTTATCGGTAATAATTTTGAATTAGAATTAGAAAGATTTTCAATTTATGCGGTTGTAAACAGAGACGTGTGCACAAGAGAGCGTGGGGAGCCTAGACATCCTAAGGTTTTGGAAATTTTAAAATATACCCCTTACTTTCTATAGAAATTTTAATTGGGTCCCCTCAAATTTGTTAAAATATACCCATTAAGTTTTAATTTGTTAATATTTTAATTAAGCTCCCCAAAGTTGTTAAAATTTTCATTCTTTCTATTTTAGTTTTTAATTGGATATTCAATTTTTAAATAATCTTATTAAATCTTACAATTTATTTGAAAATTTTAATTAAATACCTAAAAACTTTTGTCTAAATTATCTTACAATTATTATTATTATTATTATTATTATTATTATTATTATTATTATTATTATTATTATTATCTTTTGTCTAAACTATCTTTTTATTTCAACTTCAAACTTGTTTTCAATGTCTTTCCAGTATTAGTATATGTCTAGTTTATAGCATAGAATTGTTTTCCATGTGCTCCCCTAAGTGTCATCTAGATTTGTATCTGAATTATGTGTCTGGTATGGTCGGTAAAGGAAGTCTTTGATCTGTGCCACATCCACTCATGTCGTCCATTAGTGAGTAAAAGAACACAACATCACCTGCTTTTTTTCTGTGACCAGTCTCTTCATGGGGAAATTCTTTTTAATCACCATTCACCAGGCCTTCTATTTTCCAAAGCATTGGGTCGTTTCAGGTCTAATTCAAATACACAGTTCACCTTGTTGGTTGAGGAGAGTTGTCTCCACTAAAACCAGGAAAAACTGAATAGAAACTCTCAACTCCTTTCAAGTGGGCTTGTCTATATTTCCGACATGAAAAACATAAGATTTAAAATTAAAAATTTAGAAATTGTTTAAGGGTATCGTTTTTAATAATATTTAAGATAAGTTAATTATTTATTAATGGATACCAATTATATATTTTTTAATCTTTTACCTACAAACTGTATAAAAAATATAATTTTAAAGAAATTAGGTGTCAACAGATAATCCAATTATGTATGTAGTTCTACCCATGATTCAACATACATAGATACCTAGGTACAAAACTAGGATTAGGGGTGAATGTTCGAACGAGACGAGTAAAAAATTTTTGAGTTATTCGAGTTGAATAATCATATTTTGTAACTTGATTTTTTTTAAAATTTTCAATTCAAGTCGATTTTAGCGAGTTCGAGTTGAATCAATTTTTGAGTTTATGTATAAATTTTAATTCTATTATTTATAATATTATAGTATATTTTGATTTCAATTTAAATGAATTTCTCTTTATATCTACATATATTTCTTCACATTATTTTTTACACGTGTAAATAAGATTTTAAATTATTATTATTATTATTATTATTATTATTATTATTATTATTATTATTATTATTATTATTATCATCAAATATCTTTTGTATGAATATGTCATTCACTAAATTATGGGCCTTTTTAACAATCTTTTTATTTAGATAATACCAAGACGAGATAAAAAATAGTGATAAATTAAATATAATAATATATATATAAGTTAAAAAACATAATATAAAAGATAAAAATTTATTAAATAAAATAAAAATAATATGAAAAATGACCATATTATAAAAAATAAAAGAAAAAAATAGAAGAAAAAAAGAGAGAAAATATGATTGAAATTAAAATAAAAAATAAATTATAGATAGGGGTATTTAAAACTAGCCCAATAAATCCAATACAAATACTATATTATTATTATATTTCTACAAATACTATATTATTATTATATTTCTATATCCTTTTCATTTCTTTTAACTTGTATTATGATTTTATTAAGCCGTTGGGTACTCATTGGGCCGGTTTTGAACACGCTTAACTACAGAGATTAAATGTACAATTAAACTCTAAATTTTTTTTTGAGTTATTCAAAAAATTAAGGGTTAATTACTGTAAAAGTCACTTTTGTTTGCTCTCAGTACAAATTTGGTCATCAATTTTGAAAATCAACCAATAAGGTCACTTACGTTTTCGGGTTGTAAACTTTTGGTCACTTTGACGTTAAATGCCGTTAATAGTTGACGGAAAGATGATTTGGTATAATAAAAAATGAATAAATTACCTAAATAGTCCTTAAATAATTATTTTATTTTTATTTATTTTTAATTTAACCCTCAAAATTTTAAATTTATATATTTTCACCATCTTTCTCAAATAAATCTTCATTTTCTTCTAGCCACCTTCTTTACACGATGAAAACTAAGGGTTACAGTAAAAAAATTATGATGGTGCGGGATCCCGATGAACTCTTGAATCATATTGCTCTGGATCTCTTCTTTGGATTACGCATCATATTATTCTTGTTGTTGGCCGCTTGACTGGCATTTTTGGTTGAAACCGAGTTTTCGTTTAAATTTTTTGATCTTAGTGGAACCTACTGCATCAATGAAAAAGTGGTTCTACTTTGTACTTGTTGGTTGGTGAACAATTGTGGAGTCGTAGTGTCGCGGATGAAGAGGCCATGTGCCCATTAAGATCAGTGCAATCAGGTTCAGATCTTAAATTTTGGGATTAAAATAAATCATGGATCGAACTCAGATTCACTATTGTTGAAATTCTTAATGATTTTGATAAAGGATGACGATCCAAGTATAATAAAGGATCGAACATAGTCGATGAAGAGTGGATCGATAGCGACTGAACCGACGACAGCGACGGTGGTTGGATACTCAAAGGATCATGCCCATAACCGATATGGCTCAAAACAACTGAGATTGAGCGTGAATCATATTCATCACTTGTAAGAGTGAAAGAAAAATAGGCCTTTTTATTCTCTTGAGGAAGAAATGTTCTCTCAAAAATCATCGGAAAGTAGCCATAAATATATTATCTTGAAAGCTCTAATCTGTTATGTTTTTGAACAAAAGATTATAAAAACTGAGTATCAACGGGAAAAAGAGATAAAATCAAAGCTTAATGTTAGACTTGTAAGGGTGAAGGAAAAATAGGTTTTTTCATTTATAAATATTTTTTTTGTTAGATTAAAAGATATCTAGTTCATCTAATATGTTGTTTGTGGATTCACTCATGAATAGATGAGATCATGGTGAGTTCAGGTGAAAATGACATTTGTGAGTCTGAAAGGAAAAAAGTAGGAGAAAGGAAAAAAAAATTAAAATTGTTGACAGAAGAATATGAAGCTGCACAAGAGAAGGAAATGAAGATTTCTTTGAAAAAGACGGTGAAAATATATAATTTTAAAACTTTGAGGTTAAATTAAAAATAAATAAAAATAAAATAATTATTTAGGGATTATTTAGGTAATTTATTATTTTTTATTATGCCAAATCATCTTTTCGTCAAAGTGACCAAAAGTTTACAACCCGAAAACGTAAGTGACCTTATTGGTTGATTTTTAAAATCGGTGATCAAATTTGTATTGGGAGCAAACAAAGATGGCTTTTACAATAATTAACCCAAAAATTAAATAACTTGAACTTTAAAAATTTGATCATGTTTCGAAATCGATATAAAAAAGGCAGATATATTTTTCCTCTGTGTAATAGTAATATGTAACCCTCATTCCAATCCATCTGTATCTAATCTACCCAAAAGAATTGACAAAATGAGGTAGACATTTACTGAGTTTATTTTGTTTTGTACCCCCTGCAGCCTGCCGACAGCTTTGGATATTTCCGCCTGTTCATTTCCTCCATTACTACCTGACACCTTATCTTTCTTTTCTTGTCATATTTTTTCATGTGACCAAATAGTTGAGTAAGAAAGGAAACACAGATTTACTACAACTAAAATGCAAGCCCTGGGGACTGAAAGCGACAGATCATCAGGGGAACCACCAAATCAGACACTCGTAGGTTCTTACTCAATCATCTTGCATCAGAGTTGTAACTTTTGGATGAAGAAAAAACATGTTTCAGAATAAGATTGTTATGTGCCTCAAGGGAACGATCTGTCTGTCATGCTCACTGGTCATGTTCTGACAAGTTTTCTAGTCATTTTGGCATTCACAGGGAAACACCTTTACGTGGAAAACATAGAAAAAGACCAGGGAATGATACCGACCTAGGTTTTGCATCATTGTTTTTATCAGTATTTAGGGTTGATTCTTCCTAAGGACGTAAAAAACTGACATGAAAGCCTAATTGAAACTTGTTCGAGTCAGAAACTGGTTTGACCCGGAGATGTAATGATCCGAACCCAATTTGTATCCGACTATTGTTGACCCGAACCTGAATTGAATCTGTTACTGTAGTAACCGAACCCGAACTATATCTGACCGAAAATGATCCGAACCCAATTCCAACCTGTTATTGTGGATCTGAAACCCGACCTGCATCCGACTGAAATAAACCCGAACCCAAGTCTGACCTTGCAGATAACCGATATTACCCGATTAAATCGACCCGAGACTTGATTTTACCCGACCTGTTTTGAACCCGACCTGATAAATGACCTGATTTGTTTGAACCCGACCTGTTATTGACCTGAACTAATATTAACAAGACTTAATATTTACATGACATATAATTAAGTATATCTATAATTTGATGAATTTAAAATATGGGTAAATATAATCAATCTTAAGAAAATAGAATTAAACATGAGAATTAATTTAGTGATTAATATTTAAATTTTGTATTACATATTTAATTAAATTAATTTATTTACTATTTTATTTAGTTTTAATGTATTTAATTTTAATTATAATTTTAAAATAATATTTGATTAAAAATTATAATTCTAAATTAATATTTATTAAAAATATATAGTTTTAAACTAATATTTAATTAAGTTAAATTAACTTATTGAACTTAGAATTAATTAAGTTAAATTAAAATATAAAAACATAAATTACTAACATAATTAAAAGAATTCTAAAATCAAATGTAATTTTTTATTAAATTAATCTAAACTCAATTAAATTAAACCAAAATAATTGATTAAAAAAAGATAATTGATAAAAAAGTGAAAAGATCAAATTTTGGAGGGAAATAAGCCACTCATTTTTTAAGTTTGAGATTAATTTACTTTTATTATAAAAATTTTAGAGAGATATAAGTTATCCAAAATTTTTGAGGGAAATAAGCTACTCATCTTTTAAGTTTGAGATTAATTTACTGTTAGTGTAAAATTTTTGAAGGGATATAGGTTACCCAAAATTTTGGAGGGAATTAGAAATAAATTTTGATTATTATGTAAAAAAGAGGGAAAAAAACAAAATTTTAGAGGGAATTAATATATATAGTAAATTTTGGAGGATTGTTATTATTATAACTTATAATCAAATAATAAACTTTGATTAAAATATAATCAATTAAAAATATAAAAAATGAGATTAGATTTAGATATTCCTAGGTCGGGTCAAAAATTCTGTACATTTTTATATAGGTCGCACCTAAAAAATCGAATATTGCATCGCTCTACAATTTATTTTACAATTATTTCAATTTGGTTATGATCACTATAAAATTAAGTTTTAAATTTTATTTTTTATTCGATTTGATCCTTATTCAGTTAAAATCAAATTATATATTTTAAAATTATTTCAATTTGATCATAAAGAATTAGTTTAGTGATTGAAGAATTGATTTTAGAGAACTAGTTTAATAATTTGGGCTTAGGGGATTAGTGTTGGGCTTATATTACTATACATTTAAGTATATATATATATATATTATAAGTATATTATATATTACATATAGTACATTAATACATAAAGTATAATATATATAAGTATATTATATATATATTAAATTATATTATATATATAATATATATTAATGTATATTATATATATATATATATATTAATATATACATCTAGTATATATGCATATATATATATATATATAAAAGTAATAAGTATACATATATTAATGTATACATATACATGTATATAAGTATACATATAATATATATTATATACATACTTATTATTATATACATATATTAATTTATAATATATATATAATATTATATATTTATATATATAATATAGTATAGTATATATTTTATATTTTCATATATAGTATCATACCATATATAGTACAAATTCTATATATAGAATCAGTCCTGGGTAGTGGTACTTTTTGCACGACAGTTTGAATCGCCTACAACTCCTTCTTCCTTTATTATGCGTTTCATTTGGACAGAGACAAAGAAATTCAGGAAGCTGCTGAATTTTATTGGTATGCTTATTTTGTTTTTCTTTGTTTTTTTTTTGTAAGAATTTGTGGATTTTTTAATCCAATTATTTTGCTTCTTGATTACGTTGTAATTATAATTTTCTATGGATTTAATAAAAATTCAGTAGCATTTGTCAAAAAAATATATTCCATATATAATATAAATTTCATATATAGAATACATTCTATATTTTGTGTAAATTCCATATATAGAATATATATTTCATATATAGTATAAATTTCATATTTCTATTTTTGAAATGTATTAAACTATATTGTATATGTATAAACCATAATGTACTACTAAAGTACATTAAAATTAAAATTTTCACCGAATTTAACTATTATTAATTTATAACTTTTGCAATTTAGTCCTTACAACTTTATTTTTATTTCAAATTAACTACTATTTATTTTTCTAATTTAGTTTAGTGTTTTTAATAAAATTGATATTTCATTTTATTAATGTTTATCCTTTTTAATTTAAAACTTTATTATTTTTAGACAAATGTTTATTCTTTATTAATTTTTAATTTTTGTAATTTAGCCCAATTTTTAAGATATGAATCATTTGATAATATTTTTGTTTAGTCTAGTGCGTAATATTTATTTTTAATGAGATTCTTGCTAGTTAAAGACGTTAGATATTAAATAATTAATTCGAAATGAATGATCAACCATTCAACCCAAAGTCTATCGGTTATTTACTTAATTACTTATTTGTACAAAACTCAAACTTAATAATTTTAATTAGGCTTAACTCAAAAATAAGTGCCTAAACTATACACTTTTTCTGAAATAGGTGCCTAATGTTTTTTTTAGCTAAAATAGGTGCCTCAACTATATATTTTTTTCTGAAATAGGTGCCTAATGTTTTTTTGGGCTGAAATAGGTGCCTAAAGTTTCATTGCGTTAGTGTTTTAAGGTAACACCGTTAAAAAAATTTGTTTAATTTATAAATAGGTGTCCAAACTATATATTTTTTTAAAATAGGTACCTAATGTTTTTTTTACTAAAATAAAAATAACCAATTAAAAAATTAAAGAAAAATAATTTAAAATCCATTAATTTAAATTAATAATTAAGGATGTTTAAACGTTATTTAATTATTGTAGCACTAATAATTAAGGTGCTTAAAAATATTTTTTTTCATTAATCAAAAGGCTAATTCTAAAAGCACTCCATTTCAACCTCTTCCATTAGTGGAACTACTTCGAAATCCATAAATTTTCCATTCCTTGATCAAAAGGCCTTAGTTCTACTTCAAAATTATGCGACAAATGAAAATGAAGAAACCAAGTTGCAGTAATCCAAGAATGTTTCTAATCAAAATAATGAATTTGACGGGGACTCTAAAGCAAATAGACCTTAAAAAAACATTTTTAAGCACCTTAATTATTAGTGCTGCAATAATTAAATAACGTTTAAACATCCTTAATTATTAATTTAAATTAATGGATTTTAAATTATTTTTATTTAATTTTTTAATTGATTATTTTTATTTTAGTAAAAAATCATTAGGTACCTATCTCAAAAAATATATAGTTTGGACACCTATTTATAAATTAAACAAAAATTTTTAACGGTGTTACCTTAAAACACTAACGGAATGAAACTTTAGGCACCTATTTCAGCCCAAAAAAACATTAGGCACCTATTTCAGAAAAAAAATATATAATTGGGGCACCTATTTTAACCAAAAAGAACATTAGGCACCTATTTCAGAAAAAGTGTATAGTTTAGGCACCTATTTACCGACGAACTAATTCAGGTGATTCGAAGCAAATTCATCTTTCTCGTAATGGCCCTGGTTTATCACAACTTTTCTTTGCAAATTACTTAATCCTTTTTGCGGAAGCAAATTTATCTTAACTTAATGTTATTAGAGAGGCATTGTATCTTTTCTGTACTGCTTCAGGCCACAAGGTTAATGTTGCTAAAGCCCAGATTTATTTTTATAAAAATTATGGCATGAGTCTTCATGATGATCTAGCTAGTTTGTTTGACTTTGAATTGGTTATGGATTTGGGGAAGTACTTTGGTGTTCCTCTTTTTTCACAAACTGATTACAAAGGTAACCTTCACTTATATTCTTGAAAAAATGGAGATGTGATTATTAATGGGCTGCAAAATATATCCCTGATCGGTAGAATTACTCTTGCAAAAATCAATTTTACAGTTGATCCATGTCTATATAATGCAATCCGTTAGAATTCCAAAGGGTGCTTGTGAAGATATAAAAAAATTATACGAAAATTTATTTAGGGTGATAGTAATGGTTCTCGTGATATTCCTCTGGTGAGATAAAATCAAATGACAAGACTGATTGAAGATGGTGACATGGGCTTTAAAATTATACATCATCATAATAAGACTTTTATTATGAACTTAGAATTTTAATTAGTCACCAATCAAGATAAATTATGGGTTCATGTGATGAAGGTTAAGTATGGATGGGAGGATGTGGTACCTTTTATCTCTTCGTAGTGGTAATATTTCTAGTTTGTGGTCAGGTATTTCTACTAAGTAGAAGGATATCAAGGAAAGCATATGTTGTGGCATATCAGAGATAGTAGAAGTACATACTTCTGGTATGATCACTGGTTAGATTCTGAGAGTCACTTGATTTTTCATTGTACTTCTTCCTCTAGTCCTCCCTCTACGATGGTTCGTTCTATGGTTGATACTAACGGATTGTGAGATTGGTCGCATCTGTAACTTTTTTTGTCTGAATACATACTTCGAAAGATTGCTTCTAATCTACCTTCCCAGGACTCATTGGGTGGTGATCTTTCTAGGTGGTGATGGAACAAAATCGTAATTTTTTTTTATTAAGTCTGCATACAATTCTCTTGAACCGGAAATTTATATGCTTAGATCTTTTAATTGGAAGAATTTGTGTTCGTTACATTTGCCGTCGAGAGTTAAAATTTTTCTTTGTCTTGTTGTTCATAATCGTTTGCTAACTAAGGATGAACGTTTGAGGAGACATTTGACCACTTTTATGGAGTGCATGATATGCCATCACGAGATTGAAAGTCTGGATCACGTGTCGAGATTTTGCACTCTAAGTCATAGGTTGTGGTCAGATAGATGTTATTGTGGCTTCTAAAAGAGCTATTTTTTTGTTTTGCCTTTTGATGATTGGATGTCCTGTAGTATTCATAATAAAAGTAAATTTATTCAGAATCTGCTAATTTGTGATGTGCGTTTTTCGGTCTTCTGTTGGATCATTTGAAAAAATAGATGTAGCCGCATCTTTGACCAATATTATGTTCAAAGAGAGGATACTCGGTATTGTGGAGAACGTCTTGCCTCAAACTTCTTAGTCGTTCAGTCACAAATAGGAATTGGACTCACCATAAGCCCTCAATTGACTTGGCAATCTCCGTCTACTGGTTGGATCAAGGCAAATTATGATGGTGCGATTTATCTATGTGATGGTATGATCGCGGCAGGTGGTGTCTTACGTAATTATGACGGATCCTGGTTCTTTGAATTTACTCGTAGCCTTGGTATTTGTTCTATTCTTTATTCTGAATTATGGGTTACTCACGATATTATTTTGCATGTTTGGAGGCTTGGTTTTCGGCAGGTTGTTTTGGAGGTTGATAATTTGGATGTTGCTAGAATCATACGTAAGGAGTCGAATGTTTTTATTGAGAGCTCTTTGGTGACTGCTATATATAACATTCTTGATCGTAATTGGAGAGTACATATTTTTTATATCCATCGTGATTGTAATGTTGTAGTTGATTGTCTCGTTTCGATGAGTCGCGATTCTCCCATTGGTGAACATCTATTTATAACTCCCCTTATAATCTCATGGATGTTGTAAATACGAAAATTGTTGGTTGGAGACAGACATTGATACTTTGATGGTACTAATGGTGTGGCTGTTAGTCATAATGGTTAATCTTGTGTTGTCATGGTGTGTGAGCTAGGTTACTTTCTTAGTTTTAATGATTTTTGAGAGTTTGGTCTTAGGTTAATCTTGTTTTTGTCTTGTAAATACTTTCATGTGGTACTCTTTTCCTCTGTTTAGGATTAGAGAGGTTTTTAATAAGACCAATGATAGTATTCTTCTATTATCAAACAAAAAAAAATTGTTTACCCTTATTTTAACCGTAGTTCAAAGAAAAAAATGTAGTAATTAAATAAAAAAAAACTTTAAATCAATGTTATATAACTATTTATTTGGAGGTTTATATTTTGATGACACAATATTTTATATTTAAATAAGGATTGTTCCATCGACGTTTATTTTAATTGCACTTTTTATATTTTTATTCTGTTGTTTTTTTTTAAATAACAGCAGTAGTGATGTAGCCTGAAATAATAACTCGTTTTATTTACAATATTTACGTATTTTTAATTGATTTTAATTTAAAATAATTTAATAATTTTAACTCTTCACATTTTCAAATTCTTTAATGTAGTCCTGGTTATAAAAGATAGTTAAAAAAATACTTAAAAAAGAAGAAATTCACCATGAAATTACTGTAAGCACGGTGTTTTCACTGGGAAGAGAAGAAGAAATTCGTAATTATTGCGAAGCAACAAGGCACCTTATAATACCTTAAAAATTATTCTTAATTTTAAAATTTTAAATTTTAAATTAAAAATTCTAAATTTTGTATTTTAATTTTAAAACCCTAATTTTTGAGTCCTTTTAAATTGATTTCCTAAATGAAATGGAAAATTTTAGGATAAGATCCTAAAATTTTCAAAATTCAAGGAGTGAGTTTAAAGTTTAAAAATTAAAGTAATAATTTGAAAATTTTAATGAGATCAAGAGCTAAATACGTGATTTATCCAATATTTTGATATTTTTCTATTTGCAAAAGCTGTTATGAAGTTCGGTAAACCCTTGAATAACTCAATTTGTTTTTAAATTGAATTCTAATGAGGGGTGAGTAAAATTTGACTCGACTCGAAAAAATCGAATAATTTGACATGATTCGACTAAAAAAAAATTCAAATAAAGTTCGAGTTTTAAAATGGAAATTTGAATAACTTGAATAACTCAAAATTTTTTAATAATTAAATGATTTATTTTTATGTTTGAGATAAGTCTTTTAATTTTTTATGATATATACGTTGATATATAAAAATATAAAGAAATATCACTAAATATGAAGAAATATATATATATATATATATAATATCTTATATGATTAGAAAAAATCGTTTAAATTAAAATCAAATAATACTATAATATGATAAATAATAATTAAATATTTATAGAAACTCGACTAGATTCGACTCGACTAGATTCGACTCGAATTTCTTAAACTCGAATTGAATAAAAAAAATTCAAATAAAGTTTGAGTTATAAAATATGACTCGTCAACTCGAATAACTCAATTATATATTGTGATCTAATAGAATTTTAATTCTAATTGTAATCAATTATTTTTCTCTATATATACATATTATGGTCTAAGAAAAAACCTAAAATATTATCTCCATTAAGATCTTCTAAAGCCTATGTTTTCATTCTTTAATCATGTTCGAGTTTAAAACCACATTATTCAGTAAATTGAGTCGCTTTGGCTAAGGTGTGTTATCTTACTATTGCTATATGGGTTTTTTCAAAAAAATATATATTTTTTGTGACATGCTTAATATTTATACTTTGAAAAATATTTGTGTTTTATTGACATATTTAATTTTTGTATTCTGACTTTAATTGCACACTTTTGTGTTACCATACGTACATGTCATTTTGATTTGAGAAATATATATAATTTTTTGGATTTTGAGATCTCGCAATTTTGGAAATAATTATGATTTCTATATCTTGTAAATCTATGTTTCAGATAAATTATGATTTTGGATTAGATTGTAATTGTTTTCAGATTTTCAAATCATGTTACATTATATTGTGTGTATGGGGTGGGATTGCGTACGGATGAAGAAGTACTTTAACCACACTATAATTAGAGAAATAAGGGTGACGAGTTCTGAGAAACTTCCTCCACTGTGATCGGTTGGTTATGCCATCATTGTGATTAGAGTATGTAGTTGAGATTTGTGTTGTACGTAGGGGTGTTCAAAATTATCCGTAATCGTTAACTAGTATAATCGTCATATTTTATAGGTTAATTAACCGAACTGTTAAAATTAAACGGTTATGGTTAACCGAACCGTTAAAAATGATGGTTAATGGTTACAGTTACGATTATGAATTTTGACTAAGGGTTAACCTATAGGTTAACCGTTATTAAATTATATATATATTTAAAATATTAGATAACTTTTCAAATTTTGATGGTGGTTTTTATGTCTTGAATTTTTATTATTATATGTTAGTTAAACATTTAGCTTTAAAACTTTAGATGATTTTTATGTTTTGAACTTTAATTGTCTATTGCTACAATGTTATATGCCACAAACTTTTTAAACTTTAAAATATTATGAAGCTTGTATGTTTTTTCTTTTTGAAACTTTTTAAAATATCTTTAGTTAAATTTTTTTATCAAATTTTTAATAGATTATTTATCATATGAGATAATTATATTATTTTTCAAAAAAATAATGAACATCTGATAAAAAATTATAATAGATTTTAGGTTAACTTATAATCAAACCGTTGGTTAATCACATCATAATGGTTAACCTTAGCGGTTAACCGTTTCTTAATGGTTAGGTTACGGTTAGTAAAATTTAATAACCGTTATAAGGGTTAACCGACCGTTTAAGTTAAATGGTACGGTTAACCTACCATGAACACCTTTAGTTGTTCGTATGAAATTATTCATACATCATTTTTTGCATTGTTGTCTAAAATATTACTCTTGACAAATAATTTTGTAAACTACGATTTTTGTCTTTGTCTGCTTAGCTTATCCCTTTAGTTTCCTCTTAAGCGACACGATACTTAGAGCATCGCACATTTTATCTAGTCATTTTATCATTTAATACAAAACTATTTTGATTTATTTAAATTATTATTATTATTATTTTGGATATTTTGATGGATTTAGGGTATTTGTTTCTTAAATTATTTAAGTATTTTTTAATATAATTTTATTTTAGAGATTTTACGTAAATATTCAAAAAAATTATTATAATATTTAAATATTTTATTTATTATGACACGCGTCGTGTAGTGTCAAAATAAAATTCCTTATTCTCAAATAATAAATAGGAAATTAAATATAATATAGAAGAAGTAAGGGTTGATCTCACAGGGACTAGAAACTTCCTGATTACGCTTGTTTGATAGGTGATACAAGAAGGTTGAATGATGTTTAAGTAAAAGGGAGTTGTTGAATAAAATAAACTAAGTGATTGAAATAAAGAAACTAATTTAATAAAATAAAAACTAACCTTAGGCTTTCGCTTTGACTCAACTTTAATAAATCATTTAAATCATTAAAACTGACTTAGATTATGTTATTTCAATAATAACTGATCCAATCTTACTTTTCTTCTTAGCAATCAATTTGCAAAGTGTGTTCCCAGGGAGTCAGATTGCTTCAATAGCCGATCTTTTCCTCGCACACAAGTAATCAAATCAACTTCTTGACTAAAGTCAATCTTTAGTTTTGAAATCAATTTAATTATAGAAATAGTTCAAAAGAAAACTAAAGAAGTAAAAATCGAAGTTATTGATGCGCTTTTTAATCCTCACGTTTGGATCGAGTCATTGCTTAAGCCCTTGGCTAAAAAGAAATTAGCCGAGCATAATTATGGAAAGAATTATGCTCGACATAATAAATAAAATAAAATAAAAGCACGAAAAATAAAGAAAGAAAACAAGAGATGAAAGAAAACTCTAAGATTTTGGAATTGAAGATGAACTGAAGATGTGTTCTAGGCTTACCCAAGATGGGCATTTATAGCCTTTTACAAATCCTAAAATAAGGGGATAAATCCTAGATAATTCTAAAAATATTTAAATTCAAATACAAAAAGATAAATCCAAATTTAAAATTCAAATTTCAGCTGATAAGCTATCTGGAACGTTGATAAGCTATCACGCACTTGTTGACATCATCTTTTAAAAGCTATTGACCGAGTGCCACGTCAGATTTTCATGTTCAAAGTCATGCCCACCAATCCAGACTCGATCTAGAAAATAAAATAAAAAAAACTTCAAAAACGGTCATTTAAGTGCATTTTCCAGATTCACAGTCCTGCACGAAAACAGCAAAATCAGTAACATAATTCATCAAATCAAGGAGTAATTAAACACAAAATATTAACTATTTTGAGCACTTATGAAATTCCCCTCACTTATTCAATGCTTGTCCTCAAGCATTCCTCAACTAATATACTAAAATCACAAGTTGTCAACTTTAATTCACTACAAGTCTTAACCTCCTCAACTAAAATAATTATGCAATTATTGTTACTAAGAAACAATTAAGCATGTGGCAAACTAGAAACAATTTCAAATTAAACAAGACATTCCAATTCTTAGCTAATTTAATGATGCAAGACTTGATATGCTCACAAGGATTCACTACTAAAGATTGAACATGATGCAAATAAATTGATTAAAGTATTACCATAAGCCTGAAAATAAATTTAATCTCCACTACTAAAGATTGAACATGATGCAAAACTCAAGAGGTCTTTAAACAGGGTTGTAACGGGGGTAGGGTGAAGGTAGGGAAAAAGGCCGAAAACAAGCGTGTTAAGTGTCAAGACAAAAGATATTAAACATAAGAAGCAAACCACAATATAATTTCAAGCACAAAGAGATGGAAAAAGTAAATCAATAAACCTTTTTTCCAAAAGTTTTGAAACTTTTCTCATTTTTTTTCATTTTTTCCTTTTCTTTTTGAAAAGTAAACATTGATACTTTTTCATTTTTTTTTCTTTCGAACAGTACACATTGGTACTTTTATTCCTTTTTTCTATTGAATTCTTTCTTTCCCCTTTTTTGTTTGTTTCGAACATGCAAACATTCCTTCTTCTTTTTTTTCGAACATACTTTCATTACTTGGAATCCATTTTTTATTTTCCATGGAACAAATACAATCTTATGTCTTAACAAGGGTGCAAAAAGATGAAAAAAAATAGAAAAGGAAAGATTTTGGGCTGCATAACAAGGTGAAACAAGAAATGGGTGTAGGCTCAAAGTGGTTCACTAAGGGATAAAAATAAAAGGGTAGGCTATTTAGGAAGTGAAGTTGTTAAACCCATGTGCCTCTATCATACATAAGCATCATATTGATATATGTAGTCTCAAAAAGTATTGCATCACAAGTTCTAGAATGCTAAAAATCAGTTCGGTACACACAAATAAAGAAAAGAGCAAGAATGGAGAATATGCTCATTAAGCTCAAGATCTCACAAAAAGGGTAAATGTATCAAGTAGCAACATTTCAATTAACTAATAATGGAACATCAAAGAATCTTAATCAAAAATAACTAATCATGTCAACATACTATCATGCATCCTAGGTTCCAATCAAAGCAAGATCAAAATCCATCAAGAAAATTTAAGAGATGCTAAAAATTAAATGAGTGGCAACAAGAAATTTCAAGTACATTAATATCAAAATAACAAGATTTCAAACATTAAAATAAGCAAGGTGAAACTGACATGCAATTCTTCCCTCCCCCTCACTTAAATTGTTTTTTCTCAAAACAAGAATTAAAAACAAGAGAGGGGAAAAAGAATACTCCCCGATCTAATGACGATTATGGCCGCTCTACGTGTAATTTTACGCAAAATTTTGAGTGTTGGTGACGGATGCAAAGTTATCTTGATTCTGATAAAAACTTTGGTGTTGCATAAATGGATCGGTCCCATGAAAATTTCCAAAAGCATTTACAAAACCAAGAATAGAATGATATATTAATAAGGATGCAACGAAAATGGGTTCAGAAATTACCTCAGCTTCGACATGTCCCGAATATGCCGAGAATGTCGAGAAATTAAAATTTGCGGCACCCAACATTGATTGGGTTGAATCGGCAGCGGGTAGTGACCGACGGTGTTTGGTGCGATAGAACCAGGTGTTGTCGTGGATTTTGTTCTCAGCGAGAACTGGTCGGTTGTTGGCTGCGCAGGTTCGGCCGAGGACGAGTCTCCAATGTTAGGCTATTGTGGTGACGCAGAGGGTTACCGTTGGAGCCACGCGACATGTCTTCAAATTGAGGCGGAATAAACCGACAACGACCAATATTGACCACCGATAGTCGGCTGTTGTAATGGAAGAAAAATGGTGGATGCGAGTTGAATTCTCTAGTGGGACAAAGAAGTTTTGACCAAAATATATGAGAAATGGGGTCTACACTATTATCTATCAAATTTGAAAAATATACTCCACCAAAACTTATCTCTTGAATTTGAATTTATTTCAAATCTTATCTTGTAAAATAGATAAATAAAATTATTAGAATCAAGATAAGAAAATTTTAAAATATAAAAAAAAGATAAAAATTTATTTTAAAATTTGAATAAATAAAATAAAACTTAACCCAATTAAATTATTATTGTGTAACTAAATTTATTTAATTATTCTCAACCTAAGTAAACAAATAAAATAAAATAAAATATACTGAAAATAAATAAACTAAAAATGGGTTGCCTCCCATTAAGCTATTTTATTTAACGTCGATAGCTCGACGACCTGATTCAGACTACAAGCGTTGCGACAAGTACTTCCTCCAATTTTTGCATTTCATCCAACTAAGAGCTTCCTTATTTGAAATTTTATGATCATTAATCTTTTCTATTTTTCTCGACGAAATATGGTCTTTGCTTTTCAATTTATCTGGCGGCAATTTTGGTTCAAAATTTGGTTCCTGTAAGATAAAAAATGAACTTTTAGATTTTAAAGGAGTAAAACGCAAATCAGAATGAACAAAAAAAATATTTTTCAACTCCTTATTTTCTTTTTCGTGATGTTCTAATTCCCTACAAAAACCATTAGATACGTTAGTATTCATAGATTCATCAATTATAGGTTCACAAATACCAACGACGCTAATGTTTTCTATAGAATCAGAATTTTTTATATCTTTATAAATATCAAATTCAATGACCTCACCATCAAATTCCATACTTAATGAACCATTTCTCATATCGATCTTTGTATTCGCCGTGCTTAAGAATGGTCGACCCAAAAGTATCAGAACAAGTGTTCGTTCTATCGCTTTCTATGTCGATGACATAAAAATCAGCAGGAAAAATGAGAGCATCGACTTTTACAAGAACATTTTTGAGCACTCCTTCTGGATAAATGATGGAACTATCCGCCAATTGTATATTCACTCTTGCTTCCTTTAAAGGCTTGTTAGTAATCGTTTTATAAATAGAAAGATGCATAACATTAATTGAAGCTCCTAAATCGCACATTGCACGGTTAATTAAAACATTCCCAATTTTACAAGACATAGTCAACATACCTTGATCTTTCATTTTTGGCGAAAGCTTTCGCTGAAATACTGCGGAAACATTTTCTCCCAAATTCACCTTCTCGTGACTAGTCAATTTCCTCTTTGTAGTGCATAATTCCTTTAAAAATCTAGCATACCTTGACACTTGTCGAATCACTTCCAAAAGAGGTTAATTGAGTTGCACTTTTTTGAAAACATCTATAATTTCCTTTTCCTCAACCATTTTGTCACGTTTTGCCAATCTTGATGGAAACGGTGGTACAATTTCTTGAGGAATGGTAGGGGAAGGTGGCGAAGGAGAAGAAGTTTTACCTTGAGATTTGGAAGTCGACGTTTCTTTCTCTTTTTCTGGTTGTTCAGTGGTTTTCTTTTGATCTTCATGATTAATAATTGTTCCATTTCTAAGGGTGATGGCACTAACATTCTCCCTTGGGTTTACCTCGGTTTGAGATAGAAGTTTCCATTGTGACTCTAATCTTCCTACGATTTGAGCTAATTGGGAAATCTGCTTATCTATTTCCTGAAAATGGGTCTTAGTTGGGTTCTGGAATTTCTCTTGGGAAAGCGCTAATCTTCCAATAATAGATTCTAATGACGATTTCGGTTGCTGGTTTTGTTCTCCTTGATGATAAGGTTGGTTCTTTCTAAAGTTTGACCCATATATAAGGTTTGGATGATCCCTCAAACCGGGATTATAGGTATTGGCGTTGGGGTTATAGGGTCTCTGGGGAGGTCCAGGAAAATTTCCTAAGGTATTGACTTGGGCTTTATCATCTTCTTGGATGATCGGACAAGAATCCGTCGGATGTTCAAGACTTGTACATATCTCACAAAGTCTAGTTGTTTTCCTTCTATCTGCAACAAGAGATTCAACAATGTAAACTAATTTATCAATTTTATTTTCTAAGGAAATTGTACTTACCTCGTGAACCTATCGAGATGGTTCACTTGTAGTGTGAAATCGTTGCGAGTTAGTGGCCATTGTTAATATTAATGTTCTAGCCGCGATAGGAGTCATGTTGACAAGTGCTCCTCCACTCGCCGCATCAATTACCCTCATATCTATAGGCGTTTTAAGCCGTGCTGTGGATAATTAGCACATAGCTTTTTAAAACGCTCCTAGTAATCATACAAGGTTTCGGTATCCTTTTGTCGGATACTCAGGATACTTTTCCTCAATTCACTCGCCTTAGCTGCTGGGAAAAACCTTTCAAGAAAAAAAACGAGCCATATCAGTCCAAGTTGTAACAGAATTTGAAGGTAAATCAAATAATCAATCTTTTGCAATATCAGATAAAGGAAAAGGAAAGACACGAAGTTTAATTTGGTCTTCAGAAACTCTTTGTGGTTTTGTACTCAAACAAACCATATAAAATTCCTTGAGATGTTTATGTGGATTTTCGTTCGGCAAACCGTTATAGGTTGGCAATAGGTGTATCAGGCCTGTTTTTAGAGCGAACGGCGTCACTCCATTTGGAAACTTTATGCACATTGGTTGATTATCATCAGGAGCCGCAGTCAATTGACGGATAGTTTGATCGTTGTCTGCCATCGGAATTGGCTCTTCAATTATGTGATCAAAATGTGATTATGCTTCGAATTCAAATTCTAGATCACGTTCTAACTGTTGTTGTCGCAATCTATGTTTTTCCCGAAGTGCTTCGGCGTATGCTTCAATTTTCGAGATATATTCTTCTTGTTCTCCCGGGTTGTTCCTAGTCATAAATCAAACAAAACTAAATCAGTAACTTTGTCGTAGTTCCCGGCAACGACGCCAATTTGACACGTGTCGTGTAGTGTCAAAATAAAATTCCTTATTCTCAAATAATAAATAAGAAATTAAATATAGTATAGGAGAAGTAAGGGTCGATCCCACAGGGACTAGAAACTTCCTGATTACGTTTGTTTGATTAGTGATCCAAGAAGGTTGAATGATGTTTAAGTAAAAGGGTTTTTTTTTAATAAAATAAACTAAGTGATTGGAGAGATCGAAATAAAGAAACTAATTTAATAAAATAAAAATTAGCCTTAAGCTTTCGCTTTAACTCGACTTTAATAAATCATCGGAAAAAGATTTTCACTTCGGTATTTTATGTCGGTACTTAGCTTTCAAGGTTCAATCCTTGAAGTAAAACTTCTAAACCGAATACCCAAGTGCTATCTTTGATATTGGTTTCATAGATTAATCCACCAACTCAATGTTTTTAGATAAAGTCATTTAAATCATTAAAACCGACTTGGATTATGTTATTTCAATAATAACTCATCCAATCTTAGTTTTCTTCTTAGCAATCAATTTGCTAAGTGTGTTCCCAGGGAGTCGGATTGCTTCAATAGCCGATCTTTTCCTCCCACACAAGTAATCAAATCAACATCTTGACTAAAGTCAATCTTTAGTTTTGAAATCAATTTAATTATAGAAATAAGTTCAAAAGAAAACTAAAGAAGTAAAAATCGAAGTTATTGATGCGCTTTTCGATCCTCACGTTTGGATCGAGTCATTGCTTAAGCCCTTGGCTAAAAAGAAATTAGCCGAGCATAGTTATGGAAAGAATTATGCTCGACATAATAAATAAAATAAAATAAAAGCACAAAAAATAAAGAAAGAAAACAAGAGATGAAAGAAAACTCTAAGATTTTGGAATTGAAGATGAACTGAAGATGTGTTCTAGGCTTACCCAAGATGGGTATTTATAGCCTTTTACAAATCCTAAAATAAGGGGATAAATCCTAGATAATTCTAAAAATATTTAAATTCAAATACAAAAAGATAAATCCAAATTTAAAATTCAAATTTCAACTGATAAGCTATCTGGAACGCTGATAAGCTATCACGCGCTTGCTGACGTCATCTTTTAGAAGCTGCTGACCGAGTGCCACGTCAGATTTTCATGCCCAAAGTCATGCCCACCAATCCAGACTCGATCCAGAAAATTATAAAAAAAATTCAAAAAACGGTCATTTAAGTGCATTTTCCAAATTCACATTCCTGCACCAAAACACACAAAAACACCAAAATCAGTAACATAATTCATCGATTCAAGAAATAATTAAACACAAAATATTAACTATTTTGAGCACTTATCATATTATAAGATATTTATTAAATTATTATATTTTTATTTTAAATTAAAGTATAATTTTAAAATTAATTTTTTTGAGGGTAAAGTTTTCAATGTTAGCTTTCTAGATTCTATTTATTTCTTTTGGACTAGTATACAAATACACACCTCCGGATAAAATTCAATTCATATTTTTTTTGAAAAGAAAAGAATCCATAATATTTTGAAACCCAAAAGATCTAAAACAATATGGAGAAATAAACCCAGTTAAACACCTTCCTTGAATCTTCTGTCAATGTCAATAAAGAGAGGTTTTTTTGTTGTTGTTGATTATGATTTTATATAGAGTGTATTTAGTGTCTGTTTAAATTTGTGATAATCAGTAGTAAAAAGTTTAGCATGAATTTTATTTATCCAAAACGGATCCTTACTTTTTATAGAAGTTTGATTTATGATTAAAGGTGAAATCCATTTTTTTATTCTTTCACGGTAGGTCCATGCAAGAAAGGATCATATATTTTAGGTAAGTATTCTCTTCTAGTTTCATTATTAGAGAATCAAGTCTTTTTTTCAAGTTTGCCCAACTCTATAGATTCCTTATTTAAAGATTTGACTTTTTTATAAACTCCTTACTTAAATTTCTTCTTTTTAGTTTATTAAAAAAACTCCAATCAGTATATTTATTTGCATCATTTCTCTAAAAGTTGATAAACTAGGTGGATACGTAAAAGATGTCTAATTCAATGTCACATTTATTTTTCAAAACTGTTTGTGGTAAACTTATCATTCAAGGGAAGATTTTGAACAACAAAAATCATTTTTTTCTGTGTCTCTTTTTATATCTAATATTAAAAAATAATACTATTATAAGTCATAACTCTAAATTTTAAATCTTAAATCCAGAAAAATACATCGTACACTCAATTTTCTATATCACAATCTTAAACTTTAATATTAAACCCTAAATTTTTTTTAGTGCGGATGAATAAGTAGGGGAACAATAAAGGGGCACATGATTTCTATTCTATCTTGACTCTAAAATTTGTGGGTGCATACTTCAAATTTTTTAAAAATTGAATGCCTAAATTAAAATTTTAAAAATTTTTGAAAGGTTTAATTTTAAATTCTCAAAAAAATTATGTATAACTAAAAGTTTTAAAAAAATTTAGACTTATCGAGAAATCTTAAAAAATTTAGAACGAGATTCAATATGTATAAAATAAACATGATAAGAATTTCTAAATTTTGTAGGGAATGAGTTAAAATTTTTAAAGGGCTACGTTAATATAACCATTGTGCATTTATTATTAAGAAAAAAACTCGTTTTCCATTTTATTTATTATATTTTAATTTTGACATTTTGTTTATATTTAAGTTTTTTAAAACAAGGACTAAGTTAATAAAATTTGTAAATGTGAATGATAAATTTGTTGAATCATTTCAAATTATGAAAAAATTGAGAGAATATATAAGTGTTGATAACTAAATGTGTTACTATACCATGCCAAATCATAATTCTATTATCTTTTTAATGGTCAATGAAAAAAACAGTAAAAATATAATGTTAATGACTAAAATAAATTTGCAGTAGTTTGGTGACTAAAACATAAATACATTAATTGTTAGGTTACTAGATATGTAGTTTATCCTAAAATTAATATTTCATATAAAAACTTAATTTATTTTTTAAAAAAACAGATTGTATTCAAAATGTGAAAAATGATAGAATTATAAAGGTATTACACCATAAACGTTGAAAGTTCAATGCGTAAAAAATAATGCAATAAAATTTAAGGGGTATAAAAGACATTAAAACACAAAACTAATAGTTTTTGGAAGGGCTTGAATAAATTAGAAAAATAAATAAATTTTTCTATTATTAATTCTTGACATATCATTACAATCACAATAAAAAAATCATAAGCATATATATCGCCTTTTTCACTAAATTGTAAAAAGATAGATAATTCTCACAAAAATAGACCATGACTTTTATACAACATATTATCATAAAAATATTATTAAAATAAATGTGATAAAAATATCGTAAAATAAACTATACATTAATAAAAATATATTTTATTTATTTACAAAATCAATAAAATAATTAAAAATCGATACCAAAAAAATATATTAAATAAGTAAAAATTAATATAATCGTCGCATAACAAATGGGGAGAGTGTGGACTCACCTTACATTTTATAACTTCTATTGCAAAAAATAAAAACTTAATTTATTTAAATAACTTTTACAAATTAAAAGATGGGTATTCTGATGAAATAGTATGATTTCATTGATAAAAAATCATACATGAGAGGTATTTCATAGGCCTCATTAAAAACTTCATTAGACCTATATAGAGGAAAATAGTATCTATGAAGATACCTAAACTGACATGAAACCTATAAAAAAACGCATCCTCAGTCACCTCTTAAAGCTCCTTCACAATCCGCAACAACCAAATCTCTAACAGCCAACAGAATCTCATAAAAGATATGAGTCTCAAACGTAGCATTCTTCAATAATTTGACCAAACTATCCGTTATTTTATTCGTCTCTCGGAACACATGCACAATCTGAATATTCCAATCACGTTGAAGTAATTCCTGTATATAGTGGTTCAAGTGTGAAAACGATGCACCATTCTTATTAGTCAACGTATTAACTATAGTTAAATTATCTAGCTCAATCCTCAAACATCGGATGCCAAGCATGCTGAAGACCCTCATATAAACCCCATAAATCAACATCCAAAACCTCGTAAGACCCCACAAATTTTACATACCCTATAATCCATTCTCCATCATCATCCCTAATCACCTCTTGTATGTCGTTATATTGTATGACTCCATACACACACCGTCCACATTTAAAACATGTTAACCTATCATTGATAAATTTCACCGAACTCCTTCACAATTTCATTGATTTTTTCCAACACTCTATTATATTCGACTACTCATGGCGACTCTCACCATCCGATTAAGAAGATCAATATTTTAAAATGGATAAAATTTCTTTTACCATTGACAGGTCACAGCCTACTCTTGAATCTTGATTGTTTCATTAGGTAACGAGAAAATGATTTGATGTGAGTACCCACATAGATAAGTTGGGTGTACCATCTCAATCATGCTATTCCATAGCCATTTTTAGGGATGTAAAAAGTTGACCCGACCTGAAAATCCGACTGAAACCTATTCGAGTAAGAATCTAGTTTGACCCAAGGATAAAATGACTTGAACCTACTCTGTATCCGACTGTTGTTGACTCGAACCCGAGTTGGACTTGTTACTGTAGTAACCGAAACCGAACTGTATCCGACCGAGAATGACCCAAAACCGATTTCAACCTATTACTGTGGACCCGAAACCCGACCTGTCCGACTGAAACTAACCCGAACCCGAGTCCGACCTGGCAGATAACCGATATTACCCGACTGAATCAACCCGAGACTTGATTTTACCCGAACTGTTTTGAACCCGACCTGATAAATTACCCGACTTGTTATTGACCCAAAGTAATATTAACAAGACTTAATATTTACATGACATATAATTAAATATATCGATAATTTGATGAATTTAAAATATTGTTAAATATAATTAGGCTTTAAAAAATAGAATTACACATGAAATTAATTTAAGGATTAATATTTAAATTTAGTATTACATATTTAATTAAATTAATTAATTTATTATTTTATTTATTTTTAATGTATTTAATTTTAATTATAAGTTTAAATTAATATTTAATTAAGTTAAATTAACTTATTGAACTTAGGATTAATTAAACTAAATTAAAATATAAAAACATAAACTACAAACATAATTAAAAGAATTCTAAAATCAAATGTATATTTCTATTAAATTAATCTAAATTATGACTCAATTAAATTAACCAACACAATTGATAGAAAAAGAAAAAAAAGAAAATTGATAATAAAAGAGTGAAAAAACAAAAATTTGGAGGGAAATAAACCACTTATTTTTTAAGTTTGAAATTAATTTATTTTTAATGTAAAAATTTTGGAGGGATATAAGTTTTCCAAAATTTTGGAGAAAATTAGAAATAAATTTTGATTATTATATAAAAAAGAGGGAAAAGATAAAATTTTGGAGGAAAATAAGCCACTAATTTTTTAAGTTTGAGATTAATTTACTTTTAGTGTAAAACTTTTAGAGGATATAAGTTTCCCAAAATTTTGGAGAGAATTAGAAATAAATTTTGATTATTATATAAAAAAGAGGGGGAAAAACAAAATTTTGGAGGGAATTAATGTATAGTAAATTTTGGATTATTATTATTATTATTATTATTATTATTATTATTATTACAATATATAATCAAATAATAAACTTTGATTAAATATAATAAATTAAAAATATAAAAAAAGAGATTAGATTTAGATATTCATTTGACACTATTCTAGGTCGGGTAAAAAATTCTCTATATTTTTATATAGGTCGCGTCTAAAAAATCGAATATAGCATCGCTCTACACCTTATTTTACAATTATTCAATTTGGTTATGATCAATCGAAAATTGACTTTTAAATTTTTTTTATTCGATTTGGTTCTCATTTAATTAAAATCAGATTATATATTTTAAAATTATTTCAATTTAATCATAGGGAATTAGTTTATTAATTGAAGAATTAGCCTTAAAGAACTAGCTTAGTGATTTAGGCTTACGAAATTAGTGTTGGGCTTAAAGAATTAATAATATACATATATTAATTCATAAACAAATTAAATACATATATTAATATACATTTAAATATATATATATATATTATATATATTAAAGTATATATTATAAGTATATTATATATTTATTAAACTATATTACATACATAGTATATATTAATATATACATCCAATATATATACATATATAAATATACATATATTAAAGTGTTTATTGGTTTTGGAGTTTAAAAATCACGCTATGAACTATCAAAATTTTAGAATTTGCGGATCGATGGGGGATAATACAGGAATTATTAGAGGACTCAAACTTTACGATTGAGATACAGACGAAAATATAAGGGGTGAAAAAGGATTAGGTAAAATTTTATCAAAAATTAAGATAATGTTTTACCCTAAATTAAGATAATATTTTAAATTGATAAATTTTAGACCAATAATATAAAAGTGTTTTGAATTAAAATTATAATTATATCAAGCAACGTTATTATTTCCGTTAGTTTTTAAGCACGAATACCAAAATAAACCAAAAACGTAATATTAGATATTATTTTATCAAAAATAATAGTTGGATATCAAAACAATAACGCGTGCAGGCACTAAATATATAATTTTTTTTCATAAAAAACAATATTATAAAAACTGGTTGGCCTAGCGAGATAAATAATTAGATCCTTTAAAAAATGTCAGTCGATAATTTAATTCCTGACAAATTAAATACAAAAAATTAAGTTGAAAGAATTATCCTATATTAATTTTTATAAAATTCAATCTAAATTAAACAGCGACCCAAACCCGGTGATTAAAAGAAATAATAATATCGTTGTAAACGTATAATGTCACTAACTACTTACTTTCTGCAGTAATTTAGGAGAAATAACAGTTGGTAGTGTAGTTAAGTCTGCCTTTTAAAAACATTCATTCATACATATAGGGATGTAAAAAAGTTACCCGACCTGAAAACCTGACTGAAACTTGTTCGAGTCAGAACTTGGTTTGATTCGAAGATAAAATGATCTTATCCTGATCTGTATCCGACTGTTGTTGAGCCTAACCCGAGTTGGACCTGTTACTGTAGTAATTGAACCCGAACTGTATCAGACCGAGAATGACCCGAACCTGATTTCAATTTGTTACTGTTGACCCGAAACCCAACCTACATCCAACTGAAACTAACCCAACCCGAGTCCGACCTGGTAGATAACCGATATTATCCGACTGAATCAACCCGAGACCTGCTTTTACCATACCTGTTTTGAACCCGACCTGTTTAGAACCCGACCTGATAAATGACTCGACTTGTTATTGACCTGAGGTAATATTAACAAGACTTAATATTTACATAACATATTAATTATATCTATAATTTGATAAATTTAAAATATTGTTAAATATAATTAGGTTTTAAAAAATAGAATTAGACATGAGAATTAATTTAAGGACTAATATTTAAATTTAGTATTACATATTTAATTAAATTAATTAATTTATTATTTTATTTAGTTTTAATGTATTTAATTTTAATTATAATTTTAAATTAATATTTCATTAAAATTATAATTTTAAATTAATATTTAATTAAACTAAATTAACTTATTGAACTTAAGATTAATTAAGCTAAATTAAAATATAAAAACATAAATTACAAACATAATTAAAAGAATTCTAAAATTAAATTTATATTTTTATTAAATTAATCTAAATTATGATTCAATTAAATTAATCAAACAATTGATAGAAAAAAGAAAAAAGAAAAAAGGCAACTAATAAAAAAAGAGTGAAAACAAAATTTTGGAGAAAAATAAACCACATATTTTTTAAATTTGAAATTAATTTACTTTTAGTGTAAAATTTTTGAAGGGATATAAGTTTCCCAAAATTTTGGAGGGAATTAGAAATAAATTTTGATTATTATATAAAAAAGAGTGAAAAGATTAGATTTTGAAGGGAAATAAGTCACTCATTTTTTAAGTTTGAGATTAACTTACTTTTAATGTAAAAATTTTAGAGGATATAAGTTTCCAAAATTTTTGAGGGAATTAAAAATATTTTTTTTGATTATCATATAAAAAAGAGAAAAACAAACAAAATTTTGGAGGAAATTAATATATAGTAAATTTTGGAGGATTATTATTATTATTATTATTATTATTATTATTATCAAATAATAAACTTTGATTAAATATAATCAATTAAAAATATAAAAAAGAAAGATTAGATTTAGATATTCATTTAACACTATTCTATTTACTGGTAAAAAATTTCTCTATATTTTTATATAGGCCGTGTTTAAAAATTTGAATACCGTACCGCTCTGTACCTTATTTTACAATTATTTCAATTTGGTTATGATCAATCGAAAATTAAGTTTTAAATTTTATTTTTTTATTCGATTTGGTTCTCATTTAATTAAAATCAGATTATATATTTTAAAATTGTTTCAATTTGATTTAGGGAATTAGTTTATTGATTGAAGAATTAATCTTAGAGTTTAGAGAACTAGTTTAGTGATTTGAGCTTATGGGATTAGTGTTGGGCTTAAAGAATTCATAATATACATACATTAATTCATAAACAAATTAAATACATATATTAATATATATTTAAGTATATATATTATATATATTAAAGTATATATTATAAATATATTATATATGTATTAAACTATATCATATACATAGTATATATTAATGTACAAATTTAATATATATATATATATAAATATACATATATTAATGTATACACATACATATTTATATATAAGTATACATACAATATATATTATAAATATATACATATTATATATTTTTTATATATAGTATTATACATTCCATATTTTCATATATAATATATATTTCATCATTCTATATATAGTATAAATTACATATATAGAATATACTATATATATAATATAATTTTTATATATAATATAAATTTTATATTTGCATTTTTAAAATGTATTAAACTATATTGTATAAATATATAAATTATAATGTATTAAAGTACATTAAAATTAAATTTTTCATTAAATTTACCTATTATTAATTTATAATTTTTATAATTTAGTCCTTACAACTTTATTTTTATTTCAAATTGATTACTATTTATTTTTCTAATTTAGTTTAGTGTTTTTAATAAGATGATATTTTATTTTATTAATGTTTATTATTTTTAATTTAAATTTTTATTCTTTTTAGTTTAATGTGTAATTCTTAATAATTTTTAATTTTTATAATTTAGTCCAATTTTTAATATATGAATCATTCGATGATATTTTTGTTTAGTCTAGTGCGTAATATTTATTTTTAATGAGATTCATGTTAGTTAAAAGACGTTAGATATTAAATAATTAATTCAAAATGAATGATCAATCTTTCAACCCAAAGTTTATCGGTTATTTACTTAATTACTTATTTGTACCAAACGCAAACTTAATAAATTTAATTAATATGAATTTAAAATCCGAATTAATTTAACCTGAAATAAAACCGACTTGAAATGAACCTAACCTGAAATGCAACCGAACTGAAATGAACCCGACCTGAAATGAACCTAACCTGAAATGCAACCGAACTGAAATGAACCCGACCTGAAATGAACCTATCAATTATCTGATTTGAACCCGAACTGTTTGAACCCGACCTGAAATAGACCCGACTTGAAATGGACCCGCACCCGACCCGAATCGAGTCAAAACATCAAATCAACCCGAAATGATATGTATCCGATTTTACCCGACCTGATAATACCCGACCTAAAACCCAACCGAGTAACTGTTTTTATATCCCTACATGCATGTCCCCTCGGAGCTTGTGCAAGTTTCCATCTTTTTTATATGCTTTCTCTCTCTAGCCTTATAGCTCAGTTGGGTGTAAGGTTGGAATTTGATGCTTGTTTTGGTGTTTTGTGCTACTTCCAAATTGGTGAATTTGGTTTCTTGTTATACCAACTTAAAAAGCTTTAGCATTTGATTCTTTTAGAGGCACCATCAAACACCTTGAATAATACAAGTTAGAATTTGATGCTGTTTGGCCATTTTTTGGAACACCCATTTCCCCAAATTCCTTCTCTGGGTTCAATTCAGAACTTGCAAAAAATTGGTTTCTTTCTTTGTTAGATATTTCTTTTTCATCCTCTATTCCTCCATACATTGGGTTTCCCCTTTTACTTTGTTTCTCCAAGATGCTGCAATGAGAGGTTTCTTTTGCTTTAACATTCTCTCAGTTCTATAAAGCTGTCATTGCTATTTGTTCCTTGTTCAGTCTGCAAGATATCTCCCCAACTAAATTTGGTCAAACCAACCTTAGTCATAGGTTGATTGAGTTTCCTTAGAATTTGGGTTTTCTTGTTAGCTTTAGAATCTTAGAAAATGGCTAGTGAAAATGATGATATGGGATTGGTAATGAGTTCAATATCCATGTTCAACAAGTCTTCAAATACATCAGATCCCTTCTTCAGTTCTGATTGGGATCCAATTGTTTCACAGACTGAAAGCCTTGGAGGTTCTTCAATGGCTTCCCATTACCATTTTGTGATGGAAAATCAGGGAATTAATGGAACTTCCCATGTTTCTCAGCATCAATCTAATCCGAGCTTTGTGGAGCTGGTGCCAAAGCTTACTGGCTTTGATGCTGGAAATTTGTCCAAAATGTTTGGTCCCTTTAGTTTACCACAATGCAACCAAATTTCCAACAGCAGGCGCCCCCCGAATTGTGATCTAGACGAGCACCGAATCACTGGAGCGCCTGTAGGCACCTCGCCTAATGGGAAGATCCGAAAATGTTCTCCTGAATCTGAATCTCCGTTAAGATCTTGCAAGGTACATTGTTGATATGACTACCTTTACAATAGTATCTAAAAATGAAGCAATAATCCATGAAACAACAGACTTGGTAATTCGGCTTTGTTATTTGCATTAGAATGGTGACGAGGAGCCTGGAATGGATCTGTCTAGTGAGGGCTACGATGGTCCGAGAGAACAGACCGGGAAGAAACCAAAAACTGAACAAAATTCGGGTGCTAATTCACGTGGTAAGCAAGCTGCTAAACAAGATAAAGACGGTTCTCAATCCGGAGAAACTCCTAAAGAAAATTACATCCATGTGAGAGCAAGAAGGGGTCAGGCAACAAATAGTCATAGCCTGGCAGAAAGGGTAAATTCGTGTTCCGATATTAAATGAACAATATTTGTGTTCTTAACTTGGTAATGAATCTGGGAATTTTTTTCTGTTTGCAGTTGAGAAGGGAGAAGATAAGTGAGAGAATGAGATTGCTTCAAGAACTTGTACCAGGATGCAATAAGGTAAGCAGAGGTTGCATAATTGACACATATTTGTACAAGGGTACAAGGATACGATTTTTCGAAACGAAGCGGAATCTGATTTTTTGCGGTGGTGTCGTTGTGTTAGATTACAGGAAAAGCTGTAATGCTTGATGAGATTATCAACTATGTCCAGGCATTGCAACATCAGGTTGAGGTATGATACTATGATTGTAACTAAGCATTTGTTCTTTACGTTGAACATTAATATGCATTTGAGCTAAATGAGAACTTTAAATCCAAATCTCGGGCAAACTTTTCTTACGTCGTATAATCTGCTTAACTTTCTTGTTCCTCGGTAAGAAATGGAAATGAATTCTCATCCTTGAGTGAAATTTTTAAGAGTTGATCACATCTTTTCTTCTGGCAATTTCATCTTGCCATCATAGCCTGTGATCAGATACAAACTCCTTCGGGACTTTATATTACAGCTTTCGTAGTACTACACCGAGTTTTAGGACATAGATTTGAGAACCATGTCATATTTACAAACATGAATGCATTTTTACTTGGATCATAGTATACTAAATTTCAATGCAATGCAGGTTTTATCGATGAAACTCGCCTCCGTCAACCCAGAGCTAAACTTTGATATAGATCGAATTCTATCCAAAGATGTAAGTTATTCGATCTTCCATATGTAATCAAGAAATTGTACAATCAATTATGATTTGATATATTGGAAGCAACATGAATCCTTGCTCTCCACGCAAAACAGATTCTTCATCCACGAAGTGCTGCAGTTCTCGGATTTGGTCCAGGGATGAACTCCTCTTACACATTCTCCCCTAGTACCTATCCTGGAACAATTTCAGGCATCCCGGATACAAATCCGGGATTCCCTCCCTTACCTCAGGTATTAAAAGGGATGTCAAAACATCATTCTTTTCTCACATTTTGCTCATCAGAATACTGATTCATACACCATTCTGCCTTTATTAACAGACCGGACTAGAAAATGTGCTGCAAAATCTTATTCAAATAGGATTTTATCCCAGTTCGACAATCGACGGTTTCGGACTAAAACCGGAGATGTGATATGTGGAAGGAAGAAACTAACATAACAAAAAAACTTAGTTCCTCCTAACCAAGTATTTCAAATGTTTAAAGTAGAATGCAGATAAGATCATATAGAACAAGAAAGAATTGCAAGGAAAATCCAGGATTATTTCAGGTGTATATGTTATTTTTTGAAGTTTCTGACTGTTTGTTGTTAGAAATACAAATCATGCATATTAGAAAACAAAGCATGAGTTTGGTTGATGAATTTTGATTGGTATTTTTGTGTGATGCTTTGTGAAAGATTGGAATATTGTGTTAATAAAATCTAGTAGATTGGATAAAGTTTCTAAATTTAAGAAATTTTCATTTTGGTTTCCTATCATGACTCTACGCAAAAGAGATTATTCGGTGAACCATATTCACTACGTCATTCATGATCCAAGTAATTAAAATTGTTCATCTTTAAATAACTACCTAATAACTATCCATCCACTAATTACATGTAAGAAATAGGTGATGATTCACTTTAAAAAATTGAGATGAACAGTTCTGATTGCTTGGGACAATGGATGACGTGGTAAACATAGTTCACCTAATTGTTCCATTTGTAGCACTTTCTTCGGATAAATAAAGGGAAGATATATTAGCGGTGGAAACGAAAAGTTTTACAAACATTTTAATTTTAGTGTTTAGGATTTGATTTAGAGTTTAGAGGTTCAATTTATATATATTTAAAAACTAGAATTTATTGCTAGAATTTGATGTTTATGGTTAAAATTTAGAGGTTAGGGTTTAAGTTTAGAGAGTAATATGATTAGTGATTTATGTTTTAACATATAAATCTTAAATTTTAATTTTAAGACTTAAATTCTAATTCGGACCCGTAAATTCAAAATTTTTACACTTAAAATATTAAATATTAGACCTTAAACAAAATTTTTAAACCCTAAAACTAATTTACTTATGGAAACAATATTTTCATAAACGGTTGTGTATAGGATAAATACATATAAATAAATGATAAAAATTATATGTCCTTGTACAGTATACTTTTGATGGACTTAGTCCCTCTACTTATCATAATTCGATAATTTCGATTAGTTTGCTTTTCAAAATCTATAGTTTAGAGGTTTAAAGACGACAAAAGTATATATTATTTTAAAATTTAAAATTTGATAATATTTTTACAAAACCAAATTTTTATATTATTTTTTATTTAAAAATATTTCTTAATTTTTATTCAATTTTATCGTTAATTGATGGTCGACGATTATAAAAAAGATAAAAAGAAATTATTTTTTTTAATTATTCAATACACAATTTTACCAAAATCTAGGTTTCTTACCAAAAGAAGTAAAGGGACTGCACTGCTTTTTTGTTAAAGAATTTCTATGATTTGGTTGAAGCAAAAGGTCAGATTGTATAAATATCACCATAGCTTTTTTTTTTATTTAAAATATCACCATAGCTAAATGTGAATAAAACAGCAGGAAACTGGTTTATAATTTACATCAGCTCAAGTACCATCCTCATGAAAATTAGTGACTAAAGGAAGAAGGGATCAATGCTCTACCCTGTCTGAACAACAATTTTTTTCTTTCTTACACAAGGGACAAAGTTAAAACCTTAATGTACTCAAGATTATCACAATCTGAACATGTTCTTGTGTCAAAACTGTAGGTCATTCGGTACCCACCCAAGTCAGTTGTGGTCGTGTGATCCGCGTTTTCCTACCATGTCCCGACTCTAACCTTTATACCTGCTCACCAATCAAGTCTAGACCAACCAGAAGGAACGATATCCCTTGAAATAGTAGGAAATAGAAATGGATACCCTGTGCTGATAGGAGGCTCCTAGCTGAAGCTGTTAGAAGAAGGAATGCAAGAGCTAACTCCTTTTTGTATATTCTATTATGCTTTGTTTTCCTAGCCATTGGTTCTTGCTCAAGATCGACGTCGATTTCATCGAGATTGGGTTTGGATCCCCTGCACTGATGTTTTGATTCCTCAACCAAGGCGACGAGATCACCTTCGGATGATCGGCCAGATTTTTTCGTAACAATCCACTCGTAAGCACTACCAAGTTGGAAAAGTCCAGAGATCATGGCGTTGAACTTGGTCACAGACATGGTGTTCTCAAAAAGAAGGTATGGGACAATGAATGGGAACGATCTCGGGGCTGGAAGGACGTTGAGGAATGACATTATAGCAGGGATGAAACAGACAACCCATGCCGGAAGCTCAGCCTCTGGAATGAACATAGTCATGGGGAGAATTATGCAGAAAAGAGTGAAAGAATAAAACGGCAGGACAAGTTTTCTAAGCAGGAAGAACAGAAAGATCATATTGAATTTCTTCCACACACTAATCTGCATCGATTAAAATACGGAATAAGAACAACGCTCATTATTCACAGATTTAAGCAAACAGCAGTTCAAAAATATATCGACCTTAGCATGGATAATATCCGGTAAACAGAGGCGGAACAACTGCATTGGTCCAGAGTGCCATCTATGCTGTTGTTTTCTATAAGCTTCATAAGATTCAGGAAGTTCACATGGACACTAAGAAGACAATGAAAGACCGAAACATTACAATGGCGGAGAAAGCGAATCGCAGATAAATTCAATTACCAATATAATAGATTACACTAGAGTTATACCTCAACATCATTGAGGAAGATGAACTTCCAACCTTGAAGATGTGCTCGGACGGCAATATCCATGTCCTCAACCGTAGTCCTCTCCAACCAACCCCCGGATTCCTCCAAGGCCTTAATCCTCCACACTCCAGCAGTCCCATTAAATCCAAAGAAATTAAGGAAAACACCATTCACTTGTTGTTCCACCTCAAAATGAAATGACAGATTTATGTTTTGCAATCTTGTTAGCAAATTCTCATCCTTGTTCACAAAAGACCATCTTGTCTGAACCAATCCTAATTCCTCATTATTCTGCAACATGTAACCAATAACAAGATTTCACTTCCAACTAATCCTAAACATGCTACACATTACCCAATTCAAACCAAAAGCAGTTATATTTAGTTACCTTGAAATAGGGGATGGTTTGTTTGAGGAAATCCGGTGCCGGCTGGAAATCGGCATCGAAAATGGCAACATATTCATAGTCTTTAACATAACTACAACTCATGGCAGACTTAAGATTACCAGCTTTATAGCCATCTCTAATCGCACGGTGCCGATAAACAATTCCGGTACCGTTTTGTTGCCATTTCTGCACTTCCTCTTTGATCAACAGCTGAGTTATTGGATCATCGGAATCATCCAAAACTTGAATCAAAATTTTCAACTTTGGCCATTCCAAACTGCATACTGCAGCCAGAGATTGTTTGTAAACCTGAAAAAAATATCAAAATTCAAAACATTAAATTTAAGCCATAATTGAAAAAGGGTTTCTTTTTCTTTGGTTTTTACCTCTCTTTCATTACACATAGGAATCTGAATGAGAACCATAGGGAAGAAAGTGTGTTCCTCATTTTCAATATCTGCAACAGCTTCTTGCTTAGGGATTGGTTTGATTCCCTTGAACCGGATCCAAAAGCAACCCAAACAGAGAATTAACCGGTCCATGCTTTGGACAAGGAAGAGGAAAATGCAGACATTGGCGAGAAACTGAAGAGGAGGGGCGATATAACCGATCCGGATCAAAACCCAACCGGCATACATCCAATCGAACCGATCTTTAACACCAAGAGGAAACATTAGGATATATTGTAACTGAAGATTCGGGGCACCGAAATGCCAGCCTTTGAAATACGCGGCAATCTCGAAACCCAATAGCAACAATGATAACCCGAGGAGCACTCTTATGAAGTTATAGAAACCGGTTCTGACGGTTTTGTTTTCGCTGGTCTCGTTGACGGCAGAGCCGAAGGTGACCAATGTAGAGCCAATGGAGGATAAGAAACCGGCGGCACGATGCGCTTTTAAGAGGAGGACCCAAGTGAGTTGCTTGGCGTTTTTCCTACGCCCTTTTCCTTGCGAACTCGTCGGTGAGTTATCGATCAGGAACTCGTCTTCCGATGGCGCTTCGAGTTCCACCATTGACCAGTTCGGGTTTTCCATTTTGACGACCACCGAGGTTCCTTTATCGCTTTCCTTCCCCCACCACGGCGCCATTGTCCGAAAATCGGGAATGCGGGTCGAATCAAAAAGGTTAAACTTTAACAATATTACGAGATGATAAACGAAGGAGAAAGCTTTGGATTTGGAAGAGGCGCTTCAAAGCTTGGTAAAGGAGATGGCATTGGCAATGGCGGATTTATACAGAGGATTATGTACATAATTTTACAAACAAAATCTTATCCAAAAATAAAACAGAAGTTTATGTTGTTCGGACAACGACAGGATTTTCGTTTCTGTTTGTTTTTTTTCTTCTCCTACTGATTTAAATTTTAATACTTCTGGGCATCAACGACCTGGAAGCTGTAACAACTAACAATGTTCCTATGAACCCTAAAATCTGTATCAATGAGATGAAATTTTACAGTGCGGTAAAATCGAAGAGATTTTTCCCGCCTGTAAATTTTTGTTTTGTTTTGTTTCTGATCTTGCAGGATTAGAAGAGGTTATGGAATAATGAACGTTAATTAATTAGCCCATTCACAGGGGTAAATCCCATTTTATTTGAGGTAAAAGGATGGACAAGAGCATAGGATCAGCCATCAGGTCCCTATTTTTACCGCAGTTGATAGTTAAATTAAAAAATAGATGATATTATTAAAAGATTGAGTATAAATTATTTTGTTAGTAAAATATATGTTTTTTAATAAATTATTAAAAATATATAAATATATATTATTTTTATATTCAGATAGGAAAATTAAAAATCTTAAATGGAATTTCCAAATTTTAATTTTTTTTATTCCGTTGGAATGCACACTATTTAGCTCCATTTGAGGACATTTTTATTAAGGGTTAATTGCTATAAATGTCACTTACGTGCATTGAGCAACATATTATGTTAAAAGTATTAGATATAAGAGTAGTAAAAATATTTTTGTTATTAATATTTTATAATTATTTTTTTCTCGTAAATTTATATTATGGAAAAATCTCTTGAATATTGATGTTGGGAAAATTTTTTTCCCAAAGTATTGTTTTTTCCATTTTATTTTCTGAAATATTGATGATTCTACAGTGATTGAAAGTTGGTATCAAAAGGCTCCGACTTTGAATAGGTGCAGGGGTAAAGATGGAGCCAAAAGGCTCCGACTTTGAATAGTGCAAAGGGTGAAGACAGAGCCAAAAGGCTCCGACTTTAGCATCTTTATGTGAATATTGCATGTTTCGTCTTCCCCAACAGTGTTCAGATACTAAAGTCGGAGCCTTTTGGCTCAATCTTCACCTTTGCATTATTCAAAGTCGGAGTCTTTTGGCTCCATCTTCACTCTTCTACTATTCAAAGTCGGGGCCTTTTGGCTTCATCTTCACCTTTGCACTATTTAAAGTCAGAGCCTTTTGGCTTCGTCTTCACTCTTCTACTATTCAAAATCGGAGCCTTTTGATGTCAACTTTAAATCACTGTTGAATCATCAATATTTTAGGAAATAAAATAGGAAAAACAATATTTTGGGAAAAATATCAATATTCAAGAGATTTTTCCTTATATTATATTTAAAGATTTATATTTTGATAGATATAATTTTTTTTACATAACCTTTCTAACTACAAACTTTAAAATTTTCATCCTACTCGCTAAACTCTTAAACTTTGTTAGGCTCTAAGCTTGCTGGTTAAGTGATGGAGAATTTGTAATTTGGGTGATTTTTTGAGTGAGCAAAAAGATAAAAAAAAATTGGACACAATAATTTATAGTGGTTCAACCTTCGAACAAGCACCTACATCTACTACCTTAGCTCACCACTAAAGATTTCCCAAATTCACAGAATTTATACTTTTCGATGATAAAGGGTTAACCTTACATCCTAGATTATATCCCTGAATCTAGCATCCAAAATTCACAATCAGAAAATTGAGAATCCTCTCAAACAAGGAAATTTCTAAGCAAACTAGTAATCCTTAACAAAGGCTATTTGTTTGTATTTTTAAGCTCTTACCCAATCCTAATACACTTGTGTTAGGCTTGAATGTTGCATGATGAATAACCAATTTAACCTAATAAGGCTAATGTTTGCAATCTAAGCAATCATTCAATCCTAAGAGACTTGAGCATATATATACATTAAGCTCAAAAGTGTTTTATCTACTCAAAGATTAGAATTTAGCTCTAAGACAAATTTTTTTATCATAATGTTGTTACAATGTAAGCATTAGTCTTCTCTTGATGCTTGAGACTTCATGTTATCATCCCAATTGAGCCTCTAGTCGTTGGTGACTGTTGGGATTAAATTTGGAGACGTTTGGAGTTGATTTCAAGGCTTATTTCTGCTTTTGGTGTATATGGTATCGAAACGCGTGAAAACCATTGAAATAACTGTGTAATTTTGCCTTTGAAAAACATAGCGATATCGAAACACTTATCATGTGTATCGAAACGCCTGGGTTGAAAATATTTCTTTGGTTTCTTTAAATCATTTAAAACACCTTCAAACTTTCTCAAAAACCTCTTAATTATATTTTCAAGTTGTTTGGACATAAAACCATTTTTGAAATATTTTCAATTTAGTCCAAAACTATTTTCAATTATTATATCAAAATATTAGTTCTACAATCTTCCTCTTTTTGATATAATAAAAACAACTTGAAAAATTGTTTTTGAGATTGCCCCCTTTTGTGAAATAAAGTTTGAATAAGAGAATTAAGAATTCAAAAACATTAAAGCTCCCCCTTACTCAATAAACCATTTGAAAAGTCAATTTTTCACAATATTCTCCCTATTTTTGTTATATCAAAAATGGTTCAAAACGAAGTTTGAAAATCTTTAAAGCTCATAACATAGGTGAGTTAAAAAAAGCCAATTGTTTAAAATTGAAATTAAAAGTTAGTTTATAAAATAAAAGTCTCCCTCTTACTTAAGGCATCACTAAGTGTTAGTTCAATAATTGTGATAATCTAGTTTAATTAAAGATAAAAAAAATTAAAAGGCTAACTAGATTTTTACCACGCTTGAACTCAAGGGAGTATGTGAAACCTTCCTTCTTCAAGTGTTCTTCTTGTGTGTATGGAGCTCCCCCTTATTGTTGCACTTTGTTGCTCGTACCTCCATCACACCTAAAATAAGACAATCAAGTAATTTTTTGTATTCAAATTGCTTTGTATCCTTTGACATTAGTAGCACGAATTTTATTCTCCTTAGGAATTCATTTTTCAATTTCATTCTTTTTAGTTGAAGTGATTAGTCCTTTTGGGACCTATACACTTCTAAAACATTTTCCATTTATAAATCTATGGGCACTGAATTATCTTACATAAAAATTTGATTTTCCTAAATTATTTTTCTTTTCAAGCACTTTGAAAATCAAATCTTTTTCTTTCTTAAGATGAACTAAAGCAATTTGATGATCTTTTTCCATTTTTTGAAGTAAATTTTGTAAATCAAAAACTTTAAGCTCAAAATCTTTTATATTTGCTTTTAATTTCAAAATTGGTTTTTGAAAGCAAATCATTTTCTAATTTAAGCTTTGAAATCATCTTTTTATTTTTGGAAAATGAATCTTTGAACTCAAAAGCCAATTTGTCATAGGTTTCTTGTAATTCATCAAAAGTATATGAATTTGAAATAGACGAGTTAGAAGTTACACCCCTCATTGAGGGCCATCAAGCATAGGTTGGCTTCTTCATTTTCGGTGGAGTCCCCATCACTCCAAGTAGCCACATATGCTTGTTTCTTTGAATATGATCCCTTTAGGATTGACTTGTGGGAATCCTTCATCTTCTTCTTTGATTCGTGCTTTGAAAATCTCTTCATTTTGTTCATCATGAATCGATCGAAGTCCATGAAGAGTTGGGCAAGCTCTTCATCTTCTTCGCTATCCTCCTCACTTAAATCTTCAAAGTGGATGCACTTGGAGGACTTGAGAGCAATGGTGTTGACATTTACACGAAGCTCTTGAACCTTATTCTTCTCTATCGATCTAATCTCTTCCTTTTTCTTCTCATCTTATATTCCTTTCATCATGATTTGATGTGTGAGGAGTGACCCCCATGAGCTTGAGATTCTTTTCTTCAATGATGACGTTCCTTTTTGAGTCTTATGACTCAGGAAGGGAATGAATGTGCTTTCGAACAAGCTTCTCCTCTGAAATAATCTCTCCATAACCTTTAAGTCTATTTTTGATGGTGGAGAACCGATTGAACATCTTTGCAATGTCTTCTTCTGGATTCATCTTGAAGTTCTCATACTCATGGTTGGGGAGTCAAATCTTGGTCTCCTAGTAACACCCTATTTTCCCCCCAATTTAAAAGTTTAAATCCCTAATCTGAAACCCTAGAATTTGGGGAAAATCAGTGGCTTTTCTGTAATTTCTGGTATTTAACGGGTTCACTTTCAAATCCTGAAATATCCAGACCCTTAATGAGAAATTTTACCATTTTATTTCTAATATCAATTCCCTCCCATCTTTCACGTTTTAGTTTCGATTTGAGAGTTATTTATCTTTAATTCTTGATTCGTTTTTCTTCCTTATTTCTTCTCTTCCGTTGAAACCATTTGAGAAAGCAAAATCATTTTTTATCCTCCATTGTTTTCTCTGCTCGTTCAATCCAGTGTCTTCAGCTTACGTTTGGGTTGTTGGTAAGTGTTTTTGGGTAAGTATTCAATCCTTGATTTTGTGCTTTCGGTTTGGTTGTTGGTGTGTTGTTCTGATATGGGTTGTTTCGAATGAGAGAGCAAGGTTCTGTTTATGTTTCAAACGTGTATAAGGGGTTGTTATGTTGAGTTTGGAAAGTGGTTTAAAGATGAGTTTTGATTCTCGGTTTAAGAGTGATTTGGATGTGTTTTATTTGATTTTTGGGGGTTAGGAGTGTTTAGAATCGAATCTGGAGGGGAAATATATCTGAAAAACCATTCGAATTTGGGAAAATCCGGATTTTTCTGGGATTTTTTGGAATTTCCAGATTTTTCCAAGAAAATCTGGGAAATTCCAGTTTTTCCTAGATAATCCGGGAGCTGACCCGATCCGACCCGTGATCTGATCCTGACCCGGATGACGTCACTACTGACGTCAAAAGTGCTAACATCATCTGCTGATGTCAGCGCTGACCATGTTGACGTCAGCATTGACTTTTTCTGACCCGATCCCACATTATGTTTTTCGACGTCCTAAGTCCAATGGCGCTGTCCGTTTTTCGAAATTCAAACTCGAGGTGTCATTTTTAGGGCTTTTAAGTTTGAATGTTTATTTGGAAGATATTTGTATCAGATTCTAAAATAGTTTCTGCTTGGTTCAGGTGACATGGATTCCGATCCCGAGCATCTACCTCCTCCTCCCCTTGGATGACCTCCTGTTTATCAGTCTTCGGGACCCGTACGTGAGTTTTGTATTATTTCTGTTACGTGTACTTATTTGTTAGTGGCATAGTAGTGTGTCTGACATAATTGTTATTCGTAGACTCTACACCCGTTCGATCTACTGGTAGAGCCGAGTCCAGTAGACGTCACTCTCGACGTTGAGTCTTCTGCTTTAGGTGTGTTCTCTTCTATTAATTCTGTTATTCCGTGTGTGTAATTCCTGTTAAATTCTGTATGATCATGCATCATTCTGAAATTACATTCTTATTCTAAAATTACCATGCATGCCTCCTGTTAGAATATTAGGCACGCATTCTGATCTTGTATCTGCATATAACATTGCATCTGGTTAGATTATTTGTACGGAGGAAGTTAGTGATTAATTAACTTCTGTTCAGTGGTTCTGTGATATACCACTTCTGTTCAGTGGCTCCACCTGCGGGTCGAGTTTCCACTTCTGTTTGGTGTGATGGAGTTAGAGTGGTTCAGGGGGAACCTACTCTTCTGATGGCGTTCGGAAATGGGTGCATATCATGCATACATGTCATCATATATATGTTGTTCTCAGTTTCTGTTTATCTGCACACTAGAGACACACTAGGCTCCCTAGCTTACACCCTCTCAGTTTCCTGTTTCAGATCTCAGTCCTAGGCTTCGTACGGTACTTGGAGGTTTCTGAATCAGATAATTTTTACGTATGTTTACAGATTTTAATTTCGGATTTTATATATTATTATTTCAGTTAATAATTTTCCTTTGTAATAAATATTTGGACTTTGAAATTTTATTAGATTTTGTGACGGTTAATATTTATTTAATTTTTGGGGTTGAACTTTAATTTATTTGTTTAATAAATTTACAGTATTTTTAATTTATTAATTATTTAATAAATTATCAGAAAATAATAATATTTAATTTATAAAACCGTAGCTTGCGAAATAAGTTTCCTAACGTAAACCCTAACTTGTAATCTAAGAAATTAGGTTAAATTTTAGGAGTTACACTCCTTTACTTCATTTGTACCCTCGTATGTATATCTTCTCATAGATATCGGGATGGAATGCACAAAATAAGATGTGCAATGCTTTGCAATTGAGCACTATCTTCTTAATGGTGGAGAACTGATTGAACATCTTTGCAATATCTTCTTCTGGATTCATCTTGAAGTTCTCATACTCTTGGTTGGGGAGTCAAATCTTGGTCTCCTTTAATTCATTTGTACCCTCGTATGTACATCTTCTCATAGATGTTGGGATGGAATGCACAAAATAGGATGTGCAATGCTTTACAATTAAGCATCATCTTCTTGCAATCTCCTACGCTTCAATCCGCCTTTACTCCTTTTGGCACGAACAATACATCTACAACTATATCCCATATCTTGTAGTCCTTTTCTTTGATGAAGTACATCATCCTTATTTTCCATTGGGAGTAGTCGGACCCGTCGAAGAAAGGTGACTTATCAATTGAGAGCGCCATGATTTTCGGTTGATAGTTAATTGGTCAAGCTTGCCGAATCTTCTCAATAGGATGTTAATCATTCTCGATTGAGCCTTGCACTGATACCATTTTTTAGGCTTGAAGGTGGTTCGATGGATAACCGATTTAACCTTGCCAGAAGATAGAGAATTCCTAATTTGGGTGATTTGTGGAAGCAAATAAAGATAGACAATAAACACGATGATTTAGAGTGGTTCTGACTTCTAATCCAATTCCTACATCCACTACCTTAGATTCTTTCTAAGGATTTCCCAAATTCACTAAGCATTTCAACCTTTTAAGGAACAAAGGTATAACCTTACAATCCTAGATTCTAGCTGTAACACCCACAAATGTTGAGTAGGGAAAAACCTAATCAAATTGGGATTTCTAATCAAAAACCCTAATTTAATTCAATTTGGGATTCTATTGAGGGTAATTTTGGAATTTCAAGGTTAATCCTAAACCTATCTAAATTTTAACTCCTATTTTGGTTTACAATCGGTTGGGTCTCTCTCTACCGTTCCCCTTTCTTCTTCCCTCTCTCTGTTTTCATGTTTTTCTTCTTCCACCTTGCGTTGTCTCCTTTAACGTTAATAATCTGGTGAAACTCCGGCTCTGTGTAGTGGCGATTGCACCACCACCCTTTGCTACGACTTTCTTTTGTGGGTCGGTGAGTTTTGGTTTCGTTTTGAGGTTTATAGGTGAAATCAGAGGGGTTTTGTTTTAGGGTGTTTTTTCGGTTCAGTTGGGGAGGGGGATAACTTTGTGCTAATGGGTTGGTTTGGTCATTGTGGCTAGGTCATCACCGATCAGCCGAGCGTCAAACTCCGTGACAGCCGCCGTCACTGGGTTCTTGAGTGTTAGGGTTTAGTTGTGAGCTTAGGGTTTGTGAGGAAGAAAAAGTTCAAACCAGTCTGAACCGGTTTAGTTGAACCGACTGAATAAGAGATAGAACCGAACCGACCCTAGACCGGACCGAACCGAGCCTCCGTTATAACCAAAACCGACCTGTGACCCTTACCTGACCCGGTTTGTGAACCCGACCCATGACCCGAGTAACCGACCCAACCCGATTGACCTTGACTCAGTGACATCACATGTGACGTTAGTGATGACATCATCGATGATGTCAGTAGGTTGACTTTGACCCTTAACTGTTGACCGTTGACTTTGACCTGACCATTGATAGTTGACTTTGACCGTTTATTAGAGTTGACTTTTTATTTTTCGAAAGACCATATCCTGACCTTTTTCGATGTCCTGAGTCCGTTTTTGCAGTACGTTTTGTCAAATTCGAACACGAAAGCCTTATTTTGATCCCTTTAAGTTATAACTTGGCTAAGTGGACTTGAATAAGAATTTAATTGGGATTTTATGGTCTTTTATAGACGACACGGTTTCTGAAAAAGACATTTTACCTCTACCGCCTCTGCCTCGAGCTCGATCGACTCTTGCGAGCATCGCTCGCGACACACATATTTTTTGTTTTAGTTCTTTTAGGTGGCATAGTACTATGATAAAATTAGATTATTTATTAGAATTTTATTGTAGGCTCTGACTCAGCTAGAGTAGGACCTAGTTTAGACCGTGGGAAACGTCCGTGTCAACAATAGTATTTGTGCTTCGAGAGGTGTGTTCTCTTTTTGTGCTAAATTTGTGTTCTGTGACTAAGTGTAAAATATGATAATGTGACTTGAGATTTCCTGTGATATTGTGATCAGACAAATTGAGAATTGTGTTTCGTATTCTACACGAGTATTTGTGTTAAGACATTGAGATCATTGACATTGACTGCATACATGTGCATGGGGTGGATTGTACGGAGGAAGGTGGTTTTACCACATTGTGTTTTGGAGAAATAAGGGGTGAGGGGTTCTGGGGAACTACCTCCACTTGATCGGTTGGCTTTGCTACCATTTTGTTTGGCGTACGGAGTATGAGACTGCATTCTCTATGACATTGCATTCATCTCTCACTGAGTCATTTACTGTGAACATTAAATATTAGTGACTGTGAACTGAATACCATTATGATCTGTGGCTGCACTTTAGAGACACATTGGGATTTATAGCTCACCCTTTAATTTAACTTTTTAGATACTCGGCCCTAGAAGTTGGTACTCGGAGCTCTCAACTGGATACTTATTTTCCATTATTTTCAGTATGTTTAGTTACTAGAGATTTTTATTTCAGTTGTTTTGGGGTTATTAGGGATTGAGATGTTTTTAAAATTTCATGCATTGTTTCGGATAGTTAACTTTTATAATAATATTCAGGGTATTTATTTACTTATTTATTTATTTATTTTAAACATTATTTTACCGTTGCGATATAAATTTGGTATTTTTGAAATTTCTATCCATTTTTACTTATCGACCAAGTTTAAAAATATCAATTATAAACCTATCGTACACCTCAAGTTAAGAATAAGGGGTTACACTAGCCCCGAGTCTAGTATCCAAAGTTCACAACCGAACTTTGGGAATTCACTCAACAAAGAGAAACTTAGCAAACTTGTTTAATCCTTCTAATAAGACTAATGTTTGCAATCTAAGCACTCACCCAATCTTAAGAAACTTGAGCATACATATACATTAAGCTCACAAGTATTTTCTCAACCCAAAGATTGGAATTTAGCTCTAAGACAATTTTCTCATCATAATATTGTTACAATGCAAACATTAGTCTTCTCTTGATGCTTGAGATTTCATTTTATCATCCCAATTAAGCTTCTAGCCGTTGGTGATCGTTGGGATTGATTTGGAGCCATTTGGAGCTGATTTCAAGGCTAATTTCTACTTCAGGTGCATATGGTATCGAAATGCGTAGAAACCGTTTCGATACTGACTCTTTGGGAAATAGCCGTTGAACCTGAATTTAAGAACCTATATCGAAACGCCTACAAGGCATATCGAAAGCATTAGCTCATGATATCGAAACAAGCCTTAGCCGTTTTGATAATGCTCTTAGCCGTTGTTATTTTTATAAATTCGTTGGGTTTTTCAAAAGACCGTTTGAGGTGTATCGAAACACCTATAACAGGTTTCGATACTGGCGTATTGAAAAGGGTGTTTGATGTATCGAAAAAAACATAGAAGCAAAACGTATCGAAACGGTCCAAGCCCGTATCGAAATGACTATGTAATTTTAACTTTGAAAAACATAGCAGTATCGAAACACTTATCATGTGTATCGAAACGCCTAGGTTGAAAACATTTCTTTGGTTTCTTTAAATCATTTAAAACACCTTCAAACTTTCTCAAAAATCTCTTAAATATATTTTCAAGTTGTTTGAACATAAAACCATTTTTGAAATATTTTCAATTTAGTCCAAAACTATTTTCAATTATTATATCAAAATATTAGTTCTACAATCTCCCCCTTTTTGACATAATAAAAACAACTTGAAAAATTGTTTTTGATATTGCACCCCTTTTGTGAAATAAAGTTTGAATAAGAGAATTAAGGATTCAAAAACATTAAAGCTCTCCCTTACTCAATAAACCATTTGAAAAGTCAATTTTTCACAACATTCTCCCCATTTTTGTTATATCAAAAATGGTTCAAAACGAAGTTTGAAAAATCTTTAAAGCTCATAACATAGGTGAGTTAAAAAAAGCCAATTGTTTAAAAATTGAAATCAAAAGTTAGTTTATAAAACAGAAAAGTCTCCCTCTTACTCAAGGCATCACTAAGTGTTAGTTCAATAATTGTGATAATCTAGTTTAACTAAAGATAAAAAAATTAAAAGGCTAACTAGATTTTTACCATGCTTGAACTCAAGGGAGGATGTGAAACGTTCATTCTTCAAGTGTTCTTCTTGTGTGTATAGAGCTCCCCCTTAATGTTGCACTTTGTTGCTCATACCTCTATCACACCTAAAATAAGATAATCAAGTAATTTTTAGTATCTAAATTGCTTTAGATCCTTTGACATTAGTAGCATAAATTTTAGTCCCCTTAGGAATCTATTTTTCAATTTCATCATTTTAGTTGAAGTGATTAGTCCTTTTGGGACCCATACATTTCTAAAATATTTTCCATTTACAAATTTAGGGACACTGGATTGTCTTACATAGAAATTTGATTTTCATAAATTGTTTTTCTTTTCAAGCTCTTTGGAAATCAAGTCTTTTTCTTTCTTAAGATCATCTAAAGCAATTTGATGATCTTTTTTCATCTTTTGAAGCAAATTTTGTAAATAAAAAACTTTAAGCTCAAAATCTTTTAATTTTGCTTTAATTTCAAAATTGGTTTTTGAAAGCAAATCATTTTCTAATTTAAGCTTTGAAATCATCTTTTTGTCTTTAGAAAATGAAGCCTTAAATTCAAAAGTCAATTTGTCATATGCTTCTTGTAACTCATCAAAGGAATATGAATTAGAAATAAATGAGTTAGAAGTTACCTCCCTCTCATTGAGGACCATCAAGCATAGGTTTGCTTCTTCATTTTCGGTAGAGTCCCCATCACTCCAAGTAGCCACATATACTTGCTTCTTTGAAGATGACCCCTTTATGATTGACTTGTGAGAATCCTTCATCTTTTTCTTTGATTCATGCTTTAGGATCTCTTCATTTTGTTCATCATGAATCGATCGAAGTCCATGAAGAGTTGGGCGAGCTCTTCATCTTCTTCGCTATCATCCTCACTTGAATCTTCAAAGTGGATGCACTTGGAGGACTTTAGAGCAATAATGTTGATATTTACTCCAAGCTCTTGGACCTTTTTCTTCCCCATCGATCTAATATCTTCCTTCTTCTTCTCCTCTTCTCTTCCCTTCATAATACAATACATATTAATAGATATTAAAATATTGATAACCAATAAATTATTCGAATAAATATTGAATATAATTATATCATTTATATATTATTTTATCTGTTCAAATAAATAAATAACTATCGGATATCAATTATTTTTATAAGATATTTTTATATAATCAGTCAATGAAAATCAATTAATGCACTATCAATTAATTATAAACTATCGACTAATATAATAAAATATAAATTATTTAATTAATGGAGTTAATCTAAATGATAAATAATTTAATATTATTATCTATAAAAAATTAAATAAAGGACACATAAATTAATTTAAATTAATTATATGTAACCTTAAAAATATAAAGTATAAATTGTCCGCCAAACATGGATGTCGAGTTATGACCATTAAAAAATGCCTGATACGGCATTACCAATAAAAGAAAATAAATATTTTCCATGTCTTTAATAAATTTCATTTCATTTCATTTCATTTCGCCTCTTAATTAAAAACATTGAAAGATTCTTAATGACATAAAGCCCAACAATGGTACGGACAAGGCAGTTGTTCTAGCAAAACTTTATCTTTTTTATGGTAGCCTTTGTACTATATAAGTTGTGAATTTATGTAATGCAATCCTTAAATATTTTTTTAGAATTTTAATCTTAATCAGATAATATATAGATAATAAGACAAGATTACAAATTTAAAATATCAAAATGGATTAAGTTATATGATTAATTAGATTTACGTAAATGTAATGTCTATTAATGTCCTTTTTAAAAATATTTTTCTTTTTAAAATATCTTGCTCTTTTATGATTTTTTTCGTCCCCGTATCGTATATCGAAAGGTTGATTATATTTTTACTTCTTTCATTTCGAAAAAGTCAAATTAGAGAATAAAACTGTATCTATTAATAGACTAATAATATAATTTCACTTGTTATTTTTTTGAGTTAGACTACATGAAATTGAGCCGAGGATTTTGAGTATACCATGCGAAACGCAGTTCCATTAAATTTAGACCATCAATAATTGATGGGGTCAACAATTGATTATATTCAGACACTAACATTGAGTCATTTAGTATGCCTATAATTTTGTGATATGAAAATATGTAGAATTTTCCTATTTTCCTATTTGCATTCTCCTAAAGTATCAGCAAGTAACAGCTAAATCACCTGTCCTACATCTTAAAGGTCATCAAACCTCATGAGATGCAGGAAAAACTGCAAGAAAAAAAACAGCTCGGATTTTCGACATAGACCAACCCTTCAAGTTATTACACACCTTTGTCAACACTGAAAAAGCCATAAATGTCACTTGTCACAGCCACTGTGCTTGTTGAGACAGCAAGAAAGATCATCATCCATGATATTAGTTTATCATTCTTTGTTGCAATTCCATGGGTGTCCCTGCAGATGTGCATATTAGAACTACTAATTAGGACCAATGAACTTCACTACTAGATTTCATGTATGCTACATCTGTACTCTGATGTAGTCCTATAACCCGTATACCGTATTCAAAAAAATGTGCTTATATCAATAATACTCACCGAAGAGTGATGGCAGCCGGAAAGATATAGCTGACGCAAACCGCGGCGGTTGCACCGGTGAATTGGAAAGCATCCCAGATGCTTGGAACAAAGTTAGCTCCCATAAAGATGAAACCCATCAGAGCTACCGTTACCGAGACGAACCTCCTTTTAGAAATGGCATATGAAAATAGAAGACCATCTACATTGAGACGAAGGGAGAAAAACACAATTGGGAAAACAAGCATCAAATGAAGGCAATAGCTCAGCCTGATCAAATCATCAAGCAATGAACTATATGGAATCCCGAGATCACCATCGAAATTCGCAAGCACATCGTCCAAAATATGATCTCCGAAGAGAAGGACTCCAAAGAAGCTCGTAGCGATATAGATACAAGTGCAAAACACGAGGGACTTTCTAACAATTAACTTCATCTGTGCAGGGTCTTTCAGTTCATTCTCTATTGGGAGTACTGCAATTGTATCCAATACAAAAAAGGGGTTATCAATTATACATTAAGAATTTAACAATCTTTTGCTATGCAAGAATGAGAACTATGCAGGATACTTGAAAATTTGAACATTTAGTTCGAAGGAAAGCACTCAATCAAGTAAAACATAAACCAGTTTCATGCATGTTGGATCAAAATCAACTTGAACCAACAATCAAACAAAACCAAGTCATAATCAATCGGTCATGACTTACTGTTATGATGGCATACATAAGCAGTGACAAGAACAGGAACAGTGGTGAAAAGCTTCCAAAACGATGCTTGATTTTCAAGTTTTGGCATTAAACGAGGCATTCCAATTTTCCCTTCCATCAACTTAACGATGGTAACTCCGGCCGTTATTGCCACAAACACCATGGCTAAACCAACCGACAATGCCGATGTGTATCTCAACGAATCTAAAATCACCAGAACAATTAAACCAAAAATAAGAAAAAAAAGTACTTCAATTATTTTCCACCAGCAATCTAGAATTGGCCTAATTAGGCCCTTGGTCCCTGCACCCTTTGAGATTTGAAAGATAGTCCTTTGCTTTAAGTTTATGAATTTGGTTCTTTGACATTTAACAGAAGGATTGAAAGTAAAAGCAGAGGAGCTAAATGTTCAGAGTTTAAAAGTACAGGGACTGAGTGAATAATTAAACCTTCTGAAGTTTGACGAGTTGGTTACCAAAGCGTTTGAATGAAATGAGAGGGGCGAAAACGAAAAGTGTGGTGAAGAAGAGCACGGCCGAACGCGTAGTCCACCAATGTTCACCGAACCTTTCTTCCATAACTCCCCGGTGGTGGAATCCATCCACCCATGTTCCCGATAACACATCACCTGCCATCAACTCAAGAATTCAGTGGTGATGAAACGGCCACTAAATTTAATCGTTTAACGAACCGTAATGTGTAAATTTTTTGTTCAAAGTTACCTATGATAATCATGTAAACCACGAGCATTCCCGTGTTGTTGATGACGATACAAGCTTGAAGGATGTTACGGCCAGCCCCGCCGAAAGCGTCGGCTGCGACGCCTGAATACGTTGCGGACTTGGAGGCTCGACTGAATCTGAGAATCTTATCGATAGATGATTCTGTTAACACAACCACGAATATGATTGCCATCAGACCGGGTATTAAGCCCAGTTGATTCACGGTGGCTGGGAGCGCCATGATACCGGCTCCAACGACTGTAGTCGAGAGGTTGAAAACGGCTCCTGAAATCGAGGCCCCATGGAAGCCGGCTTCGGGAGTCTCGTATTCTCGGTTTCCGAGGTTTTGATGTAGGAGAGCCGCACGGGGACTCCGTCGGTATTTTCTGTCCGACAGAGTGGGCAGAATAGTCATTTCAAATCAGTTTGGTGGTTAAAGCCGTTGGAGGAGGTCGAAGAAGATGTGAACTCCGCCCGGAGTCGGAGTATACCCTTTGGGAAGGTCTTCACGCTGGATGTGAGGCGAATGATGTGTTGCCACGTGTAAATACCCTGAAATGTCCGGGTAAAAATGAGCGAGGAACCTTTGGTTTTTGAAGATTCCGTGTGTGACGGCTTTCTTTTTATGGACAACGAAGTGAAAAGGCGTAAATTGTCTTATTTTAATTGTGTCTCTGTTAATACTTTTACTTTAAATTAATAAAATTAGAGTTTAAAATTAAATATTATAATTAGGGTTTAAAAAATTAAGGTTAAGATATAAAGCTTAAAATGTAAAAAAGTAAGGTTATAATTTAAAATTTAATTTTTTAAAATTTTTCAAATGAGGTATAGAAAAAAACACAATTAATGGCAGAAAATTTATACTCCATAAAAAGAGTAATATTAGTTAAAAATTATTGTAAATTTTTATTATATCAAAAAATAATGAAATATTTAAATATAATAACAAATAATTTAAAATAAAAATTAAGATAATATCTTTTTATATTTTTTACTTAAGTAAGATTTTATTAAGAAAAAATCATACAAAATATCAATATATATTTTTGTTAAAAACCTCTTTACACTTTCGCATAGAAAAAGACTATTCACCTTAATAAAAAAAATTAACCAAGATAATACAACCTAAATATCCCTACAAAACCAATTTCCCATCCTAAATCATCATTCCATTCACCATCTCAAACAATAATCATCCCATTCCCTTACACCAAAACCAATCCATGATAGCCAAGAACACTAGGCGCCCCATCGAACACCCCGAACCACTCTAACGCACAGTGACAGATGCATGTACAATTGAGGGAGGATCCGTGTCCATATTAAAATTTTAAAAGTTTATATATTTAACTTTAATTTTTAATATTTTTATGAACCAGTCTTTAAAATTTTTAATTTTTATGATTGTGCCCACTTTAAAATTTTAAGATTTTTATGAATTATACTTATTTTTTAAAATATTTTGATTTGTGTCCATCCTCACATATTTCTGGATTCGCCATTGTTAATGCATCACATAAAACCTTAGAATTGAAGATGTTCATCGATCACAAAAAACCATAACACACGCCGGACACCATCCTTAGCCAAAGCGTCTATCATCTTATTTTGCCTCACAAAAGATATTGTTAAAGCATACACATAGGGATAAAATTAAGATTTGGAGTTGAGGGGATAAATTTATAAAAAAAATTAAAAGAATTTAAATAAGAGAATAAAAATAAAAAAATCTTTAAAGGTAAAGGACAATTACCTCTCCTCACCTCTTAATTGCTCCGTCCCTACACACAACAACAAGTCTCATCAATTTGCCTAATCCACTGCCACAAATACCGCAACATACGCTCCATGTGGAGCACCGAAACCTATTGCAAGTGAAGCAACATATCAAGCATAAACTTCAGCCTCAATAGATCCCATCATCCCCAATAGACTCGACAACAAAGCCAAAACACATTTTGTACCACGTAACACCCACCCACAAGGCCACAATTTTTTTTTGATGACATTGGATGTAATTTACCTATATTTAAGTGACATTAGATGTAATTTACATATATTTCACTGCATTTTGTTTTACCGAGACAACGAAAATTCCAAGTGATGTCAACAATAGTTAGGCTAGCCATTAAAGAGCCCATAAATAAATCCCTGTCCTTCCGGCCTAACCTACTTTGCAAGTTGGGTTGAAAAGGCCCAAGGACACTTCACGCTTCATCCGTAATTAGTTGACTTTAGCTTTCTGTTCGGCAATGCCATGGCTGGAATTGAATTATTTGGGTTGAGTTAAAAAATTTTGAATTAATTGAATTGAGAAATATTCAATTTATTTGAACAGAAAGTTATTTTATATAAAAGCAGGGGGAAAAACTTTATTCTGAACGTGTGGAGGAGACAACTTCTACACTTGATTCCTGTAGTAAAATCATAGTTGGTCCTTTTTCATAAATGTATTTCCTGGATCAGTTTATTTATTTTACGAAAAAGAGTATCGTTAAAAAAAAACTAACTTTTGTGGATCAGTTACATAAGAAAAACTGCCTAAAAAATCGATAAATAATTTAAAATCGAGTTGATTGGAGGCAGGAATTCAAAAAAAAAAAAACGATTTGTTATTGCTATAATGACCGTTATTTAATAGTAACATAATAGAGATTTTATGCCTCTTTATAAAGCCTCCATCCATGCCTCTTAAAAACTTTTAAAAAATTGAATTTTAAACCTTAACTCTTATTTTCTATATCCTAAACCATAAACCCTACATCCTAAAAAAATATACCCTACCCTAATTCCCTAAACCCTAACCACAACCCCTAACCTTAAATCCTAACTCCTATACCCTATGCCCTCTATTTAAAGTGGAGGCACGAATGACGGTATGAGAAAGAGACAAACAATTTTAACACATAACGGTGAGATTTAAATTCACACCAATAACAATCAGTAACAGTGAGATTTAAATAATGGTGAGATTTGCACCCATAACGTCGCTATCCAATTCGTAAAAATAACAGTGAAATTTAAATTCACACCAATAACGGTCAATAACGGCTGTTATTTAACTGATAATGGTCGATAACGACAATAACGATCTGTTATTATACCGTTATTTCAAAAACTACTGTGTGAATTTAAAAAAGAAATTCACGATCGTGACTCCCACAACGATCGCGATATTAATCGTTATATCCACAACAACAATAAACGTGACACAAGTGAAAACACGATCGAAAACTTATTTTAAATCCTTCGTATGTTTTTATGATCATATTTTGTGTGACAAAATTGTTGGCTAATGTTGGAAATCCATCCCTTCTTGTCCTAAATTTTGGCGCACACACTGTTTTCCCCCACTTTGAACTCAATTCTGCAGCAGTACAGGGTCAAACAAACAGTTTGTTTCAGTTGCCTTTGTATGCAACAGTCCCCCACAGAAGCAACTCCCACGGCAGTGGTTCGATAATGTTTTTTCGAGTAATTCCGGGAAGAATTGTGAAAATTAATTCCTATATAAAGGCATAATATCAAAAATAATAGATTATGATATAATGTTACATGCAAAATATTTGTTTATATGTACATGCAACATAAAAATAATACCTCGTATAGATGAATATCATGTACAATACATATATACATAATCATAATAATAATGTATAATATATTAGAGGCAAGAGCGGTTTAAAGTTTTAAGGGACCTATATAAATTTTTAAAATGATATTCTTACTTTATTAAAAACATTATTACTTAAAAAAAAATAAGGGACTTTGTAATTTATTTAAAGATATATAATTTTTTTCTTTAAAAAATTATCTTAATAAAAAATATTATTAAATTATTCCTTTGAAAAAAAATTAAATATTATATATTCAAAAATAAATATTTTTCACCTAAAAATACTTTTTTATGTTTTAAGTTTTATAAAACTATTATATGTTTATATTTTTTATAAATATTTTAATTTAATTTCTTTATTTTATCTTTCTTTTTGCATCTTGTGCGATCGCTTTTATTATTTTTCAAGTAATGGCCTATCAACTTGAGAGAAAAACAAGTAGCTTCGGATGTGAATGACATTTACTTCAAAATTTCTTCCAACCCAAGTCAAACTAGTTTTAATTTCATATAAATACCTAAAACAAAAATGGATCGCTTCTTGCATGATATATACTTCAACAATTGAACCTTCTGATCGAGCTTTATTTCTCACATAAGATTTTAACTTACGTAAGTATTGCTTACTAGGATACATCCATTGAAATTTTGTTGGTCCCACAGTTTTCGCTTGTTAAATGAATTACTAAATGTACCATTATATAAAAAAAAGAGTAAATATCTTATCTAACTTACATATGGTTAAAGGAATTAACTGTTCAAGTCTCTCCAAGTTCTTGATATTTAAAGTTTTGACGCATAATTCTCTTAAATAAGTACTCAACTCAATTAACACTTCGGATACATCTTTAGGTAATAAACCACGTAAAGCTAAAGGAAGATACCGATGCAAAAATACATGATAATTTTGGTCTCCTTTACTTTATTTTTCACTTCCTATGTAACTTTTAAATTTTTCTAAACTTTCTTGGAATCTTCGTAAGAGAACATTTTTTCGTAGATGTCGGTATGGAATGCAAAAAAGAAAATGTACAATGCTTTACAATTTAGCATCATCTTCTTGTAATATTCCAGGTTCCATTCCGTTTTTATTCCTTGTGGCACATAAGGGTCATCTTCAACTATATCCCAAAGCTTGTAATCCTTTGCTTTGATGAAATACATTATCCTTGTCTTCCAATGGGAGTAATTGGACCCGTCAAAAAAAGGTGGCTTATCAATGGATAGCGCATTGGATCGTCGGTTGATTTGATATTGGTCGAGCTTGCCATATCGCCTCAATAGGATGTTAATCCTCTTCAATTGAACCTCCCTCTGATACCAATTGTTAGGCTTGAATGGGCTCGATGCACAACCGATTAAACTTGCCAAGTGGTGGAGAAATGACAATTTGGGAGGTTTATGATGGAAGCAAAATAAAAAAATGAACACAAATGATTTAGAGTGGTTCGGACTTCTAAACCAAGTCCTACATCCACTACCTACCTTAGTTTCCCACTAAGGATTTCCTAAATTCACTAAGAATTTCGTCCTTTGAGTCTAAAGGGCTTGATTAAATTCCTGAATCAAGCATACAAAACTCACAACTCGAACTTTGGGAACCCTTTCAAACAAGAGTAAAACTTAAGCAAAATTGTAATCATTCTAATAAGGAGAATGTTTGCAATCTAAGTTCTCACCCAATCCTAATACACTTAAGCATACATATACATTGAGCTCACAAGTGTTGTCTACCCAAAGATAAGATTTAAGCTCTAAGACATATGTTCAATTATATTTTGAATGGAAGCATTAGTCTCTACATGATGATTGAGACTTCCTTTTGAAATTTTAGCCATTGATGACCGTTGGGATTGATTTGGAGCCGTTTGGAGCTGATTTCCCAACTAATTTTTGCTTTTGGTGCATGTGATATCGAAATGTGTGGTAGCCGTTTCGATACTTTGACTTTAGAAAATAACTGTTTCTATCTGCAATAAATGATTGGTATCGAAACGCTTAAGGCGTATCGAAACACTTTGCTCTACGTATCAAAATAGATAAACCCTATTTCGATAGGACTCTATAACGACCCTCCTTCCTAATACTTAAAATATATGTAGAAATAATGTGGTGAAAATTAGGGTAGTTAAAAACACATTATTTGTTTGTAAAAAATGAATAATTAGGTAATTTATGTTAAAATTGGTGACATGGAAAAATTAGGTTTAAATTAAAAATATTTGAAAAATTAAAGTTTAAAAGGATTTAAAAATAAAAGGTTTTTTGGAAATGATAAATTTGGAATTTATTTGAAAGAAAATTAGAATTTATTTTGAAAAAAGAATAGAGTCGTCACCGGCCACTTTGGTAGGTCGGACATCGTTGAAACCAGAGATTTTAAAAAAATAGGTTTGGGAGTCGGTTACAAATATGATATGAAAATACACCACAACTTCCAAAAATTGGTACCTAATCAAATATAATTGCACGAATTGAAAATTTGCAAGTTCAAAGTTTTATTAATTTATTATCCGTTTAAAAATACGAATATATTTTAAAGATCTCAATATTCGAAGGTAAGCGCCTAAACCGCCACCACTACGCCTAGTGTTGGCCTCGCTTACGAACGAATATTAAGATATCGCACTAAATTTATTAATTAAGTTTGGTGTCACATGTTTAAATGAATCGAATAAATAAATAAATAAATGCGGAAAATAAAGTTGCAAAAAGTAAATTACAGCGAATATAAATACGAGAAATTAAAAGAGATAAATTTAAATTGCGAGAAAATTAAATATGAGAAGAATAAAGATGCAAGAAATTAAATTGAAAAATTAAATACGAGAAAGTAAATGTTAGATGTTAGTTACGAGACGAACCATGAATAATTCGGACCATTCCCCATCGCGGGTCACTGTAAGACTAAAATAAACAAATTAAATAAAACAATACATAAATAATATACATATATAAAATATAAATATAAAAATAAATATACAAAAGGAAAGAACATAATATAATATTACATACATATATTAGCTGACTGAAAATAAAAAAATACATATACCATTGTAATAAAATTATACACATTATATATAACAATATGTAACATACACTAAATATAATAAAGTTAATAATGATGATAATGTGTATGTAAATATATTAGTATATTATATGTATGTATGAAGAGCAGCAAGTAAAGTATATATTATTATATAATAACGTATATTGTATAAATAAAAGTAAAAACAAAATATAAAATAAAGGAAATAAACAAAATGCATGGGAACTCAAATTATAATGAATTTAAAAGGAAATAATCTTGAAAAATAGAAACGAAAACCTTTAATAAACCATAATCAATGCAATTAAATAAAAGGATAAAGAAAGAAATTTTTAAACGGAAATTTTAATAGAAATTGGCTGCCACTAAAAGTACGAGAATAAGGTAAATAAAATTTAATAAATATTTAAATACAAAAAGAAAATAAAATCAGGGGCTAAAATGTTAAAAAAAAGAATAAAATAATTGATTTAAAATAAAATAAAATGTAAAATGATGAATCTGAAATGGAAAAACAGATTTGGGGACTAAAATAAAGATTAAACCACGACAGAAAGCGAAACAGTACATAAATTGAGAGAACAAAGCAATGATTAGCCCCCTAACTGATATGCACGGATCCTTCCCCGGATCCGGGTCACCATGCGGGTCAATAAGGGCCAAAACGACGTAGTTTCATGAACTACTTATATAACAAAATCATAAGGCCAAAATGGCCTGAAATTTCATTTCTTTCTCCCTCTCTTAGAAGCAAAAATAAAGAGCAAAAACGCTCTTTAGAAAAAAAAATCCTTCCCCTTTGATTTCTAGAAACCGATGACCGGATCGTCGCCTCGGTCGTCAATGACGGCTGCCGACGATGGTGAAAAAAATACTTAAAACCCTTTTTAACCATTATTTCAAATAAAAAAGTCAATCTTTACTACAAAAATCTCCTAGATCGAAGCAAAAGCGCCCATTTTCAAAATCTAGGATTAGAAAACCTTGAAATCTGGATTTGGTTTATAAACAAAGATGAAGATGATGATCGAAAAGGAAGAAAAAGAAGATGGACCAGCGACGGGGAATTGGTTAATTACTCCGAATGGTAAAATCAAAAACCCTTTTCATTTATTTTTTATTTCAAAACAAAGTAATGATGCACTGGAAAATAGTTTATTCTTGTATTGATTTTCTTGGAAAAAACTTGTTTGTTATTACATTGTTTGATTCGGGGTTTTATATCCGATTTTTACATTGAAAAATAAAAATAAAATAGAAATTGCTCTAAAATATTTCTTGTTGGTTTGTGGTGTTGGCATGTACTGCTGTTGCTCGTACAATTGAGGGACCATTGGAGTTCTGTTTTGTTTGTTTTCGTAGGGGAGTATAGGTCCTTACTGATGTGGTTGCTGGAATGGATACGAGGTGGAAGACATGGATTTTCGATGATGCTGTGGTGGTGTGGACGTGGCTGGAGCGTGGCCGGTTGTCGGGAGTTGAAGGGTCAAGTTTCTGTATTGTTCTGGAAATTCCAGAAATTGAAAAATCGAGAAACGGAAAAGTCGCGGTTCTTCGAGTTAGGTGATCCGGTTCAAACCGGGTCAACCGTATATGGGGTGAGGGTTATAATTGTGAGGGGCTTGGTCGTAATTGGGTTTGTTTTTGTTTGGGTTAGGATTTAATGGGTCTTGTTGTAATGGGCTAGGGGAATGTGGATTGGGTAATTTAATTGTTGGATTAGAACATATTTAAGATAAGTGGGTTGTTGGTTTGGGTTACCGGTTTGGGTTATTTTGTGTACTTGGATTATATTGTAATATGGACTTTTATTTAATAAAAATATAATATTTTTGATTTTGAATTTTTTAATTTATGACTTATTCAATCTATATATATTATAGTTTAGAGTTTTAGTTTAGTGAATTTGATTTAGGGTTAAGGGATTTTATCAAACTCAAATAAAAACAGTTATTACAGTTGTCTTTCTTTGTTTATCGTTATAAAACAAAGATAGAACAAAGACATAAAGATGACCATTTTTGTTTGGAGCAACTGCCACTTTATCCATGACACTATTCCTCCTTCGAATTTGAACTAGTTGGTCTTTCAACTTGCTCCACCAGACATAAATTTGTCGACACGTTAAGCCACTATTATCTGATCAGTTTGTCCAATCCTTTCTGTCAAATGATAACACCGGTATCTCAATTTCTTCAAGCTCGAACTGGTTCATCTTTCAAATTGCTTGAGAAATAAACTCGTCTATTGAGACACTACACCACTGACGGAGAGTTTAGGGTTCGATTGATTTGTTCATCTCTTCATTTCATTGAAATACAAAACCTGCACGAATAAGAAAAATATTTTAGAATAAGGTATCCATATATTTATTTAAAGCTGCAAAAATTAAAAGATAAGAGTAAAGAGAAAGTTTGATATGAGTGATCTGCTATGCCACCGACGACGAGAAGAGATCTGAGGGTTGGATCAAGCTATGACTTTGACGAAGAGGCATGTCCCGATGAGTGTGGTGGTCAAGCTACAACTCCGACGAAGAGGCATGACCTGGGAGATATGGTGATCAAGCTACGACTCTAACGAAGAATCTTGATCGATTTTGTTAAGGGTGACCAAGCTACGACTCTAACGAAGAGGCGTGATCGATTTTGTTAGGAGTGATCAATCTACAAATCTGACGAAGAGGCATGATCAAGATGTTAGTGAGGGGTGATCAAGCTACGACTATGACGAAGAGGCATGATTGAGTTTGTTAGTGATGATCAAGCTACGACTCTGACGAAGAGGCATGATCGGGTTTGTTAGGGGTGGTGAAGCTACGAATCCAAAAAAAAAGGCACGAACGAATTTGTTAGGGGTGATCAAGCTATCACTTTGAAAAAGAGGCATGATTCGATGTGTGATGAGGTCAAGCTACAACTCTGACCAAGAGGCATCAACGAAGTGATGGTATTGATGATCAAGCTACGACTCTGACGAAGAGGCATGATCAAAGTGATAATATTGGTTGGTCCACTGTACCACTAACGATGAGATAAGACCTGAAAAGAATAGAGAAATCCATGGTTAGTAGTTGTTCATTTAAAATTGCATTTCTTAGCTTCCTTTATTTTTTCATTTTTTTGGCATGGTTATCCTTCATTTTGAGGTTTCAAATTCTTTGCTGGTTTTGGCTTCTTTCTTGGCTGAGGATTTTTCATTTTTTTTTATTTTTCTTCATGGTTGATGCTTTCATTTTGAACCTGTTATTTGTTTTGAAGGAACATGATGCATGATGCACCTAAATTGATGTAGAATATATGATGCTAATGCAATGCAATTAATTAGCCATGACTTAGTATATGATGCATGATGTGAATGTATGAGTGTGATAATATTGATATGAATGACATGCAATGCAGTGGGTTATGATGGAATGTTTATACATGATGTATGTATTTAATTGAATGTATGGTGATGAGAAGTATGGCATAATGTTAATATACAATGATATTGATCATGATATGCACTTGACATGCGATGTGTGCATGTAACTACGATGCTACTATGAAGAGCATGATGAGGGTGTTCTATGTTTAGATGATTATTCACAATGTGAATGCATGATAATGCGAAGGATGACATGAGTCATGAATGATATGTGATGGACCTGATATGTACATTTGATGTGTAATATACTGCAAGTAAAGATGCTTGTGCAATGATTTTATTTTTTTGTGATTGATTTTATTTTCTATAAGTGATGATGCCCCAACCTCTTGCGAGTTTAATCATCTTCTTTCGAATTGTTACCTTTCTTGGTGAAATTCAACTGATGAGCCTTGTTGGCAAAATGGAAAAGCACCCTTATTGTTGGTCTATGTACTTTTTGATTCTGTGATCATGAGAGACTTATTGTTAGACTATGTTTTCTTTTTTCTTTTTCGGTTTTTAAATGTATCAATATTAGATTGAGTGCCCCGAATATTAAGTGCACAAACAACACTGAAAAAGGCTTACCGAGGATATCCCCAAACAAATTCTGTGTCTAGAAGACCTTGAAAGTTGAATTGATGTTTAAATATGTAAAGTGCATTTTGTTTCTTCGGTTCAAGACCACTTATTTTGTGTCGATTCATTTTTGTCTTGTTTTGGGAAATTCAATTCATCACATTCCTTTGACTCGAAATAAATGATGGAGAAAACAACAAATTCCCGAGTTATTCGGTATTTTCATGACTTTGAAAATATTATCATCACTCATGAAGCAGTGAGTATTCGATTAGAATGAGTTTCAGCGGAGTGCCCTAAAAGTTCCAATATTATTCGGAAAAATCTATTACCAATTTTCGAACATTGGAGTGCTTTTTATTAAGGTATATTATTAGGCTTGGAGTGTATTTTTTTTTGATTTTTTTTTGATTTTTTTTCGATTTATGTGGTCCTTAATATGAAATGCAAGTCACATATTCATAATCTTCGCAACTTAGAAGTTCAAATAGATAAAAGTTGTTTGGAATCAATCTCTGGGTCAAATTTGATGTCCCTTATGCAATTGATATATGAGGCTAGAAAAAAACATCTTTTATTTAAACCGAAAGATATAGCCTTAGGTCAAATTATTTATTTTTGATTTTTTTACTTTTTTTACTTTTTTAGAATTACCTTGGGTGCCCCAAATTGTGACCGCTTTTACTTTTTGCAGATGTTGGCTATTAGGCTTGCGAAAAAGGCTCGTAATTGTGTACCGATTGAGGCCCCACTTTTATTAAAATTGAGGGATCATGCATGTCCCTAAATGAAATGCCAATATACAAGTATTAATGCAAGTACGTTGTAATGCAATTATGATATGAACAAATGAAAATATGGTTGAATGTTCATGTGATGTGATTATTATATGCATGTATATTAAATGATAAAATGATGTAAACAGATGTTATTAATATAAGGTGCAACTATCATGTAATTAAAATTAGTGCAACTAAGGATAAGGACAATTATTATGCGAAAGATGTTTGTGTGACATATTTATTGTGTAAATTATGCTATCATGATGCAATGTGATGATCTGAAAAAAATGTTAAAAGAAGATAATGATTAGTGTAAAACAAAATATTTACAAATAAATGACAAAGATAAATCTATCATGTATTAGCACAAAAATAAACCCTAATCACATGATATTCTAATTTCTAGGGTTACCGCATGGCTCTAAAGGGGTGGGTTACTTAGATTCTCTACATGTAACTTTTGTGCTAAAGGGGTACTCGAATTTTTCACGTTGTCCCCTACTAAGGGTATTAAGGCCCTCGACCATCACCCATTATAGGCTCATCGTAATCGAGTTCAATTTAAGGGGACCCTTTCACTATGCCCACACGGGGAAACAATATTCCCACGAAAACATAGGATAGTCGAGCCCCGAAGGTAGCATTACACCCCACTTAGACAGACAAGTTTATATGTCACATTTTAAAATGCGTTAAAATAAATTCGCAATCTTAAAAAGATGTTAAAATAATTCAAAAATAAACTTGTAATTTTCAATTAGGACAAAAAATATTTATTCTAAGGCTTGACTCTCTTTTTGTAAAAAATGTTCCCAAAGGAGTCGACAACTGTAACGACCCTCCTTCTTAATACTTAAAATATATGTAGAAATAATGTGGTGAAAATTAAGGTCGTTAAAAAACATTATTTGTTTGTAAAAATGAAGAATTAGGTAATTTAGGTTAAAATTGGTAAATTGAAAAAAATTAAGTTTAAATTAGAAAATTGAGGATTTTATTTGAAAAATTAGGGTTTAAAAGGATTTAAAAATAAAGGGATTTTGGAAATGATAAATTTGGGAATTTATTTGAAAAAAAATATTAGAATTTATTTTGAAAAAAGAATGGAGTCTCCACCGGTCACTTTGGTAGGTCGGACACCGTTGAAACCAGAGATTCTAAAAAAATGCGTTCGAGAGTCGGTTACGGATAGGATATGAAAATACACCACAGTGCTCTAAAATTGGTACCTAATCGAGTATAATTGTCCGAATTAGAAATTTGCAAGTTCATAGTTTTATTAATTTATTATCCTTTTAAAATACGATTATATTTTAAAGATCTCAATATTCTAAGGTAAGCGCTCAAACCGCCACCACTATGCCTAGTGTCATCCTCGCTTACGAATGAATATTAAGATACCACATTAAATTTATTAATTAAGTTTGGTGTCACATATTGATAAATGAATTGAATAAATAAATAAATAAATAAATGCGGAAAATAAAGTTGCATAAAGTAAATTACAACAAATATAAATACGAGAAATTAAAAGTGATAAATTTAAATTGCGAGGAAATTAAATACGAGAAGAATAAAGAAGCAAGAAATTAAATTGCAAAAATTAAATTTGAGAAAGTAAATGTTAGATATTAGTGACGAGACGGGCCATGAATAATACGGATCATTAACCGCTGCGGATCACAGTAAAACTAAAATAAACAAATTATATAAAACAATAAATAAATAATATGCATATATAAAATATAAATATAAAATAAATATACAAAGGAAAAGAACATAATATAATATTACATACATATATTTCCTGACTATAAATAAAAATACATATACCATTTTTAAAAAAAATTATACACATTATATATAACAGTATGTAACATACACTAAATATAATAAAGTAATAATGATGATATTGTGTATGTAAATATATTAGTATATTATATGTATGTATGAAGAGCAGCACGTAAAATATATATTATTATATAATAACGTATATCGTATAAATAAAGGTAAAAAAAAATATAAAATAAAGGAAATAAACAAAATGCATGGAAACTCAAATTATAATGAATTTAAAAGGAAATAATCTTGAAAAATAGAAATGATAACCTTTAATAATAACCCATAATCAACGCAATTGAATAAAAGGATAAGGAAAGAAATTTTTAAACGACAATTTTAATAGAAATTGCCATTAAAGGTACAATAATAAGGTAAATAAAATTTAATAAATATTTAAATACAAAAAGGAAATAAAATCAGGATGTAAAATGTTAAAAACAAGAATAAAAGAATCGATTTAAAATATAATAAAATGAAAAATGATGAAACTGAAATGGAAAACAAATTCGGGGACTAAAATAATGATTAAACCTTGACAGAAAGCAAAATGATACATAAATTGAGGGACCAAAGCAATGATTAGCCCCCTAACCGATATGCGCCGATCCTTCCCTGGATCCGGGTCACCACGCTGGTCAATACGGGTCAAAACGACGTAATTTTGTGAACTACTTATATACCAATATAATAAGACCAAAATGGCTTGAAATTTCATTTCTTTCTCCCTCTCTCAGAAGCAAAAATAAAGAGCAAAAACGCTCTATAGAAACAAAACCCTTCCTCTTTGATTTCCAAAAACCGGTGATCGGATTGTCGCCTCGGCCGCCACTGACGGCTGTCGGCAACGATGAAAAACACTTAAAACCCTTTTTAACCCTTATTTCAAACCAAAAAGCCAATCTTTGCTACAAAAATCTCTTAGATCGAAGCCAAAACGCTTATTTTCAAAATCTAGGTTTTGAAAACCTTGAAATCTGGATTTGGTTTATAAACAGATATGAAGATGATGATCGAATAAGACGAAAATGGATATGGACCAACGAAGGGGAACTGGTTAATCACTCCGAATAGTAAAATCAAAAACCTTTTCCTTTATTTTTTATTTCAAAACAATGAAATGATGCAATGAAAAATAGTTTGTTCTTGTATTGATTTTCTTCGCAAAAACCCATATGTTATTACATTGTTTGATTCGGGGTTTTATACCCGATTTTCATATTAAAAAATAAGAAAAAATTAAAATTGCTCCGAAATATTAATTGTTGGTTTGTGGTGCTGGCATGTATTGTTGTTGCTCGTATGATTGAGGGACCATTGGAGTTTTGTTTTGTCTGTTTTCGTATGGGAGTAGAGGTCCTTCCTGATGTGGTTGCTCGCATGGATCTGAGGTGATAGACGTGGATTTTCGGTGATGTTGCGGTGGTGTGGACATGTCTAGAGTGTGGCCGATTGGCAGGAGTTGAAGGTTCAAGCTTCTGTATGGTTTTGGAAATTCCAGAAACTGAAGAATCGAGAAAGGGAAGAAGAAACATCGTGGTTCTTCGGGCTGGGTGATCCAGGTCAAACCGGGTCAACCGTATATGGGCTGTGGGTTATAATTGTGAGGGGTTTGGTTGTAATTGGGTTTGTTGTTTGGGTTAGTATTTAATGGGTCTAGTTGTAATAGATTAGGGAAATGTGGATTGGGGAATTTAATTGTTGGATTGGAATAAATTTAAGATAAGTGGGTTGCTGGTTTGGAGTACCGATTTAGTTTATTTTGTGGACTTGGATTATATTTTAATTTGGAATTTTACTTTATATAAATATAAATTTTTTGATTTTGAATTTTTATTTTATGACTTATTTAATATATATTATAGTTTAGGGTTTTGGTTTTTAAAAAAATGATTTAGGGTTAAAGGGATTTTATCAAACCCAGATAAAAATGATTATTACAGGCTCTTAGTCGTTTTTTTTTTCTTCATAAAATCGTTGGAATTTTAATAAAGCCGTTAGAGGTGTATCAAAACACCTAAATATGGTATCGAAACCAAATCATCCTGTAGAAAAACATATTGAAACGGTCCAAGACCGTATCGAAACGTCTGTACCATTTTCTTTAAAAGTTGGCAAGCTATATCGAAACGCTTTGGACATTTTGTACTCTTTGGCTTCTTTAAAACATTTGAAACAGATTTAAAAGCTTTAGAAAATATCTAAAACTTATTTTCAAGTTGTTTGAACTTAAAATCATTTTTGAAATCTTTTCAAATTAGTCCAAAACTATTTTTCAATCTTATATAAAAATAGTTCTACATAAAGTTAAATCATTTATCAGATTTGAAAACACATGCTTCTAAAAGAAATGTTTTCACAGCCGCACGCCTCTCTCCTTGTCTTTCTCTCTCACGTAGCTTTTTCTACCCTCTACTTTCGTTTGAAGCTCCGTCCATCGTCTTCGCCTTGTTTGCTTCTTATTGAAGTCTTACCAATGTGACCAACACTGACTCTTGAGAAAACCAGCTCTTGTTTAACCCCCTTTTTCTTGTAATTTTTCGAGGATATCGGGGAGGAACTGTTCTTTTCCTCCACTCTTCTTCGTTAACCGTTGCTCCACCCCCTCGTCATCTTCGCTGTTGTTTGAGCGTTGTCTCTACAACGTCGCCGTTATCTTATTCCGATTTCAATTGGGTAAGTTTTTATTATCAAGTTTTAGGATCTTTAAAATAAGATTTTTTTTCTTGGTTCTTTACTTTTTTGAGATATAAGTGTTTTCGGGATGTGTAACGCCCCAAAAATGGGCCTAGAGGTTAGTGGGCCGATTTAGCCGATTAAGCCTAGTTCGGGATTAAATTCTTAAAAATTTATTTTTAAGCGAAATAAATTATGTAAAAATATCCTAAAATCCTAGTTAAATATATTTTTGAATTTTTCCAACTCAATTTCGAAAAATGACCCTTGAATCCCTTAGATTTTGAAATTAGTGACTATTTTCTAAAAATTGGAAATTGGAGAAAAATTTTAAAAACTAAGCAAAAACATTGAATCTTTAAGGCACTTTTGATCCAATTTTAATTATAGTTGATCTAACCTTCCAATACCCTATTTAATTAACTCAAAACCCTAGTTTTAAATCATAAAACCCAAATTACTTATTTAATAATCCTAAAAACCTTATTTTTCATCAAAACCTAAACCCTTTTTCATTATTTTCGTTTTCCTTTTCCTAAGGCAGATAACCATCAGCTTTTGAACGTAAAACCTTAAGCTTTTCAATTAAAATCGGTCCTTTAATTGTTTCTAATGTTTCTTCTTCAAAAAGTCTTGTTTTTCACTCGTTTTCTTCTTCAAAAACCTTGAAATTAGATTGGATCAATTTTATAGGTTAGGAATAATTAAAAACTCTGAACTTTATAGTTCTTTACTAAAATTCCCAAGTTCTTGACTTGGTAAAAATCGTTTTAATTCTTTACTTTTTGAAAAATCTGTTTTTGGGTCAAAAACTATAATTTTCGTTTAAGGGTTTATACTAACTTTTTTTGGATCCTAAATGGATGATTTTTAAATTTTTAAGATGTTTATAAAGTTTTTTTTTTTTAAAATCCCTAATCCCGGTATAAAGGTTTAAGAGAATTTTGGTTGGTTTTGGAAAGTTTTCAATTAAGGTTTATTTAGGTTTTAAGGATTGTTGAGACGGAGTCGAACTTGGGGTTTTATGTGTGCGGTTAGAAGCACTAAATACTTAGTTTTTGATGCTTGAAACAGGTCAAGTATGTTTTAACCACGTTTGAAAGAGTTGTGGATCGAATTAGTGACTTGTCAAACAAGTTTCGGTTATCGGTGAGTGGTTTTGAGAGTGGGATGCTTTGACAGTGTTTTAAATTTATTTCCAAAGTGCTGGGAGTTTAGGGAAGGTGTGACAAATCTCCCTATACTCCGAAGTAAGTTTTACGTTTGCTCTCGTAAATGGATTTTCCTATATTATGCTATTTTTTCTATTTGTTAGTCATGCTTGTTATTTAATTGTGCATATATGATTATGCATGTGACTGCTTTTACGTTGGTTTTAATGATTCCTCATTTTGTTTTCAAAATAAGTAAAATATGGTTTTTATCGGTTTATGCAAATTTATACATGAGATAGAGGAATTCATGTGATTTAGCTAAAGTTTTTAATATAAAACTTGAGAATTTGGTTTTGTTTTGTGTTGAACATTAAGATGATGGGCATGGGATATGTTGATCGATCAATAGGATGTGAGTGAACTATAATCATAGAATTCGTACGTGTTTTAAATTCCTTGTGTGATGCATTAGAGGTTAGCCTTATGTTGTGTAGTATGTTATACATTTGCATTCGGGTATGGCGAACTATCCCGGAAACCAAGGTGGGGTCTTTAGACTGTGATAGTCAATTTGTGTGAATTGGTGTACGATGTCATTCGCATGTGTCCGTTTATCTTAACGATTGGAGGTAAATCCTTTTGTGTCACTTAACCAACATGTGAAAAACGCAAGTGTAAACGATTTGCTATTTTTGTTCAATTTGTAAATTGCATATATTTTATTAAAGAGCTCAAAGTTTTTTGAGAGCATTTTTATGTGAAGCATATAAGTCTTGTTTTGTGTCATACTCCATGTGATGAACACTTTTTGATTTTTATTAGTGGCCTTGGTGGTCACAAGTGAATTTTCTTTAAGCATGACTTGTTTTTAAATCGATTTTCAATGTGGGTTGCATTACAAGTAGTTTAACTTGTTTTATAATCCATTCACTAAACTTCGGCTTAACCCCTCTCTTTTCCTTGTAATGAAGAGAACTAAGTGAGACGGTCATCCCAAGGAAGAAAGGAAGCTTTTAGTGCTTTTAATTCATATTCAAGCTCAAGTATGTTATTTTCACGTTCGAACCTTAGGTAGTTTAGGAGCAATGATAATGAGGAACCTTATGACATATAAGTTTGGTTATTGAACAATTGGATTTTGAGACTTGCACATTGGTATGCTTGTTTTTACGTTATTGAAGTCTTTGGAGTTAATTCACATCTTGATTTTACTTAATCATGTTGAGTTATGACATGTGACACCCTCGCCCAGGTTTAGGAGACGGGAGTGTCCACCGGGCTTACAAACTTGTAATAAAATCGAACCTTGTATTCATTTATAAAACATTTCGTTTATTTGTATGACATTACAAGTCAATCTCATGTAGTACCTATCAATTTCGAGTCCAATTTAAAATTTTACCCTGATTACCTATGTTGTTAAAGTTACTAATTCATTCAAACTATTATATTAATTACTTATAATGGTATTCCTTCATATTAATCCATCATGATCGAAACAAAGCATATACAATTTTCCATGACCTAACCCTAAGACTTACACACCAACCTACTTAATTCAATACCATACATGCCAACATAATCAAGTAACATACCAAATGCATCTGACAAGGACCAATATGCAATCCATAGGCTAAATGCCAAAATGTATGAAGCTAGCCTTTCATGATTGTTATGCCTTAAGGCTATGCTTAAATGGAATTATATATATATATATATATATACAAACCATAAGCCAAAACATGATTACTATGCCACCTTAGTCTAGGAGTTAACAAAATTTACAAAATACCATACTTGACTTGCTTTGTGTCCTTGCTTCCAATCAAATTCGATCTAGCTCCTTGGCTCGATAACCTATTGTTTTGGGAAGGAGGAAACAAACGAGTGGTAAGTACTTGTTAGGTACTTAGTGAGGCAGCCTTATGTCTAACCAATTTAGACATTATTCAATAACAAAGATGGCATGCTTCAATTAAGAAAATAAATCAATCCATGGAAATAACTCTATTAATATACAAGGTTACCAATTGTCAAATATCATGCTTAACATGCTTCTCATGTTTATCATGCTTCTCACACTTATCATAATTCGAGTATACAATTCAATTTCACAATATATAAGCTCATGCATTAGCTAACATATGAACCAATAGTCAATTTTCATATTCCAAGCTTTCTTAAGAAAAATCATATAAAAAGCTGCTTATAGCCACATGTTCATTCGAATGCTCATTAGAAATTTCATATTCAATGCTACTCATAGCTACAATTTCGTTCAAATGCTTTATAGCAAATTCATAACCAATTTCAATTTCTTCTCAAGCAGTTACATGTACATGTAGTTTCCCATTTAAGCTTTAATCTTTCAATTCAATGTCATGTGATGCCTTGGTATAGTTAGACAAGGTAAGCGAGTCAACAAGAGTACCACAAAGGCACTAACAAGAGTACCACAAAGGTACTAACAAGATATACTCATGGTATCTAACAAATTGTGACTAACCACCAATCAAAGGTACCCAAAGTATCGAACGAGAGTACCAAAGTACTAAACAAGAGTACCGGAGTACTAACCATTGAGCTTAAACCCTAGGCATGTCGTACTACCTATGACCAACTATCGAGCAAGGCTCAATAACATTTTCATTATTCATTCAATTGTCTTTCAAATCACATTATCTCAGTTTCTTGATACAGAAGAAATGTCCATAACATGCTATCACAAAAGCATTTATCATGCTACTATCAAAACATTCATATCATATGAACAAACAACAAACATACATATCATGTTACCAAAAAAATGTTCATATCAACAAGTACATGCTTCATGAACGATCCATATACCTGGCATCTCGTAGCCACGTTCCATAACTTACCTCGGCATTTCCGAGCTATGCAAATGTACTAGGCTAGTAATAACATTCTAAAATTGAAACATGTTATCACACAAGTCCTTTAACAATTAAACCTCCTTCGCCTTTTTACCAAATATATGATTAGTCCAATTACATAACAAATCAAATAACAAAAGGTGGTTAGTACCTAGGTTCTAACCCTAAAGTTTACCACAGTCACAAGTATTTTCGAGAAAATTAAGGATCGTAGAGGGTGATCCATTTGCTCTTCCTCTTAGTTAACTCTTGTCTTTCCTCTTCCTCGATATCCCCTTCTCTTATATTCTCTAATAAACCGTATATACATAGCAATTTATTAGAAAATATCAAATTCACTTAATTCAAGTGATCATATACTTAGCAAATGAAGAATTCAAATCTATCCTACATTAGACAGTTTTGTTACCCTTTAGAAAACCGATCATATCTCCTAGCTCCTTTATCCGAATTTAGCTCATTTTACATCTTTAGAAAGCTTAGAAGATCCTTTATAAGGATATATTAACCTCACATTTTAATTTCAATCCAATTAGCACCAGATTTTGTTTAAAGTCGGGTCTGTCTAGATTCGGGATTGCTCGAACAACCCTTACGAAAATGCTTATAACTTTATCTAAAAAACTCCAATTGAGGTTCCGTAAATTTTCACTTAAACTAGATACATTGGGGCTACTAGAATGCAAAATTTCAGCCTCTAATTCCCTCAAATTTGTCCTATTGAATATTTTAACATGGCTACCCGAAATTGCATTTTCTAGGCAAATTAAGCTATCTTTCATTCCATAGCTTTAAATCCTAACCCAATCTTGTTCTCATGAATTTCCAACACCTTAAAATTAAAATCTAACATCATTTAATCCATTTTCCAGCAACTTATCGAATCAATTAACACATATGTGTCATTTGCAAAAATCCAAATTCAAGTTTCCTAACTTATTTGTTCACAGTTCAAAAACCCATAACCAAATAAATTCTAACTTTAGATTAGGCCTTCTAACAACGTAATCTATCATAAAAACATCATAGAACATTCAAAATTCCAAAAGCTTAAACCCCCATAATTTTGGTTATGGAAAAAGAGGCTTACCGAGATCTTTAGATTCTATTTTCTAGTTCATTTGCTTAACCATGCAAAACTTTTAATCTCCCCTTCAATGGCTTCACTCAAATTTCTCTCACAAACTCTTTCTCTCTTCTATTTTCCTTCTCACGTGAAAATGAGGGAGGAAGAAGGATGAAAATCATCTCTTTATTTGACATGTGAAATGCCCCTTTTACCCTTTTAGTTACAACTAATCTTAATTTTAATAGAAGGGTAACCCATGGAATACTAACATTTATCATGCAATCTTCATGTTTTACTTTTGTCTCATTCTAGTCATCCAACTTTAATCCTTTTTATTTTTCTTTTCTTTTAATTAAGTCCAATCTTTTTAATCTATATGGAATTTGATTCGATTGATCATTGATTTATTTGAATCATTCTTCCAACCCGGTTTTAGGGTGTTACATGGCATTTATGAATATTTCTACCAATTCGTGTTATGAGCATGGAACTAGGATGATTGACATCTAGAAATCTTGTTGAATTATATGATTTATGCCCTATAGGTGAATGAATGCATCTAGGATATGTTTGGCCACGTTTTAGGCTTGAAACCTGAGTAAATTGTTGTTTCTGGGAAGGAGGTTTTGATACCTCTTCATAGGGTATCGATACCTAGGCATTAACACAACGATTTTCTAGAAAATTAAGCTTGAGTATCGAAACCACATGAACTGGTTTTGAAACAGTAGCATGAAAATCACTAGGCGTATTGATACTCTTCACTCTAGTTTCGATATCGATCTTTACAATAGCAAATGGTATCGGAACGATTCTTCATATACATCGAAATGCGCGCTTGTCGCACAGGTTATAGTGTAAGTAATCGAAGGTGTTCCAAAACACTTAAGCACCGTTTCGATACCCCTTTAAATTTTACCTTTATTTTGAAACATTGCCTAAGGGTTTCGATACCCCTGATAGTTTTTTTCGTTATAAGTTCAATTAAACTTTGAAAATTTACACTTTAGTCACTAATCTTTAATAATGCAATTACATGACTTGTAGGTATGATTTTAACCTGAAAATTTACGTGCAAGCATGAAACATACTTAATAAGGATTTATAACCTTAATTTCACTTTTAGGTCATAACTTTATGGAAAATTACAATTAAGTCCCTAAAATTTGTTCGTTTTTTGTCTCTTACGAAAAATAATAATTAAAAAAGGGGATCTTTGGAAAAAGCTCGTATTTTGTAAAATGTTAGAGTCGCCACCAATCACTTTGGTAGAACGAGCGTCGTAAAATAAAACCAGAGATTCAAAAAATTGGGTTCAGGAGTTGGTTACGGATGGAGAAAGATTAGCACCCCACACCGCCCAAAATTAGTACCTAATTAATTACCGCTTAATGTTATTTATGGTATAGTTTTACGGATAGAGGTACGGGGACGGGGACGGATACGAGGACAGAAAACAACAATTTTTAAAATTATAGGGTACATGTACGGCAAGGGTACGACAAATATAATATTATTTATATATATCATTAAAATTTATAATATAGTAAGGATTATAATTATATTTATAATTATTTAAATTATTTTTTAATATTTTTAAAATTATTTTCTAACACTTAGATTAAAAGATTACTAAAATTAAATGATTAAATTATTTTTTAAGTCATATTTTACTATTTAAACCTTATTTGAAATATTTTTTAATCAAGTTTATAAAATTCAGATCGAGTTTTTGTATAAATTTAATTGTATATATAAATATATAATATATTATGCAAAATTGACAAACTTAACTCGAATATTAAAATTGATAAACTAATTATTAAAAATTTTGAGTCTTTTGAATTTCTATTCTATAACTCAAACTTTATTTTTAAGCTTTAGTTGATTTTCAGCTTTAATTTATTCATTTGCAAAGATACGACAAATATAAAATAAATTCATATATATATATATATAATCATAAAAAATTATTAAACTTCTTAATAAATTAAAAAATCTAATTGCTTATATATTTATTTACAAATTGTCTATATATATATATTTAATTGTTTAACTAGTATAATAATTAGAAGATAAAATATTAAACATTCATCATATTTAATAAGTTTAAAACTTTATATATAAAAAATTTAATGATCAAATTGAGTCAAATTGATAGTTTGAGGTTCAATTAAAGTATTTAAGGACCAAATTAAATACAAAACTAAATTTATAGCACTTTCAAAATCCCTAAAAAGTTCAAACCCTACTTTATAATATATTCAATAATAAAAATTTAAACCCCGTTCTTTCTCCTTCTCCTTCCTTCACCCCTGCTCTGTTTTTTTCAAATGGTCAGAGAAAACTTCAGCCTTCAGGTGACCGGAAACGTCCCCGATGAGTGTTGATCGTACCCTATGAGTGTTGACCGTATCTGGTAAGCGTTGACCGTACCCGGGACGTCCTCCAGCCGTCCCCGCACCGTCCCCGTCCCGAAAACGAATCAGGGACGCGGGATGCCCTTATAATGCCGTCCCGTGCTTCCCTGTAAATAAGAACGTAATAAATCAAAATTCTAATAAAATATACCATAAAACTATTAATATAAATATACATTAAAAAATTAACATATACATAATTTAAAATGGTAACTGCAGAAATATATATATATATATATATAATAAAATAAAAAACTAATAAAGACTTACCCATTAAGATGATAAACATTACACATATATTATTATTATTATACGCACATGAATTCCATATACATATAGATATAAGAACATATTAAGCAATAATAAAAACAAAACGAGAAATAAATAATAAATAACAAATAACATAAATGTCAGGTTAAATAAAAGGAAAGGAATAAAACCCACCAATCTCGGGACTGAGTTGAAAAAGAATAAAAAAAAAATTAGAAGACAAAAACAGACTTGACCACTGCAATTTAAGATGAATTAAAGACAAAAAAAATTATGGGGATGGAGATAAAAAGAACCGAAAATATTTAAGGACCAATGTTGTGATTTTTAAAAAGGGAAGGGTTGCAACGTACGAATCAAAACATAAAGGGGATTCTCTAAGATTAAACCATTTTTAAAATTTTAAAACCTATAAATAACCTTATTTATACTCTTTCTTCAAAATATGAACATTCTGAATGTTCACGTGTTCTTGGTTGTAAAACCATAAACCGCCATGGTTTTCCAGATTTCAGTTGTGCGCCGTCGTATGCCGGCACCGAAATTTGAAAAAAAAAAACAGAAAAATATGTTATTCCTTTTTTCTTAAGATCAGAACTCATTTCTTCTTTTATTTAAAATTCATCAAATCCCTTTTTTTTCTTCTAGAAAATCGAAAACTCTTTGTCTCCTTTTTAGTTTCTAACTCAAAAAGAAAGACGAAGAATAAGAGAAGATGGTGAATCGGTGTACCCCCTCTCGTGGGCGACAGTTCGAGACTGGTAAGATTTTAAACCTTTTTAATATTTGAAAATTCTACAACCAACGTCGAACATTGCTGAATATCATTAATGTTGAACATTGTTGAACACCATTAAATTAATTAATAAAAATTTAAAATCTCAAAAACTCAGTATGTAAATTAATAAAAGTGTGATAAACTTAACATATTATTAATAATTATATGATTAGTCCTTTAGATTTTTATTCTTTATAAATTAATTTAATAATGTTCAGCGGTGTTCAACATTAACGATATTCAGCGGTGTTCGACGCCCGTTGTAGACTCATCCTTTAATATTATGTGTTTGATATATCCTAAGACTTCCTTTTCTTTTCTGATGAGGAATTAATGTTTTTGTCTCTTTTCAGGCGTGACAGTCTCCCCCACTAAATCTCGTAACACCCTCGTCACATTTTTTCACCTTGCCTATCCCGCTCATAGGCGTTCGATTTGAAATTGGGAAGTCAAAGAGTCGTTCTGATACGCCATTACCCGCTTCTTAAAATATTTAATAGGATGTACAACACTACCGTTTATATCTTTTTTTCTTTTTGATATAGTATTAATACTCTTTGTCTCTTTTAAATCGTGACACATGCATGAATGAAATGGAGAAAAAATTATCAATAACTCTAAATGTTTTTTTTTATTTTATTTCTTTTAAAAATTTGTGTTACAATGATTTCATATTTGAGATCTAGAAAAATAATCCCCTTTTGTTTATTACAATACGTTGTAAAAATTCAATCCCCTTGTTACAATTTTCTGACAATCTTCTACTTTTCATTGAAATGGATTACATGTATATATCCCTTTTCTTGCTTGGTATACAAAAATTAACTAATAGTTTGAATACTGTTGGATCTGACTTTTTGCTATTGTTTGTTTTTTCTTGTACGTATGCGTCGTACGGTGGCCACGTAATTTCCGATGGATTCACATGGCTGATTTTTTGGAGATGAAAAACTTTTTTTCTAGATTCATTTTGAGCCATTAGATCAGATCCAATCTGAAGGCTAGATGACTCGGGGATGGATGGTGCAGATTCAATCTTGAGGCTGAAGTAGTCTTTCTGATCGTGCCACGTGGCTTGGGAGAATCTGAATCGTCTACATGTGCGCCAGATGGGTTCATTCTTGCTCCATCGTGACCGTTGGATCGAGATCTAATCCAAAAACTCTAGATGTAGCGAATGTAATACTTGAAAGTAAAATATTAGATATGGTATTAGGGTTTCTCGTATTACGCGGGTTTGGGTTTGGCCGAATGGGCCTGTAATTATTTACTTTGGGTTCAAATTTATTTGAGTTGGACTGGACATCATGGGTCTATATTATAATTTAGTTTTGTTTATATATATCATAATAATAATAATGACTAACATATATACTTAATAATACTTATTTATATATGACCAGAAAAAAACGAGTGATTACACGTACTCCGAATTCAGTTTGTTTTTTCGGTGAGCCGCTGGCCTTGGTTGGGTGATGTTGTTGCATTAGTTAGGGTTTGGTACCTAGGTTTAGTTGGGTAAAGCTGGTTGGTGGGTTTTAGGTGTTGGACTTATGATGTTGGGCTTAGTGTGTATTGTGGAAGGTTTGGTCTTAAGAGTGAGGGTTGTGTATGTATGAGGGATGGACTAGAGATAGCCCATGTGATTTGAGCTGACCGGGTTTTTGTTTCAATGAGGATGAAGCGAAATTGTAAACATTCATCTTTAACCTTTGACCGGGTTTAACCCGTTTTGGTATTGGACCCGAGTTCTAACCTATTTGATTATGTTGACCGACCTGTTTTGACTTTTGACTTTTGATCGAATCTTTGATTGAAGTTGATATTTGATCTTTGACCAGTCAAGTCAAAGTTGACTTTGACTAGTTGACTTTGAGTTTGAACAAAAGTTGACTTTTTCGAACAACCTTCTCCTTGACCTTTTTTAACGTTCTGAATCAGAATTCACTATCTAATTTGTCAAATTCGAACCCAAAAGTCTCGTTTTAGTGTTTTCATGTGAATTATTCTTAGAGTCTTAAAGTTTATTCAAGAGAATCTAATTCAGAATATTCTCTCGTTTAGGTATCAACATTTCTGAGGCCTCTGTGTTACCTCAAGTTGTTCGGATCGACCGGGCACGTTCTTCTAGATCATCACGTGAGTAAGTTTTCGGATCATAGTTTTATTTTATTCGATGGCTTAATCTTAGTTGTTTAGTAATATTGTTATGTTATCTCATATGTCATGATTCAAATAGACCGTAACACGAGACGCATCTATCTAAGAGTTAGAGTTTCAGTTGCTTAAGGTATGTCTCTTCCTGTGCTATATAACTTTGTTCTTATGCTACTATGCTATGTTATATTATGTGTGTATTTGTGAGACATAATTTGTATATTGTTTGATTTGATTCGTGAAACTAATTATTTGATCATACATGGTAATATCAAACATGACATGTATATTGTGTCTTCAAATCAAGCATCCAATTTTTTGAAAAACGAGTTACTCGTAATAGCTCGGATTTATGATTTTATAAATCATCTCATGTTCATGGCATCAAAAATATATTCGAATTTATAATCGAAAACGTGTGGGAAACCTTCACTCTGACGAGGGAAACCTCCACTCTGGTGAGGATAATCCTCCTCTCAGTATGATATTAGATATAGAACTTCAAAATTTGTTTCATGCATCAGACATCATAGCATCATGATTCAAATTTTCTTTGAATTAAGAAACTTTTCAGAAATGTAAAAATATGTTTTTGTTTGTGATTGTTTGCACTCTAGAGACACACTAAGCTCTTTAGCTTACACCTCTTTAATTTTTTTTAAGATTCTCAGATTTGTCTAGGCGAACTAGTACTTGGAGCATCTCGCACAATACTTAGATAATTTATTATTCAGTATGATCTTCTTTCAATTATTTCAGTTTGATTTTTTTATCTGTTATGTAATATGTCGTAGTTTCGGACTATGAGATATTTTGATTTGAAACCTATTGGATGCATGCTTTTACGAAACTATTTTCAGATGCCTTATTGATTATTGAGATATTATTTAAAGCATTTTTAATTATAAGATTGAAATTCTCAATATGTTTATCCAATTTTCAAATTAAACTTAATTTTAAAATTATTTAACTTAAAAGTATTTACTTGAGAGGAAAGCTTTGATAACTTAATTTTCAAATTTTTGACCTAAGAAATTAGGTCAGAATTAAGGGTTACACCTTGTTTCCAATAATTAAAAATAATAGTATCGACTAAAAAACAACAATGAAAGAAGCAAGACAAGAGAAATATTGAAGAAGATAGAGGATGGAGGAAAGAGGGAGGAAGAAGTCAAAAGAAAGAAAATGATAAAATAACGTATTAAGTCCGTATTTTTAATGGTAGTTAATAATAATGATCGTAATGGAACGATATAAAAATTGGATAACCGTAACGAAAGTGTCCTAAATATTCAGTGACTGTAATGAAAATGTAAAATAATTTGATGACTACCAGTATAATTTACCCATATTAAATTTACACATGCTCTGATGCAGAATTTTGCACATGAAACTTGATTTTTATGTAATTATTTACTGTTTACATTTTGAATGCATTCAACATTTAATTCTATATTAGATAGAAAAAGTATTTGTAAATGAATGTATACAAGGTAGGGGTGAGCGTTCGGGCGAGTCGAGTTAAAAAATTTCGAGTTATTCGAGTTGAGTCAACATATTTTACAATTTGAACTATTTTTTGAATTTTTTCGATTCGAGCCGGTTTTTGCGAGTTCGAGTCGATTCGATTTTTTGAGTTTATGTATAAATTTTAATTGCACTATTTATAATGTTATTGTATATTTTGATTCTAATTTAAATGACTCTATCTTTATATCTACATACATATTTTTTATATTATTTTTTACATGTATAAATAAGATTTTAAATTATTATTATTATTATTATTATTATTATTATTATTATTATATACTTTAGGTATGAATATGTCGTTTCATTAAATTACAAGTCTCGTTAAAAACTTTTTTCTTATCTATAAAAGGCCAAAACGAGATAAAAATAATAATAAATAAAATAAAATAATATAAATACATAAATTAAAAAATATAAAATAATTTAAATAATATAAATAAAAATTGTATTAAATAAAATAAAAAATAAATATGGAAAGTGATCATATTGTAAAGAAATAAAAATTAAAAGGTAAAAATAATAAAAAAGAGAAGATAGGACTGAAATAAAACTGAAAATAAAACTACAGGGACTAAATGTGTAATTAGACCCTGAAAATTTTTGATTTTTCGAGTAACTCGAACTTTGAAAATTTGAACTCGAATCGAAATCAAATTTTTTTCGAGTTATTCGATTCAACTCGAATAACTCAAATCCAATAACTCAAAATTAAAAAAAATCGATTTTTTCGATTCGAGTTGAGTTTTGCTCACTCCTAATACAAGGAGAGGCCACCCATCATTCTTCGACAGTTGAAGGCCGCGTTAAAACGAAAAGGAACTATAAATGGAAGAATATTAAATATTTAAATATGTTTAAAATATATATTATATTGAGGATAATGTTAATCGAGTTATATTTTATCGAAAATTAATTTTATTGGTTAAACTTGCATTACAATGAGTAGATAGTAATAGTGTTGATGAATTTTGAACATTAAATTAAATAATAAAAAGTTGTATAGAATTGTGTAAAATTAAAATTTGTGTAATTTTTGTTATAAATATTTTTATTTATCGTAGATATTTATATATTAGAGACTTTAATATATTTTATTATAAAGGTTTAATACAAATTAAAATTATAAATTCTATTTTATACCTATAAATATAGAGTTTAGAGAAAGTATTGTGTATATAACTACATCAAGAATAATACAAATCTCTCCTTTTGTGTATCATCTTTTTCTTGTTTATGTTCTTTACAATATCTGTTACTACATTCACTATATATTCAATTTAACTTAAAAAGTTTGAGATACAACGTAAAGAGATCATGTTGCTATGTCTCCATTGTCCTAATCAAGAAAAAAAAAATTAAGATCGATAAATTCTAATTTTTACAACTATTATTTTAAAGTGTGATAAATTGCTGTGATTTTAAAAATACAAAGTAAAATGATTTTGTGTTGAATAATTTTAATTTAATAGTATAATTTATGTAATGTCTCTATTTACTCAAAAGCAGTAATTCTTCTGCATAAAAAAACTCGATTATATATTTCTCTCAAGTTAATATTACAAAAACTAATCTTGATAAGAATTTTTATAGGAGTCATTTCCTAAGTGAATGTAATCAAGATATTTATTTTTATATGATAAGAGTATCATGTACGAGGATATCTTAGAAAAATATACTTCATTAGCTCCAAAAAAAAAAGTGAATGTGATATTTTATAGTGAAAATAATAAATACCGCATTAGCAATTGTGATCGTGATTAATGCTATAAACATGAACAAAATGATCATTTTAAGAATGCTTATACCCACCATAAGTAAGATTAAAAAGATGAAAAGAGTATATTAAAAAAGTGAAATCCTTATATATTATTAAATAGAGAGATTACAACTCTTCCCATACCGAGATTCAAACTCATGCAAGATGAGGTAAAATGAGTATCCTTGACCATTAGGCCAATCAATAGATCTCTGAAATCCTTATATAATTAATGCAATAGTACAAACATTGATATTGTACTTGTCATACAAAAAAAATTATAGACTTTTATTCACAATCATAAATGATAAAGAAAAAAAAATATAAATAACTATGGTGTTTTGGGTCTAACTCACTGAAATATTATTAATTTTTTTCATAACCGTAAATAGAATAATTTGCCTTTTCATTTTATTTTTTTATATACATATATAATCTATGATATCGATTTATGCTTAGTATAAGCATAATAATTTTTTTTCATTTAAATGCAAGAAAAATAATATGAGTATTATATTTTAAAGTATTAAACACATCATTATATCAATACTCTAGAAAAGTAATAAGTGCTTTAAACACTATCTTGGATAGATAAATTGATTTGATATAAAAAAAATATGCGTTATATTCAATATTTTTTTATTTTTAAAAGTGAATGAAATAAAAGTATTACGTTTAAACATATATTGATGTCACGTCTAAAATATTCATAGTTTCTTCTTGTTTTTTACTCAAATATGATTTTAGGAAAGTTTGTTTAAAACTATATTTTAAAAATAAATTTAGAATTGTTATTAATCACTTGAGTTAAATAGATTAAACATAAAAAGAAAACAAATTAGACATTTTTATTTTTTTTGGAGGGGGTAGTCGAGTTATATGTGAAAAGGATTCGCACTTACTACATCCAAACTTGGTATTAAATTGATTATTATTTTATTAATATTGAATTTTGGTTATATATGCAAGTAAATTTTATATATTTCATTATTCGAGGGATTGTTACCCCTCCTATTTTTTTTTTTGGTACAATTGTATTTTTAATTTCTTTTAGTTTAAATGTTAATTAAATAAGGTTTTTGTCCCTCACAATTTTTAAATTTAATGGTTTAATAAACTCTTACTCCTTTCAACATTAATCCTAACTTCGACCCTAATAACATAATAATATGACATGATATTCAAATAAAGGTATAAAATTAAATTCAATGGGTCACAGATGTATACTGAGGGAACCCCAAACAAGATAAATAAATTTATAAGAACCGAATTCAAACGACAATGCCACACAAAAAACATATACTTGAGTACACAAGTCATGGAAAACTATACTGTACCCATTAAACATACATGTCACGGGGCTAGAGTCTTGACCTAGCTAAACCGCGCGGCCTTAGTCGATGTTCTTAGACAAACGACTAAGTCAGCCTGAAAACTCGCTCCGGAAGATCAAACTTCCCAAGGCACTAAGAACGCTGAATCGTTCTGGCGGAAAGCAAACTATGAGTATGGCTACTCAAGAACGAAAAGAAGAACGCTTAGAACACAAAGAACAATTGAGAAAGTTTTTTAGAGTGAATGCTACTTGATTACTCAAAGATGAGATGATACAAATGAGACTGGGGAGGTCTCTATTTATAGTTGATTCCCCTTACATCCGACGGTTCCCACTGATTTACATCGATGGCTAGGATCATTTCCTACCAACCACATTGGCACAATCCTAAGAATATTCCATGTTAACTAAGGAAACAAATCCTAAGAATACAAGGAAAGTTTACAAGGCCAAAATGGCTATCTTCTAGAATCCTCCATGGAACGGGCTAAGTCTGGTGGTACCTTTAGGCCCAAAATCTCCCTAAGAACCTCTTGGGCAGCAATATGCGCATGTGGCACGGGCTCGAACTGACGGCCCGTGACATTCTCCCCCACCAAACATGGCGACGCCCTCGTCGCCGCCTCGGAATGAAGATAGAACCGATCCTGGGAATTCCTTGTCACCTCGGCTTGCCCCAAACTCTGAATCGGGCTGGATGCTCTTCTCATAAAGAGCACTCGACTCTGGCTCAGTTGTCCACCCAAATGGACTGCTTGCTTTGGTACTCGTCGCCATCTAACATCAGTCACCGTCCCTCCAAGCGCATCTCGATCGTAGGAGTTAGCTCCTACCAGTTGTGATTTGCCCCCATTCGGACACACATGGTCCTTGCACAATGACTTGTACGCCACAACATTGAACACTGAGCGGTCTCTCAAGATCGTCGGCAACCCTCGTTTGCGCCTAAGAACTCTGAAAGGTGGCTTGTGCTCTCGCCAAGTATCGACAACTCCATTTGAAGGGTTAGGTTTTTGCTGGCCTACACCCGACAAACAAGGCAAATCAAACTGTAAAACACAATCATTGTGTTCGGGATGTACCTCAATCAACTTTTCCGCATTCACTCTAACTCGCATCAATCTTTCTTCACTCGTGAAGTTTGATGCTCCCATCGATGCTCCGTCTTCATTGAAGCTCGATGCCTCGTCCATCTCCTCAATGGATGGATCTCCCACGGGTTCACTATCATGTGGCTCAGGCAACTCTTGCCCCACCAAGGTGTCCACTCCAATAGCCTCCAAAGCGATGCCTCCTTCCCTTGGAGCATCCTTGGTAAGCTGAATGGATGTCAGCTTCTCGATCCTCCGTCCCTTGTCTCGATACACGGGTACAACACAATGTTGTTTCGGATCCAAAATGCATATAACATCGGCACAAGGGATGATAAGAGCTTGAACACGGTCAAGGAAGTTAAGCCCCAAAACGAAATCAAAGTCATCTAAGTGAATTACCTTGAAATCTTCCTTGGCCTTCCATTCACCAATCTGCAGCTCTACCTTCCGCACTGTTCCAACAACTGGAACCTCCTTGGTATTAACGGTCTTGATCTTTTTGGTTGAACCTTCAACTTCGAGACCAAGCTTCTCAGCAGCCATCTTTGACATGAAGAGATCGGATGCTCCGGTATCCACTAGAGCACTCCTCGATCGTCCCGCCACGATGTTGACAAACATCAACCCATTCTGCTTTGGGCCCTTCTTCGCCTTTGCAGAATTTAGTATCATTGCCCCAAGCTTACAAGCCTCACTTGACTCGGGCTTGTCCCTTTTGGGCTGCTTGGCTCGATCCGGGTGCTCACGAACTACGTGAGGTCCCTTGCTCTCGTAACATTGCTTCCCCACCCTTGGCTTGATTGCTCTAACACTAGCAATCGTACCAAGCATACATTCCTCGTCCTCTTGCTCGTCATCCGCATCATTGATCGTATCGGGGCGCTTCTTCTTGGGACACTCTTTCACCAAGTGTGAACCATGGCAATGGTAGCACTTCAAAGGCCCTCGATCCTTTTTCTCCGATGGTTTGACAAACTTGTTGACCCTCTCATCATCATTGCAAGAATGATTATCCTCCTCGTCTCCCCCACCAAAGCTCTTACCTCGGGGCTTGGAAGACTTGGACATGTCAACTTCGAACTGAGCTATGGACTCGGCTGCGGTAAAGGCTTTGGAAAGCTCCTCGACTCCCCTCCGCTCTAGCTCCATTTGAGCCCATCTTTGGAGTCCATCCATGAAGTAGGAAAATCCCTCCGCTTCACTCAAGTCCTGGATTTGGAGCTTGATTTCAATGAACTTCCTGACATAGTCAGTGATGGAACCCTCATGTTTCAATTGCCGCAACTTCTTACGAGCCTCCCGTTGAGCATTCGTCGGATAGAATTGCTCTTTGAACTCAACTTGGAACTCCTTCCATGTCTCAAAAGGAATGTCTCCACTCGGCTCCTCCGAGCATCTGCGTCGCCACCACAAAAGAGCGACATCATTTAAATACATTGAAGCAACGTTTACTTTCTCCGCATCATCCTTGATGCCCATGGCTCGAAAATACTGCTCCATGCCCCACAAGAAGTTCTCAACATCTTGGGCCGATCGGTTCCCCTTGAACACCTTTGGCTTTGGAATGTCCTTCTTCGACTTGGATGCAGTGGCCATCTTTCCATTCATCAAGGCAACTTTGTAAATATACAAGTCTGCCTTCATCTCCTCCATCTCAATCTTCACAGCCTGCAATTCGGCCTCAAGCACCTCGCACCTCTCTTCCGCACCGTTGGCCACCTGGCTGAGTTTATCAACTCGCTCCTCCAGCGTAGCTACAGCATCCCTCGAACTTGCTCTTTGGCTTTGCCCAGCAACGATCTTCACACCCTTTGCTGCAACGTCTTCTTCTCCACGTGCCATAATCACTAGCGCCTTGCTCGAACCACGCTCTGATACCACTTGTCACGGGGCTAGAGTCTTGACCTAGCTAAACCACGCGGCCTTAGTCGATGTTCTTAGACAAACGACTAAGTCAGCCTGAAAACTCGCTCCGGAAGATCAAACTTCCCAAGGCACTAAGAACGCTGAATCGTTCTGGCGGAAAGCAAACTATGAGTATGGCTACTCAAGAACGAAAAGAAGAACGCTTAGAACACAAAGAACAATTGAGAAAGTTTTTTAGAGTGAATGCCACTTGATTACTCAAAGATGAGATGATACAAATGAGACTGGGGAGGTCTCTATTTATAGTTGATTCCCCTTACATCCGACGGTTCCCACTGATTTACATCGATGGCTAGGATCATTTCCTACCAACCACATTGGCACAATCCTAAGAATATTCCATGTTAACTAAGGAAACAAATCCTAAGAATACAAGGAAAGTTTACAAGGCCAAAATGGCTATCTTCTAGAATCCTCCATGGAACGGGCTAAGTCTGGTGGTACCTTTAGGCCCAAAATCTCCCTAAGAACCTCTTGGGCAGCAATATGCGCATGTGGCACGGGCTCGAACTGACGGCCCGTGACATACAGCATATACTAGGAAACAGGTAAACAAACTATACTTTATACAATGTTACCATGAAAGACCAAATAAAAACACATATACATGCGCGAGGCTATATAGATACATTATACTAAGAACAAAAACGTTTCTAATAATAAATATTAAAATTTAAATTTAAAGAGTATAAAAATAATTTATTTATTTGTAAACTATTCTTTAATACTTATTACGGTCTTAAACACTAAAACTTAACCCTAAATATTAAACCTTAAATTTATTTAAAAAATTTTAAATCGTAATAAAAATTTCATTTAGCAAACCTTAAACTCCAAACCATAAACACTAAATCATAAATCATAATTCCTAAACTTTAAGCCCTAAACCTTAAACAGTAAACACTAAACCTTATTATAAATTCTAAACCCTAAATTTATTTAAAAATCCAAATTCCAAACTCCTAAACTTTAAACCCTAAACACTAAATCTTACTATAAATCATAAACCCTAATTTTATTAAAGTTTAGGGTTTGGACTTATTAAATAAATTTATGATTTAAGATTTATTATAAGATTTAGTGTTTACTATTTAGGGTTTAGGTATAGGATTTAGGAATTATGGTTTGTTAAATGATTTTTTATTATAGTTTAATTTTTAAATGAATCTAGGGTTTAATATTTAGGAATAGAGATTAGGATTTAGGGTTTTAAATAAAATTTTATTAATTTAAAATTTTTAATTTATTATATAATAATTTAATTATAATTTTTAATTAAATTAATAAAATAAAGATATGATTACATAAGTGAATGTAAAAGAAAAAATATAATAAATAAGACATGTATACCGATGTTAGTGTTTTATATCCTAAAGATATTCTTTACTTAATGGCTAAGTTATTGGCTTTTCATGTTATCAACCTAGGTTTGATTCCTCAGGTAAGTAGAACGTGTGATTTTGATTTTTCTCCCTTAAATAGTTGGTGATACTTCTCATCATCTAATTAAATAATTATATTATTTTATTAGAATAAAATTAAAATTAAATTAAAATATATAAATAATAAAGACTAAATATATAATTATGTTATTTTATTTTTAATCAACACGCCACTACTCGATTTTTCACGATATGTAGTTATATTAGAACTATTTTAATAATTAAATGGTATATTTATTATTAACACAAACGAGGGTATATTCATGTTCGTTCTTTTAACTTTAACCGAACAAATGAACGAACACGAACATAAACGAACACAAATTTTCTTGTTCATGTTCGTTCGTTAAGGATTGTAGCTTGTTCATGTTCGTTTATGTTCGTTCGTTTAAATGATAAACGAACGTAAACAAACGAACATAAATGAACGTAAACGAACAAACATAAATGAACGTAAACGAACGGAAACGAACGAACATAAATGAAAGTAAACGAACATAAATAAACAAATGTATACGAACAAACATAAATAACATATATAATATGCTAAATATTTAATATTTTGGATTAATTTGATTAATTCAGCTAATTAACTGATTTTAAACCGAATTAGTCGATAATTACAATTAAAAACTCTTAATTATTAGATAAACCTAAAATTTAATTGATTAACCAGTTTTATTTTGGTTCGATCCATTAACTTGGTTTAACAAAATAATGAACACCCCTAGCCTATAACACGGAAGTTTTTAACGAGTCATAAAATAAGACTTCTCAACTCGAGTAACTCAAATTTTTTTGACTCAAATTACTTGATCTAATGTTCACCCTTAGATATATGTGAATAAATTTAAATGAACATAAACGAACGAACATAAATGAACATAAACTAATGAACATAAACGAACATAAACGAACGAACATAAATGAACGAACATAAACGAACAGATTATCGAACATTCACGAACATAAATGAACGAACGAGCCCTTTGTTCATGTTCGTTCGTTTAACTAAACGAACGAAAAATCTTGTTCATGTTCGTTCGTTTAATAAATAACCGAACATAAACGAACTTCCCGTCGAACGATTCACGAACGGTTCATCAAATGTTTGGTTCGTTTATAACCCTAACTGTAACTCTATAATTAAGTAAATTTTTTATGTAGTTTACCATTTAAAAAAATATATTCAAACCTTAAATATAAGGTAATTATGAAAAAAAAACTACGTACTCTTAACGTAAAGCGTTAAAATGGACTTGAGGTATTTAATGGGAAAAGGACAAAGAAAAACTATAATTGAATGCCTTATGGACTTTCATTGTATTAGGACAAGATAATTGCACCATCTACTTTTCTAAAGTAAATAATCGACCTACCAAAAGAGAAATTATATTATGCGTAAAATTTATCACGTGTCTATGGGACTAACCATTAAAAATTATTTATCTTATCAATTTTTTTATGTGATATTTTTTTAAATGAATCTTCACTTGAAAAAACTGTTTTTAAAAAAAATTAACAGTAAATATAAGTGAAGATTTACTTAAAAAAATACGACATAAAAAATGATGAAATTGGTAATTTTTAGTGATTGATCCCATAAATGGCTTGATTGGACTTACTCATATAATAATTTCTCCTCCGCTTGGGTTGCCTTTGTTCTGTTACTTTTGGCACTTAAACTACGATAAAAAAAAACACTATTGATTATAACATAAATGGTCATATAAAACATTGATTTTGTGATTATAATTCATAGTAATAAAATTTTCAAATCGACGTGTCGTTATTAATAACACCATCATTATTTTATTTGTAACTATTGTTCATACTATAGTCACAAATGTTCATTTTTTGTGTCCATCTATTCGTCGCTATTATCATTAGTATTTGTGAAAAAACAAATGGTTGTAATAACTTCACCTATTGTGGTAAATTTTTCGACACAAAAAATAGATATTATGATAAAAAAATGTCACAATATTTTGTTGTTCTGATGAACACTACAAATATCGATTGTGACTAGCTAAGTTGTCACAATTTTTTTTTTTGTGATCGGATATTTTGTAATCCTCTTCATTTAACTTGTACCATACAATATGTTTAAAAAGATTATTTTTATAAATTTATTTCTCAGAAATCGATTAAAGATAAAATAAAAAGAATAAATAAATTCAAATTCTTTATTCTGAAATTAAATGTAAGGTTATTTTTATATATGAAAATAACTTGATGAAAATTACTAAAAACATAGATCAAAACCTAATCATAAATGATCAATTTATTCTAGGTTCAGAAATCATACTAATAACAAATGTTCCATGCATATAATTGAAAAATTCTCAAATCCCAATGATTCTGTTCAAATACATTAATGTTTCTGAAAATTTTATAGAAACATAATAAATATGATAATAGTTCATACTCAAAACAAAAGTATAAGAAAGACGTTCGAAGATCTTCGAGTACTAAACTTTTAAGACCAAATATCTTAAATAAAACTAGAAAAGGGTGAGCTACAGAGCCTAATGGGTCTCTAAAGTGAAAGAATATAAAACAATATTCAACAATTAAAAAATAACAAATATGTATCAAGTTTCTAAAGTAAATAAACGCATGAAGTAATGAATCAATGCCACAGAATGAATGCATGTCCCAAACTCCAAACTCCGGACACATTGGTGGTAAAGTCAACCGATCATAGTAGAAGTAGTTCCCCTTAACTCATCACCTTTATTTCTCTAAACATAGTGTGGTCAAGCCATATTTTCCTCCGTACAATCCCAACCTATGCATATGATTATGCAACCAAATTCACAAATCACATAAGTCTCATTATAGAAATTCGTACTATATATAAAGCACACAGTTCTGATAATCCGAATATTACACGCATAAATGGGATGTACATAGAATCACATAATTTGCAAGGTAACACATAACATAACATCACAATAGAAAAAATAGTAAACTATCAACACGCAGAGAATCTAGCATAAACAGAGAACAGACCTTTAACTGATGAGTCACTAATGTCGATAAGGACGCTTCTCACGATCTGAACTAAGTCCTGGTTTAACCGAATTAGAACCTACTCATAGAAGTTCTAAAATCTAGTCATATTATAAAAGTTTACTATGCAACCTAAATAACATAAAAGAAAACATATGGGTCTCACGTTCAGTAGCCGAATAAGAGGCGAAGGAGGTGGAGGTAAGACGTCTTCCTTAGAATCGATGTCTTCTAAAAAGGTCAATAAAATTCTCATTAAAACCAGGTTCCAAAAGTCCATTAACTAAGAAATAAGAACAATTATTATCAAAATATGGTTTCAGGATTTAATCTGGCCAAACAGACTAAAAAATCAACCTCAGAAATTCGAAAGAGGACAAGGTAGAATCTCTTAAAAAAGTCAACAGATAAATTCAAATTCAACAATCCACAGTCAATGGTCGGCCAAAGGTCAATGATCAAAAGTCAACGGTCAATGGTCAAATGACTTCACAAATGAGGTTATTGATAATTTCATCGATGATGTAACTAATGACATTATCATTGACATCTCAAAGTTGTCGGGTCAAACCAAAGGTTCAAGTAGGGTTTAAATCTAGGTCAGGCCATGGTTCAGGTCATAAACTTAATTTGGTTCTTCCATCGGTTTACACAAACCTTCCCGGTTCGTTCAAAACCACACTCACACTCGAGCCTAACTCCTAGATCCCCCTCACCAGCCCTATACCCGAGCTAACACCATACAAACACCGTTGAACCACCGACCAAAAGGAACCTTAACCCCCCAAAACATTGGTCAACCCCTAGTACTTAACAACATCTAACCACTGCCTATCGGAGCCCCTCCTAAATTCATATTCGTCCAACATTATTCAGCCCCAAACTTCAGAAAAAGACGGTGGTGCAAACCACACTCTCCCACATCGACGACGGTCAGACGACAAGGCAACAACCCAACCCCTTGATACAACCTATGCTCGACGACAATCTTTTAAAAGAAGAAAAACGCGAAGTGACCCCAACTTATCTACTAACAATGATGAAAACAAGGTTTCTCAACACCTCCGCACTCAAAACCATAAAAGTGAGGGATATGAATCGGTCAGCGATCTCATAAACAAACGAGAGAAGGAAATATGAGATTCAACCGGAAGAGAGGTAAGGGGAAAACAAGATAAGGAAGAAAAGGGAGAAAATGGTAGAAAAACAAGACTATAAGAGGGAAAATCATAAGAATCCTATTTTGACTAGGTTTTTTCCACCAAAAATTCCTAAACTATCCCTCTCTAGTTTAGCTTTTTCCATATAAAACCCTCACTTTTTTTAAAACATAAATTCCCCAATTCAAAACCTAGGGTTTTAATTTAGGAATTTACACAAATTAGAGTTTAATAATTGGAGTGAAAAGAGGGAGAATTTTTGTAAGAATTCAATTTTGGAAATTTTGGAATTTCTAGATTTTCTCAGAAAGTCTAGAAAACCTATATTTTTCCTGGGAAAATTTAGGTTCCAACCCGATCCGTTGATAGACCTTACCCGTTGACCGACCCGATCTGACCCATTGACATATTGATGTCAGGGTTGACTATAACTGACGTCAGTGTTCACTAGTGTTGTTGTTAGCGTTGACCAGTACTGACATCATCGTTGACCAGTGTTGAGATCAGTGTTGACCAACATTGATGTCGCGTGTCAAAAGTGCGCGTTCAGTGCAAGTGGACACATCGCAAGTAATAAGTGATAAGTATATTATCGAGTTATCGTCTCCTCAGGGTCCGATATACTTAATATGCTTTCTTCACCTCCTTGTTCTGTAGAAAGATAAAAACACAAATAAGTTGATTTGATTTGTCTAAACTAAAATAACTAGAATAAAAGTAAAAGATTGAAATAGTAGAGAGATATGGGCTAGGATCCAGTTGTGTCGTATTGTGGAATTGATTGACTTGTCTATGTCCAATGCAATTGTATATCTCTGCCTCGGCAACACTTCAGTTTACTGCCTGGGCAGCGATAACACTGTCTGCCGCGGTAATCCCTTGCTCGTGGGCAGACTTTACCAAAGTTCGGCAAAGTGTCCTTGAATGACTCCGCTTATCCCTAAGTCAGAGTGCTGTTGATGACTAGTCCTTGATGATACCTCCCGGCGTGAACCAATTATACTCACCAACCAATCTCACACTTCTTTTAGCCGCTGAAACTCTTAACCTATCCCTAGGCCGAGTTAGTATTTCGCGATTGAAACACCGTACTTATCCCTTTCGTGAATTTAACTCTCCCGAGCTTAGATAAATGGATGATTCACAATATCCTCTCCCGAGCTCAATTGTGAAAACAAAGAATAACAAAGAATAAGCAAACCTTGATAACTTTATTGCATTGAATGAAAGACAAAGTACAATCTCCTCTCACAAATACTCTACAACCTTCACCTAATCCCTAAGAGGGTTTAGAACATGATGGAGAGGAAAGAAACAAGAGTAGGAGTCGGCTCTCTCCCTAGGTATTTCGTGTATTGTACATTGGGTGGCTAGATCTTTATATAGGCTAGACCTAGGGCAAACCTTTCCTAAGTAGAATACAACTTGGAGTAGGGAACAAGTCAAGTACATAATAATAATATATTTCCAAGTTTATATTCGGCTAAGGGGCTTTCCCGCGTGGTCTTCCTTTGGGCTTTTCCTTGTGCTAGCCAGCTCCGATTCATGGGCTTCAAGTCCAGACACGTTCCTTGGATTTTTGTCTTTCCATCGCCTATAATCTTGCTTCCTGTCTTTCTGCTGCTGTCTCGGCATCAGGTCCTGCCTCGGCCTTGTCTCTGCCGCGGCACTGGTTCTCCTGCACAGATATGAAAACGCAGTAAAACGTGCCTTTTTTTTGTAAATATTATCTATATGAGTATAACTTCTAAATATATCACATTGAGTGCATGCATTGGTCTGAGTGGGTGTATATTTGGTAATTAATGCCCATAAAAGGAGTAAAAAATGATAGTGTGTTGAGCACTTATCACACCCCCAAACTCGAACCATTGCTTGTCCTCAAGCAATGCAAACCATCAATTTGCCGAACTTTACTCTCTCTTGGTCTTACATGTCCATCTATTCTCCCCACTATAACTAGGCCTATTCTTAAGTCTTAACCATTCGGTTACCCAAGGGTTTACCTAGGAACAAACTATAGGAATTGTGAGTGTGTGCATTTTTGTGGACAAGTTGATTAAAGGCTTTCTTAGATAAACTCTAAGTTCAAGACAAATAGATGTTGGTTAAGTGTTCTCTTCTTGTTCAAACCCCAAATCTTGAGCCGGTTTCGGGCACCTCAAAGACTTGTGTTTTTCTTTTCACTAAAATCCTTCTTTCTTTTTAATATTCCTTAACACATACTAGAGCCAATTTCGGGCACCTCTAGCATGAAGAAGAGACTTCCTAGAGCCGGTGGTAGGCACCTCTAGTTACTTTCCAAAAATCTAAGTCTTTATCACCTAAGTTCATTAAAAGAATTCCTATAATCCAACAAGTCCCAAAAGTGTTTGAAGTTTAAAGTTCTTCCTATAGTAAGCTTCTAAGTTTTCCTCCTTAAGCATCCTAAGGTTAAGCCCTCTTAACAGAACCTAAACATGGTAAGGAGAAAGATTTCTATAGCCTTAAAGAATAAACTAAGGCAATACTGATGATGAGTAGTGCAAGAGTGTAGGCAATGAATTCAAGTACGGCGGGGAGCATAAAAAATTAAAAAAAAAATCACTGGAATACTCCCTTTTTTGGAAAGGCCGCGGCAGTAGATTGCTGCCTTGGCAGTGAATCTGCACCCCCAAACTCAAACCAAGCATTTTCCTCAATGCTTTATATTTTGAAGGAAGAAACGGCAAAACAGAATATGAATTATGCGCAGCAAGTAAAAACAGTAAAAGCAATTAATATTGAATTAATGGATAAAGAAATTTAAAGCGACTCCGAAGAGCTGCTTGTAACAATTTTCCTCCGTGGCCTTGATGCCAAATGCTTTGTCCTTGGGGAGGGAGATGGTTGCGCCTTTGCTTGCCTCGGCGAATGGACTCGAGTGGGTGGGGTCCTTTGCATCGGGGCTTCTACTTCTTCACCTTCTTCGACATCCGCCATCTCTTCGGTTATCATCACGTTCGTTCCTCCTCCTATTGCAATAGCTCCTCCGGTGTGGTGTGTGCTTGGGCCGACGGCAGTGGAACCTTGGTGCACATATGCATCTATCTCGGCAGATAGACTGCCCATTATAATTGGCGATCTGGGTGGAGTGCTGAAAACGGCTCTCCGCTTGGATGGCCTTCTGCTGACAGACGAGGCCGCGGCAGAGTCTGCCGCCCTAGATGGGCCGGCAGCCTGGTATTGGGGCTGAGGGTCCGGATGGAAGAATGGTCGTGGTCCTCCCGGGGCTGGTGTAGTCTCGGTGTAGGGTACGGCGGTGATGAACATGTTGCTTGGGAACTCCGGGAATTGGACGCCTTGGTCCGGGAAGGCGTGCAGCATCATCTGGGCTAGAGTGCCATTGAAGTCCCGTTGGTACTCCATGTACCCTTGTTGTCGAAGATCCATTGCGGCCATTCGCTGCAAGATTTCTTGGTATGGGTCTGCTTCGACAAAGGTGTGGGCAATACCAGGCATGTCTGCCGTGTACTGGGCCCCGGCAGCAGTATCGACAGTGAACTGCTGCGGCGTTGCCTGGACAGGTTTTGCTTGTGTGATATGCATGACTTTGTGGCAGAAGTCCCTGGTCCATCCCCGTCGTGGGGGCGTGTATTCATTCGTTTCTTCAATGGGTACACCTGCAGAAACACATAAACCCGTAATCAAGCAAGGGAAATACAATGGTCCTCTATCTTTCTTACCGCACTCGTGAATTTCCCGTAGGATTATTTCTCCAACGTTGATGGTCCTCTTGTTGATGATGGATTGGATAAGCACCAATCTCTTGCGATCCACCGTGCTATTGTGTGATGTTGGGATGAGGCGTCGTTTGACGAAGGTGTTCCACATCTTGGCCTCCGGCTTCAAGCTTTGTCTTATTACGGATCCTCGATGGGTACCGGTTTCCCATGGAGTGTTCCCGTAACAAAGATCGTCTTTGATGAGTTCATAGTCCTCGGCAGTGATATCTTCCAAGAATTCGGCATGGATATCACTGTTTGGGGTGAGGCCGTAGAAGTTGTTGATCGTCTCGGCATCGAGCTGGACCGGCCTACCGCGACAGTGAACGAATAGGGAGTCTTTGCTGGGCCCATGAGCGTAGAACTCCCGCACGATTGTGGCGTTCGTTGGGCGGGTTGCAAACAGAAAATTTCCCAATTCTGGTACTTAATTCTGTCATAGAGGTAGTGTTCAATGCCGTAGTTTTCTTCATCCGCATGTTGGAAACCTTGCTCTTCCCAAAGTTGCCTAGCGATGAAAGATCGGTTGAATCGATCTTCAACGTTGGCTGGGGCGAATCTTTTGTATGTAGCCATCAAGATAGAGAGATGTGCGTTCTTGGAGGTTTTTCTTGAAGAGAATCTGGAGATTGTAGAAGGCAGAGAGTAATTGAGAGAGAGATTGTTATGAGTACTAAAGAAAACAAGAAAGTAAGAGTGAATAGTTCAAGAGGAAGGAGTTTCTTATATAGGTCTCGGCCTTGTGACCGTTGAGACCACTAGCCGTTGTAACTGTTTCCTTTTCGGCCGTTTCTTTTTTCTGTCGAGGCAGGAATCTCGGCAGACTAACCGTTACACTGTTCTGCCCGTTGGGACTGCTGCGGCCCTGACACTGTTTTATTGCCTCGGCAGAGTTCCCGCTGTGAACTATTTTCCCTTATTCTTGCTTTTTACTCCTAAATAAAACACACAAAAGAAAAATACTGAAAGCGAAAATAATTAAAAAAATAAAAATAAACTACTAATCCTAATATACTATTTAAAGAAAAGGGGAGAGGTTAGGTTACTGGTGGAGAACATGCAAATGCATCTCCCAAAATTATTTTCTCCCTTAGGCCCAATTTATGTATCAGTTGTGGGCCATTCCTTTTTGCTGTCTGTCCATCCATCTTGGGCTTGATTTTCTTTCCGAATATTCTGCCGAGCAAACTGCCCAGGCAGGATATCTTATTGTCCACTGTGTGGATGACCTTGCATTCCTCTGGATCGTCATATTTCTTTAAGTTGTGGAATGCGTTGAGTTTGACTTGTTGGTCATTGACCCGCATAGTCAACTCTCCTTTTTCCACGTCAATTAATGTGTGTCCCGTTGCTAGAAAGGGTCTCCCAAGGATGATCGGTGCATTGTCATCTGCTTCACAATCAAGGACAAGGAAGTCGGCAGGAAAAATAAACTTGTCAACTCTTACCAGTATGTCCTCAATTTTGCCTTCAGGTTGCACATAGGATCGATCCGCGAGTTGGAGCATCACTGTTGTAGGCTTCGGCCTTCCAATTCCAAGCTTTTGGAAGACTGATCTAGGCATGAGATTTATGCTTGCTCCAAGGTCGCATAGGGCCTTTCCTTCATAACTCTTTCCTATCGCACAAGGTATAGTGAAGCAACCAGGATCTTTTAACTTTTGGTGGCATGCGGTTATGCAGCATTGCCATGCATCCCTCAGTAGCAGCCATTGTTTCAAACTCACCTATTCGTTTTCTCTTTGACACCATGTCCTTTAGGAACTTGGCATAGTTGGGCATTTGTTCAATAGCTTCAACGAATTGTATGTTGATGTGGACTTGCTTCAAGATGTCGAGGAACTTCTTGAATTGTTGATCCTGTTTTTTCTTTTTCAACCTTTGCGGGAAAGGTGGTGGTGGTCTCATTTCCTCCAGGGTTTCTTTAGTTTGAAGTTTTATACCTGGCACCACTGGAATTGTTACTGCCTCGGCAGGCTGCTCAGGCGCTGCAGTGCTTGCTGCTGGGGCAGTGTTGTCAGCTTCAGTTTGCTCAGCCTCTTCTCTTGCTTGATATGCTGATTGAGTTTGGCTCTCTGGGATCTTCTCCTTCACCTGTAGACCACTCCGCGTAGTGATTGCCTTACATTGTTCATGGCTTATTACCTTAGCAACTTCAGTATTGCTAGGTAGGCCTCCTTGTGGTCTAGTGTTTATGCATTGAGCAAACTGCCCAACCTGAGTTTCCAACGTTTTTATGGCCGCTTCTTGATTTTGCAGCCTCATCTCAGTCCTATTCATGAAGGCATCTGTCCTCTTGATGAAATTACTATTTTCCGCCATGTATGACTCAGTTTTCATCATGAAGGCCTTTAGCGTGTTTTTTAATGAACTTACCGATTGTTGCTGCATCTGCTGCTGCGGCATCGGCTGTTGGACTTGCTGCTGCGGCATCGGCTGCTAAAATCCCGATGTTTGGGTGATTGGGTTTAAGGCATTGTTTGGGTTACTCCATGATAGGTTTGGATTCTTCTTCCATGAGGGTTTGTATGTGTTGGACATCACATTGTTGCGGTTGTAGTTCCCAACATACATACCAGTTTCTTGATTCATGCAGTTAGAGGAGCTGTGGTTACCTGCACATAAGTCACAGTATGAATCAATTACCTTGACCTCACGGGTATTGTGTTGTAACTGTAGGTTTTGCACCATCTTGGTAAGAGAGGCCAATTGTGCTGCCACTGAACTTGATGAATCTAATTCATGTACCGTGGCTTGGCGTCTTACTCCTCCTCGCCTAGATGTAGGACACTGAAAGTCATTCTTTGCAAGTTTGTTTAATATTTCAATAGCTTCCTCAGGTGCTTTGTCCAGGAGTGTTCCGTTTGCCGAGGCATCTAACATCATCCTTGTCGGGGCATTCGTGGCATTGTAAAACATTGTCACTTGTGTCCATAAGGGAAATCCATGCAGCGAACACTTGTGCAATAGCTCTCTGTAGCATTCCCATGCCTCGTACATTGGTTCGTCTTCAGCCTGTCGAAAAGAAGTAATTTCATTACGGATTCTATCATATAGATTAGTAGGATTAAAGCGAGTAATGAAATCACGGCAAAGTTCACTCCAGGATCCAATAGATCCTGCTGGAATGCTATTTAACCAAGCTTTCGCCCTATCCCTCAATGAATAAGGGAATAGCTTTAATCGCAAGACATCTTCATGGACTCCTTGGATTTTGAAAGAGTTGCAGATTTCCATGAAGGATTTGAGGTGTTGCCTTGCGTCTTCAGTTGCAGACCCACCAAATTGTCCAATTGTATTTAACATATTGAACATAACGGGTTTTAGTTCAAAATGGGCTGCTTCAATCTCTGGTGTAACGACTCCTGGGTTTAATCCGTTTAAGTCCTCTTCCAGGAAGTCCCTGACAGTGAGTTGCCGTAGCCCAGGTGGCGGCGGAAGTACTGCATTGCCGGCAGGTAAGTTTTGTCCTGCCAGGTGTTCTGCCATGGCTCCTTGGATCTGTCTCCTCAACCTTTGCCTTGTTCTTTCGATCTCTAGATCTAATTCGTACAAGGGGTTGGTTGGATTGGCCCTGGTCATACACCAAGAAAAACAAAAGTAAAATAAAAACAAAAATAAAAATAAACAAGAAAATAAAGAAAACAAAATTTAGTTGCCAGTCCCCGGCAACGGCGCCAAAAACTTTTCGCGTGTCAAAAGTGCGCGTTCAGTGCAAGTGGACACATCGCAAGTAATAAGTGATAAGTATATTATCGAGTTATCATCTCCTCAGGGACCGGTATACTTAATATGCTTTCTTCACCTCCTTGTTCTGTAGAAAGATAAAAACACAATAAGTTGATTTGATTTGTCTAAACTAAAATAACTAGAATAAAAGTAAAAGATTGAAATAGTAGAGAGAGATGGGCTAGGATCCAGTTGTGTCGTATTGTGGAATTGATTGACTTGTCTATGTCCAATGCAATTGTATATCTCTGCCTCGGCAGCACTGCAGTTTACTGCCTGGGCAGCGATAACACTGTCTGCCGCGGCAATCCCTTGCTCGTGGGCAGACTTTACCAAAGTTCGGCAAAGTGTCCTTGAATGACTCCGCTTATCCCTAAGTCAGAGTGTTGTTGATGACTAGTCCTTGATGATACCTCCCGGCGTGAACCAATTATACTCACCAACCAATCTCACACTTCTTTTAGCCGCTGAAACTCTTAACCTATCCCTAGGCTGAGTTAGTATTTCGTGATTGAAACACCGTACTTATCCCTTTCGTGAATTTAACTCTCCCGAGCTTAGATAAATGGATGATTCACAATATCCTCTCCCGAGCTCAATTGTGAAAACAAAGAATAACAAAGAATAAGCAAACCTTGATAACTTTATTGCATTGAATGAAAGACAAAGTACAATCTCCTCTCACAAATACTCTACAACCTTCACCTAATCCCTAAGAGGGTTTAGAACATGATGGAGAGGAAAGAAACAAGAGTATGAGTCGGCTCTCTCCCTAGGTATTTTGTGTATTGTACATTGGGTGGCTAGGTCTTTATATAGGCTAGACCTAGGGCAAACCTTTCCTAAGTAGAATACAACTTGGAGTAAGGAACAAGTCAAGTACATAATAATAATATATTTCCAAGTTTATATTCGGCTAAGGGGCTTTCCCGCGTGGTCTTCCTTTGGGCTTTTCCTTGTGCTAGCCAGCTCCGATTCATGGGCTTCAAGTCCAGACACGTTCCTTGGATTTTTGTCTTTCCATCGCCTATAATCTTGCTTCCTGTCTTTCTGCTGCTGCCTCGGCATCAGGTCCTGCCTCGGCCTTGTCTCTGCCGCGGCACTGGTTCTCCTGCACAGATATGAAAACGCAGTAAAAAGTGCCTTTTTCTGTAAATATTATCTATATGAGTATAACTTCTAAATATATCACATTGAGTGCGTGCATTGGTCCAAGTGGGTGTATATTTGGTAATTAATGCCCATAAAAGGAGTAAAAAGTGATAGTGTGTTGAGCACTTATCAATTGACGTCAGCATTGACAAATGCTGACGTTTAGTGTTGACTTTTTCCGAACCGAGCTTACTTTATGTTTTTTGACGTCTTGAATCCGATGATGCTATCCTTTTTTCGAAATTCGAAACCAAAGTGTTGTTTTTAAGGTTTTTTATTACGAATTTTTAATTAGAAGGTTACTTTTATTAGAATCAAAAATTGGTTTATTTTCTAATATTGGTGACGTATATTCGGATATCGAGTTTCTTCTTCCTCCTTCTCCTCCTAGTTGACTTCCTATTTCTAAGACTTTGAGACCCGTAAATGAATTTTCTTTTATATTTATTTGGTTATTTCTATTTAGTGGCATAGTAATGTTACTTACATAAGTATTACTCGTAAGTTCTGTATCTGTTCGACCTATTGTTAGGAATGAGCCCAATAGACGTCATTCTCGACGTTAAGCTACCTTCCTAAGGTGTGTCTCTCCTGAAATCATTTATATACTTTTGTGTGTAGAATCTATTTGATTATATGTATCATTGTTGTCTTGTTGGACTATGTTTCTGAATCATGTTATGTTATATCATGCTCTGTGATTTATGTGTTTAGATTTATTGGAAATGAAATTTATGAAAATATCGGAAGTATTATTATGCATGCATCTTGTTAAATATTAAGGTATGCATTCAAACTCAGATATCATATCATGACATTGCATTGGGTTGGGTATTATGTTCAGGGAAGTTCAATAATATCACCTTTAGGTGAGTATCACTTCGGATCAGTGGCTCCACATTTGGGTCGAGTTATCACTTCGGATTAGTGGGTTCACCTTCAGGTCGAGTTTCCACTTCATATAGTGATAATGGAGTTAGAGTGATTCAGGGGAACCTACTCTTCAGATGGTGTTGGTGATGGTTACATGGCATTCAGACATTGTATCATATGATTTTTTCATGTTATGTGATATGCATTATGTTGTTGTGATTATGCTATGTCTGCACACTAGAGATACACTAAGCTCTCTAGCTTACACCCTTTCTGTTTTAGATACTCAGACTTAGGCTACGATACTTGGAGGACTCTTATTTTAGAACTTCTATGTATTTTTTAAACATTTCAGACTTAATAAACTTTATTTTGGATATTTACTCTTGTATTGGATGTTGGAGTTTTATATTGGACATTTTTCAATATTTCAAACATTTTTGGTTTAATTGATTTTCTCAGATTCCGTATTTTGTTATGAAAACACTAACTTGAGTTACAACTTTTCCATACTTGATTCCTAAGTTTTAATCTAAAAGATTAGGTTAAAAATAGGGGTTACACGTGACATGTAGGAACAATAATCGTTCCCTTAACCACTGAGACAAGATGGTTCATGCACTTTCTATAAATTTCTAAATGATCTTAAAGTTTCAGAAAATTATTCTTTTAATTTCTTCCATTAGGGCTGTAAACGAACCGAACGAACACAAACGAGGGTGTGTTCATGTTTGTTCATTTAACTTTAACCGAAAAAATAAACGAACACGAACATTAACGAACACAAAATTTCTTGTCAATGTTCGTTCGTTAAGGTTTGTAGCTTGTTCGTGTTCATTTATGTTCATTTGTTTAAATGATAAACGAACTTAAATGAACGAACATAAACGAACGAACATATATAATATGTTAAATATTTAATATTTTAGATTAATTCGATTAATTCAGTTAATTAACTGACTTTAAACCGAATTAATCGACAATTAAAATTAAATAAAACTCTTAATTATTAGCTTAAACTTAAAATTTAACTAATTAACCAATTTTGTTTTGGTTCGATCGGTTAGGTCAGTTTAATAGAACAATGAACACCCCTAGTTTATAACAAGAAAGTTTTTAACGAGTCATAACATAAGACTTCTCAACTCGAGTAACTCAAATTTTTTTTGACTCGACTTGACTTGATTTAATTCTCACTCTTACACATATTTGAATAAATTTAAACGAACGAATATAAACGAACATAACTGAAAGAACATAAACGAACGAATTACCGAACGCTCACGAACATAAATGAACGAACGAGCCCTTTGTTCGTGTTCGTTCATTCAATTAAACGAACAAAAAATATTGTTAATGTTCGTTTGTTTAATAAATAAATGAACAATTTATTGAACGTTCGGTTCATTTACAACTTTATCTTCTTTTTTTGAATTTAAATGATTTTAATATTTCTAGAATAAAGTGTCATATTTGGACTCCTCAACCTAGAGTATGAGAATTTCAGGATGGATCCGGAAGAAGACATTGCAAAGATGTTTGATCGCTTCACCACATCACCAATGAACTTAAAAGCTACAGAGAGATCATTTCGGAAGTGAAGCTTGTTCAAAATCTTATCTACTCCCTTCCTAAGTCATGGGACTCAAAAAGGACTTCCATCATCAAAGCCAAGGATCTGAAGACCCTCAAGCTTGATAAACTCATGGGGTAACTCCTCACACACCAAATTATGATGAAATGGAGAGAAGAGGAGAAGAATAAGAAAAAGATAAGATCGACGGAGAATAAGAAGATAGAGCTTGGTGTAAATGTCAACACCATAGCTCTTAAATAATCTAAGTGCATTCACCTTAAAAATAACCTTAAAAATTCACCCAATTCTTCATGGACTTTGCTCGATTCTTAAGGAACAACATGAAGAAATCTTCAAAGCACGAATCAAAGAAGAAGATGAAAAACTCCCACAATAACTACAAAAAGGTATCATATTTAAAGAAGAAAGCATATTTGGCCACATGGAGTGATGATGACTCCATCAAAGATGAGGTAGCTCACCTATACCCTTAATAAGGGGTAGGTAGCTTCTAACTCTCAAAATTTAAATTCTTATACTTTTGATGAGTTGCAAGAAGCTTATGATAAATTGGCTTTTGAGAAATGCCCCTAGATTTATAAATGAAAAATGTTTTAAAAGTATTTGGGTCTCAAAAGGACTAATCACTTCAATTGAAAAGGATGAAATTGAAAAATAGATTCCTAAGGGGACTAAAATTTGTGCTACTAATGTCAAAGGATCTAAAGTAATTTGTACATAAAAATTACTTGATTGTTTTATTTTAGGTGTGATGGAGGTTTGAGCAAACAAGTGCAACATTAAGGGGGAGCTCCATACACACTAAGAGAACACTTGAAGAAGGAAGGCTTCACATCCTACCTTTGATTCAAGTGTGGTAAAAAAAAATTGTTGAATTTTTTTTATTTTTTATTATTCTTTTAATTCAACTAAGATATCATATTTGTTGGACTAGCCATTGTTTGATGCCTTGAGTAAGGGAGAGCTTTTTGTTTAAAAAACGTATTCTTTGCATTTGATTTCAAACTTGTTTTAATAATTGACATTTTTAAACACTCTCCTATGTTATGAGCTTTAAAGATTTTCAAACTTTGTTTAAACCATTTTTGATATAAAAAAAGGGGAGAATGTTGTGAAAAATTATTTTTAAAATGTTTCAATTGAATAAGATGAAACTTTAAATGACTTTAAATCTTTAATTCTCTTATTGAAGTTTTATTTCACAAAGGGTGAGTAATCTCAAAAACAAATTTTCAAGTTAATTTTATTATATCAAAAAGAGGGAGATTGTAGAACTAATGTTTTGACATAATAATTGAAAATAGTTTTGAACTAATTTGAAAAGATTTCAAAAATGGTTTTAAGTCCAAACAACTTGAAAATAAGTTTGAGACATTTTCTAACGTCTTTATGAAAAAACCAACGGCTAGGAGCCGTATCAAAATGGACTTTAGCTGTTTCGATACGCAGAGCAAAGCGTTTCAATACGCCTTATAAGTTTTTTGATATCAGTCATTTATTGCAGATCCAATGACTATTTCTCAAAGTGACAGTATCGAAACGACTACCACGCGTTTCAATACCACAAGCACCAAAAACAGAAATTGGCTTGGAAATCAACTCCAAACGGCTCCAAATCAATCCCAACGGTCATCAACGCTAGAAGATCAATTGGAATGATAAAAAGAATTCCCAAGCATCATGTAGAGACTAATGCTTCCATTTTAACAACAATATGATCAAAGATATGTCTTAGAGCTTAAATCTTATCTTTCGGTAGACAACACTTATGAGTTCAATGTATATGTATGCTCAAGTGTATTAGGATTGGGTGAGAGATTAGATTGCAAACATTCTCCTTATTAGAAGGATTACAAGTTTGCTTAAGTTTTTCTCTTTCTTGAGAGGGTTCCCAAAGTTCGAGTTGTGAACTTTGGATGCTTCATTCGGGAATTGAATCAAGGTTGTAAAGTTAGTCCTTTAGCCTCAAAAGGACGAAATTCTTAGTGAATTTGGGGAATCATTAATGGGAAGCTAAGGTATGTAGTGGATGTAGGACTTGGTTTAGAAGTCTAAACTACTCTAAATTCTTTTTTGTTCATTGTTTATATTTTGCTTCCATCATAAACCACTCAAATTGTCACTTCTCCACCACTTGGAAAGTTTAATTGGTTGTGCTTTGAGCCCATTCAAGCCTAACACTTTACCCTAAGAAAAATAGGTAAAATGCAAGGTTAGTCCTTGCACTTCTTAAGGTTCACAAAATAACCACAAAACTTTACCAATGTGACGAAAAGGTCCCTTAATATTGTAAATAAGTACCAAAATTTTAGATTAAAACATTTTACTCCCTAATTAAAATTTAAGATTTCAACACAAATTTTCCTAAATTTTTAGGGTTTCAAAAATTAAGGATTTCAAAATTTATTTCCTTATTGGGGAAAAAAATTGGGGTGTTACATAAGGCTAGAATGCCAACATGAAAAGTGATACACCCAAGCTCAAACTAGTTGGTTATTGATATTTTTCACTCTCGTTACCACACCAAACAGTCTCGAGTTGCATACAACCTTTAGATCTCTCAAATCTGATCAAAGAATTCTTGATCGTCATCTTCGAATTTAAGTTCCCCGTTAATCGTTGCATCATGGTATTGTTGATATTCGGATACTAAATAATATATGTTGCTCTCGGACTCTGTGAATTATATTTCTTTCATTCCCTCACTGTGTAACTGTGCAGGAAAGCCTTCCTCATGAACATATCAGTGAATTGCTAATTCGCTCGCCTGAGCATCTCTTGAATGGAGGTTGAGTTGCCAAAAAAGGTAGATGACATGGATAAGATACAAGGAGGATTATTGCAGACAATCTTTCATTTTTTTCAATGGAGTTCTTGTTGAAATTCCCATAGCGTCAAAAACCTACAATTAATGGGCAAATGAAGAAAAGTGACAAGATTTAAACGTCGAAAAAGGTTGTTGAGGATGACGCCAAATTTGATGGAGGCTTGTAACAGAATAAGAATTAAAGAAATAAGTTTCAGAAATAGAATAGAGTAGATTTTATAAGAGAAACATTTTTCTTTTCATTGATAAAATAATTTTCTTAGCTTGTACAATTCTCTAATAACAAGGGTGTACAATTTTAGTTATTCATTCACAATTGGCTTAACAGATTTCTATTTTAGATACTTTCTTCTCTTGCTGGGCCATTAGTCTTCAACCCACTAAACCTTTCTTCTTTTGTTTTATTGTTTAATCCAATCCACTAATGCTAGTCAGCTGGGATAACAATTCCCTCACGTGCCTTTTTTAATTGAATTACTTCACCCTTAATTTTTCTCGATTCACCTTTAACAATCCCTAAATCCATTAAGATCCTCAATTCCTCCTCATGATATCCTAAATTCTTCGATTTCCTTTCAAATTTATGAAATTTTCTCCCTCTTCAGCAGATCCTTGTCTCCAAGATTGAAACTTGAGAACTGAGCTTTGAGCACACTTTAATCCTCCTAAGTAGCATTTCGACCCTAAAATTACTCCAATGAATAAGAAGCTGAGTTACAACCTTGTTCTGACGTTTAACCATCCTTTTGTCGAGTACTATAGTAGGATAAACCTTTATTTGTCCGTCTTCATTTATCTCTAAAGGCTCCATTGAGGTCACGTTCTTTTTTCCTAATTTTTTTTTTCAATAAACTGACTTGAAAGATAGTGTGGAGTTTCGAGAGAGTTAGTAGTTTCAGTTTATAAGCCACTGACCCAACTTTTTGTATGACTTTGTAGGGTCCATAAAACTTGGCAGCTAACTTCAGGTTCTTCCTCAGGGCAATGGAGGACTATGTTCCTCATGTACATTGTTCACTTTAGATTCTAAGTTTCATGCTTGATAAGAAATCTTATATTCATATAATGCCTCAAAACGGGTGATCATAATGGTTGTATAGTGGTTAGTGTTGTACCATCACTCGACTTGGGGTAAGAACTTGACTCAATCTTTGAGTTTTAAGAAGCACATGCTTCTGATATACTATTCTAGACATTGGTTTAGTCTCTCACTTTGGCCATCTATCTCTGGGTGATAGGTAGTGCTAAAGTGGATACTAATTCCAGATTATTTTATTAGTTCTTTCTAAAACAAGCTGATAAAATTCTATCCCTGAAAATATCGTAGAAGGACCATGTAACTTATAAACCTAATTCAAGTAGGCTCTAATAGACTCCAAAGTAGTATAGGGGTGTGACAAACTTAGAAAATGCTCATATTTAATGTATTTGTCAATGATTACCAGCATATAATTACTCCTCATTAAAGTGAGAACCCCTTCAATAAAAACCATGGTTATGACCTCCCAAGCTTTTCTAGGAATAGGTAAGGGCTGCAATAGGCATGGCTTATATGTTCTTTCCCTTATTCTTTTGACATACTTCACACTTCTAAATATATTATTTGGTCATGTTCTTCATTTCAGGCCAATAGATTTTTTTTATTCTTTGGTATGTAACTTGGATACTAAAATACCCTCTTTATGAAAAATCTTGAAATTCCTGTATTATTTGCAGTCTGAGATTTCTTATGCTTCCCAAATAAACTTTCATGTCAAACCTCAGTATTCCTTTTGACCAGATCTAACCTGCTTTAGACTCTAGAAGTAAGTGTAGTCACATTTAGACTCAGACATTCAGGTTCCTCCTCTTTCTGTCTTTATAATACATTTGCTATCAAATTAGTCCTCCTTTTTCTGTAGTGTATAGTATAGTGCAGCCCTAACAATTTGATCAGTCTTTTTTTTGAATTATAGTTGTCAGTTTCTGTTCTAAAAGGAGCTCCAAAACTTCATGGTCTTTTTTAATTATAAATGAATTCCCTTATAAATAGTGTCTTCACTTGCTCACTGCCATTAAGATGACCATGTATTCCTTCTCAGATATAAAGAGATCTGTCTCTTTAGGAGCCAATATCTTACTTAAATAAACTATAGGCCTTGCATCTTGTGACAACAACCCCCGATATCAGTTTCTAAGCAAAAAGACTTATTGAAATTTAAAAGTGTTAGGACTGGAGCTTTACACATAGCTTCCTTTAATCTCTCCTAAGCTATTTTGGACTCCTTTGACCATTTGAATCAATATTTCTTGAGCATATTAGTGATTGGTCTATGATCTCTCCATAATTTCTCACAAACTTTCTGCAATAATCAGTTAAGCCCAAAAACCCTCTCAAAGATTTAAGTGTTTTGGGAAAATGCAAATTTTTCATAACTTTAATCTTGGTAGGGTTAGTAGTTAATGAGGTGACCAAAATAATTCACATGCTTTTTGCAAACAAATTTTTTTTTTCAAAATTTTCATCACCTTCTTCAAATGCTTTCCATGCTTCTCCAAGATAGTGTTGTAGATTAAGATGTCACCAAAAAATATCAATACAAATTTTCTTAAATATGGATCAAAAGTTTCATTCATGAGGGTTTAGAATGTGGCTGATGCATTGGTCACTCCAAAGGGCATCACTCTAAATTCATATTGTCGTTGGTGTGTCCCAAAAATTGTCTTATAGACATCCTCCTTCTTCACTCTAATTTGATAATATCCAAACCTAGGTCAATCTTTGAGAAATATTCAATTCCCTTAAGTTTATTCAATAGGTAATCCACCATTATTATTGAAAATTTGTTTTTCTCTATGATAGAATTTTGATGCATGTAGTCAACACAAAATCTACAACTTTTTTCTGTTTTCTTGACTATCAAACATGGTGCAACAAATGGGCTCTTGTTGGCCTGTATCACTGAATTTGTCAATATTTTAGTGATTTATTTTTTAATTTTAATCTTCTGGTGATATGAAAACCTGTAGGGTCTAAGGTTGATAGTATCAGTTCCTGATTTGATTACAATGGCATGATCATGAGGTCTCACCAGGGGTAATCCTTTTGGCTCTGAAAAGCATCCTTATATTCTTCCATAATAGGATATAAGAGTTGTGGCACCTCATTCCTTCCTTTCTTCCTCTTCTTCTAGACTCAACATATAAATTTCTTTAAAATATTTTGAATCCTTGTCTCTCAATCTCATCATTCTCTTCTCTATTATCATTTTAACATTAAAAAAAAATTTCTTCCTTAATCTCCATTTTAAAATTCAGTGTCATTTTTTAAAGTCCATCATTATAGAACTATACTTGCTCATCCAATCTATATCAAAGATCATATCACTATCTCCAAAATTCGAGATCCTAAAACATGTACAAAGTCTTGTCCTTGAATCTTACACGTCAACTGATTAATCATAGAAGAGCTGTAGAGTTTTTCACCATTGACAACAATGATGTCTAGTGGATGAGTGTGCACTAGTTCCATTCCCTCCTTAGCCCAACTAAGAGTGACAAAACTATGAGTGTTGCCACTATCAACCAAAATACTTAACATTTTTCTCCTAATGGATCCTAGAATCCTCAATGTATTGAATCTCACATTTTCAATTAGAGTATTCGTAGAGATTTTCAATTCTTCTTCTCTAGGTTTCTCCTCCTCCGATTCTTTTTCCTCTTCTTGATCTTCTTCCTCATCATCCTTCTCTTTCATTAAATGAATAAACAACCTTGCATAAATGTCCTAGATTATATTTTTCTTCACGCTTACAACAAAGATTATAAGATCTATTGTATTATTTAAGTGTTTGTTTGTTCCCCTGCATATTGCTTGTAGTCTTAGAACTGGTCCCTGATATTTGGTTATGTTTTGTTGTCCACTTGAATTGTATCCTCTGATAAGTGGTCCAATGATCTTTCTCAAATATGTCTGAATATCTTCTAACCTGGTCTCGATCTGAGTCATTTTTCTCTCTAACGAACTCTTATCCACCACCTTCAGGTCTTTCAACTGCTACTGCAAGGAGGTAAAGTCAACATTATCCATCAGTTGTTGAGTTTTTTTAGGTCTTCCCAATTTGTTGGATCAAAAAAATCGGCTTTATTACCAATAGTAACAGTATCAGAATTAAAGAAATAAGTTTCAAAAGTAGAATAGAGCATATTTTAGAAGAGAAACATTTTTATTTTCAATGATAAGATAATTTGCTCAGCTTGTACAATTCCATAATGACAAAAGTGTACAATTTCGGTTATTCATTCACAATTGAATTAACGGATTTTCATTCCAGATACTTTTGGGCCATTAGTCTTCAACTCACTAAGCCTTTCTTCTTTTGTTTTTTTGTTTAATCCAATACAATGATGTTGGCAATGCAACGATGTTGTCTGAATCCTAATCAGTTGAGATAATAATTCCCTTACGTGTTATTTCTAGTAGAATTAATTCACCTCAATTTCACTCGATTCACCTCTTTCAATCCCAAAATTTTCTGAGATCCCCAATACCTCCTCATGATTCCCCAAATTCATAACAAGTTTGTTGAGGGTGGTGGAGACGGTGGGAAGAATGGTGGATCCAAGGTTAGGTTGATGGGCTTGACTTGAAAAAAGGGAGAAAGTGATAAAATAGCATGCCATCGTATGAAAGTGATATAAAAGTTGATGACTGTAATAAAAGCTTTAAAAGTTCAATAATCATAATAAAAACGCCCTAAAAGTTTAGTGACTACCAATGGAGTTTACTCATTTAATATTTACCCCAATTCACTTATTTTAAGTTCAATTTTCTTCCCTTTTTTAAACTCAAAATTCATTATTACAAAAATGCTCCTAATAATCTCATATTTGAACATTTCATAAAAATATGCAAACACTCCAATATATTCTCATATTTCTTTGTAACATAAGAGAAGACAGGTTGTTAATGAGGGGCATAGGTTTTGACAAGTAGGAAATGAATGAAATATGGGCTACAAAATTACCAAAATGCAGTTTGTTAAAAACTTCAGCTCATACATCCGGAATAGGTTTCTCTTATAAAGAGGGAGGTAAACTCACCATGCAAATGTACTACTAACTAAACTCAATGAATAGGAGGAGAAAACCTCGTATATTAATGAAAGAAACTATGATATCTGTACATATAAGCCAACTTTTAAGAATTTACCAATGTAAGACCTAGTTGACACAATGGTCATATTGGCACAGACAATTAGTGCTCGAAAATTAGAGCCGAGCCATCACCATTTGAGAAAGAAACTACATTGCTCTGTGTAGGGATAGCAGTTCTAGAGTTTGAGTTATTTGCTTCACTTTCTCCCTATATCAGAAAAAAATGCAAAGCCATTTTACGTTATCAAAGAATAGTCAAGAAGCCTGAAAACAAGTTTAGTTGTTGAGAAACGCACCTGTTGCACCGGGATTAGAGACTCCCGAGGTTTCTTGGGAATATCTCGCAGTGTTCCCTGCGTGAAATTCAATTGTTTTAAACTCAAAATATGTAGCTTGCAGAACGTTCAGCAGAGGAGGAAAGTAGTTAATTAATGCACGTCATAATGCAAAGGCAGGAAAGCATATTTAAACATAAATGCTACTAAAGTGACAGTGCCCAAAACCTTAAAATGCAAGATTGAAATACTGGAAAAATGTATACAACAGGGGAGGATTTAGGGAGAGGGATTGAAAACCCCATATTTGAATACTTTTTACCCCTCCCAAACAGTGAAACTGTCATGTGAGAACAATACCTTTCTTGATGGAAACTTCTGTGCATGGATATTGAGCTTTTTATTTAGAAAGTTAATTGAAATTATCCCAACAGAGAATCTTCAACGTGCAGTTAAAAGTGATTTCCTCATAAAACTAACCAATATATTTAAAGAACAATGATGGAAAACATAGCAAAAGAATCATGGGAACAAAATTTCTCAATTGTAAATAACAAGCATGGACAAAATGAAGATAGGCAAAGTTTCAATCATGGCAGACACACCAACCTTGTTTGCCCAGAAAAGTCCACAAGCATTGCATAGAGACCTTGGACCAGATGGGCCACGTCGCATCATTGGGGTGGACTTTGAGCTGATGCCACAATGTGTACATCTGGGCAAGTGTGAAAATGACAATATATTGAGATTTACCAGGAAATGTAAAAATGATGCTAATAACTAATAAAAAATATATATGAGAAATCCAGTGCAATGCATACAAACTTAAAAAAGAAAACATTTATCAGATCTTCAGAAAAAGAAAAGGAAAAGAATAATACTCTGGAAGATGGTGCAAAACTCACATAGCATCTGCTGGGTTATCATCATCCTGTGAAGAAACCCAGCTGTCACCTCCCTCGGACTTCTTGGAAGATTTGGCAGATGTAAATTGACCCTTATTACGCTGCATCCTGGTGCACTCAGAGAAATCAGAAACATGAACTTAAGGATAGACCATCTCTAATGAGTTATCTAGATCTCTTTTCAGTAATAAAACATGCTAAATTTTAAGAATTCAATTCCATCAACTCCATTTTATATATGTTCTTTTTCTAAATATGCTGTTAATCATTATTTAAAATCCCCTAAAAGGATACAAAGGGTATCATCTCCCATTAATCCGCAAGGTTCTATTGAAGCACCCACATCAGGCCAATTAAGCCTAAGGGAAATAGAATTCTATGCAAATGCTATTGTTTGAAATCTTTAATATACTTCCCCCTTCAACAGGACCCTTATTGCACTTCATCCATTTCTGTACAGAAGAAGTATGACTAGCTGAAAAACGGTTTAAACAGACTGAACATGTTGAAATTACCCGACTAACAGTTTAACCTTTTTATTTTCACTTTAAGATACAAGTCCCCAGAATCACAAATATTTTTGGATATAACAAACTATTAGTGGATTGGAACTGCATTACAATACAGCATCCTCACTAAAAGCATGTCTATCAGGGCTATACCAGCCTGCAGCTACACCTATTTATCCACCCTTTAGAATTGGATGATAATTTATTTTTATTCTCCTAGTGCAGAAACTCATATAAATGATGTATTCAATAAAATCAAAAGAAAAAAAAAAGGCGATTAAAAAAAGATACAAAAATTATGATAAACCAGTATATCTGACTTTCTTATCAAAGCATTCCTTACTTAAAGTCCTAATTCATAGTAATTCCTCAAAACCTTTAAATTCAGTTTTCAAAGAGCAAAGTACTGACTTTCCTAGTTCAAAATTTGACAAACATATCCAGCTAAAATAACTGCATATAGGGAAGAAAATGCCACCTGAGAGCAACTTCTTGACGTACACTATATCTCACTTTCTTATCAAAGCATCGCTCTTTTCTCTTCTGACGAAACCTATCTAAAGAGGCTGCCCTATGCGGTTGATTAGATCCTCTAGGGAAGTCCAAACCAACCTAAACAGGAAAAAGAATAGGTAAGTAAATTAAAGATTAAAAAAAGAGAAACCCAAAATTCAAAATTCAACAAATTTAAGAGAATTACCTTTTGGTTCTGAGCAGACATTTCAACACTATGGGGACCTGAAGTCAGTTCACATCCACCAAGAAGTAATAATACAGCATGGAACTGCAAAATTACCACATAAAAAGATTTTTAAGTTGCATTTTTGGTTCAATAACTCAAAACAAGAAGCAACGAAATCACATCACTCTAAATTTACGCCATCAACATTTGTTTCTTCAAAAAAAATCCTAAATGGCCTAATTGACAACAGCTGTTAAGAGAAAAGAAGAAGAAGAAGAAGATTTACCTTCTCGGGAGTAATAGCATCGAATACGTAGACCTGACCACGAAACGAGAGAGTGAGTTGGCTGGCACCGTCGACTCGTTGAACGACAGCCAAGTCAGGGGCGGAAGTGACGTAGATGGGATCGGCGGAGTCGTCATTTATTGCGACGCCGTCTTCGAGGTGATGAACGTCGTAACTAACGGTTTGGTGGTTGTCGGCGGGTGCCAAGGCGGAAACATCGTTGTCGGCGATCTTGCCAGGGATGTTCATGGGCTGAGACTGTCCGTACATTGAGGGAATCGAGGGTGTTGAAGCATTACAACGAAACAAAGGGGGGAAATATATAACCCTAATTCAAAAATGTATTAGGGGGTTTATGAGGAGAGATTGAAAGGGAATATATGTCTGAGTGAACTGTGTTAGAGTTGGAGCCGAGGACAGTACTTGTTATTATTTGGGTAAATTACATTACCAGTCACTAATGTTTAACCTTTGTAAAGATTTAGTCACTAAATAGTAAAACACTTCCATTTTAATTTTGGACTTTGGGGATTAATTAGGATACTGGATTATTAAAACATTTACGGTAAAATGACGTGGCATCATAATATTGATGTAGGAATTAAATAATTTTATATTAAAATTATGAATTTTACCAATCTTCGGTCATCGTCGAAAGTTATTATTCTTTAATATTTTTTCGATCACCTATACATCGATAAAACTGTCTTATATTTTATCACTTTTTTAATTTAAATTTTTTTAATTTTTTCTTTAAAATTTATGTAATTAAATAAAATGTTATATTTTTTGGGTTTGGATGTTTTCTCGCGGTTTCTGAAAGAAGACCGCTTAACATGCTGTTAAAATAAAACTAATATTTGAGAACCGTTTGATTTCACTAAAACAAATATAAACCGTCCGATTAAAAAAAATTCAAATGTCACTCGGTTAACTGAGTAATTTTAAATTAAGGTAAAATTGGGTAATAAGTTTGGTACCTACCGTATTTATTACGTTTTGCGTAATAAACTATGTATAATTTGTAATGATTTATGTACCTACTAAAATTCTTATCGTTCTTGTAATAAATTATGTTTTCTTATAGGAAAATATATATGTACATAAATGCTTACCCTAAGTTGAGCAATTTTGAATTTGGAAAAGATCTTATAATAAATACAGTACCTGCCGTTTTTATTACGTTTTGTGTAATAAACTATGTACAATTTGTAATAATTTATATACCTATTAAAATTCTTATCGTTTTTATAATAAATTAGGTTTTCATGTAAGAAAATATATATGTACATAAATTTTAACACTAAGTTGATCACTTTTGAGTTTGGGTGGTCTCTTGTAAGAAATAGGGTATCAACCGTTTTTATTATATTTTTTATAAGAAACTATATACAACTTGTAATAATTTATGTACCTATTAAAATTCTTATCGTTTTTATAATAAATTCGATTTTCATGTAGGAAAATATGTATGTACATAAATACTTACCTAAAGTTGAGCTCTTTTGAGTTTGGGTAAGATCTTGAAAGAAATACAGTATGATGTGAGCACATTTTCGCCAGCACTTGATGTTGATCCGGAAGTCTTGCCTTTAGGACCAATTACTCGATCTAAGGCAAAATATTTCAGGGAAGCACTTTTCTTTACTTGTACCAACATGTCTAATTCATTTGATAATATTTGTGCCTTAGGAGATAAGACTTTTAATGTGTTACATGTTACAATGTGATATATTAGATTAGATTGTTTATTAGGTGTGTTTAAGTGTGTGTATATATATATAATATATACTATGTATAATGTTTAAATTATATATATTGTTTAATATATATAATGTATACGTTTGTGTATACATATTAGTCTTGCTTGTGTGTTTACTATTATAACGTTTAATTATATAATATATATAATATTTCCATTATTTTGCTCTTGCATGGGTGTTGCCGAGTACGTGGAGAAGCATGCATGTCTCCAATTGTCAACCGAAATGGATAAGTTCAATTTCAATACTTGGACCACGTGATGCATGGATGGAGATAAGTTTGTGGTGTCCAATTCCATCACATGGTAAATGTGATCAACCGGTCATTCCATGGATAAGAATTCTTGAGACCGAATTGGATAGTTATAGGTTCAAATTTGATTTTTGAATTTGTTGATTTCTAGCCACAATTGTTAACCGGCCAACTTTCCCTGATTACCTATATATATGTACTAAAACAATGTAACATGGTTACACACTTTGAATAATATTTTATTTGAGAGATCTTTCTCTTTTCGGTTCTTTTTTTAGAACTATTCGACACTCAATTCGTTGATTGTCATTTGATACTTCGGGTTCCTAAATTGATATTTAGCGGGTCCAAGTCCTACGGTGTTAAACAGATTCGACTCGGGTTCGTTCAACATATTGTTCGAGTTCTTTCGAGTTTAGCGTTTTCCATCACCGGCCGTTTTTGAAGTCTTCATCAACAACGTCGTTGAAGTCCTCCCAAAAACGCTAAATTAATATATTTTTTTATTTTTTTATCTTTTAATTTCCTACATAATATAATTATGTCGTATAACTTTTTTTATTTCCTTATAGTTTTTATTGCAGAAACGTGCCTACAACACTCCTAGATCCGTAACAAACGAGGAAAGTCCGTTTCGACGAACTCCGCGTTATATTATGTGGTAATCAGAGCCTAGGTTGTTGGATTCGTTGTAAGTTTCTGCACGTCAAGTCTTGTAAGTTTGTATCGAATATATATATATTTTAAAAAAATCAGATTCGAATATATATATATAAAAAACAGTTTCGAATATAAAAAAAACAAATTAAAAAAAAAACAGATTCGAAAAAAAATAGATTCGAATATAAAAAAACAGATTCGAATAAAAAAAACAGTTTCAAAAAAAACAGATTAAAAAAAACATATTAAAAAAAACAGTTTCGAATAAAAAAAGATTCGAATAAAAAAAACAGTTTCAAAAAAAATAGATTCGAAAGAAATATTATTATTATTATTTTATATCTATATGTATTTATTATATATCCCTATATGTATTTAGTATTGTGTCTTTGTATAATTAGAAACTTTGTATAAACTCTGAATTGCAACTTCAATGTACTCGGAAATCGTCGGAGCGTACTTTACCTCTTTGTTCGGTGATAGGAACGTTGTAAGCTCGTATTTGCAGTAAGACTTTCTACTTATTTCACTTTCATCTTTTGTTTGTTTTAGTGTCATCTTCCTTATTTTCATTATTTTTCTTTCTTTTATTTTATTTTCCATCTTACTTGCCTGTCTTTTGTTTCGTGTCATCTTTATTGCCATCTTTGTTCTTGTTATTTGTTGTCCATTTAGCCACACCATTATTACGAGTTTCGAGACGTTGAATTAGTTCTTTAAAGAGCTGATTTTCGAGAAAGTGTAAGGGAAAAAGGCATTGAGCGTGTGAGATCAGAAGGGGAGACAAAAAGAGCCATTCAAGTATTCTCCCGAGTGAAACACGAGCGTTGAGTGCTAAATTCTGAGTGCACTGTTCTTGGAGTGACCATTGCGAGACTTTTTGTTGAGTGTGCTGTGAGGACTTTTTATTTATTTTTCACTAACCGATAATACTGTTGTCCTTTTTTTTTGTTATTTTAAACATGACAGGTTCCGATGACAATACCGTTGATCAGAATCCACCATTTTCGCAAATGCAAGCCTTAGAACGAATGATGCAACGATTAATGGCTTCTGCCATAGAGCCATTGCAATCGAGGATGGATAGGATTGATGGAGGTTCCAACTTTGTTCATGAAATGTTGAACGAAAATGAAGTTGATCCGTCACCGAGACAACATACTTCTAGACAAGGACGTGTGCAACAGGTAGACGATAATTTGACTAACATTAAGATTGCTATTCCTTCTTTTCAGGGACGTTCAGATCCTGATGCATACTTGGCTTGGGAAAGCAAAGTTGAGCATATTTTCGAGTGTTATAATTATTCGGAACAGAAGAAGGTTCGATTAGCAGCGACAGAGTTTGTTGATTATGCCCTGATATGGTGGGACCAGTTATTGCTTAGCCGAAGGCGTTCTGGTGAAGGCCCCGTTGCGACGTGGAACGAGATGAAGCGAATAATGCGAAAGAGGTTTGTTCCTAATCATTATCATCGTGATTTGTTTCAAAAATTGCAAAATTTGAAATAGGGAAATAGGAGCGTTGAGGATTATTTTAAGGATATGGAGATGGCTATGATGCGTGCAAATATCGAGGAGGATCGAGAAGCGACCATGGCACGTTTTCTAGCAAGGTTGAACACTGAGATTGCCAACGCTGTTGAGTTGCAGCATTATGTCGAGGTTGATGATATGGTGCAAATGGCGATAAAAGTGGAACGACAGCATCGAAGGAAGTCTTCGAATCGAGGTAATACTCCATTTAAATCTTATTCTAACCCTTTGTACACTCCTAACACTACCAGGAAGCAAGCACCACAACTACCACTTCGGATTCGCGAACAAGGCGAAACCAGCAAGCCCAAGGCCCCCGTTACTAAAAATGGGCGTGGTAAGCAACCAGTGGTGTCACAAGAGTGAACACGAGATATCCAGTGTTTCAAGTGTCTAGGACGAGGATATGTCGCCAGTCAGTGCCCAAACCGCAGGACCATGTTAATGATGGAAAATGGCGAGATCGAGTCTGAGTCTGAGGATGACGATCAGATTCCACCTCCAGTAGGTGACGAAGAGGACGATGACAATGTGCAGACTTTTGCCACCGGAGAAGCACTTGTTGTCAAGAGAAGCTTGAATACTCAACCAATTCAGGATGAACAGCAGCGAGAGAACATCTTTCATACAAGGTGTCTCGTGAATGACAAGGTATGTGTTGTGATTATCGATAGTGGGTAGTTGCACTAATGTTGCTAGTTCTATTATGGTTGACAAGCTAGGTTTGAAAACAACAAAGCACCCAAATCCTTATAAGTTACAGTGGTTGAATGACGGAGGAGAGATTAGAGTGACCAAGTAGGTTATAGTTCCGTTTTCCATTGGAAAGTACAAGGATGAAGTACTTTGCGATGTCGTATCGATGGACGCGAGCCATTTGTTGTTAGGACGCCCATGGCAGTTCGATAAGAGGTCTATGCACGATGGCTTCACAAATAGGTATTCTTTTGTACATGCAGGTAAAAAGATCACCTTAGCACCATTGACTCCGAGTCAAGTGCAAGAAGACCAAGTGAGGTTGCGAAAGAATATCGAGGAATCGCGAGGGAGAAAGAAGATGAATGTGTACGCGAGCAGCAAAGAAATCAGGAAATGTCTTTCCTCTCAGCTTTCAATACTTGTTTTGTTATTTAAGGATAATTGTTTATTGGCCGAGATTCCTAGTAATTTGCCTGCTTTGATTTCATCTCTTTTGCAGGATTTTGAGGACGTGTTTCCGGATGAAACACCTAAGGGATTGCCCCCTATTCGTGGCATTGAGCACCAGATTGATTTTATTCCAGGTGCTACGATTCTGAATAGACCAGCATACCGAAGTAACCCCAAAGAGACGAAAGAGCTTCAACGACAGATTTCTGAGTTGTTGGACAAAGATTCCATTCGAAAGAGTCTGAGCCCGTGTGCCGTACCTGTGTTGTTGGTACCGAAGAAAGACGGAACTTGGAGGATGTGTGTTGATTGTTGAGCAGTGAACCAGATTACAATCAAGTACCGACATCCCATTCCTCGACTCGATGACATGCTGGATGAGTTATGTGGAGCAACTATCTTCTCCAAAATTGACCTAAAGAGTGGATATCATCAGATTCGCATGCGAGAAGGTGACGAATGGAAGACTGCCTTCAAAACCAAGCTAGGTTTGTACGAATGGTTAGTGATGCCTTTTGGTTTAACTAATGCACCTAGTACTTTTATGCGATTAATGAATCATGTTCTGCGATCTTTTATTGGTAAATTTTGTGTTGTATACTTTGATGATATTCTGATTTATAGCAAGACTTTACCCGATCATGTAGAGCATTTAAGAGCTGTTTTGCAGACTTTGCGAGAAGAGAAGTTGTTTGGTAACATGGAGAAATGTGTGTTTTGCGCTGACAAGCTTACATTTCTTGGTTACATTGTTAGTTCTCAGGGAGTTGAAGTTGATCCTGAGAAGGTTAAGGCGATTTAGGAGTGGCCACGACCGACTTCAATTAGTCAGGTTAGATTGTTTCATGGTTTAGCTAGTTTTTACCGTCGGTTTGTTCCCCACTTCAGTTCTATTACCGCTCCCTTAACTGGGATTATAAAGAAGAATTCAGTTTTCTCTTGGGGTAAAGAACAGGAAGATGCCTTTCTAAAAATTAAAGATTGTTTGACAAAAGCGCCTGTTTTAGCATTACCTGACTTTAATAAGATGTTTGAAATTGAATGTGATGCTTTTGGAGTTGGTATAGGTGCTGTTTTGTCACAGGAAAAGAGGCTCGTTGCGTATTTTAGTGAGAAGCTTAGTGGAGCGACATTGAATTATCCTGTCCATGACAAGGAGATGTATGCACTGATTCGGGCTTTGGAGACTTGGCATCATTATTTGTTGCCTAAAGAGTTTGTGATCCACACTGATCATGAGGCCTTGCGATACATTACAGGTCAGCATAAATTGAACAAACGACATGCTAAATGGGTTGAATTTTTAGAGTCTTTTCCTTATGTTATTCGTTACAAAAAAGGTAAAGACAATATCGTAGCTGATGCTTTATCACGTCGATATGCACTGTTGAGTTATCTTGATTCTCATTTGATTGGATTTGCATATATTCGTGAGTTGTACTATGATGATCCTGATTTTCGAGATAATTATAATGCATGTGAGAAAGGTGCTGTTGGAAAGTTTTTCAGGCACGATGGTTATCTTTTCAAGGAAAACAGGATATGCATTCCACAGGGTTCTATGCGTGATATTTTGATTCGTGAGGCGCACGAAGGTGGATTGATGGGACATTTTGGAGTCACCAAGACGTTACAAACATTGAAGGAGCATCTATTTTGGCCTAAGATGCGCAGAGACGCTGAAAGGTATTGTGAACGTTGTGTGACTTGTAAGAAAGCAAAATCGAAGATTTCACCACATGGTATGTACTTACCTTTACCTATTCCTGATTCCCCTTGGACTGATATTTCTATGGATTTTGTATTGGGATTACCTAAATCTAGGACAGGTGCAGATAGCATTTTTGATGTGGTTGATAGGTTCTCTAAGATGACACATTTTATTGCATGCCATAAGACTGATGATGCTGTTGATGTGGCTAACTTGTTCTTTAGAGATATTGTACGTTTACATGGTATTCAAAGGTCGATTGTTTCTGACAGGGATGTAAAATTCTTGAGTCACTTTTGGAGGACTCTTTGGAGCAAACTAGGTACGAAACTTATGTTTTCTACTACTTGCCATCCCCAGACTGATGGACAAACTGAGGTTGTTAATAGAGTCTTATCTACTTTACTTCGTTCCATCATTAAAAAGAATATTAAGACTTGGGAAGATTGTTTGCCACATGTTGAATTTGCATATAATCATGCTGTACATTCTGCTACTAAGATGTCACCATTTGAGGTTGTTTATGGTTTTAATCCTGTTACTCCTCTAGATATGTTACCTTTGCCACAGGAACAAGTGATGAACAAAGACGGTAAAGCGAAAGCAGAATATGTGAAGAAATTACATCAACAGGTAAAGGAGAACTTAGAACGAAGAACTCAGCAATACGAGAAGCAAGCAAACAAAGGAAGAAAGCGAGTCATCTTCGATGTTGGTGATTGGGTTTGGGTTCATTTCCGAAAGGAACGTTTTCCAGTCCAACGACGATCTAAGTTGTTACCACGAGGAGATGGTCCTTTTCAGGTGTTGGAGAAAGTGAATGACAACGCCTACAAGTTGGATCTACCGGGTGAATACAATGTAAGTGCCACATTTAATGTTTCCGATTTAACCCCTTATGACAATTCTGCAGATTTGAGGACAAATCCTTTTCAAGAAGGGGGGATGATGTGAGCACATCTTCGCCAGCACTTGATGTTGATCCGGAAGTCTTGCCTTTAGGACCAATTACTCGATCTAAGGTAAAATATTTCAGGGAAGCACTTTTCCTTACTTGTACCAACATGTCTAATTCATTTGATAATATTTGTGCCTTAGGAGATAAGATTTTTAATGTGTTACATGTTATAATGTGACATATTAGATTAGACTGTTTATTAGGTGTGTTTAAGTGTGTGTATATATATATAATATATACTATGTATAATGTTTAAATTATATATATTGTTTAATATATATAATGTATACGTTTGTGTATACATATTAGTCTTGCCTGTGTGTTTACTATTATAACGTTTAATTATATAATATATATAATATTTCCATTATTTTGCTCTTGCATGGGTGTTGCCGAGTACGTGGAGAAGCATGCATGTCTCCAATTGTCAACCGAAATGGATAAGTTCAATTTCAATACTTGGACCACGTGATGCATGGATGGAGATAAGTTTGTGGTGTCCAATTCCATCACATGGTAAATGTGATCAATCGGTCATTCCATGGATAAGAATTCTTGAGACCGAATTGGATAGTTATAGGTTCAAATTTGATTTTTGAATTTGTTGATTTCTAGCCACAATTGTTAACCGGCCAACTTTCCCTGATTACCTATATATATGTACTAAAACAATGTAACATGGTTACACACTTTGAATAATATTTTATTTGAGAGATCTTTCTCTTTTCGGTTCTTTTTTTAGAACTATTCGACACTCAATTCGTTGATTGTCTTTTGATACTTCGGGTTCCTAAATTGATATTTAGCGGGTCCAAGTCCTACGGCGTTAAACAGATTCGATTCGGGTTCGTTCAACATATTGTTCGAGTTCTTTCGAGTTTAGCGTTTTCCATCACCGACCGTTTTTGAAGTCTTCATCAACAACGTCGTTGAAGTCCTCCCAAAAACGCTAAATTAATATATTTATTTTATTTTTTTATCTTTTAATTTCCTACATAATATAATTATGTCGTATAACTTTTGTTATTTCCTTATAGTTTTTATTGCAGAAACGTGCCTACAACACTCCTAGATCCGTAACAAACGAGGAAAGTCCGTTTCGACGAACTTCGCGTTATATTACAGTACCTACCGTTTTAATTACGTTATGAGTAATAAACTATGTATAATTTGTAATAATTTATGTACCTACTAAAATTTTCACCCTTCTTGTAATGAATTAGGTTTTCTTATAGGAAAATATTTATGTACATAAATGTTTACCCTAATTTGAGCTCTTTTGAGTTTTGGTAAGATCTTGTAATAAATACGGTACCTACCGTTTTTATTAAGTTTTAGGTAATAAACTATGTACAACGTATAATAATTTATGTACCTACTAAAATTCTCACACTTCTTGTAATAAATTAGGTTTTCTTGTAGGAAAATATGTATGTACATAAATACTTACCCTAAGTTGAGTTCTTTTGAGTTTGGGTGAGATCTTGTAATAAATACGGTACCTACCCTTTTTATTAAGTTTTAGAAAATAAACTATGTGCAACTTGTAATAATTTATGTACCTACTAAAATTCTCACCCTTATTGTAATAAATAAGGTTTTGTTGCTTACCCTAAGTTGAATTCTTTTTAGTTTGGGTGAGATCTTGTAATAAATACGGTATTTACCATTTTTATTACGTTTTTAGTGATAAACTATGTACAACGTGTAATAATTTATATACATACTAAAATTATTATCTTTTTTGTAATATATAAGGTTTATCGTAGTAAAATAGGTATGTACATAAATCTTTATATTGTAATATTTTATGTATATACCGTTTTTATTAAAATTATTGTAATTATTTATGTACAAAGCTTATAATAAAATATATATAAATTGGCTACCTGCTGAACAAGTCAGACTTAAATTAAACCTTATTTTAGTTGTTTCATCGTACACACCTATGTTTTCACGGATTTGAGAAATTTTAAAATGTTTGTTTAAAATTTTGGACGGTAAAAATATTTTTTTAGAAAAAAAAATTACCTCAAAAACTATTTTTTTACGGTTAACAAAAGAGATATATATTTGAACATTGAATCTTTTGATAAATTTTTAATCACTCTAAGTGTATTTCATAAAAAAATAATCATAACAGAAGATAAAAAAGTGAAATATAAATGTTTTACTTTTGATTTTGTCATGAATGGTGATTAGTGACTGAAGTCGATCGACCAATAACGACGGTTGAAAGAGTGGATAATTTAATGAGCCAACACTCTAATTGAATCTTAATTAAAGTTCGGTGTTAAAATTAAAGCATTTTTTAAAAAAAAAGTAAAATTGAGTGATTAATAATGTAATTTATCCTTATTAGAGAAAAAAGAGATTAGAAAAATAATATAATTTTGGTTAATTGTTGTATTGGTCACTTACATATGATAAATATTTAATTATATTCATCCATTTAAAAAAAAAAAACTAATGTTATAGCCATTTATGTTTGTATTTTTTAAATTTATGTAAATATTCGTTGTTGTTTAAAATTTGCATATAAAAGAAACGTTTTTAAATTTCATATAAAGAAACCCAGATGAATAAAGCTTTCTTATACCCATTCCAAAGTTGCAGGCTGGTCTCTGCATCTCATCTACCTTAAACGATACTTTAGAGGGATTACTCTATTATGCCATGACATATCCATGCGCATATAAGTTACTGAAAGAGGCACAGGGTGACGCTACACTTCTAACTTGCCATGACATACCTGGATATTATGTTTTAATAAATGGTAGCTATGGCATGAGTATAAGTAAGTGTGACAGGCTAGCTCCTTTCGTAGCAGTATGTTAGCATTGTGTAAAAAAAATTATTATGTATGGGGAATATTAAAAGTTGTGCTTAAATGCAAAAACATGCTTTGCTAGAATAGTGAACATTCCTTAGAATTTTTCTAAGTTAACTAAGCATAGATTGGATACACTCACGCACACACACTAGCACCTGATGTTGTCCAGAGTAGCATTCTTGAAAATTCCTTGAGTCTTATATGTTTATGCCATACATTTTCTGAGGGCTGAAACTTTGACCATATGCTTGCCTTAATCCTGAACATTGTCATGACATTTCTTCTCTGCTAGCTGCTATTTATTGCTTGAGGACAAACAATAGCTTAAGTTTGGGGGTGTGATAACTTCGCAAAAGGCTATATTTTAAGCCTTTTTACTTAAGTTATTGGGTGTCTTTAAGTACATACATGAGCATTTAATTGCATTTAGGATCATAACATTGCATTTAGTTTCTAGTTATGCCTTGGCATTTTTGATGTGGCAATAAGTGCTATTTTACGGGGAAGGTCGTGCTTTTGGTTGATGTTGTGCAGGTAAAGCAAAGTGGGAAGTAGAGGAAATTTATCATGGTATTCGTAGAAGGATAGAGATGGGAAAATGTTGTGGCAAATCTAGAGAACTCTTGTGCTTCACTACAAGACAAGAAGATATTTTGAGAAGAGTGTCAGCTGGTGTCAATACAGGCTAGCCACAGCCACCTCAGTAAGGGACCACTATCACCATGGCAGAAATGTCATCACGTGAACAGGGGTGCTAAGGGAATTTTCCACCAAACCCTAGGGTTTTCACCCCCTTTTTATAAGGCATGGTGACCTAATAAAAGACATACCTTTTTAGAGACCTTTTTGGGAGCTTGAAAACAGAAAAAGAGGCACCTTTGGAGTTGTTTGCGGCGGAGAAAAGCTTCCACCTTTCTCCTCCAAACTCCGGACGAAGTGTCATCCATTGATAGAGCTTGAAGGGAGTGGCGTGCTAGGAACCCAAGATGGGCTAGCACGCTAAGGCGTCTTATGGTGGTTGAAGAGCCGACAGATTGTGCACACCGAAGGTGTCTTCTATCCTCCTTCCTTTGCTTTATTTTTCATATATTTTAAGAGGATGATTATGGATGTTTAAGGATTTTATTGTGAATGATTAACTCTTTAACTTTCACACCACTATGTGTTGCTTTATCTAGGTGGTTGTTAATGTGGATGATTAACTCTTTGCTTTTATTAATATATAGCATTCTACGTGTTTGTGTATTTGCTTTGCTCATTTTTGTTAATCATTTAATCATTGTAAGAGGCATGAGAGTGTTCCGTGTTTAGGTGCATGTTAGGTGTTCGAGAGAAACCTAGCTATAGATCCTTAGTGTCCGAGAGGAACTAAGGGAGGATTTACGTGAGCAATGGGCTTTGGGTAGTAACTAGAGCCTAATCTGACCTTAGGTGCTCTAGAGAGACTTAAGTGAGGGTTTCAACGATTAAAAGGAGTGTGCTTTGTCGATAGGTTAAATGACACTACTGAGACCGAGAGGAGATTTCATGGCATTTTAGACTGTCAGGTTCCTATGACTCGAGAGAGCGGGAGCACTTTAGAAACCTCTGTCGAATAAATAGACACCATAGCAGCTAGATGTTTGTAGGATTAAGGTTAAGAAATCCATAGGATCTCCCACCAATCATTCCCAAGAGTGCTCATCAAAAGAGGGTTAGTACAACTTATTGCTTAACCGTGTTCTTGCATCCTGTTTTTGCCTCAGCATTTACAACTTGTTTCCACTATTTTACCTGTTCTCTTGCAATCACATTACTATACATTCCACACACCACTTCCATACACCTATCTTGCCATTGCTATCCATTCGATTTGCCTTGGCATATTTTAGTTGCTTGCATTTTAAAATTACCATAGCATTTCACCATTACATCTTCACCGTAAATATTCATTTCTATCTGTTTATATTTTTATCTTTGTTTTCCTTTTAGTTAGTGACACATTTTTGCCTTGACAAAATTGACTTACACTTTACCCCAAATCCTTGTGAGAACGATACTCACTCACCCTTTATTACTTGCATGATTGTGTATACTTGCACACATGTGTTGGCCTAATTTATAGCACTGCACGGACAACACAATCCCACCTTTTCATAGTTGAAGTACGATCATTTGAATTTCTCTTTCTTGTAGACTCTACCATTAGGCATCAACTTTGGCTTAGTTTGGTGTTATTGGGGTTATTTGCCCTTTCTAGCTTCGACAACATTTGCCTTGGCCTCCTTTAACATGAGTTTACTGGCATTATCTCTATTGTTCTCTTTAATTTGGAGTCTGATATTCAATTCTTCTACAAAAATTTTCTTACTATTGTACTTCAAGTAATTCTTGAAGTCATTCCATCTCGGAGGGCAGCTTTTCCGTGATGACAGCTACTTGAAAGGACTCGTTGATGAACATTCCTTTTACAAGAATTCCATTAATGAATTGTTGAAATTCTTCTACTTTCAAATTTACTCATTATTGATTTTGAATCAACCATATTAAAGTTCAAAAACTTTGCGACTAAAAACTTTTTAACCCAACATCCTCTGTTTTGTACTTGTTCTCCAAATCTCCCCATAATTGTTTTGCAGTTTTGTACACATCGTATATCGAATTCAATAAGTCTTGTAATCCATTAAGGATGTAGTTTCAACACAGAAAATCATGATTTTCCCAAGCCTCAATGATATTGAAGGCGGTGAGTTCATCAATCTCTCTTTACCCATCCCTTATAAAGGCAACTGTGGGATCTTCTTTAGATATCTTGCTAGATTCAGCATGGTCAGATAAAACCAAATCTTTTGTTTTCATGTCCTGAAATTTTATCCTTAAAATTTAGACGGCTTCTCATTGTGACTTATTGTTGCCACCGTTGCTTCTAGATTCTAGATTTGTTGTTTGAAAATCTATACAGGTATGTATACCTTAGGAGTTGAATTGATAGAATGTACAATAGTCATTGTTTTTGTTCAAAAGAAACCAATGAAAATTATAATTAATTCCAATAAACATAAATAAATTTCTTGTTTATTACCGACAATTTATGAAGCCAAATTTGTCAACTTTTGAGATTTTTAGCCAATTCATTAAGACGAAATGATAAATCTTAAAACAAATTTATTTGTTATCTCTTTGAAGATTGAATCATCTCAGATCAAGAAAGGTAGAAGAAGAAATTGTCTTTACAAATTAATCAAATTAAGACAATATAAATCGTATAGAAAAAGTTTAGTATGAAAAATAAACTTAGAAAAATCAAATCAGATTAAGTTAAGGCTTGCGAAAACAGTTTTCTTAAGACAATTATCGACTACTCTATGGTACTTGAGTTGTTTGATCGTTCGTTTCCTAGGATACAACAAGATTTTCTACAGAAGCACAAACTATAGAGATCTTGAACTTGGACTCTTGTCTTTGCCAATCAACAAAATAGAAAACAAGAGAACAAAAAGATTTTTGAGTGCTTTAAAACCTGGGAATTTTGTTCATATTTATAGAAAAAAAATTAGATCAAACGTATGAGAGAAATATTCCAAAATTATTTCAATAAATAGTCAGCTTTATCTATTTAATATTCATATTTATGAAAAACTTAAATTCTCTTTATTTCGTATTTAAGTAAAATACAAACACTTCTTGGATATTAAATAAAAATAAGCATTTAAGGAAAAAATTACTCACAATGGGTAAAAATATTGTTTAGATGATCGATCGATGTAGTTGGCCAAGAGGGGGTGAATTGGCTATTAAATTTTTTCGTTGGAGATTTTGGTAAAAATATGAAAAAAGAACACAAGATTTATAGTGGTTCGGCCTTCGAACAAGCACCTACATCCACTACCTTAGCTCCCACTAAGGATTTTCAAACCAATTTACTAAAGAATTTGACCTTTTTATCGGTTCAAGGGATAACCGTTACAAACCAAATAAATCTTTCTACCCAATGATTGATTCAACCTCACAAGGTTACAAATGAAAGAAAGGAAAATTTGGTATCTCTCAAACAGATAAATATTGCCCAATTACAACCTAAAACACTCCCCAAACTCTAACAAAGAATTACAATAAAAATTACAAGAGTTGGGTACAAGGATTTTGCAGTTCAAGCCCTTGAGATTGGATTTGATGCTAGGATGCTTTCTTGTGGATCATTAGTTGTTAATGCTACTTGAAATACTTAATTTTATACCTCCTCATTGAATTCTAATCGTTGGGGTTGTTGGGATTGTAATTATAGACGTTGGATTTTCTTTTCCCACCATAAATGCACTTCTGCAACATCTGGTATTGAAACACGGGCTACCTGTTTCGAAACAGTACAAAAGAAGAAAAAGACGTTGTGCATTTATTAAGGGGTGTATCGAAACTAGTATCCATACAGGGAGTAGACTGTGACTTTTGGTATCGAAACGGGTCAACTAATATTTAAAGCTCAACTATCTCCAACGGTCAAAAACATTTAAAACTTAAAAAGCTGTTGGGGAATTTTAAGGGTGACGAAACTGGTATCGAAATGTCTTGTCATTATTTAAAATATTTTAATTATTAAAGCATGGTTTCGATACATGGTTCGAAATAGTTGTTGGCAGATTCATTCCGGTATCGGAACGTGTTTCGAAACGGGTGTTAAAACTCAAGAACATTCTTCGAAAAACAAAGCTCTATATCGATACCAGTTTTAATGGTATCGAAACGCTTGGAGAAAAACACTTTGAAAAATATTTTTGGTGTTCTTGGTTTGACTTAAAGTTTAGTTTTTGACTTAGGGACTTAAAAATTCATTTAAAAATAGTCCTTAAACATATTTGTTATATCAAAATCAATTTTAATTTTACCAATATTTGTAGGCCCATGAAGGGCTCACTCAATCGATTCGAACATTCTCATCGCCCATGTCGTACGGGTGCGCCACAAACCGAATGAGATTGGATTTACACCCATCTACGCACAAGGCACAAAATCAGCTTAAGTCATTCCATGACAATAATGTAGATATAAACACTTTCCACTTTATTTATCACATCCGTGTGGGATAATGAGGTTTTTAACTTTTACTTTATTCACAATCTCTTACTTTAAGCATCAATTTCTCATTCATTACTCAACCATTTTAGCCATATAAGATATCATTGTAAAGATCTCATAGAATAGAATAAGAGCTAACAAAGTTTATATTCGAATCTCTATCTTTACTACTCTAAAATATGGTTTAAAATTATCTATTTTTCATTGTTTTTCCAACAAGAAGTTAGGAAGAAAATGGATCTCCTACTATGCAAAGAACTCATGAACAATTAAGATGCTTATATAAAATTAGATATTTTTTTTGAAGAAATAGTTGTAGGTTTATTAGCAAGATTACAACAGTCTACAATCATAAAAAAACATATGCTCATTTCTAACATATCACCACTTGAAATGTCCTTGGGAATTATGACTAGAGAACATCTAAAAAAAATGTCTTTGTGCAAATGCCTTTGCTTTTAATCGTCTTAGAATCTCTCAATGGCATGAAATGGTTCAAGCAATTAACCAAGCACCTCAAGGTAAAAATTCACTCTTTTTTTTTTTTAAGGCAAGAACATCCTGCTAGGTGAATCTTATAGGAACTTTTAAAAAGAGTTATCCCCAATTAAAGATACTAACTATATTCATGGTTTATCGGTTGTCTTGGATGGTTGGTCCAATTGCAAACGAGACCAGCTTATCAATGTCATTGCAGTGAAAATAATCATTTTTTTTTTTAATTTTAGTTATTTGAGTTAGTTGAATTGAATTGAATAATTCAGAAAAAAAAATCAATTTTAAATCGAGTTTAAATTTTCAAAGTTTAAATTATTCATTTTTTAAATAAATCAAAATTTTTCCATATTTAATTGCATATTTAATTCTATAATTTTAATTTTAATTTTATTTCAGTCATATCTTTTATTTTTTTTTATTTTAATTTACTTTTCTTTATTATATGGTCATTTTTCATATTTTTTTATTTTATTTAATATAATTTCTATTTGTACTCTTTATATTATTTTATTTAAATATGCTATTTATTTTATATTTTTAATTTGTGTATTTATTTTATTATATTTAATTTATTATTATTTTTTATCTCATCTTGACTTTATCTAGATAAGAAAAATATTTTTAATAAGACTCGTAATTTAACAAAATGACATATTCATACTAACATATTTGATGATAATAATAATAATAATAATAATAATAATAATAATAATAATAATAATAATAATTTAAAATCTTATTTACACATGTAAAAAATAATATGAAAAAAATATATACCTAGACATAAAGAGAATGTCGTTTAAATTAGAATCAAAATGTACTATAATATTATAAATAGTACAATTAAAATTATACATAAACTCAAAAAATCGAATCAACTCGAACTTGATTCGAACTTGCTAAAAACTAATTGAATCAAAAAATTAATAATAAAATATGATAACTCAACTTAAATAACACAAAAAATTTTAATTCGACTCGCTTGATCTATCACCCTTAACTCTAGAGTCCGGTATACAGAGAGATTGATTCCTCCAGATTTAAAACTCGAATTAAAATCTAACTTAACAGTGATTTCAAATCCGAGGCAGCCTATATAAAGGGTCCCATGTTTCGGTTCTTCATAGGAAATTAAAAGAGGCAGAGGCGAGAAATAGCCAGAAACAGAGCACGAGAGATAACCATGGGAGGCTGGGCTATTGCAGTGCATGGTGGGTCTGGTGTAGACCCGAATCTCCCTAAAGAAAGGCAAGAGGAGGCTAAGAAGCTCCTCACTCGTTGCCTTGATATCGGTATCTCCGCTCTCCGCTCTAACCTCCCCGCCATTGACGTCGTCCATTTCTTGTTCCCCTTCTTTCATCATTTACTCAGTTAATATAAAACAATTCTTTTTTTGCTTCCGTTTTCTTCTGGAACGTTGAAAATGGGGCTTTGTTTTCGGTAGGTTAGAGAACTTGAAACTGACCCTCTGTTCAACTCCGGGCGCGGATCCGCGCTTACAGAGAACGGAACGGTGGAAATGGAAGCCATCATAATGGACGGCCCAAAGAGGAGATGCGGTGCCGTTTCAGGCTTAAGCACCGTTAAGAACCCTGTTTCCCTTGCCCGTCTCGTTATGGACAAATCACCACACTCTTATCTGGCTTTCTCGGGTGCCGAAGAGTTTGCCAAGAAACAGGTTTTTTCTTTTTACCAGTTTCACTCAAATGAACATAACCTAGAAACCCCAAACTTTTTTTATGGGGAATCTTGGATTACTATTATCCACGTGTTGGGTAGACTTAATTAATTGTTTGTATTTTGTGTAGGGCGTAAAAGAGGCAAACTCGATTCTGGTACGTTTCTCTTTGCTCTAACTTTTTCGTGAAATGACATCGATGAAACGAATCACACGGTGTGTGAAGCCCTATGTAGATCTCAACCTTTTCGATCTTTTATGACCAGTTTGATTATCGTATCCCAACGATTGGCACTTGTGGTGCGGGCGCAGCCGCCATGGACAATCCTTCGCAGATGAACGGGCTCCCCATCAGTGTCTACGTCCCGGAGACTGTCGGTTGCGTGGTGGTTGATAAGGAGGGCAGGTGCGCTGCTGCCACCTCCACCTGTGGGCTCATGAACAAGATGAGTGGAAGGATTGGTGACTCGCCGCTGATTGGCTCCGGAACCTACGCTTGTGATCTCTGTGGGGTTTCGTGCACGGGGGAAGGGGAAGCGATCATCCGAAGCACCTTGGCGAGGGAAATGGCGGCAGTGATGGAGTACAAAGGGTTGAGCCTGCATGATGCGGTGGATTTCGTGATAAAGACTAGGCTGGATGAAGGCAAAGCTGGTTTGATTGCTGTTTCTAAGAACGGTGAGGTTGCTTGTTGTTTTAACACCACCGGTATGTTTAGGGGTTGTGCCACCGAGGATGGTTTCATGGAGGTTGGTGTGTGGTGAATGTCTCAACCTTTGCTTGGTTACACTGAAGTTGAAATTCCCGAATAATGAAGTAGTACCTTCCATCTTGAGTCTATTAAGTTGCAGTATCTATCATTCAAAGGCTTTTCTATACATTATTTATGCATCCAGTAATAAATCTTATAGTATCATAAAAAGAAAAGAGTATTAATCCATATACCGGTATCCTATTTGTAGGGATGGTAACCGGGGGGACTCCCCAAACCCGACCCAATTTAATAATTCCTAAATTCGATCCGATCTGACTCAGGCTAAAATATTAATTTATTGATATATTATTTTTTAAATTCGATCCCGTTTCGACTTGATCCGAAAAATTAAAAAAAATCTTCATCAACGATAAAAGTTAGATTCGATCAATCATTTATCACAATAATAATTATGGTTTTTAAGTAACTTTAAATCTATGTAAAAAATAAAATAAATTATAATTTAAATTACTCACATGTTAAATTACATATTTAAAAGACAAAATCTTGAATCATCGACTAACAGAATTGAATATATTGAAATTTGAACATCTAATAATTTTTTATTATAAGAACAAACTTCAAAAATATAAAATATACTTAAAACCCATAAACATATTTATGTATAATGATATTTTTTATAAATATAATAAAATATATAAAAATATATCGGGGCGAGGCGGAGGAGAGAATTTCAAATAAATACCCAAACCCGACCCGATCTGACTTAATGATTTCTAAGCCCTGTCCCACCCCGTCTCGATCCTCGAAATTTAAAGAGAAAAACTCGACTGGGTCAGGTCGGGGTATATCGGATCAGGTCGGGGACGAGTATTTTTTTTTCATCACTACCTATTTGAGATACTTAGGTTACGTTTAGCATTGCGTTCTAAACCAGCTTTGAAGCCAAAAGTTGGTTTAGAACGCAGAAATAATGGTAAACAGTTAACTTTTGGAAAAAAAAACTGTGTTTAAAAAGTGCTTTTCGTAAAAGCTAAAATTTTTAACTTTTGCGGTTGAAAAAATGCTTTTAAGAGTCAGATTACAATTTTAACCTTCATTTACTATGTTTTTTTTTAATTTAATTTTTACAAATATATAATTATATTTAATATAAATATTTTTTTAGTTTAAAAATTATATACATTCATGTTAAATTTCTAAAAAACACTTTTAAAATATATTTTTTTAAAAGCATTTTTGTAAAGTGCTTTTTAAAAATAATTTATGTATTTATTTATTAATATTATTATATTTTATCATAATTTAAGTTAATATTATACTATAAAAAATTGATTATCACTTAAATATATATTTTTTAACTTATAACATCATATTTAAAATAGTTATTTATTTTCTCAAAAGCAGTTTTTGACAGTAATACTAAATACATATATCTCAAACCAAAAATTTCAAAAGAACATTTTTATTATATTTTTTTATTAAACTTTTCTACCGTATTTTTAAAAGTAATGTTAAACGGGCCTTTAAAAGTATTTTACCATTTAGAATTAACTATTTCTTACTCTATTATAATTATAAGATATTACAAATCAGAGCTTTTATTCTTTTTTGAGTAAAGTTCCAATAAATTTTGAACTCCTCAAAAACTTGATACAAATAAATTATTTTTTTTTAATTTTGATCATTGAATAAAAAAAAGATAAAGTGCAACGAAGGTCACTCAATTATAGTTGAGGTTACGTTTGGATCATTTAATTTTACATTTGGGTCATCCAATTATTAAAATGGTTACATTTAGATCACTATACCATTTAAAATTAAACACCGTTAGATGACATCATCATTAAATATTTTATATTAATAAAAATTACACGTGAGTAAGAGCTGCAACAGATTGAACAATTTATTGGTTGTTAAGAAAGAAACTTGGAATATATGATTGGCAACTCAGTTCCCAGAAGATATAAGCTTCGACTGAAAATTGGATGACTTCAAGCAATAGCGTTGTTTCAGACTTCAAACAAATAAATTCATATGAAATTTACCGAGTGGACAAAACCGAATTAATGTTAATAGCGAGTGGCGCTCCAACACAACAAGCTGTATCAAATACAGAAAGCGACGGTAAAAATAGCCTCATGGCATTACAAAGACGAGGGAATAACTTGCAAAAAACACTTTAGATAAGAAATTCTTCAAAGATGTCGTCAAGTTCAACTATATTTTGGGGTTATCAATATTACCGATTCAGAAGCAACCCTGCTGTAATAGGAGCAATAACAATCTGCAGAATGTTGGAAATCATTCCCACGACATCAACGGGCAGTCTTTTCCCAATAAGTAGGAGAGACAACATTGGTGTAACAAAAACAGCAGTAGCAGTAGATAACGATGTCATAACAATGCTTAGTGGAGCTAATGGTGGATCTGTCAAAAATGTAGCATAATTTGAGAGCTGGGCGCCACTTACACAGGATACCAACATAATCCCAGCACCTGATTCAAAGATTCACATAAACGGTAGAGTGATCTAAATGTAACCATTTTAATAATTGGATGACCCATATGTAACCTTTAATAATTGAATAATTCAAACGTAACCTTAACTATAATTGAATGACCTACGTTGCACTTTACCCATAAAAAAATCAACGAGTAATTAATTCTTTTGTTTAGTTATTTTTTCTAGCTTTTTAATAACAAAACAAATCTTTTAATTTATAAAATAAAAATTTTAATAACTTTTTCTATTTTAACCGTCTCGACCTTTTTTTTTCTTCTAAATATCTCACCTTAAAGTAAGAAATTATATTGATATTAAATATAAAAAATGTATTAACTGAAATAGAAGATAAATAAAAATAGATAAATAAATAATAGATTTCATCGTTTCTATAATTACTACTTAAGCGGTGAGACCAAGTTCGGTTTTTGATCGCTAGAGGCATGCCGTGGCGACTGGAGATACCTGCTGCAATATTGCGTACCACGTGCTTAAATCACCAAAAGAAAAGCTTATATGCATCGGATAGCATCTCGATGATGTTTGATTGGGAAAAATTCTACATGGCGTCGAACACCGCTAAATACCATTAATGTTAAATATCGTTAAATATCATTAAATTAATTAATAATAATTTAAAATTTCAAGGATTTAATATGTAATTAATAAAATAGTGAAAAACTCAACATAAAATTAATAATTGTATGATTAATCTTTTAAAATTTTATTCTTTATAAATTAATTTAATAATGTTCAACGATATTCAACATTAACGATGTTCAACGATATTCGACGCTCGTTATAGATTCATCCTGTTTGATTGATATCTAAAATAAATAGAAATCTTATATATATATATATATTTGATGTCTTTATTTATAGACAAAATTTTGTCCATGTAAAACGGCTGGAAACGGCGTTGCTCCAAATTTTTGAAAGTAAACTACAGGGATAAGAAACTTTCTTGTTGCCTTGTTGGGCTGCAATTTGGTACACTGAACCCAAATTTGGTCAGATAATTTTAAGTCGATTCTATTTTAAGTCGAGTTAATTTAGTTTTTGAATGTGTATTAAATTTGAGTTTAACACAATTAGCATATAGACTTTGGTTTGGGTCATTTCAAGTGAATTATTTAACGCCTTTCATGAATACAAAGCACATTGAAAAATAAATATTAAGTACTAGAATGAATAAAAACAAAATCATATCATATAATTCATATCTAAAATATTAGAGTAAATTATAAAAATTCATATCTAAAATATTAGAGTAAATTAAAAAAATTATAAATTAATAATGGTCAATTTTTGTGAAAAATAAAATTTTAAGGACTAATATGAGCAAAAATATTATCATATTAAAAAATTAGACTAAATTAAAAAAAATGAATAGAGGATAATTTAGAATAAAAATAAAGTTTTAAGGACTATAATAAACAAAAATATTAAATTAAAAGTTAAAACATTAGACTAAATTACCAAAAAAAAAACGAGTAAATTTGTATTAAAAATAAAATTTTAGAGATTATAGTAAGCAAAAGTATCATCATATGAAAAATAATAGTCTAGAATAAAAAAGTTTTAAAATAAATAGTAGTCGATTAGAATTTCTAAACCTCAACCTTTTAATCTTACAATCACTAATAAATAAACTATAAACCTAACCTCTATGTCTTTTATGTGTAAAAATAAAAATATAGTATAACAAATCATTATTAAATTATATTTATTTATATTAACTTGAGAAATAATTTATATCAAATGAGTTAGTATTAAGTCTATTAAATTATTACTAAACATTAAATTATTTAATAAAATTTTAAATTTAGTAATTTCAAATGATATCTAAATTCAATCTTTCCTTTTATATATATATATATTTAATTAATTACATATATATAATATAAACGTTATATTTAACACTTTAGATTAATTTAAAATTAATACTTTATATTTATCAAAATTTAAAACTTTACGTTTATTAACACTTTAAATTCATCAAATCATAAATTTTGAATTACATGTTAGGTTAATATTAAGTCAGATCAATATTAATTTAGATCAACAATAGGTCTGGTTTAAAATAAGTCGTGTTATTTAACAAGTTAGATAAAATAGGATTTTGGATCAATTCATTTGGGTTATATCGATTATCTACTAGATTAGTCTCAAATTTAGGTTCATTTCAATCAGGAATATGTCAGAATTCAAGTTCACAGTAATAAATTCAATTCAAGTTTGGATCATGTTTGGTTGGATGCAAGTTGAGTCAATTACTACAGTAACATGTTCAACTTGAGTTTAGATCAACAATAATCGATTATATATCGATTTTAGGTTATTAGATCCTTAGGTCAAACTAATTTTAACACGAACAAGTTTCAATCAAATTTTTGGTTTAGATAATTTTTTAAATCTCTAATGGGAGTTGAGGAACAAAATCAGACCAATATTATTGATATAAAAAAACTTATTTTCTTTTAAAATTATAAATATGTCACTTAATTAAATTATTATTCCACATAAGTTATTGATAGTTAAATATTAAACGAAAATAATAAAGTAGTATTCAATATTAAATAGTTTTAATTCTTAAAATTTGTATAATCTTAATTTGATCGTATTTTAAAATAATTAGTAAATTAGACTTTTCATATTTAATTTTTTTATCATTTGAACTAAGAATTAAATATACATCACAAACTTGACCCGAGATTTGATATAAACTTAATCATGATAACCTAAACTTACACCGAATCTGAACCAAAATTAAACTAAATAAAAAACAAATCAAATTTAGTTAAATTGAAAATCAACCAAAACTAAAAATAATTGAAACCGGAAGTAACACAAACAAAAAGCAACTAGAATTAAAAATCAATCTAAATCAAAAGCAACCTAACTGAAAGCAACTCAAATTTAATTTGTCTCTCTCTGTATATATATTTTATTTCATTTTGTATTATATTACTACTTAGCAACTACTTTAATAATAGCTTAATGATTTAATATTATTTTTTCTTTTAAAATATTATCTTATTTTTGACTTAATCTGAACAACCGATATTAAATCGACTTAAATTTTTTTTATGATATTGATTCAAACCTAAAAATCATTGATCTAATATTTTCCTCATCCAAAAATCAACTGATCCTATACAGATCCATATTAATATCTAACTTGATCCGAAATAATATAGACCTAAAATAAATCCAAATCAAACCCTAAACCACCTCTATCAATTAAGCCCTTTGATCATTAAATCTTGATTTTTTTTTACACATTACTGACATATGATACACTACAATTTTATCATGTTATATTTATAGATTTTTTAAAAAAAATTATTAGTTTTAAAGAATTTTTTAAATAAAAATGTTGAAAATGTCGACTATAAACGTTATGTTATGACACACTATACAAAAATATCTAAAAAGCTATTAATATTTAACGATCAAAATTGATTTAAAAACTTAATGATTTAATATCTTGGTTCAAGAACTTAATTGATTCAATTTCTTGATTCAGATGTCTAAAAATTCAAGAGTTCAATTTTTTTTTTTTAAGTTTAAGGCTTCTTATAACCTTAATCCATAGAGGCTTAATTGATTTTATTTTTTAAATTTTGCTTATTTTTAATTTAATTAAGGATAACCTATACTAGTAGTCCTTAAAATTTTAAGATACTTTCAATATGGTTACTAAACTTTTAAAACTATTATTATAGTCATTAAACTTTTAATTTGCTTTGGTGAATAATGTTAGCGTTTCTATGAGTACCAAATTTTTTAGCGTGTTGATAGCTAAAACAAGAAACACTATTTTTGTTGGGCTTGAGTTCCTTCAACTAAATCACCAAGAGTGGATGAATTGACTTTGTAATAAAAGTGATGGAGAATAAAAATTAAAAATTTTGCACAAAAAATTATAATGGTTCGTCTTTTAACTAAATTTATCTACACTACCTTAATTTCTTAACTAAATTTATCTTCACTACCTTATACCACCAAAACTTATTTTGTTTTGTTTATCCCTGTCTGAAAAAGAATTACAAAAAGGCAAACAAATAAAAAGCCTCACAAAGAAAGTTATTTCCTTCATTTAATTTTTAAGGATAAATTTTTATTTAAAGAGGGAAGTGTCGTAAGAATATAGATTTTGAAATTTGATGATCAATTTAACCCAAAGAGTGGGTTTTATGTTTGTGCTAAGAGTTTAGACCTTAGAGTCTTTGTGGGTTTATTTTGGGTTGTTGAGTTTTTTGGCTTTGGTCAGGAGATGAGTTAAAAGTATGGGAAATGAGTGATAAAGTAATCTCCTCTTTTTTAAGAGATATTGAGATATGCTTCTTTATTTCTCTATAGAAAAAGCTTGTTAACGTTATCACTAGGGGTGTTTAAAAATATTTAATTTGGTCGATCTAATCTAATTATTCATTAATTCGATTCGAAAACTTAAACCTATAATTTAATTTTTATTTTTTGATTGAATATTTAATCTGATTTTAAATTTTTTTTGATCAAATACGGATAGTAATATTTTAAGTTTTAGATTATCCAAAATTTTAATATTTAATAAGTATTAATCTTTCTATATTTAACAAATTAATATTTGTCACATTTGTAAATTAAAAAATGGATTTTTGAATAATTAGGTATCCGACTATTTGATCCGTATTCAAAATTTTGTCATCAATTTATTATTTTCTATATTCAAAATTCTAAATTTTCATAAATATGATCTTTAAATTTTAAAAAATTAAATCAAATAATATTTTTGGATAATTAGGTATCTGATTATTTGATCCGAATGTCCAATATCTAAATATCTAGATATTCGATTTTTTCTGGATCAAATATGAATCACTTTTTCATCAATTAATAAAACTTTTTATCTAAAAAAATTAGATTAAATCTAATTTGATAAATAATAATGAATACCCCTAGATCTCACTATGTCCCTCTTTCCTCTCTCATCATCTATGTCCCCAAAACCAAAGTCTAAAGGTGAAATCTTTAAGCTATGAAATTTGAATTTCGGGTTTATTTTTGAAAGAAAATTAGCCATCATTCTATGATCAAGCTATCAGTGTCACGACCCGGATTCGGATATGAGTGTTGGGTTAACCCGAGGGTTTGAGCTTCAGTTTTGGACCCCAAGTTGAGAGGTGTTAAGCCTTGTTGGGCTTTAGGTGTTAGGCTTTAAGAGTTTAAGTTGGGGGCACTTTGGTAAATGCCTAAAAAGATGAAGAATACAGTTTTGGGGAGTTATTTTTCTCTGCAAAAGGGAGAAGATGAGGTCACCTTGTCTTATTTCCTTCAACCTTTATCTTGGCAAGAAAGAGTGAGGAAAAGATTCAAATTTTGTTGAGTTAATATGAGAATCACGTTTTTGAGGTGAAAGGTAAGTTCTAGGGTTGTTAGAGATTTATAAAAAGAGGCAAAAATGTGTTAGTTTGGAGAGGATGAATGTTTAAGAGGGGTGTGATGGTGTAGCTCGAGTTTGAGTTTTAAGAGAGTTTTTCTAATGTTTTTAAGCTCAAGAATCATCTCAAGAATTTTCAGGTCCAGTTCTGCATTTCGTGCAGGGGTATTAATATGCTTGATGGGTGTATCGATACCTAGAGAGAAAACTTAGGCTAGAAAGGCAGGCGTTTTGGAACGCCTTGCCCGTGTTTCTATACGGAGCTTTACAGTGGCATCTCCGATTTGATACCCTTATAGAAGCGGGTAAGTCCTTAGTTGACCATGGAGATGGTCAACGCGTATCGATGCCCTCTTTTAGGAGTTTCGATACTTGGTGTTTCGATACCCTCTTTGTAAGGGTATTGATACAAGGTGTTCCAATACCCCATATAGGAGTATCGACACCCCTATGTAATCTTGTCCAAGTTAAGTAGAGATTAAGGTTGGGTAATTGAATTTAAGGGTTCTTATAAATCTCTTAAGCTATAAAATGAATTTTCAAAAACTGAAGTTGATAACCTTAACCCCGACAGACTAAGTTATGATAAGTCTTAATACGTCTTGATGTGAAGATCCTAGGTGGATATTTTGTGTGTTTTGAGTCTTTTTTTATGGAATCCAGATATCCAAAAGTGTTGCAACACGTTAAAGGCCATCCGATGTAATATTTCGGGTGATGTATTCAAGACCTTTATTCCGAATGTTGGGCGGACTCATTTGAAGATGTTCGTTGTAACATTCTGAACATGGGATTGGTTGGGCGGCCTTTATCCCGATTACTTATTCCGAACATTGGGCGACCTCGTTTGAAGATGTTCGATGTAACATTCCGAGCATAGGATTTAAGGACGGGCTCAATCCTGAGTGTAGGTTCCTGATGCTGTGTGGATGCGGGCCTCACTTTTTGTGTTTGCTTTTGTTGTGATATGTATATGCTATGTGCGATAGTATACATTACATTTATTCCATGTGATAGGCAAGCATGCTAGACCATCATATCATGCACGATATTTATATTCTTTGCTTCACTGCTTATGATATGCATGATTTTGGGCCGATTGACGACATACCCACTGAGCTTTTGTAGCTCAACTTTCGAAATGTGTTTTTTTACGTAGGTTAGGTTGAGCCGGTTTCTATGGAGCACCATCGAGGTTTGGATTTCAACATCGACTATGTGTCAAAGTACAACTACAGGTTTAGTTGGCTAGTACTTTGTTGGACTCTCTATCTATTTTTGTAACTCTGTTTTTTTATTTAATTCGAATGTTTAAACGGGTTTGTAATATTTTGATGATCCAAGTACTTTAAACTATATTTGGATTTATGTTTTACCTCAAAGTGGATTTTAAGGAATGACGTTGAACTTGAGTTTGATTTTATTGTTGGGCTTTTGAAAGAAATTTTAAAATACAGGTTTTGGGCCTCTGGCCCAATGTGACACCGGATCGAGGGTGTTATAATCAGTGTAAGAATGATTGGTTTGGGTAGATATTTAAAAATTGGTGTTTGGTGAGGTTGACGAGGAAGAACAAAAATACGGTATTTAAATATTTTTTGTTATAAAATTTTTCCTTTTACATATCTTAAGTTTCAACAGGATTGTAATTTGTTTTATATCTCTTTGTGTAGTGAAAGAGGATAGGATTTTTTTTCAAAGAGACTAAGAAGAAGACGGGTTAAAAATTTCGTTTAGGAACTTTGTTCCAGTTTTAGGATCAATGTAAATACACTACTAAAACCTTTATATTCCTGGAAATCATAATTTGAATGCTTTATTGCTTGGTTGATATTTTTGATTGCTTGAATTCTTGAGACCTCTTTAATGAATATTCTAAAATTAATATTAATATGACATGAAAATTGTAATAAATCACCTTAAACCCTCTTATAATCTATAAGATTAAATTTAAAGGCTAATGGTTGTGAGTTAGGGCTCGAGAGGAGATTTCGAGCCTAGAAAGCCATTCCAAATTTATGTATCGATAGGGAAGACAATATCTATAGCCCACTGTTCTGAGTTTTAAGAACATTGTTTTATATGATGAGTTATGAAGGGTATCGATACAGTGTTCAACTTGTACCAGTATGCCTAGTAGTGAGGTATCAATATGGGTTAACTCGTATTATTACACCCAAACCTTGTGAAATTCTAGTAAACTTAAATCATATCGGTACACATGGTTATATCTATACTCAACGGCTATCGTATAGTACACAATGACCATTATCAATATTCAATGGACAATCTGCTTAGAAAATAAGTTTTGAGTCCGAGGACTTATAATTCGAGAAATATGGTCCAATGAGCTTCTAATGTATTAAAATGAATAATAAATATAAGAAATTAAGATTTAAACATCATAAATAAGCATAATTTATAGTTAACTTGGTAAAGCTTTGAGTAAATTATTGTAATAGTAACAATAAGGACCCTTGGTGGATTGAGTGTATGTTGTGTGCCACATAAAGGTATTTGTTAGGTTGCCTTACCAATGATTGTTGAGATCCGAATATCGATTGAAGGAAATAGTGTGTTTTAATACTATGTGTTGGAAAAAACAATAAGAAATGACCAATTTTGAGGCATGTTTTGGAATTGTAAAGATGGAGATTCAAATAAGAAATTTATTGTTTCTTATTCTACTCCGTGAGATCTGTACAACGGTATCTCACATGCTCAAAATGGTTAAGTAACGAATGAGAAATTAATGTTCAAAGTATAAAGGTTAGGAAATAAGTAAGGAATGAGAAACCCTTTATCCCACATGGATGGGATAAATGTAGAGAGAAGTGTTTATATACACTTACCCACATTGTTATCATTGAATGACTTGGTTTGAGTGTACCTGCATAATGTGGACGACACAAATATTTGGACATCTTAGAGGCCTTTTATGGGCTTATGGATATTTTACCCGTCGTGATTATTTTTTTCCTTATTTTATTTTTTAATATCCAAGAAGAGATTGTATTCTATTAAAAATAAAAATTAAGGAAAAGTTGAATTTTCCTTGAATTACGGATATTAATCAAATAATGTAGAGAGAATGCTAATTATCTTCAAATATCGCTGGAAAATGTTTTTATTCTACCGTCTTAGTCCCATGATTGGTGAAGGTCATTCGGTTCAGTTTCGGTTCAAATTGTTTCGGTTCTGTTCATTTTCGGGTTTGTTTGTCTTTAGTTTAGATTCAGTTCAGATCAGTTCGGGTCTAGTTCGGATTTTTATTTGGTTATATGATAATTCTGGTCAATTTGGATATCGGATCGATGATTCGAGTCAATATCAAATCGATTTTTTTGGTCGGGTCAATATCGGATCAGATGTTTTCGTTTCGGGTCCATATTTGGTCGTTCGGATCAGTTTGGATCGGGTCGATCTTTAAATTTTCAGGTTAATTTGGTTTGAGTTGGACTTGAGTATATTATATATAGAATTAATCATATCTTCTTGTAAAAATATATTTTTTATTTGTTTGAGGATAAAAGTGAAAAGAAGAAAAAATATAAGGACCAACTTGATAACGATTCCAATATGTTTTTATTCCATAAATGAATAGTTCACATAAGTACCAAGAAAAATGGTGGAAATCAAATTTTCAATACAAGATTTGCGTGAAAAGCTATAAAGAAAAAATTTTCGATTTTGAAGTTGGATAATCATTAGAGTAAAGGTAGTGTTGGTAATTTAAGGGCTAATGTCATTTTTGTAAATACATGGATTCATTAATGGTATCTTGGTCATTTTACCCTTACTTTTTGTATATTATTGACTATGAAAAAATTATTTTTTAGGTGTTATCATATATTGGTCATAATTCAAGGGTAATATGATAATGATATTATTTGGAGTATTTTTAAATACTAGATTAAATATGCCATTAATTAGAGAATTATCTAAAAAAAATTTATATTTTGAGTCCTCTTATTCAATCTGACGTGTTTCACCAAGGTAAGAGAGAAAAATTTTGATTCAATTTTTAGCTTGATTCAGTTGGATTTTGGATTATCCCTTGAATGCAAATTTGATATACATTGAATTCTCTTTCATTTAGTATGATTTTTATATGGATTCCATGCTTGGGTAGAGTTTCGATGAGATTTTATGTTTTTTATGATTTAGTTGGTCGACGATTAAAGGGAGTCTAGATCATGCCATTATACTTCTACTGTACTTTTCTGGAGTATTTTGGACTCTTGTATATGATAGAATATAGCACATCAGGTACAACTTTATCTCTTGAAAGCTATATGTACTCCATGCTTTTTTTACAGTTTTTACTAGACTAATATCTTAGCTTAAAATGACATGTTAATGTTAATTTTATGGAACTAGTATGGTTATGTTTAAATGATCTCTTAATTTTTATATTGGATAAATGAATATATAGTTATTTTTCATATTTTTACTCTGGTTGAAATTAACTTAATATTGGACATAAGCTTGCGATGAAAATTGAGGCACATCCTTTTCAAATGGTTAAGGTTTTACAGGGTTTAGGGTTAATTTATGGGGTTTTCAATGGCCTTTTTGTGAACCTAACTTTTTATTGAATATATACATATGCGAGATATAAATTAAAATGTTAATCTGTATGGCTACTAGTACATAACAATATCCATAAATAAGTTTGTAAAATCAAATAGAAAAAGAAAAATTTTATTTTGTCGACAAAAAATCGATCTCGTTTATGACACTTTGTTTTTGCCCCTTTTACGCACATACACGAAATGAAAAAGAAAACTTGTGTGAGGTACTTCATCTATATAGATTAAAGTTTTGTTTCTCTAGATCTGTTGGAACTATGAAACAATAAGATAATATAGTTGTTTTCTTTGACATCGAGAACTATTCATTTAGGATAAAGAGGATGATATTAAAGTTGATGTTAAATATACAACCTTGAGGTCTAGAGATTCAACTTAGGAATGGACTAATGATTTCGGAATTGCATGCATTAGTGGTCTTGCTGTTAGTGGATATAATGTTGATATTGGTATTTTGGTCGCCATCTATTTAAATTTTGCTATCATGTAATTTGTTTGTAATAACCTTTTATTTTGCTAATTTTTGAAAATCATGGTCATATTATATCTTTCTTGCTGCAATATCTGTACAAATGGCTTGGCAGATATGGATTGTTAATCTAACATGCCGTGCAGATTGCAATAGAAAGTGAGAGATAAGTTTAAGAATTCAACCAGTTTTTATTTTTGTCAATTTATTCTATTTTTTTTCTAGAGAAAGTTATAAAGCTTATCCAAGAACCAAACCTCTTTCATTGGCTGCTTGCCTAAATATTTATTTTCATTTGTACTCAGTTTTCTGCATGTGGTACATCTCATTCATTTTTGTCTTTATACGTTTTGTGTCAAATAAGTGGTTTGGTGTACTTATTTTCAGCGAGATTTTATTTGGAAGAGTCCTCTCGTAATGGTATTCTTGAAAGTTCAGAAAACTCAGACTGTAGAATTGTATTGTGTCGGGAATGTATTAAATTTTTTGTTTTATCTGGGAATGATATAAGACCGCAAATTTATATATATTGATAGTATTATAAATCTAGTTTACTAAGAATTTTTTCAGAATGAAGTTTCAATGTCTATAAATTTTATATGAATTTTTGAGTAATGACAATGCAAGTTTCTAGGATTTTAAAGAAATGTCAAAAAGAGTTTTTAATTTATTTAACATTATTGACTTGTATCTGGAAACGAATATAAAAATAATGTTACACTTTGAAACTTATATCATGCTTTCTGTTGTTGTAGAGTAAATACTATTTTCTTTCTTTATTTTTTTTCTTTTTGTTTTATAGTATATAATCAATTAACTTAAATGTGATGCGCTTTTGGGTGATAATTTATTAAATAGTGTTATTTTTTAATTATTAGTTAGCCTAAATGTTTATGTTTAATGTTATTTGTTTTGGCAGCAATGGAATCAAATGCTAGTGCATGTGAGGTTCAAGTTGATACTAACTTCGTTGTATAAGAATCACAATGTTTCTTTTTTAAAAGACAGTATGATTTGAAACCGTTTTTTCATTTTTGATCCGATAGAGACTAAGGATGAAAAAGTGAGATTACTATACAAACATTGAAAAGAAGCTTCCTTCATTTTTAACTCACGCTATGGAACTTTCAATATGCAAAATCATCTTAAAAAATGCAAAGGTTATTCTGAATATAAGGATATTTTGAGAGCTGAAGGAAAAGGAGCAGAAGGTAATGTTTATGACCAAAAAGTCTAAAGAGAGTTGGTAGCTACAACAATTATAAAGTATGGATATGATTTTTCTTGGGTTGAATATTTTCTTCAGAGAATACATGTTTAGTTGAACAATCAGATTAGAACTATATGTAAAAATGCTGTAAAAGTTGATTGTTTGAAATTGTATGAAATTTTAAAAAATACCTTAAAGGAAACTCTTCGTAATGTTTCTGATCGTATTTCTTTAGTATGTGATATGTGGACTTCTTTTAAAACTGAGGGTATTTGTGTTTAACTATTCATTATGTAGATGTTAATTGAAACTTAAATAGTAGAGCTTTGAACTTCTGTCACATTGATTCAGCGCATATTAGAAGAACTATGTATAGTTTTTTGCTAGACTTGCTTCAGGATTGCGGTATTGGTTATAAAATTTTTTCAATTACATTGGACAATGTTTATAGTAATGATAAAATGTAAGACTATTTGAAGGATATTTTTAATGCACGAGGGGTTGTTTTACATAGAGGAGCATACTTTCATGTTCGTTGTGTTGCACATGTGTTGAATCTCATTATTAAGGATGGACTTAAGGTCATTGAGCATATGGTTCTCAAGATAATAGATTGTGTGAAGTATATTAAATGGTCAAAATCAAAAAAAATATTTTTCGGTGTAGTGTGAAATTAGCTAAGATAGAAAAAACTAAAGCATTGTGGCTTGATAGGGCATTTTATATAGTGAAACTTTTAAGCAAATGTTTTTTGTTGATTCTTATTTCCACCATTGTCCAAATAATGAAAAATGAGAAATGTTTGAGAAAATTAGAGATTTTTTAGAATCAATCTTTAATATAACTGTGTTGTTTTCAGAGAGTGATTATCCCACTATAAATTTGTACTTTGAAAATGTTTGAAGAATTTTTATGCTTTTGAGAGAGTTGATAAAAAGTACTGAAGGTGTTTTGAAAAAGATGATAATAGAAATGAAGAAAAACTTTGATAAGGATTGGTTCAACTTAAGAGAAATTGATGATGATTATAACATGTTATTTGCCTTTACGGTAATTCTTGATCCTCGTTATAAGTTGTCTTTTGTCAAGTATTGTTATGAAAGCATATTTGAAAATGAAATGGAAGCTAGTTCGAAGATTAGTGATGTCCATTATAAGTTAGCGATTCTTTTTAAAGAATATGTTCTAGAAATACGTGTGTCACATGAAACATCAACAACATCAAGCTCAAACTCTAATATTATGAGCACTTCGTCTAGCAACCACAAACACAAATTTGATTTTTTCGCGTAAGTTTGTCATTTTTATATTTTATATTGTTTATCTTTTTGTTTTATATATCTGCAACTTTTTATGTATTTTGACTTGTTTAGTTTTATAATGTGTATGTTTTTATAATATGTGACATGTATTTGTTGTTTCTATTATCTTTTATATTACATATTTGTTTATTTTTATTTTGTTTTCTACTATCTCTTTTATGTATTTTTAGGACTATAACAAGAGAGAGACTACGACTTCTTATGTAAAGACACAATTGGATGTTTATTTAGACAATCCCAAAATGGATAGGAAACCAAAACTTGACATTCTTAATATTTGGGAAGAAAATGAGCATCGATATTGAGTGTTTTCTCATCTTACTAGGGATATTTTGACTGTTCCACTCACAATTGTTGCTTCTAAATCGACTTTTAGCATAGGTGGTCGAATTTTGAATAAGTGGAGAAGTTCTTATATTCCTAAAAATGTGGAGGCATTGATAACATCTCGTAGTTGGTTGTTCAGTTATGAATGCAAGTTTTCATTTCTTAATTTTGTTTTTATTCTTTATAGTAAATCTTTACAGGTATTACGCATATTCTTGGACTATTAATCTATTTTATTTGTTTTTTATCTTAAAAGTTATATTGTTTATTTTTTTTGTTTTCGTAATAAAAAAATTAATAACTTCTTGTTATTGTTTATGTGGATTTGACTGCAACAAAATCCAAAAGTTGATATGTAACTAAATTTTTGTTTACTCAATATAACTGAATTTGATATGTAAGAGTAGATGGTTTTAGATACTTGGTTTTATCTGTTGCAAAATATCACTTTTGAACAAAAATTATTTATTTAAGACTTGTTTTTATGTTACCGGGTGTATTTTCTAGTTTCTATCTTTAAATTAATTGTGTTATTTTCTTGTATGGATATTTTCAAATGCAAACACCATTTGCATCATGAATCAAAATGAGGTCCAACTCTAATGGAGACTGATTGACAAAATATAAATTGATTTTTAAAGAAGGAAATGTGATATTAAACATTAAATTATTATCAGATGTAGTGATTAACTAGTATTGTCATAATACAATAAGATAATAAAACATATATTATTTTATTATTTATCATATTGTTAAAAAATAAACAATAGTAAAAATAAATTATTCATTCACTTTAACTTAATTATTGGGTTATAATCGGATTAATGTTCGGTTTAGATCGATTTTAAGCAAGTTAATTTCAAGTTGCTTTCGGTTCGGTGAAAAATAGTTTGGGTCAAATCGTTTATGGGTTTATATCAGTTCTTCTAGAATTCAGATAGGTTTTGGTTTCGGTTTGGGTTTTAGATCACGTTAAGATCATCTTGTTCTGATTTAATTGGGTTTCAGTTCGGGTAAATCGGTTTGATTTTTGGTTCTCTGATCAATTTTGCCATGTCTAGTTGTATCCTGGGAGACAGACTATCAACGAACTCAAGCACCATAGGAGTGACAGAAAATCTGTCTTAAAGAAATTACGTTAGTTCAGGCCTCAACATGTTTCCAAAATCGGTTTGATCTAAAATATTTCAGATTGATTTATTTTTCTTTGTTTGTTCAATAATAATATTTTATTTGATCTAAAATATTTCAGATTAATTTATTTTTCTTGGATTAACCTTTATTTTCTAACACTATGGTCAAAGTATTACAAAATGTATGATCTTAAAGCTTAGTGGAACCATACCTCATTATTTGATGCTTAGTTAGAGATTCTAAGCATGAGTATATGATCTCGATACTTAATGGTATTGGTTCTCACTTAGAATGTATGATCTTAATGCTTAGTGGAATTAGGACTCATTCTAGGTTTTTGATATAATGTTTATGTGCTATATAAAATTTATACATATTTCTTGCTATATGTTTAGGCGACTAAAGGTAGCGCCATATTTATATTATGTTATATTGATATGATATCATCTTTAGTTACTTCTTGTTATTATGATTTGTATGAAGCATAATTGAGTAAAAGTTTATACATTGAACTTCATTAGTTCAACATTTAAAATTATTTTTTGTTCACAAGTTAGTAGGTTGGCGTACATTATTATAACACCATTGGAGTAGGACTTCAATAGCGACTTGTTTCAAGCATAATACTCGAATTATTTGAGTTATATATTCGTAAGACTTTATTTTGTATTGTAATTCTATTTTGAATTTTACATCGTGATTCAAATGGCTTCTATTATGTATTTTAAATGAAGATTTCATGTAACATTTTCAAATACTTATTTATGTCAAAATATTTATATTTAATGGATTTTATGAAAATGAGTAGGTTTGAGTTAAACTAGGTTAAAAATTTTATGAAAATGATTTGAGCATGAGGTTCAATGTTAATATTTGAGTCGAGGGTGTTACATCATGGTGGTTCGTTGATTCTTCCTCTGCTTCATTCTTGTTGACAGTCTCGATGATTGTATTTTCGTGTCTCTTTAAAACATCAACGATTTTAGATTTGTCGTGATGGTTTATTTAATCGACTTTTTATATTTCTTTCAATGTCTTTATCCTCCGATGACACTTGAAATAACACGCAATTGGTGATTCCGGACTTGTTTGTTCGTGTTTGCCTTAGTTTTAGCTAATGATGTTTCTTCTCTTCTCTTCTCTTCTTCTTTTTTTTTTGTGACTCAATCTTTTTATTTTAGTTTTTATCTGAGTTTTATCTTTGTTGTCCCTTAAATATTGTTGTTTATGTTCTTTAATTCTTTTATAATCGCTTTTTTATACTTTATCTTTTTCAAGTTTAATGTTTATTATTGACTTTTTTTGGTCAATTTTTCTCAACTTTGACTAATAATTATTTAAAATTTATTATTGATAAAAATATAAAAAATTTATTTTAAAAACCCTTTATCAAGAAATTTTAAATAGATATCTTATAAAAATTAATTATTTAAAATATTTAATATAAATAAAATTAAATTTTAAAAATTTTAACTTTTAGAAAATCAATAATAGATATATTAAATAGGACGGAGGTAGTATTATTTATTTATTCTTTTTTATGTGTTTGTATTTTTATTTTATTTTATCCGTGTGTATATGTAAGTCTTTTTTTTGTTTAATGCAAGCTTGTCTATTATTAAAAAAAAGGTATAAAGATAATTTTAACCCTTAACGTTTATAATTTTGATCATTTTGTCCCTTATTTTTTTGGGATAAATTTGGCCCTTAACCTATATATTTTTTTGACAAAGATCTTATTTTTTAACTAGTATGATAACTGGATAGTTAAAAATTTAACTATGATGACATTTCATATGCATATGATAATATATTTTAAATGACATGACATCTAACCTATCAAATACATATATATATAAATTTTATTTCAATATAAAATATAAAACAATTAAAATTCAAATAAAATATTAAAAATAATTAATTATAAAATAAAATGCTACTGAATATTTTCAACCCTAACTATAATAGAATCAAAATCTTATCTTAAAAAATATGAACACAGTTCAAAATTAATTATTTTTTTAAAGATAGGATTTTGATTCTATCGTATTAGGGTTGAGAATGTTTAATAGCCTTTTATTTTAGAATTAATTAATTTTAATATTTTTATTTGAATTTTAATTATTTTATATTTTATATTAGAATAAAATTATATTCTATATATATATATATATGTCATTTAAAATATATTATCATATGCATATGACATGTCATCGTCGTTAAATTTTTAACGGTCTAGTCATCATGCTAGTTAAAAAATAAGATATTTGTCAAAAAGATATAGGTTAAAGACTAAATTTATTAAAAAAATAAGAACTAAAATAATAAAATTATAAATGTTAAGGGTTAAAATCATCTTTATGCCTTAAAAAAACACAAAATCAAAGAAAAAAATTTATACAACCAAACGCAGAAAATCTATTTTGGAGCTTCTCTAAAGAAAAAAATTACTTAAATGGGAAAAAAGGTAGAAGCTTTAAACGTTAGTTAAGGTAGGAGAAATCCTTATAATCTCACCTAATTTTTGTGATTATAATTGTAAATGAAATTATTTAGATTTAAATTTTTTAAAATAAATATTATATAAAAAATTAAATTAAACATTATTTAAAGTAAATAATTATCATAGTATGTCGAGAGAAAAAAACATAAGTAGATGATCTCACATGTATTACCACCATATCTAATATCATGGAATTTTTTATTTTATTCTTTCTTAATATTTTTCCTTAACAAAAAATTGAATTTATCGGTCCTATTTGTTATTTTTTATAATCTTGTATATTTAGTTCATTAATCGATTAATTTAATTTAAATATCTTAAAATCTTATAATAAGATAATTTTTTATATTCAACTTATATTAATTACAATATTTATAATTCAAACATTAGATATTATTTAAAGATCTAACACCCTATTTTGCTAAATTAAATGATACTACTTGATCATGGTATTGATGATTTTGTTCTATGAAGTACTACATTCTATCAATGGCTTTGGTCTCGAAGGAGCATCTCAACTACTTCGCCCATCGTCGGTCTCGTATCTTTATCTTCCTCCGCACATTGCAGAGCTACGGCAACCAGATTTAGCATCTCAGCCTCGTCATATCTTTCTTCCAGCTTGGGATCGATTATTTCACGCCGCCGTGTCTCGGTCTCCCGGGTACTTGCCATGTGCTCTCTCACCCATTCAACTAGCGTTTGCTCTTTCGGACTTCCGTCATGGGTTCCAGGGAATCCCATTGCAGGGCTTCTTCCCGTCACTAGCTCCAATAAAACTATTCCATAACTGTAGACATCAACTTTTGAGGTGATGGGAACATTCGACACCCACTCCGGTGCCATGTAACCTCTGGTTCCTCGGATCCTTGAGACTTGCGAGTGCTTGACATCACCCCGGTTTAGCATCCGAGACAGGCCGAAATCTGATACTTTAGGCTGGAAATTAGAGTCTAGGAGAATGTTATGAGGCTTTATATCACAATGGAGAACCCATTCCAAGCATTCTTCATGTAAATAAGCTAAGCCTCTAGCGGTTCCTACCGCAATATTGAATCTGTTTTTCCAATCAAGTGCTTTAAAAGAGAGGTTTTCAGCCAAAGATCCATGTTCCATGTACTCGTACACTAGAAGCCTATGTTTTCCCTCCGCACAATAGCCCCACATCGCTATTAAGTTCATGTGATTAAGCTTTCCAATGGTGTTCACTTCTGCAAGAAATTCAGCTTCCCCTTGGTAAGCATCGATAAGTCGCTTGATTGCGGCAACTCGACCATCAGACAATGTGGCTTTGAACACCATCCCCCCTGCACCTCTTCCGATCAATACTGAGAAACTATTTGTTGCCTTTTTGAGCTCGGCATAGGTGAAATTTCTGAAGCCAGTTGTAGCGAGAAGGTTGTTTACTTTTGGGATTGAATCGCCATGAGTTCTGATCATGAAACACCAAACCGAGAAGATGGCAAGAAACTCAATTCCTCCAACCGCACATGCCGCCCACATGGCGAAATACAACGGGTCATTTTCACGCCTTTTGGCACTTGTGGAATACGTTGGTTCCAAAATCTGCACTTCGTTGGAGCATTGCCACTTGGAATCTTTTACGGCAGTGCTATTGTAAAAGGAAACAGTATCCTTGGGCATTTTCAAGTACATATCACCATTGAAATTTGGTTCGCGATGTCCATTCATCAGCTGTGTCTTGGGATAACAATATAAACCTGGTCTATTAGCTTTGAAAAACTTGTACTGGAAACCTTTACAATCACACATCTGCAGGCAGATTTTCACGCAATCCTGGAAAGTGACATTAGGATACATGCCGAAATCATAGCCATAGAAATCAGCGTGGCTGAGTTTCAGGAAACCAACCTGCTCAGTTTGGTTACAAGAAAGACGAAATTCCGGTTCACATCCAAGTGACCAATCGGAATGATTCTTCATTTTATATCCCGGAACACAAGAGCATTTCCTGCCAAGATTAGGACTATATACGCATAAACTGTTTGGTCCACAACATCCATGAACTCTACACGGTTGCCGAAAAGCTTGCCACGAAACGACCCATGATTCTCCATCCTCTTTAAGACTATACAGTCGAATATTGCCATCGAAATCCATCTTCAACATTCTTGGAATCTTTGAACCATAATCAGCCGACATGAAAGAAAAATTATCAGTTGAACTAAAGTTGCCTAAAGAATCGAGGACTGCAATTTTGCTATTGTTGTAAGTGGATCTCCCAGCATCCCATCTCAAACGCCCTGGACTTGGCCAGTAAACGCTTGAATACTCGGGACCTTTGTACAGCAGGGACAAGACATTATCAGGGGAAAAGTAAAGCTGGAAATAACCGGACGAGTAGTTTCCTCGGCTTCTAGATGATATGAGCTTCGAGTTTTCATTGAATGGTTGAAGAGGAAGTAGAGTATCTGTGGGTGAATCGTAGCTTTGCCACAATATGTGCCCTTTCAGATCACGCAGGATGAGGTTGCCTCCATCATCAAGTGTTAAATTAGTAACAGACTTGGACACAGTTTTCGTTTCCCACACAGGAAATTGACCGACATCTTTTAAGACAAGGTTACCTGACTTTGACAGACAGAGGTTTGAGCGTCTGCCATTGACTGGTTGGTTCCGATTCGCCATCCAAACGATGGTGCAATTGTTAGCAACGGCACTGCAAGACGGTGTGTTGAACCATATCGCAAAGGAATAAGCATTAACACCAACCGGGTGGAAACCAGCCCTGAAGATGCCACCGGGTGAAGTCAACACATCTGCTGTTTCCTCCACTGATAGAGATGAGCCGGCCCATAGACCATCTGAGGATGAAGATGACAATAAAGGTGGACAAAAGAAAGCGAGTAATGCAACAAGTAGCATCGATGATGTGGCCATGGAACCTTTTTTGTAAAGATTGAAGACAGGAACATAGCCTTGGCGACACAACTCTTCATTTTAAGAATTTGTGAGTTGTTATTAGGTAGAACAATAAATAGGCAAATGGTAATGGGATTTTAATAAAATTAAATTGCAGTAGAGAAAACTAAAGAAAAATGACTATTAACAGTTAAACTTCTGACTCTTGTTTACGGTGAGATTGAGTACAGTAGTGTAGAGTAGAGTAGAATAGAATAGCTTTTATTTCATGGCGGCCATGGGAAACCAGACACAAACCAGGGAAGTTCTGATTTAATTTGTTTGCAACTTTGCATCAGTGTTGTTTTGATAGGAAAATTGTCTTTGCTGATGCCGTGCCATTATACAGTGTAATGATTTGTTTTTAAAGGTTTAGAGCTTTTATTTCTAGTGATAAACAACTTGATATAGTTTTAGTATAATTTAAACATATCTTAATATAAGATTTACCTAACAAAATCAAGATGAGGCATAAGTTAATTTAAATTAGTTAAAATGAAGCTCGAAAAATTAAAAAGACAAAAAAATAAGATAAACTTTTAAGATTAAAACTTTGGAAAAAATTATGTGAATCATAAATTTATTTTACATTCAATATAACCCTTAAACAAAAAAAAAATATGATTATTAACCGACGAAAATTGTCATTGACATAAAGGTTTGTAGTGTTAGCGTGATAGTCTTATTATAAATGATGACGCGATAAAAAATAATTATTTTTTAAAAAAATTAAGATTTATTTAATCTTTAAGAAGAAATATTAAAAATCATTTTTAAACTATCATGCATCTTGAAATGTTTCCGTATGAATTGTTTGACTATTTCTTCGACTAGCATTCAAAGACATTTTGAGACGTGTGAATACATCAATAGTTCAAGTTAGTTTAAGTGAGTACGGAAAATTAAGTGGGAGTTGAAATCGAGAATTTTAACTTCGGACGAAATTTAAAAAATTTATCCACTTTATTTGTATTTAATTAATAGGACCTCTTTACGTTAGATTAGAATGAGTTTAAATGAAATTAGGATTTTATTTTCAAGAGTTTGAATTTCATAACATGAAGTAAAAGATCTTTTCAGAAAGTTATTAGTATGACATAAACATAAAAAAGGCGTTAATTAGTGTTATAAACTAACTAAACATTGAGTGAACCGAAAGTTTATTTATATTTATTTATTAAATAAAATAAATAAATAAGATTTTATTTATTTAATTAAATGAAAAAACATAAATAAAGGATTTATTCGTTCATTTATATTCGTGAATGTTTGTTGGTTTATATTCGTTCGTTTATTTTCATTTAAATTTATTCACATACAACTAGGGTTATTCATTGTTGGGTTAAACTCAACTAATTGATTGAACCAAAACAAAATTGATTAATCTATTAGATAATTTTAAATTTCGACTAATGATTAAGAGTTTTTTTTTTCAAATTTTAATTATCGATTAATTAACTGAATTAATAAACTAATCTAAAATATTAAATATTTAACACATTATGTATGTTCGTTTGTGTTCGTTTATCATTGTAACGAGCAAACACTAACGAGTTATATTCTTTAATGAACAAACACGAATAAAAAACTCTGTGTTTATGTTCATTCATTTGTTTAGTAAAGTTAAACGAATGAATATAAACACATCCTCATTTATATTCATTCGGTTTGTATACAAACCTAAAATTAACCTTTATTTTACACTTTTATTCGTTGATTTACTCGTTATTACGATGAGCAAATATATTTCTATGTCACATTAAGTCTAAATAAGTGAAAGATAAATCATAAATTTTGAGAAGAGAGCGTAAAAAAATTATCGAAAATTCCGCGTGTGGACGTTTTAAAGTAAATTCATAGGAGAAAGCAAATCTATTCACCATATTTTTCGATAAATAAATTAGATATGCGTTGAATTATACCAATTCTTTTATTAATCGACTTCTATTCTAACAAGTCAATTGTATTCGGTCTTAGAAAATTTTATCGTATTGATATTTATTAAATTTACTGTTAATAAATCTCTTTTGTCCTCTACATATTAAATTAAAATTATCTTTAAAAGTTTTATTTATTTTAATGGTTGACTAAGTTTTCGGCCTGTAATATGTATAATTGAGATTTCAGTTTCAGTAAACTTTGGTTGAGTTGTTTTTTTAAAAATAAATTCTTTTTAAGTTTGATTAATTCACTTTGTTTATTTTTCTAAAATCCATTTTAGTCGGTACATGTGATCAGTATTAATCACAAGTTGATTAGGAAGGATACAAGTCAAAAGTGTTAAATTGTTGTTGTTAAAGATAAATTGATTCAAAGCAGTAACAGAATTTGAAGTAAATGTTTCATGGAGTTAATTTAAAAGTTTAAAAAATATTGAAGGTTTAAATAAAAAAAAATAATTTTTTAGGGTTTAACTAAATTTTTTAATAATCTTATAAGATTAAAAATAAAAATTAAAAATAATTTAATAATTTGATTAATAATATTTAAAAAGACAAAATTAAAATTTTAAAGGTAAAATTCGAAATTTTCAAATTTTGAGAAAATATAATTCGCTGGTCGTTATTATTTTACCACCAAACATGTCTGTAATTATTTTCTTTATTTTTCATTTGCATTGTTGCTTTGACTAACAAAAATTAATTGGACGAGTATCTCTGTATGCCAATAGTTTTTTTTATTTAAATAAAAACCAATGTCACAACAACTTTGTTTGAGTCGATAATAAAATTATAAATATGTATAATTTTAAATAATTAAAAACGTCTGAAATAATTGAAAATAAATTCTAATATGTACTCAAATATTCGAAACATAATTTTAATAATTTTAGCATAATTAACCTATCATGTTTCGAATGTAATAAAAATGTTATAATAAAATAAAGGGTAAACTACGTAAATGGTCCCCCGAGTATACTCTAATTATCTTTTGTATCCCTTGATTATCATAAGTTACAAATTAGTCCAACGCCGTTAAAAAATTAATTGTTGATAACGTGGCAGTTGATATAAATTGATATAATTATATAATTAACCCTCAAGTTTTACACTTATTTTAATTTGACCCTAATTCTAAAAAATTAACCCATATATTTTTAATAATCTATCAATTTAGTACCATTTCATCCAATCCCTCTCCTTACTTTTTCTCCATTTATCTAAACCTATAATCTAAAACTTTAACCCATAACCTTAAAACTTTTCTTTATCCGTCAAGATTCCATCTAACACAAACTCATTTACCCCTTAATTTCCAAATTCTTTTGTTTTTCTCTCCTCCCTGCTGCATTTCATTGCCTTAAGCAATGGCTAGCTCCTAATATTTTTTTTTTATTGCGTGACAGACTTAAAGTTTCTTCAGTTCATAGCGACAAGTATGCAGCTAAAATCACCATGTTTCTAGGAGGAAGTCACCATGTTCAAAGGATTATAAGCCACACTACCAATGTGAGCTTTAGTTTGAAACTATTTAACTGTTTATTTTCTTTAATTAAACCTTGAGTCTTATTCTTCAGAGATTTGCCCGTGATTCCATAGGCAGAAACAATGGGGTTGGGTTAAAGTTTTAGATATGCAAATCATCCTATTTTTCAGAGATTGTGCCGGTAATTTTATGGTAAACGTATTACAAATAAAGCTGCAAAAAATTGTCCCCAAAGCTATAGGTTGAAGTTTTATATCATGGGTTTATAGAAATGAAGATTAAATAAGAAAAAAATTGAATAAAATAGGACTAATTTGATATATTATTAAAATTATATGGGTTAATTTTTTTAGAATTATGTTTATATTAAAATAAATATAAAACTTGAGGACTAATCATATAATTATATCAATTCATATTAACTGTGACGTTATCAACAATTAATTTTTTAACATTGGACCAATTTGTTATAGTTTTTAAGTCATAGGATCAATTTGTAACTTATGATAGTCGAGGGATACATTGAAATATACTCAGGGGACCATTTATGTAGTTTACCCTAAAATTAAAAAAAAACTATATATATTAGGGTAGATGTAAAATTTGGGTATCCGACTAATCAGATAACAATTATCTGATTCATAATTTTTTTATTTTAAAATTAATATATATTAAATACATAAAATTTTAAATTTTATAATATACGACGAAACATAAAAATTTGTAATTTAAATTTAGTTTTAGAATATTAATCTCATTTTTTTATATTAACAAATTAATAAAATTATATTTAAAAAATTTAAAATAAAAATATAATTTAAAATTAAATATATATATATATATTAAAAGTTATCAGATGACATTGAGTACCCGATAATTAAAAAAATTGATCTAGACTCAGTTTAATTATTCTCGGATCGAATATTCAATCGATCAAATAATTTTTTCAAGAATTATTTGATAACTTCTTTCAAGTTATCGAATTAAATCAATCAAATCGAATAATTTTAACACCCTTAATTACAAGCACTAATACAACCATGTTTTGTGATAAAATCTTAACACAAATAATCCTTATAAAATATTAATTTTTTTAAAAATTTAATACTCTATCGTCCCACTTTATTTGTCCAGTATTGATTTTTTTAGTCAATTTTTTTTAACTTTGACTAATTATAACTTTAAATCTATTATTGATAAAAAAATATAAAAAATATATTTTAGAAACTTTTAATCAAGTAGTTTAAAAATATATATTTTATAAAATTTAATAAATTAAAATATTTAAAATAACTATAATTAAAATTTTAAAATTTTGATTTTAAAATATTAATATTAAACTTCTTAAATTATTAATTATGTTTTAAAAATAGTAAATAGTAAAAAAGAAATACTTATTATATTTTATCTTTTTGTTACCTATGTCAAGAACTGTTTAGTAATATAAAACCATTACAAATAAATTATTAATTATGTTTTAAAAAATAAATATCCCTCAAGTTCATGATTCATTCAACACTTTCCGTTATCATTTCACGATTAAAAATTTTAATATTAAATATTTATGCATTACACCAATAATATGCATATCATGAAATCATAAATATTCATAGTTATCATACCGTAACTAATATCATATTTACTCATTGGTATGTCATATATAGGGATGAAATAAAATTTAAAATTAGAGGATAAAATATAAATATGTAAAAATGAGGAAAAAATTTATAAATAAATAAATAAAATTTTAAATAAAAAACAAAAGTGAAAAAAATATCTCTATCTTAGTAGAAAAGCGGATGATGTTTATCATAAGAGACTTGAATTCGTTCATTTTGTTTGCAAGATGTATATAATGTCAAATAATAAGAATATGTATAAACAAATACTACCTTATAATTAATTTTAAATTATTCAATAAAATAATATTTAATATAGAAAAATGAAAAACACATTTTTAATGAATCATCAGTGTCGATAGGATTAGGGGTGTGCAAATTCATATACGGATCAGATCCGAAATTTTTGATATCCAAAAGATTTGGATCACTTAAATAGTGATCCGTGTTTGATCCGAAAAAAATAAATATCCGAATTTCGGATATTTGGATATCTGAATTTATGAATTATTTTATTTATTTTTTTAATTTGGCGGTCCTATTCATAAAAAAATTAAGTTTTCGAATATAACAATAAACAATTGTTGAATATAGCAAGATTTTTATCCATGAAAATTTTAATTTTTGATATATAACAAGTAAAAATATCTAATATAACAATATTTATATCTATAAAAAATGAATTTTTTGGATATCGAATAATCAGATATTTGATCCAAATGTAAAATAAATATTCGAATCTGATCCAAATTATCAAGAAAATAAAATTCGGATCGAATATCCAAAATTTCAGATCGGATCAATGGATAATCAGATCGGATCAGTCAAATCGGATATTTTTGCACATGTAACACCTCGAACTCAGGTACCATATTTGAGCCAAAAGCCCATCCCGTTCCCATAAATTTTTTCATATTTTCAAGTCAAATCCAAAACGTACAATCAAATAAGACATATAATTAAAAACAATATTAAATATCAAAGGTAGTGTAATAAATCCAAAATATTAATGGAGCTTCAAATACAAGTTTAACCAAAACATTTGACATTAACAACTTAAAATAAAATAGAGTTACAATTACAACAATGATCATGCAAATACATAGCCCACTAATCTAGTAATGTACTCTACCAACCGGTCAATGTTGAAGTCCTGCGATGATGGTTCTCCACCACGTCCGTCTATCTGTCTACTTACCTATGTAAGAAAACACATTCCAAAACGCGAAGCTACTAAAGCTCAGTGGGTACACAACCTATCGATTGTGTTTCAAGTGAATCATAATTATGTACATGCTAGATGAGAACATGATGATATGATATGAAAAATTGACGCTACTGTAATCGCCTAAACACATGATATGACAAACACAACCAAAACATAAAATAACCAAATCAAAAGTAAGGCCTAATGCCAACCCAACACTAGAGATTCACCCATCCTAGAATCTCACATCGGGTCGCTCGAAATCTCTCATCAAGCTAGTATAATCGAAATCTAGCATCGAGTCTTCACTCGGAATCTCATATCGAGTGGGGCGCGATATCTCATATCGAACAAAGTCATCATTCAGAATCTCACATCGGATGACCTTCAATATATCACCTAGAATCTCACATCGGATGGCCTTCGTTGTGTTGCAACACTCACTCACTGAGTACCCAAATCCCCCACCAAACAAAGACTCAACCACATAAGATGATCCACCGAGGATCTCTGTACTACTCTATACCTTAACTAAACCAAAGGACCAAGTATACAAGACATATACCATAATATCAATATCAAAGACACCGATATTATGTTTTAATGTTCATTTTATAACTTAAATAACCCTTAGAAACTCATACCATAATTTATTGAACTCCCAAACTAAAACCTTACAACTTGGGCAGATTGCTCTGTCAGAACCGATACGAACCCTTACCGTACCAATACCCCTTTCGATTGCATCGATCGTCCCTCGCGTACCGATACTAATTTTGCATTCGATGTAAATCCCAAACATGACGTACCGATACGCATATATTGCATACCGATACCCAGTATCGGTACTCACATATTGAGTACCGGTACCCCAAGCCTGTATCGATACTCCTCGGCGTATCGATACCCAAAATGGTCACTGGAATTTAAAATACCGACCCCGTATCGGTACACCCTTGCTGTAGCGATACCCTTGATAGGATTTTCCCATCATACAGGAGGGCGTACCAGTATTCAAACCCGTGTACCGATACTGAAGCCCAAAAAACTCAGTCTAGAGCTCGAAAATCCTCTATTCCAACCCCAAATGCAATCCTATCAATCTAAAAATGTTCCTACAAGTTATTAGGAGTGTTTAAGTGTGTTTTTAATCAATTTTACATAATATCATCAACTATAATTTAATCCACCATTAAAGCATGCATAAGCTCTAAACTTAACCAAATCATCACAAACTAATCAAACATGTCAAAAATGATGATGCACATGAAATGCATAGGATTTAGAAGTGTACCACCCTCTTAAAACGAGCTGAAGAACTCCACAAAAACTTCCCTAAGCTTTCTCCTTTTCCAAGCTTGTGGATGGCTCACCAAACTCCCTTATTACAAGAGGAGATTACCAAGAAGTTATTACACTATTAGGACGGTTAAAGAAAGCTAAAACAACCCTTAACCAACCTAACTCACTCTCAAAAACCTATTCTCGTTCTCACCCTAAAAAACCTCCAAAAACCTTACCTCCACCACTTAACACAAAGCTTACCTTGTTAGATAGATCTCCGAAAGTCAAACATCTCTCAAGCAGCAAAACGAGATTCTTTATGAAAAAACTCAAAAATCAACCTTTGATGATTGATTTAGGAGAGGAAAGATGAGAGAATGATATAGGCAATAAAGATGGTGATGATATCACCTCTCTGCATATGCGGAGAAAATACCTCTCCTTCCTCCTCTTTTCTCCCATTAATCCAATTATCAAAACACCCTTGGGTCACCATCCAAACTTAAACCTAAGCTACAACCCTCTAAGCCTAACAAGACCCTCAAGGCCCAAACACGAGATTTAAACCTCTAGTTAACCCAACACTAAATCTCGAAGCCCGGGTTGTGACATCACACCCCTAGTTAGGATGTTATCATTGGATTAAATTGATATCTAATCGATTACGAGTAGTAATATTAATCATAAAATGATAAATAAATGAAAAGAATCATAATTTATTCTAAAACGATAAAATTTGGGGAAAAAAATATTTGGAACCCATTTATAAACAGGCCAAGAAGAAATATATGATTATACTCAATTTTGGAAAAAAGTTAAATTATTTAAATGATCATTTAATTATGTGTGGTTTTGATATAATTGTTGTAGTTTTAAAATTTTTATTATGATCACTTAATTATTTAACTGTGTTAATTAAATTCTATATTATTAAAATTTAATAAAAAAGTTGACATGACAATTAACAAAAAAGTTATATAATTATATTTTTGATTTTTTTATTTACATATCATATCAATTTAATTTTAATTTTAATTTAATCAATAAATTAATTAATTACTCAATAAAATAATGATACCTTATTAGAGGACTTTATCTGTGTTTAATTTATTAATCTATATTTTTCTTTCAATACGATGGTAATACATTTTACCTAATTGGAGAAAGAAAATAAAATACAAAAAAACTTGACCTTGGGACATTTAAACTAGGATACTCCTGGCGAAAGTGGCATGCCACCGCCATTGGGTGAAACACAATTTTGTGAAGAAAAAAAAAATGCAAAATATAATATATATATATATCTTAGTCAGTTGTTAATATCATGAAAAAATGTGGATTAAAAAACTCGAATATGATATATTTATGATATATAAAATACCTATATCAATGAAATAAATATAATAATTACATTAAAGTTAGACAAAATTTTATATAATTTTCAAATTATAGTTAATGCATGATTTAAAATAAAAATAGTTTCAAATTTTTGTATTTTTAAAATAATTTTAACATACTTTTTATTTTTCACATTATTTTTATAATTTTACATATATAATTATTGAATTGATTTTTTAAAAATGGAGATTTTTAGGGACTAAAATATCAATAATATCATCATATTAAATATATTAGACTAAATTTTAAAAATTAGAAAGAAATAGGGGTGAATTCTAGCTAAAATAAATTTTTAGGCACTAACATTAACAAAAATATCATTATATCTAAAATTTTGGAATAAATAAATTTTTTTTGTAACAACCAAAAATTATTCTTAATTTTAAAATTCTAATTTTAAAATCTCTAATTCAAAATTCTAGTTTTCAGATTATCAATTTTTAAAATTCTAATTTTTTATGATTTTAAAATTGATTTTCTAAATTTAAGAAAAAAATTAGAATAAGATTATAAATTTTTAAAAGTTTAAGGTGTAAGTTTAAAGTTTAAAAGTTAAGATGATGCTTTAAAAATCCTTAAAAAATCAATTGTTAAATTCATAATTTATCCATTTTTAACTTTATTGTTTTAACGTGCTTTATTTTTTCTTGATTTATTTAAATAAAGAAAGTTATATTATTTATTATTATAATATATGTTTTAAAGTTTGAAAAAGTTTTAGATAACTCGATTTGTTTTTAAATTGTATTCTAATTACTATTAAAATCAATTATTATTTTTATTAAAAGTATTTTTTAATTTTATTATTATTTTATTTAAAATATTATTTAATTTTAATTATTATTTTATCAAAATTCTTTATTTACTATTATAATATATATTAGATATATATAATAAAGTCCCGAAAGGAAATTCCTTTAGAATTTTACAAATTTTTTTAATATTCATTATATATATATATTATACTCTATTAAGATCCTAATTTTAATTAGAATTAGTTACTTTTTTTCTCAGTATAAATTATGGTCTTAAGAGAAATTCCTAGATTATTTTCTCCATCAAAATTCTCTAAAGTTTATGTTTTCATTCTTTATTTGTATTCAAGTTTAAAACCATATTATTCAGTAAATTAAGTCGCTTTGGCTAAGGTGTGTTTTCTTACTAGTGTTATATGTATTTATTTTAAAAAAATATTTTTTTTTCTATGAAAGACTTAACATTTTGTGCTTTAAAAAATATTCGTGTTCTGTTGGCATGTTCAATTTTTGTATTACGACTCTGTTTGTACACTTGTGTTACCATACATACATATCATTGTAATTTGATAAATATATTAAAAAATTTAGATTTTAGATCTCATATTTTTGTAAGTAATTATGATTTTCTATATATTGTGAATTTGAATATTTGGATAAATTGAGATTTTAGATAAATTGTGATTTCAGATTAAATTGTGTCTGTTTTCAGATTTTTAAATCATGTCACATTGTATTGTGTGCATAGGATGGGATTGTGTACATCTTTAACTTACTCCCCTTAGTTTTCTCTCACATATCTTCGGATTTTAGGTGACACGATACTTAAAGGATTTCAAATTTTATCTGATTATTTTATTATTCAATAAAAACTATTTTGAGTTATTTAAATTATTATTATTATTTTAAAAACTTTGATGTATTTAAGAATTAAGGTTATTTTTAGTATACATGTATTATTTTTACATTCTTATATATTATTTTAATTTTTCTGACTATAGAATTATTATTAGATTTTTAATAAGTTTTTAAAATAATTTATTTTGGTATATTATGTCTCTTCCTACTAGAGAAATTATTTATATTTTTAGAATTATTTAAATATTATTTATTTTTCTATGATTTTATTTCGAAGATTTTTTATATAAATATTCAAATATGTATTATATATTTATGTATTTAATTTATTATAAGATATTTATTAAATTATTATAGTTTTATTTTAAATTAAAATATAAATTTTAAAATTATTTTTTTAAGAAAAAAAATTACGTTAACTTTTAAGATTCGATCTATTTTTTTAGTCCAGGTCTAAAAGATTATAAAACTAAAAATAAATAAGGGTAAATATCAATAAAGTAAAATTTTAAGAGTTAATATTCACAAAAATATCATCCTATCAAAAATATTGAACTAAATTATATAAATTAAAAAAATAAGGGTAAATATTAAATTAAATAAAAAAATTTAGGGAAGAAATGAACAATAATTATGGTAAAAGAATTTTTATTTTAAATCATGCATTAATTATAATTTAAGGAATCAATTTAATGATTATATACGTAAAGTTATAAAAATAAATAGAAAAAATAGAAAAACATTAAATTTAATTTAAAAATTATAAAAGATCTTAATATCATTTTTATTTTAAATCATGCATTAACTATGATTTAAAATATAAATAATGGGAACCGAAAAAATAGATGACATATATATTAATAGATTCAAGTTCAATCGTTTTGTCTATCGCGTATTTGTATTATTAGAAAGTTAATAATATTTATGAATAAATACTACCTTATAGTTATCCTTAGACTATTTAAAAAATATATAGTATAAAATGTATAACTTTAATTTAATTAATATATTTATTTCATTGATTTAAACGTTTTTATGTAACGTAAATATATCATACTTAAGTCCTTTTAGTCTATATTTATATTCCTTTATTCTAACATCAATAACCAACTAAGACAATATATTTTATATTTTTTCACAAATTAAATAAAAAATAACCTTAGTAAATTAAATATAAATTTAATAAATTTGAATGATTAATTTATTTTATTAAATTAAAACTAAGACTAAACTAATATAATATTTAAATAAGAAGCACACAATATATAATTATATGTTTTTTTTAACCGTTACCTTCTCCGTTAGGTTTTAAAAGTAGTCATTTGATTAATAATATTTAAATAATTAAGTAATCATAATAAAAAATTAAAAATATAATAATTTTATCAAAATTACCCTTATAATTTAGTGGTCATTTAAATATTTTACTCTGAAAACATATACCAACAAATATCATATTTATAATATTTTTTTTGATAAAATTATAATATTTTTATTGAATAACTTTTGAACACATAATTTAATATAATATTTTTTTATAATTCATATTCATAGTATAAACTTTAAAATTCATGACTTTCACATATAAGTAAAATAATATTAAACATATAAATATACAAATAGAACTAAATTTAATCATTTATCTTTATTAAATAATTAAATGTCTAGATCAATCAAGTGGTTAAGGTAGACATAATTATAATGGCCTAAAATTCTTAATAATAAATTAAATTTTGATTTAGGTTGTGTTTTTTATAAATAAATACAGAAAAAATTACAATAACATATATTTCGTTAAAAAATAATCTTAAATAAAAAATTGTACTCGATAATATTTACAAAACCATAAATATCAATTTAGGTTGCGTTTCATTCGGGTAATTGTAATTTCATAATTTAATTTCCATATTTTTTTTATTGTTTGGTTCGTGTAAAACAAATAAGTATAAAAGTCAACGTAGTTTGTTTTACCGACATATTTTTCTCTTTTACTTTTGTAGTTTATTTTACTTCTAGCTGAGATTTTAGTGGTCTTAAAGGCAAACTTAAAAACATAGGTTCTAAAAATAAGTATAAAAAGATAATTTTTTTGATAAAAAGTATTAATAAAATTAAATTAAGTATATACTTATTAACAAATATTAGAAAAAAACTAACCCCTAATAACAAATACTAATAAAAAAAATAATTTTTAATAATAAATATGGGTAATAAATTTTAAGAGTAAACTTCTAATAAAAAATATTTTGAAAAATCTAACATCTAATAACAAATATTGAAAAACTATGGTCCTAATAATAATTATTGGAAAAAATAGACCTCTTATGTAAGTATTAGAAAAAAATTAGACCCTAATAACAAATATATTAAAAAAGTAGGTATCTTATAATAAATATCAAAAAATAAATTTCAAAATTAGACTTCGAATGACAAGTATTAGAAAAAAAAATGTGACTCTAATTGCAAATAACGAAAATAAATAAATTTTAATAGTATTTATAAGTAAATATTAAAAAATTATTTATTTAGAGTAGACCCTAATAATAAGTTTAGTAAAAAAGATAGTGTCCCCTAATAACAAACATGCAATAAAATGGGATTTAGAAATCATAATAAAAAATAAAATTTAAAATTACTCCTAATAACAAGTATTAGAAAAAAAAAATTGTGACTCTAATAAAAAATAACGGAAATAAATAATTTTTAATAATATTTATTAATAAATATTAAAAAATATTTCTTTAGAGTAGACACTTAATAATAAATTTAGTAAAAGATAGACTCCTAACAACAAACATTGCAATAAATTGGGATTTAAAAATCATAATAAAAATATTAAAAAATAATTTTTAAAATTATACTCCTAATAATAAGTATCAGAAAAAATTATGATTCTAATAGAAAACAACAAAAATAAATAAATTTTAATAATATTTATTAATAAATATTAAAAAAATATTTCTTTAGAGTAAACCCCTAATAATAAGTTTAGTAAAAGATAGGTCACTAACAACAAATATTACAATAAATTAGGATTTAAAAATCATAATGAAAATATTAAAATATAAATTTTAAGAGTAGACCTAATATAAATATTGAAAAAAATTAAAACCATAATAACAAATACTTTTGGCATCCATGTGAGATTTCAAGAGGTAGTTGTTCCACAGCACATAAATAGTGCAACCCAAACTTGTATATTTCACTAGTGAAGGCATAACCTTCAATGGGCAGATTGCATTCATCAAAACATGCCTCTTGTTTCTTATAGTTATCATAAATCAAGTGATGTTCATATAATTAAATTGTTTGAGAAATATAAATTTTAAAAAAAAATGATATTTAAAATCTTATGATTTTTCATGTCTCTTTCTTCCCTATAAATTCTTTTTTTTTAAATGTCACGTTTCTCGCAAATATTTAATATTTAATGTATTAATTGTGTATAATTTCATATATTTTCAATAAATCATGTGATAGATTTATATATTTTTTAAAAAATATTTTTTAACATAAAACAAATTATTAAATCACATATATTTTCAAACAATTTATGTTTTTTATAATAATTTCTTAGAAATACTAGAAAAGTATAAAAAAAAAAACTTTTGCTATAGTAAGGGCTTAAATGAAATCTTACCCATTAATTTAATGTTCACCATCATTCTTTAACGACTAACATCACAGTGATTATTTGTAATAAAATAAAGAATTTAATATTTTTTGTAACTATTAAAAATAAAAATGATTAAAATAATTATTTTCACATGATATAGTAACTAAGAATTTGGAGAAAAAAATCATATCAAAGCTTTCAATTTTTTTAAAAAAAATCATTCAACTCTCATAAAATTTTATTAAAATTTAAATAAACCGTTTATTCTTTTAAAATTCATTAAAAATTTTAATTATTTTTTTTAAAAATAATTTGACCTGTCAAACTGATGAACTATGGTATCTTATTTATTGGTTATCTTGCATAAAGGGACCATTTTCATCTATAGAGAATCATTTTGACCAAAAATAAAATATTAAAAATTAAATTGCTTCAAACAAAATAATAGATGCAAAAGTGATAATTTAAAAAAATATTAAAAGTATTTTTTAGTATTAGAAATATTAAATTTTACCTTGTTGTATGGAAAAATATTTGATATTTCTTGTTAAAAAATAATGACATTTTTCCTTTTTGATAATTATAAAATAATTTATAGATAATATAATATTGAGTTGATCACACAATAAATTTGGCCAAGAAAGGGTGAATTGACAATTAAAATTTTGTTGGGAAAATTTGGTGAAAACTGAATAATTTTGAGACACAAGATCTATAGTGATTCAAGCTTCAAAACAAGCTCTATATCAACTACCTTAGCTCCCACTAAGGATTTTCTAACTAATTCATTAATGAATTTAACATTTTTCTAGGTTCAAGGGCTAACCTTTACAACAAGTCAATTTTCTATCAAAAATTGACTTAAACCTTACCATAGATTACAAGAGATAAGAAATAGGCAATTTGATTTCTATTACAAGAAAAATATACCTCAATTACAGAATAACACTCCTCAAACTCAATTACAAAGAAATGAATTGAAATACAAGAGTTGGGAGACAAAGATTTACAATGAAGTGCTTGGAGTTGGATTGGATAGCTTGGATGTTTGCTTGAGGTTCAATAGTAGTTAATGCTGCTTGAAATGTTTCATTTTATACATCCTCATTGAATTCTAACCGTTGGGGTTGTTGGGATTATAATTATAGACGTTGGAGCTTCTCTTCCCACCATAAATGCACTTTTGCAACCTCTAGTATCGAAAAACGGGCTACTTATTACGAAAAAGTACAAAAGAAGAAAGATACGTTGTACATTTATTATTGGGTTTCGAAACCATAGGTCATGGTATCAAAACGCTTGGTTTTCAAAACATAGGGTATCTAAACGAGTATCGATACAGAAAGTAAACTGTGACCCATCATATCGAAACGTGTTCCAAAATGGATCAACTAACATTTAAAGCTTAACTACTTCCAACGGTCAAAAATATTTAAATCTTAGCGAGCCGTTGGGGATTTTCAAGGGTATCGAAACGGTGACTAGGTGTATCAGAACGCCTTGTCATTTTTAAATTAATTTAATATTAAAGCATTGTTTCGATACATGGTTCGAAACATAACTTGGAAGATTCATTCCGATATCGGAACGTGTTTCGAAACGAGTGTTAAAACTTAAGAACATTCTTCGAAAATTAAAGCTCGGTATCGATACCAATTGAATGGTATCGAAACGCCTGGAGTAAAACACTTAGACAAATATTTTTGATGTTCTTGATTTGATTTAAAGTTTAATTTTTGACTTAGGGACTTGAAAATTTATTTCAAAATAGTCATCTAACATATTTGTTACATCAAAATCAATTTTAGTTTTACACATAATATTCAATAAAATTAACGTAAATAAAAAATATTTAAAATTTCATCAGTTGCGTATGTTTTACATAAAATTAGAATCACCGTATTTGTTTGCCTTCAAAAGTGCATAAACGAAAAAAAATATTTTATATCTCTTGTCAGTAGAAACAAATGACACATTTAAGAATTCATAGGTAGAAAAATTCAAATTCGACCTATCAAATGATTGGGTTGAGTCGGTTTTAAAATTATGTTTATATATGAGTTTAATATGTCATAATTTTAATTAATTTTAAGACAAGTAGTTTTCTTATAAAATCATTATTTATTTTCTCATTTTTAAGTTATTGTTCGGTAGAAAAAAACATAAATAATAAAAAATAAATATTGAATTTAAACTATTATGTTATTAGTATTTCATCTAAAATTAAAAAAAATTGATATAATTAAATTGTTTGTTAAATATAAATTATAAATAAAATTTTGGTATTTGGAGTCTTATGGTCTACTGTTAGGGATGATAACAGATCGGATCTGGATTGAATCCAACTTGACAAAATCCAGACCCATTTTTATATCATGGATCCAGATTCATATTCATCCTAGATCTATGAGTCTAGAAAATTGAGACTCATATTCAGATCCAATGGATCTCACAAATCCAAGTTCAAAACAGGTCAAAAACGGATCTATACTTTTCATTCGACCTATTTTTTAACGTAATAAAATTATCGTTAATTAATTCCACATCACAACTTCAATGATAGAAAGATTAATTTCAATTAACTAGTATTAGTATAAAAAAACAAACTAAAATCTAAAAAAAAAACTCTACAATTACACAAATATCTTTTGAATAATACAAACATTAAGATATGTAGATCATGAAATATTCTATTGTCGCAAGCTGAATACCGTATTTTTACCTCCTTAGAGTGTTAGTCTTTATCACTACTTAAATCATAAACATCCTAAAATAAACAAGAAACAACCAACCAAAGAGAAAAAAAATTATTTTATAAAAATAATATTTGTGAAATTTAAATATTAATATTAAGGTTATATAATATAATAACTTTTTTATATACCATTGACATGATATTTACCATTTATGTATCATTATCATCACAATCTTCATTAATAGTGAAACAAGCATGTTCTCTTTTAAAAAATCTCTTTGTCATAAATAAATAAAAATTATATTAGAAAATAATGTGAAATATAAAACCTATTATTATATATTTATATATACTTTAAAATCAAAGATGTTTTTTAATAAACGGGTAAATGTGTCCAGGTTTAGATCTTAGTGTCAGATCCGGATTCGGACTTTAATCAAAAGATTCAAATCTGACCCAGAACCGTCGGGTCTAAAACTTTAAGATTTAGATCCTATAAAACAAATCTAGATATACAAACTCGAATCGGATCTAGAATCTATCGCCATCCCTATTTGTTGTGTCTCTTTCTTCCTTGCAAATTCCTTTTTGTGTTTGCTGTATTTTACGCAAATATTGTGTATAACTTTATATATTTTCTGATAGATTTATAAATTTTTTCAAAAAATATTTTTATAACTAAAAACAAATTATGAATTTATATATATTTTTAAACATTTTATGTTTTTTTAATATTTTTTAAATCATTTCTATGAAATATTAGAAAAGTATTAAAAAAATTATAATTATTGTAAAATGATTAAAATAATTAATACTTATTTGTAACAAAATCTAGAATTTAATACTTATTTTATAACTATTGAAAATTAATTAATTAAAATAATTGTTTTAACATGATACAGTAACTAAGAATTTGAAAAAAAAAAACATATCAAATCTTTCATTTATTTTGAAAATTTTCATTAACACTCCTAAAATTTTATTAAAATTTAAATAAATCGTTGTTTATTTTAAAAATTCGTTAATATTTTTAACATTTTTTCAAAATTGATCCGTCAAACTAATTATGGTATACTACTGATTGGTTGTCTTGCATTTGTGCTGCTGACAAAGTAGTAGGAATTAAATGGTAATTAGTAGACATTTAATCATTAAATTCGGTGTAATAACAAAAATTTTTGAGTTCTATTTATTTCTGGAAAACTCAATTTTAAAATTAAAAATATAAAATTATTATCTGTTATTTGAATTAAATAGAGTGAATATCAATAAGATAATAAAAAAAAATTAAAAGTCGATTACGTAACAAAAAAAAAATCGACACCTCACAATATCCAAAACTATTATTTATTAAATTATTTAGTTATCTTAATATTAAAAATTTCAATTCGAATAAAATTTAAAATGTAATATGCAAATAAATTGTAAAATATATAATCTAAAAACAAATAGCATATATATATATATAATTACAATGTCAAAGTTGGACTTAGCTTTAGTACAAAGCAGATGTATTATTTTGTGTCCAAACAACAAGTTGGATATTACCTACCATGTCCCCCTAAATTTACAAATAATTATTTTTTATTTTAAAAATGTTACCTATCCGGGAAAATTGTTGGGTTAGATACTCGATTCGAAAAAAATAAAAAACTTAAATTATTATGTATTTTATATCAAATTATCGAGTAGTTGAGCTAAATCAATTATGTCGGATAATTTTAAACACCCCTAAAATTAATATTTTACATATTTCAGACGATATAAATAGAAATTCTAAAACACATCATTTTTACCAAATCAACCAAATAACATTATAATGACAAATTAAATACTTTACGTATCATTTAGATTCTTTTAAGACATAAAAGGCAGAAAAGGTATGGTTAATTGTGAAAACTCAGATATAATGGCCGTAGTAAAAGAACAACGAGAAAAAAAAAATACAATGAAGGATTTAAAAAAAAAGTAATCTGGACTTTTATTGAATCAAGAAAATGAACTAGTATATATTTATTCTTTACAATGACATGGTATTTATAGCACATATTAAAACTGATTAGAGATCCAACTAACTAATTATAATTTTTTAAAACTAATTATAGTTAATCTTCTAACATTCTCCCTACTTTCTCAATCTTCTTCTTCTTCAATGAGTTAAACCTTGAGTTGATTAATTGAATAACATGAAATCTTGTGTTGATGCCTATGTTTGAACATTCAATGTTGAAGGCAATGCCTCGAGTAGACAGTTCCGGTCAAGTTTGCGGTGCAACATTCAGTGTTGATGTCGATGCAAAGAAGTAATCATCTGAAAGGAAACAAAAGTTGGAAGTGCTGCAAACTGATACACAAGCTATTGAGCTTTTTTTATTTGCTTGGACTTGCTTTAGTTCTATACGTTACTACTTTCAAACCAAGATTGCAGTCTGTACAAGTTTGGTTACCATTAAAACTGAATTGAGAAAAAAATTCAACAGTTGTCTCTTTTTTTTAGTCTATAATTTTTTTATCATCCAAAAATCCTTTAGGAATCTACTCTTGTTTCATCTTCATTGTCTAACTTTGCCACTTATTTGATCATTTCTTGTTGGGAGAAAGGCGATTAAGCTACGAATTCCCGAATGCAATCTGAAGCCTCCATTGGGCAAAAAAACATTCTCTTATGTCCGGTTAAGGAGTGCAAGGTTGCTAAACACTATACATTCTCCGGATATTTTCTATCCTTCAAACATAGTTGAGAAACCAAAATTTCAAATACTCTTTGTGGAAAAAAAAACAAGACTATAAAACTTTCAACACCATATTCCATGATCACTAACAAGAAGAATTGTAAAACAGTCTGAGCATCACAATCGCTTAAAAAAATAATCGGTATTTAACAACAAGCAATCATCTCCGACTTTAAGGAAATGAAAATCCGCAGCAACTTCAAAAATTATTGCTCCAAATGCAATTCTAGTTCAAAGTTCAAATTAAAAAACCACCTTAAAAAAATAATCTTAATATCAAGACTTCCGCAATATACCAAATTTAGTGTCAATGATTATCGATACATTCACAAATAGCTACGGTAGACAAGCTTATTTTCCCTTTAACTTTGACAAACACACCTCCCTCACATTACAAGCAGTCTTCAAAAAACCATACTGCCTAACCATCATATCATCACCGAACTTCAACAATGAGCCAATGTAATCATAATACCACAAAATTGAACCGAAACAACTAAGACAATACTTTCATATATGGAAAACATGAGTTGAATTCACATTGAAAAATAGGTAATTAATACCAAGAATTTTGTAGAACTCACCAGTTTAGTAAATGGAACCTCACACAATCCTCCATCATATAACCAATTCAAAAACCCAAAGTTTTGGAGTAAACGTGATCAACATTCAACAACATCAACAAAAAATAGAGGTCCAAAGTCAACTCATAGTGCATAAACAGTAGACCAAATTTGACCAAACAACTAATGCCATTGAGGTCGTAAGAGAGATCAACGGCGCCGCCGTTAACAGGAGAGAAGAGTGTATACCGTCGATTTTAACATGGGTTTTAAAATTTTTGTTTTGGGTGGATGGATTTGCTTAACTGATGGAGGAAGGAAACTCAAGATCGTCAATCATGGAAAAAAATTCACAACCATGGGGAGTAGAAGTTGAAGCAGAGGAATCGGAAATGTGAGATCTTTCATCGAAAATTCGATGGGAGGTCTTCGAGGCGACCCCAATATAGCTTCTTAGATCGTCTCCGGAACTCTCGCTTATTTCCTTTGGGTGAAACCCTCTCAAGACCTTAAAGACAACAAGAGGAAAGGACAGTTTTTGCAGCTTCAGACCCTTATTGTTATATAGAGAAATGAAAACCGGTTCCTAATCCCCAGGAGAATGGATTGATTTGCGGCAACAAGAAGAAAACATATATTAAAACAAAGGAATAATATGTTGCGGCAACAGCGGAAGAGACTAGTGCAGGAACGTTAATGGCTTTGATACCATGTGAAAACTCAAGAATAATAGCCGGAGTAGAAGAACAACGAAAAAGAAGAAATACAATGAAGAATTTAGAAAAAAGTAATCAAGACTTTTAATGAATCAAGAAAATAAAATATTATATATTTATTCTTTACAATGACATGGTATTTATAGCACATATTAAAACTGATTAGAGATCCAACTAACTAATTACAGTTTTTTAAAACTAATTATAATTAACCTTCTAACATTAATTAATCTACATCTTTTAGCCAACTCACATTTTTTGGGGATTCTTTCATGAATCAATTTTCAGACAAAGACTACTTTTAGAAGAACCAAACTGGACCAAATGAGCTTACAACTGAAATAAGTTCCTTCTTACTGAAATAACACTTCTCCCATTCTTGGTAAACAAGAAAAACAATACATAAACAAAAAGAATATTTAATGTTTCTTATCAGAAGAAGAAATGAGATTTTTTCTTCGTTGGTCAATAAGAAAAAAATATTTTGATACTTTTCGAAGAAATGATTTTTAAAAAAATAAAAAATAAATCATAATTTATTTTTTTAATTTATAAAATTTAAGAGTAACATGGTCTTACCGACTTGAGCACACAATTGATGTGAGCAATGAATGGTGCATGAAATTCTGTACAACAATAAACATGGTTTGTCGGATCTCTTTAATTAAAAATTCTTATTTATTTCATTAATAGCAATTGAGCTTATAAAAAAAAAATTCTAATTAAGTTGATAGTGCATATTTTTTAAGGTACAGTGAAATAATATAATTAATTATTGGGTTTTCCATCGAATTTCTTTTCTAAAAATGAATATTAAATGTATTAATATTTTTTTTAGAAAAATCATCTAATTTTCTCAAAGAATTTCTAATATAAAACTTTAAAAATAAGACAAATTTATCATTAATCGATTCAAAAAAATAAGCAACAGGATAAAAAGTTTATTGTGTCGAGAGGAAGAACTAAACTTTAAATAGAATGCATGACATCCAAATGGATAAGGTTGTGGAGTATAAATTTTATGTAATTTGTGCATTAATTTTTCTCACTTAAAACAAGCACATCAAATAAAAAATATTTAAAATTCTATAATCGATTAAGTAATCAAACATGCTCATTTGCTTTTTATCTTGTGTGTGTTTGAAGTTTAATATTTATATGTAAAATATTAAATTTCACCCTATTGTATAAAAGAAAACAAATGATATTTCTTGTTAGAAGAAAGGAATGACATTTTTCAGTTTTTGATAAACAAAATAATTTATAGGTAAGATTCAATAACTCGATATAAGTAAAGAATATTTAAAAGAATTGAACTCCATATTTGCTTACCTTTAAAAGTGTTTAAACGAAAAAGAATATTTGATATCTCTTGTTAGAAGAAAGAAATGTCACTTTTCAGAATTCATAGATAGAAACAATTCGAATTCAACCTAAAAAATGGGTGGGTTGAGCCGGGTTTAAATTACGTATGTACGAGTTAAAAAATTTTAAGTTGATTTTGATTCGGATCAATTCCGATCATTTGTCATAATTTTAATTAATTTAAAGAAAAGTAATTTTTAATAAATTATTATTTCTTTTCTCATTTATAGGTTTGTAGCACCCTAAACACTGGTTTAGTTAATCATTATATTAACTTCTGACCAAATGATCAATTGAGCAAATATTAGTTTTAAATTGAGTCAACTTATGAAGCAAATAATATATGAAAAAAACATAATTTAGTGACTAAATTATGAAAATTAAAACTATTAAAGAAAAAGTCCGGAGATTAAAAAGTTGGAAGATCAACTTCACAAATAACCCCTGAAAGGATTTGATATCATTTACTTGGAATAAAGAGACGTGGCTACTTAATAGTTGGGTTTTCTCCCCAATTTAAAATTTGCTAAAGTTTTAAAATAAAGAGAAAAGAGAGAGAAAAATCATCTGTAACGGTTAATTATGAAGTGATTATCTTCATCTTTTTTTTTCTTTAAATATAAACAAGAATCTCCATTAACGAATATTTTAAACTTTATTTTTTTTATTTTAAATTATTTGTATCGATCTAGCAAGGTAAGATCATCTTTATAATATTGATTTGTAACACCCCGATCCAGATGTTACATTAGGCCTCCGGCCCACAACCTGTATTTTCAAATTTCTTTCAAAAACCCAATAACAAAATCAAATTCAAGTTCAAATGTGATCCGTGAAATTCATTTAATTTAAAACAATAGCCAAAAATAATTTTAAGTAACCGAAGCTCTAAACATTACAAACCCATTTAGAACATTCGACCCAAATTAATTAAACAAAGTTACCAAAAACATATAGGGTTCGAAAAAATACTAGCCCACTACGTCTCTAACTGTACTCTGACACATAGTCGATGCTGAAATCCAAACCTTGATGGTGCTCCACGAACCGGCTTCACCTAACCTACGCACGAAAACACATTTTGAACGCTGAGCTACTAAAGCTCAGTGGGTACGCCGAACTCGGCCAACATCATGCATATCATAAGCAGTAAAGCATAACATATAAAATATCGTGCATGATATGATGATCTAGCATGCTTGCCTACCACCTGGCATAAACAATGTATAATATCGCACACAGCATATACATGTCACATCACAAAATAACACACAAGAGTGAGGCCCGCGTCCACACAACATCGGGATCATACACTCAGGATTGAGGCCGCCCTCAAATCCTATTCCCGGAATGTTACATCGGACATCTTCGAACGAGGCCACCCAACGTTCGGAAAAGGGATGGAGGCCACCCAACCAATCCCATACTTGGAATGTTACATCGAACATCTTCGAGTGAGGCCGCCAACACTCGAAATAAAAGTCTTCAATACATCACCCGGAATGTTACATCGGATGGACTTCGACGTGTTGCAACACTTTTGGATATCCAGATTTCCATCAAACAATGACTCAAACCACACAAACGGTCCACCTAGGACCTTAGAAAAGCATACTAAGACTCATCAAGACTTAATTGGGTTAAAATCATCAATCTTATGATAATAATTCATTTCATTAATTATAAGATTCATTAAGGCCCTTAATCCTCTTATCGAACCTCAAACAAAGCTTATCTTATCAAAAGTTTACAGGGGTATCGATACCTTTACGTAGGGTATCGAACCACCCTGCTTCGATACCCACCCAAAGAAGGCATCGAAACATGGGTATCGATACTGGTATCGATACCCTTTGATCATTTTCAAAGTCAACGAAAGAGGACCCTCTAGATTCGATACTGGCATCGATGCTATTATGACACTGGAGGTCCCGGTATCGAACCATGGTTCGATACCCCAGCCCACATAGTCTATTTCCACTTATGGGTATCGATACCGGTAGCCCATGTATCGATACCCCTGCACGAAATGTAGGTCTGCACTTAGAAAATTCTAAAGATCGTTCCTGAACTTAATCTAATCGATCTTAAAACATTCCTATCTGATATTATAATTATTTGGAGTATTTTAACATCAATTTCTAGTCACTAACACCCTAACACAAAATCCACCAATAAAGCATATCAAGCTCAAACCAAGCACACATACATTATATCTATATGAATGTTTTCTACCATGAAATACATAATGATTAGAAGAGTTGGGAGTACCAACCTTAAGCAATCAGCCACCAACACCCGAGCTCACTTTTTCAAGTTTTTCCCCTTGTCCAAACTTTGTGATGATGCCCTAACTTCTTTCTCTACAAGAAATGAGTTAAGCCAACCATTAAACCCAACTTAGGGAAGGTTTCTTAAGCTGAAACTCGATTAAAACTGAGATAGAACTCCCAAAACTTAAAACCCGAATTTCCTACACACACCTTCATCTTCTCCAACCCAAACCATTCTTACCTCTTTGGATAGATCTCTTGATGCTCTACAACAAACTCTCAATCCACAAAACAAGATTCTAGCTCAAACTCTAAAAGATATCACCTTTCTCTATGGGATTTGATGGAAACAAAAGATGAAAACAAGAGGAAATGGGTGGTGACTTCACCACACTGATTTTTCTCTGCAGAAAATCAACCCCCTTCCCCCTCTCTTTGTCTCCAACCAGAGAAAAGACCAAAAGCCCCTTACTAAAACCTTCTTAACCCAATAACACTCAAGCCCAACCAAACAAGCAGCCCAACAAGTCCCAAAACTTTTCAACTCGGGGCCCAAAACCGAAGTCCAAACTCTCGGGTTAACCCGACACTCGGATCCGAATCCGGGTCGTTACATAATTTTTATGAAAAATCCACGAAAAAATGGATACATAGAAGTCATCGAACTTTAACCATAACAATTGGTAATTCAAAATGTAGAAAAAAATAGAAATGGGATTTCAGAATAGAGAAAGATAGTAGTAGATAGAAAATGAAGAAAGTTTTACATCAATACTCAACATGAAAAAATAGAAACTTTACAATTGCAACATAATATAATTCTTCTATCTAGGACACAATTATTCATAGACACGTGTCGGCTATTCCCATTTTCTAGTAACAGTTTGTCAGGAGGTTGATTTCTCCCAGTTGTACCCCGACCAACTCAGCATATTAGACAATTCTCAAGTTTGTTTCATCGTTTAGATCCTTTAATTCTTTTCCTTTTATGAAAACGACATTGTTTCCTTCAACCTTTTTACTACTTTGTTCAAAATTTACTTATTTTTCCTCTTCCTGATTCTCCATTGTGACAATACCCATGTTCACTCTAATCTTGTCCTCAAGGGTCAAATTCTGAAAATTACGATTGGAGGACGGTAAAATCTTCCCATGTAGCATTTTTGATATTGAGATTTTTCCATTCAATCAGAAGTTGTGTGATTGCGCGATTGTCGCATTTAACCATTCTTTTATCGAGGCTTTCAAGTGGTAAATTTTAAACTGGTCATCCTTAATGACCTCTGAAGGATCGTGAGAGGTACTTACGACATCTCCAATTTTCTTCTTGAGAAGACTCGTATGAAAAACATTATGTATTTTTGTTGTAGGTGGAAGCAGTAATTTATAGGCAATAGTTCTTAATTTTTGCAAGATTGGGTAGATACCATAATACCATACAACAAGCTTCAGATTTGTGCGAAGAGACACTGATGTCTTTTTATGGGGTTAAAGTTTTAGGTACACCATATCGCCCCATTAAATTGCCTCTCAAACCTTTTTAAGTCTGCATATTGCTTCATTCGAGCCTGAGACTTTGCTAAGTTATCCTATAGTAGCTTCTTGATAGAGTCTCTTTATGCTAGCATATCATTTACAGCTTGAACAATAGATTCAATTGTCCAATCCATAGTATTAGGCTTATACTCATACATTGCTTCAAATGGTGTGATGCCTAGAGTTGAGTGAAAATTGGTGTTATACCATCAGTCGGCCTGTGATATCCACTGAGCCCAATTCTTAGGTTGTATGAAACAAAAACCTCTTAAATATTTTTCCAAACAATAATTTAACCTTTCAGTTTGACCATCAATTTAGAGATGATATGCTATACTAATAAAGTTTAAGTCCCCATGTGTTTAATGAGCTCTTTACAAAATTTACTAGTAAAAGATTTATCTCTATCAGGAATGACTACTTTAGGATTTTCATGTAGTTTATAAACCTGACCAAGATAAAAGGTAGCTATTGTTGAAACAGTAAAAGGGTGGATTAAGAGAATAAAATGGTCATACTTGATAAACTTATCTATGACCATCAAGACTGAATTAAATTTTTTTAAAGTACGCAATCCCTTAATAAAATTCATTGAGATAATTTTCAAAGCTTGACTTGGTATTGAAAGGGGTTGGAGAAACCCAAGTTGAAGGACATGTTCATCTTTAATTCTCTGACAAATATCACACCTTTGTACATAAGTTTTAACCTCATTTAAGGGCTTAAATGAAATCCTTAGGTAGGTAGCTTGAATCCCAGAGTGGCTACTCAGTGGAGAATTATGTAGCTGTGACACAATCTGCTGCTTCAGTTGTCCACATGTGCCAATGTAGACTCTCTTTTTGTATCTTTGTGAAAGGGTCCAATCTGGTTTAGAATTTTTCTGGACAGTTAGAGTTGGAATTAGATCCAAGGCAAGTGAGTCTCTTTAGTAACTGGCTTCAACTTCTTTAATCCAGAAAGAAATTATGATAATGGAACTAAGTTGGAACAATTCTTAGTCCTGTCTAGAGAGGGCATCAACTACAGTATTGTGTTTGTTTTTTCTGTATTGAATGACATAATCTAATCCCAATAGCTTTGTCAGGCCTATCTTTTGAATTGTTGTAGTAAATTTTTATTCTAGAAATGCTTTAATGGTTCATGATCTGTCTTGATGATGAATGATCCTCTATCTAAGTAGTGTCTCCACTTATTGTCAGTCATTAAGATTATCAAATATTCTCCTTCATATACTGATAGATCAGAATGTTTAAGACTGAAAGCCTTGCTTAGAAAAATAATTGGTCTGCCTTACTGTGATAGTAATGCTCCTACACCTCTAGAGCTGAAATTAGTTTCCAAGTGGAATGGCCTATGAAAGTTTGGTAGTGCGAGGACATGAGTTGTTTTTCAACACCAAGAAAGAATTAGAAGCCTCCTTTGTTCAATAAACATTTTCCTTCAACATATTGGTTTAGGGTCTACTGGTGCTGTCATAATTCTTTATAAACCTTCTGTAGTAGCTTGTTAAGCCCCAAAATCCCTTGAGAGTCTTTAAAGTTGTAGAAATTGGCCAAGACAACATTGCCTCCACTTTTGAAGGATCTTTGGCTACTCCTTCATATGAGATAATGTGGCCTAAATATTCAACCTGAGGTTGGCCAAAAAAACACTAATTTCTTTTTACAACCAATGTGTTAGTTCTCAATATTTCTAAAATTGAGTCAAGATGAATGATATGGCCTACCAATGATTTGCTATAAATCAAAATATCATCAAAGAAAACAAGGACAAACCCCCTACGGTATGAATCAAATAGAGAGTTCATCAAGGACTGAAAAGTTACTAGTGCATTTGTTAAGCCAAATAACATCACCTTGAATTCATAGTCCTTGATGAGTCCTAAATGCAGTCTTTTCAATATCAGTCTCCTTAACTCTGATCTATCAGTAACCTGATCTTAAGTCAATTTCTGGAAAAAAAATTGGCCCCAAAATGTTCATCCAATAGGTCCTCAACTACATGAATAAAGAATTTATTCTTGATTGTTACTACATTAAGTTGTCTTTAGTCTACACATAGCCTTCAAGATCCATCTTTTTTTTCACAAGTAGACAGAGTGATGCAAATGGACTCTTATTAATCTTGATAATTGAGGTAGCCAACATTTCTGAAATTTGTCTCTCAACTTTTTTTTTCCCAGATAGTGTGGATATCTATAAGATCTTAGATTAATTGGTTGAGTTTCCTCCTTCAAGAAAATGACATGATCATGTATTCTTAGGGGAGACAATCCCTTGGGTTCCTACAAAACCTCTGGGAATTTATCCATGACTACTTGTAATTGGGGAGAAATAGTGCATTCTTCTTTCATACTATTCAAAACATAAATTTTTTCACATAATTAGTGTCTTTTCTCACCAACTTTTCTAGTTTATCCCCTCATATAAACTTCAAGGTTGCTTTCTTTTGTCCTCTTTTTAGTATAATTTCTTTCTCTTCCTTTTTGAAGCTCAATGTCATTTGCTAAAAATTCATTCTAATAGGGTTGTATTTTTTCATCCAGTTCATTCCTAATACAACATCACTTCCTCCCGTGAGTAGTACTCTACAGTCATGTTAAAACCGGTACCCTTGCATCCTCCATACTAATTTTTTAATTTGGTCATTAGTGTATAAATTTTCCCCATTTGCAACTATAATGACCAGTGGATTTATACAAATTACCTCTACTCCTTCCTTGGCCCATCTTGGGTTGATGAAACTATGACTGCTACCACTGTCAATTAATATATTTATTTTTTGTCCCTGAATTGAACCTTGAATTCTCAAAGTGTTGTGCCCCACACTACCAGTTGAAGCATTTATTGATATTTCCAATTCCTCTTTTCTGCTCTTGTCAGTTTTCTCTTCTAGTTTCTCTTATTCTCCTTGATCTTTCACTCCTTCAACTATGTCTTTTTCTTCCATCATGTTTATTTGTTTGTATTTACACTAATGTTCTGGTGTAGACTTATCACCACATTTAAAACAAAGGTTATTTGCATGCCTGTAATCCATCAGTGATTGTTTTGTATTATTATGTAGAAGGACATTGCGTAGGTATGTTTTTTTAGTTTTTTCTTGGCTTCAATCTCCAGGGATAATTCATGTAGCTTAGAAACTCTGTAGGCTTCATTGAGGTCCTTAGGTTGATTCACTTTGACCTTATGCCTTAAATTCTCCTTAAGTACACTTAAAAAGATGGAAACAAAATTGGATTCTTCTAAATAAGGATTTTACAAGATTAAGTAAGACATTAGCTACTTGAATCTATCTTGATACTCTGCTACAGTTGACCTTTGAGTTAACTTATTAAACTCCTCTATCAAATCAGTGTATGTTCTATCAGCAAGCTTGTGGCACAGATCAATAGTGAAATTTTGGCTAAGTTATTCCGTGCTTCTGGAGGATGTAGCCATTAAACCATATTTCTTCTCTTCCTTCAAGGAGCATGGAATCAAGTCCATTTTCTAATCTTCAGGAATATCCAACAAGGTAAAGTATTTTTTATATTTTTTATCTAGCTCATTGCATTGGTTCCATCAAATACAGGTAACTCTATCCTTTTTGGTTTCCTCAAGATGGTGTAGTAGTATTCACCCCCTGTATGTTCTTCTTTCAATGTTTCATCCACCTTATTTTAACTTCAACTGTGGATTTGGTGTATGAATAGGCTTAGATGCTAGTAAACCTGGTTTATTAGGTTTATAGGAGAACTTTTTCTTATCATCTAAAGTAGTTACAATAGTAGAAGCCTTATTTGCATTCCCAGTATGCCATCTTTCTGTAGTTGTTGGCCTTCTTTCAGTTGTATCTGGGTTTTCATCTCCTTCTTTTCCTTTAACATCTGTTATTAATATTTGTTCTAAATATCCTTAAGTTGTATTCATTCATATTTCCAGATTAGCTGTTATCATAGAAGAAGAGTCTTGAAGCTTAGTCCTCCACCATTTGGGCACTTTTTCCTTATTCTTCAGGTTGTTTAATCTTTTTTATATATCGTTTAATGTTTTTTGAATTTCGGATAAGTCTATAAATTCTATTATTCTGAAATAGAGGTTCTTGGTGGCTCTGGATATCAATTGTAACAGTTGGTAATTGAAAATGTAGAAAGGAATAGAAATGGGGTTTTAGAATGGAGAAGGATAGTAGTAGATTGAAGATGAAAAAAGTTTTACATCAATAATTAGCATAAAAAAGGAACTTTACAATTGCAGTATAATATAATTCTTCTAGCTAGGACACAATTATTCATGGACACGTGTCGACTATTCCCATTTTTTAGTAACAGTTTGTCAGGAGGTTGGTTTCTCCCAGCTGTACCCTGACCAGTGTTAGCTGTTAAATTGTGCTACTTTATTACCCTTTTTACTCATGTTCATTGTTATACTTAAGCACATAATTAGTTGTATTTTATTATTTTCATGCATTTTCATTTTATTTTCTTGGTTGTCACTTTAATTCCTTAGTTGGTTGAATTTTGTTTAAAAGGATATTTTTGTGGTTTATTTCCATGTTTGCAGGATTCATTCCTTGATGAGGAGTTACCAAATGTGAAAGAAATTATAGAAGATAAGGTCAATGACATAAGACATGGAAAGATTGGGAGATTGAAGCAAAGAAGGAAATATATGATGTGAATCAAATAAGAAATGAATACATTCTATCATGATTATTTCCATCTATATTTGATTCTATCATCCATATTGAACAAATCAACTCAGTATAAGGAGTATGTCGTCCACAACAACAAGGGTGCTGGATCGAGAGATTGAGATAGAGGAAGCAAGTGGTTGTCTTCTTCTTCATTTTTATTTCTCGTGTTTTATTCGAGTGATGAGAGGATTATTTGTTGGATATTTTTGCCCATCCATGAAGTAATTTAAAGTTGGCTTGGGTTACTTGTTTTATGGTTTGATTTAGTTTGAATTTTATCTAAGTATTTGGAGTTTTCTTAATTAAGGTTTGTCTATTCTTGGTACTTATTTAGTTTACGAGAGAATTGGGAAAGGACCTCGATAAACAATCTATTTATCTAGATTCGGGAGAATTAGATTCACGAAATGAATAGGCATAGTTCGATCCAAGTGCGAGAGAACTAATCCTACTTAGAGATAAGTGCAGGATTTCAACGGCTAATAGAAGCGCAAGAAAGTTTTTGTACACCATTGATTAACGCAGGGATTTATCGTCAAGGCTTGTGCAATTAACAGACTCTCGGGTTAGGGATAACAGGGACCACTGAAGAACGCTTTGCCGAGCCTTGAGGATAGTCGCTCAAATTGCCTGAGCAATTCCCTTAGTTTCAATTGCCCAAGCATTCGGATGAACTGACTAGGCAATCTGACTAAGCCCAATTGCCGGATCAATTGATTTGTGCGAGCACCCCACTTAGAAAGAAGAATTTATTCGACCTTCATTCCATAATTTAGGATAACCTAGCATAATCCTTCTCATTTATTTTTCCAATTTATTTTACTTGTTTATTTTATTATTTATTTTAATTAAATCAATTCTACAAACCAATTGTGTCTCTATTTTTAGTGCAAGAAATTAGATTCCGAAAGAAGCATCAATCCCTGTGGAGACGATAACTATCTATACTATAACTTGAAACGTGTACACTTGCACGTATTTACGAAGCACTTAAAACACACAACAACTAGCTTAGAATATCAGACAATTCACAGGTTTGTTTCATCATTTTGATCCTTTAATTCTTTTCTTTTTATGAAAAAGACATCATTTCCTTCAATCCTTTTACCACTATGTTCAAACTTTACTTGTTTTCTCACTTCCTGATTCTCCATTGTGACGTTAGCTTGGTCTGATGTATTTTAAACTAAATCCTTTATTGATTTCAAAGCTAAATGATGGTATAAATTTGATAATTATCATTGAAATCAATATAATCCTTGTTCCACATACTTTGTTATAGCTCAAAGCAATGAAAGTGAGGAATCATCAAATTCATCTGGCTCCAACAAATTAAAGAAAAAAACATCATTCGAGAGTCTTGAAAGCCTCAGAAGTTTTGGTGAGCAAAGTCAAAGTCTCAGGAATAGTTTAAATCTTTTATTTTCATGATTAAGGTTTTATCAATACATACAAACATAAATTCACATAACACAAGAATTAAAGATTTCTATATTCATTATTTCTATTCAATGAAAGAAACCAAACCAGAATTAATTATAATTTTATTAAATCAAAATTTATATTTTGTTTGCTTTTTATTTTGATATTTTACAAAATTTGTAACCTTATTTATGTATCATGATAATTTCTGTAAAACATATTAATACATGTCATTTTCGTATCAAAATAATTATTTCTTCCCTAATTATTAATAAAGAAAATTATAATTAGTAAAAGAGAAGCAAGGGTCGATCCCACAGAAAATCAGAAACTTCCTGATTGATGTTTGTTTGATCGGTGAGCAAAGAGAATTAGGTGATAGTTCGATAAAAGGGGATGTTTGTTGAAAATATCAAAAGCAAAAGAAATTAAAGCAACATTTTAATTAAAATAAATTCAGATTTTATGATTAAGCCTTAGGCATTGGCTCTTAATTTTCTCAGATCATCGAAAAAGAATTTCTTTATTTCAAGATTCATATTGGTTAATTATCTACAAGGTCTAATAAGTGCTCAACACACTATCACTTTCTACTCCTTTTATCGGCATTTATAACCAAATATTCACCCACTTGAACCAATGCATATGCTTAATGTGATATATTTAGAAGTTATACTTAAATAGATACTATTTACAGAAAAAGGCACGTTTTATTGCGTTTTCATATCTGTGCAGGAGAACCAGTGCCGAGGCAGAGACAAGGCCGAGGCAGGACTTGATGCCGAGGCAGCAGCAGGAAGACATGAAGCAAAGTGATAGGCGATGGAAAGACAAAAATCCAAGGAACGTGTCTGGACTTGAAGCCCATGAATCGGAGCTGGCTAGCACAAGGAAAAGCCCAAGGGAAGACCACGCGGGAAAGTCCCCTTAGCCGAATTCAAACTTGGAAATATATTATTATTATGTACTTGACTTGTTCCCTACTCCAAGTTGTATTCTACTTAGGAAAGGTTTGCCCTAGGTCTAGCCTATATAAAGACCTAGCCACCCAATGTAATAGAGATCAAAAAATACCTAGGGAGAGCCGACTTCTACTCTTGTTTCTTTCCTCTCCATCATGTTCTAAAACCTTCAAAGGGTTTAGGTGAAGGTTGTGGAGTATTTGTGAGAGGAGATTGTACTTTATCTTTCATTCAATGCAATAAAGATTATCAAGGTTTGTTTATCCTTTGTTATTCGTTGTTCTTGCATTCAAGCCCGGGAGGGAAGTTTGTAAGTGATCCATTTATCTAAGCTCGGGAGAGCTAGATTCACGAAAGGGGTAAGTACGGTGTTTCAATCGCGAAATACTAACTCGGCCTAGGGATAGGTTAAGAGTTTCAGCGGTTAAAAGAAGTGTGAGATTGGTTGGTGAGTATAATTGGTTCATGCCGGGAGGTATCATCAAGGACTAGTCATCAACAGCACTCTGACTTAGGGATAAGCGAAGTCATTCAAGGACACTTTGCCGAACTTTGGTAAAGTCTGCCCACGAGCAAGGGATTGCCGCGGCGGACAGCGTTATCGCTGCCCAAGCAGTTAACTGCAGTGCTGCCGAGGCAGAGATATACGATTGCATTACATAAAGACAAGTCAATCAAGTCCACAATACAATACAACTGGATCTTGGCCCATCTTTCTCTCTGATATTTCGACCCTTTTATTTTTATTCAATTATTTTAGTTTAATAAATCACACCCTTTCACTTGTGTTTTTATTTTTCTACAGAGCAAGAAGATAAAGAAAGCATATTAAATATACCGGTCCCTGAGGAGACGATAACTCGATAAATACTTATCACTTATTACTTGCGATGTGTCCACTTGCACTGAACGCGCACTTTTGACACGCGACAAGTTTTTGGCGCCGTTGCCGGGGACTGACAACTAAATTTTGTTTTCTTTATTTTCTTGTTTCTTTTTATTTTTACTAACATATTTTCTTTTTCTTTAAAAATTATAGGTGTGTTTCAAGTGAAGGATTTTCAAGATGCAAGGAGAAAGAAAGAAATCTATTCGGGAGTTGATGTTGGAAGATATGAATCGAGCAAATCAAGAATTTCCTAGATTAAACGATGATTATCTATGCTAACCAAGAGCAACCCATCAAGTTCATGCCTGAGCAAATTTTTGTTTTAATTGTGGAGATGATCATTTGGTTAACAATTGCCCGTATAGTACTGGAACATATGACTACTTAGAGGACCATAGATGGAACCAAGAACAAAATCGTTCATGGTATGATCAAAACACTCAAAATTTTTACCATGACAATTTTGTTAATAAGCCATGGCAATATAATTCTTCTCAAGAGTATCCAAATTCATTGGAGGAAACATTGAAAGCATCAATGGCTAGAATTGAAGAATTTATGACAGAACAATCAAGGCTATTGGATGCACATATAGCTAGATTGGATGCACCCTTGAAGGATTCAGAAGATCAATTGCAGAAATCCATATATGCCATGGATGAGTCTCCTGAAATAATTGTCGCGGCAGTAGAGAAGCCTAAACAGCGCAATGTTACGATACCACTCAACGAGGCCGATAAGAGTAATGCTCTAGAAAATTCTGAGGAGTCTGATTCCCAGGATGTTACGGCAGCAATGATGCTGAAAAAGGAAGCTGAGGATTACTCTCACTCACAGCTGCCGGGGCAGTTACACGATGACATGCGTGATCAACAAGATGGCAATGCCGTGATAATGGAATATGAGATAGTAACGAATAAACCTTTTGAATTCTTTAAAAACTCATCTCTTCCATTGCAGGTATCTTCCGAGGAGTCAACGTTACACGATTTGAATCCATCACAAATATGATATGATTGTTTAGATATTTATGTGGTAATTCCATCTAATATTAGTTCCAAGCCAGCTTCTCTACTGACGGAGATTACTGGGAAGCATAAGAAACAATGTGGGTTGATTTTTGAAGACTTCAAGAAAGATGATTCTTCACTTGACTTACACCGAATTTTGGCAAAAAATTGCCACGGCAATTGGCTATCACAGCAATTGCCACGACAACGAAGGTTATATCCAACTATGATGGAAGTCAACGACAAGGAGATATGTAAGTGGTTGGATGGTGATATAATTTTTTCTAACAATTTATTTTTTCCTTCAGAAATAATATCAAGTTGGAGGATAGGCATGGACTACAAAAGCACACAAACGGAAGACACCTCCACCATGATAGCACAAATGGGAGTATCCGTACCCGCATTAGACCATATCTTTTTGAGTAGAATTGTCACTCGATGGAGGGTGCAGATGGACTATAAGAAATATCGGAAACGACCCTCTATAAGTTTTCTTTAGATTCTTTATTTTATATTAATTTTCTCTTTTATTTTATTTGGTATTTTCATGAATTCTCTTAATTATGGTGTTTTATTTAGGAATAAAAAGTAAAGATAAGGGAAAAATAGTTCACAGCAGGAACTCTGCCGAGGCAATACAATAGTGTCAGAGCCGCAATAGTCCCAACGGGCAGAAAAGTATAACGACTAGTCTGCCGAGATCCCTACCGCGGCAGAAAAGGAAACGGCAGAAGAAGGAAACGGTTACAACGGCTAGTGATCTCAACGGTCACAAGGCCGAGGCCTATATAAGAAACTCCTTCCTCTTGAACTATTCACTCTTACTTTCTTGCTTTCTTTAGTATTCTTAACAATCCCTCTCTCAATTACTCTCTACATACTAATCCTTTCTGATTTTCCAGTTTCTCTTCAAGAAAACCTCCAAGAACTCAATTCTCTCTTTCTTGATGGCAACTTACAAAAGATTCGCCCCAGCCAACGTTGAAGAACGATTCAATCAATCCTTCATCGCGAGGCAACTTTGGGAAGAACAAGGGTTCCAGCACGCGGACGAAGAGAATTATGGTATCGAACACTACTTGTTCGACAGAATCAAGTACCAAAATTGGGAAGTATTCTGTTTGCAACCTGCCCAAGCAAACGCCACAATAGTACGGGAGTTCTACGCTCATGGGCCCAGCAAAGACTCTCTCTTTGTTCACTGCCGCGGCAGGCCAGTGCAACTCGATGCTGAAACAATCAACAGCTTCTACGGCCTCACCCCGGCCAACAATCTCCATGCAGACTTCTTCGAAGATATCACTGCCGAGGACTATGAACTGATCAAAGACGATCTTTGTTACGCAAACACTCCATGGGAAACCGGTACCCATCGGGGTTCCGTAACAAGACAAAGTTTGAAGCCGGAGGCCAAGATGTGGAACACCTTCGTCAAACGATGCCTCATCCCAACATCACATAATAGCACGATGGATCGCAAGAGATTGGTGCTTATCAAATCCATCATCAACAAAAGGACCATCAACGTTGGAGAAATTATCCTACGGGAGATTCACGAGTGCGGTAAGAAAGATCGAGGACCATTGTATTTCCCTTGTTTGATTACTAGTTTATGTGTTTCTGCAGGTGTACCTATTGAAGAAACCGATGAATACACACCCCCAAGAAGAGGATGGACCAGGGAATTCTGCCACAAAGTCATGCAGATCACACAAGCAGAACCTGTCCAGGCAACACCGCAGCAGTTCACTGCCGACACTGCTGTCGGGGCCCAGTACACGGCCGATATGCCTGGTACTGCCTATACCTCTGCCGCAGCAGACCCGTATCAAGAAATCTTGCAGCGCATGACCGCGATGGATCTTCGACAATAATGGTACATAGAGTACCAACGGGACTTCAATGGAACGCTCGCCCAAATGATGATGCACGCATTTCCGGACCAAGGCGTACAATTCCCGGAGTTCCCTAGCAATATGTTCGTTACTGCCGCACCCTACACCGAGACTACACCAGCCCCAGGAGGACCGCGACCGTTCTTCCATCCGGACCCTCAACCCCAATACCAGGCTGCTGGACCATCAAGGCCAGCAGATTCTACCGCGGCCTCATCTGTCAGCCGAAGGCCATCCAAGCGGAGAGCCGTTTTCAGCACTCCACCAAGATCGCCAATTATCATGGGCAGTCTATCCGCCGAGATAGATGCTTATATACACCAAGGCTCTACTGTCGCCGGCCCAAGCACACACCACACCGAAGGAGCCACTGCGATAGGAGGAGGAACGGACGTGATGATAACCGAAGAGATGGCGGATGTTGAAGAAGGAGAAGTAGAAGCCCCGATGCATAGAACCCCACCCACTCGAGTCCAGCCACCGAGACAAGCAAAGGCGCAACCATCGCCCTCCCCAAGGACAAAGCACATGGCATCTCGGCAACGAAGAAAAATTGTTACGAGCAGCTTTTCGGAATCGCTCTAAAATTCTTTGTCCTTTATTTCATTATTCAATTGCTTTTACTATCTTTCCTTGCTGCACATAATTCATATTCTGTTTTGCCGTTTATTCCTTCCAAATATAAAAGCATTGAGGACAATGCTTGGTTTGAGTTTGGGGGTGCAGATTCACTGCCAAGGCAGCAATCTACTGCCGCGGCCTTGCCAAAAAGGGAGTATTCTAGTGATTTTTTTTATTTTTATGCTCCCCGCCTTACTTGAATTAACTGCCTACACTCTTGCACTGCTCATCATCAGTATTGCCTTAGTTTATTCTTTAAGGCTATAGAAATCTTTCTCCTTACCATGTTTAGGTTCTGTTAAGAGGGCTTAACCTTAGGATGCTTAAGGATGAAAACTTAGAAGCTTACTATAGGAAGAACTTTAAACACTTTTGGGACTTGTGGATTATAGGAATTCTTTTAATGAACTTAGGTGATAAAGACTTAGATTTTTGGAAAAGTAACTAGAGGTGCCTACCACCGGCTCTAGAAAATCTCTTCTTCATGCTAGAGGTGCCCAAAATTGGCTCTAGTATGTATTAAGGAATATCAAAAAGAAAAGACAAAAAGATTTTTAATGAAAAGAAAAACACAAGTCTTTGAGGTGCCCGAAACCGGCTCAAGATTTGGGGTTTGGAAAAGAAGAGAAGACTTAACCAATGTCTATTTGTCTTGAACTTAGAGTTTATCTAAGAAAGCCTTTAATCAACTTGTCCACAAAAATGCACACACTCACAATCCTATAGTTTGTTTCTAGGTAAATTCTTAGGTAGCCGAATGGTCAAAGCTTAAAGATAGGCCTAGCTATGGTGGGGAGAATAGATGGACATGTAAGACCAAGAGAGAGTAGAGTTCGGCAAATTGATGGTTTGCATTGCTTGAGGACAAGAAATAGTTCGAGTTTTGGGGTGTGATAAGTGCTCAACACACTATCACTTTCTACTCCTTTTATCGACATTTATAACCAAATATTCACCCACTTGAACCAATGCATATGCTTACTGTGATATATTTAGAAGTTATACTTAAATAGATACTATTTACAGAAAAAGGCACGTTTTACTGCGTTTTCATATCTGTGTAGGAGAACCAGTGCCGCGACAGAGATAAGGCCGAGGCAGGACCTGATGCCGAGGCAGCAGCAAGAAGACAGGAAGCAAAGTGATAGGCGATGGAAAGACAAAAATCCAAGGAACGTGTCTGGACTTGAAGCCCATGAATCGGAGCTGGCTAGCACAAGGAAAAGCCCAAGGGAAGACCACGCGGGAAAGTCCCCTTAGCCGAATTCAAACCTGGAAATATATTATTATTATGTACTTGACTTGTTCCCTACTCCAAGTTGTATTCTACTTAGGAAAGGTTTGCCCTAGGTCTAGCCTATATAAAGACCTAGCCACCCAATGTAATAGAGATCGAAAAATACCTAGGGAGAGCCGACTTCTACTCTTGTTTCTTTCCTCTCCATCATGTTCTAAAACCTTCATAGGGTTTAGGTGAAGGTTGTGGAGTATTTGTGAGAGGAGATTGTACTTTATCTTTCATTCAATGCAATAAAGATTATCAAGGTTTGCTTATCCTTTGTTATTCGTTGTTCTTGCATTCAAGCCCGGGAGGGAAGTTTGTAAGTGATTCATTTGTCTAAGCTCGGGAGAGCAAGATTCACGAAAGGGGTAAGTACGGTGTTTCAATCGCGAAATACTAACTCGGCCTAGGGATAGGTTAAGAGTTTCAGCGGCTAAAAGAAGTGTGAGATTGGTTGGTGAGTATAATTGGTTCACGCCGGGAGGTATCATCAAGGACTAGTCATCAACAGCACTCTGACTTAGGGATAAGCAGAGTCATTCAAGGACACTTTGCCGAACTTTGGTAAAGTCTGCCCACGAGCAAGGGATTGCCGCGGCGGACAACGTTATCGCTGCCCAGGCAGTAAACTGCAGTGCTGCCGAGGCAGAGATATGCAATTGCATTGGATAAAGACAAGTCAATCAAGTCCACAATACAATACAACTGGATCCTGACCCATCTTTCTCTCTGATATTTCGACCCTTTTATTTTTATTCAATTATTTTAGTTTAATAAATCACACCCTTTCACTTGTGTTTTTATTTTTCTATAGAGCAAGAAGATAAAGAAAGCATATTAAGTATATCGGTCCCTGAGGAGACGATAACTCGATAAATACTTATCACTTATTACTTGCGATGTGTCCACTTGCACTGAACGCGCACTTTTGACACGCGACAAGGTCAATCCTTGAGACTACGTTTTTATAACCGAATACCCAATTTCTATCTTTGATATTGATTTAAAAATTTGATCTAGTCAACAATAATGTTGTGATCAAAATTGTTTAAGTTTAGTAAAAACCGGCTCAGATTAAGTTGTTTCAATAATACTACTTTTGATTTCAATTTTCTTCTTAGTAATCAATTTATTAAGTGTGTTCCCAAGAAGTCGAATGTGCATCAATAGTCAATCATTCCTCCAATATATTTAATCGAAACAAAATCTTTACCAACGTCAATCTTTGGTTTTAAAATCGTTTGTTTTAGAAATTCAACCTTAAAAAACTGAGAGAGATTCCTGAAATTTAAAAACGTCTTTCAATCCTCACATTGAAATTTAGTCATTGCTATAGCCTTTGGCTTAAAATAAATATTAGCTAAGCATGATTATGGAAGAAATCATGCTTAGTATTATTTAAATAAATAAAAAAGTAAAAAAAAAACAATTTAAAGAAAAGAAATTTATTAATTCAAGGTAAAATAAAAAAAACAAAGAATTTGACCACTAATTGGGGTATAGTGTGTAATTAGTTTAGTTTTTTTTCTTTGATTAGTTTGTAAGGATGGTGGATGTGTACGATTGCTTTGAATGAATAAAAGTTCAATTTATAAAAAAAAATAATTTGAGTTTCACCCTAAAGGGGTATTTATACTAATCTATAAACTTAAAATGCTTTCTAAGTGATAAGATAATACCTAAAAATACAAGTTTATATATGAAAGTTGTGAATCCTATCAAATACAAAGAGTATGAAGCGTGATGAAAGTGAATAAGATGACAGAAAGGTCAGAAAAGTGTTCACATATGCTGATGCAAACGAGATATTGAAGTGTCCTATTATTGGACTTGCTAGTGACATTCTGGTCTGGACTCGTCACCATTCAAAAGTCTTCATAACCAGATATTCACATAAATGGCTTCTAGATCGAAGTTCAATAGGGGGAGATAGCTCACCAATCTGGAAAGCTATTTTTAGTTCACAAACACTCTTAAAAATTAAAATATTTGATTGGAGGGTTGGGTTTGATAATGTTCCAACTACTAGTAAATTATTTTTAGTTGGTATAAACTCTGGTAGGTGTCGGTTATGAAATCTTGAAGAAGAATATTTAATCCATTCTTTAAAAGAGTGTACTAAGATTAAAAAGGCTTATGAGCTTTGTGGCCTATTTTCTTGTATTTATCAAGAACCTTTTAATACATGTAGAGCATGGCTAGAATATATGTTAAGAACTCTTGATAAGAAACAGTTCTCTTTCTTTTTAATCTTACTTTGGCATATTTGAAATAGAAGAAACAATTGAATTCATAATGGTGTTTTAACACTAGCTAAGATGACTGTGGATCTCTCAAATCTTCTTGTTGTAGATTTTTTGATGGAAAACGAACTGGTTACTTCAATAGTTCTTTGTAACAGAGATAAAAGATGGTCACAACTTGCAGGACTCGGGGTAAAAATTAATGTAGATGATGCTTTCATACGAAGCACTGGAAAGGCTACTATTGGAGTTATTACAAGAGATACAAATGACCTATGATTGATGGTTGGGCATACATACTTCAAGGTTGTTGACAATGATTGAGAAACAGTCCAAAAGGAAGGTTATTAAATGGCAATTTTAAACAAATTCAAGGCTGAAGATTTAGAACTTTCGGCAGTTGTATGTTACTGTTGTGATCTCAAGTAGAGAAAATGAAGATGAGACAAAAAAAAGATGAGAGAATAAACAATCTTAAAATTTTAGTGGTTTTTGAGAGTTTGATTTTTACAACTTATTCCTATTTATTTACTTAAATCTTCAGTAACCGATAAAGTCCGTTAAAGCCTTGGGCGTTTTATTCTCCCTCGAACTCCTGCGTAATTCTCTGATGTCTTGAGTAACCGCTGTTGGGTGGTTAATTCCTTCTTCACGTATACTCTCGATGTCTCTTGTTGCTGCTTCAGTTACATACCTGACATTACCCTCTCCCAGAAGAACAACCTTGTCCTCTAGGTTTGCAGATTTTGTCCTTGACACAATATCAGTTCGCAACAACGGTAAGGGTTTAGTTTGCTGCATAGGTTGAACTTTGCTTGGTTTGAGTAGGGACACGTGAAAAATAGGATGTATACGAGTAGAATTCGGTAAATACAGTTTGTATGCAACATTACCAATGCATTTTAGAATTCGGTAGGGACCAAAGAACCGTGGTTCAAGCTTTTGGTGTTTGCGTAGACGTAAGGATAATTTCCGATAAGGTTGAAGACGCACATAGACCCATTCACCTTCTTTTAGTTCTAGCTCACGACGGTGTTTATCGGCTTGATTTTTCATTCGGCCTTGTGCTTGAACCAAGTTATGTTTCAACACCCAAAGCAATTCATCACGATCCTTTAACGCTTGATCAACTTGAGCATTCAAAGAACTACCTTCCAAATAAGAGAAAATGGTGGGAGGATCTCGCCCATATAGTGCATAGAAAGGTGTCATTCCAGCAGCGGTTTTATAGGTTGTGTTGTACTAATATTCAGCCAACGCTAAGTATTTTCTAACTGAGATGGATCTTTATTGGTCATACAACGGAGATATATTTCAAAACAACGATTCAACGCTTCCGTTTGACCATCCGTTTGAGGATGTTAAGCTGAACTTAAGCACAATTTAGTAGCTTGTAATTTCTCCATTTCTGTCCACATGTCGCTAATAAAAATTTTATCCCGATCACTTATTATCGTTCGCGGTGTAATCATTAATTTTATCCGGGGTGTAAACCCGAGTTTTAATTTTTATTTCAATTCGAATAATGGGCATGTAATTATCAAATAAAGAAAAGAATGCAAAAAATTTATTACTATATCTATAATACTTGTTTTCCTTTTAATTCTGGTTTTACTTCAATTTTAACAAAAAATCAAAAATATTATAAATATATGAATTTTGTATTTATATATATCATTTCTTTGAAAAATTCAAAAAATATTAATGCTATGTTATTTTACCTATTTTCATTGTTGTTTTTACGTGTTCAAGTGAAAAAGTCAAAAACAATATTGTTATCTTTTTATTTTGGATTCGGTTTCTTTGTTATTATTATTATTATTTATTATTATTATATTATTTTCGTTGATATTAGTTGTTATTATTATAAGTATTATATATATATATAAATAAATAAATCAGATATAAAACTATGATATTAAACCCAGACTTTATTTAAATAACAATCCATTTACAATATACATGACCCAATAATAATAAACATTAGAAAACCCATTTTTGTTTAATCCAATACGAGCCCAAATACAAAAATAATTACAAAGCCCGGATTAAATTACAAGCCCATAACCGGATACCCATTACATGAGAAAACCCTAATATCCATCTTATTTCTTGTGCAGCTGCCTATCAGCCGTTGGATCTAACCCATGATCCAGCGGCTCAGATCGAAAGGAGGAAGCTTCTGGATGGCACACGCGTATCACGTGCCGGCGCTTCAGACTCCCACGCGTGCGTGCGGTCCACACGCGCGACCATTCGCATGCCCAGATGCCTCATCGTCTCCCTGCGCCGGTCGCCGCCGATTACTTCTCCGGTGATGATCCCCTCGTTCTCCGGCCGATTCGTACAAGTACAAAACAACAAATCAATGTCAGATTCATACGATTCAGAGCCAAACGAATGATTTGCAGAGAATTTCAGATCAAATGCAACGAAACACAACAATATGCAGAGGAATCTTCAGAGGCAATACCAACGCATAAATCAGTACCAAATAGCAGAACCAATAGGAAATTATCATCAAATTTCCTTTTTATTTTCAACATGTAATTCTCGGCTATAAAAGAAAGAGCCAACCACTGTAATTGGGGTTCCCCCAACACCTTTCGAATCAATAGAGAAGAACAAATTTTCAGAGGTATAACCTCAGTTTTTTCTTTGCATGCATCAAATGGGGAACCACAAACAAGTTTAGCACTAGAGTTTTTTCTTTTACCTTTGTTTTTCTCTTCGTTCTTTCGCGTCGTCCCCCTTACTCCGGCGAGAATCCTAACGCCTTCGGGCTGTCGTGGTGAGCCGAGAAGGAGGGGAGACCCTTCTTTTTCTTCCCTCTTCGAACCAAGAAGAGAGCTCTCTTAGGTTTCGGTTTTGATGAAATAAAAAGGGTTGTGTTTTTGTTTTCGGTTGCAACAAAGAGAAGGGTTTTCTTATTTTGATTCACGGTTTTAAAATGAGGGAAAAAAGTTTTTTATTCTCACCGCCGGCCACCGCAGACGGTGGCCGAGGCGGTGGTTTTCTGGGCTATGTGGCGAAGCCAAGGCCAGTTTCTGGGAAGTTTAGTTTTCTGGGTTTTAAATTATGAACACCTTCAAGGTGTTCATCTTGTTTCAAAGCATTTGGGAGGATAATCGGTTTTGAAAAATGAAAAAGAGGAGGACCTTCTTATTTTTTGTCTTTTATAGTGGTTAATAAAAGAAAAATGGTCTATTCACCTCATTTAAACCATTCTGTGTTCTTAAATTTCCACACGAGGTCCCTGATATTTTGATATGGCTTTCATTTTAGTCCCGATTTCAGTCTTAATCCCTTTGTTAAAAAATGGTTTATTCCCTTCTGGTCCCTCCACGTCTTATTGCTTACTTTTAGGTCCTTCCTCGCTTCAAAATAGTGTTGTGAGGGCCTGGATGTTTTTAAATATTTTCAATTTAATCCTTTTTCGAATCAAAATGTTTTTTATTTTGCCTTATAATTTTATTTTATTTTGTTTTGATCCTTTTCTAGTAACCTTTTCATATATTAGATGTTATTTCCTTTATTTCATTTTTCATATTTATTTTCTGGTTTCATTTACATTATTTTGTGTTATGTCTTTTTATTTATTTATTTATTTATTTTATGTGTTTATTCATGTATGCATTTGTTTATTCATGTATTTATTTGTACATATCATTATATTTGTTCATGTTGTATATCTACATTATCATGCATGTTCTAATTTGTGATGTTTTGTTCATTTTTATAATTTATCATCTTATGTACGCATCTTCGTTATGACATATTTCATGTTTATACTTTTTACTTTTCATGTCATTCATACTTGTACATATTTTTTTTATTATCGATGAGTGTCTAAAAGTCTTATTCTTTATACCAATTTTTCACTCGATTATTGCTAATAAAGGACAGATTTAATGGCAATATTGGATAATTCTAATTATTTCCATATTTCAGCATCCCAATACTCAATTCATGAATTTATCTATTATTTGGCATAAAATAGATGCATTTGAAGGTTTTCTTTCTTAGACAGGAAACTGCATCATAGGAATTGCCAAACAAGAAGATGAATGCTGGAAGCCGAAACTGGAATGCAGATTAGTACCCGCCTCGGCAGCACTTGAAGGCCGCGACAGCACCTGAAGAGCAAATGTCGATATGATAGGCGATCTGAAGAGAAAAATAAGGTGGACGTTTTAAGACAAGCGGCATAGAAATCGGAGCTGGGAAACACACGAAAAGTCAAGGTCAAAGGCCACGTGAGAAAAGAATCCTTATAGGAATAAACTAGGAAATAAAATAAATATCTTTTATTTATGTACTTAACTTGTGTTTTACTCCAAGTTGTATTCCTACTTTGGAAAGGTTTGCCCTAGGCCAAGCCTATATAAACCATAGCCTATGTAGAGAGGAGATATCTCGAAATCAAGTGTTCATAGAAAACCCTAAACTCCTTCATCGTCCCCTTAGGGTTTAGGTTAGTTTGTGGAGTAGTCGTGGAATAAAATTGTACTTTGCTTTCTTGTTTCAATGCAATAAAATATCAAGGTTTGCTTATTCTTTGCCATTCCTTGTTCTTTCATCCAAGCTCGAGAGAGAAGTTTGTGAGTAATCCATTTATCTAATATCGAGAGAGTTAGATTCACGAAAGGAATAAGTACGGTGTTTCAATCGGAAAATACTAACTCGGCCTAGAGATAGGTTAAGAGTTTCAGCGGCTAAAAAAAGTGTGGGATTGGTTGGTGATTATAATTGATTCACGCCGAGAGGTATCATCAAGGACTGGTCATCAACAGTACTTTGACTTAGAGATAAGCGGAGTCATCAAAGGACACTTTGCCGAACTTTGGTAAAGTCTACCCAAGAGCAAGAGATTGCCGCGGCGGACTAGCATCATCGTTGTCGAGGCAGTAATCTGCAGTATTGCCGAGGCAGTGTTGTGCGATTGCATTGGACAGAAACAAGTCAATTAAACCCACACTACGAAGCACTCTAACCCACCCCACTTTTCCATCCTTGATTTCTTGATCATTTATCTTTATCGCTTTAATTAGCTTCCTTAGTTATAATCCAACTCAATTATTTGTGTCTTTACCTTTTCATTGTGCAGGAAGAATAAATTGCGTAAATAAAGCCAACCCCTATAGGTTCGACATCTTAAATACTTCAATTTGGCAATTATTATGCATGTTCTAATTTGTGATGTTTTGTTCATTTTTATAATTTATCATCTTATGTACGCATCTTCATTATGCCATATTTCATGTTTATACTTTTTACTTTTCATGTCATTCATACTTGTACATATTTTTTTTTATTATCTTGTATTTTGTATATATTATTTATTTTGCTACAATCACAATTCATAGTTAATGAGCTTAATTTCAAACGTCTTTATTCGGTTGTAACGGGCCCGTCTTCCAACGTATTGGTGGCGGTGTATGCGTTGCCTTCGAATAAAGACACGGTAAAAATAAAATTGAATTTGAATCTCTAAACAAACCGTAATTTAAATGCCACTTTAATCGGAAAATTTAAAATTAATTAAGCGGTTATTTTGATAAAGGTGCCAATTTTAGGCGATTTTTAATGATAATATCGTTTTAAATCGTAACCGACTCTCGAGCCCAAGTCTTTTTGAATCTCTGGTTTCCCGATGTCCGGTCTACCAAAAGTGGCCGGTGGCGACTCCAACCCTTTCTTAAACCCTAATTTTGAAATTCCTTTTTTTAATTTTAAATCCCTAACCCTAATTTTCAAAATTTCCCCTTTCGAAATTAAAATTCCCAATTTTCAATTTGAAACCCTAATTTTCGATTTTAATTTCCAATAATTTCAATTTTTCAATTTCAATCCTTATTTAGGGTTTCAAGACCTAAATCCTAATTTTTAACCCTAATTTTCTAATTTTCAATTCTTTCGAAGTTTTCACTAGTGACCCTCTTTTTATTTTACACTTAATTTTAATTTAATTAATTTTAAATTTTTAAAGGGTCGCTACACGTGGTATACCATGAAGCTTCAAAACCTCTTCAACCAAAACCTTAGCAACATATTTACTGTCATAATGTCATGGAAGTGCGAAAAAATGTTCGTATTTGATGAATCTGTCCACCACGACTAATATTGTCTCCTTTCCATTTGAAGTTGGTAGTCCCGTAATAAAATCTAAAGAGATGTCTTCGAATACTTGGTTCGGTATGGGTAGGGACTGCAACAGCCCAATTGGAAGCAAACTCTCATTCTTCATGCGTTGAAAAACTTGGCACTCTATGACAAACTGACGAACTAACTTTCGCCTACTTGACCAATAAAAATTTGAAGCCAAACGTTGAAAGGTTCTAGTGATTCCCGCATGTCCCCCAACAAAGGAGCTATGAAATTCCCGCAGCAACAAAGATCGAAGTGAAACTTCATTCGGCACTAGAATTTCCCCCGAAATAACAACAACACATCTTGTTCTGTATAGCCAATATACTCATTTTGCCCTTCTCGAAGAGCAATTCGAATTGTTGTGATATTGGAATCTTGTGCACTGGCTGCACGGATGTCCTCCAAATAATGGTCGAGAAAAAGCCATGAAAGTCGCTTCAGGTTCACGAGAAAGTGCATCCGTAACATTATTAAACTAACCAGGTCTGTAACGAATTTCAAATTCATGGCCAATTAATTTCGATAGCCATCATTGTTGTAAAGACCGTTGATCAGTGATGATTATAAATCTACGACCCACTAGATATTGACGCCATTTCCCGACAGCTTGAGTGATGGCGAACATTTCTCTATTATACGTAGAAGAACCTTGCATTCGAGGGCTAAGTTTTTTACTGAAATATGCTAGAGATTTATCTTCTTGTGTCAATACAACCCTTATGCATGTTCTAGAAGCATCGGTTTCAATATGAAATTCTTTTTCGAACTATGGTAGACTAAGAATTGGGGGAGAGCATAGACGATCCTTTAGTTGATCCATGACTTGTTGGGCTGTTGGAGTCCATTCAAATACTTGTTCTTTTTTAAGCAAATCAGAAATTGGCGCTGCTAATGAAGCAAAACCTTTGATAAACTTATGGTAATAACCGACAATGCCTAAAATTCCTTGAACATCCTTGACTGTAGTAGGAATGGACTAGTTGCGGATAGCTTCAACCTTGGCTGGATCTATTGCGAGACCTTCCCCGGAAACTAAATGACCCACATATTCAATTGATTTCTGTCCGAATATGCATTTACTGCGCTTCGCAACAAACCCATTCTCACGCAATCTCTGTAAAACAAGTCGAACATTACGCAAGTGTTCCTTCCAATGCTGACTGTACACCAAAATATCGTCGATAAAAATCAAAACAAATTTACGGAGATAGGGTCGAAAAAGATCATTCATCGTTGCTTGAAATATAGAAGGTGTGTTGGTTAATCCAAATGACATTACGAGAAATTCGTAATATCCTTCATGAGTTCGAAATACAGTTTTGTGAACGTCATCAGCTTTAACCCAAATTTGATGGTAACCATCCAAAAAATCTAATTTGGAGAAATAATGAGAAGTGCCTAATTCGTCAAATAACTCATCTTCCTTGGGAATCAGAAATTTATCCTTTATGGTAATTGCATTCAAGGCCATGTAATCAATACAAAATTGTGATGTGTCGTCTTTCTTTTTGACAAGGAGCACTGGTGAAGAAAATAGACTTGTGCTCTTACGAATCAAGTTATTATTTAACATATGTTGGACCTGACGTTCTACTTATGCTTTCTAAAAATAGGGATACCGATATGGACAAACATTAATCGGTTTACTCTTGGGCTGTAGATGTATTGCATGGTCAGTATCCCGCGATGGTGGAAGTCCTTGTGGAGGCATAAACATGGTCTCAAATTCAACTAGTAGTTGTTCCATCTCTGTTGAATCCAATGTTTGTTTTGTTGTTAGTGATGCATCAATATGTAAGTAGTAACATGCCGCCAAAGCATTAGTGTTGGACATACGACACAATGAATGAAAACTGATTTGATGAGGAGCAAGACCAGATTCTCCCTGCCAGTGATGTTCTGTAGTGCCTAAATGGAATTGAAATTGAAGCTTTGCGAAATCCATGGTAACAGACCCTAGCGTAGCCATTCATGCTACCCAAAACCATTTTGGTACCTTCTAAAGGAAGTACATAGAAGTCAGTTACGAATTTTGTTCCCTGAACTATTATCTGAAGATCTCTCACACAACCTTCATTTTGTAATTTGTCTCCGTTACCCACTAAAACTCTGAAATGAGGCACTGCCATGATGGTTAACCCCAAGATTCATTCGCCCTACCTCATCAGAGTCGTCAGATTCATTCGCAACTATTCTCAGAAGTGATGCCTCTTACCTACTTTCATCATCAACGATAAAGAGTTGTGGGTCATTGCATTTATGGTCCAATTGGAGTAGCATTAGGAAGTGGTAATAGTGATGGAAGTTTGGATTCGGAGAAACGAATCGTTGATTTTTTTGTTTCACCAAGACAAACTTCATGAAAATGAGCCAAAGAAAGAATTTCATTCATTGAAGTGGATATATGGCTCTACACTTCATTTTTTATATTCGAACGTAACCTAAACACAAAACATTGGGCAAGAAATTCATCGGATAGATTAGATGTTCTTAGGGATAAGTTTTCAATGCGAGATTGATAGTCTTCCACCGTTGTGGTTTGAATCAGTTTAGATATTTGTCCTTCTGGTGATTCAAGTTCTAATATCGCAAAATGTCGTCTGATGGCTTCGACTACATGATTCCAACCAGCCAATTGTCGTTGTCGCTGTATCCAACGAAACCATTTTTGCAGTGCCTTCCATTCGAAATGAAGCCATAGTGACTCGACGATGATCCTCTGTACCGTAGAACTCAAAAAAAATCATTAGTAGAGGCCAATCATTCCTCTAGATCACTCCCATTAAACATTGGTAATTCTACTTGAATTGGTCTTGGGGCAAAAGGAAAAACATCATCCGAATCCAAACGTATCTTTTTCTTACCTCGAAACACCGCACTATCAACAGTGAGTTTGCCTCCTCTAGATGTTGTAGATATTACTAAATGGGCTAAAATGGTTTGTAATTCACGGGTCAATTCGTGGAGAGTCGATTGAGTGGTGGCTTTCCATTGTTCTTGATTCATAGCGTGTGTTTTTAGTGAAGTGAGTACCTGCTCATGGCGAGAGGCTTTATCTTGAAGCATTTTAATGGATTTAGTGTTTTTTACCATATTGTTAACGTCAATGAAAGCACCAATTGTTGTGATCTCAAATAGAGAAATGAAAGCACCAATTGTTGTGATCTCAAATAGAGAAAATAAAGATAAGAGAAAAGAAAGATGAGAGAATAAGTAATCTTGGAATTTCAGTGGTTTTCGAGAGTTTGCTTTTTACAACTTATTCCTATTTATTTACTTAATTCTTCAGTAAGTGATAAAGTCCGTTAAAGCCTTGGGTGCTTTCTTCTCCCTCGAACTCCTGCGTAATTCTCGGATGTCTTGAGTAACCGTTGTTGGGTGGTTAATTCCTTCTTCACGTATACTCTCGATGTCTCTTGCTGCTGCCTCGGTTACATCCCTGACAGTTACTTGAAGGAAGCTCATTATTTGATTCATTCGTTCTCATTTATTAATGTTTCTCATGTAAGTCGGGAGGCTAATAAGGTTGCTCATAGATTAGCTCATTCAGTACTTAATTTGGTTGACCCTTCTTATTTTTCTTTTGATATCCCTTTGTGTTTTGAACTTCTTGTTTTGGATGATACCATTTTTGGCTAAACAATATATTTATTTCCAGAAAAAAATAATACCTAATAATACAAATTAAATAAAAAAAGATAAATCTTAAATAATTTAACTTAAATCCTAAGACATAAAATCGTGTGAATAAATTATCAATCGTGTGGATAAACTCTATGTCACTAATAACTACAAAAATATAAAAAATATTAAATAACAATGCAAGAGACTTACGCCCAACTTTAAACGGAAACATTGTCAATAATCGTCAACCTAACCCAAAAATAAAGTAATCAAAACTTGCAGTTTCTGTTTGTAATTAATCATTTAGATCTCTAAAATATTAGACATCGAACAACGCACAACTATCACACTTAAAATAACTCACGGTTTAAAAAAGTAACATCACAAAAATTAAAATATCCACACTCTAGAAACACAACATAGTCACGAAACAAGTTTTAAATCATAGTCCTAAAAAAGCTACAGCCGAAGTGAAAAAATCTGCTCCAAATTGTTCGGTTCATCACTTATAATTGGCATACTCTATAATCTTTTGTAAAAGTATACGCGACTTTCAATGATCAAATTTGACACTAATAAATACATTGGTAGTTATCTCATCAAATGGGAATCATTAAATCTCGTAATATAAAATTTTAATCTCATTCTTGTTTTTAGTAGAAAAAACTATGAAACGATTGTAGTTTTGTAAGTTTTCTCACATGATAGACATCCCTTAAAAAAACTTTTATCTGAAACAGATATAATTAAGATTAGAGAAATTTCAACACTTCCTAACATGCAATCCAATACCTAAACATGTAAATTGAGCCTAACAGAACAACCTAAAAAAATTATATGGGCGTGTATTATACATAACTCTGTTACAATACTCTTATTAACGTTTAAAATATATATTTTTTAGTGATACAAAACAATTATCTATCTATCGTACTCTAAAATATCTAAAATTAAGATCACTTAAATCTATAAAAGGATACATTCTCTATCAAGCATAATAATATATCACAACCCTTAGACTTGCAATAAAACCATCAGTAAATTAGGTGAAATGTCTGATGCTTTCATAGAATTCTAAAACACAATTAAACTGATAAATACCTTTGAATTTTGAATCCTTAAACCTACTCATTTACCTATTTTCAGTTCTTTGATAGCCTTCTTTAACATCACTTCTTTTAGAATGTAGCTCTAGCATGAAAACAAATTTCATTCAGGTAGTGCCTTATATATAATACCAGCTACAAACATCACCATCCCACCAAAAGATTAATTATTGTAGACGTAATCAGCACTAACAATAGAAATTATCTCTGAAGTTCAACCTGATTTTACAGTTGGGATCAACTTTCACTTATTCATTTCTCCTATAAAGTCTTAAATCGTGCTCTAAACGATTTTAACTTAACCCAAACTAAAGACACCAGTTACTCGACAAATCATAAACTAGACAAGTAACTCCACCAGAACCGTTAAAATATGTAGTAATAATACATAACAAAAAAAAGTAAATCATTCAACCAAAACACTTGATCATAAGTTTTCATTCTTATAATTCATGCAGTAATTATTGGACGATGAAACCCTTGAAATTTCAATAGAAAACTTCATTTAAGAACTAAAATTCTAAGGGAAAAAAACAACATAAAATTTCAATACAAAATTTCATTTAGGAACTAAAATCCCAAACAAACACACACACGAAAAAAAACATGAATCCTTTACCTATAATCGATTGGAGTAGAATCGAAGAAAATTTATTTTTTTTCTTCAATGATTATAGGTGTTTAAAACGAAATAAATTATATTATAATACCTAAAAAATAAAAAATAAAAAAGAATTAGGGATGTAAAAAGTTGACCCAACCTGAAAATCTGACTGAAACTTGTTCGAGTCAGAACCTAGTTTGACCCGGGATGTAATGACCTATACCCGATTTGTATCTGACTATTGTTGATCCGAACCCGAGTTGGACCTATTACTGTAGTAACCGAACCCGAACTGTATCCGACCGAGAATAAACCACACTCGATTTCAACATGTTACTGTAGACCCGAAACTCGACCTGCATCCGACTAAAACAAACTCGAACCCGAGTTTTACCTAGCAGATAACCGATATTACTTGACTGAATCGACCCGAGACCTGATTGTAGCTACCTGTATTGAACCCGACCTGAAAAATGACTTGACTTATTTTGAAACCGACCTGTTATTGACCTGAACTAATATTAACAAGACTTTATATTTAGATGACATATAATAAAATATATCTATAATTTGATGAATTTAAAATATTGATAAATATAATTAGTCTTAAAAAAATAGAATTAGACATGAGAATTAATTTAGGGATTAATATTTAAAATTAGTATTACATATTTAATTAAATTATTTTATTTACTATTTTATTTAGTTTTAATATATTTAATTTTAATTATAATTTTAAAAGAATATTTTATTAAAAATTATAATTTTAAATTAATATTACATTAAAAATTATAATTTTAAATTAATATTTAATTAGCTTAAATTAACTTATTCAACTTACGATTAATTAAGTTAAATTAAAATATAAAAACATAAATTAAATACATAATTAAAAGAATTCTAAAATCAAATTTAGATTTTTTAAATTAATATAAATTATGAATCAATTAAATTAAACCCAGAAAATTGATAAAAAAAGAAAGAGCGAAAAAAATCAAATTTTGGAGAAAAGTAATCCACTTATTTTTTATGTTTGAGATTTTAGTGTAAAAATTTTGGAGGATATAAGTTACCAAAATTTTCAAGGAAATTAGAAATAAATTTTGATTATTATATAAAAAAATAAAATTTTGTAGGAAATTAATATATATATATAATAAATTTTGGAGGGAACTAATATATATAGTAAATTTTGGAGGATTATTATTATTATAACATATAATCAAATAATAATTTTTTATTAAATATAATCAATTAAAATATAAAAAAGGAGATTAAATTTATATATTCATTTGACACTACTATAGGCCGGGTAAAAAATTCTGCATATTTGTATATAGGTTGCGCCTAAAAAATTGAATCCCACTCCGCTCTGCACCTTATTTTACAATTATTTCAATTTGGTTATGATCATTCGAAAATTAAATTTTAAATTTTATTTTTTATTCTATTTGATCCTCATTTAATTAAAATCAGATTATAAATTTTAAAATTATTTCAATTTGATCATAAGAAATTAGTTTAGTAATTAAAGAATTGGTCTTAGAGAACTAATTTAGTGATTTGGGCTTAGGAGATTAGTATTGAACTTAAAGAATTAATAATATACATACGTTAATTCATAAACAAATTAAATAAATATATTAATATACATTTCAGTATATATATATAATATTATATATATTAAAGTATATTATATATTACATATAATACATTAATACATAAAGTATAATATATACAAATATTATATATATATATATATTAAACTATATTATATATATAGTATATATTAATGTATATTATATACATATATTAATATATACATCTCGTATATATATAAGTATATATATACATACATAAATATTTATATATAAATACATATACATATATATACATGCATACTATATATTTTTATATATATAGTATCATACATTCCATATTTTCATATATAATATACATTTTATATTTCATATATTGTGTCATACTATATATAGTATAAATTCTATATAGAATATATTTCATACATTATATAAATTTTATATATAAAATATATTTTATATTTAGTATAAATTCCATATACAGAACATATTCCATATATAGTATAAATTTCATATTTCCATTTTTAAAATTATTAAACTATATTGTATATGCATAAATTATAATATATAAAGTACATTAAAAATTAAAATTTTCATCGAATTTAACTATTATTAATTTATAATTTTTGTAATTTAGTCTTTACAACTTTATTTTTATTTTAACTACTATTTATTTTTCTAATTTAATTTAGTACTTTTAATAAGATGATATTTTATTTTATTAATGTTTATCCTTTTTCAATTTAAAACTTTATTCTTTCTAGTTCAATGTTTATTCCTTATTAATTTTTAATTTTTGTAATTTAACCAAATTTTTAAGATATGAATCATTTGATGATATTTTTGTTTATTCTAGTGCATAATATTTATTTTTAATGGGATTCATACTAGTTAAAAATGTTAGATATTAAATAATTAATTCGAAATGAATGATTAACCATTCAACCCAAAGTCTATCAATTATTTACTTAATTACTTATTTGTATCAAACTCAAACTTAATATTTTAATTAATATGAATTTAAAAATCGAATTAATTCGACCTAAAATAAAATCGATTTGAAATTAACTCAACCTGAAATGAACCCGACCTAAAATGCAACCGATCTAAAATGAACCTGATTTGAAATTTACCCGACCTAAAATGAACCTGTCAATTATCTGAAATGAACCCGACCTTAAATGAACCCGATCTAAAATAGATCCGACCTAAAATGGACCCGCACCCGACCCGAATCGAGTTAAAACATCAAATCAACCTGAAATAACCTGTATTCGATTTTATCTGACCTGACAATACCCGACCTAAAATCCATCCGAATAATTGTTTTTACGTCCCTAAAAACAATAACATTCCTATTAACATTTCAATTATAAACTCAAAAGCAGGCCACTATTCATAATGTTATATTAACCCTTATTAGAAAAATTTCTATTCTAAACATAACTATTATATTCTGGAAAACTTTTTTCCCCTGATAATTATATTTTCCATCGTTCAAACAGCCCCTATTATTTTAGTAAAACACACTTTCTCTTAACTCATTATTTTTTCTCCGCAGCACCTATCGTCATATCACTATCGTTTACCCCAATTCTTGTCCTTCATCGCTATCGTCCAAGAGTCATCGTCGGACATGTTCCTCTCCCTCTTCGACGGTGGTGAAAGCGACAGAGGAAGCTAGTGAAAAGTATATAGTATAAAAGCTTCATTCCTCTTATATGTTTGGGTATTTCTCTATTCTCGCACTTGATGATTCTTTATCTTCAATGGGTTCTTATTGGTGTTTTATCTTGCTATTGAAGATTCTGGGGATTTTAGTTTTTCTCCATAGTTTTCCAATAAAATATTTTCCCTTTTTCGTTTGGCGAAGAAAGACGTCGATTGAGCGAAGTGAATCGATTCACATAAGAGAAGTTTGGAGGTGAGAATTTAGCTTATGAAATCAATTTAATTGGAGACATTGTTAATGCTTACCGGTACATTGTTATGGACACCTGTAGCCACGTTTTTTTTTTAAATTCAATATTTAAGAAAGATGACAATTAAAAAAAAATAAAATGTCACTTTTAATAAAATATTATTAAAATTTTAAAAATTTGGTTTTGATGATAATTGGTTGTAATTGTTGTCAATCGTTTTAAAATAGATAGATCAAATATCAAAAAATAAATCCAAAAAAATTAAAATTTAAGAGTTAATTATATTTGAAGAAGAATATTAAAAATTATCTTACATTTTAAATTTTAAAATATATTCTATCATTAAATTTTTAAATCTTAAATTTTAATCATATAATTTAAAAAAAGTCGGTATATTTCTATTCTAATATGGCAACAAATTTTCATTTTTAGCACGAGAGGTGAGTAATCCCTTTTGTTATGAGTGAATTTCTTTTTCTCTTTCATAAATCCATTTCCGAAGTGCTAGAGTTTTGTTAAATCACTCTATTGGAGATATAATTAATCCCAACAAGGAAAGTTGATAGGCTGTTGGGGAATACAGTTTGGTTTAGTTTGATTTGGTTTGGTTCGATTTAGTTCGATAAATATTTTGAATGATATATTAATTTTTAATTCGATTAGTATTATTTTTTTTCATATTAATTTTATGTTTTAGAATTTATATTTTATTTTAATAAAATATCTCTATTTGATTAGTTTTTTTTATTAAATAGATAAATATATTTATATACTCAAATCAAAATTTTGAGATTTGAACTCATATAAAATAAGGTAACATGAATATTTTTATCACTTAATTAGTTAGTAAATCCCTCTATTTCACGACTTTTAAAAATTATTTCATAAAATTTTTAAAGTTATATATATCAAAAAAATTATGGATGATAAAAAGGATTAATAATTTATAAGTAATATAATATTTTAAAGTTATTTTACAATTTTTAACTTACATAATTTACCTTATAAAACAATTTAAAATAAATAAAATTTAAAATTGGCTCGATTTGGTTTTAATGACTATGATCGTTTGTGAACTGTTAACGCTCTGAAAAGCGTATATTTTATACCATTTTACTTAAGGTTTTGTTTGATTTCAAGTTCATTTATATTGCATTTAGCTGTATTTCATTTGCATTTGCATTAGATTAGGTTTTTATTTTATTTTCTCTTTTATTTTAAAAAGATGTTGCTTTGAAGGGTATTTTCTTTAGTGGTGTTGTGCAGTTTGCTGGGGCAAAGTTGAAAGAATGGAAGAGATGCTATAACATATTTTAATGTTGGATCGGACCTCAAGATGCCATAACATTGTGGGCGGACAAAATAGCATAGCAGAAAGGACACACCTACAGCCCACTATCCCCACGCGTTATTTCCAGGCCACCTGCAATCCCTACATTTTGCTGCAATTCTCTGCAGAAAATGTTAGGGAATATTCCTTGCATTATTAGGGCACAAAACCCTAGAAGCCTCTTATTTATAAAAGGTCGAACCCTCCTTAACAATTGTGGTGAGATAGAGTTGAAAAAATAGCAAGAGAGCAAAAAAAAAGGTGTGAACTTTAAGGAGAGCACGAGGAAGAAGAAAAAAGAAAGGCGACCCCTTTCCTTCATCTTCAACCTCAAGCCGAGCCACCATTGGTGGAGAGCTTCAAGTAAGGGATTTACGTGACTACGGGAAAAACGGCAAGCTAGGAAAGCCTCACAGCACATGCGTTTGGGACTTCATTCCTCTTCACTTTGCTTTACCTCTTTTCTTATTATTGAAAATGTATTCCAAAGGACGCAAGTTGAATAATTTTCCTTACCTAGCCATGAACTAAACTAGTATGGCTTAGGCTTGTTATGGATGATTTTTATTTTGTTTAAATGAATGTTTACTGTTTCCAGTGTTTATCTTAGTGTTTTATTCATGAAAGCTAACACCTTTTAATCTTAAACCTTGGTTTGTAAGAGCGTCGGGAGATTGTCATGCTAAGGGGTTCGGGAAGCTTAGATCTAGGGATAGAAAAATCTTGACCAACATGAACAATATGGTTACTGTGGGAGCAGAATTCTAACTCACCTTAGGGATAAAGGAGAGTTTTAACGACTAAAAAGGGTAGAAATTCATCAACATTAGGAGTGTTAGGACTTCTGACTAAAGATAGTTGAGGTATTTTTAGTAAACTCTATCGAACACTTGTTAAACCAGTAGAACAGTAAGCCCTTTAGGAAAACAGTAAAGTCATTGCCATAGCAATCCTAACCTATCTTAAGCTTGAAAATCTTCTCGGTGTTGTGTTCGTGCAACATTATTTATTTCTCTATTATCTGTTTTATTTTGCTACCGCTTTTATGTGACAAGCTTTATTTTGCTACCACAATCTCAGCGACACTTTTATTTTTTTAAAGCATTTTGGTGACATTTGCAGAATTGCTTTAGCATGTGTTCATACAAAGGATTACCTTATCTTTTATGTATGTTAACTATTTTTGAAATAACCTACCAATCCTCGTGGGAATGATCTTACTCACACACTTTATTACTTGTTCGATGTGTATACTTGCATGAGAATCAATTACATTTTAAGCACACTTCCTGCTCAACATGAACCATAACTCATCCAAACATTATGATTCAAATCGATTTTTGGTTTTTGATATTCAATCTTATTTGGGCTAGTGTCGGGTTTAATGCTTGAATCCCACACTTTGTTTTTATAGGTTGTATGGGAGTAGTTCGGTTGATTTAAAATTCTCTTTGAATTTTAAATACTTAACCGAATAGATTTAATAACAAAATATCCAAGATTTAAATGGATATTTTTGGTTATCAAATCTACTATTTTTGGATAGATATTAATAGAATTATCCGAGATTTTAAATGGATATTATCTGATATTATACGAGATTTGATTTGATATTATCTGATATTAAATTTAAATTTTAAATCATATTTTATTTGATTCTTGGATAGATTTGCCCCTACTTTGAACTTATAAATAAGATGTTTTTCTCATTTTTAATCATCCCATTCAAAAATTGTTCTGCTTCTTTGCGAGAAATTAAGAGCATTCTTTAAAAGCTTATGCTAGCTTTTGTTCGACTCCGGTTCAGATGACCACTACCGTCATAGTCCACTCCAAACTTTGGGTGTACATTGTTTGGAGCGACCTTGCTAACCTTCAGGGGACAATCGCCTAAAGTAGCGAGTACACACATCGGGGAGAATTGTTTCTAAGGCAGTGGCCTCCATACCACTACACAATCTAATTATCTTTTAGTTCGTTCACTTTATTTTTCCTTTCGGTGTTAACGCCCTGTTTTATAGTCTACTTAACCAACAATTTAGAAACAATTCTACTGCAAAAATGATATTATTGTCAAGCTGGTTTTGGGTTTGTTCAAGCTTGACGCACTTGATGGGTCAATAATTGAAGGTGGTGGTGAAGTTGAAGATAAGAACCAAAATCCTAAAGATAAGGATATTTACTATTAGTGAATTTTATTTATTTATTATTACTGTTAGTAAATTATTTTCGTGACTAACCATATATAATTTTATTTGAATTTTGTAGATTTAAAATATATCTAAAATATCAGTCACGATGAATTTTGGAGTCATGATGCAAGGATAGAAGTTGCAAGCATGATCAAAATAGACAAGGTCTACAAGAATTGAGTTTCTACTTATAAGGTCAGATTATTTAATTCATGATTTTTGTTACATGAATTTATTTTAAGCCTTTACCTAGTCTGTAAGCTTAATGAGCATGTTTTAGACTAAGTTGTAAAAGAAGGCTAGATAACCTTTTTTAAGTAGAAAATTTATCTTGAGTATGCTTAATAATTTTTTTGTGGGGAATATATATATATATTAAGCATGACTTTAAAAGACATAAACGAAGAAGAGAAATATTCATAAGAGATTAATTGGAAAGTAATGAGATAGTTTAAATAATGCATGTCTAGGATTGGTTCTTTGAAAGACTTCGTATTTAAGTGTGCTTTCTGTGCCACCTCTCTTTCAAGAACTACCTGTTGCATTACTATCATGAAAATTCTCTTTATGAAAAAGATGAAAAGTTTTAGGTTTGATAGAGGTGGTGAGTTTGGATCTAAATTTATTAAAGAGATATATGAGACGAATGACATAGTTCATGAAACTTTTGCCCCTTATTTTCCTCAACAAAACGACATAGCCGAGAGGAAAAAAAAACTTTAAAAGAGATGATGAATTCATTATTGATAAGTTTTGAGTTAACTGATAACATATTGGGGGAAGTCATTCTAACGGTAAATCTTAAACCGAGTACCTTATAAGATATTAGACTCAACCCCATACGAATTGTGGAAAGGTTATGCACCTAACTTGCAATACCTAAAAGTGTGGGGGTGTCTGGCTAAAGTAGATTTGCCTGACTTTAAGTCCACCATCGGTCCTAAAATCGTTAATGTAGTATTTATTGAGTATGCTACCAACAATGTTGCATGATATGTTCTAAAGTTTGAGTTAGAGCCTAGAAAAAGTAAGAAAAAAAGGTTAAAGAACCTTTTTGGATCAGATTTTATTACTTCCTTTATTTCTGAGATAAATGATTTAGACAACTTATCAGATCCTATAGCTCAAGTTTTCTTGTTGGATGATGATCCTAAAACTTATGAAGAAGCTATGAGATCTATTGACACTAGTTTTTGGAGAAACACTATTAATGATGAACTAGAGTCAATAATGTCTAAATCATACATGTGAATTGGTAGACTTGCCTAGAGGTTTTAAACCTATCAGTAATAAATGGGTTTTTAGGAAGAAACTCATTCTAGATGGGCCAATCCAGAGATATAAGGCTAGGCTAGTAGTCATAGGGTTCACTCAAAAATGTTAAAGAGTTTTGACAGCTGGGATGTCATATCTGCTCGAACCCCTTTTGACTCTAGCAATCATCTCGTTAAAAATAAAGGAAGTTATGTTTCCCAGGTTGAATATGCTAAAATTGTTGAAAGACTAATGTTCTTAATGAACTATAATCGGCCTTATATTGCCTATATTATGAGTATATTGAGTTGATATACTCATAATCCAAGTGTTGAACATTGGATGACTCTTAGATGCTTACTAAAATACCTTAAGGGTATTATGGATTGAAAACTTAATTTTGTTGGCTATCATGCTGCTTTAGAAGGATATTGTGATGCCAAATAGGTTTTTGACGGTGATGAAGTAAGCTCTACGAGTGGATATGTTTTCAACTTAGGTGAAGCTGTAATCTCGTAGAAGTCTGCCAAGCAGACTTATATTGCACGCTCCACCATAGAGTCAGAGTTTATAGCTCTAGACTTAACTAGGAAAGAAGCCGAGTGGCTTAGGAATCTTTTAGCAGAGATACCTTTGTGGGGGAAAACCGACTCCTCCGATATTTTTATTGTGCGATTCGTAATTTATGATATACGTGGCTCTAAATCAAGCTTACAATGATAAGAAGAGACACATTCACATAAGGTACGAATACGTGAGACACCTAATAAAGAACAAAGTACTCGTTTTAGAGTATGTTAAGTCGGAGATGAATTTTTCTGATCCTCCTACCAAAGGATTGAGAATGAAACAAATTCTAGATTCGTCGAGGGGGTGTGTCTTAAGCCCATTGGTTGAGTGATTCATGGTGGATACCTTACTTAGTTCTCTAAGTTCAATGTCGTCAAACGAAACCATGAAACGACTCATAGTGTACATGTCCATCTACCCAATCCCTATGACGTTTCATGTACATGCCCAGGTTGAGCTTAATGCTCTTAATAAATTCATAGCCCAAGTTTTGGTGGTCTTAGTGAGAAAGACTTGATTAATTTACCGATTTTTGGTTGAATAACTACTCTTAATAAGTTCTTAGACCTATTACAAAGGACTAATTGAACTTACCGCTCGGAAGGATGAGTTTTTTAGCTCTTGATAAATTCTATCCAAAGAGGTTGGATTGTTCTATTGAGAAGAACATTGTTGAATTTACCGAACAAAGAGGTTGAGTTTTTATTCTTAATGATTTCTTAGCCCAGAGTTTGGGTGATTCATTTAATATGAACTTGAAGAAAATCACCTTATTTTCTTGTGAGGTTGAGTTTTATACAAAGCTCTTAATTATTTTATAGCCCGATTTTGGGTGGTTTATGTTGAGATAAACTTGATGAAATAACCTATGTAAGTGAGAAGAGTTAGCCGCCTTCTATGAAAAACGATAGACTGTTTTTCTAATACACTTACTAAAATCCCGAGGTAAGATGGCTAAATATATACTTCGTGTATATACATATCTTCACATAGCGGAATTTGGTGGATGAAGGGATTAGTTATGTGTTATGAGTTCACCCGATCTAAGAGGAGGATTACTCGTCATCACTACGTACTAGTTCAAGATTCGTTCACAATGTACTTAAGTAACTAATCTCGCTAGTGCTCGTCTTGTGTTGGTCGAACTCTGTGATTTTTAGGAGGATTCCTTCGCATTAGTGAGGGATTATGGGTATAATACTTGAATCTCACACTCTGTTTTTATAGGTTGTATGGTAGTAGTTTGGTTGATTTAAAATTCTCATTGAATTTTAAATATTTAACCGAATAGATTTAATAACAAAATATCCTAGATTTAAATGGATATTTTCGGTTATCAAATCTACTATTTTTGATAGATATTAACAGAATTATCCGAGATTTTAAATGGATGTTATCTGATATTATCCGAGATTTGATTTGATATTATCTGATATTAAATTGAAATTTTAAATAAGATTTTATTTGATTCTTGGACAGATTTGCCCCTGCTTTCAACCTATAAATAAGATGCTTTTCTCTCATTTTTAATCATCCCTTTCAGAATTTGTTCTACTTCTTTGAGAGAAATTGAGAGCATTCTTTAAAAGCTTATGCTAGCTTTTGTTCGACTCCGGTTCAGATGACCACTACCGCCATAGTCCACTCCAAACTTTGGGTGTACATTGTTTGGAGCGACCGTGCTAACCTTCGGGGGACAATCGCCTAAAGTAGCGAGTACACACATCGGGGCGAATTGTTTCTAAGGCAGTGACCTCCATACCACAACACGGTCTAATTATTGATAAGTGCTCAACTCACTATCACTTTTTATACCTTTTATGGGCATTAATACCGAATTTACACCCACTCGGACCAATGCATGTACTTAATGTGATATATTTAGAACTTAAGCTCATAGAAATAATATTTATAGAAAAAGACAAGTTTTACTGCATTTTTATATCTGTGCAGGAGAACCAGCGCCGCGATAGCAACATGGCCGAGGAAGGACCTGATGCCAAGGCAACAGTTGAGTGCCAAAAAGCAAGACTGTAGGCGATTGAAAGATAAAAATCCAAGCGATGTTTCTGGACATAAAGCACATGGATCGAAGCTGGTTAGCATGAGGAAAAGCCCAAGACAAGGCCACGCGGGAAAGCCTCTTAGTTGAATTAAACTTGGAAATATTTTAATTATGTACATGACTTGTTCCCTACTCCAAGTTGTATTCTACTTAGGAAAGGTTTGCCCTAGGTCTAGCCTATATAAAGACCTAGCCGTCCAATGTATTAGAGACGAATACCTAGAGAGAGAGCCAATTCATAACTTTGTTTTCTTTCTCTCGACTATGTTCTAAACCTTCTTAGGGTTTAGGTGAAGGTTGTTTAATATATGAGAGGAGATTGTACTTTGTCTTTGTTTCAATGCAATAAAACTATCAAGGTTTGCTTATCTTTTGTTATTCCTTGTTCTTGCATTCAAGCTCGGTAGAGAAGTTTTTGAGTAATCCATTTATTTAGACTCGGGAAAGTTAGATTCATGAAAGGGGTAAGTACGGTGTTTCAATTGCGAAATACTAACTCGGCCTAGGGATAGGTTAAGAGTTTCAGCGGCTAAAAGAAGTGTGAGATTGGTTGGTGAGTATAATTGATTCACGCCGGGAGGTATCATCAAGTACTAGTCATCAACAGTACTTCGACTTAGGGATAAGCGGAGTCATTCAAGGACACTTTGCGGAACTTTGGTAAAGTCCACCCATGAGCAAGGGATTGCCGCGGCGGATAGTATCGTCGCTGCCAAGGCAGTAATCTGCAGTGTTGCCGAGGCAGTGATATACGATTGCATTGGGCAGAGACAAGTCAATCAAATCCACAATACAACGCAACTGGATCCCGACCTATCTCTCTCTAATATTAAATTCTCTTTACTTTACTTAGTTGTTTTATTCTAGTTAATCCAAACCCAAATCACTTGTGTTTTATTTTATTTCTTTCTACAGAACAAGAAGACGAAGAAGACATATTGAGTATACCAATCCCTGTGGAAATGATAATCCGATAAATACTTATCACTTATTACTTGCGATGTGTCCGCTTGCACTAAACGCACACTTTTGACACGCGACAAGTTTTTGGCGTCGTTACTGGGGATTGACAACTAAATTTTGTTTTCTTTAGTTTCTTGTTTCTTTTTATTTTACTTTTGTTTTTCTTGGTGTATGACCAGGGCCAATCCAACCAACCCTTTGTACGAGTTAGACCCAGAGATCGAACGAACAAGGCAAAGGTTGAGGAGACAAATCCAAGAAGCTATGGCAGATCACCCGGCAGGACAAAACTTACCTGCCGGTAATGAAGGTCTTCCGCCGCTACCAGGGCCGCTGCAGCTCACTGTCAGAGACTTCCTAGAAGAGGATTTAAATGGATTAAACCCAGGAGTCGTTACACCAGAGATAAAAGCAGCCCACTTTGAACTGAAACCTGTCATGTTCAATATGCTTAACACTATTGGACAGTTTGGTGGGTCTGTAACTGAAGATGCAAGGTAGCATCTCAAGTCCTTCATGGAGATATGGAATTCCTTCAAAATCCAAGGAGTCCATGAAGATTTCTTGCGATTGAAGCTATTCCCCTATTCACTGAGGGATAGGGCGAAAGCTTGGTTAAATAGCATTCCAGCAGTATCTATTGGATCTTGGAGTGAACTTTGCTGTGATTTTATTACACGTTTCAATCCTACAAATTTTTATGATAGAATTCGTAATGAAATCACTTCTTTTCGACAGGCAGATGACGAACCTATGTACGAGGCATGGGAGCGCTACAGGGAGTTATTGCCCAAGTTTCCTTTGCATGGATTTTCCCTATGGACACAAGTGACCATGTTCTATAATGCCACGAATGCCCCGACAAGGATGATGTTAGATGCCTCGACGAACGGAACACTCCTTGATAAAGCACCTGAGGAAGCTATTGAGATATTAAACAAACTCGCAAAGAACGATTTTCAATTCCCTACATCTAGGCGAGGAGGAGTAAGACGCCAAGCCACGGTGAATGAGTTAGACACATCAAATTCAGTGGCAGCACAATTGGCCTCTCTTACAAAGATGATGCAAAATTTGCAACTACAACAAAATACCCGTGAGGTTAAGGTGATTGATTCTTTTTGTGATTTATGGAGGTAACCACAGTTCCTCTGAGTGTATGAATCAAGAAACCGGTATGTATGTTAAAAATTACAACCGAAACAATATGATGTCCAACACATACAATCCCTCATGGAAGAGGCATCCAAACCTATCATGGAACAACCCTAAAAATGCCTTAAACCCAACCATCCAACCCGCAGGATTCCAACAACCAATGCAACATCTGCCGCCGCCGCAAGTCCAGCAGCCAATGCCGCAGCAGCAGATGCAACAACAACCGGTAAGTTCGTTGGAAAACACTTTTAAAGCCTTTATGATAAAAACAGAGTCATACATGGCAGAGAACAATAATTTCATCAAAAAGACAGATGCTTTCATGAATAGAACTGAGATGAGGTTGCAGAATCAAGAAGCGGCTATTAAAAGCTAGAAACCCAGGTTGGGCAGCTTGCTCAAAATATAAACACTAGACCACAAGGAGGACTACCTAGCAATACTGAAGTTGCTAAGGTAATGGGCCAAGAACAGTGTAAAGCAGTCACTACTAGGAGTGGTCTACAGCTGAAGGAAAAGATCCCAGAGAGCCAAATTCCATCAGCAGACCCAGCAAAAGAAGAGGCTGAGCAAACTGATCCTGATAACACTGCCCCGGCAGAAAGCGCTGCAACTCCTGAACAACCTGTCGAGACAGCAACAACCCCAGTGGTGTCAGGTATTAAATTCTAAAATAAATAAACCCTGGACGAGATGAGACCACCACCACCTTTCCCACAAAGATTGAAAAAGCAAAAACAGGACCAGCAATTCAAGAAATTCCTTGATATTTTAAAGCAAGTCCAAATTAACATACCATTCGTAGAGGCAGTTGAACAAATGCCTAATTATGCCAAGTTCTTAAAAGACATGGTGTCCAAGAGAAAACGAATAGGTGAGTTCGAAACAGTGGCTGCTACTGAGGGATGCATGGCAATGCTACACAATCGCATGCCACCGAAATTGAAGGATCCTGGATGCTTTATCATACCTTGTGCGATAGGTAAAAATTATGAAGGTAAGGCCCTATGCGACCTTGGAGCAAGCATCAATCTAATGCCCAAATCTGTCTTCCAAAAGCTTGGAATAGGAAGGGCAAAACCTACAATAGTTATGCTCCAAAATCGAGGACATACTGGTAAGAGTCGATAAATTTATTTTTCCTGTTGATTTTCTTGTCCTTGATTGTGAAGCAGATGATAATGCACCGATCATCCTAGGGAAACCTTTCCTTGCAACTGGACGCACCTTAATCGATGTGGAAAAAGGAAAATTGACAATGAGAATTAATGATCAAGAAGTCAAACTAAATGTGTTTCAACTGATGAAAAGGAATGATGAGCTAGAAGAAGAATGTCAGATGTTGCATGACACAGATGAAGATCGTATAATACCTTGTCTCAGCAACAACTGCCTCGGCAGTGATCTTCATGACACATCACATGTATGCCTCGGCAATGTTACGGATGACTGCTACAACAGTACTTTGAACAGTGTTGAAACAACAGAGAAGGAGGAAGCTAACTGGACAACACATCTTCCAGGTAAGTACTTCGAACCATTAGACTATACAAGTAAGAATGAACAATCTGTAAGTAAAGAACCACTGGTCATGGAATTAAAACCCTTACCAGAAAAACTAAAATATGCTTATTTGGGAGACAACCACACGATGCCTGTAATTATTTCTTCTAAGTTGTTGCCAAAATAGGAACAAACCCTAATAGCGATGCTGCGGCAGCACAAAAAGGCAATTGGGTGGTCAATTGATGATCTGAAGGGAATAAGCCCAGCGGTATGTATGCATAAAATTCTTTTAGAAGAAGACTATAAACCCACTATTGAAGCTCAGAGGAGACTTAACCACGCTATGAAGGAGGTAGTACGTAAGGAAATAATCAAGTGGCTTGATACAGGAATTATCTATCCCATTTCTGACAGCGCATGGGTAAGCCCGGTACAATGTGTACCCAAGAAAGGTGGTATGACTGTCATAACCAACGAGAACAATGAACTAATCCCAACCAGGACTGTGACCGGTTGGAGGGTTTGTATGGATTATCGCAAGTTGAATAAGGCAACGAAGAAAGATCACTTCCCTTTACCCTTTATTGATGAAATGCTTGATCGGCTTTCTGGTAAACCTTATTACTGTTTTCTTGATGGTTATTCAGGATACAATCAAATTGCCATTGATCCAGAAGACCAGGCAAAAACCACTTTCACTTGCCCATATGGAACTTATGCATTTAGAAGGATGTTGTTTGGCCTTTGCAATGCCCCAGCAACCTTCTAGAGATGCATGATGGCGATTTTTTCTGACATGATAGAGGACTTCCTAGAGATATTCATGGATGATTTCTCAGTCTTTGGAGATAGCTTTGATCACTACCTCGGCAATCTAGAAAAAGTGCTGCAAAGATGTGAGGAATCTAATCTAGTCCTAAACTAGGAAAAATGTCATTTTATGGTAAATGAAGGCATCGTATTGGGCCATAAAATATCATCACAAGGAATCGAAGTGGATAAAGCCAAGATTGATGTGATAAAGAATTTACCTCCACCAATTTCTGTGAAAGGAGTTCGAAGCTTCTTGGGCCATGCAGGTTTTTATAGAAGGTTTATTTCTAATTTTTCCAAAATTTCTAAACCTCTTTGCAACTTGCTTGAACAAGATAGGAAATTCGAATTCAATGAGGAATGCACTGAAGCATTCGAAACTATCAAGGAGAAGCTAATCACTGCACCAATAGTAATTCCACCAGATTGGTCCCTACCATTTGAATTGATTTGTGACGCTAGCGATCATGTTGTCGGGGCAGCACTCGGGCAGAGAAAGAATAACCTATTCCATGTGATCTACTATGCTAGTAAAACGCTTAATGATGCCCAAATCAATTACACCACAACAGAAAAAGAATTACTAGCAGTAGTATTTGCTTTTGAAAAGTTCCGATCATATCTTATCGGAACAAAGGTTACTGTCCACACTCATCATTCGGCAATTAAATACCTCTTCTCAAAGAAGGATGCCAAGCCTAGACTGATTAGATGGATCTTTCTTCTACAAGAATTTGATGTTGAAATCAAAGATCCAAAAGGTACAGAAAACCAAGTGGCCGATCATCTCTCTAGACTGGAGAACAAAGAAAATACCCACTCACTTGAAGAAATACAAGATGAATTCCCAGATGAACAAATATTGCAAATTGTTACAACTACAAGGGATACTGTCGAGAAAGAGGCTACAGCAGTATACAACCGCGCTACCGCTGCATTGTCTGAATACATCTCCGCAGCATTAACAGAATACCTTGCTGCAGTAACATCCACCCCCTGGTATGCTGATCTTGTTAATTATTTAGTTAGTGGTATTCTCCCTTATAACCATAAACATTACGAAAAGAAGAGGTTCCAGCATATTGCAAAGCATTATTTTTGGGACGACCCTCTTCTGTTTAAACATTGTGCAGATCAGGTTATAAGAAGATGTGTACCAGAAGAAGAACAGAAAGCAGTACTCCAGCACTGTCATGATTCACCTTGCGGTGGGCATTTTGGAGGAAACAGAACAGCAGCAAAGGTACTATAATCTGGCCTCTACTAGCCCACACTCTAAAAAGATGCCCACAACTATTACAAGAACTGTGACCGATGCCAACGCACGGGCAATATTTCAAGACGACATGAGATGCCATTACAACCCATATTGGAAGTGGAACTGTTTGATGTTTGGGGCATAGATTTCATGAGACCATTCCCATCATCTCAAGGAAATCTTTACATCTTAGTAGCAGTGGATTACGTATCAAAATGGGTCAAAGCAATCGCCACACCTCACATTGATTCCAAGACAGTTCAAAAATTTTTCAAGAAAAATATTTTTACAAGATTTGGAATCCCTAGAGCAATAATAAGTGATGAAGGTAAACACTTTGATAATAGACTCATTGCCGCGGCACTAAAGAAACTCGGCATCACCCACAGGCTCGCTACAGCATATCATCAACAGACAAATGGGCAAGCTGAAATATCCAACAAGGAACTAAAACAGATCCTTGAAAAGGTGGTAAATCCATCTAGAAAGGATTGGTCTTATCGTCTCGATGATGCTTTATGGGCCTACAGGACCGCCTTCAAAACCCCATTGGGAACATCTCCATATAAGCTTGTATTCGGGAAAGCTTTTCACTTGCCTGTAGAAATCGAGCATAAAGCTTATTGGGCAATAAAGAACTTAAATATGGATTGGGAAAAAGCCGGATAGAAAATACTGCTAAACCTCAATGAGATAGAAGAATTTCGAACAGCAGCCTATGAGAATGCCAAGATCTACAAAGAGAAAACGAAAAGATGGCACGACCATAGGTTACTGCCTAGGCAGTTCCTGCCGGGACAACACGTTCTCCTTTTCAACTCTAGGCTTAAATTGTTTCCAGGAAAACTCAAATCCAGATGGTCAGGCCCATTTGAAGTTGTTCGAGTTTTCCCACATGGAGCAGTAACGATCAAATCACTCAAGGATGGGCATGAATTCAAAGTGAATGGCCAACGCTTGAAGCACTATTCTGGCCACATGACATAAAGACTATGGAGACCATCACCTTAGAAGATGTTTTCGCACACACTCCTATAGAGAATTAATGCCGCAATCTTCCATTCTTTATTTTCCGCAACTTTTAGGAATAGTTTTAATTTCGCTTTTATTTTAGGACATTTAATATTTACTTGTTATATGTTGTTTTGACAGTAAGCACAGAGACAAAGTGGATACTTCGATGCAACGGACACCACCCACAAGAGTCCAACCGCCCCGTCAAGCAAAAGCTCAACCATCGCCCTCACCAAGAACAAAGCAATCGGCAGTAAGGCCAAGGAGAAAATTTGTTACAAGCAGCTCTTCGGAGTCTCTTTAAATTTTTCATAATTCAATATTATTTGCTGTTTGCTTTCTATGCTGCTTATATCTTTCATAATTTTGTTGTCTGGAATTCTATTCTAATATAAAACATTGAGGACAATGCTTGGTTTGAGTTTGGGGGTGCATATTCACTGCCAAGGCAGCAATCTACTGCCGAGGCCTAGCCAAAAAAGGGAGTATTCTAGTGATTTTTTTTAATTTTCATGCTCCCCGCCTTACTTGAATTAACTGCCTATACTTTTGCACTGCTTATCATCAGTATTGCCTTAGTTTATTCTTTAAGGCTATAGAAATCTTTCTCCTTACCATGATTAGGTTCTGTTAAGAAGGTTTAACCTTAGGATACTTAAGGATGAAAACTTAGAAGCTTACTATAGGAAGAACTTTAAACACTTTTGGGACTTGTTGGATTACAGGAAGTCTTTTAATGAACTTAGGTGATAAAGACTTAGATTTTTGGGAAACTAACTAGAGGTGCCTATCACCGGCTCTAGGAAGTACTCTTCTTCATGCTAGAGGTGACCGAAATTGGCTCTAGTATGTTTTAAGGAATATCAAAAAGAAAGAAGGAATTAGTGAAAAACACAATCCTTGAGGTGCTCGAAATTGGCTCAAGAATTGATTGTTTAGAAAAAAAGAGAACACTTAACCCAATTCTATTTATCTTGAACTTAGAGTTTATCTAAGAAAGCCTTAAATCAAACTTGTCCACAAAAACGCACACACTCACCAATTCTTATAGTTTGTTTCTAGGTAAATCCTTGGGTAGCCGAAAGGTTAAGTCTAAAAGAATAGGCATAGTTATGGTGGGGAGAATAAATGGAAATATAAGACCAAGAGAGAGTAGAGTTCGGCAAATTGATGGTTTGCATTGCTTGAGGACAAGTAATAGTTCGAGTTTGGGGGTGTGATAAGTGCTCAACTCACTATCACTTTTTATACCTTTTATGGGTATTAATCATCGAATTTACACCCACTCGGACCAATGCATGTACTTAATGTGATATATTTAGAAGTTAAGCTCATAGAAATAATATTTACAGAAAAAGGCAAGTTTTACTGCATTTTTATATCTGTGCAGGAAAACCAGTGCCGCGGCAGCAACATGGCCGAGGCAGCAGCTGAGTGCCAGGAAGCAAGACTGTAGGCGATTGGAAGATAAAAATCCAAGGGACATTTCTGGACATAAAGCACATGGATCGGAGCTGGTTAGCATGAGGAAAAGCCCAAGACAAGGCAACGCGGGAAAGCCTCTTAGTTGAATTAAACTTGGAAATATTTTAATTATGTACATGACTTGTTCCCTACTCCAAGTTGTATTCTACTTAGGAAAGGTTTGCCCTAGGTCTAGCCTATATAAAGACCTAGCCGTCCAATGTATTAGAGACGAATACCTAGAGAGAGAGCCAATTCATAACTTTGTTTTCTTTCTCTCGACTATGTTCTAAATCTTCTTAGGGTTTAGGTGAAGGTTGTTTAGTATATGTGAGAGGAGATTGTACTTTGTCTTTGTTTCAATGCAATAAAACTATCAAGGTTTGCTTATCCTTAGTTATTCCTTGTTCTTGCATTCAAGCTCGGGAGAGAAGTTTTTGAGTAATCCATTTATCTAGACTCGGAAGAGTTAGATTCACGAAAGGGGTAAGTACGGTGTTTCAATCGCGAAATACTAACTCGGCCTAGGGATAGGTTAAGAGTTTCAGCGGCTAAAAGAAGTGTGAGATTGGTTGGTAAGTATAATTGATTCACGCCGGGAGGTATCATAAAGTACTAGTCATCAACAGTACTTCGACTTAGGGATAAGCGGAGTCATTCAAGGACATTTTGCCGAACTTTGGTAAAGTCCACCCATGAGCAAGGGATTGTCGCGACGGACAGTATCGTCGCTGCCAAGGCAATAATCTGTAGTGCTGCCGAGACAGTGATATACGATTGCATTGGGCAGAGACAATTCAATCAAATCCACAATACAACGCAACTGGATCCTGACCTATCTCTCTAATATTAAATTCTCTTTACTTTTCTTAGTTGTTTTATTCCAGTTAATCCAAACCCAAATCACTTGTGTTTTATTTTATTTCTTTCTACAGAACAAGAAGACGAAGAAGACATATTGAGTATACCAATCCCTGTGGAGACGATAATCCGATAAATACTTATCACTTATTACTTGCGATGTGTCCACTTGCACTAAACGCGCACTTTTGACACGCGACAATTATCTTTTAGTTCACTTTATTTTTCATGTCAGTGCTAACGCCCTGTTTTGCAGTCTACTTAACCAACAGATGTGTATACTTGTACAAAAATCAATTACATTTTAAGCACACATCCTGCTCAACATGAACCATAACTCATCCAAACATTATGATTCAAATCGATTTTTGATTTTTGATATTTAATCTTATTTGGGCCAAGACACTAATTTTATCATGTATTAACCGAATTTAACATTTAACAACATAGACCTCATCAATCTGCAACACTCTAATTTTTTAGAGTGGAGAAATATGTTTTTTTAAAGATCTAAAGTTCGCATGTAAAACATAATTAGTATAAACTTTAAATAAATTAATAATGTATAGAATATATAAACACGTATTCCTTTAGAATTGAGAAGTATGTTTTTTTTCCTTGAACATTTAAACGTCGCACGTAAATCACATTTGATGTCAACTTTAATAAAATAATAATTTAAAGAATAAATAAACATATCTCCAAGATTTGAGGAGTATGTCATCTTTCCTAGTAGATTTCAATGTCGTATTTAAATCACACTTGACGTCACTTTCAAATAAAGTAATAACTCATATCTTCAAGATTAAGGGTTTGTCATTTTTTAGAGACCCATACGTTTGATTTCAGCTTTAAATAAAATAATATATAATGTATAAATTAAAAAAATATATGTATTTTCAGGAGTATATATGTCTTTTCTTAAAGACCTAAAAATTACACGTGAGTCGGATACTTAATATCAATTTTAAATAAAATAACAAAATATGAAGTAGACAATATTTATCTCCGAAAGTCGTTAACATCCCCTTTTCTTTTGAAAACGTAAAAGTCATCAAATATGAGTCAGACACTTAAATTGATGAATATATTACTCTTTTTAAGGCGTGAACTTTACATGTGAGTCAATCATTAAAAATCAATTTTAAATAAAGTAATAAAATAAAAAATGTGTATCTTCCAAAAACTAACGAACATATATGTTTTTTTTTTAAATATAAAGGTCAATTGTGAGTTAGACACTCATAGTCAACTTCAAATAAAGTAATAGAATATAAAATAGATAATATATATATATTCAAAACAATAAATATATATTTTTTTCTTTTGAAGACCTGAATGTTGCACATATCAAATATTTAAAATCAATTTCAAATAAAAATAATAAAATATAAAATATTTTTTTCAAAATATAATTCAAACACTTAATATCAAATTTAAACAAACTAATAAAAAAATATGAGCAAACATGCCATTACAAATAAATAAAGTAATATGGAATGAACAATCTCCTGCCATAATGAGTTAATAAGTAATTTGAGATCATATGAGCAACATGCCATTGCAATTATATAATAGAGTCCCTAATGGATTTGGAAAATTACACGTGGCATTTTATTTTCAAATTTTAAGAAAGTTACAACATGTGTTACTTAAATCTATTTTTACTTTTTATACTCAAAATTTTGAAAGAACAAATATCTATTAATAATTACGAAAAAGGAAAATTAGATATATATTTTACCAAATCTACTTTTTAAGATTTATCTTTTAAACTGCTTGGGAAAATATAAGAAACTCAAGAAAGTAGAATCTGATTAATAAAAGTAAATTCAACTTTCATTTTATTTTATTTTCATTATTTTTTTCGTTTTCTTTTAGTAAAAGAAATATAATAATTGTATTAATTTTAAGAAAATATTGGATACACGATTATTAAATTTGTTATGATATATAAATTATTGTGCAATGGAGGTAAAATATCTATTTTAATTTTAAATTTTATCTCAAAAATATTTATTATAATACCATCATGGTTTTAGATGATAAATATCTTGCTCTTTTGATATATTTTTGTGCACAATTTTAAAAAAATTTAAATTTAAATTTAAAATTTATATTTTAAAATATATACCATAATATTATATTTTAAATCTTAACTTTAAATTTTGATCTTAAATTATAAATTTTATTTTTTAATAATAAAATAATTATAAACATACCATAAAAGGGTCAAATGATTTTTATCGGATTTAAAAAAAAAAGTTAAAATGTATCAGATAATTGTTACAAAAGTATTTACTTAAAAAGAAGCTCTCCTTACAATGCAGGGGGGAGTTGTAATGGTAGATGACAAGATAAAAAGCTTTCACACCTCAATAAAACCGTCCTTATTCTTCAACTCTTCATGCCATACACGTTTCTGTTCACCCCGGATTTCCTTCGGATGCCATCGCCTTGCCATCGTCCGTATTCAAAACCAGCAGCTCTTAACTTCGTTCGGCTAATAAAGCTATCCCACAGTAACCGACGCCTAAAGTTGAAGAAAAGCATTCCCTGCCAAATCTCAAACGTAACGCTTACTTCTGCCATACATATCTATATCCTTCTTCAAGCCTAGTTATTGCGTCTCATTTCCCTTTCCATTGCATTTCTCTCTGTGATCTCAGAAAAACAATCCACCATGTTCAGGTCAGGCATAATTCCTCCAATAACCCACCCTTCTCAGCGTCCTCGGTTGCATGACACTTCGGCTCGCTTCATCCTTCCTATCTCTCTATGGTTATGTGGCATGTAATTCTTTCAATATGCTTTTCCTTGTAAATCATTTTCAATTCCTTGATTCTTCAGTTGTGTGTTTTTCTTCTGGTTTTGCAGTGTCTGTGACCCTACGATTTGGCTGCTATGGGGATCGTCGTATGGTGCTTGGACCCAACTCTTTTGTTTTGATGAAGACCAGTCCTGTGTTTGTAAAACAAGTTGAAGTAAGAGATGAAAAAAGTAAAGGGGCTCTTGTTTATGGGTTTTCAGAGAAGCCGGAGCTTAACAAGGAAGTAAACTGGAGCTCTAAAAGTTATTTGGTTGTCAGATCACATAACTCGAAGGTATATATATATGTGTAACAAAGAAAAAAAAACATCTGGTTTAAGTTTTTATGAGGTTGAAGACTGTGTAATAATATTGGAAATTGTGTTTTCAGGGATACTCTTTGTGGTTAAACAAGGGTTCTAAGATCTGCATGCAATGGGCCACTCAAACCAGTGGACTAGACAAAACTGAAATCGTTTTTGTTAAAGGTATAAACATCTTAATCTCGGCTTTTATCCGTTCAGTTTCGACGATACAAATACAGGACAGACGACATGGACATCATTACGATTGAAAGTGGAACTTACAGAATTAGTCCATGTTTTTGCAGGAAGAAGGAGACAAGACCCATTGCTGCCCACAGTGACATTTCCCTTCATTGCCTTTTTCTTGAATGAACCAGTAATTGGTAAACAAGCAGAGTACACCATTGATGTAGATGACATGTACTATGTAGGTGTGATTAACTCCAGCCCCAGAAGCTTAATGATGACATTTAATTTAAGTGTTACATCCATGGTTTATGATGTAACAAAAGCCAGAAACATGTGTTCAACATTAAATGGATCATGCCGGCTCGATCTTCAGTTTCCCGACATGCATTATGTTGTAGTTTCAACACCTGAGGATGTAAGGTCTCAACCCATTGGTATTCTGTTTAACTTTTTCTGAATTACAACATGAATTTCCCCTGAAATTTAACTTTTCAGACTAATATGGATGGACTGTACGTTGAGGTGTCTTTCGTTGCTCGAATTGCCCCATACATTGCTGTTTTAGGTACCATATACATATGAAAGTGAAGACCAGAGATTTGAGAATTAAGTTTTAACTGTTATGGTGGGCTAATAGTTTTTCATCTGCAGGATTTTCCACCATCTTCATTTTGTTGGTGCTGAAATCGGTAGCTGTGTGCGAGCGCGAGGCAGATGCTTTGTTGGAGAAGCCATTTCCACTGACATACAGAATGACTGCGGAGGAAAATGACGATGGCAAAATCGGATATGATGAGAAATTATGCATTATATGCTATGATGATCAACGCAGCTGCTTCTTCCTTCCTTGTGGACACTGTGCCACTTGTTATGATTGTGCTCAAAGGTACAAAGTTAAAGAAAAATAATAAAAACAAGCAAAGATAAATCTTTCTAAGCTTCTTTCCTACAACATAAACTAGTAAAGGCTTTCACTAACACATAAAATTTGCAGGGTTATGGAGGAAAACAGCAAGATGTGTCCGGTCTGTCAAAAACCGATTCATGAAGTAAGAAAACTGTTCACTCCGTAGGAGCCAACTGAGTGGTTGGCTTCTGTTTCTGAATCAAGCTGCATGGGTTGATGGAAGTCTTTGCAGAAATGTAAGATATAAGGAAAAGCTTCAAACCTGTTTGAACTTTTAAGAAACATGTTTTGTTGCTTTTAGTGACTTGTTTACTTCGTATACATGTGCGAAACTATGTGTTGCTTTGCAGTTTGCAGTGTTGGTTTATGGTACAAATCGTTTTTATATAATCTGGTGATGAGCAAGTCTTATTATCCATAATTATATATGAGTGCTTTGCTGATAGATAAATATATATATATAGCTTATAATCCTATATGCACTAGTGTGGATATTGTTTTTCCATAAACTCTCATTTTTTAATAGTTTAAGGGTTAAAATTTAAAAGTTAGAATTAAGATTTTAGTGATTGTACTTATTGTCACGTGGTTAGACTTTTAAACCAGTCCAACGTGCGGCTTTAGGTGAAGTAACTCAAAACAAACGTCTAAGTAAGCCTTCTCAACACTTTCAGAAGATCAAACTTCCCAAGCACCGGCAAACGCGAAGAGTTCTAAGAGGAAACGGATCAAATGAGATGAGCGAGGAAGAATGCTCAAGAACACTGAGAGGATTTTTAGAGTAAATGCCTTTATTCCTTAGAAACTTGTAATAACTCTCATACATCAAATGAGGTGGGGAAGGCCTCTATTTATACTTGTAAAACTAAAATTGATTTTGATATAACAATTATGTTAAAGAACTTCTTTTGTAATAAATTTTTTAAGTTACTAAGTCAAAAATTATGATTCAAGTCAAACCAAGAACATTGAAATAATTTTTTCAAGTGTTTTTATACGAGAGTATCGATACCATTAGAACAGGTATCGATATTGCCCTTTATTTTTCAAAGAATGTTCTTGAGACCTAGAACAAGTATCGATACCCGTTTCGATACCGAGACCTCACTGCCAACATTTGTTTCGAGCACAGTTTTGAACCATTCTTTAAGTTTTAATTATTTTAAAATTATTTTAAATTATTGCTTAGTGTTTCAATACCTGTATCAATACCCCAAAATCCCCAACGGCTCTTTTAATCATAAATGAGTTGACCGTTGGTGGCAGTTAAAGCTTTAATGGTGGTTATTCTGTTTTGATACCCGTTCCGATACCACACTTCACAGTTTAGTTCAGGTATCAAAACTCGTTTCGATACACCCTTAATAAATGCACAACGACTCTTTCTTTTTATGTTCTGTTTTGAAACAGGTAGCCCGTGTTTCGATACCAGTTGTTGCAGAATGCATTTATGATGGAAAGATGAAGCTCCAACGTCTACATTTACATCTCCAACAACCCCAATGGTTAGAAATCAATGAGAAGGTATAAAATGAAGCATTTTGAGCAGCACTAACAACTATTGAACCTCAAGCAAAATCCAAGCACACAAATCCAACTCTAAAGAACTTTATGGCATATCTTGACTCCCAGCTCTTTTATTTCATTTTGATTCTTTGTAATTGAGTTTGGGGAGAGCAAATATGTAATTGGGGAAGTTTAATTCTTGTGAGAGAAACCCTTTTGACCATCTTTCAACTATTGTAATACTTTGTGAGGTCTAAGTCAATTTCGGGTAGGAAATTGGTTTGTTTGTAAAAGTTAGCCATTGAACCTAGAAAAAGATTGAATTCATCTAGTGAATTGGTTTGAAAATCCTTATTTCGAAGCTTGAACCACTATGAATCTTGTGTCCTCAATTTTTGTTATTTTTATCGAAATCTTCCATCAAAATTTTTAATAGCCAATTCACCCCTTCTTGGCCAATTTCATTGTTCGATCAACTCAACAATTGATATCAGAGCTAGATCTTTGAAGGGATTAACATCCACCAAAGAAGATCCAAAGATATTTGATCATTTTCTCAAGTCAAATCCAATGGCCTCTACTTCCGGAAGTTGGAACGAGTCTCACTTCATCACAAAGCCTCCCTTCTTCAATGGAGACAATTATCCTTATTGGAAGAATAGGATGAGGTTGTTCATCAACTCAAATAATTATGTCCTATGGGACATAATTGAAGATAGCCCCTCAATCCCGATGAAGCAAGAAGGAGATAGGCAAGTGCCAAAGAAGAGAAATGAGATGACTGATAAAGAGAGAAAAAGGATGTCCACAAACGACAAAGCCTTGCACATTCTCTTTTGTGCTCTTGGTCCCGACATCTACTCCAAGATGTCATCTTTTACAACTGCCAAAGAAGTTTGAGATTCATTGGAGACAACTTATGAGGGCACCAATTATGTCAAGAAGACAAAGATCGGTCTTCTTAATCTCAACTATGAGAACTTCAAGAGGGAGCCGGATGAAGATATCACCAAGATGTTTGATCGGTTTTCCGTTATTATCAACGTTCTCAAGGGTTTTGGTGACATCATACCGGAGGAGAAGCTCGTACGAAAGTTTATCTATTCTCTTCCCGAGTCTTAGGATAGTGATACGTGCTCAACTCACTATCACTTTGTACACCTTTTATGGGCATTAATCATCTAATATACACCCACTTAGACCAATGCATGTACTTAATGTGATATATTTAGAAATTAAGCTCGTAATGATAATATTTACAGAAAAGGCACGTTTTACTGCATTTTTATATCTGTGCAGGAGAACCAGTGCCGCGGCAGCGACAAGGCCGAGGCAGCAGCTGAGAGCCAGGAAGCAAGATTGTAGGTGATTGGAAGATAAAAATCTAAGGGACGTGTCTGGACTTAAAGCCCATGGATCGGAGCTGGCTAGCATGAGGAAAAGCCCAAGACAAGGCCACGCGGGAAAGCCCCCTTAGCCGAATTAAACTTGGAAATATTTTAATTATGTACATGACTTGTTCCCTGCTCCAAGTTGTATTCTACTTAGGAAAGGTTTGCCCTAGGTCTAGCCTATATAAAGAACTAGCTGTCCAGTGTATTATATACGGAATACCTAAGGAGAGAGACCCGAATTATAAACTTGTTTTCTTTCTCTCCATTATGTTCTAAACTTTCTTAGGGTTTAGGTGAAGGTTGTTGAGTATATGTGAGAGGAGATTGTACTTTGTCTTTGTTTCAATGCAATAAAATTATCAAGGTTTGCTTATCCTTTGTTATTCCTTGTTCTCGCATTCAAGCTCGGGAGAGAAGTTTGTGAGTAACCCATTTATCTAAGCTCGGGAGAGTTAGATTCACGAAAGGGGTAAGTATGGTGTTTCAATCGCGAAATACTAACTCGGACTAGGGATAGGTTAAGAGTTTTAGCGGCTAAAAGAAGTGTGAGATTGGTTGGTGAGTATAATTGGTTCACGTCGGGAGGTATCATCAAGGACTAGTCATCAACAGCACTCTGACTTAGGGATAAGCGGAGTCATTCAAGGACACTTAACCGAAATTTGGTAAAGTCTACCCACGAGCAAGGGATTGCCGCGGCGGACAGTATCATCGCTGTCAAGGCAGTAAATTGCAGTGCTACCGAGGCAGTGATATACGATTGCATCGAGCAGAGATAAGTCAATCAAATCCGCAATACAACGTAACTGGATCCTTACCCATCTCTCTCTAACATTCAATCTCTTTACTTTGCTTATTTATTTTAGTTTAGTTAAACCAAACTCAATCACTTGTGTTTTATTTTATTTCTTTCTACAGAACAAGAAGAAGAAGAAGACATATTAAGTCTACCAGTCCCTATGGAGACGATAATCCGATAAATACTTATCACTTATTACTTTCATTGTGTCCACTTGCACTAAACGCGCACTTTTGACACGCGACAAGTTTTTGGCGCCATTGCCGGGGACTGGCAACTAAATTTTGTTTTCTTTATTTTCTTGTTTCTTTTTATTTTTATTTTACTCTTGTTTTTCTTGGTGTATGACCAGGGCCAACCCAACCAACCCTTTGTACGAGTTCGATCCAGAGATCGAACGAACAAGGCAGAGATTGAGGAGACAAATCCAAGAAGCCATAGCAGATCACCCGGCAGGACAAAACTTACCTGCTGATAATGGAGGTCTTCCGCCGCAACCTGGGCTGCGACAGCTCACTGTTAGAGACTTCCTGGAGGAGGACTTAAATGGATTAAACCCAAGAGTTGTTACACCGGAGATAGAAGCAGCCCACTTTGAACTGAAACCTGTTATGTTCAATATGCTTAACACTATTGGACAATTTGGTGGGTCTGCAACTGAAGACGCAAGGCAGCACCTTAAGTCCTTCATGGAAATTTGCAACTCTTTCAAAATCCAAGGAGTCCATGAAGATGTCTTGCGATTGAAGCTATTCCCTTATTCACTGAGGGATAGGGCGAAAACTTGGTTGAATAGCATTCCAGCAGGATCTATTGGATCTTGGAGTGAACTCTGCCGTGATTTTATTACTCGTTTTAATCCTACAAACTTATATGATAGAATTCGTAATGAAATCACTTCTTTTCGACAGGCAGATGACGAACCAATGTACGAGGCATGGGAGTGCTACAGGGAGTTACTACACAAGTGTCTTTTGCATGGATTTCCCCTATGGAAACAAGTGACAATGTTCTATAATGCCACGAATGCCCCGACAAGGATGATGTTAGATGCCTCGGCAAACGGAACACTCCTTGATAAAGCACCTGAGGAAGCTATCGAGATACTAAACAAACTCGCGAAAAATGATTTTCAATTTCCTACATCTAGGCGAGGAGGAGTAAGACGCCAAGCCACGGAAAATGAATTAGACACATCGAATTCAGTGGCAGCACAATTGGCCTCTCTTACCAAGATGGTGCAAAACCTATAATTACAACAAAATACCCGTGAGGTTAAGGTAATTGATTCTTATTGTGACTTATGTGGAGGTAACCACAGTTTCTCTGAATGCATGAATCAAGAAACCAGTATGTATGTTGGGAACTACAACCGCAATAATATGATGTCCAACACATACAATCCCTCATGGAAGAGGCATCCAAACCTATCATGGAGCAACCCTAACAATGCCTTAAACCCAATCACCCAACCTTCAGGATTTCAGCAACAGGTGCAACAACTACTACCGCCGCCGCAGTCCCAACAGTCAATGCCGCCGCCGCCGCTGCAGCAGCAACCGGTAAGTTCGTTGGAGAACACTCTCAAAGCCTTTATGATGAAAACTGAGTTATACATGGCAGAGAACAGTAATTTCATCAAAAGGACAGACGCTTTTATGAATAGAACTGAGATGAGGTTGCAAAATCAAGAAGCGGCCATTAAAATGCTAGAAACTCAGGTTGGGCAGTTTGCTCAAAATATAAACACTAGACCACAAGGAGTACTACCTAGCAATACTGAAGTTGCTAAGGTAATGGGCCATGAACAGTGCAAAACAATTTCTACTAGGAGTGGTCTACAGCTGAAGGAAAAGATCCCAGAGAGCCAAATTCAATCAGCGGATCCAGCAAAAGAAGAGGCTGAGCAAACTGATGCTGATAACACTGCCCCGGCAGAGAGCACAACAGCTCCTGAACAGCCTGCCGAGACAGTAGCAACCCCAGTGGTGCCAGGTATTAAATTCCAAACTAAAGAAACCCTGGATGAGATGAGAACACCACCACCTTTCCCACAAAGGTTGAAAAAGCAAAAACAGGACCAGTAATTTAAGAAATTCCTCGATATTCTAAAGCAAGTCCACATTAACATACCGTTCGTAGAGGCAATTGAACAAATGCCTAACTATGCCAAGTTCTTAAAGGACATGGTGTCAAAGAGGAAACGAATAGGTGAGTTCGAAACAGTGGTTGCTACCGAGGGATGCATGGCAATGTTGCACAATCGCATGCCACCGAAATTAAAAGATCCTGGCTGCTTTATCATACCTTGTGCAATAGGTAAAAATTATGAAGCTAAGGCCCTATGCGACCTTGGAGCGAGCATAAATCTAATGCCCAAATCAGTCTTTCAAAAGCTTGGAATAGGAAGGGCAAAACCTACAACAATTGTGCTCCAACTAGCGGATCGATCCTATGTGCAACCTGAAGGCAAAATCGAGGACATACTGGTAAGAGTTGATAAGTTTATTTTTCCTCCTGATTTTCTTTTCCTTGATTGTGAAGCAGATGATAATGCATCGATCATCCTGGGGAGACCTTTTCTTGCAACTGGACGCACCCTAATTGACGTGAAAAAAGGAGAGTTAACAATGTGGGTCAATGACCAACAAGTCAAACTCAATGCATTCCACAACTTAAAAAAATATGATGATCCAGAGGAGTGCAAGACCATTCACACAGGAGGTACCAAAATCTCCTGCCTTGGCAGAATGCTTGACAGATTGGTTGGTAAAAAGATTAAGCCCAAGGTGGATGGACACACAGCAAAAGGGAGTGACCCACAACCGATTTACAATTCGGGCCAACAAGAGAGAATCATCTTGGGAGATGCATTTGCATGCTCTCCACCAGTAACATGATCTCCTCCATTTTCTTTATTAATATATTAGGATTAGTTTAGTTTATTTTTTTTCTTTCGAATTTATTTTTGCTTTAAGTACTTTTCTTTTTGTGTGTTTAATTTTTATTTAGGATAATAATCAAGAATAAAGGAGAAATAGTTCACAGCAGGAACTCTGCCGAGGCAGAAAAATAGTGTCAGGGCCGCAGCAGTCTCAACGGGCAGAACAGCGTAACGGCTAGTCTGCCGAGATTCCTGCCGCGGCAGAAAAGGAAACGGCAGTAAAGAACAACGGCTACAAAACGGCTAGTGAATCCAAACGGTCACAAGGTCGAGGCCTATATAAGAAACTCCTTCCTCTTGAACTATTCACTCTTACTTTCTTGTTTTCTTTAGAATTCATAACAATCTTCCTCTCACATTACTCTCTGCCTACTCACAATTCTTCGTGAAATTCCCAGATTTTTTCAAGAAACTCCAAGAAATCAAATCCCTCACAATCTTGATGGCCACCTACAAGCGATTTGCCCCAGCAAACGCTGAAGATCGTTTCAACCGATCTTTCATTGCCCGACAATTGTGGGAAGAACAAGGTTTCCAACATTCGGACAATGAAAACTACGGCATTGAGCATTACCTCTTCGACAGAATCAAGTATCAAGAATGGGAAATTTTCTATCTTCAACCTGCCCAGGCGAATGTTACGATCGTGCGGGAGTTCTATGCGCACGGGCCCAACAAAGATTCCCTCTTTGTTCATTGCCGCGACAGGCCAGTCCAATTAGATGCCGAGGCTATCAACAATTTCTACGGCCTTACTCCAAACAGTGATGTCCACGCTGAATTCATGGAGGACATCACTGCCGAGGACTACGAGCTAATCAAAGATGATCTTTATTACGTAAATAGTCCATGGGAAACTGGTACCCATAGAGGATCCGTAACAAGGCAAAGCCTAAAGCCCGAGGCCAAGATGTGGAATACCTTTGTCAAGCGACGCCTTATCCCCACGTCCCACAATAGCACGGTGGATTGGAAGCGATTGGTGCTTATCCAATCAATCAACAATAAAAGGACCATCAATGTTGGAGTGATCATCCTACGGGAAATTCACGAGTGCGGTAAGAAAGATAAGGGACCATTGTATTTCCCATGTTTGATCACGGGTTTGTGTGTTGCCGAAAGTGTGCCAATCGAAGATACGAACGAATACACTCCCCAACGGCGAGGATGGACCAAAGACTTTTGTCACAAAGTCATGTAGATCACGCAAGCGGAGCCAGTCCAAGCAACGCCCCAGCAGTTCACTGCTAATACTGCTGTCGGGGCCCAGTACACGACAGATATGCCAGACACTGCCCACACCTCTGCCGTAGCAGACCCGTACGAGGAGATTTTGCAAAGGATGGCAATAATGGACCTCAGGCAACAGAGGTACATGGAGTACCAAAGAGATTTCAACGGCACATTAGCCCAAATGATGCTGCACGCTTTTCCGGACCAAGGAGCGCAATTTCCAGATTTCCCCAGCAATATGTTCGTCACAGCAGCCCCTTACACAGAGACTACACCAGCTCTTGGAGGACCAAGGCCGTTCTTCCAAGTGGACCCTCAACCGCAGTACCAGGCTGCTGGCCCATCCAAAGCAGCGGATTCTGCCGCGGCATCGTCTGCCAACAGAAGACCATCCAAGCGGAGGGTACTTTTTAGCACTCCACCCCGATCCCCAATCATCATGGGCAGTCTATTAGCTGAGATAGATGCCTATGTGCACCAAAGCTCCACCGCAGCCGAACCAAGTACACACCAAACCGGAGGAGCCACGGCAATGGGAGGAGGAACAGACATAATGCTAACCGAAGAGATGGCCGATGTAGAAGAAGAAGAAGAAGAGGTGGAGGCCCCAATGTAACGGACACCACCCATAAGAGTCCAACCGCCCCGGCAAGCAAAAGCTCAACAATCGCCCTCACCAAGAACAAAGTAATCGGCAGCAAGGCCAAGGAGAAAAATTGTTACAAGCAGCTCTTCGGAGTCGCTTTAAATTTTTATTCTTAATTCAAAATTAATTGCTTTTGCTGTCTTTATATGCTGCTTATTTCATATTTGTGTTGCCCGATTATTTCTTCAAATATAAAACATTGAGGAAAATGCTTGGTTTGAGTTTGGGGGTGCAGATTCACTGCCAAGACAGCAATCTACTGCCGCGGCATTGCTAAAAAGGGAGTATTACAGTGATGTTTTTAAATTTTTATGCTCCCCGCCTTACTTGAATTAACTGCCTACACTTTTGCACTTCTTATCATCAATATTGCCTTAGTTTATTCCTTAAGGCTATAGAAATCTTTCTCATTACCATGATTAAGTTCTGTTAAGAAGGTTTAACCTTAGGATACTTAAGGATGAAAACTTAGAAGTTTACTATAGGAAGAAATCTAAACACTTTTGGGACTTGTTGGACTATAGGAATTCTTTTAATGAACTTAGGTGATAAAGACTTAGATTTTTGGGAAAGTAACTAGAGGTGCCTATCACCGGCTCTAGGAAGTACTCTTCTTCATGCTAGAGGTGACCGAAATTGGCTCTAGTATGTTTTAAGAAATATCAACAAGAAAGAAGAAATTAGTGAAGAAAAAAACACAATCCTTGAGGTGCCCGAAATTGGCTCAAGAATTGGTTGTTTAGAAAAGAAGAGAACACTTAACCCAATTCTACTTGTCTTGAACTTAGAGTTTATCTAAGAAAGCCTTTAATCAAACTTGTCCATAAAAACGCACACACTCACAATTCTTATAGTTTGTTTCTAGGTAAACCCTTGGGTAGCCGAAAGGTTAAGACTAAAGAATAGGCCTAGCTATGGTGGGGAGAATAGATGGAATTGTAAGACCAAGAGAGAGTAAAATTCGGCAAATTGATGGTTTGCATTGCTTGAGGACAAGCAATAGTTCGAGTTTGGGGGTGTGATAAGTGCTCAACTCACTATCACTTTGTACACCTTTTATGGGCACTAATCATCGAATATACACCCACTTAGACCAATGCATGTACTTAATGTGATATATTTAGAAGTTAAGCTCGTAAAGATAATATTTACAGAAAAGGCACGTTTTACTGCATTTTTATATCTGTGCAGGAGAACCAGTGCTGCGGCAGCGACAAGGCCGAGGCTAGACCTGATGCCGAGGCAACAACTAAGAGCCAGGAAGCAAGACTTTAGGCGATTGGAAGATAAAAATCCAAGGGACGTGTCTGGACTTAAAGCCCATGGATCGGAGCTGGCTAGCATGAGGAAAAGCCCAAGACAAGGCCATGCGGGAAAGCCCCCTTAGTCGAATTAAACTTGGAAATATTTTAATTATGTACATGACTTGTTCCCTACTCTAAGTTGTATTCTACTTAGGAAAGATTTTCCCTAGGTCTAGCCTATATAAAGACCTAGCCGTCCAATGTATTACATACGGAATACCTAGGGAGAGAGCAGAATTATAAACTTGTTTTCTTTCTCTCCAATATGTTCTAAACTTTCTTAGGGTTTAGGTGAAGGTTGTTGAGTATATGTGAGAGGAGATTGTACTTTGTCTTTGTTTCAATGCAATAAAATTATCAACGTTTGCTTATCCTTTGTTATCCTTGTTCTCGCATTCAAGCTCGGGAGAGAAGTTTGTGAGTAGTCCATTTATCTAAGCTCAGGAGAGTTAGATTCACGAAAGGGGTAAGTACGGTGTTTCAATCGCGAAATACTAACTCGGCCTAGGGATAGGTTAAGAGTTTCAGCGGCTAAAAAAAGTATGAGATTGGCTGGTGAGTATAATTGGTTCACGCCGGGAGGTATCATCAAGGACTAGTCATCAACAACACTCTGACTTAGGGATAAACGCAGTCATTCAAGGACACTTTGCCGAACTTTGGTAAAGTCTACCCACGAGCTAGGGATTGCCGCGGCGGACACTATCGTCGCTGCCAAGGCAGTAAACTGCAGTGCTGCCGAGGTAGTGATATACGATTGCATTGAGCAGAGAAAAGTCAATCAAATCCTCAATACAACGCAACTGGATCCTGACCCATCTCTCTCTAACATTCAATCTCTTTACTTTGCTTAGTTATTTTAGTTAGTTAAACCAAACTCAATCACTTGTGTTTTATTTTATTTCTTTCTACAGAACAAGAAGACGAAGAAGACATATTAAGTCTAACAGTCCCTGTGGAGATGATAATCTGATAAATACTTATTACTTATTACTTTCGATGTGTCCACTTGCACTAAACGCGTACTTTTGACACGCGACAAATAGCAAGAGAACGACTATCATTGAAGCTAAAGACCTCAAGACTCTCAAGCTTGATGCTCTTGTGGGATCTCTTCTCACCCATGAGATCATGAAGAAAGGAAAAGAAGAAGAGAAAAAGAAGGAAGATGTGAAGCTAAAAAAGAGAGAGGTTGAAAGGAAAAAGCAAGGGATTGCACTAAAAGCTTCAACATCTCAAGAAGAGGTGGACACTAGTGAAGAAGATGAGCTTGAAGAGTTGGCTATGGTAGACAAACGATTTACAAGGCTCATGAAGCCGGAATAGGAGATTCCAAAGGAAGAAAGAATTCAAAGGAAAGGGCAAGGAAGATGAGAAGGATCTAATAATTTGCTATGAATGCGAAAAACCCGATCACATTAGGACCGATTGTCCTCAATACAAGAAGAAGGGTTCTGAGAGAAAGAAGAAAAAGACTCATATTGTCACATGGCTCTTGATGAGCCCAAGGTAACCCTTGAACCATCTTATAATGATCTTACATATGATGAATTATATGATGCATATGATGAATTATAAGATGTGTATGATGAGTTGGTTTTGAAATTCATGGAATCTGTCGCGTGTCAAAAGTGCGCGTTCAGTGCAAGTGGACACATCGCAAGTAATAAGTGATAAGTATATTATCGAGTTATCGTCTCCTCAGGGACCAGTATACTTAATATGTTTTCTTCACCTCCTTGTTCTGTAAAAAGATAAAAACACAAGTAAGTTGAATTGATTTATCTAAACTAAAATAACTAAAATAAAAGTAAAGGGTTGAAATAGTAGAGAGAGATGGGCTAGGATCCAGTTGCGTCGTATTGTGGAATTGGTTGACTTGTCTCCGTCCAATGCAATCGTATATCACTGCCTCGGCAGCACTGCAGTTTTACTGCCTGGACAGCGATAACACTATCTGCCGCGGCAATCCCTTGCTCGTGGGCAGACTTTACCAAAGTTCGGCAAAGTGTCCTTGGATGACTCCGCTTATCCCTAAGTCAGAGTGCTGTTGATGACTAGTCCTTGATGATACCTCCCGGCGTGAACCAATTATACTCACTAACCAATCTCACACTTCTTTTAGCCGCTGAAACTCTTAACCTATCCCTAGGCCTAGTTAGTGTTTCGCGATTGAAACACCTTACTTACCCCTTTCGTGAATCTAACTCTCCCGAGCTTAGATAAATGGATGATCACAATATCCTCTCCCAAGCTCAATTGTGAAACAAGGAATAACAAAGGATAAGCAAACCTTGATAATCTTTATTGCATTGAATGAAAGACAAAGTATAATCTCCTCTCACAAATACTCTACAACCTTCACCTAATCCCTAAGAAGGTTTAGAACATGGTGGAGAGGAAAGAAACAAGAGTAGAAGTCGGCTCTCTCCCTAGGTATTTCGTTGTTCTAATACATTGGGTGGCTAGGTCCTTACATAGGCTAGAACTAGGGTAAACCTTTCCTAAGTAGAATACAACTTGGAGTAGGGAACAAGTCAAGTACATAATAATAATATATTTCCAAGTTTATATTCGGCTAAGGGGCTTTCCCGCGTGGTCTTCCTTTGGGCTTTTCCTTGTGCTAGCCAGCTCCGATTCATGGGCTTCAAGTCCAGACACGTTCCTTGGATTTTTGTCTTTCCATCGCCTATACTTTTGCTTCCTATCTTTCTGCTGCTGCCTCGGCATCAGGTTCTGCCTTGGCCTTATCTCTGCCGCGGCATTGGTTCTCCTACACAGATATGAAAATGCAGTAAAACGTGCCTTTTTTTGTAAATATTATCTATATGAGTATAACTTCTAAATATATCACATTGAGTGCATGCATTGGTCCGAGTGGGTGTATATTTGGTACTTAATGCCCATAAAAGGAGTAAAAAGTGATAGTGTGTTGAGCACTTATCAGAATCGGTTTTGAAAAACAAGAAAATTATTTCTAATTTAAAAGAGAAAAACAATTCTTTGACAAAAACGATTTTGGATTTTGAAGAAAAGGTTGTTGTTTTAAATGACGATTTGAAATTCTTTCAAAAAGAAAATATGGATTTAAACAACCTTATGTCTAGCTTGAGTGAGAATCACCACAAAGTGGTGAATAAGCTCAAAGAACAAATAAAAGTGGTTTGGAGCCCAAATTTTGAAAAAGGAAGCTCTTCAAAACCCAACCATGTGAAAAAGAATTTTCATATCCACAAACAAAGAAGTTTTCAAAGGCATACTAGACATAGAAAGATTAGGAGTGTATGGGTTCAAGAACTTGTTATTTCTAATAATGTTCATGCCATTGTATCTTGGATTCCTAAGGGAACCAAGCTTTTGGGAACTAACTCTCATGGACCCAAAATGATTTGGTTACAAAAAATCAAGAACTAAATCTTTGTTTGTAGGTTGAGAATTGCTTCAAGTCAAAACATGTGGTACCTTGATAGTGGATGCTCAAGGCATATGACCGGAACAAGGGACAATTTAAGGACTTAGAGCTCTAAAGTGGTGGAGTAATGACTTTTGGTGACAACTTCAAAGGCCAAATTGAGGGTATTGGCTCTATTGGTAATCACTCCTCTATTCTCATTGAAAATATCTTACTTGTTAAAGGTCTTAAGCATAATTTATTGAGCATTAGTCAACTTTGTGATAAAGGATTCTATGTGTCTTTTGATAGATGTGGTTGCAAAATAATAGACATAGAATCTAATAAAACAATGCTCATAGGTCATCGCATAGGAAATATCTATGTTGTGCATTTAGATGACATAAACCTTTCCCATGCATGCTTAGTAGCTAGTGATGAAAATGATGCATGGTTATGGCATAGGAAACTAGAACATGCTAGCATAAGTGTTTTAGAGAAATTAATTTCCCAAAATCTAGTTAGAGGTTTATCTAAGCTCAAATTCTCCTTAGATAAAATTTGTGATGCATGTGCTAAAGGTAAAGAAAAGAGAGTTTCTTTTAAGTCCATTAATGATGTTTCAACTAGTAGAGTATTACAATTGATTCATATGGATCTTTTTGGACCTATTAGGACAACTAGCTTGGGTGGAAAATCATATGCATTTGTTATTGTAGATGATTACTCTAGATACACTTGGGTTCTATTCTTGAGTACAAAAAATGAAGCCTTAGAAAAATTCATCACATTTTCAAATATTTCTCAAAATGATCTTGATCAAAGAATTTCTCATATTAGAAGTGATCATGGAACCGAATTTCAAAATTTAGGTTTTGAAAATTTTTGTAATGAAAATGGTATTAGCCATAATTTTCGGTTCCTCGCACTACTCAACAAAATGGGGTAGTTGAGAGGAAAAATAGAACTTGATGAGTGCATAAAAGTCCTTTTTTTAATACTGTTTTCCCACTCGATTAATGGATATTTCTGTATATTTTCCATACTTTAGCATCCAAATATGCAATTCATGAATTCATCTAATAATTGGCATAAAAAAGATGCATTTGATAGTTTTCTTTCTTAGACAGGAAACTACATATAAAGATGCCCAATTGAGAAGATAGATGCTGGAGTGCAGATGGAGCACCCACCACGACAACACTTTTGGAGGCCGCGACAACAGAGTAAAGATGACAACCAGTGCTCGACAGAAAGAGAAAAAAGATGCTGGTCTTAATGGACAAAGAGCGAGAGAAAGACGGAACCAAATTAAGGAGTCAAGCCTTGGTCAAATTCACGTGCGGGAAAGAAGAGATATTTTAGAAAATAAGAATTAAGTATTATAATTTAATTAGGAATTGTACTTCTTCCCCGTTTAGAAATCTTTCCTTGCATGGAAAGCTTTAACCTAGGGCTTGGCCTATATAAGGCACACATTAGGCTTAGTCTAGTAAGTCGGATTTTAACCTAGAAAAATACTTTTAGCCGCCAAACACATCATGTTCTAAACTTCATCGGAGGTTTAGGTTGTTTGTGGAGTAGATGGTTGTGTTATGCTAGATATTTATTAATGCGAAACTTATTTCATAGTTTATTCTCTCTTGGCATTTACTCTTCTTTGCATATGAGTTCGAGATGATAGTATGTGAAGAAAAATCTATTTGTCTAATATCGGGAGAGTTAGGCTCACGAAATGAGAGAATACGGTCTTTGCTCATGGGCATTGACTAATCCGGTTGAGAGATTAACCTCCCAGGATTTCAGCCACTAACAAGACGCATTTGTTTGGTTGTTGTCTGCCCTTGATTCACGTTGGGAGGTATCATCAAGACATGGGTTTCAACTGTTCTCTTCGCTTAGGGATAAGGAAGAAGACATACAAGGATGCTCTGTCGAACTATGGAATGTTGAATTTTCGAAAATGCATAACCTCGCCTAGGCAGCTACAACGACCATTTGTGCGACCTACCGAGGCAGCAGTTCAACCTATTACATTAATAAGTGGATACTTAATACAAATGGATTCTTCTATACGAATCACTCAACTTAGCCTCACTTTATCAATCTTTATTTCTCCAATATTTAGTTTAGTTTTAGTAGTTAGTTTAGTAATTTCAACTCAACCATTATTTGTGTTTTTACTTTTTATAGTGCAACCATAAGAAGTAGTGAAGTCGACACAGTGCTTGTGGGTTCGACAACCTAAAGTATTACAATCTGACAAAGGTGGAAAAATAAAGGACTTCCGAGCCTCCATCAGATTTGGCGTCGTTGCCGGGGGACTGACGTTCAATTTTACTACCAATTATTTCTACACCTTTTTCTTTTCTTTTTACTTTTACTTTTATTTTTTCTTAATTAACTAGGGTTGTTTTGTGTATGACCAGGTCTAATCCATCTATAGAAAAAATATCCGTACTATCCTGAAATCGAGAGAACCGCAAGGCGTTTACGACAAGGATACGCGAAAGGATGAACATAACACCTGGCCAGCATAACAACACTGGCATGAATTCCGCCGCGGCAGACAACCAAGGCGCATTCACAGTTGTTGATCCTACCAATCCACCTCAACAGGAGCGTGTACGAACAATTCGTGATTATTTAGAGGAAGATTTGAATGGATTAACTCCTGCCGTTGTGATGCCTAATATAGAGGTAGAACATTTTGAACTAAAATCGGTCATGTTCAACATGATCAACACTCTAGGCCAATTTGGAGGATCGGCCAACGAAGACGCTCGGCAACATCTTAATTCGTTTTTGGAAATCTATAATTCGTTTAAGCTACTGGGGTTTTCTGCCGACATATTGAAGTTAAAACTATTCCCCTATTCATTGAGGGACATGGCAAAATCTTGGTTAAACAACCTCCAACCTGGATCGTTGAATTCATGGACTGAACGTTGCCGAAGTTTCCTTGCCCGATTCAGTTATACCAATATGACTGATAAGCTAAGAAACGATATCACATCCTTTAGGCAAGATGAAGACGAATCAATGTATGAGGCTTGGGAAAGATACAGAAAATTATATAGAAAATGCCCCATGCATGGTTTTCCCGAGTGGACTCAAGTGTCAATCTTCTACAACGCTGTAAACACCCCTACGAGGATGATGCTTGATGCCTCCGCAAACGGTACCCTCTTAGATCGCCACCCCATGAGAGCTTAGAAATTCTGGATAGGTTAGCAAAGAATGATTATCAACACCCGACCACCAGAAGAGGAATAACTAGGCGAGGTATGACAAGCTCTGACTCTTCAAATTCTATCCTAGCCCAACTATCAGCCTTGACAAACATGGTTAAGGATCTGCAAAAACCGAGTCACGTTCGGGAAGTTAAGGCATTCACTGTTCGTTGTGAAACATGTGGTGATAATCATGACACAACCATATGCCCGCAAGATCCAAAATCTTCATTTTATGTTGGAAATTTCAATAGAAACAATATGTCCAATAATTATAACCCAACATGGAAGAAACATCCAAACTTCTCATGGAGTAATCCTAATCCTAAAACTGCACTTAACCCGCAACATCAATCAATACAAACTACTGAATTCCAGAAAAACAAATTTGCTCAACAGCAGATACCGCAGCAGGCATTGCCGCCGCCGCAGCAAACAACAGATGTCCAAACCCTGGAAAATACACTGCATACATTCATGGCTCAGACTGATGCTTATATTGCAAACACCAATAAGTTCATTCAGAGAGCCGATACTTTCATGGATAGAATAGAGATGAGGATGCAAAACAATGAAGCTGCTCTCAAGACGCTGTAAACTGCAGTAGGATAGATGGCACAACAGATGAAAAGCCTACCCATAGGAAGTCTACCTAGCGATACTGAAGTCGTTTGAATTGGTCCTCATGAACAATGCAAAGCAATATACACCAGGAGTGGATTACAACTAAAGGACCCTGAAATACTTGCTCAGGTAGTAGGTAAGAACACTGAGACAGTAACACCTCAAGTAGCTACTGATGAAATACCCAAGGTAAAGGAATCAACATACACTATCGACGATGATGCCATAGTAGATGATGCCGCTGCTTCACCACAGATAATATTTCAATGCAATGAAAGAATTGAAGATTTGCGACTACCACCACCTTTCCCACAAAGGTTAAAACAACAAAAGGAAGAATATCAGTTTAAGAAATTTCTAGACATTCTTAAACAGATACACATAAATATACCTTTGGTGGAGGCAATTAAAAAAATGCCCAACTACGCCAAGTTTCTTAAAGATATTATATCAAAAAGGAAAAAAAATAGGGGAATTTGAAACGGTTTCCGCAACAGAAGGGTGTGTGGCAATGCCACACAACAAGGCCACAACCAAATGAAAAGATCCTGGTAGCTTCACCATACCATGTTCTATCGGTGATCAATATGACTATGTGACTTAGGCGCTAGCATAAATCTCATGCCTAAGTCAGTATTCCAAAAGCTAGGCATCGGGCAGGCAAAACCAACAACAGTGATGTTGCAATTGGCAGACCACTCTTATGTGCAACCGGAAGGAAAAATTGAAGATATTCTGGTAAGAGTGAATAAATTTATATTTCCCGATGACTTTTTAATTCTTGATTGTGAAGCAGATGAACATGCTCCGATCATATTGGGAAGGTCGTTCCTAGCCATGGGCAGAACATTGATTGATTGTGAGAAAGGCGAATTGATCATAAGGGTCAATGATCAACAAGTGAAGTTCAATGTATTCAAAACTTTAAGACATTCAAATGAACCAGATGAATGTCAGAGAATTGAGGTTAAAACTGAATTTAACTTCAATATAGAGATGGACTGCCTGAACAACACCTGCCAAGGCAACACACCGCTTGACCAGAATCACACACGAAAAAAACCACTTGATGAGGAGGCTTTGGTTGGATTATCACACCATCCTCCATTAAAAAAAGGGAAGATGGTTGCTGCTGGAGAGACATTTTATTGCACTTCACCAGTGACCTAATTTTTATCTTACTATCTTTAATTTATTTTCATGTTTTAGGATTAGATTTTAAATTTTAGTTTTGGGAATTAGATTTCAATTTTTCGCAATTTAGTTTCCAGAATTTTTATATTTTTCACCGCATCTATTAATTTGATTTTCTGCTATTTAGGAATAATAAGGAAGAATTAAAGAGGACATTCAACCCAACAATTAGCAGCCCAATCCAAAGAATTGAAAATTCCGGGCGGGAATTATACCGCCTGGATTCAAAAAAAATTGCGTCGTTTCCGCTGCCAATGGTTGCCAGCTGGGGGGCGTCTCTTGCACGCCAAGGGCAATAATCACGCCCCCGCTCCCTCAAACTCCGCACCGCTCACCGCCTATATAAATACACGGGCAAAGTTCTCTTCTTTCACTCTTCTTTTAAGTATTGTTATGCTGCCAAATTTCTTCTCCTCTTCTCCAAACAAAATACCGATGGCCAACAGACAACAAAACCCTGCCGGAGCGGATATATTTAAAAGATTCTCCATAAAGGCAGTTGAGCACGAATACTACCGTGTTTTCCAGAATAGGCAGATGTAGGAAGAACAAGGATTTCATTACACCGACGATGATGATCTTGGACTAGACAACTTCATTCTTTCCAAGATCAGCTTTCAGAGGTGGTAAATGTTTGCCAAGCAATCGCCACCAGCAAACATTGAATGGGTTCGGGAATTCTACGCACACAGACCGGTGGCGAACAATCCATACACCTATCTTCGAGGAAGGGTAATACCTATCGCTGATGTCATCATTAACGCCCATTTTGGTCTGCACATCGAAAATGACGACCATGCTGCATTCGTCGTCGCCTTCACTTCTGGCGACTACGAAGCAATGAAGGCCGAACTCTGCATGCCTAGAGCAGAGTGGAAAACACCGTGGGTCAGTCAGCTGCCGATATTTATGCCCGGAGGCAATACTCTGAAACACCTTTATAAAGAGGAATCTACTGCCCACATCGCATAATCAAACAGTAGAACGACCACGACTAGCTCTCATCCACTCCATCATACACAACAGACGCATCGACGTTGGCAACATCATAAGAGAGCAGATCTTCGAGTGTGCCACCAAGAATAGAGGTATACTCACCTTCCCATGCTTAATAACTGTCTTGGCAAGACTTAAAAATGTACCAACACTGCCAATCGACACATATACACTAGAGAGAATGAGCTGAACAAGGGATGTATACATCAAACGTATACAAGTGGAAGAAGCTGTGCAACAAGACTACATCCCTCCCATTGCTGAGGTACCATCCGCCGAATTAGATCAACCGGCAGCAGCAGAGGCTGCACCTGTACCAAGAGTTCTAGACATTCTGCAACGCATGGAGCGAAGGCAGCTGACCTTCATGACTTATGTTCGAGATTTCAACAGTGCGGTCGTAGCCACCATACATGAAGAATTCCCAGCATGTTCGACAATGTTTCTAGAGTTCACTGTCGACATATCGGTTTCCCAGCAGCCCCCACCTGCGCTTGCTCCAACAGCCACTACATCTACCACAGTACCTTTATCTCCTGCTACCACAACTGTAACAGCTGCAACCGAATCATTTTCTGCCAATTCAACAGCAGTGAGGAGGGCAGACTCCACTCACCAAGCTATTGCAAAAGACTCCAGCCCTCTAGAGTGGAGCAGCTCCTCTGATGATATGTAGGCATTAAAAGAATACATTGCCTCTATCCCTACAAGCAAAAAGAGGAAGGCATCTGGTGCAGCCACAACTACCTCCCCAATCAACATCAATCCAGCAGAGGAGGTAAGAAACAACCCAACTCCTATTCGAGTCCAACCACCCCAATCTGCCAAGAAGAAATCTACCAGTCCACTGCCGGCAACAACCCAGCAACCACCCAAAAGCTGCCGCAAGCTCCTCATCGACAACGATTCCGAGGATTCCTTTGCCTCCTCGGCATTTTAAAAGGGCGGTAGTCTTTCTTTTTTCTTTTTATTTTCTACTTTCTTTCTCGTTTTCATGCATTGAGGACAATGCATCCCTCGAGTGTGGGGGAGTATTGATTCCTTTTTGTAATCTGTAAATATCTGCCATGTATGGAAAGTATTTAGATTATCGTATTATTGCCTTATTTTCTGTCCTTACAATTTATTGTAAATTTTTTTAAGTCTGCTGAATTTTATTGAAACTACCGAGGCAGAAATATATTCTCCAGTCGCCGCCGCATTCCGCACCATTCACCAGACTTGAAATCGGAAAGGTATACTAGGTTTAGTACTTAGGATTAGACTATGAGCCTGAAAAATATTTAACACTGCTAGTCTTAGTTGATTTTATAAGTTCTTTTCTTTGAAAAGAAATAAGGATTTAGGCTTAGATTTTAACTAGAGGTGCATATCATCGGCTCTATTTTAGTCCATAGAGGTGCCCATCACTGGCTCTAGGACTTAGTCTTTTCCCACTTGCTAGAGGTGCCGAAATTGGCCTTAGTAAGAATTAGCTAAACACTTGAGGTGCCCGAAACCGGCTCAAGCAGTATAAGTATATAGCAATATATATTTATATACCAAAACAGAGAGAAAGAAAGAAAAAGACTTAAAGAAAAATATTAGTCGGAAGTCTTGAGCTAGAAAAAGGATTAGAACTTAGAAAATCAGCTATTACATAGCTAAGCACACACACACTAAGACTTATAGTCCAGTTACGAGGAATACCTAGAACCTAGAAGAGGCCGAGTCAAGAAAGGATTTCTGCCACGACAGGCAGGACGATATATTCCTTTAAAATTCCTTACTTAAAATTATCTTTTGCATTGCATGAGGACAAGCAATAGTTCGAGTGTGGGGGTGTGATGAGTGCATAAAATTCCTATTTTTAATACCATTTTCCCACTCAATTATTATTAATAAAGGATAGAATTAAGGCATTAATGGATATTTCTGTACTTCAGCATCCAAACATGTAATTTATGAATTCATCCAATAATTGGCATAAAACAGATGCATTTGATAGTTTTCTCTCTTAGACAGGAAACTACGGCAGCAGAGTAAAGATGACAACTAGTGCTCGACAGAAAGAGAAAAAAAATGTGGATCTTAACAGAAAAAGAGCGAGAGAAAGATGGAGCCAAATTAAGGAGTCAAGCCTTGGCCAAAGTCATGAGCGGAAAAGAAGAGATATTTTAGGTAATAAGAATTAAGTATTATAATTTAATTAGGATTATACTTCTTCCCCTTTTAGAACTCTTTCCTTGCATGAAAAGCTTAACCTAGGGCTTGGCCTATATAAGGCACACATTAGGCTTAGTCTAGTAAGTCGGATTTTAACCTAGAAAAATACTTTTAGCCGCCGACTACATCATGTTCTAAACTTCTTCGGAGGTTTAGGTTGTTTGTGGAGTAGTTGGAGAAGATGGTTGTTTTATGTTAGATATTTATTAATGCAAAACTTATTTTATAGTTTATTCTCTCTTCGCATTTACTCTTCTTTACATATGAGCTCAAGATGATAGTATGTGAAGAAAAATCTATTTGTCTAATATCGGGAGAGTTAGGCTCACGAAACGAGAGAATACGATCTTTGCTCATGGGCATTGACTAATCCGGTAGAGAGATTAACCGCCCAAGATTTCAGCGACTAACAAGACGCATGTGTTTGATTGTTTTTCGCCCTTGATTCACGCCGGGAGGTATCATCAAGACGTGGGTTTCAACAATTCTCTTCGTTTAGGGATAAGGAAGAAGACATACATGGATGCTCTGTCGAACTATGGAATGTTGAATTGTCGACAAGGCATAACCCCACTGAGGCAGCTGCGACGACCCTTTGTGCGACCCGCCGAGGCGGCAGTTCAACCCATTGCATTAATAAGTGGATACTTAATACAAATGGATTCTCCTCTACGAAGCACTCAACTTAGCCTCACTTTATCAATCTTTATTTCTCCAATATTTAGTTTAGTTTTAGTAGTTAATTTATTAATTTCAACTCAACCATTATTTGTGTTTTTACTTTCTATAGTACAACCATAAGAAGTAGCGAAGTCTACACAGTCCCTGTGGGTTCGACAACCTAAAGTATTACAATCTGACAAAGGTGAAAAAAATAAAGGACTTTCGAGCCTCCATCAGAACTTTATAAGAAATGGCTAGGACCATGCTTTGTGAAAATAATTTACCTAAGTATTTTTGGGCGGAAGCCACAAACACTTCTTGTTATATTATAAATCGTGTAATGATTAGGCCAATTTTAAAGAAAACTCCTTATGAGATTTTAAAATCCAAAAAGCCTAACATTTAGGTAAATTTGATGTAAAAAGTGATGAAGCTATTTTTCTTGGATATTCTCAACTTTCAAAGGCTTATAGAGTTTTCAACAAAAGAACCTTAGTTGTAGAAGAGTCTACACATGTGGTTTTCGATGATAACCTTCTTCCTAGGAAGGATTCTTGTGATGATGATGATTTAAGAATCAGTGAAACCATTGATGAGGGACAAACATCAAAGGTGGATGGGGTTCCAACCAATGAGGAAACACAAGATCCTTCAATAGAAGCTTTGGGAGATGTAAAGCTTGAAGAAAGGGAAGTGAGCTACCTAAGAGAGTTCAACTATGTCAAAGGTGGTGAAATCTTGGTTGATCCATCCAAGGGGGTAACTACTCGTTCTTCTCTTAGATTAATGAACCATATTACATTTATCTCATGCATAGAGCCTAAGAATATCAATAAAGCTTTAGATGATGATTTTTTGATATTGGCTATGCAAGAAGAGTTAAATCAATTTGAGAGAAGTAATGTGTGGAAATTAGTTGATAGGCCTAGTAATAATCTACTATAGGAACTAAATGGGTCTTTAGAAACAAACTAGATGAGAGTGGTAACATTGTGAGAAATAAATCTAGATTAGTTGCTCAAGGTTACACTCAACAAGAGGGAATAGATTTCGATGAAACTTATGCACCCGTAGCTAGAATGGAAGCTATTAGGATGTTACTTGCATTTGCATGTTATCATGATTTCAAGCTTTTTCAAATGGATGTCAAAAGTGCTTTTCTAAATGGTTTTATAAATGAAGAAATGTATGTTAAACAACCACCGGGTTTTGAGGATCCAAAGTTTCCAAACTATATTTTTAAATTAACAAAAGCTTTATATGGTTTGAAACAAGCTCCTAGAGCTTGGTATGAAAGACTTTCAAACTTTTTAATTGAAAAAGATTTTGAAAAAGGAAAGGTGGACACTACACTTTTTATAAAAAAGTTTAAAAATGACATCTTAGTAGTTCAAATTTATGTTGATGATATTATCTTTGGTTATACTAATGAATATTATTGTCAAGGAAAAGGTGGACACTACACTTTAATCTTAATGCTTATTCGGATGCGGATTATGGAGGTTGTAAGATAGATAGGAAAAGTACTTCCGGAACTTGTCAATTCTTAGGTAGTATGCTCATATCTTGGTTCTCTAAGAAACAAAATAGTATAGCTTTATCTACCACCGAAGCGGAGTACATATCCTTAGGGAGTTGTTGTGCTCAAGTGTTATGGATGAAACAACAACTCTTAGATTATGGCATTAAGGTTGGAACTATTCCTCTAAAATGTGATAATACTTGTGTCATATGTCTTACTAAGAACCCCATTCAACATTCTAGAATTAAACACATAGAAATTAAACATCACTTTATTAGACATCATGTGTCTAAAAATGATGTTGTTCTAGAGTTTGTTGACACCTTAAATCAATTAACGAACATTTTTACTAAACCTTTAGATAAAGAGTGTTTTTGGGCTCTTAGGAGAGAGTTAGGTCTAACTAGCCTTTCTTGAACTCTTAAGTGTTATTTTTGTGTAAAATATGCTTGAATCTTGTTTGCAATCATGCCTATGTTATCTTACATCTTGTTTATTCTATGCATGTTGCTATGGGGAGTATGAACTTGATTATGCATGATAATTATGTCATAACATCATATGCATGCTTCTAGGGACATTAGAAACTCATTTCTAGAACTATAGAAGCCTAAAATCCAAAGCCTAGATAAGGGGTATCAAAACGGGTGAGGTCGGTTTCAATACCTGTTCTTCATACTCACCTAAGCACGTTCTGGGTAAAATCAGTATCGAACGAAGTTTCGATACTTTTGGTTTCGATACGGGTGTAGCAGTGTATCGAAACAGCCTATTTCGAACCGCCTATAAGGGCGTATCGAAATGCGCGGCGGCAGAATGCTATTAAAACTCACCCAAACCTAATTTTACCCAAATTAAAACATACCCAAACTCTTCTCTCAAACCCTAGCCGAACCCTTACTATAAAAACCCCTCAATCCATCATTTTTATCACAAAATCAAGAGTTTTTCTTGATGGATTTTCATCAAAACAACAAAGCCAAGGCTATATCAAAGATTGGTGCTTCAAAACCTCTCGATTCATCCTAATCCATAATCAAGATAAATTTTGAAAAACCTTATTTTCGTTGATTTCTAGGATGTTAAAATTTATATTTTGAACATATTCTTAATTCTTATTGTATGGGTTTTCATAATCCTAAACAAACTTTTTCAAAATCAAAATTTTTTATCCTCTCGTGGTTCTAAAGCCGACATCCAATTGGTATTCGAAAGAAGCTTACATGGTCACGTTAAGGTTGACAATTTCCAACATTTTCGCAACTACCCGCTCAAGAAGGAGCGTTGCGTGGATGTGAATTTCATGAACTCCATCAAATTCGAAACCAATGTCTGTTATTTTCTTAAGTGCTGGGATGAGGGTATTTGCAGGAGTTTCGGATGAACACCCATCGGATGCAGAAATTTGTATGGAGGATCTTGAGAGACTATTTAAGGAGATGGAATACCCTACTGGTAAGAAACTGAGAGCTGTTGTTTCACTACTACAAGGTGAAGCACAACGTTGGTGGAAATCTGAACAAAGATTGAAGTCCGTTGATCAAATGACCTGGGAGACTTTTCGTCAGGCCTTTCAGAATCGTTATGTGGGAGAACAATACTTAGCTGATCGATGTCAGGATTTTATTGATTTGAAACAAGAGGATATGACGGTATCTAAGTATGAGATTAGCTTTGTGGAACTATCTCAGTATGCACCTGGGTTAGTGGAAACTGAAAAAGATAAGTCTTTTTAAGATAAATCTTTTAGTGCATTGGTTGACCGTGCCAAGACGGTGGAAAGGATGGAATCTATTTCTGGGAGTCAATCAAAATATGAGAAATACCGAGGTAAGAGATATTATGAGTTGAGTTTTCAACATGATACCCCGAGTTATCCGGGTAAGAGAGCTAGAGAGGAGTCAGTGCAGCAAGGTAATCAGAGGTCGAAGCCAATGGTGTCCACCGCTAGTGGAGGTGGATCATCAGTTTCCCGGCCAATATGTCCTTTCTGTAACAGGAAACATGGTGGTGAGTGCAGAAAGAAAACCGGTGCTTGTTTTAGATGTGGGTCCCATGATCATTTCTTCATTGCCTATCCTCACCCACCTACGGCTTCCTTCCTAAGGAATCAGTCACAAGCTTCTATTCAAACACCCAGTGCTGGTAGAGGACAAGGGAAATCTGTTGCCTATAGTACGGGGGGTATAAGAGGATCAGTTTATAGTACAGGTACAGTTGCTTCGGGTATTAAGAAACCAGGTCTGATTTATACTACCAAGGCTCATGATGACCGTGACCAAACAGATGTTATAGCAGGTACCTTTTCTATCTATTCTTTACCTCTTTTGCTTTATTTGATAATGGGTAAATTTCGAGGCCAAAATTTCTTTTAAGGGGAGGAGAGTTGTAATACACGAAAAATTTGTTTATAAAGGGGAACCCTAATTGATTAAATTTCCTAATTTTCTAACCCTAGAAATTAAGGATTTGAATCAGATTCAAAGGGGTATTTTCGAATTTTCCTAGATAATATCCTAATTCAACTAAAATTATAACCAAAATTGGTTATATTTGGTTCCCCTCAACCGAGTTTCTCTGCTTAGTAGTGTTCTCTGCATCTTTACTTCTCTTTTCTGGCTCTGTCGCTTCCGTTCATGCCAGCCGTACCGGTGAAACGTCGACTTTGTGCAGTGGAGAAACCCCCTTTTCGTATATCTTTCGCAGTGGGTAAGTTGTGTGTTGTGAGGGTTCTAGGTTTTGGTTAAGGGGGATTAGTTTGGTTGTTCTGCATAACTGTGGTTTGTGGGTTGTGTCGGAGTGATGAATCGCTGGCGAGCCTTGGAGGTCGGAACCCTTTAGTTATTGGTGGACATGGTTGTTGTGATGGGCAGTGGGAGTTTAGGGTTTGGTTGGTTGTGAGTGTTGCGGGGTTTGATGGTTGAGACTCACCGGCTGTCAAAAGCTTGCCGGTTTTTGTTGTCGTTGGTCAGTGGTGGTTTAGACGTTTATGGCTCCGGTTAGGGGAGTGATGGGAGTCGGCGGCTAGGAGTAGGGGTTCCTCATTAGGGTTAAGTGTTGTGGAAGAGGATATGAGTGAACCGAACCGGTTAATAGGGAATCGAACAGGTTCACTGTGAACCAAACTGAACTGTTTTGTAAACCAGACCCGACCCGTGACCTATACCCGACCGTAACCCAGAAACCCGACTCTGATCTTTGACCTGTGATGACGTCATCTGTGATGTCAGCCGTTGATCTGACCGTTGACCTGACTGTTGACTTTGACCCGTTGACTTTTTGACCGGAGTTGACTTTTTTCGTAAGACCCTATCTTGACCTTTTTCAACATTCTAAGTTCATTTTTGCAGTCTTCTAGCCAAATTCAAACCCGAAAGCCTTGTTTTGACCTTTTTTTTGAGTATGTATATTTGAATTAGAGTTTAATTGGAGTTTTGTGATTCTTTTCAGACGACGCAGACTCTAAAGAAGACGTTTTGTCTTCACCGCCTCCGCCTCGAGTTCAACCAGCTCCTACGAGAGCATCGCTCGTGTTGCGTGTAAAAATAGTGCGCAAATAGTGGAAGTGTACACGTCGCAAGTAATAAAGTGATAAGTATAAAGTATCAAGTATCGTCTCCACAGGGATTGGTGTACTTAATATGCTTTCTTTGTCTTCTCGCTCTGTAAAAGAAATAGAAGACACATATTAAATTGGTTGTTTTGAAAACTAAAATAACTGAAAAATAAAAGAAGAATGGTCAATGGAAATAAGATCAAGTTTAGAGAATGGGCAGGATCCAATTGAATCTTATTGTGAGTTCAATTGACTTGTTTCTGTTCTACGCAATAATGCAACACTGCCTCGGCAGAACTGCATTTTCCTGCCTCTACAGTGAAGACCAACGTCCGCCGCGACAATCCCTTGCTCTTGGTTGGACTTCTTTAAGGTTCGGCAAAGCGTCCTTGGATGACTTCGCTTATCCCTAAGTCAAAGTACTGTTGATGACTAGTCTTTGATGATACCTCCCGGCGTGAATCAACGATAACCACCAACCAATCTCATACTTCTTTTAGCCACTAAAACTCTAACCTATACCTAGGCCGAGTTAGTATTTTCCAGCTAGAAAAATACCGTACTTATTCCTTTCGTGAATCCAACTCTCCCGATATTGGATAAATAAATCTCTCACAAACTTCTCTTCCGAGCTTGAATGCAAGATCAATGAATAGCAAAGAATAAGAAAACCTTAATATTTTATTGCATAAAAAAAGAAAACAAAGTTCAATCTTCTCTCACAAATACTCAACAACCTTCACCTAAACCCTAAGAAAGTTTAGAACATAATGGAAACAAAGAAAACTCTAAAAATCTATGGAGAACTCTTTTCTCTCGTGCATTGTGTCTCGCTCTCCTTGGACGACTATGGTTAATATAGGCTTGGCCTTGGGCAAACCTTTCCAAAGTAGGAATTCAACTTGGAGTGAAACACAAGTTAAGTACATAAATAAAAGATATTTATTTTATTTCCTAGTTTATTCCTATAAGGATTCTTTTCCCGTGTGGCCTTTGACTTGGGCTTTCTACTCGCTTCCCAGCTCCGATCCTTGTGCTACTTGTCCAAAAACGTCCACCTCATTTTTCTCTTTAGTTCGCCTACAATATCGGTACTTGTTCTTCAACTATTGTCGCGGCCTCAGGTCCTGCCTCGACATCAATATCTGCCGCGGCATCTGATCTTCCTGCAAATGCACAAAAGTTCCGTAAAGCTTGCATTTTCTATAAATTTCATCTTTATAAGTCACAAAAGCAAAATATCTAAATATCTCACATTAAGTAAATGCTTTAGTCCAAGTGGGTGTAGATTAAGTGATTATTGTCCATGAAAGGTGTAAAAAGTGATAGTGAATTAAGCACTTATCACCCCCCCAAACTCGAACTATTGCTTGTCCTCAAGCAATGCAAACCATCAAATTGCCAAACCCTATTCTCTTTTGGTCTTACGTTTTCATCTATTCTCCCCACCATAACTATGCCTATTCTTAAGCCTTAACCTTTCTTTTACCCAAGGACTTACTCGGAATCAAGCTATAAGATTTTGTGAGTGTGTGCGTTTTTGTGGACAAGTTTGATTAAAGGCTTTCTTAGACAAACTCTAAGTTCAAGAAAAATAGACTTTGTAATTTATGATTTCTTCCTATAGTATCAAAACTTGAACCAATTTCAGGCACCTCAAGGGTTGTGTTTTATTACTAGCTAAAGATTTTTTTCTGCATATACTAGAGCCAATTTCGTGCACCTCTAGTTATCATTCCATAAATCCAAGTCTTTATCACCTAAGTTCATTAAAAGAATTCCTAAAATCACACAAGTACCAAAAGTGATCTTAGAATCAACCTTATAGCAAGCTTCTAAGTTTTCTTCCTTAAGTATCCTAAAGTTAAGCTTTATAAACAGGACCTAACCATGGTAAGGAGAAAGATTCCTATCGCCTCAAAAGAATAAACTAAGGCAATACTGATGTAAAACAGTGCAAAAGTATGGGTTATTTCAAGTAAGGTGGTGGACATAAAAAAATTTAAAAATAACTTAAATACTTCCTTTCATGGCAAGGCCGCGGCAGTGAGTTGCCTCGGCAGTAGATCTACACCCCCAAACTCGAACCAAGCATTGTACTCAATGCTTATATCAATGGCACACAGCAGGAGACAAAATATGAAAATGAACAAGTAAAGTAGTATAAAGATGGAGAAATTAAATAGACTCCGAAGAACTGCTAGTGGCGATCAATTTTCGTGGCCTTGCTGCTGCTTGTTTCATTTTTGGTGATGGTGATGGTTGAGTTTTGGCTTGTCAGGGCGGTTGAACTCTTGTAGGTGGTGTCCGCTGCATTGGAGCGTCTACTTCTTCTCCTTCTTCTTCTTCGGCAATTTCTTCAGTAGCCATTATGTCTGTCCCGCCTTCATCTTCCACATTTATTGGTTCTGCCCAGGCATGATGAGTGCTTGGCTCGGAAGCTGTTGAAGTTTGATGTAAATAAGCATCTATCTCTGCCGAGAGACTGCCCATGATAATGAGGGATCCTGGTGGCGTGCTGAAGACTGCTCTCCTCTTGGATGGCCATCGACTGGTAGAGGATGCCGCGGCAGTTTCTTCTGCCCTAGATGGGCCAGCAGCATGGAATTACTGCTCAGGGCCAGTAGTGTAGAATGGCCGTGGTCCTCTTAGAGCTAGAGTGGTCTCGGTGTAGGGTGCAACTGTGACAAACATACCGGTAGGGAAGTCTGGGAACTGGTCCCCTTGGGTTGGGAAATTACTTACCATCATGTGGGCCAACGCCGTGTTGAAATCGCATTAATACTCTATAAAGCGTTGCTGCCTTATGTCCATTGCCGCCATTCTGTTGAGTAGTTCCTGGTAACCATGTACTGTTGTAGTACTGTGTGAAGCTGCAGGTATATCTGCCGTGTATTGGGCCCCGACAGTGGTGTCGGCAGTGTCCGGTTGGGGAGTCGTTTGGACTGGTTTTGCCTGTGTGATCTGCATGACTCTGTGGCAGAACTCTCTCGTCCAGCCACGCCATTGGGTAGTGATTTCGTCCGTGTCCACCGTTGGTACACCTGCAGCATTGCAAATACCCGTAATTAAACATGGAAAATATAGGGGTCCTTTGTACTTCTTACCGCACTGATAAATTTCCCTTAGGATTATCTCTCCCACGTTGATGCTTCGTTTGTTCATGATGGATTGGATGAGAACCAATCTTCTTCGGTCTACAGTGTTGTTGTGGGATGTTGGGATGAGGCGTCTTTTGAGGAATGTGTTCCACAGCTTGGCCTCGAGCCTTAAGTTCTGCCTTGCTACCGATCCTCTATGAGCACCGGTTTCCCAATTAGTATTGTCGTAACAAAGGTCGTCTTTGATCAGCTCATAATCTTCGTTTGTGATGTCCTCCATGAATGCGAAATGGTCATCACGATCAGGGGTTAGGCCATAGAATAGCTTAATTATCTCGGCATCAAGTCTGACCGGCCTGCCTCGGCAGTGGACATACAGAGAGTCTGATAAGTGCTCAACTCACTATCACTCTTTACACCTTTTATGGGCATTAAGCATCAAAATCTAAACCCACTCGGACCAAAGCATATACTTAATGTGATAAATTTAGAAGTTATGATTATAAAGATGATATTTATAGAAAAGGTAAGTTTTACTGCATTTTTACATCTGTGCAGGAGAAACTAGTGCCGCGACAGCAACATGGCCGAGGCAGGACCTGATGCCGAGGCAGCAGCTGAGAGACAGGAAGCGATACTGTAGGCGATTGAAAGAGAAAAATACAAGGGACTTTTTTGGACATGCAGCACATGGATCGGAGCTGGTTAGCACGAGGAAAAGCCCAAGACAAGGCCACGCGGGAAAGCTTCTTAGCTGGAATAAACTTAGAAATATTTTATTTATGTACATGACTTGTTCCCTACTCCAAGTTATATTCTACTTAGGAAAGGTTTGCCTTAGGCCAAGCCTATATAAGACCTAGCCGTCTAAGGAAATGGGGAGAGCCGATTCTTAGAGAGTTCAACCTAAGACTCAATGTTTTCTTTCTTTCAAATTATGTTCTAAGCTTTCTTAGGGTTTAGGTGAAAGTTGTTAAGTATTTGTGAGAGGAGATTGTACTTTGTTCTTTGTTTCAATCCAATAAAACAATCAAGGTTTGCTTATCCTTTGCCATTCTTTGTTCTTGCATTCAAGCTCGGGAGAGAAGTTTGTGAGTAATCCATTTATCTAGACTTGGGAGAGTTAGATTCACGAAAGGGATAAGTACGGTATTTCAATCGCGAAATACTAACTCGGCCTAGGGATAGGTTAAGAGTTTCAGCGGCTAAAAGAAGTGTGAGATTAGTTGGTGGGTATAATTGATTCATTCCGGGAGGTATCATCAAGGACTAGTCATCAACAGTACTTCGACTTAGGGATAAGCGGAGTCATCCAAGGACACTTTGCCGAACTTTGGTAAAGTCCACCAACGAGAAGGGGTTGCCGCGGCGGACAAGTATCGTTGCTGCCAAGGCAGTAATCTGTAGTACTGCCGAGGCAGTGATATACAATTGCATTGGACAGAGACAAGTCAATCAAATCCACAATACAACGCAACTGGATCCTGCCCTCTGTTTTAATCAGATCTCATCTTCTTTTACTTAGTTTCTTTATTTCAATTTATTTAGTTTTATTCAAACCCAAATTACCTGTGTTTTTATTTTATTTCTTTTTACAGAGCAAGAAGACGAAGAAGGTACACGTCATGGCAAAACTTACCGCCGGCAACGAAGAAGATCGAACGTAGACGACAAAGGTTGAGGAGACAAATCCCAGAAGCTATGGCAGATCATCTGGCAGGACAAAACTTACCTGCCAGCAATGGAGGTCTTCCGCCGCCATCAGGGTCGCGGCATCTCACTGCCAGAGACTTCTTGGAAGAGGATTTAAATGGGTTAAACCCAGGAGTCGTTACACCGGAAATAGAAGCAGCCCACTTTGAGCTAAAACCTGTTATGTTCAATATGCTCAACACTATTGGACAGTTTGGTGGGTCTATGACTGAAGATGCCAAGCAGCACCTCAAGTCATTCATGGAGATATGCAATTCCTTCAAAATCCAAGGAGTCCATGAAGATGTTTTTCCCCTATTCACTGAGGGATAGGGCAAAAGCCTGGTTAAATAGCATTCTAGCAGGATCTATAGGATCTTGGAGTAAATTATGTCGAGATTTCATTACACGCTTTAATCCTACAAATTTATATGATCGAATTCGTAATGAAATCACATCTTTTCGATAAGCAGATGATGAACCTATGTACAAGGCATGGGAGCGCTATAGGGAATTATTGCACAAGTGTCCTTTCCATGGATTTCCCCTATGGACACAAGTCACCATGTTCTATAATGCCACGAATGCCCCGACAAGGATGATGTTAGATGCCTCAGCGAACGGAAAACTCTTGGACAAAGCACCTGAGGAAGCTATTAAGATACTAAACAAACTCGCAAAGAACGATTTTCAATTCCCTAGATCTAGGCGAGGAGGAGTAAGACACCAAGCCACGGTCAATGAGTTAGAGACATCAAATTCAGTGGCAGCACAATTGGCCTCTCTTACCAAGATGGTGCAAAATTTGCAACTACAACAAAATACCTGTGAGGTTTAGGTGATTGATTCTTTTTGTGATTTATGTGGAGGTAACCAAAATTCTTCTGATTGTATGAATCAAGAAACGGACATGTATGTTGGAAACTATAACCGAACCAATGTGATGTCCAACACATACAACACCTCATGGAAGAGGCATCCAAACCTGTCATGGAGATATCCTAACAATGCCTTAAACCCAACCCCCAGGATTCCAACAACCAATGCAACATCTGCCGTCGCCGCAGGTCCAGCAGCCGGTGCCGCAGCAGCAGCCTGTAAGTTCCTTGGAAAATTCTCTGAAAGCATTCATGATGAAAACTGAGTCATACATGGCAGAGAATAGCAACTTCATCAAAAGAACAGATGCATTTATAAATAGGACTGAGATGAGGTTGCAGAACCGAGAGGCAGCAATTAAGGCATTGGAAACTCAGGTTGGACAGTTTGCTCAAAATATAAACACTAGACCACAAGGAGGACTACCTAGCAATACTGAAGTTGCTAAGGTAATGAGCCATGAACAGTGTAAAACAATCACTACTAGGAGTGGTCTACAACTAAAGGAAAAGACAGAAATTCCAACAGGCCAAGTTCCATCAACAGAACCAGCAAAAGAGGATTTAGACGCTGAACAAACTAATCTTGATAAGACTGCCCCAGCAGAGAACTGAACAGTTCCTGAACAATCTGCCGAGATAGCAACAACCCAAATGGTGTCAGGTATTAAGTTCCAAACTAAAGAAACCCTGGATGAGATGAGACCACCACCACCCTTCCCACAAAGGTTGAAAAAGCAAAAACAGGACCATCAATTCAAGAAATTTCTTGATATTTTAAAGCAAGTCCACATCAACTTACCATTCGTAGAGGCAATTGAACAAATGCCTAATTATGCTAAATTCTTGAAAGACATCGTGTCTAAGAGAAAAAGACTAGGTGATTTCGAAACAGTGGCTGCTACCGAAGGATGCATGGCAATGCTACACAATCGCATGCCACCAAAATTGAAGGATCCTGGATGCTTTATCATACCTTGTGCGATAGGTAATAACTATGAAGGTAAGGCCCTATGTGACCTTGGAGCAAGCATCAACCTCATGACCAAATATGTTTTTCAAAAGCTTGGAATAGGGAGGGCGAAACCTACAACATTTATGCTCCAACTTGCAGATCGATCATATGTGCAACCCGAAGGAAAAATCGAGGACATACTGGTAAGAGTTGATAAATTTATTTTTCCCGCTGATTTTCTTGTCCTTGATTGTGAAGCAGATGATAATGCACCGATCATCTTGGGGAGACCTTTCCTTGCCACTGGACGAACACTAATTGATGTGGAAAAAGGAGAGTTGACAATGAGGGTCAATGAACAACAAGTCAAACTCAATGCCTTCCACAATTTGAAACGGCATGATGATGCAGAAGAGTGCAAAGTCCTTCACAGCACAGATACAGGCACAAAGATATCCTGTTTCAACAGCCACTGCCTGGGCATTATGCTCGGCAGGAAAATGGAAATACTTTATGGCAGAATATTCGGCAGGAAAAGCAAGATAGATTTGGAGGAAACCAATAGGACAACACACTGTCCAGTTATAAAGGGTGCGGTGCGGATCAGGAAAAACAAAGGTGGACATAAAGCCAATAGCCCACACTTGAAGAATCACTGTGGCCGGCAAGAGAGAATCATCTTGGGAGATGCATTTGCATGCACTCCACCAGTAACATGATCTCTCAATTTTTTTTATATATTAGGATTATTTTAGTTTATATTCATTTTCTATATTTTTCTTTTGCTTTAATTATTTTTCTCGTTTGTGTTTAATTTCTATTTAGGATAATAAGCAAGAATAAAGGAGAAATAGTTCACAGCAGGAATTCTGCCGAGGCAGGAAACAGTGTTAGAGTCGCACCAGTTTCAACAGGCAGAACAGTGTAACGGCTAGTTTGCCAAGATTTCTGCCGCGGAAGAAAAGGAAACGACAGTAAAGACTAACGGCTACAAAACGGCTAGTGGTTCAAACGGTCACAAAGCCGATGCCTATATAAGCAACCTCTCCCTCTTGAACTATTCACTCTTGCATTCTTGTTTTCTTTAATACTTGATAATCTTGCTCTCACAATACTCTCTGCCTACCCTTCTTGAAATTTTCAGAATTCCTTCAAGAAAATCTCCAAGAACCTAATCTCTCACAATCCTTATGGCCACCTACAAACGTTTTGCCCCTACCACTGTCGAAGACCGCTTCAACAGGTCTTTCATTACCCGACAGTTGTGGGAGGAGCAAGGGTTCCAACAGTCCGAGGAGGAAAAATTCGGCATTGAGCACTACTTGTTCGAGAGGATCAAATACCAAGCATGGAAAATCTTTTGCCTACAACCCACTCAGGCAAACGCCACCATCGTGCGGAAATTCTATGCACATGGGCCGAGCAGGGAATCTCTATACGTCCACTGCCGAGGCAGGCCTGTCCGCCTTGATGCCGAAACAATCAACCAATTCTATGCTTAGCACCTGAACGAGATATGCATTCAGAGTTCTTCAATGACATCACCAATGAAGATTACGAGTTGATTAAAGACAACCTTTGCTACAACAATACTCCATGGGAAACCGGTGCCCATAGAGGATCTGTAGCAAGGCAGAACCTAAAGCCCGAGGCCAAGCTATGGAACACCTTTGTCAAAAGACGCCTCATCCCCACCTCCCACAACAGCACGGTGGACCGAAAGAGATTGGTGCTCATCCAATCAATCATCAACAAACATAGCATCAACATTGGGGAAATTATCCTACGCGAAATTTACGAATGCGGTAAGAAGGATGTAGGTGTCCCTACGGACGAGACAGATGAATATACAACGTATAAGAGAGGGTGGACAAGAGAATTCTGCCACAAAATCATGCAGATCACACAGGCAGAACCCGTCCAGGCAACGCCCCAGCAGTTCACTGCTGATACTGCTGTCGGGGCCCAATATAAGGCAGACATGCCAGACACTACCCACACCACTACCGCAGCAGACCCATACCAGGAGATACTTCAAAGGATGGCAACTATGGACCTGAGGCAGCAAAGATACATGGAGTATCAGAGGGATTTCAACAGTACACTTGCCCAAATGATGCTCCATGCCTTTTCAGACCAAGGGGTGCAGTTTCCAGAATTTCCAAATAACATGTTTGTCACAGCTGCACCCTATACAAAGACTACACCAACTCCAAGAGGACCGAGACCGTTCTTCCACGCGGGCCCTCAACCACAATTCCATGCTGTCGGCCCATCTAGGGCAGCAGACTCTACCGCGGCATCATCCGCCAGAAGACAACCATCAAAGAGGAGGGCAGTCTTCAGCACTCCACCACGATCCCCCATCATCATAGGCAGTCTATCAGCAGAGATAGATGCCTATGTACACTAAAGCTCAACCGCTACCGGACCTAGTACACACCATGCCGGGGGAACGGACATCATGATCACCGAGGAGACTGCCGACGAGGAAGAAGGTGAAGAAGTGGATGCTCCAATGCAACAGATACCACCAACAAGAGTCCAACCGCCCTGGAAAGCAAAAACTCAGCCATCGCCCTCACCGAAGATGAATCAAGCAACAGCACGTCCTCGACGAAAGATTGTTACAAGCAGCTCTTCGGAGTCCCTTTAATTTTTTTATTTTATTTAATATTATTTGTTGTTTGTTTCTTTATATACTGCTTCTTTCCTTTCATATTTTTTTTGCCCACTATTTTCTTCTAATATAAAGCATTGAGGACAATGCTTGGTTCGAGTTTGGGGGTATAGAGCCACTGTCGAGGCAATCTACTGTCGAGGCCTTGCCAAGAAAAGGGGGTATTTAAGTGATTTTTTTTAAATTTTTACGCTCCCCACCTTACTTGAATAAATTGCCCATAATTTTGCACTGCCCATCATCAGTATTGCCTTAGTTTATTCTTTAAGGCTATAGAAATTCTTTCTCCTAACCATGGTTAGGTCCTGTTAAGAAGGTTTAACCTTAGGATACTCAAGGATGAAAACTTAGAAGTTTACTATAAGATAAATTTTAAACACTTTTGGGACTTGTTGGATTATAGGAATTCTTTTAATGAACTTAGGTGATAAAGACTTAGATTTTTGGGCAAGTGACTAGAGGTGCCTATCACCAGCTCTAGGAATTACTCTTCTTCATTCTACAGGTGCCCGAAATTGGCTCTAGTATGCTATAAGGAATATTAAAAAGAAAGAAGGAATTAGTGAAGAAAAAAAACACAATCCTTGAGGTGCCCGAAATTGGCTCAAGAATTGGATGTTTAGAAAAGAAGAGAACACTTAACCCAATTCTACTTGTCTTGAACTTAGAGTTTATCTAAGAAAGCATTTAATCAAACTTGTCCACAAAAACGCACACACTCACCCATTCTTATAGTTTGTTTTTAGGTAAACCCTTGGGTAGCCGAAAGGTTAAGTCTAAAGAATAGGCATAGTTATGGTGGGGAGAATAGATGGAAACATAAGACCAAGAGAGAATAGATTGGTTGGTGAGTATAATTGATTCACGCCGGGAGGTATCATCAAGGACTTGTCATCAACAGTACTTCTACTTAGGGATAAGCGGAGTCATCCAAGGACTCTTTGCCAAACTTTGGTAAAGTCCACCCACGAGCAAGGGATTGTCGCAGCGGACAAGTATCGTTGCTGCCAAGGCAGTAATCTGCAGTACTGCCGAGGCAGTGATATACAATTGCATTGGACAGAGACAAGTCAATCAAATCCACAATACAACGCAACTGGATCCTGCCCTCTGTTTTAATCAGATCTCATCTTCTTTTACTTAGTTTCTTTATTTCAATTTATTTAGTTTTATTCAAACCCAAATTACCTGTGTTTTTATTTTATTTCTTTTTACAGAGCAAGAAGACGAAGAAGGCATATTAAGTAGACCAATCCCTGTGGAGACGATACACGATTATACTTATCACTTTATTACTTGCGACATGTTCACTTGCACTAATTGCGCACTTTTGACATGCAACAGAGTCCTTGCTCGGCCCGTGAGCATAGAATTGTCGCACTATTATTGCATTGTCCTAGGTAGGTTGCAGGCAAAAGATTTTCCATTTTTGATATTTTATTCTGTCGAACAAGTAATGCTCGATACCATAATTTTCTTCATCAGAGTGCTAGAATCCTTGTTCCTCCCATAATTGCCTTGCAATGAAAGATCTGTTGAAGCGTTCTTCAACAGTGGCGGGGGCAAATCTGTTATTGGTAGCCATAGATAAACAGTGGAGAGTTTCTGAAAGATCACTTGAATTTAAGCAAAGAGTAATGTAAGAGAGAGATTTAAGCAAGTAATTCTAAAGAGTCAAGAATATAAGAGTGAATAGTTCAAGAAGAAGATGGTTCTTATAAAGGCCTTGTCTTTGTAGCCGTTTTGAAACACTAACCGTTTTGTAGCTGTTAGCCTTTACTGCCGCGGCGGGAATTTCGGCAAACTAGCCGTTACATTGTTCTGCCCGTTGAGGACTGCTGCAGCCCTAACACTGTGCACTGCCACGGCAGTAGATTTCCTGCTATGAACTTCTTCACCTTCATTCTTGATTAATCACCAAACAAAAATTAAATTAAAAATAAAAAATAAAAAGATTAACTCTAAACTAAAACTAATCCTAAAAATAAAATAAAGAGACGATGAAGAGATTATGTCACAGGAGGAGTTCATGCAAGTGCATCTCCTAAAGTGATGGTCTCTATATTCCTTATCTCATTTTGACCAGTATCAAGCTTCAACTGTTGGCCATTCGCTTTGAACTCATGCCCATCCCTTCTTGATTTGATTTTTACTTCACCATGTGGTTCTGACCATTTGGATATATGTTTGCCTAGAAAGTGTGCTGTCCAATTGGCTTTCTTCACCTCTGATGTTTCAACACTATCCAGGACTCTGTTGTAACTATTATCAACGGCATTGCCGAGCGTACTGTCGAGGCAGTGGTTGTTGAGACAGGATATTTTGCTGCCTGAATCTGTGATGTGGATAACCTTGCACTCCTCTAGATCATCATGTCTTTTCAAGTTATAGAAAGCATTGAGTTTGACTTGCTGGTCGTTAACCCTCATTGTCAATTCTCCTTTTTCCACATCAATAAGAGTGCGTCCATTGGCTAGAAAAGGTCTCCCCAAGATGATCGGTGCATTGTCATCTGCTTCACAGTCAAGAACAAGGAAGTCAGCTAGAAAAATAAATTTATCCACCCTTACTAATATGTCCTCGATTTTTCCTTCAGGTTGCACATACGATCTGTCCGCCAATTGGAGCATTAATGTTGTAGGTTTTGCCCTTCCTATTTCAAGTTTTTGGAAGACAGATTTTGGCATCAAATTTATACTTGATCCAAGGTCACATAAGGTCTTTCCTTCATAGTGGTTTCCTATCGCACAAGGTATAGTAAAACATACAAGATCCTTCAATTTAGGAGGCATGCGATTATGAAGCATTTCCATGCATCCTTGAGTTGCAGCCACTGTTTCAAACTCACCAAGCTTTTTTCTTTTAGACACAATGTCTTTTAAGAATTTAGCATAATTCGGCATTTTTTCTATTGCCTCAAAAAATGGCAAGTTAATGTGAACTTGCTTCAAGATGTCTAAGAATTTTTTAAATTGATAGTCGTGTTTATGCTTTTTCAACCTTTGTGGAAAAGGTGGTGGTGGTCACATTTCCTTCAGTGTCTCATTAGTTTGGAATTTAATACCTGGTACCACTGGTGTTCTTACTGCCTCGGTCGCTTGGCGTGGAATTGTCGATTTCTCCGTCGGGGCAGTGCCTTCTACTGGGATCGACTTGTCTGTTGTGTCATGATCACTTAATGCAGTATCTATGTCCTCTCTGTCTAATTCTTCTTGTTCCCTTGTTGGGACTTTGTCTAGACTGCTTGAAATCTCCTTAAGTTGTAAGCCACTCCTAGTAGTGATTGCCTTACATTACTCATGGCTTTTTCCTCTTGCAACTTCAGTATTGTTGGGTAATCCTCCTTGAGGTCTAGTGTTCAGACTTTGAGAGAACTGCCTAACTTAAGTTTCCAACGTTTTAATGGTTGCCTCTTGATTTTGCAACCTCATCTCAGTTCTACTTATGAAAGCATTGGTTCTCTTGATGAAGTTACTATTCTCAGCCATATATGATTCGGTTTTCATCATAAAGGCCTTAAGAGAATTTTCCAATGAACTTGCAGGCTGCTGTTGCGTCATCTGCTGCTGCGGCAGTGGCTTCTGCTGCTGCGGCGGGTGTTGCATTGGCATTGATTGCTGGAAACCTGAGGGTTGAGTAGTCAGATTCAAAGCATTATTGGGATTGCTCCATGAAAAATTTGGATGCCTTTTCCATGCTGGATTGTATGTGTTGGACATCATGTTGTTGTTCCGGTTATAGTTTCCCACATAAAGGCTAGATTCCTGATTCTGCATGCACTCAGAAGATCTATGGTTACCACCACATAAATCACACGAAGAATCTATTACCTTAACCTCATGGGTATTATGTTGCATTTGCGTATTTTGGACCATCTTAGTGAGAATTGCCAATTTTGCTGCCACTGAGTTGGATGTTTCTAATTCATGTACTGTGGCCTGACGTTCATCCCTCCTCGCCTAGATGTAGGGAATTAGAAGTCATTCTTTGCGAGTTTGTTCAGAATCTCTATAGCTTCCTCCGAAGCTTTGTCAAGGAGTGTTCCGTTGGCAGAGACATCTAACATCATCCTTGTTGGGGCATTGGTTGCATTATAAAACATGGTCACTTGTGTCCACAATGGAAATCCGTGCAAAGGACACTTGTGCAGTAACTCCCTATAGCACTCTCATGCCTCATACAGGTTCATCATCTGCCTGCCGAAAAGAAGTAATTTCATTACATATACGATCATATAAATTGGTAGGATTAAAACGTGTAATGAAATCACGAAAGAGTTCACTCCAAGATCCTATTGATCATGCTGGAATGCTATTTAACCAGGTTTTTGCCCTATCCCTCAGTGAATAGGGAAACAGTTTCAATCTCAACACATCTTCATGGACTCCTTGAATTTTGAATGAATTAAAGATCTCCATGAATGATTTAAGGTGTTGCATGGCATCTTCAGTTACTGACCCACCAAACTGTCCAATAGTATTTAGCATATTAAACATGACAGGTTTTAAATCAAAGTAGGCTGCTTCGATCTCTGGTGTAACGACTCCTGGATTTAACCCATTCAAATCCTCTTCCAAAAAATCTCGAATAGTAAGCTGCCGCGGCCCAGGTGGCGGCGGAAGCCTTCCATTGCCAGCGGGTAGGTTTTGTTCTACCGGATGATCTGCCATAACTACTCGGATTTGTCTTCGCAACCTTTGACACGTACGTTCAATCTCTGGATCTAGCTCGTATAATGGATTGCTGGGATTTGCTCTCGTCATACACCAGTAAAAACCGAAATTAAATAAAACAGATTTAAGCTGCGAGAAAATAAAGAAAACAAAAATTTAGTTACCAATCCCCGGCAACGGCGCCAAAAACTTGTTGCGTGTAAAAAGAGTGCACAAATAGTGCAAGTGTACACGTCGCAAGTAATAAAGTGATAAGTATCAAGTATCGTCTCCACAGGGATTGGTGTACTTAATATGCTTTCTTTCTCTTCTCGCTCTGTAAAAGAAATAGAAGACACAAATTAAATTGGTTGTTTTGAAAACTAAAACAACTGAAAAATAAAAGAAGAATGGTGAATGGAAATAAGATCAAGTTTAGAGAATGGGCAGGATCCAGTTTAATCGTATTGTGAGTTCAATTGACTTGTTTCTGTTCTGTGCAATAATGCAACACTGCCTCGGTAGAACTGTAATTTCCGGCCTCGACAGTGAAGACCAGCGTCCGCCGCGGCAATCCCTTGCTCTTGGGTGGACATCTTTATGTTTCGGCAAAGTGTCCTTGGATGACTTCGCTTATCCCTAAGTCAAAGTACCGTTGATGACTAGTCTTTGATGATACTTTCCGGCGTGAATCAACGATAACCATCAACCAATCTCACACTTCTTTTAGCCGCTGAAACTCTAATCTATCCCTAGGCCGAGTTAGTATTTTCCAGCTAGAAAAATATCGTACTTATTCCTTTCGTGAATCCAACTCTCACGATATTGGATAAATAAATCTCTCACAAACTTCTCTCCCAAGCTTGAATGCAAGATCAATGAATAGCAAAGAATAAGCAAATCTTAATATTTTATTGTATAAAACAAGAAAACAAAGTTCAATTTTCTCTCACAAATACTCAACAACCTTCACGTAAACCCTAAGAAAGTTTAGAACATAATGGAAACAAAGAAAACTCTAAAAATCTATAGAGAACTCTTTTCTCTCGTGCGTTGTGTCTCGCTCTCCTTGGACGGCTATGGTTTATATAGGCTTGAGCTAGGGCAAACCTTTCCAAAGTAGGAATTCAACTTGGAGTAAAACACAAGTTAAGTACATAAATAAAATATATTTATTTTATTTCCTAGTTTATTTCTATAAGGATTCTTTTTCCGCGTGGCCTTTGACTTGGGCTTTCTACTCGCTTCCCAGCTCCGTTCCTTATGTTGCTTGTCCAGAACGTCCACCTCATTTTTCTTTTCAGTTCGCCTACAATATCGGTACTTATCCTTCAGCTGCTGCCGCGGCCTCAGGTCCTGCCTCGGCATCAATATCTACCACGGCATCTGATCTTCTTGCAAATGCAAAAAAGTGCCGTAAAGCTTTCATTTTCTATAAATTTTATCTTTATAAGTCACAAAAGCAAAATATCTAAATATGTCACATTAAGTAAATGCTTTACTCCAATTGAGTGTAGATTAAGTGATTATTGTCCATGAAAGGTGTAAAAAGTGATAGTGAATTAAGCACTTATCAGCTCGAGACTCTGACTCAGCAAGAGTAGAACCCAGCTCAGATCGTGGGAAACGTCCATGTTAGGGATAGTGTTTGCGCTTCAGGAGGTGTGTTCTCTTCTTGTGCTATATAAATATTGAGACCGTGAACATTGTGATTCTTCGTGTGTTATGTTTTCCTGTTATTGAGACCGTGATATATAAATATTGTCATGCTATGTGGTACTGTGAACATTGTGATACACTGTGAAATTGTGAACAGAGTTATTGAACTGTGTGATTCGTACTTATATGGATATCTGTGCTGAGACATTTGAGGTTAGTGACATTAATTGCATAGCTTGTGCATGGGGTGGATTTTTACGGAGGAAGGTGGTTTTACCACACAGCATTTTGGTGAAATAAGGGGTGAGGAATTCTGGGGAACTACCTCCACAGTGATCGGTTGGTTTAGCCACCAATAATTGGAGCTCGGAGTATGGGATTGCATTCTTTGTGACAATGCATTGCACTCATCATTCATCGTGTTTATTTTTTTTGTGAACACATATTTTATTACTGTGTTTATGAACCGAATGACATTGTTTTTTTTACTGCACTTTAGAGACACACTGGGCTTTATAGCTCATCCTTTTATTTTAACTTTTCAGATACCTGGACATAGAGTCGGTACACGGAGCTCTCAATCAGATATTATTTTACTATTATTTTCAGTACGTTAGTTATCAGAATTTATATTTCAATTATTTTGGGACAATTTTGGGATTGAGATATTTTTAATTTCATATAGGAACCGTTTGTTGAATTTACTTTATTTTAAATCGGAATGTATTTATACTTTAGACTATATTTTATTTTCCGCGTTACAAGTTTTATTTAAAATTCCTCTTTTCGTTTACATAATTTTAAAGTTTTATGAATTATAAATTTATAACCTACCGCATATCATTTTAAAGCGTGCATTTCTAATTGGGCTTTACATTAAAACAAATAAAATTTTAACTGAGTAAAATACTCTAAAATTGAAATGAAGCTTATAATATGATTCAAAAGTCTATAATTAAATATTTGAACTCATAAAATTTGAATTAATATCATTTTGTGAACATTTTGTTGGGTTTAAACCATGCATTTCTAATTGGGCTTTACAGTAAAACCGTTTAAATTTTAACTGAGTAAAATACTCTAAAATTGAAATTAAACTGTATAATTAGATTCAGAATCCTATAATTAAATATTTGAACTCAAAAAATTTGAATAAATCTTAATTTTTGACCGTTTTGTTCTGTTTAAAGCGTGCATTTCTGATTGGGCTTCACAACAAAACACTAGAAATTTTAACTCAGTAAAATACTCTAAAATTAAAATTGAGTTGTATAATCAGATTCAGAAGCCTATAATTAAATATTTGAACTTATAAAATCTGAATTAATCTCATTTTGTTACCATTTTGTTCCGTTTAAAGCGGACAATTCTGATTGGACTTTAAAGTAAAGCAGTTGAAATTTTAACTCAGTAAAATGCTCTAAAATTTAAATTAAGCTGTATAATCAGATTCAGAAGCCTATAATAAAATATTTGAACTCATAAAATTTGAATTAATATCATTTTATGACCTTTCTTTGGTTTAAAGCGTGAATTTCTGATTGGGCTTTACAGTAAAACAATTGAAATTTTAACTAAGTAAAATACTTTAAAAAATTGAAATTAAGTTGTATAATCAGATTTAGAAGCTTATAAATAAATATTTGAACTCATAAAAAAAATTTAATCTCATTTTACGATCGTTTTATTGAGTTTAAAGAGTGCATTTCTAATTGGGTTTATAGTAAAACACTTGAAATTTTAACTGAGTAAAATACTCTAAAATTGAAACTAAGTTGTATAATCAGATTCAGAAGTATATAACTAAATATTTGAACTTATAAAATTTCAATTAATATCATATTGTGATCGTTTTGTTGGGTTTAAAACGTGCATTTCTGATTGGGCTTTATAGTAAAAAAGTTAAAATTTTAACTGAGTAAAATACTATAAAATTGAAATTAAGCTATATAATCAGATTTAAAATCCTATAATTAAAAATTTTAACTCCTAAAATTTGAATTAATATCATTTTATTTTATGACTATTTTGTTGGGTTTAAAGCGTGCATTTTTTATTGGGCTTTACTATGAAATAGTTAAAATTTTAACTGAGTAAAATGCTCTAAATTTGAAATTAAATATTTGAACTCATAAAAGTTTATTTATTATAACTTTGTGACCGTTTTGTTGGGTTTAAAGCGTGCATTTCTAATTGGGCTTTACAGGAAAATCGTTTAAATTTTAACTGTGTAAAATACTCTAAAATTGAAATTAAGATGTATAACCAGATTCATAAGCCGATAATTAAATATTTGAACTCATAAAATTTGAATTGATCTTATTTTTTGACCGTTTTGTTGTGTTTAAACTGTGCATTTCCGATTGGACTTTATAGTAAAATAGTTGAAATTTTAAATGAGTAAAATACTCTAAAATTGAAATTAAGCTGTATAATCAGATTTAGAAGCCTATAAATAAATAGTTTAAATCATAAAATTTGTTTTAATATCTTTTTACGACCGTTTTATTGAGTTTAAAGCGTGCATTTCTAATTGAGTTTATTGTAAAACAATTGAAATTTTAACTGACTAAAATAATCTAAAATTGAAATTAAGTTGTATTATTAGATTCAAAAGCCTATAATTAAATATTTGAACTCATAAATTTTGAATTAATCTAATTTTGTAATTATTTGTTGGGTTTAAAGCGTGTATTTCTGATTGGATTTTACAGTAAAATAGTTGAAATTTTAACTGAGTAAAATACTCTAAAATTGAAATTAAGTTGTATAATAAGATTTAGAAGCCTATAAATTAATATTTCAACTCATAAAATTTGTCTTAATCTCATTTTAGGACCGTTTTATTGAGTTTAAAGAATGCATTTCTAATTGGGTTTATAGTAAAATAATTGAAATTTTAACTTAGTAAAATACTATAAAATGTAAATTAAGTTGTATAATATGATTCAGAAACCTATAATTAAATATTTGAACTCATTAAATTTAAATTAATCTTATTCCGAGACCATTTTGTTGGGTTTAAAGCGTGCATTTCTAATTGAGCTTTACAGTAAAGCCGTTTAAATTTTAAATGAGTAAAATAATCTAAAATTTAAATTAAGCTGTATAATCAGATTCAGAAGCCTATAATTAAATATTTGAATTCAAAATATTTTAATTAATCTCATTTTTTGACTGTTTTGTTGGGTTTAAAGCTTGCATTTTTTATTGGGTTTTACAGTTAAACCGTTGATATTTTAACTGAGTAAAATGCTCTAAAATTAAAATTTAGTCATATAATCATATTCAGAAGCATATAATTAAAATTTAAACTCATAAAATTTGAATTAATATCATTTTGTGACCGTTTTGTTGGGTCTAAAGCGTGCATTTCTGATTGAGCTTTACAATTAAAATGTTGAAATTTTAACTGAGTAAATTACTCTAATATTGAAATTAAGTTGTATAATCAAATTCAGAAACATATAATTAAATATTTGTACTCATAAAATTTGAAATAATTTCATTTTTTGACCGTTTTGTTGGGTTTAAAGCGTGCATTTCTAATTGAACTTTAAAATAAAACCGTTGAAATTTTAACTAATTAAAATGATCTAAAATTGAAATTAAGTTGTATAACCAGATTCAGAAGCATATAATTAAATATTTGAACTTATAAAATTTCAATTAATATCATTTTGTAACCGTTTTGTGGGGTTTAAAACGTGCATTTCTGATTGGGCATTACAGTAAAAAAGTTGAAATTTTAACTGAGTAAAATACTCTAAAATTGAAATTAAGCTATATAATCAGATTTAGAAGTCTATAATTAAATATTTGAACTCCTAAAATTTGAATTAATATCATTTTGTGACCTTTTTGTTGGGTTTAAAGCGTGCATTTCTGATTGGCCTTTACATTAAAATCGTTAAAATTTTAACTGAGTAAAATGCTTTAAAATTTATAGTAAGCTGTATAATCAGATTCAGACGTCTATAATTAAATATTTGAACTCATAAAATTTAATTAATCTCATTTTATGACTATTTTGTTGAGTTTAAAGCGTGCATTTCTGATTGGTCTTTACAGTAAAACAGTTAAAATTTTAACTAAGTAAAATGCTCTAAATTTTGAATTAAGTTGTATAATCAGATTCTAAAGCCTACAATTAAATATTTGAACTCATAAAAGTTTATTTATAATAACTTTGTGACCTTTTTTTGAGTTTAAAGTGTGCATTCCTAATTGTGTTTTACAGTAAAATCGTTTAAATTTTAACTACGTAAAATACTCTAAAATTGAAATAAAGCTGTATAATCAAATTCATAAGCCTATAATTAAATATTTGAACTCACAAAATTTGAATTAAACTTATTTTGTGACCGTTTTGTTGGGTTTAAAGCGTGCATTTCTGATTGGACTTTACAGTAAAATAGTTGAAATTTTAATTGAGTAAAGTACTCTAAAATTAAAATTAAGCTGTATAATCAGATTTAGTAAATAAATAGTTTAAACCATAAAATTTGATTTAATCTCATTTTCAGACCGTTTTATTGAGTTTAAAGCGTGCATTTCTAATTGAGTTTATTGTAAAACAATTGAATTTTTAACTAACTAAAATAATCTAAAATTGAAATTAAGTTGTATAATTAGATTCAGAAGCCTATAATTAAATATTTGAACTCATAAATTTTGAATTAATCTCATTTTGTGATTGTTTGTTGGGTTTAAAGCGTGCATTTCTGATTGGACTTTACAGTAAAGTAGTTGAAATTTTAACTGAGTAAAATACTCTAAAATTGAAATTAAGCTGTATAATCAGATTTAGAAGCCTATAAATAAATAGTTCAACTCATAAAATTTGTTTTAATCTCATTTTACGACCGTTTTATTGAGATTAAAGCATGCATTTCTAATTGGGTTTATAGTAAAACAGTTGAAATTTTAACTTAGTAAAGTACTATAAAATGTAAATTAAATTGTATAATTAGATTCAGAAGCCTATAATTAAATATTTGAACTCATAAAATTTGTATTAATCTTATTCCGTGATCGTTTTGTTGGGTTTAAAGCGTGCATTTCTAATTGAGCTTTACAGTAAAACCGTTTAAATTTTAACTGAGTAAAATACTCTAAAATTGAAATTAAGCTGTATAATCAGATTCAGAAGCCTATAATTAAATATTTGAACTCAAAAAATTTGAATTAATCTCATTTTTTGACCGTTTTATTGGGTTTAAAGCTTGCATTTCTGATTGGGCTTTAAAGTAAAATAAATAAAATTTTAACTGAGTAAAATGCTCTAAAATTGAAATTAAGCTTTATAATCAGATTCAGAAGCCTATAATTAAATATTTGAACACATAAAATTTGAATTAATATCATTTTGTGACCGTTTTATTGAATTAAATCGTGCATTTCTAATTGGGCTTTACAGTAAAACCGTTGAAATTTTAACTGAGTAAAATACTCTAAAATTGAAATAAAGTTGTATAATCAGATTCAGAAGCCTATAATTAAATATTTGAACTCATAAAATTTGAATTAACCTTATTTTGTAACCGTTTTGTTGGGTTTAAAGGGTGCATTTCTGATTGGGTTTTACAATAAAACCGTTGATATTTTAACTGAGTAAAATGCTCTAAAATTAAAATTAAGTTGTATAATCAGATTTAGAAGCATATAATTAAATATTTTAACACATAAAATTTGAATTAATATCATTTTGTGATCGTTTTGTTTGGTTTAATGCGTGCATTTCTGATTGAGCTTTACAATAAAAAAGTTCAAATTTTAACTGAGTAAAATACTCTAAAATTGAAATTGAGTTGTATAATCAAATTCAGAATCATATAATTAAATATTTGAACTCATAAAATTTGAATTAATTTCATTTTTTGACCTTTTTGTTGGGTTTAAAGCGTGCATTTCTAATTGTGCTTTACAGTAAAACCGTTGAAATTTTAATTGACTAAAATGATCTAAAATTGAAATTAAGCTGTATAATCAGATTCAGAAGCCTATAAATAAATATTTGAAATCTTAAAATTTGTATTAATCTTATTTTGTGACTATTTTGTTGTTTTAAAGCGTGCATTTCTGATTGGGCTTTAGAGTAAAACTAATGAACTTTTTTTGAAGGAAAGGGTCTCGTTAAAAAAACCCTATAGTCACTCACCTTGAGAGGTGAGTAGGCTTCTATGGGGAAAAGAGTCCCCATGGTTTCATTGAGAAGAAGAGGAGAACCTCTCTGAGTTTATAGAAGCTCGAATATAATCGGAAAAGTTATAATCAAAAGAACACGAAAGAAAAGAACACAAAGCCCTAGTAGCTAAGTCATGGGCTATAACGTTTGAGTCTCTATGTACATAACCAATCTTACAATCAGGCAAAGTACCTAGAGTGGAGAGGATGCGAGACCCCAGGTGTTGCACCGTGAAGAGATTATGGTGATGAGCGTTGTTAACCTTCTTGGCAATTGAGGCTGAAACAGTTGAAATATTTTTGAAGGAAAGGGCCTCATTAAAAAAAACCTATAGCCAATCACCTCAAGAGGTGAGCAGGCCCCTATAGGGAAAAGAGTTCCCATGGTTTTATTGAGAAGAAGAGGAAAACAGTTGAAATTTAAACTGAGTAAAATACTCTAAAATTGAAATTAAATTGTATAATCAAATTCAGAAGCCTATAATTAAATATTTGAACTCTTTAAATTTAAATTAATCTCATTTTGTGACCTTTTTTTTGGGTTTAAAACGTGCATTTCTGATTGGGCTTTACAGAAAACTGTTGAAATTTTAACTGAGTAAAATACTCTAAAATTGAAATTAAGTTGTATAATCAGATTTAGAAGCCTATAATTAAATATTTGAACTCATAAAATTTGAATTAATATCATTTTAACCTTTTTGTGGGACTTAAAGCGTGCATTTCTAATTGGGCTTTACAGTAAAACCGTTGAAATTTTAAATGAGTAAAATACTCTAAAATTGAAATTAAACTGTATAATCATATTCAGAAGCTTATAATTAAATATTTGAACTCATAACATTTGTTTTAATCTCATTTTATGACCGTTTTATTGAGTTTAAAGAGTGCATTTCTAATTGGGCTTTATAGTAAAACTATTGAAATTTAACTGAGTAAAATGGTCTAAAATTGAAATTAAACTATATAATCAGATTTAGAAGCCTATAATTAAATATTTATTTAATTTTTTTGGCGCCCAATATGGATGATGGTCGGACATGATGCTTGGTGAAGGGTAGGTGACCTTCGGGTGTTAAGTTGGAACTGATAGCTGGAGTTGAGGTGAGCTAATCAAGCTGAGAGTGAGCTGCATTGAATTGAGCTATCTAGCAGAAATACTTAGCTAAAGTTTGAAGATGAAATACGTTAATCTGAGTTGCCTTTTGCAAAGTGAGCTGGTCTATTAGTTTCCTTATACTCTCTTCTAGTGTTTGGAGTGTTTTGGAGCTGACCCGAATCTCCTAAGGCCTCGTTTTGAATTATACTTCTGATATGTGCACGCCCAACCTTAGTTTCTGCCTATACCTTAAGTCACACAATTCAGATCAGGGAGTTGTGCTTAATCCTCTTTATTTACTCAATTCATGTGCTACATTCACTTGTTATCTCATATTATATACCTATAATGTTTATTTCCTTATATTACTATTGATAACTTAGTAATTAGTATTGAACCACAACTTTATCTAGATTATATTATGCATAATTAATATTCAACACATGTTAGTAACATCATACTTATTAGTTTAAGTTGTTTCTTTGCGGGTTATGTTAAACACAACTTAAGGAACTATTGGTCAGCTCCATTTTAGCTCAAATTCACCATTTAAACTCAAAACAAAGAATCATTGTTTGAGGCACTTACCACCTTCCGATGAGCACCAAAATGTACCAAATACTCCTAGGCAACTCAATGAAGTGGATGCTAACTTCGTTCCAGCTCATGAATCTAAAATGAGCTCAAAAACGACTAATGATGAATTTTAGTCCATATGGGATTCTGATTAGCTCCTACACACTCTTATGGATTAAGTAGAACATTATGGCCCTAAGGATCAATTCACTCAACTAGGGGGTTAGCCGTTCAGATCAAATCATCACTCAAAGTTGGTGAACTTTCAGCTAGCTAAATTAGCTAGCTGTCTCAGCTCAACCTTAGTTCATCCAGCTCATCTTAGCTCACCCTACAACCTTCAGCTCAACGATGGAAGGACATGTTCCCTCCCCAAGAGAAACAACCAACCAAACATGGAGGGAAACATGTATGAGCACCAAAAGAAAGAGATAGCACTCTTCATTGGGAAGATTCATGATGGTCCACTTTTTTGCCATTTTCGAGCAAGATACATGTATAAATGGGTTTTGGTGTCTTCATGAAAGTTATTCATCTATCCCTTATCTTTCCAAATCATGTTGAATCTCGTCAATCTGATATCGAAAACTCGAGATATGTCCAAATTACTGAAGATTGTGCAGGCTGGAATTTTAAACTGAAAAATTCCAACAACTCTTGGAAGGAGGCACCATTCAACCGAACGATTATGGAGGGAGACACCACCAATTGAACAGAAACCAAGGCAAATATATGACCACCTTTTCAAAGGGAAATTTACCTTGGCCACACCCTTTTATTTCCTATAAATAGGACTTGAATTTTCATTTGTAATGCAACTTTGAATCAGATTATTTATTTTGTGAGTTAATCTCTCAGTCTTGTTCTTTTAAAAACTTTATTGACTTATAAAATCATCTCTTTGATTTGTGGCGTCACCCTCTATCCTTTATACTTTAGATTTCTGGAAATACATTTCCAAAAGGTCTAAGTGCACCTACCACCCTCAGAGTTGCAACTAGATTGATTTTATGTTCCTATAACATAAGTTCAACCTTTGCCACTTTGAATACTATCATTCCAGCATCCCATAATCACCACACACCTTCCATTTCGTCCACCATTCTCCACCAGCCCTTAATATATCCTTCCATATCATTTCCTTCACCAAAACAACTTCCTTTTCATCTAAACAATACCCCACAGCATAACCTCTTCTTAAGTTCTTTAAGTACTGTAGGAGTGTTCCATGCATTTCCAAGCTATTATGAAGTTGGCTACTTGTGTTTGTAACATTGCCTTCCGTTTAGCTTCTTCTGAGCTGACACCGAGCTAATATTTACTCCTTGAGCTGTAGGTAAGTTCTATGAAGAAAACATAATAATGGAAATAATGATAATACTTAAAATAACTTAATATAAGTTTAAATCTAAGCTGAAACTTTAATGATGTGGTTACAAGAACTATTTATTTTTATAGCTTAAGTAATATAACTCTTAAGTAGCTTAAATAAAGTATATAAGAGTAATAAACACTAAGATAAGCAAGATAACCCCCATTTGATCCCATATGTGAAATGAAGTTTGAAAGCATGAGATAAATGAGCAGAAATGTGAATGCATTATTGTAGAAAGGCTTGGTTTTGTAAGTTGTGAACTCTTTCACCATTGTAGCCAGATCTTTGTGACATGATTAGATAAAAAAAATTAAAACTTACCAACACCAACCCTCACCTTTCCACTCCAAAGAAAATGCACTCACACTTGTGTTTCACTCGAGATAGGCTTTTCCCCTTAATGCATACTCTTTCCTTTTACCACTCTTGCTCACTTTTCTAAGTCCTTAAAGAACTTACTCAAGGCTCAACAAGTATTATATATGGTATTCAGCTAAAAAGAAGTGATTAGAAAAGGAAAAAATTATATAGAATTAAGGTAGGTTAACAAGATAATGAGAAGATAGCAATCTGAATTATATATTACCAAAAAAATAACAAATCCTCTTTTTTCACTCTTTTTCAGAATAAAGAAGAATATCCTTCCCTCTTTAACTTTTTTAATTCTGATTTTTTTCAATTTTTTGTCTTTTCTTACAAATTTTATGCGAGATGAATCGAACAACTTATTGAATTTTTGTAGCTCTGATATTAATTGATACGAATCCGATTGTGGAATATCCGAATTTGTATTTTTGATTGCTCGATCGTGATTCTAGTAAGTAACTGAAATTAGAAATAGGAATTTTGAAATGAAACTTACAAGCTGATATAGAGTTCATAGATAATATGATGAATAGAATGATGATAAGATGGTTGTTTTGTTTAGGATGAAGTATGGAAAATATGTATGTATGGATGATGGAAGTGAAAAAAATATAATTGATGGTGCAGTGTAAAAAACGGAGGAACCAACACTAAAAAGTGAAGATCTGTTCCTTAAGAGTTTAGAGTGTAGAAAAATGTCAAGGCAAATATGGAGACATATAGAGCTGTAGAAAAAGACAAGAAGATATTCTTTCAACTTTGTCCCAGCAAACTGCACAACAATACCAACAAAATACCCTTCAAAGAAGCATCTTTAAAAATAAAAGAGAAAATAAAATAAAAACCCAATCTAAATGTAAATGCACATGAAATGCAACTATATGTAATGTAAATGAACTTGAAATAAAACAAAACCTTAAGTAAAATGGTATAAAATATACGATTTTTAGAGCGTTAACAATGTGCATATGAGTTAATAAAAGAGGCACAGGGTGACATTACACTTTTAACTTGTCATGGAATTGACTGGATACTGTGTTTTAATAAATGGAAGCTATGACACGAGTAAAAGGTAGTGTGACAGGCTGACTCCCTTCATAGCAGTGCTTTGTTTAAAAAATGAAAAAACAAAAAGAAATATGTATATACTTATATTTGGGGAGTATTAAATTTGTGCTTAAATGAGAAAATATGCTTTGTTACGATAGTGAACTTTCTGTAGAATTTTTCTAAGTTAACTAAGCATAGATTGGATACACTCACGCACACACACACAATTGCAAATAACCTGATCCTAGAGTATCATTCTTGAAATTTCCACAAGTCTTATATGTTTATGCCATGACTTTTTTGAGGGTTGAAACTCTAACCATTTGCTTGTCTTTATCCTGAACATTGTCATGATATTTTTCTCTGCTAGCTGTTATCCATTGTTTGAGGACAAGCAACAACTTAAGTTTAGGGGTGTGATAACTCCGAAAAAAGTTTATGTTTAGAGCCTTCTCACTTAAGTTATTGACTGTCTTTAAGCACATATAGGATAATTTAGATGCATTTAAGATCATAACATTGCATTTAGTGGTGTAACGACCCTATTTTTAAATAATAAGTATAAAAAAGGGGTCACTAGTGAAAGAGTGAAAATTAAGATTTAATTTGAAAATTGGAATTAGGGATTGGGAAAAGGGAATTTTGAAAAATTAGAAATGATTTGAAAATTGGAATTGAAATTAGGTTAGAGATTTGAAAAAAGAATTTGGGGATTTTAGAAATTGGAAAAGGATTTCAAAAAAAGGTTGGAGTCTCCACCAGTCACTTTGGTAGATCGGACACGGAGAAACTAGAGATTCGTTAAATTGGGTTCGAGAGTCGATTACGATTTAAAAATGGTGTTAGCATTTAAAAACCGCCCAAAAATTGGCACCTTTATAAAATTAACCGCTTAATTAATTTTGGATTTTTCGGATTAAAGTGACATTTAAATTATGGTTTGTTTAAAGATTCAGATTCAATTTTATTTTTATTGTATCTTTATCCGAAGATAAAGCATACACCGCCACCAATACGTTGGAAGACGGACCCGTTACGACCGAATAAAGACATATTTAATTAAGTTCATTAATTAGCAAGGTGTGACGTAAACAAAATAAAAGATATAATTGTAAAGGCAACAAATATAAAGACAAAATAACATATGACACATGATAACAATTAAAGAGACATAATATAAATCAAGCAATATAATTTCATGAATAAGAGATACTAATAAGATATGAGACATGACACCATGATAAAATAACACAAAACATACATAAAGATTATCACTCATACAACCTAACAAAGCATATGAACTAAATCAATAACATGACATACATTTAAAGCATATAACAACATTAACAAAAATAAATAAATAAATGTCATGAGTAAAAATACATAAACACATAAGAAAATTACATAATACATGATAATATAGAGTAAAATAAATGAACCAACAAAGTAAACAAATAACATGTATAAATAAACAAAACAAAAAAACATATAATAAACAAATTTAAATAAAAGATACCAATAAAACATTCACATTTTCATTGAACCATAAGAATGGATTAAATAATAGATCAAAAGAAAAAGAAATATACTCAACTATGTTCGATTAATCAATCAATCCACGTGTTGAATGGTGTTGAAAAGCTTAACTCAAGTATTTATGTAGTTCGAACAAATGATAATGGTCGAAGATTTTTGGTTCCCGGTCAAAGAACAAGGTGGTTGGATTAATTCGGTGTAAGGGCAGTGAGGCTAAGATGAAAATTTTATGTGAGCAATATAGGATCGATGGATTAAAAAAAGCAAGGAAATTAAGATTGCGGCCGGGTCTTTGATTTTGGTGAAATGAATCCAAATTGCTGCTAAGGATTTTGAAAAAAAAATTGGTCCTTTAAGCAATTGAGGGTATCCGGCGAATAGCGACGGAAATTAGAAAAATAAACGGAAGAAATATACTGCGGCTAGGGTTATGAAAATATGGTTAGGTGCCTCTTTATTTTTAGGGTAAATGTTATATATATGGTTAGGGTAAAGAGTAACATATGGGAATAAAATAGGTTTAGGTTTTAATATATAAGGGTATCTATAATATGATGAAATGTGTTTTAGGTCTATCCCTTTAAAAATGAGAACCAATTAAAAACAAGACCTTGGGCACCAAGTAAGGATTTTTATTATATTTTTTAATTTTTAATTATAAAACTATATATAATAGGTCAAATTTATTTATGGTTTGGTCTTATAAAAGTGGGCTTTAATAAAAGGCTTTTATTTACATCATATACTTATATATATATATTTTGGATTTTTGGTTTTAATTAAGAGATAATAAGGATAATAATTATAATAAAGTAAGTGATAAAATTAGGGTAGGTTAAGGTGATTTGGCTATTAAGAAAGATGTGGACTGATTTATTTCGAGCATAAACCCGGATAAAATTAGTGATTACAAGTGGTTAGTTATGCCTTGGCATTTATGGTGCGATAATAGATGCTATTTTACGGGGAAGGTCATGTTTTGGCTGATGATGTGCATGTAAAGCAAAGCTGAGAGCAAGGGAGATTTGTCATGACATTTTCAAAAGGACAACAAAGGAAAAATGTCATGGCAAATATGGAGACATCAAGAGCTGTAGAAAAAGACAAGAAGATATTTTGCAAATGAGTGCTAGCTGGTGTTGTATGCGAGGCTGGCTGTAACCACCTTAGAGGGGACCACAGTCACCATGTCAGAAATGTCATCACGTGAATGGGGTGAAAAAGGAAATTTCCCTAAATCTTAAGGTTTTCGCCCCCACTTTATAAGGGATGGTGACCTAAGAGAAAGGTAACACCTTTGGAGCTATTTTCAAGGCACAAAGAGAGTAAAAAACGATGGATAAAGCTTCCACCTTTCTTTCCCAACCACCGGGTTCCTTATTAATTTTGAATTGGGTCCTTCATTTTATTTTAATCCTTATCCTAAAGTATTTTATTCTGCTGTTAGAATTATGTTTTTTAATTTTGTTTATATTATTATTATGATTATCATATGTTATTATAAAACACGTTAATATGCTTGTAATCTCGATGCAACCTCCATATGTTAATATTTACATCGTTATTTTAATTTTTTAGGTTTAGTTGTATATTATTATAATTTAATATTTTGTTTCAATGTAATTATTTTTATAATGCATTAGATTTAATTTTTCCGACATATTCTATTGAGAGTAACATTTCGATTTTCGGGTGTTATCTTCTTTGAATTGCTGTGGGTATTAGGATTAAATATGTATTTTAAAAATTAAAAATTAAATTAATTTAAATTTTATATTTTCTTAAATAATTATGATGTGAACCTTTAAGTATCAATTTCTGGGCGTTATGGGGTTCTTATCCTGCAAAAAAAGGTATTTAGGGTTATCATTAGGGTGTATTATTTTTAATTGTTATTGTGTTAATTTAGGGATTGATTTTTAATTTAGGAAATAGGGTATCGGGTTTATGGGTTTGTTGGGCTTGTATAGTTAATTAGGTTATATATGAGTTGAATAAAATGAGTTACTACACTAAGTATATATAATAAAGTTCAATAACTCCTACATTTTTTTTTTACAATTGTCCACGACGATTCTTCATATTTTGAAACCGTTGAATGATTTTTTTTCTTGTCGATGCTATTAAAAATATCTTTCTCAACATATGTAACCAAACAATCATTCATCTATTAATTTTCAATTTGATTTCTCAAACGATTCTTCACAATCATCATTGTAGAAAAAAATTCTTTCCACACTTTCCATAACAACGAGCAAAATCAATGCAAGCTTAATCAAACGATATACCAACGGATAAACAATGTTCTTCTTTGTATCAACCATCTTCTTAGTAAGGTCTTGAATCACCTTTAAATTTGAGAACTCTTCGTTTGAACACATGTCATATATATATATATATATATATATATATATATAATTGGCTATCAAGTGTTAGAAGTTCAATAGTAGAAAAATCGGAGAAATAAATTTCACTCAAACGAATTAACTTTTTTTATCAAAAGATACAAAATTTTCATTCGAGCATAAGCAAGATACACATAATAATAATTCCGTGTTTTCTTCACTAAAACAGTTATTAAGCTCTTGAAATTACATATCTATAACAGTATAAAGTAACTCAATGCGATAATGGTGCATATTTGTTACTTTGTCAGCTTTTCTCTATGACCTTTTTTTTACTAATAAATGCATCATCCATGCCAGGAAAATCAATCTCATGTTTTTGATAAAATGATGATACAACTAACAGAAATGAAGTTCATCCATCTTCGCAGAGTTTTTGTAATTATTCTTTTGAAATTCTTACCAAAGACATGACATTAATAATATCTTGATCTTTTTTTCAAAGTATTTCTGATAACTCATTTGTAATTCTCAATATAAGTTTCATTAAATGCAAGGAAAAAACAAATTCAAATGATTGTATAAAATCTAACAAAGTATTAACTTCTGCCTTTTGTTCGGATCATAACCCATCATCAATAATAATTTTAAGAACATCAACTAACGAAGGAAACATGATAATTATGCTCAGATGCGTACCATAATGTGATCTCCAATGAGTATCTCCTGGTCGAACAAGAGTTTTCACTTGATTTAATCCTCATCCTGAACAAATTTCAAAATCAGTCAAGGTATTTTGAACTTGAGAAAATTGTAATTCACGAAGCTTGTCATGTCATTTGCAAGAGCCAAAAACAATATTTATCAAGGAAGTTATCAAATTAAAGAGATATAATCTGAATATGATTTTTTTTACTACAACCAATGCCAATTGAAGTTGATGTGCAAAACAGTGAATGTAGAAAGCTGACGGATTTTGTCTTAAAATAAAAAATTTCAAATCATTAAACTCCCTATTCATGTTATTAGCACCATCATAACTTTACCCTCGTATTCTTGATGTGCTTAATCCAAATTTAACCAAAAATGTATCAATTTCTACTTTAAGTGATAATGCAATAATGTCTCCAATATAAAAAATTCCTAAAGTTTTTTCTAAAACACATCTCTCTTCATTTATATATCGCAACATAACTCTCATTTGTTCTTTATTTGATACATCACGCGACTCATCTACTAGTAAAGCAAATATTTTCAACTATGAAATTTGTTGTTTCTATTGCAGCAATATGTGTAATGTCCTTTTGAATATCTAGAGAAGTTAAATGATGATTTTCTGGAGCATTTTCTAAAATAATGTTTCTCACAATTTTATTATGGTCACCAATTAACTTGAGAAGATCAAGAAAGTTACCTTGATTGATGGAACCAACAGGTTCATCATGTCCTCAAAATGTTAGACCTTGTTTCAAAAAAATTGAACACAATCAATAGAAACAATTAATCTAGTTCGATATTTATTATGAACTTTATCGGATTGTCGTAAGAAAGCTGTATCAATATGTTGTCTTTGCTTCATCAAGTTTTCACACTCTCTCACACTTCATTGGATTTGTAGCTCCAACATATAATTCTAATCTATTTTTCTTGTTCCAATTTCAATGCAGTAAAAATTCTTAACGTGATGTTTTGGCTGTTTCCAAATATTATGTGCATGGTCTTTGTTCACCATTGAATGGGGAGCGAAGCTTTTTTATCATCTTCATCTATACAAGTCCGCATGAGTACTTTCGCCGATTACTTTGAGATCAATTGACTGCTTTAGAACCGGAGAGGGGATGGTCGTGGGTTTTGGGTGGTGATTTAAATGTTATTGCAAGGCCTGTTGAACGACAAGGGGGTCCAAAATCGTGTAGGTGTGTGTTCGTGTTTCTGTGGCTTTTTAAGTCCGACTAGTTTACTGGATATGGGTTTTAGTGGACCTAAATTTACTTGGCAAAGAGACGACCTTTCTCAAAGGCTTGATCGTTGTTTGTGTAACATAATGTGGTATGATATTTTCCTTCAACTGAAGTGATACACCTCCAAAAAAACAGGTTCTGATCATAGACCTTTGTTACTCTAGACTAAGGGTTGTACACCTCAACAGCAGAATCGACCATTTCGTTATCTGGTAGCTATGACCACCCTGATTTTATGAATTTTCTTAAAGACTCATGGAAGGATAATAAATCACTTTATGAAAATATTGTTGACTTTCAAGTCAAGGGTCAGAAATGGAATTGGGAGATTTTTTGACATATTAGAAGGCGGAAGAATAATCTTTTGGCACGGATTCGTGGAATTGAAAAGGCTTTGGATAATTATTATGATCCACGTCTCTTGGACTTAGAATCAAGATGGAAAGATGAATTATCGGTGGTCCTAGCGCAAAAAGAAAGTTTATGGCATCAGAAAGCTAGATCAAATTGGATTGAAAAAGGGGACAAGAATACCTCCTATTTTCACACGTCAGTCATGATTAGGAGGCGACAAAACCAAATACATAGACTTAAATTGCCAAATAGTTCATGGTGTTATGACGTAGAAATTTTACAACAGCATGCGATTAATTATTTTAAAGGCATTTTTTCAAGTGAGTCGCACACTCTGGATTCTTTAAGTGGTGCTTCTAACTTCCATCATTAGGATACTGGTGAACTACGCTCTCTTTTATCTGAGGTTACTAAGGAGGAGGTTTGTGACATTATCTTTAGAATGAAATCTCTTAAAGCTCCGGGTGACGATGGTATTCATGTAGCTTTCTAGCAGAGGAATTGGGAGATTGTAGGGGATTCGGTCTTCAATTTTGTTCATACGTTTTTCATGGAAGGAACTTTAGAAGAATGGGTTAACAAAACTCTTTTGGTGCTAATTCCGATGGTTGATCATCCAGAATTTATTACCCAGTTTCGACCTATCAGTTTATGTTTTGTACAAGATTATCTCTAAGCTGTTGGTGAACCGATTGAAACATTTTTTGCCTAAATGGATTGATTGTTCTCAAGCTAGTTTTGTTCCCAGACGTCAGATAACTAATAATATTATTTTAGCACAGGAAGTTATGCACTCAATGTCCTGTAAAACTGGTTGGAAGTCATGGATGACAATCAAAGTTGACTTAGAAAAAGCTTATGATAGACTTGAATGAGACTTTATAGAAGAAACTTTATTTCTTGCAGGACTTCCAGCGAGATTTATCAATTTAATCTTGGTTTGTATTCATTCTGTGACTACTAGAATTCTTTGGAATGGACATCTTATTGAGGAGTTTCGATCAACTAGGGGAATTCGACAAGGTGACCTATCTCTCCCTATATTTTTGTTTTATGTATGGAATGATTATCGCAGGTTATCTACCAAAAAGTGGAAATAGGTGAATGAAGCCAAATAAAACTTGCTAGGATAGCCCCAGGCTTGTCACATCTGTTTTTTGTTGATGATCTTATTCTTTTTGCGGAAGCTACTATGAATTAGTTGTCAGTTATAAAGGATGTGATGAAATATTTCTGTGGTATTTCTGGTCATCGGGTTAGCATTACAAAGACTCAAATTTACTTTTCTAAAAACTGCCCCAATAATCTTCATTTGGATATTGCTAATTGTTTTGGTTTTGAACTGGTTGATGACTTGGGAAAATATCTTGGTGTTCCTTTGCTGCATAAGAGAGTTACAAAAGAAACTTTTTCTTATCTGTTTGATCGTATGCGTAATAGATTGAATTGTTGGAAAACTAAAACTTTATCTCTTGCAGGGCGAATTACCCTTGAAAAAGTTCTTCTACAGGCAATTCCTACTTATATTATGCAGTCTACATGGATTCCAAAAGGGGTTTGCGATGATTTGGAGAAGATGATTCGTACCTTTGTTTGGGATGATCAGAATGATAAAAAAATACATCTTATAGATTGGGAGACTATGAAAAAACCGATTGATGAGGGTGGTTTAGGTTTTAAAATTTTGTATCAACAGAACAAAGCCTGCATGATGAAAATTGGATATCAATTGATTATGGATAGTGATAAGCTTTGAGTTCGTGTGATGAAAGCGACGTATGGTTGGGATGAAACTCTTCCTCTTGATCTGCAAAGGATGAAATGCTCTCGCCTTTGGAATGGGTTAAGAGAGATATGGGAAGATATGAAAGAAAGCATTTGTTGGCATATCCGGGATGGTCGACACACAGATTTATGGTATGATCATTGGTTGGATGCTAAAGGTCGTTTAATTACGTTGATAAGTGCTCAACTCATTGTCACTTTTTACACCTTTTATGGGCATTAATCACCGAATTTACACCCACTCGGGCCAATGCATGTACTTAATGTGATATATTTAGAAGTTATGCTCATAGAGATAATATTTACAGAAAAGACAAGTTTTACTACAATTTTATATCTGTGCAGGAGAAACAAGTGCCGCGGCAGCAACATGGACGAGGCAAGACCTGATGCCGAGGCAGCAACTGAAAGCCAGAGAGCAATACTATAAGCGATCGAAAGAGAAAAATCCAAGGGACATTTCTGGACATAAAGCACATGGATCGGAGCTGGTTAGCATGAGGAAAAGCCCAAGACAAGGCCACGCGGGAAAGCCTCTTAGTTGAATTAAACTTGGAAATATTTTATTTATGTACATGAATTGTTCCCTACTCCAAGTTATATTCTACTTAGGAAAGGTTTGCCCTAGGTCAAGCCTATATAAGACCTAGCCGTCCAATGTATTAGGTGAAGGTTGTTTAGTATTTGTGAGAGGAGATTGTAATTTTGTCTTTGTTTCAATACAATAAAACTATCAAGTTTGCTTATCCTTTGTCATTCTTTGTTCTTGCATTCAAGCTCGGGAGAGAAGTTTGTGAGTAATCAATTTATCTAGACTCAGGAGAGTTAGATTCACGAAAAGGGTAAGTACGGTGTTTCAATCGCGAAATACTAACTCGGCCTAGGGATAGGTTAAGAGTTTCAGTGGCTAAAAGAAGTGTGAGATTGGTTGGTGAGTATAATTGATTCACGCCGGGAGGTATCATCAAGGACTGGTCATCAACAGTACTTCGACTTAGGGATAAGCGGAGTCATTCAAGGACACTTTGCCGAACTTTGGTAAAGTCCAACCACGAGCAAGGGATTGCCGCGGCGGACAGTATCGTCGCTGCCAAGGCAGTAATCTGCAGTGTTGCCGAGGCAGTGATGTACAATTGCATTGGGCAGAGACAAGTCAATCAAATCCACAATACAACGCAACTGGATCCTAACCTCTCTCTCTATTAATCAAATCTCATTCTTTTACTTAGTTGTTTTATTTCAATATATTTAGTTTCATCCAACCTCAAATTACTTGTGTTTTTATTTTATTTCTTTTTACAGAACAAGAAGACGAAGAAGACATATTAAGTATAACAATCCCTATGGAGACGATAATCCGATAAATGCTTATCACTTATTACTTGCGATGTGTCCACTTGCACTAAATGCGCACTTTTGACATGCGACAAGTTTTTGGCGCCGTTGCCGGGGATTGGCAACTAAATTTTATTTTCTTTATTTTCTTGTTTCTTCTTTTTATTTTTATTTTACCTTTGTTTTTCTTGGTGTATGACCAAGGCCAACCCTACCAACCCTTTGTACGAGTTAGACCCAAAGATCGAACGAACAAGGCAAAGGTTGAGGAGACAAATCCAAGAAGCTATGGCAGATCACCCGGCAGGACAAAACTTACCTGCCGGCAATAAAGGTCTTCCGCCGCCACCAGGGCCGCGGCAGCTCACTGTCAGAGACTTCCTGGAAGAGGATTTAAATGGATTAAACCCAGGAATCGTTACACCGGAAATATAAGCAGCCCACTTTGAACTGAAACCTGTCATGTTCAATATGCTCAACACTATTGGACAGTTTGGTGGGTCTGTGACTGAAGATGCAAGGCAGCACCTCGTCTTTCATGGAGATATGCAATTCCTTCAAAATCCAAGGAGTCCATGAAGATGTCTTGATATTGAAGCTATTCCCCTATTCACTGAGGGATGGGGCGAAAGCCTGGTTAAATAGCATTCCAGCAGGATCTATTGGATCATGGAGTGAACTCTGTCGTGATTTTATTACACGCTTTAATCCTACAAATTTATATGATAGAATTCGTAATGAAATCACTTCTTTTCGACAGGTAGATGACGAACCGATGTACGAGGCATGAGAGCGATACAGGGAGTTACTGCACAAGTGTCCGTTGCATGGATTTCCCCTATGGACACAAGCGACCATGTTCTTTAATGCAACGAATGCCCCGACAAGGATGATGTTAGATGCCTCGGCAAACGGAGCACTCCTTGATAAAGCACCTGAGGAAGCTATTGAGATACTAAACAAACTTGCAAAGAACGATTTTCAATTCCCTACATCTAGGCGAGGAGTAAGACGCCAAGCCACAATGAATGAGTTAGACACATCAAATTCAGTGGCAGCACAATTGGCCTCTCTTACAAAGATGGTGCAAAATTTACAACCACAACAAAATACCCGTGAGGTTAAGGTGATTGATTCTTTTTGTGATTTATGTGGAGGTAACCACAATTCCTCTGATTGTATGAATCAAGAAACTGGTATGTATGTTGAAAACTATAATCGAACCAATATGATGTCCAACACATACAATCCCTCATGGATGAGGCATCCAAATCTATCATGGAGCAACCCTAACAATGCCTTAAACCCAACCACCCAACCCTCAGGATTCCAGCAACCAATGCAACATCTGCCGCAGCAACAGGTCCAACAGCCAATGTCGCAGCAGTAGATGCAGCAGCAATCGGTAAGTTCGTTGGAGAACACTCTCAAAGCCTTTATGATGAAAACATAATCATACATGGCAGAGAACAATAATTTCATCTAAAGGACAGATGCTTTCATGAGTAGTACTGAGATGAGGTTGTAGAATCATGAAGCGGCTATTAAAACTTTAGAAACACAGGTTGGGTAGTTTGCTCAAGATATAAACACTAGACCACAAGGAGGACTACCTAGCAATACTGAAGTTGCTAAGGTAATGAGCCATGAACAATGTAAAACAACCACTACTAGAAGTGGTCTACAGCTGAAGGAAAAGATTTCAGCAAGCCAAATTCCATCAGCAGACCCAGCAAAAGAGGAGGCTGAGCAAACTGATCTTGATAACACTGCCCCGACAGAAAGCACTACAGCTCCTAAACAGTCTGCCGAGACAGCAACAATCCCAGTGGTGCCAGGTATTAAATTCCAAAGTAAAGAAACCTTGGACGAGATGAGACCACCACCACCTTTCCCACAAAGATTGAAAAAGTAAAAACAAGACCAGCAATTCAATAAATTCCTTGATATTTTAAAGCAAGTCCACATTAACATACCATTCGTAGAGGTAATTTAACAAATGCCTAATTATGCCAAGTTCTTAAAAGACATTGTGTCTAAGAGAAAACGACTACGTGAGTTCGAAACTGTGGTTGCTACCGAGGGATGCATGGCAATGCTACACAATCGCATGCCACTAAAATTGAAGGATCCTGGATGCTTTATCATACCTTGTGCGATAGGTAAAAACTATGAAGGTAAGGCCCTATGCGACCTTGGAGCAAGTATCAATCTAATGCCCAAATCTGTCTTCCAAAAGCTTGGAATAGGAAGGGCAAAACCTACAACAGTTATGCTCCAACTTGCGGATCGATCATATGTGCAACCCGAAGGCAAAATTGAGGACATACTGGTAAGATTTGACAAATTTATTTTTCCTGCTGATTTTCTTGTCCTTGATTGTGAAGCAGATGATAATGCACCGATCATCTTGGGGAGACCTTTCCTTGCAACTGGACGCACCTTAATTGATGTGGAAAAAGGAGAACTGACAATGAGGGTTAATGAACAACAAGTCAAACTCAATGCATTCCACAAATTAAAAAAATATGATGATCCAGAAGAGTGCAAAGCCATCCACACAGTAGACACCAAAATATTCTGCCTTGGCAGCATGCTCGGCAGGCTATTTGGCAAAAAGATCAAGCTCAAATCGGATGGACACACAACAAAAGGGAGTGGCCAACATCTGGTTTATAATCCTGGCCAACAGGAGAGAATCATATTGAGAGATGCATTTGCATGCACTCCACCAGTAACATGATCTCTTCCCTTTTCTTTTTATATTATTATATTAGGATTAGTTTAGTTTATAGTTATTTTTCTAATTGGTGTTTTTGCTTTACGTATTTTTCTTGTTTGCGTTTAATTTTTATTTAGGATAATAAGCAAGAATACAGGAGAAATAGTTCACAGCAGGAATTCTGCCGAGGCAGAAAACAGTGTCAGAGCCACAGCAGTTTCAACGGGCAGAACAGTGTAACGGCTAGTCTGCCGAGATTCTTGCCACGGCAGATAAGGAAACAACAGTAAAGAATAACGGCTATAAAACGGCTAGTGGATTCAAAAGGTCACAAGGTCGAGGCCTATATAAGCAACCCTCTCCTCTTGAACTATTCACTCTGGGTTTCTTATTTTCTTTAGAATACTCAACAATCTTGCTCTCACAATACTCTCTGCCTAACCTTGTTAACATTCTCAGAATTCTTCCAAGAAAATCTCCAAGAACTCAATCTCTCAAAATCTTTATGGCCACCTACAAGCGCTTTGCCCCAGCCAATGTTGAAGACCGCTTCAACAGGTCTTTCATTGCCCGGCAGTTGTGGGAGGAACAAGGGTTCCAACACTCGGATGACAAAAATTATGGCATCGAACACTATCTATTCGACAGGATCAAGTACCAAGATTGGGAAATCTTTTGCCTCTAACCTGCCCAGGCAAACGCTACCATCGTGCGGGAATTCTATGCGCACGGGCCCAGCAAAGATTCCCTCTTTGTCCACTACCGAGGCAGACCTGTCCAGCTAGATGCCGAGACCATCAACCAATTCTACGGCCTCACTCCGGACCATGATGTTCACACTGAATTCATGGAGGATATCACTGTCGAGGATTACGAGTTGATTAAAGACGACCTTTGCTACACGAATACTCCATAGGAAACTGGTGCCCATAGAGGATCAGTAGCAAGGCAGAGCCTAAAGACCGAGGCTAAACTTTGGAACACCTTTGTCAAGCGACGCCTAATTCCCACATCCCACAACATCATGGTGGACCGAAAGCGATTGGTGTTCATTCAATCAATCATCAACAAAAGGAGCATCAATGTTGGAGAGATCATCCTACGCAAAATTTACGAATGCGGTAAGAAGGATAGAGGACCATTATATTTCCCTTGTTTGATCACTGGTTTGTGTGTTATCGCAGGTGCACCAATAGAAGACACGGACGAATACACTCCCCAAAGGCGTGGATGGACCAGAGACTTTTGCGAAAAAGTTATGCAAATCACGCAGGCCAAACCAGTCCAAGCAACGCCTCAGTAATTCACTGTGGATACTGCTGTCGGGGTCCAGTACACGACAGACGTGCCAGACACTGCCCATACCTCTACCGCAACAGACTCGTACCAGGAGATACTGCAAAGGATGGCAGCGATGGATCTTAGGCAACAGAGATACATGGAGTATCAAAGAGACTTTAACGGCACATTAGCCCAAATGATGCTCCATGCCTTTCCAGACCAAGGCACAGTTTCCAGAATTTCCTAGCAATATGTTTGTCACAGACGCCCCTTATACCGAGACTACACCAGCTCTAGGAGGACCGAGACCGTTCTTCCACGCGGGCCCTCAACCACAGTTTCATGCTACCGGCCCATCTAGGGCAGCATCATCTACCGCAGCAGCATCTGCCAGTAGAAGACCATCAAAGCGAAGGGCAGTCTTCAGCACTCCACCACGATCCCCAATCATCATGGGCAGTCTATCAGTTGAGATAGATGCTTATGTACACCAAAGCTCAACCGCTGCCGGACCGAGTACACACCATACCGGGGCAGCCATAGCATGACAGGTGGAACAGACATCATGATCACCGAGGAGATTATCGACGTGGAAGAAGGAGAAGAAGTGGATGCTCCAATGCAACGGACACCACCAACAAGAGTCCAACCGCCCCGGCAAGCAAAATCTCAGCCATCGCCCTCACCAAGAACGAAACAATCAACAGCAAGACCACGGAGAAAAATTGTTACAAGCAGCTCTTCGGAGTCTCTTTAAATTTTTCATAAATTCAATATTATTTGTTGTCGGTTTCTTTATATGCTGCTTATTTTTTTCATATTTTTTGTTGCCCGCTATTTTCTTCTAATTTAAAGCATTGAGGACAATGCTTGGTTCGAGTTTGGGGGTGCAGATCCACTGCCGAGGCAGCAATCTACTGCCGAGGCCATGCCAAGAAAAGAGAGTATTTAAGTGATTTTTTTTAAAAAAATTTTATGCTCCCCGCCTTACTTGAACCAATTGCCTATACTTTTGCAATGCTTATCATCAGTATTGCCTTAGTTTATTCTTTAAGGCTATATAAATCTTTCTCCTTACCATGATTAGGTCCTGTTAAGAAGGTTTAACCTTAGGATACTTAAGGATGAAAACTTAGAAACCTACTATAGGATAAAATTTAAACACTTTTGGGACTTGTTGGATTATAGGAATTCTTTTAATGAACTTAAGTGATAAAGACTTAGATTTTTGGGAAAGTAACTAGAGGTGCCTATCACCGGCTCTAGGAAGTACTCTTCTTCATGCTAGAGGTGCCCGAAATTGGCTCTAGTATGCTATAAGGAATATCAAAACGAAAGAAGGAATTAGTGAAGGGAAAAACACAATCCTTGAGGTGCCCGAAATTGGCTCAAGAATTGTTTGTTTAGAAAAGAAGAGAACACTTAACCCAATTCTCCTTGTCTTGAACTTAGAGTTTATCTAAGAAAGCCTTTAATCAAACTTATCCACAAAAACGCACACACTCACCAATTCTTATAGTTTATTTCTAGGTAAACCCTTGGGTAGCCGAAAGGTTAAGTCTAAAAGAATAAGCATAGTTATGGTGGGTAGAACAGATGGAAACATAAGACCAAGAGAGAGTAGAGTTTGGCAAATTGATGGTTTGCATTGCTTGAGAACAAGCAATAGTTCGAGTTTGGGGTGTGATAAGTGCTCAACTCACTATCATTTTTTACACCTTTTATGGGCATTAATCACCGAATTTACACCCACTCGGACCGATGCATGTACTTAATGTGATATATTTAGAAGTTATGCTCATAGAGATAATATTTACAGAAAATGCAAGTTTTACTGTAATTTTATATCTGTGCAGGAGAAACAAGTGTCGCGGCAGCAACATGGTCGAGGAAGCAGTAGAAAGCCAGAGAGCAATACTGTAGACGATCGAAAGAGAAAAATCCAAGGGACGTTTCTGGACATAAAGCACATGGATCGGAGCTGGTTAGCATGAGGAAAAGCCCAAGACAAGGCCACGCGGGAAAACCTCTTAGTTGAATTAAACTTGGAAATATTTTATTATGTACATGACTTGTTCCCTACTCCAAGTTATATTCTACTTAGGAAAGGTTTGCCCTAGGTCAAGCCTATATAAGACCTAGCCGTCCAATGTATTAGGGATATACCTAGAGAGAGAGACGATTCATAGAGTTTACCCTAAGACACATTGTTTTCTTTCTCTCAAATTATGTTCTAAGCTTTCTTAGGGTTTAGGTGAAGGTTGTTTAGTATTTGTGAGAGGAGATTGTACTTTGTCTTTGTTTCAATGCAATTAAACTATCAAGTTTGCTTATCCTTTGCCATTCTTTGTTCTTGCATTCAAGCTCAGGAGAGAAGCTTGTGAGTAATCCATTTATCTAGACTCGGGAGAGTTATATTCACGAAAGGGGTAAGTACAGTGTTTCAATCGCGAAATACTAACTCGGCCTAGGGATAGGTTAAGAGTTTCAGCGGCTAAAAGAAGTGTGAGATTGGTTGGTGAGTATAATTGATTCACACCGAGAGGTATCATCAAGGACTGGTCATCAACAGTACTTCGACTTAGGATAAGCGGAGTCATTCAAGGACACTTTGCCGAACTTTGGTAAAGTCCAACCATGAGCAAGGGATTGCTACGGCGGACAGTATCGTCGCTGCCAAGGCAGTAATCTGCAGTGCTGCCGAGGTAGTGATGTACAATTGTATTGGGCAGAGACAAGTCAATCAAATCCATAATACAAAGCAACTGGATCCTAACCTCTCTCTCTATTAATCAAATCTCATTCTTTTACTTAGTTGTTTTATTTCAATATATTTAGTTTCATCCAACCCCAAATTACTTGTGTTTTTATTTTATTTCTTTTTACAGAACAAGAAGACGAAGAAGACATATTAAGTATACCAATCCCTGTAGAGACGATAATCCGATAAATACTTATCACTTATTACTTGCAATGTGTCCACTTGCACTAAACGCGCACTTTTGACACGCGACATACGTAATATACAATGGATGACCCACCTTTACCACAATCGGTTTGCGATATGATTAATGAGAATGGAGATTGGAATTGGAATCTTTTATATAGGTATTTGTCGGATGTTGTTCTTCAGAAGTTGGCTGCAGTCAAACCACCTCAATCTAGATTAGGTTACGATAAACCGGGATGGCGTTAGGAGGTCAATCGTAACTTCTCTACTAAGTCAGCATATTCATCTTTGGGTCAAACCTCTACAGGAATTCGATCGTTCGATTGGAAAAAAGTTTGGAGTTTATTTTTACCGCAAAGGATAAAAAAATTTCTTTGGCTTGTTATACACCAACGATTTTTTACCAATGCTGAGCGTTATAGACGGCACATAATTACATCCGATGTTTGCACTTTGTGTTTTAATGGTGTGGAATCTGTGGATCATATCCTTCGTCATTGTAATGCGACTAAAAGATTATGGTGTTGCTTTATTAAATCTGATGCTCTTAGAGATTTTCTTTCTTTACCGTTCGAGGAATGACTAAAAATTAATCTATTTCAATATGGTTTATTTGTTAGGGACAATAATAATTGTCCCACTTTTTTTGCGGTTTCATGTTGGTTGTTGTGGAAACATCTTGATCCTAATTATTGTCAAAGGGAAGATCTCGGGAGGTATTGTGTCCGATTATCGGAGGAGGTTGTTAAAGCGTTTGAAGATCATCGTATTCTTGAATGAATTTCTCCTAATGTAATTATGTGTTGGCAAGTTCCACAGGTTGGATGGATTAAGATTAATTCGGTTGGGACTATGAATATAGAAACTGGAATGGCTGCTGCAGGAGTTGTTTTTCGTGATGATCATAGTATTTGGTCTTTTGGATTTTCTCGCAGTCTTGGTTGTTGTTTGGTGTTACATGTTGAGCTTTAGCCGTTCATGATACATTATCATTTGGCTAGAGATTAGGTTACCGTTTGGTAGAACTTGAAACTGGCAATCTTGAGGTATCAAAAATTTTACTTGATGCTTCACCTACTCTTAATGATAATGCGATTGTTTCATCTATCAAAGATCTTCTTCAACAAGATTAGCAGGTAAAAGTCCAATATATACGAAGGGAGATGAATATTGTGGTAGATCGCCTCGCTGCTATTACTCGTGATGGTCCTATTGGAACTATTTTTTTTAATTCACCACCACCTTCTTTGGTGTCTCTTGTTCAAGATGAGGCAAGGTCGACTTTAGAATGGAAGTCTTATCATGCAAATAGTCAGAATGGTTATTCTTCTTCATTGTATTAGTTGTGATGAGGTTGTTTATTTACCGTAATGGTTATTTCTTGTTAGTTTGTTCATGTATGTAATGCTATTGTGGGTACTCTTTTCCTCTATTTAGGATTAGAGAGGTTTTTAACGAGGCTCATAATAGCATCTCTCATTTTTATCAAAAAAATAAAAAAAAAAACTTTGATTGTAAAAACATAAAATGACATCTAGTATTTTAATTAAAAAAAATCATAATTTATCTAGATATAAATGACATATTAACTCACATTGTTATGGTTATTGGTTAAATATTTACAATACATAACTCACATTCTAAAAAAACGGTTAACTTTGATTTTAAATTTCAAAAGTCATATGCAACTAGTGAATTTACACTTAAATTCTATAATTAATCCACAATAACTCACTCTAATTTCCTTAAAAATAGAATATTTTAAATTTAAAGATAATAAATAAATTTAATTAACTTAATATATTTACCTTGAGTCTTAAAAACAAAGATTTGAACTTGTTTGTTTCTTCACACAAATGCCTTAAATTGTGAGCTTAAAATAATAATTGATTGGTAGAAAATTTGAAGAATTTATAAAGATAAAATATTAGAAGATATAGTTGTGGAGATTTTGAATTGGGATTTTAGAAAGTAAAATATAGAAGAAGATTGGTCATGTGGGTCAATTTTTAAGTGAGTTTTTAATTTTTTATTATTTTTTAAAGGGTGTCAATATTTTTAAGGGGTGTCATTTTAAAAATGTATATAATTTTTTAAAGGTAAAAGAATTTTTTCAACCATCTTTGGGTGTCAATTGACCCCTCAGCCACAAGTATGGCTCCGATTATGATATTAGTAGATTAGTAAGACAATAATAATTATTGTAAGGATAATTTATTTTTTATTCAGTTTTTTAATTGAAGTTTGAGTTGTTATTTTAATTTGTTTTAAATTGGATTGTAATATTTGTTGATATTTATTATGCTATTAATTTAAATATATTTGTTTGATGAAAAATAATTTTATTTAAAGATATTTGTTTGAGTTGTTACTTTAAAAATAATTGAATTTGGATTTTTGGATTTGAATTTTAATTTAAATATAAATTTATAATTTTATTAATGAAAGCCAAACTTAAATTCATTGATGAATTTCTTTAATTTATATATCATTAATTTTGTATCATTAGACACAAATTAATGATTGTACCATATAATTCATTTACTCAATATTGTCATTGAAAAACACATGCTTAACATTCATCTTATGTAGCTCAACATTAAAAGCAACAAGTGTCATGATTATTTTAAAAAAGTTTTTCTGTAAAATTTGAGAGAAAGGCTCCACAAAATCAATGTCTTCTATTAGAGTATATCCTTTAGATACAAGACATACTTTATACTTGTCCACATTATCATTTACATCCCTCTTGGTTTTAAATATTCATTTACAACCAATTGGTTTGCACCTTATGTTAATGAGACAAGTTCCTAAACTTTATGTCCTACATAAAATTATACTCTATTCGAATGACATCAATCCATTTTTGAGAGTTAGAATTTTTATGGTTTGATAAAAAAAATCCAATCAAGTAATTATTTTTTTATCATTTCATTATTATCCTTATTTTCTTGAAAAAATAGTAAATAATAATCTTGAATAGTATTTCTCTTTCCTCTCATGAATATCTTTAAAGACACTTTTTTAAAGTTATTGAGTTTGTTCTTCTGAAAACAATTACCTTATCTTGAATTAGAGTTGTTCAATATTGTTTTGTTGATGTATTTAATTCACTTCTTGATTAATGATAGGTGTGAAAACCTAAACATTATCAAAAGTGATAGTAAGAATTAAATTATAATCTAATTCCTCTTTAACAACAATTACCTTATTTCTCCCTTCAAGCTCAACATCTTAAAAAATTATAAATCTCTCATTAAAATAACCTTAATTGTGGGATCATAGAATTTATAGCCCATGGATCACTCAAAATAACTTAAGTAGTTGCTCACTTTTGAAGTTTAATTTCTTCTCATGTGTCCTAAGTTATACAAAAGAATCAATACTTTATAATTTCTTATTGTTTCTTTTGAGTAGGACCCTTAACAATTTTATTTAATATATTTTTTTATTGCTTTGATTCTTAGAAACACTAACTAAATGAGCACTAAATGAATAAGTATTTTTACAATTATAATAATACTTCATCTTTTCTTCCTTTTTAACACAATGAGAAATATGCTTATTTGAAAGCCTATTTCTCCTTTTTAATATTTGTAACTAGTTTAAATTAATTAAACTATATAGGAAGTGATAACAAAACCATAAGAACAAACAATTATTAGAAAGTTTGATCTTATGTGCCTTAAATTTTAAAGCAATATAATATACTCCCTCACATTTCCTTGATCCTTATACTTCATAAACATTAAATAAGTCAAAAGCGATGTCATATTAGCCTTAAATTTTTGTAGTAAAATATTTCTCAATTTTATCAAAAAGCCCTTAGTATGAATAATTTATTTAGATTTGTGCTCCAAAAAATTTATAAATATTATACTTTATGATCATTAGACTCCTGCAATTTGAACAAACTCACCTCTCAAAATTCTATTTATGGATGCTTACTGTCATGAGAGATGTAAGCTATTATTTTCTTAGTGCAAGGTCCATGTTCATACAATCAAATACTACATGTAAGTACCTTTTCTATTCCTTGAAATTAGTTTCATTAAACATGAGTGTAGAATGTATTCAACAGATATTATGAAAGTAAAGATAAATTACCTAAATATAAAACAAAAATAAGTAAATAAACAAGCTCACATAAATATACACAGGTAAACAATAAATTCAAAATAATGACTAGTTCCCCTCAAGATATCAAGCACAACATTAATATCAAGTCTTTGGACAATAATCTTAACTATAAGTTGTAATCTTGTTGTAACAATCAAATATTGACAATAAATTATGTTAAACAATAGATTAATCTTTGGATTAACGTATTGTTCACATAAAATGCTTTATAATTGTCACACATTTATTGTCATATTTGTCGTTTTAATTCGGTCAAATATTAAATTTTCTTTGGGCCATTTAATAAACGCATGAATTACAAAAACTCATAATTATCTTAATATTTAAATAAACTAATCTACACAAAATCGATCACTTTTATAACATAATATTTCAATTAATCTATTAAAATATTAGAAATACGTAACCAACATATGAATTTAATTGTTTTAAAATATTTTTCTTAATTTTATCTTTCACTCAAATTAAAAGATAACCAAAATAATAATAAATTTAAATAAATGTAACCTTATCGCAAAATATCGGACACTCCATTAATATTTTATGTTTGGAGAAAATATTAACTTGTAAGTGATATCTTGGTGTAGTGATCAAACATTGATAATAAAAAAATGTCAAACAAAAATCTTCCTTTAGGTTGATTTATTGCTCACATATAAAACTAAATGATTATCACATGTTTATTAACACAGTTGCACATGTAACATTATTAATTATTAACCTTCCTTTACGTCGATTAATACTAACATAAATTGAATTACATGCACAAAACCTTTTATATTTTAAAATAAAATAATTTCAACAATAGAGGTCACTTTAGTAACTTAAATTAATTTACCTTAAAATATATAACCTAAGTATATCAATATTCAAACTTCATATTTATAATAGTCAAAGCTAAATTTTCTTAATAACACTTAAGTTTCTGAAATAACCTAAAATAAGGCTTTCTAAATAGGATTATCATAATTTAAAGAACTGAAATCATTGACTATTCTTCATAAATTCCTTAATATGCATTTACCAAAATTAAAGTCAATCAAAGCATTTAATCTTTAACTAAAAGCCAAAAATAGAAGTATCATACAAATGAGTAATTCATATAATGATTACTTAAAACTTTAATATAACCATAATAATCTAATAATCAAAAAAGAAAATTTTGATTAAACCGAATTTAGTATATCAATACCAAATATATATTCTATAATCCATAATAACATGTGATCAAAATTAAAAATGAACCCCAAAAATTAGGTTAACTTGCATATCTCTTTTTTCCGTCTGATAGTTGTATGAAAATTGATAACCTAACTTCTTGGAAGATTAAATCCCCTTTATATAGTTGTTTTAATAACTAATTATTAAGTATTTATAACTCTGTCCCGCATCAAATTATAAATACACCTTATGGTATTTATACTTTTAATTCTATGACAATTTAATACCTATAACACAGATAACATAATTAATCACTTAATTACGCGTTAAACATTATAATAGCAATATATATTATACGTATGTGCCCCTATTATTAGATTTTAATTCAAAAAACCCCGCTTTAAATAGCTGATAACTATACATAATTATCTATTTCAAAATTCTCTTAAATACTGCATTTAATATTTAAAATTTGAAGTATACTGTTATTTTTTATATGTGATGCATGTTATATATATTTATTATACTCGTACGCATATATATGCGTGTTTAATATTATATGTATGTTAAGTATGAATTACCTATATATATTAAGATACATGTACGTATATGATATGTTTTTAATAGTATATATTCTACATTCTATGTTCCTATCTACATAACTTCAAGTCACATATATTATTTATTATATATATTATGGTTTTTATGTGTAGTGTAATACATTTATGTTTATTTATATAGCATATCTGTAGATATTATCTCATATTATGTACTAAGTCGTACACTACCTCCATATATACTAAGTAGGGTATGTAAATATATACATCAGGTTTTGTGCATATTTGAGCAATATGTGTTTTATATATACATTTATTTAAAAAGGGGTTATATATATTATTATGTATATTTTTACGTTTATACATTTACATACATTTTCTATGTTTAAGTTGTACATTTGGAATATAAATTGCTTTATATTTTTAATATGGTGTTCTCTTTTTTAAGGATAAACGTCAGTAATACTTAAGAAGTAGGTAATGTTTTTTTTTTTTTTATTCCTTGAACATTAGAGCTCTTTAAAATTAACTTGCACATATAACAAACTCGTTTTAATCTCATTCTTTTTGTCCAATTTATCATTTTAAAATGGTCGGTGATAATTTCAAGTTTTAGAAAAATACAAGTATTAATAAAAGTCTTTTTTTTTTAAATTAAGTTATTTCAACTAAAGTGGGATACATTTTGTTTTTTAAAAAAATGAAATACAAATTATCAAATACTATTATTGATTAGACAAAGAATAAATAAAATAAATAAATGGTTAATGATCAAAAAAAAAGAGAAATGTGACTAGAATTATTTTAACACTGCGAATAATGTTCAAAGGAAAAAGAAGGAAAAACCTAAGTAAAAAGAAGATGATGATTTATGAACGTCCTAACCCATTTAAACATATGGTTTGGTGGGAAATGATTGGCACAAAAGGTAAGTTTTGAGTATTGATTCAGGCATTTTTGCATTTCTTAGTTAATATTAGGTGGAACCACTGCCTTCGGATACCATATTCAGTTGGTATAGTGATATCAATGGCACCCCCTCTTCAAAATCTTTGCTTTTGCGTTTTTTTACCAAACTAAGCAAAAAAAAGTCTACAGATGTGGTTAATGAATTTATATACATAATTGAAAACCTAGTTGTGTCATGAACAAATATATATTAGCTTCTAACTACATCAGTTAAACCTTGTACTCCATATTAGTTTTATTTGTAATTAAATGTTTTGGGTATGTTCTATAATGTATATTAATTTAGATGTATTTATGTATTTATACACATCATATTTGGTTAGAATATTGATATATTTTTTTTAATATAGACTCTTGATGGTTGAAGCACATGGGGTGGAGTTCTTTTCAATTCTCAAATTTCAATGTTTAATTATCATATTGCTATTTATAATTTTATAATCATGAAACGAGCTTTTGACTTATTAAATTAATGGATTAGCCTCAGCCTCCACTTAATAGCATGATGAGGAATACATGTTTAGATGGATTCACTTTTCTTAGTATTTTATGTATTTTAGACTCATAGTGATTCAGATTTATTTTTTATTTATTTATTTATTATATTTAAGCGTTTTGGTAATTATAAGGATTCTATAAAAATACGAGTTACGGAGGTAATAGTTTAAATAAGATATTTCTAAAAAGTATTGTTAAATTTTAATGTATTTATCGTTTTAAAAAAGAATTTTAAAGTATAAAATAATCTTTAATACTTTTAAAGTAATTATAAGATAATATATATTTGTATATTTTTATTTTATATAAATCATATATAATTATAGAAAAAATTATTTAAATTCGTTCTTATAAAATAATATTATTCTTTTTTGTTAGGAACACACATTGAATTCAAATTGAAAACGCTTTGAATTAGAAGTAGTACTAAACATAGCTTTGATAAGTTATGGAAAAGGTAAAATCCGTAACTATTGCTTTTTCACTATTATTTTTTATAAAAAATATTCATTTGTCATCGTGGTAATTGACATGTTTTTTATATTTTTAAAATGATATTTAAAATAAACATTTTATTTATTTAAAGGTATTTTTGACAATAAACATTAAACAACTTACAAATAAAGTAATTAAATTTGAATCTTCTGATATAAATATTACCAGCTCTTTCAATAAGACTACCTATTGAGTTTAACAAAAAACATTTTTTAAAATATATTTCTACAATATTTGTTTTCAAAGACGATATTTAAACTAATACAACTCTTTAAATAATTGATTTGATCTAAATCAATTTTATTTGGCCTTGGAGATCATTGAATTGGGGAATTTATCTAGGTCTAGCAATACATTTTTTGTTTTGAATGTAACTCTAATTATATAACGTTCAATTGATATTTAATTCAGTTAGTATTATCATTTATACAATACATATGAGATAATGAAATTAAGAACGTTTAAAATGCGATATCTTTTTATTTATGTGTGGGATGAGGCCTGAATAGATAAACATTGTATAAAAAATTATACTTAAAAAACAATAGACTTAATAAGTATCCTATGTTTAGGTCAAACATTAACATTGGGAAAATTATTTCTTGTTGCAAAAAGATGCTGCCAAAGGTAAAAAGATGCTTTTGTCACGGGTCTAGAACCTTTCTAATAAAACCGTGCGGCCTTAGGACTCAACTCGCCTAAGTCAGCCTCTACACAAAGCCCTCAAAGCTTTGTAACTCGCGGAAAGCAAACAAGCGAAGAAAGGCAACGAGAGAGAGAGAGAGCTTTTGAGTGGAATGCTTTGTATTTCTCAATGATGAAGTGACAAATGAGGAGGGGTGAGCCTATATTTATACTTGGCCCCCATCACATCCAACGGTTACAATTAAATTACATCGATGGCTAGGATTAATTCCCACCAACCACAAAGGCATCATTCTAAGAATATTCCCGACTATACAAGGAAAGAATCTAATATGTTCACATTACTTAAGTGGGCTATTCTAACGGGCTTGATAGACCCAGAACCTTTGTGAGATAGGCTTGGGCGGATTGGACTGTATCAACCCCGCCGTTGGGCTTGTTGAACTCGCGGACCGTAACATTCTCCCCCACTGAATTCAGCAACGTCCTCGTTGCGTCCTGAGAGTGGAATTCAGCAATCTTGTCTTGGAATTGCCAAAGGTCCTCGGCTGGTTCCCAACTCCCTTCGCTGTCGGGAAGTTCCTTCCATTGGATAAAATACTCCTGTCTTGGTCGATGATTCTTCCGTCGGACAATCCTATCTGCAAGGATTTCTCGAACCTCCTTCTCATAGGAGACTTTCACTCCTATTGGTGCTCTATGTGACTTGCCTCGATCCGAATCATCAGTATCCGCATGGAATGGTTTGAGCATACTTACATGGAAAACCGGGTGAACCTTGAGCTTTGGCGGTAACTCCAGTTTGTAGGCTACAGCACCTACTCTCTTTACGATCTTGAACGGTCCCTCGTACCGTCGCACAAGCCCCTTGTGAACTCCTGGTTTCCTCAATACCAAGTGAAGCTTGGCAAGGACTTGGTCGCCAACTTGAAATTCTTCGTCCTTGCGCCTTCGATCAGCCCACTTCTTAGTCCGCTTACCCGCCTTGTGCAAACAAGCTCGGGCTAAGTCGAGATGCTCTTGCCACGCCTTGGCAGTGTGGTAAGCTGCTGGATTAGGCCCCTCGTAACCGAGCACAACAGCGTTGGGAGTGAGTGGCTGTTGTCCGTTTACAATCTCAAAAGGACTTTGGTTCGTGGCCTCCGTCCGCTGCAAATTGTAGGAAAATTGGGCCACATCAAGCAACTTCGGCCAGTCACGCTGAGTCGCACTAGCATAGTGCCGGAGATAAATCTCCAATAAAGCATTCACTCGTTCGGTTTGCCCATCGGTTTGTGGATGAACACTCGTGGACATGTTCAAGTCTGTCCCCATCAGCTTGAACAACTCGGTCCAGAACTTGCCCGTGAAACGAGGGTCCCGGTCACTCACGATCGTCCTTGGCACCCCCCAATACTTTACCACATTTTTGAGGAAAAGTCTAGCTGCTTCCTCCGCTGGGCACTCCTTGCTGGCAGGAATGAAGGTGGCATACTTCGAAAACCTGTCAACAACCACGATAATACTGGCAAATCCGTCAGTACTCGGCAAACCGACTATAAAGTCCATAGAAATACTCTTCCATAGACGCTTTGGGATTGGTAATGGCTGCAACAATCCCGCTGGTTTCTTAGCCTCGATCTTGTCTTGTTGGCAAGACAAGTCTTCACATAGACCTCCATGTCATTGTCCATGTGTGGCCAATAGTACCGCTCCGCTAACAACGCCATCGTACGGTGCATTCCTGGATGGCCTGCCCACTTGGAATCATGACATTCCCGCATGAGCTCTTTCCGCAACTTCATGTATTGCGGGATATAGAGGCGTCGTCCCTTGGTGTACAAGAGGTCGTTCTTGAGCCAGAACCGTCTGGACTTGCCCTCCTTGGCATGATTGATCAAGGACTGGGCTGTCGGATCATGAGCTAAGCCCTCCTTGATGCGTGATAACAGTGGTCCCTCGGGTCTGCTGATGAACTCTATGTTGCACCTTCGACTTAGTGCATCAGCCACACAATTGGCCTTTCCCGGCTTGTACTCCATGTCAAAGTCGAATTCCGCCAAGAACATTTGCCACCTTGCCTGTTTGGGAGACAGTTTCTTTTGGGTTAGAAAATAACTGTTGGCAACGTTATCAGTGAGTACCTGAAATCTCGAACCCAACAAGTAGTGTCTCCAAATCCGCAAACAGTGAACAACCGCGGTCATCTCCTTTTCTTGGACAGTGTATCGCCTCTCTGCATCATTAAGCTTCCGACTCTCGAAAGCTACCGGATGTCCTTCTTGCATAAGGACTCCCCCAATGGCTACATCGGACGCATCAGTATGGACTTCGAAAGGTTTGGCATGGTTCGGCAGCGCCAACACAGGCTCACTCACCATGGCTTCCTTTAATTTCTCAAAGGCCTTTTGACAATCTTCATTCCAGTCCCACGTCTTGTCCTTTTTCAACAAATCGGTCAAGGGTGAGGCGATCTTTGAGTAGCCTTCGACAAAACGTCGGTAGTAGTTGGTCAATCCAAGAAACGATCTCAACTCCGTCACCTTAGTTGGCGGCTTCCATTCTTCAATTGCCCGAATTTTGTCTCTATCCATACGGATCACGCCACCTCCTATGATGTGGCCTAAGAACGACACTTCCTTCTGAGCGAATGAGCATTTCTCCCTCTTGACAAATAGCTCATTTTGTCGAAGTACCTCGAACACCTGCCTCAAGTGTTCTATATGCTCCTCCAAACTCTCACTATACACCACAATATCGTCAAGGTAAACCACAACAAAACGATCCAAGAATGGATGCAATACCTTGTTCATGAGAGTGCAGAACGTCGTTGGAGCATTAGTGAGCCCAAAAGACATCACAAGGAATTCATACGAGCCATACCGTGTCACACATGCGGTCTTTGGCTCATCACCTTCGGCTATTCTAACCTGGTAATATCCCGATCTGAGACCCAACTTGGTGAACCACCTTGCATTCCCAAGTTGATCAAACAAGTCCGCTATGAGGGGGATCGGATACTTGTTCTTTACCGTGAGCTTGTTCAACGCTCTGTAGTCGATGCACATCCGAAGAGAGCCATCATGCTTCTTCTGGAACAAAACAGGTGCACCATAAGGGCTTTAGAGGGTCTAATGTACCCGGCATCCAACAACTCCTTGAGTTGTCTTCTCAACTCCTCCAACTCCGGTGGGGCCATTCGGTATGGAGCCCTTGCTGGCGGCTCCGCATTAGGGATCAACTCAATCCTGTAATCCACTTCCCTTTTCGGGGGTAATTGCTTCGGTAATTCGGAAGGCATCGTGTCTGCGAATTCTTCCAATATTTGTTCCACTTCCGCTGGAACTTCTGTCGGCATCAAAGACCCATCACTTTTCAAGGAAGCCAAGTATGTTGTAGTCTCCTTGCGCACAACACCCTTGGAAAATTGGATGGCCGAAAGCATCTTGCCCTCTACTCCAGTTTCTCGATTTGTGGGAACAAGGCATTTTTGATCCGGATCCAGTATACAGATACAGTCGGCAAATGGAGCAAGCAACGCGTTGATCCGGTCAAGGAAGTCTAAACCAATGACAAAGTCAAAGTCATCAAGTGGAATTACCTTGATGTTTTCTTTACCATGCCAGCTTCCAAGTTCAAGCTTGACTCCCTTGGCAATTCCCACAATCGATCTCTCCTTGGAATTGACAGTCTTTATCATCCCACTTGCCTTCTCCACATGAAGGTCAAGTTTCTTGGCAGCTTCATCAGACATGAATAGTTCAGAAGCACCCGTATCCACTAGTGCACTCAATTTCTTTCCTGCAATGATGATGTCTACAAACATCAGTCCCTTATGTTTATGGCCCCTCTTGACTTGAACGAAGCTCATAATTGAGTTGAGCTTGACCACCACATTTTCGGTCTCCATATCTCCCTGAATGGATTGGAGCTTTGCCTTCTGGGGACAATCTTTTACCATGTGAGGTCCCTGGCAATGGAAACACGCAATGGGTCCCTCCTTCTTTTTATCCCACGAGACTTTTACGTCCTTCAAAGTGTTTGATGGTTTCCGGTATCTCCCATATGTTTTGCCAGATTTTTCCTTATCTCCCCCACCATTGCCGCTAAACTTTGGCTTAGGTTTGGAAGATTTGGAAGAATCGGGTTTCTCGAATTGTGCAATGGATTCTGCTGAACTAATGGCTTTGGAAAGATCCGTAGCCCCCATTCGATTCAACTCCATCTGTGCCCACCGTTGCAACCCATTCTTGAAGGCGTAATACCCCTCGTCTTCATCCATGTTCTTGAGTAGGAGTTTGATTTCCTTGAACTTTTTGACATAGTCAAGGATTGACCCATCGTACTTTAAGTTATGCAACTTCTTGCGGGCGTCTTCGACAGCATTCTTTGGGTAGAACTGCTCCTTGAATTCATCCCCGAATTGCTTCCATGTCTCAATGGTGTTCTTCTCAGCACATCTGTGTCGCCACCATAAGAGAGCATCACCAACTAAGTAAACAGATGTCGTGTTTACCTTGGTAGTATCATCCTTAATTTCCATCAATCGGAAATACTGCTCCAAGCCCCATATGAAGTTCTCCACGTCCTGGACAGTCCTTGTCCCGTTGAACTCCTTTGGCTTCGGAACATCAATCTTCGGCTTTGGTGCTGCTACCTCTCCTAGCACACCACTTTGCATAGCCGTCTTGTAGATGAGCAGCTCACTCTTGAGCTGGTCCATCTCTTTCTTCATAACCACTACCGTAGCTTCAAGAGAATCGTCCCTCTCATTCAACTTTGCAAAAGTCTCATCTAGCAGCTTCTGCATCGTTTTGGAAACGTTCTCTTCCATGGAATCAAACTGCTCATGGTATGATTCCGCAGCTTCTTGAGCCTCCTTGACCTCCGTCATGGATTCTTCAAGCCTGCTAACTCTCCTCTCCATCGCTGAGATGATATCCCTCGAACTTTCTCTCTTCTTTCCAGCAGCAGCAGTTGCCCGAGTCTCACGATCAGTAGCTGGGACATCGCTAGTGCTCTGTGGTGCCATTTCTTCCGAACAGCCTCGCTCTGATACCACTTGTCACGGGTCTAGAACCTTTCTAGTAAAACCGTGCGGCCTTAGGACTCAACTCGCCTAAGTCAGCCTCTACACAAAGCCCTCAAAGCTTTGTAACTCGCGGAAAGCAAACAAGCGAAGAAAGGCAACGAGAGAGAGAGAGAGCTTTTGAGTGGAATGCTTTGTATTTCTCAATGATGAAGTGACAAATGAGGAGGGGTGAGCCTATATTTATACTTGGCCCCCATCACATCCAACGGTTACAATTAAATTACATCGATGGCTAGGATTAATTCCCACCAACCACAAAGGCATCATTCTAAGAATATTCCCGACTATACAAGGAAAGAATCTACTATATTCACATTACTTAAGTGGGCTATTCTAACGGGCTTGATAGACCCAGAACCTTTGTGAGATAGGCTTGGGCGGATTGGACTGTATCAACCCTGCCGTTGGGCTTGTTGAACTCGCGGACCGTGACACTTTGGTATTCATTTTGGTAACCACCTCCGCCATACATTACTAGTATAATATGGTATAATAAATGAATATGAAAAAAAGACCCTTCTGTCATTTTTTTTTTTTTGAAAAAATATTAAATTTAGAGCTCGTAGTATTATTGCATTCTCACCTGCTTCATATTAGCTTAGCTTAATGATTTGTTCTCTTCCTTGCCTTTTTTTCCCGGGTTGATTGGCTGACAGGCATGTTCTTAGCCACATTCTCATGGGTCCTAGATAGGCAACACACAACGGATCCTCAAACTTGGTTGGTTGGTTGGCTTTGGCTTACCTAGCACTAGTACAGAGATATAAACTCTCAAAAAAAAAAGACCTCCAAATACAAGAAAAAAGCTAAAAATAATTAAAAATAATCCTATTCGACACTTGCTTTGGAGTTATCCGTGGTATTCTATTTCAGCAAAAATGTAAGGCTTCAATAATCAGGATGCAAGAAAAACATGGAATTGAGCACCAACAAAATGCTAAGAATCAGTTCACTCTTAACAGGCAAACGAAGAACAATACAAGGCCAATTAAAGACCAGACTATCTTTTTTTTGCGGAAAACGTTCCGCTTTCTTCACTCATTTTCGGTGGTAAAATCTATCGGATTACATTCTTGCAAAGGAACCATGTAATTATGAGAGAACAAAGTGTAGAAGAAAAAATAAATATGAATTTGCAGGCAGAAATTAAACTCACTTATTGGTTGTTATAATTGGCCGAATGGTTCAGGCAGAGACTCGAATCCATTATCGAAGATGGATCCTTGATCCGATTTATCATCAATACTATGCAACCAATTCATATTCTTCAAATCCTCTTTTAGCAACAGTGCATCATAACGGGAACTCTCGTAGATATCCATCTCACTTATTCTGGCTGAGTATGTTCCATCAAGGGAGTCACTTCCGTTCTCTACAGGTCTCATAATGCTATTTCCATTCTCAGAGTAGTCTCCGTTTTTCAAGCTACTGGCGCTTCCACTTCTATTGAAAGAGTCCGACGTGCTTAAAGAACGATGTGATTGGGTTTTGGCAGGTGCAGATCGGATACTCTGAGGGAAAAGAGTTGTGCCTGAAAGGGAACGAATGTTCCCCGAACCATTTCTTATGTCCTACACCAATGATCATAAATAGCGATTGGATTACCCTACATGATAAACTCTAAGCATCCCCGAAAAGTAGGAAAACTTCTTTTGATAACAACTTTAACACGATGCAGTCTACTTGAATGACACTATCCCCTGAAAACTTTAACACTTCTTTTAATACATGCCATTACAACTCTAAACTCTTATTTAGGAATCCAATTTAATATACCCAATACCCTGAAAATTTCTTCTAGAATTATTGGTCGTGATGATGTTCTATATATGATGATAATATAGACTAAAAATATCAGAGCTGAAGGTGATATTGTAAATTAAAATTTTAATCTACTTGAATGACACTATCCCTACCCCTTAGCAGCATCTGAATTACTAAGATATAGAACAGGTTTATTTAAAACACATCACGGGGCTAACATTTGCAACAAGCAGATTTTCATTTAGGAGTTAACAATTAATTCAATAAAAAAAGGTAGAGTGTAAGCATACCATGTGCCTAATAGCCATATCCAGTGATTTTTTTGAGATAGTCCTTCCAAATCCTCCTGGGCCATCTACAGTGGTTGTTGAAGACTTAACAGGTTTCCGCATAGCTAAATCGGAGACACTTGAGATCCTCCGGGACTCAGGTACATCAGATGAATGCCCATTGGAATGGATACGGGTCCTTCCAGGATGATCAGTGAGTCTTCCCCTAGGGGCAACTGGTGACGAGTGCCTTCTTGGCATATTGATAGAGCTAGTAGTATCTTGGTTTGCCTTCACAGTGGCAGAGGCACCAGGCCTAGTCCTACCAGCAGAGACAGGCCTATCGGGCAAAGTTGTTCTAAGGTTTGGTGGTGTGTCAAGAGGAAAATCTAGGGGTACAACTGGCTGCTGTGGGGGGCGGACTCGTGGACCGGGGGAACTTGGTCGAGATGATGGAGCTGCAGTGCGACCATTTGAAACAATGCGCCCAATAGAAAGTAAAGGACTAGCCGGTGAAGATATAGAAGCTGCTGGACTCCGACGTGTGGGAGTAGATGAGCGAGAATTTGAACGAACAGATGTTGAGCTCAAGTTTGCAGAGATTTGTGGCCTAGAAGTAGGAGTTGACGGCCGTGAACTTTGTGAGGGTCTACTCTTGTCAATGTAAGAGCTGGTGGGAGATGGACGAACTTTCGAAGGAGTTGAGGGCCGTGAAGACGTTGAGCGTGCAGATGGGGTTGAAGGTCGTGCTGTAGATAATGAGCGGGTAATAGGAGAGGATGGTCTAGTATAAGATGACACAGATGCGGAGCTTGTATTGAGAATTGAACCACCCCTGTTTGAGGAATAGTTATTGTATGAAGACGAAAGAGATGGACGAGTTACGGAACTGCTTCTAGCGGGTCTCGAGGAATGATTGTTTTCAGAATGTGAAACCGAAAGCTGAAACAGATTGAATAGAAAAAAATAGTCATTCATGGCTTCAAACTTCAGGTGGACAAAGCATTGGAGGATGCAGAGGCTAACGCAACAACAATCAAAAGCCAACCAAAAAAAGAGAGCAAACATGGACACAGAGAAATCAATCACTCGGAGCAAAAAAATTCGGGGAAAAAGAAGTTAAAAATTAGAAGGAAATGCATACCCTTGAAGCCTTGGTGGTTGAAACAGATCTAACTTTCGGATTGCTTCTCGGAGCAAGTGAAGTGGACTGAGCTTCTGATCCCTCAGATGAAGGAAAAAGTGGAGTTCCAGGAGGAGTTAGAAGCCTAACAACGTAAAGTAGTTAATATTACAGAGAGACAGATTTCCGAACTGAGTCTAAATTCAAGTCTTAATTGAGCAACGCAATAAATTACCCAAAAATGTTGCCAAAACGGCTACTTGATCAGTAAAGCAATCGGACTTTACCTCTCAAAGCTCATGGCCTAAATATTCACCCAGATTTTTGGTTTACTTGAGTAAGTCAAAGGTGCAGACATTATTATTATTATTATCAGTACAATTTAAACTTGAATCAACTAAAGACAACATGAAATGCATAAAACTCAATGTGAAAGGTCAAGATTCAGAAGAAGAAAAGGTCGGTTCATTTGTAAAGCAGAGCAGCCCGGACACCCGTGTCCGACGCAGATCCAATATGAGTATCCGATATGACCGACAAAAGATCTCATAAATTCCGATTAGCATATGGGGTGATGGAAACCAAACAGATCGGGAATAGAAAATGATGCAAATGATTAGGTTCAAATTTGGAAATTCTCGAGAGATTCAATTTAGCAGTCTAATTATAGTAAAAAAGCAACGATTTACCAGTCATAGTCATGCTTTCCTCCTTCTGTAGAAAAGAGCAGATCATCGATTCCAACCTTTAGTATTGCTGATCCATTTGTTATTCTTCCAAGTTTTACTGATACTACAAAACCAAAATCAGAATCAGAATCCAAACAAAAGCGGAAACGTGGCTAAATGACCTCGCCTTTCTTTTTCAGGCTACATCCAATTCAAAAGCCAAAAAGAATCCAAATAGAATGGAGAAGAAGATTAGCGAACTGATCCCTATGAAACCAACAAAGTAATATGATCATCGAAGGAGAGAGAGAATGTTACCGTCGGATGATTCATCGGAGACTGCGGCGGAGAGGCTGCGGCGGCTCTTTGAGAAAAGATCCAAATTCTCTTCCGAATCCCTGGGGAATAATCCCGAGTTCAAACTTCTACCACGGCGATGCTGATGGGAGGTCGCCGCCGAAACGTGATTATTAATATTAACGCCACTCCTCCCTCCGCCGCTCACCAGCGTTTCCCTTAGGTTCCTATTCATCATCCCTGTCGTTGGTCTTTGGAAATACCGGCTGCCGCAAGTAACTCCTATGCAAAGCCTGCTTCTCCCTGACCCATCGCTCTTTCCTTGTTTATTTTGGAGGTAAAAATGGGAGAGCTTGATTATATATCTACCCCAAAAGATAAATGCTATTGCAATGGTACTCCTGCCGCCATTGTCATTGCCAAATGCAAAATGTAAAGGCAGAGTTAAGTCACCGGGCTGTCACTGTACATGCTTCCTCTTCTTTTTTATAATATGATTATTTGTTTTATAATGATATTATTATAATAAAAATAAACTGAAATGTGGGAGAGGGGAAGTGGTGTTTAGATCTATTTTGTGAGCGTTGCTGAGCGGCTTCGCTGCTTAGCTTTAATATCAGATCAGATCTGTGCTTTCGTTTACCCAGACATCCAGCTTTTCCTTTTATTTTTTTTACTACTTAATTATTACTTTTGGGCCTAATAATTGTTTAATAACGATGCTTATTTTATTTTATAAACCATAAGTCTTAACCGACAATAATTACCTTAAATTTATTATTTTTATTTTTTATCGCCCTATCAGTTAGGGTATTTAAAAATATCGAATTGGATTGAATGACTCTATAATCATTCAAATTTTTAAAAATGAGTATTTTTTTTAAAAAAAAAAATTTAAATTTTTTTAGGTAGTTAGGTGTGTCTAAATTGACACTTTTATAATTAGAAATTTAAGCGATACTTTTAATATATTTATTTTTTAATTTAAAATTATATTTTTATGTTTAATTATTTAATATTTTTAATTTTAAACTAAATTTAAATTTAAATTATTAATTTTTTATATTTTATTTTTATATTTAAATTTTAAAATTTGTAAAAATATTTTTATTAATTTGTTAATAAAAGAAAAAATAAGATCAATAATTTTAATATTTTTTTGATAAACTTTAGTGTATATATATAATTAAATATTTTTATCTTAAAACTAACTTCAAATTAATAATTTTTTTTTAAATTTTATATTATGAATATTTAAAATTTATGTCTTTACTATGTAATTTTTTAAAAGTTAAATTTAGAAATAAAAATTACAAATCTAGTGTCAACACTTGATTTTGTGGGTATCCATATTTTACAGATACCAAATAATTTTAAGCTAAAATTGGGCCAAAAAATTTAATATTTAGAAGATTGGTACCTGATACTTCGAATACTCAAGAATGAACACTCGTGTTCTCGGTTCCTAATTCACCCAAGGTTTTGCTCTGACTAATTCAGATTGATCCTCAATGCACACCTGATTTTGGTAATTGAGTCTCCAGTAAAAAATTCTACATACACAAAGTCTCAAACTTAGAATTTACATGAACGATATCGATATTAAATTATTTACTACTTGGAGCGATCGTTTAGTAGCTTAAATTATTTATTTAATTGTTGTACCTTAAATTATTTTTTCTTATAAAGAAATCTGGTTGATATGTATATTTTTAAAATATTTTTTTTTGTTGTTGGTTCAACTATTTATTTTTATTCTTTTATATTTTTTTAGGTTATGAATTTTTAATACGAACTATTTAGCCTCATCGGTTAAAGGAATGATTGTTGTTCTTGGAGGTCACAGGTTCGAGCACCAATATTGTCAATACAGTTATTAAACTATCAATGTCCAATGGTTGAGAGTATATATTTTAGAACAGATACTACTGTAATCATTGTATAGCTAAATAAAAAAAAACTCACTAGAAGTATTTACGGATATTTAGAAATACTCAACCTAATTAACCTAACATGTTAGACTTGAACCTTAATGAATTGGGTAATTCTTTTAAAAAAGTTACCTAACCCAGAATTTTTCTGGATAATTAGGTTGGGTTTGGGTTAAATTTTGTTTTAACCACGTACATGACCATATGTTTCTAATATATTTATTATTTAGTTTCAAAATGTTAAGAATATTTTATTTATGGTGAATATCCATGTATTATAGGAAGGTTTAATGGGCTTTATTATTAGGGTTTAATACCCATTGGAATTAGGGTTTCCATCCACGCCTATAAATATAGACTTTTGGAGAAAGCTTTGTACACAACTCAACTTTGAGAATACAATAAAATCTCTCCCTTTTGTCTCTCTCTCTTGTCTATTTTCTTCTTTTCTTTATTTTATTCATAACACGTTATCAGCACAAGTTTGCTCAGAAGATTTTTATTTCAAGTCTCTTTAAAGATTTACCTGGTATGTTTTTTTTCTTCAGCTTATATATTTTAATTTATAAAATAATATATGTTGATGATGATTATATTTTTTTGTATATACTTGTTTTTGTCTAATGTTATTATGTGTTTATTTCGTGCCATTAATATTTCTTTTTGTTTTGATAATTTAATCGGAGTATATTGGCTGGACATCCCGTTCTGCGAGGTTACTGGTCTCAAAGGAGGTTCTTTTATTAAAGGACCTTGTGGACTGGTTTAACAATGCCACGTATGAGGATTAAATCTTTGTTTGTTTGTATATATATATATATATTTAAGATATAGTTGATCTAATTTTTTCATTTGTCTTTTATAGTATATCAATGGCAAATATTGCAAAAATTGAGTTTGCGGCTCTTGATATTTCCGGAAAGAATTATTTATCCTGGATCCTAGATGCTGAAATACATCTAGATGCAAATGGCCTGGGAAATACTATTAAAGAGGGGAATGCAGAATCTGCTCAAAATAAGGCCAAAGCCATGATACTTCTTCGCCGTCACCTCCATGAGGGGTTGAAATCTGAATATTTAACGGTGAAAGATCCTCTTATTTTTTGGAATAATCTAAAGGAACGATATGACCACCAGAAAACCGTTATTTTGCCTAAAGCTCGATATGATTGGTTGCATCTAAGATTGCAAGATTTTAAATCAGTAAGCGAGTATAACTCTGCTATGTTTCGAATTACTTCACAATTGAAGTTATGTGGTCAAAATATTACTGATGAGGATATGTTAGAAAAAACATACTCCACTTTTTATGCCAACAATGTTGTCCTTCAGACACAATATCGTGAAAAAAGCTTTAAGAAATATTCTGAGTTAATTTCTTGCCTTCTTGTGGCTGAGCAAAATAATGAGTTGCTCATGAAAAATCATGAATATCGCCTAACAGGCTCTGCTCAATTCCCTGAAGCGAATGTGACATTATATAGCGGAAAAAATAAAGGCTATACCAATAATCGTGGTCATAGTTATGGGCGTGGGCGTGGTTATAGCCACAGTCGAGGACATAGACGAGGTGGTCGTTTTAAAAGTAACTATACCCACCGCAAGTGGAACAATAAGGATGACAATGGTGCAAAAGATCAATCCAAGAAAGAGGAACAACGTGTCATCGATATGGCAGCACAAATCATTGGGTCCGTGCTTGCCGTACTCCAAAACATCTTGTGGACCTTTACCAACAATCAATAAGTGGTAAAGGAAAAAGAATTGAAACAAATTTTGTTTATATCGATGACAAAGATGATTATGGCCTTCACAAAGATAAGATAAGATTCCTCGAAAAAGAAAAGGAGCTATATCCTGTGATGGTCCAATTATGGAATCAACGAATCATGAAATATCTCGAGAAGAGATTAAAAGGTCTCTAGAAGAGACATCAGACATGACTCAGGTACCTGATAATGATGAGATCTCTATAAATTATATCATGTCTGGTAACAAATGGAACCGAAATAAAACTGATGTTGATAATACTTTTGCATGCAATATAGCACTAGAGATTTTGGATGATAATGTGGATCATGAACCATCGTCAATTGTACAATGTAAGCAAAGAGATGATTGGCCAAAATGGAAAGAGGCAATTGAAGCGAAACTCAAATCTCTTTCAAAAAGAGAAGTCTTTGGGCCTGTAGTCCGTACACCAGAAGGTGTAAAACCCGTGGGGTATAAATGAGTCTTTGTGAGAAAGAGAAATGAAAAAGGGGTAATTGCGAGATATAAAGCTCGTTTGGTTGCACAAGGATTTTCACAAAGACCTGGAATTGATTATGGAGAAACATATTCCCCAGTAGTGGATGCAACCACTTTTCGATTTTTGATTAGTCTGGCAGTAAAAGAAAGACTTCATTTCCGCTTAATGGATGTTGTTACAGCCTATCTATATGGGCCTCTTGATAATGATATTTATATGAAACTTCCGGAAGGATTTAAACTGCCTGAAGCAGTTAATTCAGGTTCTCGAGAACATTATTCAATTAAATTGAATAGATCCCTTTATGGATTAAAACAATCTGGGCGCATGTGGTATAATCGCCTCAGTGAATACTTATTAGCGGAAGGCTATAAGAATGATCCAATTTCCCCATGCATTTTTATTAAGAGGTTTAGCTCCGGATTCGTCATTATTGCCGTGTATATTGATGATTTGAATATCATTGGAACTCCTGAAGAGATCTCTTTAACAGTGGAATATTTAAAGAAAGAATTTGAAATGAAAGATCTCGGAAAAACAAGATTTTGTCTTGGATTACATATTGAGCACTTAAAGGATGAAATCCTTGTGCATCAATCAACATACATAGAAAAAATGCTAAAGAGGTTTTACATGCATAACACACATCCGTTGAGCACCCCCATGGTTGTTAGGTCACTTGATGTCAACAAAGATCCATTCCGTCCTCGAGAGAAGGATGAGGACATTCTTGGTCCAGAAGTTCCATATTTAAGTGCTATTGGTGCTTTGATGTATCTTTCTAGTCACACACGACTTGATATATCATTCGTTGTCAATTTGTTGGTAAGATTTAGCTCATGTCCAACCCGAAGACACTGGAATGGGGTTAAACATATATTTCGTTATCTTCAAGGTACGAAAGACATGGGATTATTTTTCCCTAATATATCCAAAACAGAATTGGTCGGTTTTGCAGATGCAGGATACTTATCTGATCCTCATAATGCTCGATCATAGACTAGTTATGTATTTACATACGGTGGTACAACAATTTCTTGGCGTTCAATGAAACAAACTATTACCGCAACTTCTTCTAATCATGCTGAGATTTTGGCTATCCATGAGGCTAGTCATGAATGTGTGTGGTTAAGGTTTGTAACCCAACATATTCGAGAAAATTGTGGTTTACTCTCTCGAAAAATTTCTCTGACAGTCTTATATGAGGATAATACAACATGTATCGCCCAACTTAAGGAAGGATACATAAAGGGTGCTAGAACAAAACACATCTTACCAAAATTCTTCTTCACTCATGATCTACAAAAGAATGGAGATATTGATGTGCAACAAATTCATTCATGTGATAATTTGGCAGATCTATTTACTAAGGCGCTCCCTACTGCTCCATTTGAGAAGTTAACATACAATATTGGATTGCGTCGTGTCAGAGATCTTGTCTGATGCATTTATGAGGGGGAGTAAAACACGTGTTGTACTCTTTTCCTTATCCATGGTTTTGTCCCATTGGGTTTTCCTGGAAAAGGTTTTTAATGAGGGAACATATTTTATGTATTAAAGATATGTGTACTCTTTTTCCTTCACTAAGCATTTTTTCCCACAGAGTTTTTATCTTAGTAAGGTTTTAACGAGGCACAATATCTTCATGGATATTCAAGGGGGAGTGTTAAGAATATTTTATTTATGGTGAATATCCATGTATTATAGGAAGGTTTAATGGGCTTTATTATTAGGGTTTAATACCCATTGGAATTAGGGTTTCCATCCATGCCTATAAATATAGACTTTAGGAGAAAGCTTTGTACACAACTCAACTTTGAGAATACAATAAAATCTCTCCCTTTTGTCTCTCTCTCTTGTCTATTTTCTTCTTTTCTTTATTTTATTCATAACATAAAATATATTATTATTTAAGGTTTTTAATATTTTTATTCTAACACTAAATTTAAATCTCTATTTTTTTTATATTTTTATTATATACTTTTAAGTTTTAATTTTTTAAAAAATTTTGTATTATTTTTTTAATACAAAATTTAAAATAAAAAACAAAATCAATATTTTTATTATCTGTTTGGTGATATATTTTAATATATATTATAATTAACTTTAAATCACTAATTTTTTTATTTGGATCATGTATTATGAATTTTTAAATTTTATGTTTAATATGCGATTCTTTTAAATCCTTTAAATTAAAAAAAAATGAATTGGATACCAGATGCAGATTTTTTTGTGTATTTGGGTTTTATTTATCCAGTACTTACGGGCTAGGATCATACCAAAAAATTTAATACTCGAAAACTCCGAAAAATCAGGTTCCTGAGAATGAGCACTCCATTTCCATATCCTTAGAGTCTCCCTTTCTCTTATCGTCCCCGTTAAGTCAAAACAATATTATTTTGATGCAAACCTAATTTCACTCAAAATATAACAAATCCAAGGATACTAATGATTTTGGACGGTGAAACAATTTTATAAACCTCTCAAACTTTTTTTAAATTTATCCGGTACTAATGATTTTGGGGATAAAATAAGATACTTAAGGATTGATTAAAATGATACCGTTTTACAACCTTTTGACCCACCACTTCGATCTGAACCATGGGCCAGATTCGTGATTTTCCTACAAGTGAAGAAATTAGTATGTCGACCATTTAACTTTTGTATCTTTCATATTTTATTCCTTTAACTTGCGTTTCTTTTCATTTTAGTCATTGTTTTTATTTTTTACTATTATCGATATTACTATCATTACTTTTATTAGTATTATTATTTTGATTATTATTATACTTACATATTAGTATTATTATATTATTATGTAATTAGTATTATTATATATTACTATTATTAATATTATTATTATTTACAAACTATGATTATTATTATTGTTATTGTTATTGTTATTTACGTATATTATTATTGTTGTTAATTATATTATTATTATTGTTGTTGTTGTTGTTAATTATATTATTATTATGTTATTAATATATTTATCTGTATATGTATATTACACTTTTATTTGATTTTAATTAAGTTTTAAATTAAATTAATATTTTTTAGGTATTTGTTGAGATATTTGTTGATATAATAATTGAAAAATAATTTTGAATTAATTTGAAAAGATTTTAATTTTTTTTAAGTCCAAACAACTTGAAAATAACTTTGAGACATTTTCTAAGGCTTTTTAATGTGTTTCAAATATTTTAAAGAAGCCAAAGTGTATAAAATGTACTAGACGTTTCGATACGCTTGCCAAGCGTTTCGATGCATCTTGCCTCTTTCAAAAGAAATAGTACAAACGTTTCGATATGTTTTGTTACTGGAAGATTTAGTTTCGATACTATAAACCATGGTTTCAATAAGCCAGTATAGAAACTAGTTTAGGTGTTTCAATACACTATTAACGGCTTTATGAAAACCCCAACGAATTTATAAACCCTCCAACGGTTAGGAGCCGTATCAAAATAGGCTTTTCAATACGCAAAGCAAATGTGTTTCGATACGCCCTATAAGCTTTTCGATACCTGTCATTAATTGCAAATCCAATGACTATTTTCCAAAGTGGATGTATCAGGATGACTTCCACCCGTTTCGATACCACATGTACCAGAAGCAGAAATTAGCCTAGAAATTAGTTCCAAATGGCTCTAAATCATCCCAACGGTCACCAATGGTCATAAGCTCATTCCTAACTATAAAGTGAATGATGGAACACTTGAAGATGGTTAGAGAAAACATGCAAGAAACATGATAAAGAGAAATTGAGTTTAAATCTCCGTTTTCCTTTTCTCTTGTACATAGTCTTAAGAGAGTGATTTTATTATAAATCTTGTATTCTCTTGTGAGCTTAGTTATTGTAAGCACTCACCTTTGTGAGGTACTTTGTTTACCAAATAAATCCCTTTATAAAAGGAGAGGTTCTAGTTTAGCCTTAGATAAAAATTAGAGTTGGTTCTATCTTAGCCAAGTCCAAAAGATAGGATTGTAAAGGTTATCCCTTGAACCAAGAAAAAGGTTGAATTCATTAGTGAATTGGTTGAAATCCTTAGTGGTGTGCTAAGGTAGTGGATGTAGGACTTGATTTAGAAGTCCAAAACACTCTAAAATCATTTTGTTTCTTGTCTCAATCTTTCGATTTTAGAAAACTCAATCAAACACCAAAAATTAACCCTATTGACGGTAATCGGTGATCAATTCGAGCTTGTGCATCAAACCTTTCAATTGGTATCAGAGCCTTATCTCCATCGATTTAGACTAACATCTGAGAACAAAAATCCATCGCTCGAAGTCTACCATTCAAGAAAATGACTTGCTTTGAAGAAGGTCACTTTATCATGTGTCTTCCGCTCTTCGAAGGAGAAAAATACTTTCAATGGAGAAATATCATGAATCTATTCATCAATTCCCATGATTTTGAGGTTTGAGATATTTTTGAAGATGGCTAAACCGAAGTTCCTAAGAAGAGGAAGCAACATAGTGTAAATGACACAAAGGCAAAACTAAACGTCAAGGTGATGCACATCCTTCTTCGTGGCCTTAATGAAGACATCTCAAAGAAAGTCTCCACATGAGAGTGTCAAATAAATTTGGGAGAAACTTGAGAGACTATATGGCAAAAAAGAGAAGCAAGATGAAATCTCATCAAGTGCAAGCCTTCTCCAAACAACCAAGGTGGAAGGTCTTAAGGCTCTTGATGAGCCAGATGTATCATCTAACTCTAGTGAAGTTAATTCTTACTCCTTTAATGAGTTACGAGATGCCTACGATGAATTATTTTTGGAATTTAAAACCATGAATTCCAAATTTATGAAAATGATTTCAAAACTTGAAATTAAAAATGATTTTCTTTTGAAATAAAAAATGGATTTTGAAATTCAAAATAAAATTTTGAAAAATGATTTAGAGCTTTTAAAAACAAAGAATGAATATTTTCAAAAATAAAATTTTGATTTAAAAGTTAAGCTTGATAGCTTGACAAAAGAAAATAAAATTATTTTAAATAATTCATCTTGTTACATAATGACAAATTACTCACATTTTCATTATCATGATAATTCCTTGCATACTTATCCTATAACGAAAAGAAAAACTTATAGGATTAGACACGTATGAGTTCCTAAGGGATTGTCTCACTTAGTACAACAAAATTTGAATAAGAGAATTAAAGATTTGAAAACATTAATGCTCCCCCTTTTTTATTTGAAAAAACAATTTTTCAAAACATTCTCCCCTTTTTGTTATATTAAAATACTTCAAACAAAGTTTGAAAATTTCAAAGCTCATAACAATAAAGATTTTTTAAAATAATTTTTGTTTAAAAATGATTCCCCTTACTCATTGCATTAAAAAATAGGCTAAAAATGACACTTAAAAGAAATTGAATTTCAATTGTTAAATTTATCAAAATAGCATGCACAAAAAATTCAAATTATCCAAGAATTAAAAAAATTAGATAACCAAAAAATAATAAAAGCAATAAGCTTAGAGGTTACCCAATTCCTTCATATGTGTGGCTTGAGCATTCTTCGATCTTTGATATGTTTGTCATTGCTCCATACAACTAAAAAAGACATTTATTTGAATTTTGGTATCCATATTGCTTTGGATCCATTTACATTAAGTATAATGTCTTTAGTTCCCTTAGGAACTCATACGTGTCTAATCCTATAAGTTTTTCTTTTCGTTATAGGACAAGTATGCAAGGAATTACCATGATAATGAAAATGTGAGTAATTTGTCATTATGTAACAAGATGAATTATTTAAAATAATTATTATATCAAAACAAATAATTGAAAAATAATTTTAGACTAATTTGAAAAGATTTCAAAAATACTTTTAAGTCTAAACAACTTGAAAATAACTTTGAGACATTTTTAAGGTTTTTTAATGTGTTTCAAATGTTTTAAAGAAGCCAAAGAGTACAAAATGTCTCAGGCATTTCGATACACTTCCCAAGCATTTTGATACATCTTTCATGCTTTCAAAAGAAATGGTACAGGAGTTTCTATACGCCCCTGTAATCACCATTTTTGTCCGAGTTCGAATAAACGCTAAACCAAATCCCCTAAACTAAATTCTCCAAACCGAAACCCTAAACCATAATCCAATATATATATATTTAATAAATAACTACATGACTGATCCAAAAATGTGAATTTTTTTATTAAAATAAAAAAAAATAAAAAAAATACTATACATAGTCCATTTAAAAACTCCATTTACATCCATCAAACCCAATCTGCCAAACCCAAACTAACCAACCCAATAATTAAACCCTTTACCCAAATCAACCGAAGCACAAACAAATAGCCTCTTTACCCAAACAACTAAACCCATTCAACCCATATCCTAGACTTGTATGCACCAATCGATTATCACAACCCAATAACCCATAACCAATACCTGAATACCCATGAATCGTTTCATGACCCAGATAGAGATTTGACTCTTCAACTCCTAAAACCGAAGCCTCCTCTCTAAAAATTCCAGAATTATTTGGAATTTGACCCTTCAACTTCCAATTACAACCGTCCAAATCCTGGCGACCGTTCGTCTTCACCTGTGCAATGCCAGCCTCGTCAGCAACCACCGAACAATGGTCCCCCCTTTTCTGCTGTAGGTCCGGCCAAAGAACTAACAGATTGGTTCCCATCCTCTTGATCGTACAAGCCAACAAAAGAAACAAACAAAAGTACGAATGCCATAGGATTACAACAAATAATCAACCAATATTTTTCTTTTTTATTTCATATAAAAATTAGGTATAAAGCCCCGAATCAAAATCATTGTAAAGCAGACGGGTATTGAACGAAAAATAGAATACAAGGTATTTTTAGTAGTCAAGAGCATTAATGTTTTTATTTTTCTCGAATCTTAGAACGTAATAAGAGTTGGGTTTTGTACCTTAGAAGGGAGGAATCGGTTCCCGTCGCCGTTCTTCCTTTCTTTTTTTTTCTTTTGCATCTTATTTCGGATTTTAAAATAAAGAGAATGGATTTTTTTTCCGAATCTGAGGCTCGATTATAAGAGTTTTTAAAAGCAAAAGGTGTTGTTGCTTTTGATTTGGGTGTGTTTGATTTTTCTAAATGAAAAAGTTTTTTTTAGGGTTTTGATTTGTGATGTGATTGTCACGATAAATTTCAGACTATTTTTGATTAAAGATGATGATGCAAAGATTAAAGTTGCAGGCATTTTGAGAACGATCAAGTCTATTTGAAATTATGAATCTATCTACAAAGTCAGATTATTTAGATTTGTTACATGTCAATTCATACTTTATCACATGAATTTATGTTGTGCCTTTAAAACTAGTCTTAAAGTCAATAAGCATATTTCAAACTAGTGTGAAAGTTAAGGTTAGAATGAATGACTATTTTAAATAGTGAGCCTTACATTAAATTTGCTTAGTAAGATACTGATATAAAAAAAGTATCAAGCATATTTATTTAGAGATCATAATTAAAGAAAGAGAAAAATTCATAGATGACTTATCAAAAAGCATTATAAAAATGCATGTCTAGGATTGGTTTTATGAAAGACTTGTATTTAAGCTTACCTAGTGCAACACCTCTCTTTCATGATAACCTACCTGGTGCATTATTCTTTAATGTGCTCACTTTATAAAAAATACTATGACAAATATGATCTCTTTAAACTTAGTGTTAAAGTTAAAAGAATAGAGATTAATTTGGTTGAGTAGAATACCAAATTAAGTCATAGTAAATAAAGTATATGATGGTCTCTTCGGAACTAAAAAGTTGAATAAGAAAATAATAGACATTAGTGTTACTAAAAATTTATTGTATCTATTAAGTTTCTTTAAGCTCTTCTCTAGGAGAAAGGAATGAGACGGTCTATCTTAGGAGTTCTGTTGAAATCTCTTGTAACAAACTTGAGACAATTTTTCCGTGAGGAAAAAATTGAAAACTTATAGTAAACTTTTACATAATATTCCTAATTCCTTGAATACTTTCAAGAGAATCTATGAAAAATATAATTCCTTTAAATGAGAAAAGGTCATGAATGACTACTGATGAGATATACGGAATTTTATAATCGTTTGAGATTATATATGCTAATCTAAATGATTAGAAACTTCTCAAAACTTTGAGAATATAATCGTGTAAACAAGATTTGATTTTGTTAAAAGCATAGTTTTATGGTTAAAAATCATAGAAAATTTACTCTAAATTGAGTATTTGTTTACACTATTGTCCAAGACACTTATGAATTTATTTCTATCTTAAAATGTTAGAAATGTGGGGGTGTCTTAAAGTGATGATTAAATTCAAAGAAGAACCTAGTAGACCTACTTACCAAAGGATAAAGACGGAAATTGGTTCTTGGTTCGTTGAGGGGGATGGATTTAAAGCCCATTGGTTGAGGAATTCATGATGGATACCCAACTTAGTTATCTAAGTTCAATGTGGTGAAACGAAACCATGAAGAGTACTCATAGTGTACATTTTTACAACCTATCCCTATGATGAACAATGTACATGCCCAGGTTGAGTTTTATTACTCTTAATAAATTCATAGCCCAGGTTTTGGGTGGTCTTAATGAGAAAGACTTGATGAATTTACCGATGTTGGTTGAATAACTACTCTTAATAAGTTTATAGCCTAGTTGAGTGGGTAGTTCTATCGCGAAGGACTAAATGAACTTGTCGCCAGAAAGGATGAGTTTTCTTAGAACTCTTAATGAATTCAATCCCAAGAGTTGGGTTGTTCTATTGAGAATAACTTATTGAATTCACCGATTAAAGAGGTTGAGTATTTATTCTTAATGAGTTCTTATCCCAGAGTTTGGGTGGTTCATTTTATAAATGAACTTGAAGAATTCACCTATTTATTTGAGAGGTTAAGCTTGAGAGAAAAGCTCTTAATTATTTCATAGCTCTTATTTAAGTGGTTTATATTGAGATAAACCTGATGAAATAACCTATGTAAGTGAGAAAGATTAGCCACCTTCTATGAAAAACGTTGGGCCATTTTTCTAGTACACTTACTAGAATCCTAAGGAAAGAGGGTTATATATATATACATTTGTATATATGCTTTGTAGACATATCGAGGACTTCGGTGGATGAAGGAGTTAGTTGTGTGTTATGAGTTCACACCTATCTTAGAAAGTTCCAGATTCGTTCACTTATCTAAGAGAAGAATTACTCATTCCACTATGTACTAGTTCCAGATACGTTCATGATAAGTGCTCAACTCACTATCACTTTTTACACCTTTTATGGGCATTAGTCATCAAATCTACACCTACTTGGACCAATTCATATACTTAATATGATATATTTAGAGGTTATGCTTATAAAGATGATATTTACAGAAAAGGCAAGTTTTACTGCATTTTTACATCTGTGCAGGAAATACTATTGTCGCGGCAGCAACGAGGCCGAGGTAGGACCTGATGCCGAGGCAGCAGCGGAAAGACAAGTAGCGATATTGTAGGCGACTTAAAGAGAAAAATGAGCTGGACTTTTCTGGACGAACAACGCATGAATCAGAGCTGGGTAGAACATGGAGAGCCCAAGTCAAAGGCCTCGCGGGAAAGCCTCCTATTTGGAATAAATTTTGAAATATTTTATTTATGTACATGACTTGTTCCCCACTCCAAGTTATATTCTACTTAGGAAAGGTTTGCCCTAGACCAAGCCTATATAAGACCTAGCCGTCCAAGGAAGGAAAGGAGAGGAGAGTTTTTGGCACAAGCTTAGTTTTAGAGTTTTCTTTTCTTTTCATTATGTTCTAAGTTTCTTTAGGCTTAGGTGAAGGTTGTAACGTATTAGTGTGAGGAGATTGAACCTTGTTTCTTGTTTCAATGCAATAAAGTATCAAAGTTTGCTTATTCTTTGTCATTCTTTGTTCTTGCATTCAATCTCGAGAGAGAAGTTTGTAAGTAATCCATTTATCTAATATCGAGAGAGTTAGATTCACGAAAGGAATAAGTATGGTGTTTCAATCGGGAAACACTAACTCGGCCTAGAGATAGGTTAAGAGTTTCAGCGGCTAAGAGAAGTGTGGGATTGGTTGGTGATTACAATTGATTCACGCCGAGAGGTATCATCAAGGACTGATCATCAACAGTACTTCGACTTAGAGATAAGCGGAGGCATCAAAGGACACTTTGCCGAACTTTGGTAAAGTCTACCCAAGAGCAAGAGATTGCCGCGTCGGATGATAAGTGCTCAACTCACTATCACTTTTTACACCTTTTATGGGCATTAGTCATCAAATCTACACCTACTTGGACCAATTCATATACTTAATGTGATATATTTAGAGGTTATGCTTATAAAGATGATATTTACAGAAAAGGCAAGTTTTACTGCATTTTTATATCTGTGCAGGAGAAACAAGTGCCGCGGCAGCAACATGGCCGAGGCAGGACCTGATGCCGAGGCAGCAGCTGAGAGCCAGAGAGTAATATTATAGGCGACTCGAAGAGAAAAATCCAAGGGACGTTTCTGGACATAAAGCATATGGATCGGAGCTGGTTAGCACGAGCAAAATCCCAAGACAAGGCCACGCGGGAAAGCCTCTTAGTTGAATTAAACTTGGAAATATTTTATTTATGTACATGACTTGTTCCCTAGTCCAAGTTATATTCTACTTAGGAAAGGTTTGCCCTAGGCCAAGCCTATATAAGACCTAGTCGTCTAATGTATTAGAGATACCTAGAGAGTCGATTCATAGAGAGTTTTCCCTAAGATTCTATGTTTTCTTTCTCTCAAATTATGTTCTAAGCTTTCTTAGGGTTTAGGTGAAGGTTGTTTAGTATTTGTGAGAGGAGATTGTACTTTGTCTTTGTTTCAATGCAATAAAACTATCAAGTTTTGCTTATCCTTTGTCATTCTTTGTTCTTGCATTCAAGCTCGGGAGAGAAGTTTGTAATTAATCCTTTTATCTAGACTCAGGAGATTTAGATTCACGAAAGGGGTAAGTACGGTGTTTCAATCGTGAAATACTAACTCGGCCTAGGGATAGGTTAAGAGTTTCAGTGGCTAAAAGAAGTGTGAGATTGGTTGGTGAGTATAATTGATTCACGCTATCATCAAGGACTAGTCATCAACAGTACTTTGACTTAGGGATAAGCGGAGTCATCCAAGGACACTTTGCCGAACTTTGGTAAAGTCCACCCACGAGCAAGGGATTGTCGCGACGGACAGTATCGTTGCTGCCAAGGCAGTAATCTGCAGTGCTGCCGAGGCAGTGATATACAATTGCATTGGGCAGAGACAAGTCAATCAAATCCACAATACAACACAACTGGATCCTAACCTCTCTCTATTAATCAACTCTCATTCTTTTACTTAGCTGTTTTATTTCAATTTATTTAGTTTCATCCAAACCCAAATCACTTGTTTTTTATTTTATTTCTTTTTACAAAACAAGAAGAAAAAGAAGACATATTAAGTATACCAATCCCTATGGAGACGATAATCCGATAAATACTTATCACTTATTACTTGCGATGTGTCCACTTGCACTAAACCCGCACTTTTGACACGCGACAAGTTTTTGGCGCCATTGTCGGGGATTGGCAACTAAATTTTGTTTTCTTTATTTTCTTGTTTCTTTTCTTTTTCTTTTTATTTTTACCTTTGTTTTTCTTGGTGTATGACCAGGGCCAACCCAACCAACTCTTTGTACGAGTTAGACCCAGAGATCGAACGTACAAGACAAAGGTTGAGGAGACAAATCGAAGAAGCTATGGCAGATCATCCGGCAGGACAAAACTTACCTGCCGGCAATGGAGGTCTTCCGCCGCCACCAGGGCTGCGGCAGCTCACTGTCAGAGACTTCCTAGAAGAGGATATAAATGGATTAAACCCAGGAGTCGTTACACCGGAGATAGAAGCAACCCACTTTGAACTGAAACCTGTCATGTTCAATATGCTTAACACTATTGGACAATTTGGTGGGTCTGTAACTGAAGATGCAAGGCAACACCTTAAGTCCTTCATGGAGATATGCAATTCCTTTAAAATCCAAGGAGTCCATGAAGATGTCTTGAGATTGAAGCTATTCCCCAATTCACTGAGGGATAGGGCGAAAGCCTGGTTAAATAGCTATTCCCCAATTCCTGAACAGTCTGCCGAGACAGCAACAACCCCAGTGGTGCCAGGTATTAAATTCCAAACTAAAGAAACCCTGGACGAGATGAGACCACCACCACCTTTCCCACAAAGGTTGAAAAATCAAAAACATGACCATCAATTCAAGAAATTTCTTGATATTTTAAAGCAAGTCCACATCAACTTACCATTCGTAGAGGCAATTGAACAAATGCCTAATTATGCCAAGTTCTTAAAAGAAATTGTGTCTAAGAGAAAACGACTAGGTGAGTTCGAAACAATGGTTGCTACCGAAGGATGCATGGCAATGCTACACAATCGCATGCCACCAAAATTGAAGGATCCTGGATGCTTTATCATACCTTGTGCGATAGATAAAAATTATGAAGGTAAGACCCTATGCGACCTTGGAGCAAGTATCGATCTAATGCCCAAATCTTTCTTCCAAAAGCTTGGAATAGGAAGGGCAAAACCTACAACAGTTATGCTTCAACTTGCGGATCGATCATATGTGCAACCCAAAGGAAAAATCAAGGACATACTGGTAAGAGTTGATAAATTTATTTTTCCTGCTGATTTTCTTGTCCTCGATTGTGAAGCAGATGATAATGCACCGATCATCTTGAGGAGACCTTTCCTTGCAACTGGACGCACCTTAATTGATGTGGAAAAAGGAGAACTAACAATGAGGGTTAATGACCAACAAGTCAAACTCAATGCATTCCAAAAATTAAAAAAATATGATGATCCAGAAGAATGCAAGGCCATCCACACAGTAGACACCAAAATATCCTGCCTTGGCAGCATGCTCGACAGGTTATTTGGCAAAAAGATCAAGCTCAAAGTGGAAGCAGTACAGAAGGATGAACATAAAGCAAAAGGGAGTGACCAACATCGGAATTCTAATTTGGGCCAGCAAGAGATAAACACCTTAGGAGATGCATTTGCATGCACTCCTCCAGTGACTTAATCTCTTCCCTTTTCTTTTTATATTATTATATTAGAATTAGTTTAGTTTATATTTTTCTATAATTTGTGTTTTTTGCTTTAAGTATTTTTCTTGTTTGTGTTTAATTTTTATTTAGGATAATAAGCAAGAATACAGGAGAAATAGTTCACAGCAGGAACTCTGTCGAGGCAGAAAACAGTGTTAGAGCCGCAACAGTTTCAACGGGGAACAGTGTAACGGCTTGTCTACCGAGATTCCTGCCGTGGTAGAAAAGGAAACGATAGTAAAGAGTAACGGCTACAAAACGGCTAGTGAATTCAAATGGTCACAAGGCCGAGGCCTATATAAGCAACACTCTTCTCTTGAACTATTCACTCTTGCTTTCTTGTTTTCTTTAGAATACTCAACAATCTTGCTCTCACAATACTCTCTGCCTAACCTTGTTAAAATTCTCAGAATTCTTCCAAGAAAATCTCCAAGAACTCAATCTCTCAAAATCTTTATGGCCACCTACAAGCGCTTTTCCCTAGCCAATGTTGAAGACCGTTTTAACAGGTCTTTCATTGTACGGCAGTTGTGGGAAGAACAAGGGTTTCAACATTCGGATGACGAAAACTACGACATCGAGCACTATCTATTCGACAGAATCAAGTACCAAGATTGGGAAATCTTTTGCCTTCAACCTGCCCAGGCAAACGCTACCATCATGCGGGAATTCTATGCGCACGGGCCAAGCAAAGATTCCCTCTTTGTCCACTGTCGAGGCAGGCCTGTCCAGCTAGACGCCGAGACCATCAACCAATTCTACGGCCTCACTCCGGACCATGATGTTCACGCTGAATTCATGGAGGATATCACTGCCGAGGATTACGAGTTAATCAAAGACGACCTTTGCTACACAAATACTCCATGGGAAACCGGTGCCCATAGAGGATCTGTAGCAAGGCAGAGCCTAAAGCCCGAAGCCAAGCTTTGGAACACGTTTGTCAAGAGACGCCTCATCTCCACATCCCACAAAAGCACGGTGGACCAAAAGCGATTAGTGCTCATCCAATCGATCATCAACAAAAGGAGCATCAACGTTGGAGAGATCATCTTACGCGAAATTTACGAATACGGTAAGAAGGATAGAGGACCATTATATTTCCCTTGTTTGATCACTGGTTTGTTTGTTGCCGCAGGTGTACCAATAGAAGACACAGACGAATACACTCCCCAAAGGCGTGGATGGACCAGAGATTTTTGCCACCAAGTTATGCAAATCACGCAGGCGGAACCAATCCAAGCAACGCCCCAACAGTTCACTGCTGATACTGCTGCTGGGGCCTAGTACACGGCAAACATGCCAGACACTGCCCACACCTCTACCGCAGCAGACCCGTACCAGGAGATACTGCAAAGGATAGCAGCGATGGATCTTAGGCAACAGAGATACATGGAGTATCAAAGAGATTTTAATGGCACATTAGCCCAAATGATGCTCCATGCCTTTCCAGACCAAGGGGCACAGTTTCCAGAATTTCCTAGCAATATGTTTGTCACAACCGCCGCTTATAACGAAACGACACCGGCTCCGGGAGGACCGTGGCCGTTCTTTCACACGGGCCCTCAACCATAGTTTCATGCTGCCGGCCCATCTAGGGCAGCAGACTCTGCCGCAGCATCATCTGCCAGCAGAAGACCTTCAAAGAGGAGGGCAATCTTCAACACTCCACCACGATCCCCAATCATCATGGGCAGTCTATCAGATGAGATAGATGCCTATGTACACCAAAGCTCAACCGCTGCCGGACCGAGTACACACCATACCGAGGCAACCACAACAATGGTAGGTGGAACGGACATCATGATCACCGAGGAGATTGCCGACGTGGAAGAAGGAGAAGAAGTGGATGCTCCAATGCAACGGACACCACCAACAAGAGTCCAACCGCCCCGGCAAGCAAAAGCTCAGCCATCGCCCTCACCAAGAACGAAGCAATCAACAGCAAGACCACGAAGAAAAATTGTAACAAACAGCTCTTTGGAGTCTCCTTAAAATTTTTCATATAATTCAATATTATTTGCTGCTGGTTTCTTTATATGCTATTTATTTCTTTCATAGTTTTTGTTGCCCGCTATTCTCTTCTAATATAAAGCATTGAGGACAATGCTGGTTTGAGTTTGGGGGTGCAGATCCACTGCTGAGGCAACAATCTACTGTCGAGGCCATGCCAAGAAAAGGGAGTATTTAAGTGAATTTTTTTTTAAATTTTTTCATGCTCCCCGCCTTACTTGAATCAATTACCTATACTTTTGCACTGCTTATCATCAATATTGCCTTAGTTTATTCTTTAAGGCTATAGAAATCTTTCTCCTTACCATGATTAGGTCCTGTTAAGAAGGTTTAACCTTAGGATACTTAAGGATGAAAACTTAGAAGCTTACTATAAGATGAATTTTTAAACACTTTTGGGACTTGTTGGATTATAGGAGTTCTTTTAATGAACTTAGGTGATAAAGACTTAGATTTTTGGGAAAGTGACTAGAGGTGCCTATCACCGGCTCTAGGAAGTACTCTTCTTCATGCTAGAGGTGCCCGAAATTGGTCTAGTATGCTATGAGGAATATCAAAAAGAAAGAGGGAATTAGTGAAGAGAAAAACACAATCCTTGAGGTGCCCGAAATTGGCTCAAGAATTGGTTGTTTAGAAAAGAAGAGAACACTTAACCCAATTCTACTTGTCTTGAACTTAGAGTTTATCTAAGAAAGCCTTTAATCAAACTTGTCCATAAAAACGCACACACTCACAATTCTTATAGTTTGTTTCTAGGTAAACCCTTGGGTAGCCGAAAGGTTAAGACTAAAGAATAGGCCTAGCTATGGTGGGGAGAATAGATGGAAACATAAGACCAAGAGAGAGTAGAGTTTGACAAATTGATGGTTTGCATTGCTTGAGGACAAGCAATAGTTCGAGTTTGGGGGTGTGATAAGTGCTCAACTCACTATCACTTTTTACACCTTTTAAGGGCATTAATCACTGAATTTACACCCACTCGGACCAATGCATGTACTTAATGTGATATATTTAGAAGTTGTGCTTATGAAGATAATATTTACAGAAAAGGCAAGTTTTACTATATTTTTATATCTTTGCAGGAGAAACAAGTGCCGCGGCAGCAACATGGCCGAGGCAGGACCTGATGCCGAGGCAGCAGCTGAGAGCCAGAGAGCAATATTGTAGGTGATTGGAAGGGAAAAATCCAAGGGACGTTTCTGGACATAAAGCATATGGATCGGAGCTGGTTAGCACGAGGAAAATCCCAAGACAAGGCCACGCGGGAAAGCCTCTTAGTTGAATTAAACTTGGAAATATTTTATTTATGTACATGACTTGTTCCCTACTCCAAGTTATATTCTACTTAGGAAAGGTTTGCCCTAGGCCAAGCCTATATAAGACCTAGCCGTCTAATGTATTAGAGATACCTAGAGAGCCGATTCATAGAGAGTTTTCCCTAAGATTCTATATTTTCTTTCTCTCAAATTATGTTCTAAGCTTTCTTAGGGTTTAGGTGAAGGTTGTTTAGTATTTGTGAGAGGAGATTGTACTTTGTCTTTGTTTCAATGCAATAAAACTATCAAGCTTTGCTTATCCTTTGCCATTCTTTGTTCTTGCATTCAAGCTCGGGAGAGAAGTTTGTAAGTAATCCATTTATCTAGACTCAGGAGAGTTAGATTCACGAAAGGGGTAAGTACGGTGTTTCAATCACGAAATACTAACTCGGCTTAGGGATAGGTTAAGAGTTTCAGCGGCTAAAAGAAGTGTGAGATTGGTTGGTGAGTATAATTGATTCACGCCGGGAGGTATCATCAAGGACTAGTCATCAACAATACTTCGACTTAGGGATAAGCGGAGTCATCCAAGGACACTTTACCGAACTTTGGTAAAGTCCACCCACGAGCAAGGGATTACCGTGGCGGACAGTATCGTCGCTGCCAAGGCAGTAATCTGCATTGCTGCCGAGGCAGTGATATACAATTACATTGGGCAGAGACAAGTCAATCAAATCCACAATACAACGCAACTGGATCCTGACCTCTCTCTCTATTAATCAACTGTCATTCTTTTATTTAGCTGTTTTATTATGGGTATGGACAATAATAATACGCTTAAGACTAATATGTGATTAATTGATGACAATGACTTTTCATTGACATAGATATGTCAGAATTAATACATGAATATATTAGTAGAGAATAATATATTGGATTGACCCACTATGAGCATATATCTTGGATTATTATGTGACGGTCACGATATTGCTCATAGTGACAACTATATGTACGATCCTTAGACTTGAGATTATTACTATCTCAACATATGTTGTTTTATGTTTTGATGCAGTTAAACGTGTCTTGTAATTAGTTACATTATAAAAACTGACATTGGACATATTACAATGTATGTAGTGAGATGTGAATGATCAAGATAAGATTTGTCCTTCCTACACAATAGGAAAATATATCAAAGGCCACTTGATTGAGTGAGATTAGAAATGCATGGTCATGCTTGAATACGTTGATATGAGATATCACAAATTATTCATTAAAAGTAGTCCACTCTAGATACCAAGAAACATTAAAATAGGCTATACAAGTGTGACTATTCCAAGACTTGTGCCTATTAAATATATACAAGGACAAAAGGATATAATACATTAAGATAGTTGGTAACGGACATGATACATCGAATCATGATCTCTTGTAACTTAGATGACAATGATATATTGCTAGATCTCACTCATTGTTTGTAATATTATAATTGTTATAATATTATTACTAATGTTACAATGAGCCTACAAGGTCACACCCAATGGTTGAAAAAGAGCAAACATATATATAAGTATAAGTAGAATATATTTAATCCTGAATTTTAATAAAGGATATAATTCAAGTAATTATATCCCTTTTACATTCGAATTAAATATAGATTCCGAAATTTAAGGAAATAATTAAAGTAATTATTTCCTATAAACAAATTCGGAATCAAACTCTTATACCTAGGGTCACACCTATATAAAGGATCTTTGGTCTAGCAGCTACAATAGAGAATTCCGAATTTGCAAACCCTAGAATCACGAAAAATAGTTTTTCGAGATTTTGCTCTCTAAACCGGGTGAACTGAGTAGAGGCCGAGACGATATTCGTGGAGGCTAAAGATTTGAATTGTCGAACGATCGTGATTGTAGAAAATCCAGTTGCTGTTTTTGCTGCTTATCAAGGAACCCAATGTAAGTCATCGCATCTCTTCCTCCCGATTTCGGATTAAACGTACATGGATCACTGGAAAGACTGTCGTAATTTTGTTCCTCTGTGCCATGGGGTGTGACGGCGGTCCCAACACTTCAAAACTGTCTTTGAATCATTCCTGGGTGTAGTCACTGCTTCAACCCATTTACTCACATAGTCCACTGCTAGCAAGATACATAAATCACCATAGGATGATGGAAAGGGTCCCATGAAATCAATTCCCCAAATATCGAAAAGCTCGATCTCAAGAATCTTTAGCAACGACATTTCATTCCTCTTCGAAATGTTACTGGTTCTTTGAAATCTATCACAAGCCTTGTAAAATGCTTGAGCATCCTTGAAGATTGAAGGACAATAGAATCCAAATTGAAGGACCTTTGCAGCAGTCCTTGATCCAACAAAATCCCTACCACATGATGCTGCATGGCAATGGAAAAAAAATATCTTTTTGTTCTTCTTCCGGCACACATCGTCGAAGCAATTGGTCAACACATTGCTTGAATAGATATGACTCATCCCAATAGAAAAATTTCGTGTCATGCTTAAATTTCTTTCGACCCTGACTAGATAAATCAGGAGACAAAATATCACTGACAAGAAAATTAACTATATCTGCATACCAAGGTAATGTTATAGCATATAAAATTTTCTCATCAGAGAAATTTCTTCGATCTCAAAATCCTCTCCTAATTTTTCTGGATTTTCTAGCCTAGATGATGGTCTGCAACTTGATTTTCAGTTCCTTTTCTATCCTTTATTTCAATATCAAATTCTTGTAGCAAAAGTATCCACCTAATAAGTCTAGGCTTAGCATCTTTCTTAGTCACTAGGTATTGGATGACAGAATGATCTGTGTGCACTATCACCCTAGTTCCCATAAGATATGCTCTAAACTTATCAAAGGCAAATACTACAACAAGTAACTCTTTATCAGTGGTAGTCTAATTAATTTGTGCATCATTTAGAGTTCTACTTGTATAGTAAATAACATGGAAGAGTTTACCTCGCCTTTGACCTAGTGCTACGTGATAAGTGCTCAACTCACTATCACTTTTTACACCTTTTATGGGCATTAATCACTAAATCTACACCCACTCGGACCAATGCATATACTTAATGTGATATATTTAGAAGTTATGCTTATAAAGATGATATTTACAGAAAAGGCAAGTTTTACTGCAGTTTTACATCTGTGCAGGATAAACTATTGTCGCGACAGCAGCATGGCCGAGGCAGGACCTGATGCCGAGGCACTACGTCCACTGCGTAGCACTTGCGTCACACATCAACTCGAATGGTTTAGTCCAATCGGGTGGTATTACTATTGGAGCTGAGGTAAGTCTCTTATTCAATTCATGAAACACAAAGGGTTGATTTTTCTGTAGCAAATTGCAGAGCGGTTTAGAAATCTTCGAGAAGTGTTTGATGAACCTCCTATAGAAGCCAACATGTCCCAAAAAGCTTCTAATTCCCTTGACAATTGTTGGAGGTGGTAGCTTCTCTATCAACTCAACTTTTTATTTTCAACTTCAACTCCTTTGCTTGAAATTTTGTGCCCCAAAACCGTACCTTCGGTTACCATAAAATTGCACATTTCCCAATTTAGTACAATGTCGGCTTCTTCACAGTGTTTCAATACTTTGGCCAGGTTGCCTAAGCATTTTTCTAATGTTTCTCCGAACACAGAAAAATCGTTCATGAATACTTCCAGAAATTCTTCAACCATGTCTGAAAAATTGCTACCATGCAACGTTGAAAAGTTGCTGGAGCATTACATAACCCAAATGGCATTCTTCGAAAAGCATAAGTTCCATAAGGGTAGGTGAAGTTTGTCTTCTCTTGGTCCTCTGATGCTATAGCAATTTGGTTGTACATAGAATAGCCATCAAGGAAGTAATAATAAGCCTTTCTGCCAATCGATCCAACATTTGATCGATAAAATAAAGGGAAAATGGTCCTTCTTTGTTGCTTTGTTCAGCTTCCTATAGTCCACAGAAATGCGCCAGCCTGTGACTATCCTTGTTGGGAGCAACTCGTTATCCTCATTCGTTATTACTGTTGTGCCTCCCTTCTTGGGAACACAATGCACAAGGCTAACCCATGAACTGTCAGAAATTGGGTATATGATTCCTGCATCCAACCACTTGATAATCTCCGTCATCACTACCTTCTTCATCGCTGGGTTCAGTCTTCTTTGGGGCTCAACAGAATTGTTGTGGCATTCTTTTAGCAGGATCTTATGCATGCAGATCATAGGACTGATGCCCTTCAAATCGGCCATTGTCCATCCTAGAGCTTTCTTATATTGAGATAATAAATTCACAAGACTAAACTCTTGGTTAGGATCTAAGCTAGAAGATATAATCACCGACAAAGTATTTTGAGATCCCAAATAAACATATTTTAAATGCGGTGACACTGGTTTTAATTCTAGAGATGGTGCATGGAATAATGATGGTTTCGAATGAATAAATTCAGAGAAATCAATTGATTCGAATTTCATACCTGGCTTTGACTTGAAATAGCCAATTTGTTTTATCTCTAGATGAGCTTCTTCTTCTTCCTGATCATGCTCCTCTAGCAGTTTTGCAAAGTCCTTCATTTGCGGAGAATTGTCACAGCAAAAATCTATATTTTCTTCAGTTGTTGCAGCATTTATCCCAGCTATACAGTGACATTCTTCATTCTCATCCATGTACTTGAGAGTGTTGAAGACATTGATAGTCATGGATTGGTCTGCTACTCGCATTGTGAAGTCTCCCTTTTCACAGTCGATGAGAATTCGATCGGTAGCAAGGAATAGTCGTCCTAATATGATGGGTGCTTTGTAGTCCACTTCACAATCCAAAATCAGAAAATCCACCGAGAACACAAACTTACACACTTTTACTATGACATCTTCCACTTTGCCTTCGGGCCGGACATGAGAATAGTCCGCCAATTGTAAGAGGACAGTTTTAGGTCGCGTACTCCCTATAACAAGCTTCTTGAATATTGCTTTGGCATCAAATTCACACTCGAACTGAGGTCACATAGTGCTCTGCCCACAAAATTGTCTCCTATAAAGCATGGAATGATGAAGCTGTGATGATCTTGCCTCTTCATGGGAAGCTCAGTCCTCCCAGAATAAAACTTAGATGCTATAACAACTGTTTCAAAATTCTCATCTTTTCTTTGTAACAATATCTTTCAAAAATTTGCATATGAGGGCATTTGATCAATAGCATCTAAAAATGAAATATTTATATGAAATTGGTCCAGAATGCTTACAAATTTTTGAAATTGGAGATCCTCTTTGTGTTGATTTAATCGCTGAAGGAATGGTGGTGAGGGTCTTATGTCCTCCAAAGTTGGGATGGTACTGCTTCTTTTGCTGCAGCATCTGCAAGCTTTTCCCCAAATGCCTCAGTATTTAATTTTTCTCTAGTTTCTTCTTGAGCTGATTTTTCTTCTTGTTTCTCAGCTTCTTTTTTCTCTTGAATGTAGGTTTCTTCTTTTTCCTTTCTTTTGAACTGCTCCCCCGTGTTAATTTTTCTTCCATCCCTCAAGGTCAGTGCACTGCATTGCTCCTTGCCATGATTTTTAGTGACTTCAGTATCACTAGGCAGATTACCTCTTGGTCTCGCTTGTAATGCTTGAGCAATTTGACCCACTTGAGTCTCCAACGATCTCAGCGAAGAGCTGTGACTTTGCAGTAATGCTCCTTGGGTCTGCAACAGATTGCCTTGATTATATATAGTTGTGGAATGCTCCTGCAATAATGCCTTTGTTGATGTTATGAACTCCTTCGGCGAAGTCATGAATTCTTACAGTGAAGCTTCCAAAGAATTGTTGGGATTCTGATGATGAATTGATCCCTTGTTTTCATTTTTCCATGGCATATTTCCTTGAAAACTATGGACTCCTTGTTGTGTAGCAATGGGTTGCTTCCTACCCGAGCTGCTAGCTTGATTTTGTCCTTGATTACCCCAAGAAAGATTAGGATGTTGTCTCCACCCTGGGTTGTTCGTGTTGGAGTAGGGGTTGTTGGAATTTTTGTTGAAATTTCCAACGTAATGAACAGACTCTAGATGAGTTGGGCAGTCTTTATCAAAATGGTTTCCACTACAATTCACACAACTTAATGCCTTAGTATCTCGTACTTCACTGGGCTGTTAAAGATTCTTCAACATATTTGTGATAGCAGAAGGTTGTGCTGAAACAGAATCGTTCGCGTCGAGCTCCAACTTTCCTTGAGTTCTCCTTCCTGTTCCAAGTCTTGTAGTTGGAAACTGATAATCATTGTTGGCTATTTTATCCAAAATATCATATGCTTCTTCAGGCGACTTGTCCAACAGTGTCCCTGAAGCATCTAACATTATCCATGTAGGTGCATTGACTCCATTGTAAAACATCACGATTTGAGTCCAGTTTTGAAAACCGTGGTTTATACACCTTCTCAGCAAGCTTTTATACCGATCCCAACACTCATGGATCGACTCGTCATCCCCTTGTCTGAAGGATGTTATCTCATTTCGCAATTGTGTGTTCATGTTGGGTGGGTTGTACCTTGCCAAAAAGCTTTTGCACAAAGCTATCCACGAATCCATCAAACCGTCTGGAATACCATTCAACCACTCTCTATCTCGGTCTCTCAAAGAGTATGGAAATAGCTTGAGCTTCAACACATCCTCGTGCACTCCTTGTTGGCGGAACGAATCGCAAACCTCTAAGAAAGTAAGATATGTTGTCGAGCATCCTCGTGAGGTGATCCTCCAAACTGTCCGATCGAATTGAGCATATTAAACATCACAGGTTTGAGCTCAAAGTGTGCTGCTTGTATATCAGGTGTCACTATCCCAGAATTGAGGTCATCCAAGATCGGTGTCAGGTGATCTAAAATTGCCCTTGGTCTCGCTACAGCTTCAGTATTTGCTGTAGCATTTTGATTCGAAAAACCCTCAGCAGGCAACATTGTTTTTCTTTGCTCTCGCCTTCTTTGTCTAAAATAACTTTTGATTTTTGGAATAAATGGTTCGAGGGATTCTTGAGGATTCACTCTAGGCATCCACTAACCAAAAATCTATAAAAAAAACAAAGATTAAACCAAAAACAAAAGACTCAAAACACAAAATAAAAGTAAAAAGATAAAAAGTACGAAAACTATGATTGAAATTGCCTATTGCCTCAATCCCCGGCAACAGCGCCAAAAACTTGTTGCTTTCCAAACTCGTTGAGTTTAAGTGCTAATGTGTGATTGATTTGCGTGCAAGTATACACATCGAACAAGTAATAAAGTATGTAAGTGAGATCGTTCCTACGAGGATTGGGTAGGTTATTTCAAAAATAGTTAACAAACACAAAAGATAAAATAATCCTTTGTATGAACATATGCTAAAACAATTATGCAATTGTCACCAAAATGATTTAGCAAAATAAAAGCGTCACAAGTAATGCTGGAGCGAAGTGAAGAGTATCACTAAAATACAGTAGAATCAAACTAATAAATGAGTAATAGATAAAGCTGCATAAACACAACAGAGAGAAGATATTCAAGCTTAAGACATGCTAGGCTTTCTATGGCAATGACTTTACTATTCTCTTGAAAACTTACTGTTCCAAGGGTTTAATAAGTGCGTGACAGAGTTTACTAAAAATGCCTCCACTATCTCTAGTTAGAAGGCCTAAAACTCGAAAATGCTAAGGCATTATCTCCCGGTCTCAACCCTAACACTTCTAATGTTGATAAAGTGCTACCCTTTTTAATCGTTGAAAATCTCCCTTATCCCTAAGGTGAGTTAGGATTCCGCTCCCAGAGTAACCCATTGTTCAAGTTGGTCTAGCTTTGTCTATCCCTAGATCTAAGATTCCTAAACCCCTTAACTATGGCTATCTCCCGATGCTCTTACAAACCAAGGTTTAAATGATAAAGGTGTTAGATTTCTTGAACAAAACACTAAAATAAACATTGAAAACAATAAACATTCATTTAAAAAAAATAAAGATCATTCCAAACAAGCCTTAGCCATACTAAGTTCATGGCTAGATAAGGTAAAATATTCAACTTGCATCGTTTGAAATACATTTTCAACGGTAAGAAAAGAGGTAAAGCAAAGTGAAGAGGAAGGAAGTCCCCAAACGCATGTGTCGTGAATCTTTCCTAGCTTGTCGTTCCTCCCGAAGTCGCGCAAATCCCTTGCTTGAAGCTCTCCAACAATGGTGGCTTGGCTTGAGGTTGAAGATGAAGGAAAGTGGCCTCCTTTCTTCTTTCTTCTTCCACGTGCTCTCTTAAAGTTTGCTCCTTTTTGTGGCTCTTTTAGCTACTGTTTTTGCTCTTCTCTTGCTCATTTGTTGAAGGAGGCTTGCCCTTGTATTTATAGAAGGCTTCTAGGGTTTTGTGACCTAATGGTGTAAGGGAATATTCCCTGACATTTGCTGCAAAAAAGGTAGCAAAATGCAGGTCTGCAGGTGCGGTGCAACGTCTGTGAGGAGGTGCAGCTGGCCTGGAAAAACGCGTGAGGACAATGGGTTGCAGGTGTATCCTTTCTGCTGTGCTATTTTGTCCGCCCATAATGCTACAACAACATGAAGTCCGATCCAATGCTTTAGCATCTCTTCCAATCTTTCAACTTTGCCCCAAAAATCTGCACATCACCACAAAGAAAATACCCTTCGAAGCAGCATCTTAAAAATAAAAGGGAAAATAAAATAAAAACCTAATCTAAATGCAAATGCACATGAAATGCAACTAAATGCTATGCAAATGAATTTGAAATCAAACAAAACCTTAAGTAAAAGGGTATAAAATATACACTTTTTAGAGCGTTAACATGACTCCAATTATTTTTAAAATTTTAAATCTAAATTCCCATTTTTTAATTATTTCTCCCTTTTTAGAAAAATTTCCCAATTCCCATTTATAATCCCTATTTACCTTTGTTTTATAAATCCCTAAATTCTTAATTTATAAATTCCCTTTCCAAATTTCTCAATTTTTAATTGAAATATCTAATTTCTAATTTTAATTAATTAAATTTCCCTTTTTCGAATTCAAATACCTAATTTTTCAAATCCCTAATTTATCAATTTTCCCAATTTTCAAAACAACGACGCTTTTATTTAAAAAACCATATCATTTTCCAAATTTCAAAATAGTGACATTTTATTTTAAATTTGTAATTTTTTAAAAGGGTTTCTACAATTATCCTTTAATTCCATTTTAAACTTTTCCTAAACTTATTAATTTATAAATAACTTATTTTTAATTAGCGGGAGGGGCATTATAGAGACGTTATCTCGATAAGGAGAATGATATATCTTTACCTATCATAAAAGCCTTAAGAATCTATTGAATAAAGAAAAGTTGAATCTTTAGCAAAGAAGATGGATGGATCTCCAAAACAACTATGGTTTAATCATTGACTATCATCTGAGCAAGGCTAACATTTTCTGATGTAGTTAGTTATAAACATCAGCTTGGTAAGCATTATCATTGATTAGTTAAATTTATTCCTTTTTATTTGAAAACTCATCGAATGTTTTTATTATATCCCTTCGTCCTATTAATTCACATTTCTATCTTCGAAAGAACCTTTATGATGAATTTGACTTTAGAATCAATTTTGAAGGTCTTTCGTGTTATCATGATTGAGTTTGTATACCTATTGATAAGACTCGTTGTATTGATATCTTGAAAAATATCATTCAAGCTTATTCTCTATTCTATACCTACTAGTTATGTAAAAATGTAAAATTATCTTCGGTAATTTTATTGGTGGCAAAGAATGAAGTGAATCATAGTTGATTTTGTGTCAAAATGCCTTATGTGTCAGCGTGTCAAAATTGAGCATCATGTTCCTACTAGTCTTCTACAACCTATTTATCCATAATAGAAGTGAGAGAAGATTACCATGGATTTCGTTTGTGGGTTGAATTCAACTCCCACTACACATGATTCTCTATGGGTCATTGTAGACCGTTTTACCAAGTGAATACATTTCTTTCCATTTAGAATAGACTGTGGTCCTAAAAAGTTAGCTGACTTGTACATTAAGAAAATGATGAGACTTCATAAGGTGCCACAATCTATCATTAATGTTTTCCTTAATGTTTTATTTATGATTTGAATATTGGACCATTGATTTATTAAGTACTGATCATTGTATGTTGACTATTGAGATATTATTATTAACTATTGATATGCCATTGAGCATTAGTTATAGAATAATATGATATTTTCATTGTCATTTAACCATTGGACATATTGTTATTGGCTAATCAGTGTATGAAAATCAATGGATCACTGAATGGACCTAAAGGTCAATCTACTGTCACTAATCCTTTAATTTATTGAACTGTTCTTGAATTGATTATTGGCCTAAAATATTGAACTTTGGTTTTAAGTGAAAATTAGATACAATTAGCATGTCATAGGATTTATGAGCTCATTGGTATAGGTGGACTATAGTCCTTGGGTTACGATGTTTATATTAGTTAGGCGGAGGGATGTGTTGATCAAGTGGTGAGGCAGATTGATTAGACCATTACTGATTTGACGAGGTGTAGGAATTTACGTATCCACTATCTTAATCGATCTAAAGGTTACTATTGAATTAAATAAATTATTGATGTTAAACATTGAGCCATTTTCATTGATTTGTTGCTTTGATATTGATCATTAAAGATATGCCATGAAAATATTAGCAAAGCGTGCATTTGAATGCATATTGTATTTTTAGTGTTATTGTCTCACTAGGAAAAGTATGCTTAATGCATTTATCTTCATGTGCTTTTAGGTTAAGCAAAATGGTTTATAGATTGAAGGACTTTTTTAGGATTTAAGCAAATCATACAAAGATTAAAAATTATGTATACTTACATTAATACTCACAAATACATGGCATAATTGTTGTAATAGCCACCTATATTCCTTTTTTGATATGTGTGATTTGCATGTATGTGAATTTTAAAATGTGTAAATTGATCTTTTGATAAAAAGGCTAAAAATTGGCTTAAGTGGTATAAGTTGTTAAAAAGAGAAAAACCTAGTAAATGGATTCAAATGGTTTGAAATTTTGAATGTTGATGAATTGAGGTATTGATGACTTAGTAGTAAAATTTTATTGTATTTGGACTTGATTTTCTAGGTGAAATTGATTAAAACCAAAAAGAAAATGACATTACATACCAAACCATACTGTTATGGGTGATGACGTATCGGTACAGGTATAACTTAAAAATACTAGATTAAAGGTTGTACTAATACTGAAAAATACATAACAGTACGTAAAATGCTCAATAGAATTTTGTTTTAAACAATATATCGATATGACTTATCGATAATAAAATTTAGATTTCTGTTTATTTTTGCGTATCAATACTGCATTGGTACAAGATCATTCATTTCAACAGTCATGTTAGGCATATCACTACGGCTTAGACCGTACCAATACTAGTCAACACTCTAGAAACCTTTAGTTTTTGACTTCTGCCTAACATTCTAATACATTCTGACTCGTATCAGTACGAATCTTATGAGAATAACTAACTTAATGAACTTAATATAGCTATGTCAATACGATCTAATGGTATATTTGTATGAGTGTCTGTTAAGCTTTTAAAAGAGAATAAAATGAATATTGCAAACTTTACAATTAGGTCGCTTGTTGAAAATTTACGAGGATAATGCATTAATATTTAATTTCATATTAATGAAGAAATTTTTTTATTAAGGACCTATAATTTGTAATATTTACATTTAGTCCTTAAAGTTTTTAAAGTTTTAAATTGTTTTTCTTTTGTAAGCCATTAAAATGTGAACTACATGACCCTACCATGATATCAATGTATCACATTGTTTATTGAACCCTTACCGAAACATTGTATCACTGTACTGAATACCAAAATATTTTTTGATAGCATTTTTTGATCTGATTCTCTACTAGACCGGATAGGGGATGTTAAATCCCCAATTCAAAATAGTAAAAGAATGATGTTTTCTACTACTTCAAAAAAAAAACCCAAAATAATAAACCAAAAAAAAATAAAAAAGAGTGAAGAAGTTAACCAAAAATCATAAAAATATCATAAAATAAAGGAAATTGAGAGTTTTTTTGAGTGTTTTTATTTACCTAGTGAGTTATTTAAAAAAACCATGGATTTGAAATCAACATGTCAAGGATAGTCGAAAAGGCTTGCCTTTTCAAGTTCCTAGCTATCGGAGAATGAGGTTATCATCATCAACGACGGTGACATTCGGAAAAACTCGTGGTAGAGAGAGGCCAACGTCTGGGGTGTAAAAGATAGGGTTGAGAAAAAAATTATAATACTCGTATTTTTTTAAAAAAATTACCTGATACAAATAATTTTTGTAGAAAAATATGATAATTAAGGCCCAATTAAAATGGTATTATTATATAATTTTTTGACCTGCATTTTGGCCTGACCCATGGGGTTAGATCCTAACATTTTCAATGAATGAGAAACTCATTATCTCGGCTATTTAACTTTTATATTTTCATATTTTTGTCCTGTAATTCTTTTCATTTTATTAGCTATATTATTATTATTATTATTATTATTATTATTATTATTATTATTATTATTATTATTATTATGTTGTGAATAAAGTAAAAAATAAGAACAAAATAGATGAACAAAGATGAGAGAAAAAAAGAGAGAGACTTGTACTATATTCTCATAGTAGGGTTGTATAAAATGTTTTCTCCAAAAGTCTATATTTATAGGCATAAAATGAAAACCGTAATTTCAATAGGTATTAAACCCTAATAATAAAGTACATTAAAGTATCATTTAATATATGAATATCCACCATAAATAAAGATATTCATAACACTCCCCCTTGTACATCCATAAAGATAATGTTCCTCGTAACCGTACTAAGATAAAAACCCTATGAGAAAAAAATAGTGAAGAAAAAAGAGTACACACATCTTTAATACGTATAACATGTTGCCTCATTAAAAACCTTACTTGGAAAACTCATTGAGACAAAACCTCGTTTAAAGAAAAAAGAGTCAACGTGTATTTACTCCCACTCATGAAAATATCACATAAGATCTTTGAATCTTCATAATTCGGTATTGAATAAAATCTTCAAATATTGAAGTAGATTATGTAATAGTGGATAAATTTTTCAAGTTATTGCTTGAAATGATTCTTCTGAAGATCACGAGAAACGAAACTTTAAAGAAATCTTGTTCGTTTTATCACATTTAATGTATCCACTTTGAGATATAAATTTTGCATTATCTCTACACAAGATAAATTGCTTCTTATCTTGTGAAAGCAATTCACATATCTTCTGGATATGTTTAGACAAACACATTTTTGGCTTTGCCTCGAGCATAGTAATTGTTTAAAGGTAATGGTATCGTAGCACTTAAATAGTATTTCTAGATCAGGTAATATATGATGCTTCCAGATCAATTAACGTATATATATTGCTTTTGGACCAAGACTATCATTACCCTTTTCTTGAGGCAGAATGGATATTTTTTTTACGTTAAGAGACCTAGCAACCATAAGGGTTTGATCAATGAATATGCGTTATGCATGTAAAGTCTCTTTAAACATTTTTTTTGTGTATGTCGATTGTTGCACAAGAATTCCATTTTTAAGGAGATCTCTCCATGAGTCTCAATGATATTCAAATAATCGATATATACAACAATAACAAATTCAAAGATAAACCTCTTAATAAAAATGCTCAGGGAAATTAAATAATTCATATTGCATTCTGCTAATAAGTATTCAATGAGGCGATTATACCAAATACGCCTAAATTGTTTTAAACCATAAAAGATATATTCAATATGATTGAATAATGTTCTCGAGAAATTGAATTAACTGTTTCTGGCAATATAAATCTTTCCGAAAGTTTCATATAAATATTACTATAAAGAGACCCATACAAATAGGATGTAACAACATCCATTAGACGAAAATTGAGTAATTTTATTTATTGTAGTTGCATCCACCACCGAGGAATATATTTTTTTCATAATCAATTTCATGTATTTGTGAGAATCTTTGTGCAACCAAAATGAGTTTATATCTAATTATTTTCCCTTTTGATTTCTCTTTCTCACAAAAGCTCATTTATATCCACAAGCTTTATACATTCCAAATGAATTTATAACTCTTTCCATATTGGCCAATCATTTCTTTGTTTATATTTCTCAATTGAAAATGATTCATGATCTATATCATCAAATAAAATATCTAGTGCTATATTGCATGCAAATATATTATCGGTGTCGATTTTATTTCAGTTATACTTATTACAAGACATGACATAATCTATTGAGATCTCTTTATTTTCTGGTACTTGAGTCATGTCAATGTCTCGGTTTGAGACCTTTTAATCTTTTCTAGAGATTTTCATAATTCATTGATTCCTCGATCAGACCATCATAAAATATAACTTCTTTTCTTTTTCGAGGATTTTTATCTTCGGAACCTACTTGTCTACCACTCTTCAAGCGTAAGTTAGACTCATTAGAAACTAGAATTCGTCATTCTAGGACATCAAATTTAATCGGAGCATTCATAGCTGGTATACGTGACTTAGTCACTCTTTTAGGGTATGAAAAATCATCTGGCAATTGATTTGCTAACTAAATTATCCTTTGAACTTATAGTTCACATTGTTGAATACTTGAATCAAACTAAGAAAATGATAATTCATTCCAACTTATTTCTTTTTCCAACTATTTTCTTTTCTTCCACTAATGTTAGATAAACTGACTCATTAAAATGATAGTCAATAAATCGAGCTGTAAATAAATTCCCTATTAGAAGATCAAGATATTTAATCAAAGAGAATTTAAATCTGATATATATTCCCAACATAACTAATCTTTGTGCGGTGTGGTGGAGCAATTAGAATATATACCGCACACCAAAAAAATCTAAGATCGGAAATATTTGATTCTTGACTGAAACCCATTTCTAATGGGGAGAACTTATTATAATTTATTGGCTTGATGCGAATTAGTGATACTACAAGCAAAATGACATGTCATCAATATTATCAAGAATGATTGTCTTTATAAGATAATCTGAAATATATTCTCGTAATTTTATCAAGTAAGCAAGTTGCCTCACAAACACCAAGTTACGGGTTAATAACAAGGATACATATGACCATCTAGTCGATGCATTGATTGAAATCGTAAAATATCTAAATGGACTAAAAGAAAGGTGTATGGTCCCACATATATCACCTTGTATCCGTTCTAGAAAATTAATAGATTTACACTCTATCTTAGCTGATGATAATTGATTAATCAGATTGCTTTGATAACAAGTATCACATGAAAAAAAAATTACCTTGAAGAAAATCTTAGTTCTTCAATAAAGAACCACATAATAGTGTCAAAAAATTTTCACATCATAATTGAATCGGGATGGCCTAACTGGTCATGCCAAATAAAATTATCAGTAAACATCTAGTTTACAATAGCATGCGCTTCAATTTGTATTAATTCTTCTATAATACAATATGGATGACAGTGCATGTAATTTTGTTAAGATTTTCTTATTGTCTTGAGTTATACTTGTAATATTGAGATAATCAGCATCCCTTTAACTAATATTCTCAAAATATTTCTGCTAAAGGTACGCTACTAGATCGACCACCTCATGAAAGCTTGGAAATTTTGGACAGACTCGTAAAGAATGACTACCAACACCCGACCACAAGAAGGGGAGTAACAAGGCACGGTATGGCGAAATTATATTCTTCAGATTCCATACTAGAACAACTTTCTGCATTGACAAAAATGGTTAATGATATGAAAAATCCTAGCCACGTTCGAGAGGTAAAAGCAGTCACTGTTTTCTATGAAACATGTGGTGACAATCATAACTCGAACGAGTGTCCACACAATCTAGAATTAAGCTTCTATGTTGGAAATTTTAATTGGAACAATATTTCCAACACTTACAATCCAGAATGGAGGAAGCACCCCAATCTTTCATGTAGTAACCCCAACAATGCACTAAACCCGCAACAGTAGAACGTGCAACCTGTTGGATTTTAGTAGAATATTAGACCAGCCCAACAATAGTTATCGCAGCAGGCGATGCAGTAGCAGCAACCTGCTGATGTTCGAACCCTAGAGAATACACTAACCATGTTCATGGCTCAGAATAACTCGTATATTGCTCATATAGATAAATTTATTCAGCGAGCTGACGTGTTCATGGACAAAACTGAGATGCGTATGCAAAACAATGAAGTTGTTCTGAAATCTCTTGAAAACAAAGTGGGTAAAATTGCACAACAACTAAATACTCGACCCTTAGGAGGTCTACCAAGCGATACTGAAGTCGCTAGAATAGGTCCACATGAACAATGTAAAGAAATAACCATCAGAAGTGGATTTTAACTGAAAGAACCTGAGATACCTGCCAAGGCAGTGGGTCAAAAGTCTAAGACAGTAATCTCTAAGTAGGTTACTGAAAACAAAACTAACGCAAAAGAACTAGAGGAAGATTCTGCTGACAATGATGCCGCAGTAGAAGATGTCATAACGACACCCCAGATCAGGTTTCAATGTTCTGAAAAGATAGAAGATCTTAGGTTACCACCGCCATTCCCTCAAAGATTGAAGCAACAGAAGCAAGAGTATCAGTTCAAGAGATTCATGGACATCCTTAAACAGGTACACATTAAAATACCTTTAGTCGAGGCTATCAAACATATGCCAAATTATGCTAAGTTTCTCAAGGATATCATATCCAAGAGGACAAGAATTGAGGAGTTTGAGATTGCCTCCGCGACAAAAGGGTGTGTGGCAATGCTGCATAACAGGGCCACGACAAAAAGAAATGATCCTAGTAGTTTCTTGATACCTTGTTCAATCGAAGATCTGTAACATCCCGGTTTTGGGTTAGTAGTTTGAGTGTAAGTTGGGGAAATTTGATTCGGATCGAATCGGATTCCTAGGGTTCTTTATTCCGGGAAAAATTAAAATAATATTATTTTAATCGGATAAGTAATAGTTTTGTGAAATGGTTTTAAAAATATTAAAAAGGTGTTTTAAAGTTAAAAGAATACTATTTGAATTTTAATTTGATTTTTATTTGGGCTTAATTTTGTGCTAGTGACTAAATTGTAATTTTGGAAAAAGTTTTGGGGATTTAATTAGTAATTTTCGACAATAAGGATTTTTAGTGACTAAATTGGAAAGTAAGTCATACTTAGAATCCTTAGAGGGTCATAAACCCAATTTATTTTTTTTATTAATGATTTATCCACCAAAATTGTTTTTAAATTGTTTTATTTTAGATGATAATTCCATTTTCTTTTGTAACTTCCCATTTTCCCATCTTTTCTCTCAAGATTTTCTCTCATTTTCTCTCCATCTTCTTCTTCAAATTTCTCCAATTACTTGCTGATTTCTTCATCATTTTTAACAATATTTACTTCATTTTATTCATCCTTTCATTCTTTACAAAACCTACTCATCAATTTTGCAAAAATCAACATCTTCTTCAAGGAAGATTTTCTCATCTTTTTGGTGGATTTAATCTCAAGGTAATATTCTGATTTTTAATCTTTTTCTAAGGTTCTTTATTGAAATTCCCAAGTATTGGCTTGCTCATCAACTATTGCTATTTTATTTTGTGTTTTTAGTTCAAGATCTATGAGTTTTATGATGGATTTTGTGAAATCTTTTGAGATCTAAATTGATGCTAGATTTAGGTTGATTTAATTATGATATTAGGTCAATTAAATGATTGATTGAGTCTTGAAATGAGTTAACAATAAATTAATCCCGGAATAATGCAATCGGTGGTGTTTTAAGGTGGTTTTAGGGGCTATTTTAGGTGTTCTTTTGTTGCTTGAGGTATAAGGATGGTTTGGAAGTTTTTTTGGTTCATAATTGAGGTGGATTAGATGTTAGATTCATTAGGTTTTGGGCTGATGTTGTTTCGGATGCGTTTCGGCTTAGTTTTCGGTCTTTTCGGCAAGGTTTTCGATAGTTTTGTGAGGGTTAAATGTGGCTGCTATTTTGAGCATGTTGTGATGTGAATTTGCTCTACTTTTAATGTTGTAGAGGTAGTGCAAGAAGTTGCATAAGTGGCTGGTGCGTTGGCGTTGCCATCGGAGCATCGGCGAGGGCTCGTTTCGCTTATCGGTGAGTGGTTTTGGATTTAATGTGAATCGCATTGGTTCGGTTCTGTTTTGGGGACTATGGAATAGTGTGAAAACTTTCCATAGTTCAAGAGTAAGTGTTTTAAATGATGTTGATGCATTACCTCGATTTTCGGTTATTTTCGGTAATGACATATATGTGAACAATGATTCAATATGATTTTGGAATTGCATATATTTGATTTTGAAATGATGCATGCATGTGTTAATTGCTGAAAATGCATGGTTTATTAAGGTATTCATGGCTTATGTAAGCATGAAAAAGAATTTGGATTATGGTGAGGTTATTTGCCTATGTTGATAAAGCCGTTGAGCATGATTTCTAGTTCACATGATGAACATTTAATGAGTGCATTATGAGCAGCAAGTTAACATGCATGATTGGAATTGATATTGGCTTAGTGAAACTAACCTTAGATTCGAATACAAATGACATGTCATTAGGATTGAGTGCACTATAAAATAATGAGAATAATGACGATGCCTACACGTAAACAAGGGTGACTTTGTGTCCGACCGTGCGTGTAGAGTTTGCCTACACGTAAACAAGGGTGACTTTGTGTCCGACCGTGCATATAGTTGACCCATGCGTAAACAAGGGTGACTTTGTGTCCGACCGTGCATATAGTTGACCCATGCGTAAACAAGGGTGACTTTGTGTCCGACCGTGCGTAGTGGGGGTAACATGTATACAAGGGTGACTATGTGTCCGACCGATGCATGTTGAGACAAAGTGTCTCCAATTATGGAAAAAGGAACCCGTGTATTCGGTAAACTAAAAGTTCATATTAAGTGATCACTAGAAAGCCAATATGCATATATGAAATGGAATGATTTATTTGTGCATGATACATGAAATATTTTGACATTGTTGATAAGCATGTTTTGGTTTTACATATTTCAAATAAGCATGAAGAATGCAAGTATGACTTTATAAGTGATTTTGAACTTGTTAGTGCTTCCTCACTAAGCATGTTGTGCTTAAGCTCTCTCTTTTCATACTTGCAGAGAAATAGTGATATTCGAGGCTACGTTCGGAGCAAGGGAACCAAGGGGAAGAGTTGTCTCAATTTTTGGTATGTTTTGGCAAATAATTTGGGCTTGGCAATGTGTAAATCAAACCTATGTGAAGTGTGTGATTTTTGCTTTGGTTAATGTTGTAATAAGACCTATAATGTTTTGGATTGTTGATTGATGGACTATGGTGTTGTTTGGATTATTGAGACATGTACATGAATGAACGTTTTTGATTTTAATCATATTTTAGGAAGCATGCCTATAGTTTGTATGGCGTTTTGATGTTGCTAATTGTGTGCTTTAAATTGTTCTTTATGTTTAGGAATTATGCATATAGTTGATGGTGATTAATGGTTGTGTCTTGAGTCGGTTTAATTCACTTGGTGTGACGGAATTTTTAGGTTCCAGGCACAAAGTTTCGAAACCTTAGGGAAGGTTTCGAAACCTTTGTCAAATAGTTTCGAAACCTTTAGGAAGGTTTCGAAACCTTGCGGGCAATTTTGATTCTGGATCCTTACTGGACGCGAAAAGTTTCGCAACCTTTGGGGAAGTTTCGAAACCTCTGAGAAAGGTTTCGAAACCTTTGGCTGCCAGGAAATGGAAGTTGCTGGAAATTGCGTTTTAGTCCCGAATATCCTTCTTTGTTCAATTAGGGTATCTACAGATGTTATTTTGAGCTGGAATTTCACATGGATGCATAAAGTTGATTAAATTTCAAGATGGATAACTTAATTTTTAAGAAGTCCTTATAATTTGTAAGATTTACATTTTGGTCCCTAGATTAATGAAACTTGCAATTGATGATGTTAGAATGCTCCGTTTGACTCGAGATTTACCGTAAGGGACACTTGTATGCTTAATTAAAATTTGATGGAAAGAATTTTTAATTTGTCATTAGTACATAAAAGTTTTACGTTTTAGTCCTTAATTTACTTAAGTGTTTAATCGAATGCTTGTATGTGATTGGATTGTTTTCATTAATGCTTTGTATGAGATCAAGACTTTTAGGAACATAATTAATTATGCATCTAGATAAGAAAAAATATCGGTTTTTAGGGTTGTTTATCGAATTGGACCTTAACGGGTTTAGTTCGATATTCCCCGTGTGACCCGTTAGTGCCGGTTCCATCCAGGCCGGGCTAAGGGGGTTACATTTGGTGGTATCAGAGCTAGGTTAACTAAAGTGTGTGGTTAGGTTTGCTAAAGTGTGTGATTGAACTTGTTATGTTGTTAACTTGTTGAATATATTTATGCATGATGGTTGTATTTGAGTGATGATGGTTAAAAGGGATGACGGTTACACATTGCCAATGCCAATACATTTTCAAATGCTTCTCAGGTTTCCCTTGGATCTTGCCCGAATGTAAGTTTATTATGTTTTAATATTATGTTTTAAATTGCATGTATGAAGTTTTTAGAATATGCCACCGAGACGCGAGACTCGTGCTAGTGCGAATATGATCACCGAGGGTCAGGCTGAGGGTGAGGCGACTGCTAGGGAAGAGCCGCGTCCTCCTCCTCCACCCGTGGGTGTGCCTCCGGTTCCTTTGGGAGGTCAGTTTAGAGAGTTTGCACCGCTTATACAGGCTATGGCGGGTGCATTTCAGGCTGCCTTGGCTGGAGTGCATATCCCGGCTCCTGCTCCTGCTGTGGTGGTTACCCCAGGTCTACCTTTAGAGCGTTTGCGTAGTTTGGGCGGTGTAGAGTTCCGTGGATCAGATCCGAGCTTGGCTGAGGAGTGGTTGGCTAGTACAGAGAGGATTTTGGATTAGATGGACTGTCAGGATACTAGGAGGCTGGGTTGTGTAGTTTCTCTGCTTCAGGGAGATGTTTATCGTTGGTGGATCACCACGAAAGCTGGTGTAGATGCTGCTAACCTAACTTGGGAGTACTTTCGGACCGCTTTTGTGCGGAAGTTTTTGGGGCCACAATATGAGGATGCAAGGAAGAGGGAGTTTATGTCCTTGGTACAGGGGGCTAGAACAGTAGCTGAGTATGAGATACAGTTTATTAGGTTGAGTCACTATGCTCCCGAGTTGGTTCCTACTGACCGGAAGAGGTGTGATAGGTTCCGTTATGGGTTGGATCCTGAGATTAAGACATACCTGTTAGCCGCTGAGTACACCGAGTTTGATGTGCTGGTTAATAGGTCCAAGGATGTCGAAGAGTCTCTGAGGAAGGCTAGGAAGTCTTCCGATGTTGTTAAGAGGCCTGCTGAGGCTGGTGCACAAGGTAATAAGAGTAAGAGGTTTCGGGACAACCGATATAGAGCTGACCGACGCCGAGGTTACTTTGGACGCGATGGTCGTGCTCAACATTATGGTAGAGGTGGTGGTGATGCTCCAGTCTGTAACTTGTGTTCTAGGCGCCATACAGAGGAGTGCTGGTGGGCCACTGGTGCTTGTATGGGATATGAATCGAAGGATCATGTGAGGCATGATTGCCCAAGGTTTGCTAGTGAGTCGGGTGATCGTGTTGAGGCCGCTGTGATGCCTGGTAGAGGACGTGGTCGTGGTCGAGGTCCTTTCCAGAGGCAGGGAGATGGACGGAAGGTTTATGCTCAGTGTGGGACTCGTAATGCAACAGATGTGGTGGCAGGTACCTTTTCTTTGCAAAGTGTACCGTTGTTTTCTTTGATAGATTCAGGATCTACGCATTCTTATGTTTTGAGTGAGCATGCATATTTGTTGGATATTCCGGTTGAGGTTTTAGACGTAGGTGTTGTGGTTACTAGTTCTTTGGGTGAGACGGTTACAGTAAGGAGGTTGTATAAAAGATGTCCGTTAGAAGTACGGGGATATGTCTTCGAGGTCGACTTGATGGAGTTGCCGTTTCATGGTTTTGATCTTATCTTGGGTGTTGATTGGTTGACGGAGCACCGTGCGGTGGTGGGCTTTGAAAAGAAGAAGGTTACCTTGAGGTTGTTGGATGGTAGTGAAGTTGTGGTAAAGAGTGAGTATACCGGATTCTTGTCAAATGTGGTTTCGGCTTTACAAGCGGAAAAGATGTTGCAACATGGTGGTATGGCATATCTAGCTTATGTGATGAATCCGGGTATAGGGTATGTTCGGGTGCAGGACATTCGAACAGTGCGCGATTTTCCGGAAGTATTTCCTGAAGAGTTGCTAGGGTTACCTCCCGATCGTGATGTGGAGTTTAGTATCGAGACCTATGCTGGTACTAACCCGGTGTCTATTGCTCCTTATCGCATGGCACCTAAGGAGTTAAAGGATTTGAAGATGCAGTTGCAAGAGTTGCTTGACCGAGGTTTCATTCGACCGAGCGTATCACCTTGGGGTGCGCCGGTGTTGTTTGTGAAGAAGAAGGATGGACCTATGAGGATGTGCATTGATTATTGGCAGTTGAATAAGTTGACCGTGAAGAATAAGTATCCTTTGCCGAGGATTGACGATCTGTTTGATCAATTTCGAGGAGCAAGTGTGTTCTCGAAGATTGATTTGAGGTCAGGGTATTATCAGTTGAAGGTGAAAGAAGAGGATGTGTTGAAAACAACGTTTCGGACAAGGTATGGACATTATGAGTTTTTGGTGATGCCGTTTGGGTTGATAAATTCCCATGCTGCTTTTATGGATATGATGAACCGAGTGTTTCATGAATACTTAGATCAGTTTGTGGTGGTATTCATAGATGATATCCTTGTGTATTCGCGTACCGAGGAAGATCATGATCGGCATTTGCGGATAGTGTTGCAAGCGTTGAGGGAGAACCAGTTGTATGCTAAGTTAAGTAAATGTGAGTTTTGGTTAAAGGAAGTGGTGTTCCTTGGTCATGTAGTGTCGGAAAAGGGTATTAGTGTTGATCCGAAAAAGATAGAAGCTGTTATGGGTTGGAAGCAACCAAAGTCGGTGTCGGAGGTTCGGAGTTTTCTAGGCTTGGCAGGTTATTATCGTAGGTTTGTTGAGGGGTTTTCGAGCATTGCTGCTCCTATGACCAAGCTTTTGCAAAAGAAGGTTCCTTTTGAGTGGAAAGAAAGTCAACAAAAGAGTTTTGAGAAGTTAAAAGAGGTGTTGACTAGTGCTCCAGTGTTGGTGCAACCCGAGTCCGGTAAGGATTTTGTGGTTTATAGTGATGCATCATATGTTGGTCTTGGATGCGTTCTGATGCAAGAAGGGAAAGTTGTGGCTTATGCTTCTAGACAGTTAAGGGTGCATGAAAAGAATTATCCGACGCATGATTTGGAGCTTGCGGCGGTTGTGTTTTCTTTGAAGATATGGAGACATTATTTGTATGGTGAGAAGTGTACTATATACACGGATCAAAAGAGTTTGAAGTATCTCATGTCGCAAAAGGATCTAAATCTTAGGCAACGAAGATGGATGGAGTTGCTCAAGGATTATGATTTGTCTATTGAGTATCATCCGGGGAAAGCTAATGTGGTAGCTGATGCTTTGAGCCGTAAGGCGGCGGTTGAGTTGAGAGCGATGTTTGCCAAGTTGAGTATTTTAAGGGAAGGTGGTTTAGTGGCGGAGTTGCAAGTAAAACCTATCTTGGTTGAGATGATAAAGGTGAAAAAGTTAGAGGATGAGGCTTTGGTGCCTTTTGTGGAGGATATTGCTGAAGGCAGACCGACTGAATATCATTTTGATGATGATGAGGTGTTGTGTTTTAGAGGCCGGATTGTGGTGCCGGATGATGTTGAGTTAAGGCAAGCTATCTTGGCTGAGGCTCACACTAGTCCGTTTGCTATGCATCCGGGTGGTGTGAAAATGTATAAGGATCTCAAGAGTGTGTACTTTTGGGTTGGTTTGAAGAAGGATGTGACAGAGTTTGTGTCGCGGTGTATGTTGTGTAAGCGGGTAAAAGCTGAACATCAGTTCCCTGCAGGCTTATTGCAACCGGTTCAAGTTCCGGAGTGGAAGTGGGAGAGAGTGACTATGGATTTTGTGACGGGGTTACCCTTGACGCCTTCCAAAAAGGATTCTATATGGGTGATTGTTGATAGATTTACGAAGTGTGCACATTTTATTGCCGTGCATACGACGTATTCTATGGATAAATTAGCGGGGTTGTATGTGTCGGAGGTGGTGAAGTTGCATGGTTTGCCTAAGTCGATCATATCGGATAAAGATCCGCGTTTTACTTCTAAGTTTTGGAAGGGTTTGCAAGTTGCGCTGGGTACGAGGCTTAGCTTTAGTACAGCTTATCATCCACAGACGGATGGTCAGTTTGAACGTGTTATCCAGACTTTGGAGGATATGTTGAGATGTTGCATCATTGAGTTTCAAGGTTCTTGGGAGAAGCAGTTGCCTTTGGTAGAGTTTTCTTACAATAATAGTTATCAGGCAAGTATACAGATGGCACCGTTTGAGGCATTATATGGGCGTAGGTGTCGTATACCTTTGTGTTGGAAGGAAGTTGGACAAAAGTATGTTTCTTTACCGCAAGTATTGAAAGATACGGGTGAGAAAGTTAAGCTTATTTGTGCTAAGCTCAAGGAGGCTTCAGATAGACAGAAGTCTTATGCCGATTTGAAGCGTAGAGAGATAGAGTATGATGTCGGGGACAAAGTGTTTCTAAAAGTTTCGCCGTGGAAGAAAGTGATGAGGTTTGGACGTAAGGGTAAGTTGAGTCCTCGTTTCATTGGGCCGTATGAGGTGTTGGAGCGTGTTGGTCCTGTTGCCTATCGGTTGAGGTTGCCGGAAGAGTTGAGTATGATGCATGATGTTTTTCATGTATCAATGCTTCGTAGGTATAGATCAGATCCCTCTCATGTTGTTCCGGTTGAGGAGATTGAGTTAAGAGCGAATATGAGTTATGAGGAAGAACCGGTGAAGATTTTAGATGTGGATACAAAGGTTCTTCGAGGGAAGACCATAGATTTGGTTAAAGTGCTTTGGAGACACCGAGATGTTGAAGAGGCAACTTGGGAGACAAGGAAAAGTATAGAGGAGCAGTTTCCTCACTTGTTTGCTTCAGGTAAGAATTTCGAGGACGAAATTTTTTTAAGAGTGAGAGAGTTGTAACATCCCGGTTCTGGGGTTAGTAGTTTGAGTGTAAGTTGGGGAAATTCGATTCGGGTCGAATCGGATTCCTAGGGTTCGTTATTCCGGGAAAAATTAAAATAATATTATTTTAATTGGATAAGTAATAATTTTGTGAAATGGTTTTAAAAATATTAAAAAGGTGTTTTAAAGTTAAAAGAATATTATTTGAACTTTAATTTGATTTTTAATTGGGCTTAATTTTGTGCTAGTGACTAAATTGTAATTTTGGAAAAAGTTTTGGGGATTTAATTAGTAATTTTCGAAAATAAGGATTTTTAGTGACTAAATTGGAAAGTAAGCCATACTTAGAATCCTTAGAGGGCCATAAACCCAATTTATTTTTTTATTAATGATTTATCCACCAAAATTGTTTTTAAATTGTTTTATTTTAGATGATAATTCCATTTTCTTTTGTAACTTCCCATTTTCCCATCTTTTCTCTCAAGATTTTCTCTCATTTTCTCTCCATCTTCTTCTTCAAATTTCTCCAATTACTTGCTGATTTCTTCATCATTTTCAACAATATTTACTTCATTTTATTCATCCTTTCATTCTTTACAAAACCTACTCATCAATTTTGCAAAAATCAACATCTTCTTCAAGGAAATCAAGGAAGACTTTCTCATCTTTTTGGTGGATTTAATCTCAAGGTAATATTCTGATTTTTAATCTTTTTCTAAGGTTCTTTATTGAAATTCCCAAGTATTGGCTTGCTCATCAACTATTGCTATTTTATTTTGTGTTTTTAATTCAAGATCTATGAGTTTTATGATGGATTTTGTGAAATCTTTTGAGATCTAAATTGATGCTGGATTTAGGTTGATTTAATTATGATATTAGATCAATTAAATGATTGATTGAGTCTTGAAATGAGTTAACAATAAATTAATCCCGGAATAATGCAATCGGTGGTGTTTTAAGGTGGTTTTAGGGGCTGTTTTAGGTGTTCTTTTGTTGCTGGAGGTATAACGATGGTTTGGAAGTGTTTTTGGTTCATAATTGAGGTGGATTAGATGTTAGATTCATTAGGTTTTGGGCTGATGTTGTTTTAGATGCGTTTCGGCTTAGTTTTCGGTCTTTTCGGCAAGGTTTTCGATAGTTTTGTGAGGGTTAAATGTGGCTGCTGTTTTGAGCATGTTGTGATGTGAATTTGCTCTACTTTTAATGTTGTAGAGGTAGTGCAAGAAGTTGCATAAGTGGCTGGTGCGTTGGCGTTGCCATCGGAGCATCGGCGAGGGCTCGTTTCGCTTGTCGGTGAGTGGTTTTGGATTTAAAGTGAATCGCATTGGTTCGGTTCTGTTTTGGGGACTATGGAATAGTGTGAAAACTTTCCATAGTTCAAGAGTAAGTGTTTTAAATGATGTTGATGCATTACCTCGATTTTCGGTTATTTTCGGTAATGGCATATATGTGAACAATGATTCAATATGATTTTGGAATTGCATATATTTGATTTTGAAATGATGCATGCATGTGTTAATTGCTGAAAATGCATGGTTTATTAAGGTATTCATGGCTTATGTAAGCATGAAAAAGAATTTGGATTATGATGAGGTTATTTGCCTATGTTGATAAAGCCGTTGAGCATGATTTCTAGTTCACATGATGAACATTTAATGAGTGCATTATGAGCAGCAAGTTAAAATGCATGATTGGAATTGATATTGGCTTAGTGAAATTAACCTTAGATTCGAATACAAATGACATGCCATTAGGATTGAGTGCACTATAAAATAATAAGAATAATGATGATGCCTACACGTAAACAAGGCTGACTTTGTGTCCGACCGTGCGTGTAGAGCTTGCCTATATGTAAACAATGGTGACTTTGTGTCCGACCGTGCATATAGTTGACCCATGCGTAAACAAGGGTGACTTTGTGTCCGACCGTGCGTAGTGGGGGTAACATGTATACAAGGGTGACTATGTGTCCGACCAATGCATGTTGAGACAAAGTGTCTCCAATTATGGAAAAAGGAATCCGTGTATTCGGTGAACTAAAAGTTCATATTAAGTGATCACTAGAAAGCCAATATGCATATATGAAATGGAATGATTTATTTGTGCATGATACATGAAATGTTTTGACATTGTTGATAAGCATGTTTTGGTTTTACATATTTCAAATAAGCATGAAGAATGCAAGTATGACTTTATAAATGATTTTGAACTTGTTAGAGCTTCCTAACTAAGCATGTTGTGCTTAAGCTCTCTCTTTTCATACTTGCAGAGAAATAGTGATATTCGAGGCTACGTTCGGAGCAACGGAACCAAGGGGAAGAGTTGTCTCAATTTTTGGTATGTTTTGGCAAATAATTTGGGCTTGGCAATGTGTAAATCAAACCCATGTGAAGTGTGTGATTTTTGCTTTGGTTAATGTTGTAATAAGACCTATAATGTTTTGGATTGTTGATTGATGGACTATGGTGTTGTTTGGATTATTGAGACATGTACATGAATGAACGTTTTTTATTTTAATCATATTTTAGGAAGCATGCCTATAGTTTGTATGGAGTTTTGATGTTGATAATTGTGTGCTTTAAATTGTTCTTTATGTTTAGGAATTATGCATATAGTTGATGGTGATTAATGGCTGTGTCTTGAGTCGGTTGAATTCACTTGGTGTGACAGAATTTTTAGGTTCCAGGTACAAAGTTTCGAAACCTTAAGGAAGGTTTCGAAACCTTTGTCAAATAGTTTCGAAACCTTCACGAAGGTTTCGAAACCTTGCGGGTAATTTTGATTCTAGACCCTTACTGGACGCGAAAAGTTTTGAAACCTTCGGGGAAGTTTCGAAACCTTTTACATAAAGTTTCGAAACCTCTGAGAAAGGTTTCGAAACCTTTGGCTGCCAGGAAATGGAAGTTGCTAGAAATTGCGTTTTAGTCCCGAATATCCTTCTTTGTTCAATTAGGGTATCTACAGATGTTATTTTGAGCTGGAATTTCACATGGATGCATAAAGTTGATTAAATTTCAAGATGGATAACTTAATTTTGACGAAGTCCTTATAATTTGTAAGATTTACATTTTGGTCCCTAGATTAATGAAACTTGCAATTGATGATGTTAGAATGCTCTGTTTGACTTGAGATTTACCTTAAGGGACACTTGTATGCTTAATTACACTTTGATGGAAAGAATTTTTAATTTTTCATTAGTACGTAAAAGTTTTACGTTTTAGTCCTTAATTTACTTAAGTGTTTAATCGAATGCTTGTATGTGATCGGATTGTTTTCGTTAATGCTTTGTAGATCAAGAATTTTAGGAACATAATTAATTATGCATCTAGATAAGAAAAAGAATATCGATTTTCAGGGTTGTTTATCGAATTGGACCTTAACGGGTTTAGTTCGATATTCCCCGTGTGACCCGTTAGTGTCGGTTCCATCCAGGCCGGGATAAGGGGGTTACAAGATCAATACGTGGGAAAAGCACTGTGTGACTTATATGTTATAATCAACTTGATGCCTAAGTCAGTTTTCCAGAAACTAGGCATCGGGCAGGCAAAACCAACTTCAATTATGTTATAGTTGACAGATCGCTCTTACGTACAACTAGAAAGAAAAATAGAAGACATCCTTGTAAGAGTGGATAAATTCATATTTCTTGTTGACTTCTTGATTTTAGATTGTTAAGTAGATGAAAATGCTCCGATTATATTTGGAAGGTCGTTCTTAGCCACAGGAAGAACAATAATCGATTGCGAAAAAGGCGAATTGGTTATTCGAGTTAATGACCAACAAGTGAAGATCAATGTGTTCAAAGATCTAAGGCATCCAGATAAACCAGATGAATGTTAGGTAATTGAGGTTAAATCTGAATTTAAATTCAATGCAGAAACTAAATGCCTAGACAATATCCGCCAAGGCAATCTTTGTTGCGGCGGCGTACCCCTTGACCAAAAGCAAACAAGGAAGAAACCACCTGATGAGGACACTCTGTCTGGATCAAATCCTCATCCACCAAAAAAGGGAAGATGGTTACTCCTAGAGATGCAATTAATTGCACTCCTTTAATAACCTAATTTTTATCCTTAATCTTCATATTTTATTTTTATGTTTTAGGAATTAGATTTAAATTTTTGCAATTTAGTTTTCAGAAATTTTCAATATTTTTTACAGTTATATTAATTTTATTTTCTTTTATTTAGGATTAATAAAGAAGAATAAAGGAGGATAATCAACCCAATCAATTAGCGGCCCAATTCACGCGATAGAAATTTTCGGGCAAGAATTATGCCGCCCGGATTCAAAAATCGCGTCGTTTCTACTGCCAATGGTTCCCATCTAGGGTTGCGTCTCTTGCACGCTAAAGGGAATAATCACTTCCCCCTCCCTTAAACGCCACGCGCTCCCCGCCTATAAATACATGAGCACCAGTTACTCTCTATTACTCTTCTTCTCATTTTCATTACCGAAACTCTCTGTAATTTATTCTTCTTCTTGTTCTTGTTCTTGTTCTTCTCCATAATACAATGGTAAACCGATAACAAAACCCTTCCAAAGCGGCAACAAATTTCAGAAGGTTCGTAACCGCAGACGTAGAAAAGGACTACAACTGCAACTTCTAGGCTCGGCAAGTCTTGGAAGAGCAAGGCTTCCATTACACTGACGTCGATGATCTCGTCATAGAAGCCATACTGTCCAAGATTACCTTCTAGAGATGGCAACAGTTTGCAAGGAAGCCAGACCAAACAAACATCGACTGGGTACGTGAAATTTACGAGCATAGACCTCTACCGAACAACCCATACATCTATGTCCGCGGTAGAGCCATCCCGATAACAGACAACATCATAAACGCATTTTTTGGGCTCCACATCGAGAAGGACGAACATTTCGCACTTGCTTCCGCTTTAACCTCCGCTTACTATGAATTGATGAAGGCAGAACTTTGCATGCTAGGTTCCGAGTGGAACACGAGGAAGCACCGCGGCTCGATCAGCCGCCGAGACCTCCGACCAGAGGCAAAGCTCTTGAACATGTTTTTCAAACGAAATCTAATGCCAACACCACACAACCAGACGGGACCAACCGCGGCTTGCCCTTATTCACTCAATAATCCACAACCGACGAATCAACATTGACAGAATTATAAGTAATGAGTACCTAAAATTCCTCATCTTTTATATCATTTTCCCATTCGATGACTACTAATAAAGACAGATTTAATGGCAGTAATGGATAATTTCGCTTATTTTCCATATTTCAGCATCTCAATACTTAATACATGAATTTATCTATTATTTGGCATAAAACAGGTATGGTTAATGGTTTCTTCTCTTAGACAGGAAACTACCACATAGGTAATGCCAGATAGCATGATGGATGCTGGAAACCAAAGCTGGAATGCAGATTAGTACCCGCCTCGGCTGCACTTGAAGGCCTCGGCAGCAATTGAAGGCCGCGGTAGCATCGGAGGCCGCGGAAGCACCTGGAACATAAATGTTGATATGATAGGCGATATGAAAAGAAAAATAAGGTGGACGTTTTAAGACAAGCAGCATAGAAATCGGAGCTGAAGAACACACGGAAAGTCAAGGTCAAAGGCCACGCGGGAAAAGAATCCTTATAGGAATAAGCTAGGAAATAAAATAAATATCTTTCATTTATGTAATTAACTTGTGTTTTACTCCAAGTTGTATTCCTACTTTGGAAAGGTTTGCCCTAGGCCAAGCCTATATAAACCATAGCCTATGTAGAGAGGAGGATATCTCGAAATCAAGTTTCATAGAAAAACCCTAAACTCCTCCATCGTCCCCTTGGGGTTTAGGTTAGATTATGGAGTAGTTGTGGAAGAAAATTGTACTTTGTTTTCTTGTTTCATGCAATAAAATATCGAGGTTTGCTTATTCTTTTCCATTCATTGTTCTTGCATTCAAGCTCGGGAGAGAAGTTTGTGAGAGATCTATTTATCTAGCATCGGGAGATGTAGATTCACGAAAGAGATAAGTACGGTATTTCAATCGGGAAATACTAACTCGGCCTAGGGATAGGTTAGAGTTTCAGCGGCTAAAAGAAGTGTGAGATTGGTTGGTGGTTATAGTTGATTCACGCCGGGAGGTATCATCAAGGACTAGTCATCAACAGTACTTTGACTTAGGGATAAGCGGGGTCATCCAAGGACACTTTGCCAAACCTTGATTAAGTCCACCCAAGAGCAAGGGATTGCCGCGGCGGACAAGTATCGTCGCTGCCAAGGCAGTAATCTGCAGTACTGCCGAGGCAATGATGTACAATTGCATGAGACAGAAACAAGTCAATTGAACCCACACTACGAAGCACTCTAACCTACCCCACTTTTCTATACTTGATTTCTTGATCATTTATCTTTATTGCTTTAATTAGTTTCCTTAGTTATAATCCAACTCAATTATCTGTGTTTTTACTTTTCCATTGTGCAGGAAGAATAAATTGCGTAAGTAAAGTCAATCCTCGTGGGTTCGACATCTTAAATACTACAATCTGACAAAGGTGGAAGGACGAATGCTTCATCATAAAAGCAGGACTTTCTAGCCTCCATCAATAAGCGAGCAAATATTTAATTGTGTAGAAAAAGACAAAGGTACGCTCTATTTTCCATGCTTAATTTTAAAATTATGCCGCCTCGAGCGAGTTCCATCGAGCGAGTTCCTCGAGCGAGTCTCCCATGCAAGTAGTGAAGGACTACATTGCCTCCATTCCAATTGGCAAAAAGAGGAAAGCTTCTGATTCTACCACACCAACCTCCTCAATCAATATCGACACCAAAGAGGAGGTAAGCAACAATCCTACTCCCCTACGAGTCCAACCGCCCCGCTCTGCAAAGAAACTAAGTCTTAGCCCGCTGAAGGCAGTAGCGCAACAGCCACCCAAGAGCCGCCGAAAACTCTTAATCAGCAGCAACTCCGAGGATTCCTTTGGATCCTTGACATTTTAAGGGCGATAATCTTTTCTCTTTTCTTTTTGTCTCTCTATATCCCTTGTTTTCTTTTCTTATCTATCTCTTCCATGCATTGAGGACAATGCATCCCTTGAGTTTGGGGGAGCATTAGTCTATTTTGTAAATTGTAATTAAAAGTTGTCCTGTATGGAAATTAGTAGGATTCTCTTAATATTGTCTTAATTATGTCCTTATATTTACTGCAAATTTTTTTTAAGTTTTCTAATTTTATAGAGTCTGCTTCAGTAGCAATATTCTATTCTGTCACCGCAGCCGAGTGCACCCTTCATCAGACTTGAAATCAAAAAGGTAACTCAAGCTTAGTACTGAGGATTAGACTATGAGCCTGCAAATAATTAAACATTGCTAAGACTTAGTTGATTTTAAAAGTTCTTTCTCTTAGAAAAACAATAGAGACTTAGACTTTATATTTCTACTAGAGGTGTCTATCACCGACTCTAAGACTTAGCCTCCTTCCCACTTACTAGAGGTGCCTATCATTGGAATAGTTGTTTTATGTTTTGATGCAGTTAAACGTGTCTCGTAATTAGTTACACTATAAAGACTAACATTGGACATATTACAATATATGTAGTGAGATGTGAATGATCGAGATAGGATTTGTCCTTCCTACATAATAGAAAAATATATCAAAGGCCACTTGATTGAGCGAGACTAGAAATGCAAGGCCATGCTTGAATAGGTTGATATAAGATATCACAAATTATTCATTAACAGTAGTCCACTCTAGATATCAAGAAACATTAAAATAGGCTATACAAGTGTGACTATTCCAAGACTTGTGCTTATTATAAATATAAAAGGACAAAATGATACAATGCATTAAGAGAGTTGGTCACGGATATGATACATCAAATCATGATCTCTTGTAACTTAGATGACAATGATATATTGCTAGATGTCACTTATTGTTTTTAATATTAGAATTTTTCTAATATTATTACTAACGTTACAATGAGCCTACAGGGTCACACCCAATGGTTGAAAATGAGCAACGAGTATATATGTATAAATAGATTATATTTAATCCAGAATTTAATCAAAGGATATAATTAAAGTAATTATATTCCTTTTCAAATTCGGATTAAATATAAATTTCGAAATTTAAGGAAATAATAAAAAAATAATTATTTCCTATAAAAAATTCAGAATAAAACTCTAATACCTAGGGTTACACATATATAAGGGATTTTTAATCTAGCAGACGTATTAGAGAATCTCGAATTCCCAAAACCTAAAATCACGAAAAATAGTTTTTCGAGATTTGCTCTCAACCGGGTGAAATGAGTAGAGGCCGAGACGATTTTCGTGGGGGCTAAAGATTCGGATTATTGAACAATCGTGATTGTAGCAAATCCAGTTACTGTTTTTTCTGCTCATCAAAGAGCTCAATGTAAGTCGTCGCATTTCTTCCTCCCGATTTTAGATTAAATGTACATGGATCACTGGAAAGACCATCGTAATTTTGTTCCACTACGTCATGGGGTGTGCCGGCGGTCCCAAGAGCTGGTTGATGCATATAGACTCTCTCTAGTAGATCACCTTTGAGAAAATCATTATTAACATCTATCTGATGAATTTTCCTGTTGTGTGAGACAGCTACTGAAATGAGGACATTCACAGTCAAGAATCGAACAACAGAGGTGAAGGTATCCATGTAGTCCTGATTAGGAACTTATGTATATCCTTTGGTAACAAGTCGACCTTTAAATCGATTTACAGTGCCATCTAAATTATGCTTAACTCGAAAGAGCCACTTACACCCAAATGCTTTCTTGCCAGGAGAAAGCTCAGTTAATTCCCATGTGTTGTTTTGTTGAAGAACATTGTATTCTGAGTGTACAGCTTTGGACCAGTTAGGATGATGCAAAGCTTCGTGTACACTTACTGGAGTTGGGACATACCGAGTAATGTACACTTCCGGCTTGAATATTCTCATCTTGCTTTTTTTGACCATATGATGAATATTCATAATAGATGGAGGTTCAGTAGATATATCATCATGGGTAGAGGCAGCTGATACTGGTGTAGGAGTACTTAGACGTGGGTCATAACCAACTTCAAGAGTGCTATTGAAACACACGGCAGTAGGTTGAGTAGGAGGTGAAACAATATATTGAGAGGAAAAACCTTTAAAGGATTTGTCAAATCTATGCCAGTAATAGTCAACTAAATGATCCAATTTTCCACAGAGCTGACATTGCACCCTAGGACGTCCTTTGACCTGGCCACCATTGTACCTAGAAAAGTCACCATTATCAGGTCGTAGGGTTCTATTTTTTTGCTCATGTGGCATGAGATAGTAGGTAGTATTTATGCCAATGGGCATTCAAATGAGGTCTGCAAGACGAGATTCAACATCAACAAGCACAGAGACAGACCAACAATTTATGGTTCAAGGCTAGTAGAGATAACCATAAAAGGATCATATTCAGGAGGTAAGCCATTGAGGAGTGTGGCAATATGCTCGAATGATTAAACTGGGTGGCCGCAAGAAGCAAGAAGGTCACAAACTTCTTTAATCTGAATTGTATTGGTACGCATTGAATGGTCAGCCTTTTTAATAGATCGAAGGCGAAAATGAAGATGTATAATATGTGTGGTTGAAAGCTTTGAATAGAGAGCGAGGATTTTATCCCAGATCGAGGCAATGGTTTCGGCTCTCACAAGTTGAGGAAGAATGTCCAGACTGACAATAAAGAGAAGCCAAGAAGCAAGGGAGTTGTCTTGCTTATAGTAACGAGGGTATGCTGGATTTAGGACTGGAGATCCATCAGTGCCCACAAGGTGTTTGAGAGCTGGCGTTATAAAACTGTCAAGGTATCCTTTTAGACCATGACCACACATCATGAGGGTGACTTGTTGCCTTCAGAGAAGAAAGTTTGTATCGTCTAGACAAATATTAATTTGTTTGTTTGAGAAGGACTGATTTGTGGTCTCTTTTTGAACGGACAAGTCTGTCACAAAACCAGTTGGAGAAGGTGTATCAACAGACATGATGGAAAGAATAGGAAAGAAGGATGCAGAAAACAGGTGAGGATGATTAGAACAACATTAGGATCCCTAGAACTCCTGATACCATGTCAAACATAATAATAAGAAAGATAAACGTGAATAGAATTTATTGCTTTCACCTTAATTTTTATAGAAGATATATATATATATATATATATTAGAAAACTAGGGTTTCAACAATGAAAAAGAGAGCTGAAATTTGTGCTACAATCTAAAGGTGTCCTTTTCCTATTTTCTAGTGTGGTTATAATCATTTTACAGCTCATCTTAAGCTGTCCATTTTGGTTCAACAGAGTTACAAGAAGCTTATGACCATTTGGCTTTTGAGTTTAGGGCTTCATTTTTTAAAAATAAAAAAATTGATTTCAAATTTAAAACTAAAAATGATTTACTTTTGAAAACCAATTTGGAATTTTAAGTAAAAATAAATGATTTTGAGCAAAATGTTTTAAACTTGCAAAATTTACTTCAAAAGATGAAAAAATATCATCAAATTAAAGTAGATGATCTTAAAAAAGTAAAAGATTTGATTTCTAAAGAACTAGATAAGAAAAATAATTTGGAAAAATCAAATTTCTATCTAAGACATTCTAGTACCCTTAGATTTTTAAATGGAAAAATTTTTAGAAGTATTTAGGATCCTAAAAAGACTAATTGCTTCAACTAAAATGGATAAAATTGAAAAATCTTCTTAAGAGGACTAAATTATATGTTACTAATGTATATGGATTGAAAACAATTTGGATATAAAAAATTATTTGATTGCATTATTTTAGGTGTGAGAAGCAATTGGTCAACAAGTTAAAGAATCAAGAAAGTTCTATGATTTATTTAGTGACTTTATTTGATTTTTTATTAGAATTTAAATTTTATCATATATTTGTTGGACTAACATTATATGATGCTTTATGTAAGGGATCTTATTTTTTAAAATAATAATTGGTATTTTTCTTTAGACTTATTTTGTCAAAATTTGTTTTTAAACTTTCTATTATTAGTGAACTTAATTTTTTTTCAAACATTAGTTATAATAATTTTTAATATAACAAAAATAGGAGAATATTTAGAAAAAAATGATTTTTCAAATGAATATGGAAAGCTTTAATGGTTTTATACTTTTAATCTCTTATTTATTTTTTTTACTAAGAGAGAAAAATATCAAAAATAATTTTTAATTTGAATTTATTATATCAAAAAAAAAGATTGTTGAGATTTTTCGATATAATAGTTAAAAATTAGTTTTACAGTAAATTGAAAAGATTTTAAAAATGGTTTTTAGTCAAAAAACTTACAAATAAATTTGATATATTTTGAAAGAGTATTGTATGATTTTACAATGTTTTTGAGTAGCCAAATTCTTAATTTTTGCATAATCATATCGATACGTTAGCCACCTTATTGATACCCATTAGAATTTAAACTATAGTAATTTTTCAAAAACAAAAACTCGTATGGGTACAGACTTAGGCGTACTGATATAGAAAGTGTCATATCAATATGCATATAAGCATATTGATACCCTATGTTTTAAACCCCTCAATGTCTAGTTTCATACAAGAACATTGATCCCCTTACCAATCTAGCATACCAATAGGGGAGGTATATCGAAGCTTAGCACGAGCACAACGAATATTTTCCAATATAGCAGTGTACTGATACATACACCCGCGTACTAATATTGATATAATGAGAAGTATAAATTCAACATAGAAATTTATCCCTAACGACTCCAATTCAATCTCAATGATCTCTAATAATTAAGAACTCAATTGAGATTATAGTCAGACCCTTACAGGACTATCCACAACTAATGATTCAATTGACAATATTATTATGATGTGAAATTTGTCTTATTACTTAATTTTTATTTTTTGTATAGACAAGCACTTATAAGCTTAATGTATACATATACTCAAATGTATTAGAATTTAGGTAAATGTTTAAGAGTGCGAACATCAAATCTGTAAGAGGGATTTTCATTTGCTTGTATTTTTTCTCTTTGTAAGAGAAGATTCTTAAAGCTTGAGTACAAGCTTTAGATGCTAGGATTGGTGTATAAATCTAGATTGTAAAAGTTTCTTTCTAAGCCTATTAAAAAGGTGAACAATTCATATTGAATTGAAAAATTCTTATTGACACATTCTATACGATTGAAGATTTGAGTCTAATATATATATATATATTATGTTTTTATTTGATTTTGATTAAGTTTTAAATCAAATTAATTTTTTTATAATTTTTGTGAAAAGCATACTTCGAACTTAAAGATGTAATGTTATCCGTTAATTTCTAATATGAAAATATCTTTTTATTTTAAATTATAATTTTTTAAAATATTATTCATTTATTTTAGAATTATAAGAAAAATCATGTCTTGACCTCAAATAAATAAAATATTTTATTTTAAATAGTTTTTAGGGATCACAAAATTTTAAATTATATTTAAATTCTAAATCTTTATAATTAAGACATACATAATCAACAAGTATCAATTTTGAATGTCCTGAACATAATCTATTCTCAAAATTTCTTTTTAGATAAAAAAATCTTTATTTTAATAAAATATTAAAAAAAAGTTTTATTAAAATTATTAAGTTTTCAGGTAATCCAATTTCATTTAAAAGTAAAAATGTGGCGACTCCCTCGACCCCAAATAAAATATATATCCCGTCATGTGTTTATAGGATCAATCATTAAAAATCAACAATCTCATCAATTTTTCTATGTTATATTTTTTTCAAGTGAATCTTCACTTGAAAAAACTATTTTTAAAATAAATTTAACAGTAAATATGATTGAAGATTCACTTAAAAAATATGACATACAAAAAATAAAATAAATGATTTTTAATGATTGATCTCATAGATAACGTAGTAAGACTTACTCATGATATAATTTCTAAAGATTTCTGACGAAAAAATGTTAGATAATCCTAAAATGAACACAAGATTAAAGGGCAAAACTTTAGCGTTGGATAGCGTATTAATTAATTAAGTAATGGATTGTTTTCTTAAGTTGGATGAAAGTTCTAAATGTTAGAAACAATCCAAGTTTCCTAAAAATTAAGGAATCTAACTTCTTTTGGTAATTAAGTTTGGATTAAATCACTTCATCCTTACCATTTATAACGGCAACTACTAATTATTTTGTTTATTTATTTCCTTCACTAATTATTGCTTTCTTTACTTTCTCATTTTTATAATAATTTTGTAATTTTAATTACTCAAGTGAAAGGAAAATAAACATTATTATACCCTAAAGAGTATTTTTTTTATTAGTTTTTATGATAATATTTGTCCTATTTTTAACTCTTAATAAAATTTAGACAAATGTTACAATTTAAATTATTTAAATTTGAGTCTCGTGAGAAAACGGCATTTCCTTCTCTACCGAGACTATTCTGCGAATTTAAAATGTACCATTAAATTAAATTAGAGCTGCGATATTTTTACATATTAATTCACATATGGTACGAGTTAGGATGCTCCATCGTTATCTAACTGTTTTTTTTTAAATAGTTATATATTTTGTACGTCTAATGATATTATTTTTTTATTATTAAAATCTTCAAGAAAAATCATCTTTGTTGAGGAATGATATGAGAGTTGATTGGTAGTCGGGGAAGGCTATGTTAGATTAAAATCTATAACTATGAGTTCATTTTTTAATCAGAGATTAATTTTAATCTTTTAAAGTTATTTTTAATAAATTTTTAATGTTGTGAATAAAGTAAATAACAAAAATAAAATAAGAGAACAAAGATGAGAGACAAAAAGAGATTTTATTATATTCTCAAAGTAGGGTTGTATACAATGTTTTGTCCAAAAATCTATATTTATAGGTATAAGATGAAAACCCTAATTTCAATGGGTATTAAACCCTATAATAAAGCCCATTAAACTATAACTTAATATATTGATATCCACCATGAATAAATATATTTATAACACTCCCTCTTGGATATCCATGAAAATAATGTGTCTCGTTAAAACCTTACTAAGATAAAAACCCTGTGGGAAAAAATCTTAGTGAAGAAAAAAGAGTACACACATCTTTAATATGCATAACATGTTGCCTCATTAAAAACCTTACCAAGAAAACCCATTGGGACAAAACATCGGTTAAGGGAAAAAGAGTGCAACGCGTATTGACTCCCCCTCATGAAAATATCACATAATATCTTTGAATCTTCATAATTCAATATTGAATACAATCTTCAAATGTTGAAGTAGATTTTGTACTGGTGGATAAATCTTCCAAATTATTACTTGAAATGATTTATTGAATACTATTCTTCTGAAGATCATGAGGGACGAAACTTTAAAAAATATGTTTTGTTTTATCACATTCGATGTATCCACCTTGAGATATAAATTTTGCATTATCTCTACACAAAATAGCTTGCATCTTATCTTGTGAAAACAATTCACATATCTTCAAGATATGTTTAGCCAAACACATATTTTGGCTTTGACTCATGCATAACAATTATTTAAAGGTAATGATCTCGTAGCACTTAAATAATATTTCTGGACCAGCTAAGATACGATTCTTCCAGATCAAATAATGTGTATATTGTGCTTAGACCAAGAATATCATTACCGTTTTTGTGAGGCGAAAAAATCTTTGTTTACAGTAAGAGACCTAGCAACAACCATAAGGGTGATCAATAGATATGCGTTATGCATGTAAAGTCTCTTTCAATATTTTTCTGTATGTCGATAGATGCACAAGGATTTGAGGAGATCTCTTCATGAGTCTCAACGATATTCAAATCATCGACATACACAATAATAAAAATTCAAAGCTAAACCTCTTAATAAAAATGCTCGGGGAAATAATTCATATAGCATTATGCTAATAAGTATTCAATGAGGCGATCATACCAAATACACCTAAATTGTTTCAAGCCACAAAAAGATATATTCAATATGATTGAATAATGTTCTCGAGAACTTGAATGAACTGCTTATGACAATCTAAATCTTTCCGAAAGTTTCATGTAAATATTACTGTCAAGAGGCCCATTCAAATATGATGTAACAACATCCAATAGGCAGAAATCGAGTAATTTTATTTATTGCCAGACTGATCAAAATCTAAAAGTAGTTGCATCCACCACCGAGGAATATATTTTCCTCACAATCAATTTCATGTCTTTGTGAGAATCCTTATGCAACCAAATGAGCTTATATCTCATGATTTCCCCTTTTGATTTCTCTTTCTCACAAAGGCTCGTTTATATCCACGAGCTTTACACATTTCAATGTACGGGCTATAGGCCCAAATACTTCTCTTTTCAAAAGAGATTTTAGTTTTGCCTCAATTGCCTCTTTCATGTTGGTCAATCATTTCTTTGTTTACATTGCCCAATTGACAATGATTCATGATCCACATCATCAAATAAAATCTCTAATGCTATATTGCATGCAAATATATTAACGACATCGATTTAATTTCAGTTCCACTTATTACCATACATGATATAATCTATTGAGATCTCTTTATTATCAGGTACCTAAGTCATGACAATGTCTCTATTGGAGACCTTTTAATCTTTTCTAGAGATTTTCATAATTCATTGATTCCTCGATCATACCATCATAAAATATAGCACCTTTTCTTTTTCGAGGATTTCTTTATCTTTGGAACTTACTTATCTACTACGCTTCAAGCGTAAGTTCGAATCATTAGCAACTAGAGTTTATCCTTTAAGGACATCAAATTTAATCGGAGCATTCATAGCTGGTATACGTGACTTAGTCACTCTTTTAAAGTTAGCAAAATCATCTGGCAATTGATTTGCTAAATGAATTATCCTTTGAACTTATAGTTCACATTGTGTAGTACGTGGATCAAAATGAGAAAAATGATAATTCATTCTAACTTATTTCTTTCCCCAGCTATTTATTTTCTCCCCTAATGTTGGGTAAACTGACTCATTAAAATGATAGTCAGTAAATCGGGTTGTAAATAAACCCCCTATCAGAAGCTCTTATATATATTCCCAACAAAACTCATCTTTATGCGTTGTGGTGGAGCAATTAGAACATATATCACACATGTAATGACCCGGATTTCGGATTTGAGTATCGGGTTAACCCGAGAGTTTGGGCTTCGGTTTTGGGCTCTGAGTGAGAGGTTTTGGGCCTTGTTGGGCTACTTGTTTGGTTAGGGTTGAATGGTTGTGTTGGGCTTGAGTTGTTGGTTGAGGGTTATTTGGTAATTACCAAAGAAGGATGAAAGAGAGGGTTGGGGGATTAGTTTCTCTGCAGAGTAATATCACCCTACTCATCTCTTTTCTCCCTTCATCTTTCATTCTTGAGGAAAGAAAAAGAAAGGAAAAAGGTAAAATCTTTGAGAGCTTAAGTTGGTTTTTCGTTTTTGTGGTTGTATGAGAGTTTTAAGGCTCGAGGAGATCTACAATCTAAGGTAAGAGTTGTTTGGTTTGGTGAAGAAAAAGAGGAAGCCCCATCTCAAAGGCAAGGAGAAAGCTTAAGGAGGAAGAAGGAAGGTCGTTTTTGTTGTTGCCTGCAAGAGGTTGGTACTCCCAACTCTTCTATTTATCTTGCATTTCATGGTAGAGTGCATAACATATAGAAATTCATGCATGAATGCTTGATTTGAGCTTTTGGGTCTTTAATGGTGAATTTCGTAATTGTGTGTTTGATGGCTTGAAAATAATGTTAAAACACTTGAAACCTTTCTAAGAATGAGTAAGAACACTTTAGAATCGAATAGATTAATGTTTGAGAAGAATCTCTAGAAATTTCTAAGTGCAGACCTGCATTTCGTGCAGGGGTATCGATACACGGGCTACCGGTATCGATACCCATAAGTGGAAATAGGCTAAGTGGCCAGGTGTATCGAACCATGGCTCGATACCGGGACCTCTAGTGGCATAATGGCATCGATGCCGGTATCGATGCTGGAGGGTCCTCTTTTGTTGACTTTGAAAATGGTCAAAGGGTATCGATACTAGTATCGATACCCATGGTTCGATGCCTTCTTTGGGAAGGTATCGAGGCAAGTGGTTCGATACCCCATATAAGGGTATCGATACCCCTGCGAAAATTGGACAAGTTAAGTATGGTTTGAGGTTCGATAAGAGGATTAAAGGTTAAAATGGATCTTATAATCAATGAAATGAACTGTTTAACCAAGATTGATGTTTATAATCCCGAAAGACAAAAGTATGATAAGTCTTAATATATCTTGTTGTGCTAAGATCCTAGGTGGATCGTTTGTCTGGTTTGAGTCCTTGCGTGATGGAAATCCGGATATCCATAAGTGTTGCAACACGTTGAAGGTCATCCGATGTAACATGCCGGATGATGTTTTGAAGACTTTTATTCCGAGTGTTGGGCAGCCTCACTCGAAGATGTTCGATGTAACATTCCGAGCATGGGGTTGGTTGGGCGGCCTCGTTCGAAGATGTGCGATGTAACATTCCGGGCATAGGATTTGAGGGCGGCCTCAATCCTGAGTGTAGGATCCCGATGCTGTGTGGACGCGGGCCTCACTCTTGTGTGTTATTTTGTGATGTGACATGTATATGCTGTGTGCGATATTATACATTGTTTGTGCCATGTGGTAGGCAAGCATGCTAGATCATCATTTCATGCACGATGTTTATATGTTATGCTTTACTGCTTATGATATGCATGATGTTGGCCGAGTTCGACGTACCCACTGAGCTTTAGTAGCTCAGCGTTCGAAATGTGTTTTCGTGCGTAGTTTAGCGGAAGCCGTTCGTGGAGCACCATCGAGGTTTGGATTTCAGCATCGACCTATGTCAGGGTACATTTATAGATTAGTGGGCTAGTACTTGGTTGGACCCTATGTATTTTGTAACTCTGTTATTTTAATTTGGGTCGAATGTTTTAATGGTTTGTAATATTTTGGAGCTCCGATTATCTTATATTATTTTGGGCTTGTGTTTTAACTTATATGGATTTTATAAATAGTATTTTGGACTTGAATTGGATTTTAATTGTTGGTCTTTCGAAAGAATTTTGAAATACAGGTTTTGGGCCGGAGGCCCTATGTGACATCCGGGTCGGGGTGTTACATTTATTGGTATCAGAGCTTAGGTTGAGTCGGTTCTAGGAAGTCCCCGGGGGAAGTCTAGTGTGTTATATAGGTGTCAGACAAGTACATGCCCACGAGTCGATATAGTACTTCTAAAGCTGAAATTTCGATGGTGTAATCCTGTTTGTTGTTGTTGTTTGTGCATGGTATGGATGAGTCTGAGGAAGGGGTTAGGCAAGGGGCGAATTATCTCGCCCATTTGCACCGTGCTTTGGATCGGATAGTGAAGACTATTCCAAAGCATGCACCTACCCCACGTGAGGCACCTTTTGAGAAGGTTCGCAGGCAGGGTGCTACGGATTTCTTGGGTTCTTGCTAAGATAATCCTGTGAGGGCGGATCAGTGGGTTCGTGATACTTGTTGGATCATGAGGCAGATAAGGTTAAGGTCCGAGGACAAGTTGTCTTGTTTTCTCTCTCTGCTCAATGAAAATGCAAGAGAATGGTGGGAAACAGTTGAGATGGAGTAGTATCCCGATCAGCCGACATGGGGCAACTTTTTGGATGAGTTTGAAAAAAGTATTTGGGCGAGACTCACATCGATCAGTTGAGAGATCAGTTCACCCACCTTGTGCAAGGTAACCGTACGATCTTGAGTACGAGCAGGAGTTTTTACAGTTTGGTAGGTATGCAACCGAGTTGATAGTTACTGAAAAGATGAGGTGCGAGAGGTTTCTGAGAGGTTTGAGGAAAGAGATCCAGACTTATCTGACAACTAATCCACCGGTAATGTTTTCTGAGTGAGCATGCTAGGATGTTGGATATACCTTGTGAGACACTAGATATATGTGTTAGTGTTACTAGTTCTTCAGAGATACCGTAGTGGTCAGAAAGATGTACAGACGATGTCCATAGATGGTTCAGTGGTATGTGTTCCCAGTTGATATGATGGAATTGTCATTCTACGGGTTTGATGTGATTTTGGGTACGGATTGACTGGCAAAGCATAGGGCTAAGATATATCTTGAGACCAAGAGAATTTATTTGAAGGTGAGAATGTGAAGTTCTTATTTAATGATGTCTCTGCCCTAGAGGCTCAAAGGTTAGTTGAGTTGGGCTGTGAGGCATACCTAGCATATATGATGAACCCGAACATGAATGAAGTTAGACTGTAGGATATCAGGATAGTGTGTGATTTTTCCGAGTATGTTTCCAAAAGAGTTGTCTGGATTGCTACCTGACAGAGAGGTTGAGTTTGCCATATAGATGTATTCAGATTCTGCTCCTATTTCGATTGGCTCCGTGTTGTATGGTACCGAAAGAACTAAAAGAATTGATGACTCAGTTGCAAGGACTATCAGATAGAGGTTGTATTCGACTGCGTTCTTCTCTTTGTGGCGCACCGTGTTGTTTGTGAAGAAGAAAGACGGTAGTATGAGGATGTGCATTGACTATAGACAGATGAATCAGTTGACAGTGAAGAACAAGTATCCATCGTCGAAAATTGATGATATGTTGATCAGCTTAGAGGTGCTACCGTGTTTTCCAAAATAGACTTGAGATCAGGGTACTATCAGTTGAAGGTAAAAGAAGTCGATGTGCCGAAGATAGCTTTTCGTACAAGGTATGATTACTATGAGCTTTCGGTTATGCCTTTCGGGTTGACAAATGCACCAACTGCTTTTCATGGACATGATGAATAGAATTTTCTTCGAGTACTTGGATCAGTTTGTGATTATGATCATTGATGACATATTGTTATACTCACGTAATGAGAAAGATCATGACAAACACTTGAGGTTAGTATTGCAGGCCTTGTTGGATCACCAGTTGTATGCCAAATTGAGCAAGAGTGGGTTCTGGATTAAAGAAGTTGTTTTCTTAGGACATGTAGTGTCAGCTGAAGGATTAAAGTAGATTCTAAGAAGATTGAAACAATTGTTAGTTGGAAGCAATCGAAGTCTGTCATAAAGATTCGTAGTTTCCTAGGTTTAGCAGGTTACTATAAGGGGTTTGTGAATGGTTTTTCGAAGATAGTTGTCCCTTTGACTGAGTTGCGACAGAAGAATATTCAGGTTGAGTGGTTAGATGCAAAACAACAAGCTTTTGAGAAACTGAAAGAAGCTTTGACAGATGCGCCGATCTTGATACAGCTAGTGTCAGAGGAAGAGTATGTGATCTTCAGTGATGCTTCGTATGTAGGGCTAGGTGGTGTGCTTATACAAGACGGAAGAGTGTGGCTTACGCTTCGAGATAGTTGAAGAATTATTAGCGCAGTTATCCGACCCCTGATATAGAGCTAGTCGTAGTTGTGGTTGCCTTGGAAATTGGGAAGCGTTAATTGTATGGTGAGAGATGCACAGTGTACACAGATCACAAGAGTTTGATGTATCTGATGACACAGAGAGATTTGAATCTGAGACAGCGCAGATGGCTCGAGTTATTGAAAGACTATGACCTCAAAATTGAATATCATCCGGGTAAAGCCAATGTAGTGACAGATGTTATGTGTGAGAAAGTAATTGTTGAGTTAAGAGTTATGTTTGCTAGTTTGAGTTTATCAGGGATGGTGGCTTGGTAGCCGAGCTTCAGGTTAGACTTACTTTGGGTCAGTTGACCAGAGGAAAACAACTGTTAGATAGATTTTTGACACCTCATGTGCAAGATGTAGTTGAAGGAAGACCTACAGAGTATAATTTCAGAAATGATGGTGTATTATGCTTCAGAGACAGAGTAGTTGAGCCGAATGAAGGTGATTGAAGACGTATGATTCTGATCGAAACGCACAGTAGTCTTTTTGCTACGTATCCGTGTAGTACGAAGATATACCGTGGTTTGAAAGATGAGTACTTCTGGCTTGGTCTAAAGAGAGATATTGCCGACTATGTGAGTAAGTGTATGGTTTGTCAGTGACTTAAAGCAGAATATCAGTTTTTGTCTGGTTTGTTACAGTCGTTGAAGATTTCGGAATGGAAATGAGAAAATATCACCATGGATTCTGTATCCGGTTTGCCTTTGACTCCTTCGAGAAAGAATTCAATTTAGGTTATAGTTGATTGCTTCATGAGGTACGCTCACTTTATTGTTAATCATATGACTTACATGTTAGATAAGTTGGTAGATTTGTACATCAGTGAGGTTGCGAGACTGCATAGTGTGTTGAGATTGATTGTGTCTGACAGAGATTTGAGATTCACAGCTAGATTTTGGGAGTGTTTGCATAGTGCTTTGGGTGACCGTTTGAATTTCAGTACTTTGTATCATCCTCATTCAGATGGGCAGTCAGGAAGAGTTATTCAGATTCTCGAGGATATGCTCCGATGTTGTATCATTGACTTTCAAGGTACTTGAGAGAAGCACCTGTCGTTGGTTGAGTTTGCGTGTAACGACAGTTATCAGTTGAGTTTTCAGATGACAATGTATGAGACTTTGTATGGTAGAAAATGCAGAACTCCGTTTAGTTGGGCTGAAGCAGGTCAGAAATTGATATCGAGGCTAGTCATGCTTGAGTGGACTACCAGAAAATTGAAGTGATTTGTGATCGGTTAAAGACAACTTCAGTTAGGCAGAAATTGTATGCGGAATTGAATCTGACAGAAATGGAGTATGAGGTGGGAGAAAAAGTGTTCTTGGAAGTGTCACTGTGGAAAGGGATCATCCGTTTGGAAGGGAAGGCAAGTTAAGTCCAATGTTTATAGGACTGTATGAGGTTGCTCTTTTCGCACTTGTTTCCCTTATGTAAATTTTGAGGACGAAATTTTCTTAAAGGAGGGGAGAGTTGTAACGACCCGGATTTCGGATTTGAGTATCGGGTTAACCCGAGAGTTTGGACTTCGGTTTTGGGCTCCGAGTGAGAGGTTTTGGGCCTTGTCGGGTTGCTTGTTTGGTTGGGGTTGAATGGTTGTGTTGGGCTTGAGTTATTGGTTGAGGGTTATTTGGTAATTACCAAAGAAGGATGAAAGAGAGGGTTGGGGGATTAGTTTCTCTGCAGAGTGATATCACCCTACTCATCTCTTTTCTCCCTTCATCTTTCATTCTTGAGGAAAGAAAAAGAAAGAAAAAAGGTGAAATCTTTGAGAGCTTAAGTTGGTTTTTCGTTTTTGTGGTTGTATGAGAGTTTTAAGGCTCGAGGAGATCTACAATCTAAGGTAAGAGTTGTTTGGTTTGGTGAAGAAAAGAGGAAGCCCCATCTCAAAGGCAAGGCAAGGAGAAAGCTTAAGGAGGAAGAAAGAAGGTCGTTTTTGTTGTTGCCTGCAAGAGGTTGGTACTCCCAACTCTTCTATTTATCTTGCATTTCATGGTAGAGTGCATAACATATAGAAATTCATGTATGAATGCTTGGTTTGATCTTTTGGGTCTTTAATGGTGAATTTCGTAATTGTGTGTTTGATGGCTTGAAAATAATGTTAAAACACTTGAAACCTTTCTAGGAATGAGTAAGAACACTTTAGAATCGAATAGATTAATGTTTGAGAACAATCTCTAGAAATTTCTAAGTGCAGACCTGCATTTCGTGCAGGGGTATCGATACACGGGCTACCGGTATCGATACCCATGAGTGGAAATAGGCTAAGTGGCCAGGTGTATCGAACCATGGTTCGATACCGGGACCTCCAGTGGCATAATGGCATCGATGCCGGTATCGATGTTGGAGGGTCCTCTTTTGTTGACTTTGAAAATGGTCAAAGGGTATCGATACTAGTATCGATACCCATGGTTCGATGCCTTCTTTGGGAAGGTATTGAGGCAGGTGGTTCGATACCCCATATAAGGGTATCGATACCCCTGCGAAAATTGGACAAGTTAAGTATGGTTTGAGGTTCGATAAGAGGATTAAAGGTTAAAATGGATCTTATAATCAATGAAATGAACTGTTTAACCAAGATTGATGTTTATAATCCTGAAAGACTAAAGTATGATAAGTCTTAATATATCTTGTTGTGCTAAGATCCTAGGTGGATCGTTTGTGTGGTTTGAGTCCTTGTGTGATGGAAATCCGAATATCCATAAGTGTTGCAACACGTTGAAGGCCATCCGATGTAACATGCCGGATGATGTTTTGAAGACTTTTATTCCGAGTGTTGGGCGGCCTCACTCGAAGATGTTCGATGTAACATTCTGAGCATGGGGTTGGTTGGGCGGCCTCCACCCCTTTCCGAACGTTGGGCGGCCTCGTTCGAAGATGTCCGATGTAACATTCCGGGCATAGGATTTGAGGGCGGCCTCAATCCTGAGTGTAGGATCCCGATGCTGTGTGGACGCGGGCCTCACTCTTGTGTGTTATTTTGTGATGTGACATGTATATGCTGTGTGCGATATTATACATTGTTTATGCCATGTGGTAGGCAAGCATGCTAGATCATCATTTCATGCACGATGTTTATATGTTATGCTTTACTGCTTATGATATGCATGATGTTGGCCGAGTTCAGCGTACCCACTGAGCTTTAGTGGCTCAGCGTTCAGAATGTGTTTTCGTGCGTAGGTTAGCGGAAGCCGGTTCGTGGAGCACCATCGAGGTTTAGATTTCAGCATCGACCTATGTCAGGGTACATTTATAGATTAGTGGGCTAGTACTTGGTTGGACCCTATGTATTTTGTAACTCTGTTATTTTAATTTGGGTCGAATGTTTTAATGGTTTGTAATATTTTGGAGCTCCGATTATCTTATATTATTTTGGGCTTGCGTTTTAACTTAAGTGGATTTTATAAATAGTATTTTGGACTTGAATTGGATTTTAATTGTTGGGCTTTCGAAAGAATTTTGAAATACAGGTTTTGGGCCGGAGGCCCTATGTGACATCCGGGTCGGGGTGTTACAACACACCCAAAATAAAATTAAGATGAGAAATATTTGGTTTCTGACCAAAAACCATTTATAATGGGGAGAACTTATGATCATTTGTTGGCTTGATGTGAATTAGTAATACTACATGTAAAATGATATATCATCAACATTATCAAGACCGATTGTCGTTATAAGATAATTTGGAAAATGTGCTCGTAATTTTATCAACTGAGCAAGTAGCCTCGCAAACACCAACTTGCGGGTTAATAACATGGATACATATAACCATCTTGTCGATGCATCGATAAAAATCATAAAATATCTAGATGGACTGTAAGAAAGGTGTATGGGCCCACATATATAACCTTGTATCCGTTCTAGAAAATTAATAGCACTCTATCTTAGATGTTGATGATTAAATAATCAAATTGCTTTCATAGCAAGTATCACGTTAAATATTACCATGAAGAAAATCTTAGTTCTTCAATAAATGACCACATGAAAGTATCAGCAAATTTTGCATCATAATTGAACCGGGATGGTCTAACCGGTCATGCCAAATAAAATTATCAGTAAAAATCTAGTTTACAATAACATGAGCTTCAATTTGTACTAATTCTTATGTAGTACAATATGGATGACAGTGCATGTAATTTTGCCAAGATTTCATTATTGCCTTGAGTTATACTCATAATATTGAGATAGTTAGCACCCCCTTGACTAATATTCTCAATATATTTTTGCAAATATCTTTAAAATTCAATAAGTCTCTTTGCGACTTTGACGAGAATAATGCATTGTAAATATGAGATAAAGTCTCAATTGGCAATAACATATTTGCTCAGTCGGAGCTTTCTGTGATATTAGTACTTCCGGATATAGTACTCATTTTATTCCCTTGCATTTAAAATGGGAAAATATGCATAATTATGCACCTTTTAATATGTGCTTTATTTCATTCACTTCGGGAAATGAAAAATATGTGCTCTGTACCATTCACTTTGGGGAATGGAAAAATATTAAAAAAATAACACATCATATCAAATCGGATCAAAGATAAGCTCTCAAGAACTCTTCCGAAGCACTGATATTTTAGTACTTTGAGATATAGTACTCATATTTCCCTTGTATTTAAATGAGAAAATATTTCTTATGCTTAAGTATTGTATGAGTACTTGCACTGTCTGCTAAGCATAAATCGCCATAAATTATTGCATATTTTATTCCGAAAGTAATCATATTCTTTTTAAAAAAAATTAACATAAAAGATAAATAAATAATATATAAATTAAGTTAACATAAATAAATAATAAATAAAAGTAAATTAACATTAAACAAAATAAATTAAAGATCAATTATTCCTTTTAGAATTTATTAAGTAAATAAATGACAAATTATTCCCTTCAAGGGTTATGAGAAAAATTATCAATATCCAATTGAGTTGGATCAATAACGTCATTATTTTCACCACAAAGAAAATCTGTTTATATTTTCTTTAATTTACCATTCATGATTATGGATAAGTCCATAATACTTCAGCGTTTGACAAGTACGAGATCAATGGTTTGTACCTTCGCATTGATAACATAAAGATTTTGATATGATCTCTATCATTCTTGTCATCTTTATAATTCCACTTCTTGTGGATATAAACATTCTCCAAATAATCATCTTATCCATGTCTTTTTTATGATCTCAATCATGACCACAATTACTAATGTGGCATTTATTCTTTCCGCTATAAAATATCACATTCACTTCTGGGAATGAAGCGGATCCAATAGGTCTTTAAAACCTTTTCACGATATTGTGTCTACAGAACAACTTTAATGTATGAAAAGTGAAGTATGTTTTTCTCACATATCCTCATCAATGATACTCTGACACATAATTGAGTTTTATTCACTAACCATATAGTGAATTATCACGTTTGCATTCACTTCAAGGAATGAAAAAAATTCAATAATCGCATGGAATAAACATCATGCTTGCATTCACTTTAGGGAATCAAATAATCGCATGGAATAATCATCATGCTTGCATTTACTTCAAGGAATGTCATAAATCTAATAATCGCATGGAATAATCATCATGCTTGCATTCACTTTAAGGAATGTCATAAATCCAATAATTGCATGGAATAAGCATTATGCATGCATTCACTTCAGGGAATGCCTCCCATAAAAATTCTTTGATCAAGACGATTTTCGTAACTTGAACTTGGAAGAAGTCTATAGTCGAGTTTTTCGACACAAAAAATATTGCTTCCAAGCAAATATAGACTTTATAATATCCATACTATTAAATAGTAATTGATCAACCGATATATATATTCAATATATCCAAGGAAAAAAATTTTAATCCTCATACGTGGCGTTGTTAAACCAGTTCACAAGGTCCTTTAAAAAGAACCTCCTTTGAGACCAGTAGCCTCGCAGAACGGGATATTCAGCCAATATACTCGGATTAAACCAACATAACAAAAAACATATTAATTAATTAAAGGTTTAATATTTGTTCTAATATCATGTAATACTTAAAACATAATTAAAACATAAACTTTCATCATAATAATAAAATAAATAAATATTGGTTATAAATAAAGACTAAAAAAATCTTAAATTAAATAAGTAAAACATACCGGATTTTTAACTAATTTGAATATATGATAGATTTAGTTACCAATATCTTGTTAAAATCTTTTTCGGGAATTGTCGACAAGAACCACGGTAATTGATCCACTTTATCGCTACACAAACACCAAATAATCAATGATTTTCAAAAATTAAAAATCAAGTTAAAAATTGAGAGAGAAAAATAATCAATAATTAAAATACAATAAGGGGAAGAACTTATCTTTGATTTATGCTAGTAATAAATTCTTTTCAATAACTCCTTTAAGATTTGAAGGACAAATACCTCCGTTGGTTAGAGTCTCGTGCTGATAACGTGTTGTGAATAAAGTAAATAACAAGAATAAAATAGGAGAACAAAGGTGAGAGACAAAATGAGAGAGATTTTATTTTATTCTCAAAGTACGATTGTATACAATGCTTTGTCCAAAAGTCTATATTTATAGGCATAAGATGAAAACCCTAATTTCAATGGGTATTAAACCCTAATAATAAAGTCCATTAAACTTTAACTTAATATATAGATATCCATCATGAATAAATATATTTATAACATTTAAGGTTTACTACGATCCTTATTATTACGATCTAAATTATGCGTTTCCCTTAGATTATGAAATGTTGTAGAGTATTCGCTTTGTGAATAACTTTAGTAAATTCATCTTGATACACACGTCGGCAGATGCTTTGCTTCCTTATAAAGATTTGATTAAGAAATTATTACATGAATTCGTTTCATCACCTAGGATATGGTTCTTAACCAATTAAATTAAGACACATCATATAATTTTTCAATATCATATTTACATATAAACATTGTCTAAATCATCCAATTTAATATCTTTGATTTAAAAAAAAATATTACCAAAGATTTCTTGTGCCATCTTTTTTTTTGTTCTTTAAAATTTTTCTCAATTAATTATTTTTTTATAGATTTAGGGTTTAGGATTTAGGGTTAGGGGTTATTGTTTATGTTTAGGGTTTAGGTTTAAGCTTAAGGTTAGGGGTTAGGGGTTAGGATATAGTGTTTAGGGTTAAAGTTAAAGTTTAGGATTATGGGTTATGGTTTAGGGTTAGGGTTTAGGGTGGGTTATGGTTTAGTGTTTAAGGTTTAGGGTTAAAGTTAAGGGTTAGGGTTTAAAAAAATAATTAAAAAAATTGAACAATAAAAGGAAGACAACATAAAAAAAACTTTGATAGTATTTTTTTTTAATTCAAAGACATTAATGTTTGTGATTTGAACGATGCTTATGTGTAAATATGATATGAAAAAAAATATATGATGTGTCTTAATTTAATTGGTTAGGATCATATCCTAAGTAATGAAACGGATTCATGTAATAATTGCTTCCATATAAAGATTTGATTAAGAAAAATGTAAGACTTATATTCAGGAAATTAGGTAAATTTTATTATTATTTTATACATTAAAGATTGTTTCCAAATTTGGTTAATGGGATTAACAGTGCTACAGAAAAGTTAAGCTTATAATATATTAAGATTGATTGTATCATATTTAGGGTTTTGGTATTCGGATGAAACAAATATTGTTAAAGTATGTTATTAATCGCCTGACTTTGGTTTTGACTGTGATTTATTTTGTGTATGTTGATATTTTTTGCAATATTATTAATTTTATGAATTTTATATTTAATTTTTTTATTAAAATTTTAGTTTTGATTGTTAGTTAATAAAAAATAAAATTTATATGGGGTTTTGTCATAGTAAATTTAATATGACTTAAAAATTTTATAAATATGTTAGTTCTCGAAAAATTTTATTCGGTTTATATCTAATAAATTATGGTTAAAATTTGTTGAATCATGATTAATTTTACACAAAATTATGCTAAAATCCGAACCTTGATGGTGCTCCACGAACCGGCTTCACCTAACCTACGCACGAAAACATATTTCGAACGCTGAGCTACGAAAGCTCAGTGGATACGCCGAACTCGGCCAACATCATGCATATCATAAGCAGTAAAACATAACATATAAAATATCGTGCATGGTATGATGATCTAGCATGCTTGCCTACCACATGGCATAAACAATGCATAATATCGCACACAGCATATGCATATCATATCGCAAAATAACACACAAGAGTGAGGCCCGCGTCCACACAGCATCGGGATCCTACACTCAGGATTGAGGCCGCCCTCAAATCCTATGCCCGGAATGTTACATCGGACATCTTCGAACGAGGCCGCCCAACGTTCGGAAAGGGGTGGAGGCCGCCCAACCAACCCCATGCTCGGAATGTGACATCGAACATCTTCGAGTGAGGCCGCCCAACACTCGGAATAAAAGTCTTCAAACATCATCCGGCATGATACATCGGATGGCCTTCAACGTGTTGCAACACTTATGGATATCCGGATTTCCATCAAACAATGACTCAGACAACACAAACGATCCCCCTGGGATCCTCACAACCAAACATATCAAGACTTAACATAACTTAGTCTTTCGGGGTTATAATCATCAAATTCATGTTAACAATTCATTTCATTATTTATAAGATTCAATATACCCTTTAATTCACTTATCAGACCTCAAACGAAGCTTATCTTGGCAAGTTCTTGCAGGGGTATCGATACTCTTATGTAGGGTATCGGACCACCCTGCCTCGATACCCACCCGAAGAAGGCATCGAACTATGGGTATCGATACCAGTATCGATACCCTTTGACCAAATTCAAAGTCAACAAAAGGGGACCCTCCAGCATCGATGCTGGCATCGATGCCATTATGCCACTGGAGGTCCCGGTATCGAACCATGGTTCGATACCCCTGTCCATAGAGCCAAATTTCACTCATGGGTATCGATACCGGTAGCCCGAGTATCGATACCCCCTGCACGAAATGCAGGTTTGCACTTAGAAAATTTCTAGGATTCATTCCGAACTTGATCAAATCAGTTCCAAAGTATTCCTACGCATTATTAAGAGTGTTTAAGATAATTTATCATCATTTTCAAGCCATTAAACATATAAATCCGGATTTTACCATTAAAGACCTCAACAAGCAAACCAAGCCAAAACAAGCATACATACATGGATTCCATATGCTATGCAATCTACCATGGTATGCAAGATGTAAAGAACGAGTTGGGAGTACCAACCTCTTGCAGGCAACAACAAAAACGACCCTCTTCTTCCTCTTCAAGCTTTCCCTTTTCCCAAGCTTGATGATGGCTCTCCCACTTGTTTCTCTACAAGGTGAAAGATGGGCAGTGAATTAGACACTAAGGAGAAGATTCTTAGGGTCTAAAACACTAGAAAAACCAAGATTAACTCCCTTAAAAACTCATTCCCGAACTCACCCTTAAACCTCTACTAAAACCCTTTTCTTCACCAACCAAACACTTACCTTGTTTTGTAGATCTCCTTAAGCCTAAAAACCTTCCTTCTTTCTCTAAAACGAGTTTTCTAAACAAACTCTCAAAGATCTCACCTTTAACACTTCTCTTCTCACAAAGATGGTGAAGGGAGGATGAAAGAAAAAGAGAGGAAATGAGGTCACCCTCTGCAGAGAAAATAACATCCCCCAACCTCTCTTGTCTTCCCATTTAGACATTTACCAAAATGTCCCTCCAAACCAAGCCCAACATAAAACCCAACATCCTAAGGCCCACAAGGCCCAAACTACTCAAACCCGGGGCCCAAAACCAAAGCCCAAACCTCTCGGGTTAACCCGACACTCGGATCCGAATCCAGGTCGTTACAGTGTAAAAGAAGTTCAAGGGCTTAATTGATTTTTTTTTTAAAAATTTAAGGCTTCTTTGACCTTAAGCCTTATTTTTATCTACGAAATATACATATTGGTATTTGGTAATAATGTATATTTGTTTCATTTTGATTAAAATTTTAATCACGATTATTAGTTTTTTATGTATATTTTAAGATTTAACTTGTTTATTATATGAATTACTAATTTGAATGATATTTCTGATTTTGGTTTCTTGTTAGAAATTGAATGTTTCATATTAGACTTTGATTTTGGTATCTAAGAAATTTTAGAGAAGCATTATAAAGGATTTAGGATTTTCTATGAGACATTAGACTTTGATTTTGGTATCTAAGAAATTTTAGAGAAGCATTATAAAGGATTTAGGATTTTCTATGAAACATTAGACTTTGATTTTGGTATCTAAGAAATTTTAGAGAAGCATTATAAAGGATTTTGGATTTTCTATTCCTGATAGCCCCGTTCAAAAACCTTATTTGAAGTTATTTCGAAAACTTAAGTGTTATTCAAATATTCAATTTTGATTTACAACATTTTAAACTTAGATATCAATATAATCATATTATATATTTAAGATAAATTAATTAAAATATTAAGTCGGTTTTATTTTAAAATAAAATGTTTTTTTTTTCATATAATTTAATTAGTACTAATTGACTCAAAAGAAGATTAATAATTAACAATGTTACATGCATACCTGTGATAATAAATATGTCATAATTATTCAGTTTTATAAGTGAGTAATTTGGCTTTAAGGAAGATTTTTATTCGACATGTTCTTATTATATATGTTTGATTATTGCACTAAAATATCACTTACAAATTAATATTTTTCAAAGATGAAATATTAATGAAGCGTCTGATATATTGAGATCAAGTTATATTTATTCAAATTTGTTTTTATTTTATTTATCTTTTTATTTGACTTAAAGATAAAATTTTGAAACAATTAAATTCATATTTTGGTTTTGGATTCTAATATTTAATAGATTAATTAAAATATATTATCATCATAGTGGTCGCTTTTGTGTAGATTAGTTTATTTAAAATATTAAGAAGATTATGCGTTTTTATAATTCACGTGTTTATTAATTGGCCTTAACAAGAATTTAATTTAACTGAATTAAAATGATAATTATGGTGATAAATATATAAAAATTATAAAATATTTTATGTAAGCAATACATTGGTCCAAAGATTAATCTATTATTTGACATTGTTTATTTGTCAATGTTTGGTTACTAAAATTAGGGGTGTTCATGGTAAGTTAACCATAATTTTTAGCTTAAACGTTTAGTTAACTGTTATAACAATTACTGAATTTCGTTAGCCGTAGCCTAACCGTGAAGAAATGGTTAACCATCAAAGATTAACTATTAAGACGATTATCCGATATTCGGTTATTGATTAACATATAACCTATTATAATATATATTCATTATTTTTTAGAGAATAATGTAATTATCTATTCGATAAATAATAATTAAAATATTCATAAAAATACTTAAATAAAGATATTTTAATCATTTATATCATAATTAAAAAAAATATGTATATACTATAAAGTTTTAACATAAGAAAACACACACAAGTTTTATAGTATTTTAAAGTTTAAAAAGTTTACAGCACATAACATTGTAGTAATACACCATCAAACTTCAAGATATAAAAACCACCATCAAAGTTTTAAAGACAAATCTTTAACTAACATATAATAATCAAAGTTTAAGATATAAAAATCACCATCAAAATTTTAAAGACTACTATTTAACTAACATATAATAATCAAAATTTAAAAAATAAAAACCACCCTCAAAGATTTAAAAGTTATTTTATATTTTAAATACATATATAAATAATCTAATAATGATTAACCTAACCGTTATTCAAAATTCGTAACCCTAACCCTAATCATTAATCATCATTTTTAATAGTTTGATTAACCAAAACTGTTTAATTTTAATGATTCGATTAATTAACTTGTAAAATATAACAATTATATCGATTAAAAATTATGGTTAATTATGCACATACCTAAAATATTTATGTGATTTTTTCTAATTTTTTCTATATTTAGTTAATTTAGCTTTTACTATTATGATATTTATTATTTTATTCATGTTTATTTAGTTGTATGAACATATATCTTGCACTAAGGGAAGAATCACTTGTGCCTTTCTTGGATGTAATCACTCATAAAAGTGATTTTGAGAGGTTATTTTTTTCAAATTGTACGAGCATAATGATTATAAAGTATAATATTTTAGATCATTTAGAAGTATAAATCTAAAGAGATTACTCATACTAAGGGTTTTCTTGATAAAATTGAGAAATATTTTACTAAAACATATTAAGGTTAATATGACATCATGTTTTGACTTACTTGATGTCTATGAAGTATAAGGATAAAAAAAGTGTATGAGAGTATATTATGAAAATATTTAATATTGTTTCAAAACTTAAGACACATACGATTAAATTTTTAAACAATTTTTTGTTCTTATGATTTTGGTACTGCTTCCTATAAAATTTATGCAATTTAAAATTAGTTACAACCGTCAAAAAGAAAAATAAAGTATAGATAATTTTATTTTTTATTGTACTAAAGAGAAAAAAAAGTTAAAACATTGTAAGTGTAAAAATACTTAATCGATTAGTGTTCATTTTGTTAGTGTCTCTAAGAATAAGGTTAATATATATATATATATATATATATATATATTACAATAAAATTGCAAAGGATCATACTTAAAAGAAACAACAATAAGTTATAATTCGTTGACTCTTTCGTATAAGTAGGACACATATGAAGAAATTAAACTTTAAAAGTTAGTAATTACTTTAGTTATTTTGAGTAATCCATGGAGAGTATATTTACGATTTCACAATTATGATTTTTTAAGGAGAGATTTATAACGATTTTTAGAATGTTCACTTTGAAAGGGTAAATAATGTTAGATAAATTACAATTGAGGATGAATTAGATTATAATTAAATTCGTACTATCAACTTTTACAATGTTTAAATTTTGACATCTATTATTAATCAAAAAATGAATCAAATATATCCAAAAAACAATATTGAAAAACTCTCAATCAATATAAGATAATTGTTTTTTCTAAGAACAAACTCAACATTGTTTTGTTCAACTTTTTCTTCAAGATTATTACTCTAAAAAGTTGCCACGAGAGAAAGGAGAAATACTATTTCAGATTATTACTTTGTATTTCTTTAAGAAAATAAGGATAATAATGAAATGATAAAAAATGACAATCATTTCTTCTATCAAACAATAAAAATTTTAACTCTCAAAAATGGATTGATGTCATTAAAAAAAGTATAATTTTATGCAAGAAAAAAATTAGAAACTTATCTGATTACCTTCAAGTGTAAACGAATTGGTTATAAAAAGATATTAAAAACCAAGATAAAAGTTAATGATAATGTGGAAGCACATCATATATCTAGAGGATACAATCTAAAAGAATACAATTATTTTTTGGTGACTTTTTCTTAAGTTTTATTTAAAGGCTCTTTTAAAATAATCATAACACTTTTTTTTTTTAATCTTGAGCTACATAAGATGGATGTTAAACTTATATTTTTCAATATGATATTGAAGAAATAAATTATATGCTAAAATCATAAATTTACCTCTAATGATAAAAAATCAATTATATGTAAATTAAAGAAATCCATCTATGAAATTAAGTAAGACTCTCATTAATGAAATTATTTTTAGATAAATTTGGTTGAAAAATTGTATATAATACAAATTAAATGGGAGTAAACCAAGTGATACTCATATATTATTAAAAAAGACAAATTTAATCTCACACAATTCCCTAAAAGTAAGTTTGAAATTTAGAAAATACAAAATATTTCATATACATAAATTATTAAAATCTAATTTATACTAAAGTATGTATGGTTCGGATATTACATACGTTATTAGAATGATAGACAAATATTGAAGCAATCATATTGTGCATCATTGGATTAACAATTAAAAGGTTTATAAAATATCTCTAGAGAAAAAAAAAATACATACTCACATATTGATGTTAAGTTAGAGATCATCAGATTTATAGGTTTCGAATCTATTTAGAATATTGATGCAAAAGATTATGTTGCATGACTCGCTAATTTTAGATTGAATAAAAAGATCATTTTCGTTATTTTGTGACAATAAATAAGCATTACCTTATTCTATAAACGATAAGAATACTTAAAAATTAAAACACATAAATAATTATTTTTTATTTAAAGAAAATTCAGAATGATTGTGTGTCTATAAAACATTTTGCTACAAACTCCATAATTTCAACTTATTAAGAAATTATCACCCTAGGTCTTTCACGAACATATTACACATGTGAGTGTAATATTATTAAAGATATTCATTTTTAATGAGTTTATAATTTTAAAAAATCCTCATTTGTTTTTGACACAATTTTGGTTATTTCATTTTTAAAGTTATTTTGTGATTATTTTTTGCATAAATAAAGTTCTTTTGGTTTATGAACACTTTAAATTCATTAAAGTTTGATCTTAGTAAAGTTTAGGACGATTAGTTGAAAATAGACATGTTTGGTTCATATTTCATGTAATTTTTTATGTTGCACATCCGTGATTGATCTATATTATTTGACTATATTTTTATATATGACCATTGATGAGTCTTGTCATGATTGATACAACAAAGGTTGCTTTAATCTTATATAAATATAATTGGTGAACAAGGTTGTTATAGAGTACCTATTATATAATAGTAATTTTTAAGCTTATAAGGTTGTACATTTATCAGAAAATATATATTGTCCAAGTGAGAGATTGTTGGATTAAAATCTACAATTGTGAGTACATATGTAAAATGTATGATGCTATTATAAATTATGACAAAAATTAAATAACCAAATATATTAGTCTTGTCATAAGTATTAAAGTGTCATGAAAATAAAAGTGTAGATAACATAAGATGTATTTATAATTTGATGAAACGTAGATTATAAATACTTAATAATTTCTTATTAATAAAGAGATAGATAAGTTAACTTGTTTTTTTCTCCTTTCCCAACAAAGAGTTTTATGTCAAGAAAAAATCTATCTTCTTGAAAAATCACCAAAAATTTAAAATTTAAAGATCATGATTCAGGATTTGACTATATAGTATTATGTTAGTACTTTCATTTACTTTCTATTTTTGATGTTAAATATTAATCATTTTATATAGAACAAACAAATAGAACCCAATCACATTTAGATCATACCTTCAAAAAAAAATCACATTTTTAATTGCTAATTGTATAATTTATACATGTTAATTGTATATATATTTTTTATATATGTTTATATTAAAAAAAATGAAGCTATTTATATGGTTGAAGTTGTTGGAGGAAGCTATTTATATTAAAAATTTACATAAAATCATATGTTAATTTTTTTATATTTTTGAGATATTTTTTTACTTTAAATAAATTTGATATATTTTCATTATTTTACAGAGGAGAATCTGATTTTTTTTTATTTTATAGAGATCAATATGTTTTTCTTATTGTATTATATAAAAATGTGATTTTTTAATGCCTTGCATAAATGAATTAAGACAATAATTCTTTATTTGATGATTCTATGATGGATGATTTAAAAAAAAGACAAACATTTAAAAAGAGTAAAAAAAGAAGAGAATTCGAACAACAACAACCAATGAGAAAAAAGTCCAAGTGGTAGGATTATTTCAAGGATAATAAGGAGGATCCCACTTATGTTTCTTGATGTCAATAACTTATTGGTTGTCAAACTAAAAGTGATACTACTTCCTTAGTAAATCACATTAGTAGGTGTAGAAAATATACCCATATTTAGATTAAAAAATTAATTAATTTTAAGACTAAAACACTAATAAATGAAGATGGAACTACTAAAACAATCAGTGTTCTAAAATTATTGAAATTTGACCAAGAAATTTGTAGGAAGAAACTTGCTAAAATGCTTATTGTGGATGAATTATTTTTTTTTTGTTGAACTTAAAGGTTTCATTAAATTCGATCAAGCGTTAAATCTTTTCTTTAATGTTCCTTCTCGTATGACTTCTACTAGAGATTGTTATGCTATCTTCATCGGACAAAGTAACTAGTTAAAAATTCTTTTAAGAGCTTGAATTTTAGGATTTCTCTAACCCAAAACACTTGGACATCATAAAATCCATGCTTATTGATAATGATTGAAATTTACATAAAAGAATAATTATTTTTTGTATAATTGTTGAATGTTCTTGATGACTTATTGATAGAGCTTTTGAAAAATGCTTGAATAAGGATTGAAGAACATTATGACTGTAACTGTAAAAAATTGTAGCTCTAATGATTTAACAATTGATTACTTGAAAAGAAGACTTACCATTTGAGAGTCCAGTGTGTTAGGGGATAAATATTTACATATAAAATGTATGTCTCATATTTTTAATTTGATTAAACGAGAAGGTTTGAAATAACTTGATTTATCGATTGTGAAAGTTTAAGATTTTGTGAGGTATGTTAGGTTTTCTTTCGTTAAACTTAAAAAAAAAATTATTTTGAATATTTGACTTTTTTAATGCTTGAATCTATTATCAAATTTAGAAAGACACTTATTAGTTAAAAATGAAAGATTCTTCTTGTATCAACGAACTTAAAAAAGCCTGATGGTTGTTCCAATAAAGATGGTCGAAAGAGGGTGAACAATTTTATACTTTTCTTGAGTTTTTTTATGATTCAACATTGAGATTATCTGATTCTCGTTATGTCACTTAAAACTCATATGCATATAAGATTTATGAGACTAGATTCATAATTTCAATCAACATAAATAATAATGATGAAGGTGTTAAGAAATGACAACCCAAATGTTGATTCCTTCATCAACTTATTCCTTCAAAATATCAAAAGGATATAGGTTCTTCATTAACTAATTCCAACAAAAATGAGTTGGATAAGAATTTAGAAGATGCTTGAGAATCGCATATTCAAGTTTTGAAATTTTGTAATAATGGAGAGATGAATCAAAAAGATAACTTAATTTTTATAAGATGACTAAATGTGTTTGCCATACCCATTTCGACCATAGCTTCTAAATCAGCTTTCGGTATAAGTGGTCGTGTTCTTGATTCTTTTTTTGTATTTCAATGAAACCAAAATGGTTTAATATGTTTAATATTTAAATATAAATATATGTTTTAAGTTTATTTTATTTTAATTCATGTATTGTAAGTATAAAGAATCTAACTTTAGAGTAATCGAACATCATAATTAATGAAACAATTAATTTTTTAGATGAATTATAAAGTTAGGAACTTGAAACTTTAAAGTAATTAGTGGTCTTACTATTTTTTTCTGTGTTGTTAATACTCTTTTTGTAACCCCCTCGACCCGGTCTAGACGCCACCCGACTCGAACGAGTTACACGGGGAATATCGAGGCTAATCCGGAGACTCGCCCCGATATACGAACCTTTTTTATATATACATATATCCGATCTAGATGCTTTAATTAGATCCTACATGTTCATGCAAGGACTGAGTTCAAAATACAGTGGTAATTAATGTAAAACAAGTCCTACTTTAACCGAACAAGTTTTAGGGACCTAATTGCAATTTCCATAAATTTTGTACTCTTATTGTGAAATTAAAGTTACCAATAATAAATTAAGTTCATTGCATGTTTGTGTCACAATTTTCAGCTTAACACGAGGTCTACAAGTCACCTAATTAATTACTGGATGTTTAGTGACTAAAACGTGAAGGTTTCAAGTTAATTTTCAGCTTAACAACGGTTTTAACTTACAGGGGTACCGAAACGGGCTTTAATTGTTTCAATACGCCTTCGATTACTCGACCAATACCCTGCGCGACAAGCCCGCATTTCGATACAGCCATAGGGACCATTTCGATACCATTATGTTATTGTAAAGGTTGGTATCGAAACTAGTATCTATACATACTAGAATTTTTATTACTGTATCGAAACTGGCTTGTTCCTGTGGTTTCAATACCTAGGCTAATTTTTTTAGAAATCCAACGTATTTTTGCCTAGGTATCGATACCCTAAGAACATGTATCGAAACCTCTGCCCAGAAAATTACCAATATCATAAGGTTCTTGCCTTAACCGACAAAAACAAGGTTCACTAGTTGCGTATAAGACCCTAAGGGCATAAACCATGCTTCAACTACTAATTCTAGATGCTTGGTCGCCTAATTCCATATATAAAACACATGTTTCACAATAGGATTCAAACATAAATGATCATATTATAACATGTCTCAAAAGTTCAATCAAAACTCAATTACTCAACATAATAAGGTAACTCAAGCAAATATGTCCAAAAACAGAATTCAAATCAAAGGTTCTCTATACCATTGCTCTTAACTACCTAGGTTTATAATTTAACAAAAAGCATACTTGAGCTAAAGTAAATACTAAAAATAGGCACGTGCGAGCCTTTGCTTTCCGGTTGCTTCCAACAATTACTTATCTGCATTGCAAGGAAAAGAGAGAGGGGTTAAGCTTGAAGCTTAGTGAGGGAAATAAAACATTTAAAACATCACTTGCAATGCAGCCCATAAATACTCAAATTTTATCAAAGTAAAAATATGTAATGCTTCTTTGAAACAATATAAACATGGCTATTAATGCCAATAATAAAACCAGCAAGTGTTAACAAAATCATGGCTCATAAGCCAACAATAAGTACCGGTAAAATCTCTTTTTAAAGATATCTCATGCTTTCAATACAAAACAAGGCTAACATGCTACTTACCTAGCAAAGCCTAAAATCCACATAACACTTGCAATTTCAAATAGAAAACATAAATCATATTGGCGCTAGTGATCCGATTTGTACCACTCCAAATCATTAGGATAAACGGACAACCGCATGTTAGTACCACTCCCAGAGCATACGCATGTTGATACCACTCTCAAAATGAATTATCTCACCTTGGTGTCCGGTGACAGTACCACTCCTATCAGCCTGGATGTGACAGTACCACTCCCATCACATAGCATTAGACTAAAAGCCAAAATGCAACACACAAGGAATTTAAACACGTACGACTTTTGAATATTTATAGTGCACTCTAGATCTTATTGATCGATCAAATTATCCCATAAGGTTCATCACTTAACTTGCCAATATGTATATCAAAAACCAATGCTCAACTTAATTCAAAACAAAATTAAACACATGCATCCCATTATTTTAAGCACCAAGTGCAAAACCGGTAAAAACTCATATATCATGTTTTTGAAATAAAACCATGGGAGAATCAAATATATGTCAAAATCTTTATAAAATGGTAGCATGAGCATTAAATCATCATGCATAATCATCTATGCAAAATCAACACTAAACATGACAAAAATCATAGTAAAAAAATAAAGTAATATGAGAACCTTTATGAAAACTTAAACGTTTACTTACTTCTGAGTATAGGGAGGTTTCCCAACCTTCCCTACACTCCCAAACCTCTTTAAAATAATTCTAAGACACTGCCGAAGCAGCAACTCTCATAAACCACTCACCGATAACCGTTACTTGCTCGCAAGCCACCGAAACGAACCGAAACACCTTAAAACGCGATCTCCTAACACTTTTCTTGTTTCAAGCATCAAAAACAAGGGGTTTAATGCTTCTAAAAACACACAAAAAACCTCAAGTCGGATCCCTACATAGTAGCCCTTAAAACCTATCAAAACCTAAACCGAAAACTTTCTGAAACACACCAAACTTCACCTAAGCCTATAGTCCGATATTATATATGTTTAAAATATGTTATAAACACTCTAATAGATTCAAAATCATGAATTTAAGATCCCAAAACAGTGGATCAAAACCCTTGAACGAAAATTGAGATTTTTAGCCGAAAAAATGATTTTTATGAAATTAAAGGATTAAAACGATTTCTCTAAGCCAATAACTTGTGAATTTTAGTAAAGAATTTTATTTTTCTAGAGCATTGATGAGATCTCACCTCCAAAACTGATCCAATCGCATTCCGGGTTTTTAAACGTGAAAACAGTGAGAAAACAAGAAAATTTGAAGAAGAAAAGTTGAGATAATTATTGTAAACGATTTTAATTGAAAAGGGATGAGTTTTTACCTTGAAAAATTATTGAACGGCTGCCTCCAATGAGGGAAAAAGAAAATTAGAAAAATATGTGATATTTAGGTTATCTAAAAAGGGTTTAAGAGTTTAAAATTGGGTTTAATTAAGTTATTTAATTTAAAATAGATTTTGGGTTTAATTAATTAAAATTTGGAAATTCTAGACCAGATAGGATTATAATTGGATCAAAGCCCCTTAAAGATTCAAAGTTTTGGCTTGTTTTATAAAGTTTTCCTCAAAGTTTCAATTTTTACAAAATGGTCACTATTTTCAAAATCTTAGGAATTCAAGGGTGAATTTTCAAAATTGATTTGACCAAAGTCAAATATATGTTAAATAAGAATTTTAGGATATTTTTCCTCAATTTATTTCGATTTAAAACATGTTTTTAAGTATTTAATCCCGAACTAGGCTAAATCGGCTAAACCGGCCCACTAACATCTAAGAACATTTTTTTTGGGTGTTACACTTTTAAGTCTAATGTTTATTTTTAACCTCTTGTAGATTTGTGGTAACTGGTATACTTATTTTAAAACTTTAGAACTTTGGATTTAAGAATTAAGATATTTTATTTTGTTGCTAACTTAAAACTTTTATAATCTTATATGTTTAGTTATGTGGATTGAAGTTGTGTTATGTTAGTTCTTATATATTTTATTTTACTACAATAACATCATTTGTTATTGCCCAAATAAGTGATAACTTTGTGATCAATTTTGTTATGGTTTGTAAAGAATATCCAGACTTATGTGTTGACTTCTGATTATAAGAATTTTAACATCTTGGTATCTCGAGCTAAGGACTTTGATGGAACTTTGGGATATCTACTCCTGCTAGAGGTCCTAGTTTGAAAAAAGAGCTACCGATTCTGATGCATGTAGGGTAGGTATAAAAAATATTGTGGAAGAAGTCATCGATTTGATCATTGACATGGTAGAGGTAATGTAAGGAGATGACAGTTTGAAAAGAATATTGTGTGGTGTAATGTATTATATATGATACGTAATCTATGCAAGTATACACATATAATAAGTAATAATAGTTATAAGTAAGATCGTTTCTAAAGGATTAGATGTAATTTCAAATATAGCTTAAACACTTAAAATAAAAACTAAATATTGTATGAAAGAGGTTGTAGAAACAATTAAAAGAAATGTTATAGCAAAAACTTTTATAAAGAATAGAATTGAAAGACAAGACTACGATACGTCTTCATACGTGTGAAAACTATCAAATAAGATGATGGAGTAGGTTATTAAGGAATACTATGAGCTGCTTGAATAAATAGTTAAAACTCTCTATTAAAATTGATGCTTGATAGTGTTCACAATTATACTTTTTAAACTATTTCTAGCAAGAAGCTAATATATGAAAATGCTACGACAATGCCTATCAACATAAACCCTAACAAAATACTATCTATGAATTCCTAATCCACTTATTCATTGAAACCTTATCCTTATCTCTAACATGTGTTAGGGTTTAGATTTTCATCTCTACCACATTGTTCACTTAGATCTATGCTTAATTCTCTCGAAAAATAAACACCCGTACTTAGGTAAAGGCTAACTCTTGAAAGCTTTTACAAACCTAAGACAATAGAATGCTAAAATAAACATTCAAATATTGAACAAAAAATTTAACAACATTCTTTCAAACAAAAGTATAATAATCCAATAATAAACTCAATCCACTTAAAGTTAGTTCATTGCAAGGGTAAATGACATCCATCATGATTCATTTAATGTGATAATACAAAAAGATAAAGTGGCACTAAGATTAAGAAAAACTCCCAATTTATGTGTCTGCCTTAAACCACCTAAAGCTTGTTACTTCTCTCAAAGGCCAACAAGATCTTCACTTAGAGCTCCAACAAAGGATGACACAAAGAAGGAGAAAAAGAAGAGTGGTTGTCTCTTGCTTTTCTTTTTCTTATCTCATAAAAACTCTCTCATGCTTTATTCTCCTTAAATATAAGTGTCCTATCTATTATATGATGAGTACTTCTAAAGTTTTATGTCTATAATTCTTTGTGTGCACCTAGGGACAATATTTCGTTTAATGTCTATGACACGGTTGACTGATAGGGATCACATGTGTGCTGCAAAATATCTTTATTTCCTTTTGTATGATCAAAAGTGTCATCCGAGATTCTGTAATTTAATTTTTTTCCCTAACATTTTTTCCTAACTGACCTGCACACCACCATATACCAAAATATACATTTTCTCTCGATACAACAATATTTTCATAAATATATAAATTCAAGCAAACAAACACCACCATAAACAACTATATGAACTAAATGCAACAATATGTAATGAAATAAACTTGAAATTGAATAATAACCTAACTAAAAAAGCATAAAATATATTCTTTTTACAAGGTTAAGACCCCAAACTTCATTTATGACTTGTCCTCAAGTAATGAATGACAAATAGAGAAAATGTTATGGAAGAATTTATTTCTACATAGCGTTATGGAAAAAAATTTAGTCCTCAGAAATAATTGGATTCATCACGTTAGATAAGTAGAGGTTTTAAGAATTTTTTTCTTTAAGATAAGATCCCTTGCATGTGTGTGCATAATTGTATCTAATTTATGTTTAAAAGAGTTAAAAAATTTCTAGAAAAAATCTCAAGTATACTTTAATATGTGTTAATCAATTAAGCATAAAAATTACTCCCATTACTCTAACTATTTTTTTAATTGCTACGAAAGGTGTCAGCTCATCATAACTATTGTCCTCAACTCTAAATGAATATGGAACAAACATTTCATCCCAAGTAGATAGGTAGGTTCATCCCATGACTAATTTCATTCATTTACTATGTTCCCCATTTATTAAAATACAATATCCAGACAAACCATGCAAAGCACAATGTCCCTCTATAGATATAACAAAGCATTTATTTAAAATTTAACACATTCAATAAGCACATGGGAGTCCTATAGTCTTTAACGCTTTCATTTATCATTCAAGTTCATTAAAAATCTTCACACTAAGGCATGCAAGAGTTCTTCAATAAAAATTTTCTAACACCGTTAAGCATAAAGAACATATAATTGTATAAAAATTTAATCGCAAAGCATGAAGTCCTAAAGTTAGTTCTATCAATCTCAACAGTGACATAAATTATATTAATCCATAGCCATAAAAAACTTTCTCTTCATCAAAAAGCATCAATTTATTCATGAAAATTACCTTTAAATCAAACAAAATGTCATAGCATAATTTATTAATAATTACAAATGCAAATGCTTAACTATGAACATTACCACTCCAAACTTGAAGGATGTAGTTTCATCAACGCATTAAAATTAAACTAAATGAAATATAAATGGAAGGTACCTTGTCATGGTCCTATTTTGGTGGTCGTACCGTCTTGGTAGACATGTGCTTGATACTTTTTTTTCGTAGTACGGTGATGAGTGATTCGGGTGCATCTTGTAGTGAACTCATAGGAAGGCCCAATAACAGCATTTGATTTCAATTAAATGTCATTCATTATAATTGAGTATAAGGATTACATAATTACAATGTTTGAACAAACCGATACAAAATTTTGATCACCAAAATTTAATTCGGACCAGATCGAGTTTTGGGAATTGACAAAATTTCTATAAATAAGGGAAAATATGGACATCTAAAGCTTTGTTTTTTTCCTAATATTATACTTGTATTTTCTTGCTAACCAAAAAAAAAAGAGTTTGTCCATTTAGAATTTCGAATCTTACACTTAAGAAGTGGCTTTAGGAGTATAATTTAGTTAAGAAATACAAAGACGGTTTATTTGTTTCTTTCCTTGCTTTCTTTGATTTTTTTTTTATTCAAGATGAATTTATTTGGTTGTTTTGAACAAAGACATAAATATAATTTACATATATCAACAATTTAAATATATATATATATAATTTAATAAATTAATAGTTAGTAATTGAATTATTTAACAAAAAAGTTTTAAATCATTTAAGGTGTCGGGTTTGGGTATTACAAAAGCAACAATGTGGATTGCATTAAGATTTAATTGATGTTTGCATAATGGTTTTTTTTTTTATAAATTGTAAATATAATCCTAATTTTACCTAGATGATAAAGGGAAGAGAGATGCTCTTAGTGGATCTAGAACTTATGATCTAAAAAAATAAAACAATAAAAATAAATAATTTAACCAATCATTTAAATATATTTATTTATATCGACATAAATAAATATTAAATTAAAGGAACTATGGGAGAACGGTCATCCCATCACAATTATATCCTTGATCCATATGTCCCTCATCAATCCTCATCGGTCGACAACCATACGACCAATTGAGCTAGTTGGACCATTTTGATATGTGTAATATTTCAGAAATTGATGGGGGAATGGGCCATCTTATGATAAACCCACCAAACTTTGCAAACCACTTCCATACATATAAAAAAGTGACCCCTATACCCACATGCACGTTCCCTTGTGCAGTTTCAGTTATATATATCTATAAATTTTGCGTCCATTCATTTTATATACATACGGGGAGATGGAGACAGAATTAGAAATCAAATTTAAAAAGAATATTAATAACTGAAATATAAACCTAAAGTATAATTAAACTAAAAATTGAGGGTTATATTTTTAATAAAATAATTGAAAGAAAACCGTCCCCTAAACTATAAAGATGAATAGCAAGAAAAGACTTCTATAAAGATGAATGTTATCTATGTGGATTATTATCCAATAGGGAATAGGCGTTAGAATTTGTTATTTTCTGAGTATTCTAATTTTAGAATTTAGTCTCTAGCTTAGGACATAGAGTTTAAGGATTTTAGTGTAAGAGTTTAGAATTTAACATTCAGAATTTTAGATTTAAGGTTAGGGTTTAAGTTTTAGGGTATTATGATTAATGATTTAGATTTTAACCTATACACCCTAAATTTTAATCTTAAACCTATAATTCAATAAAAAATCTTTAAATTTATAACTATTACACCTAAAATTCTTAAACCTTAAATAAAATACAAGAACAGAGAGTTAAATTCATCTTGCTTCATTGTCATTTCAATTTTGTGTGCACAATTTTAATTATTATTTATCTTGACATTTGATGTACAACAAAGTTAGTGTATATATACGGTACGATATTATTATAAAATTATTAATTTAAAATGTTATTTATTAATAAAAATATATTTTTTTATAATATTTTAAGTTCGCAGTCATTAGTATAAACGTCAAGAGATAAATTTTAAATTAAATTTTAATATTTAATTATCAATCTAAAATATTATAAAAAATATAACATTTTAATTATTAGGTGTTTAAAAATCGATATCGTACTATAATCTTACTGTACCTTATAAATTCACCCTAATATTTGAATTAGGTGTTTAAAAATCGATATGTGCCAGGTTTGATTGGGATTTGTGTAATGTCTATGTTAAAGTCTCAAATTTTATCCAAATCTTCTTATATGTGTAGTTGTTTAACTCAGATCCTTCTAAGCTCAATCATGTTGTGTTTCAAATTCTTTTAAAAATAAAAATATATATACATATGTTATAAATATATTTATTCACGGTGGATATTCACATATTAAATTAAAGTTTAATGGGCTTTATTATTAGGGTTTAATACCCATTAAAATTAGGGTTTCCATCTTATGCCTTTAAATATAGACTTTTGGACAAAGTATTATATACGACCTACTTTGAGAATATAATAAAATCTCTCTCTTTTTGTCTCTCATCTTTGTTCTCCTATTTTATTCTTGTTATTTACTTTATTCATAACACGTTACCAGCACGAGACTCTAACCAACAGATGTGTTTTTCGTTCAAATCTTGAAGGAGTTATCGAAAAGAATTTGTTATTGGCATAAATCAAAGATAAGTTCTTCTCACTCAATTATATTTTAATTATCGATTATTTTTCTCTCTTGATCTTTGATTTGATTTTTAATTTATTAAAATCTTTGGTTGTTTGGTATTTGTGTAGCGATAAAGTGGCTCAAATACCGTGGTTCTTGTTGACAATTCTCGAAAAAGATTTTAACAAGATATTGGTAACTAAATCTATCCTATATTCAAATTAGTGAAAAGTTTGGTATGCTTTATTTATTTAATTTGAGATTTTTTATCTTTATTTATAATCAATATTTGTTTATTTTATTATTATGATAAAAATTTATGTTTTAATTATGTTTTAAGTATTACATGATATTAGAACAAATATTAAACTTTTAATTAATTAATATGTTTTTTGTTATGTTGGTTTAATCCGAGTATATTGGCTGGACATCCCGTTCTGTGAGGCTACTGGTCTCAAAGGAGGTTCTTTTTAAAGGACCTTGTGAACTGGTTTAACAACGCCGCGTATAAGGATTAAATTTTTGTTCCATGGATATATTGAATATATATATATTGGTTGATCAATTACTATTTAATAGTATGGATATTATAAAGTCTAATTTGCTTGGAAGCAATATTTTTTTGTGTCGAAAAACTCGACTATAGACTTCTCCCAAGTTCAAGTTACGAAAATCGTCTTGATCAAAGAATTTTTATGGGAGACATTTCCTGAAGTGAATGCATGCATGATGCTTATTCCATGCAATTATTGGATTTATGATATTCCTTAAAGTGAATGCAAGCATGATGATTATTCCATGCGATTATTGGATTTATGACATTCCTTGAAGTGAATGCAAGCATGATGTTTATTCCATGCGATTATTGAATTTGTTTCATTCCTTGAAGTGAATGCAAATGTGATAATTCACTATATGGTTAGTGAATAAAACTCAATTATGTGCCAGAGTATCATTGATGAGGATATGTTAGAAAAATGTATTCCACTTTTCACACATTAATGTTGTCTTACAAACACAATATCATATAAGGGTTTTAAATACCTATCAGTCTCCGCTCCATTCTCTGAAGTGAATGTGATATTTTATAGCGGAAAGAATAAATGCCACATTAGTAATTGTGGTCATGGTTAAGATCATAAAATAGACATGGATAAGATGATTATTTTGAGAATGCTTATATCCACAAGAAGTGGAATTATAAAGATGACAAGAATGATAGAGATCATATCAAAATCTTTATGTTATCAATGCGATGGTACAAACCATTGATCTCGTACTTGTCAAACGCCGAAGTATTATGGACTTTATCCATAATCATGAATGGTAAATTAAAGAAAATATAAATAGATTTTCTTTGTGGCGAAAATAATAGCGTTATTGATCCAACTCAATTGGATATTGATAATTTTTTTCATAACCCTTGAAGGGAATAATTTATCATTTATTTCCTTTATAAATTCTAAAAAGAATAATTGATCTTTAATTTATTTTGTTTAATGTTAATTTATTTATTTATGTTAATTTACTTTTATTTATTATTTATTTATGTTAACTTACTTTATATATTACTTATTTATCTTTTATGTTAATTTTTTCTTTAAAAGAATATGATTACTTCCGGAATAAAATATGCAATAATTTATGGCGATTTATGCTTAGCAGACAATGTAAGTACTCATAAAATACTTAAGCATAAGAAATATTTTTCCACTTAAATACAAGGGAAATATGAGTACTATATCTCAAAGTACTAAAATATCAGTGCTTCGGAAGAGCTCTTGAGAGCTTATCTTTGATCCGATTTGATATGATGTGCTATTTTTTCTAATATTTTTCCATTCCCCGAAGCGAATGGTATAAAGCACATATTTTTCATTTCCCGAAGTGAATTAAATAAAGCACATATTAAAAGGTGCATAATTATACATATTTTCCCATTTTAAATGCAAGAGAATAATATGAGTATTATATCCGGAAGTACTAATATCACAGAAAACTCCGATTGAGCAAATATGTTATTACCAAATGAGACTTTATCTCATATTTACAGTGCATTATGCTCGTTGAGCAAATATGTTATTGCCAAATGAGACTTTATCTCATATTTACAGTACATTATGCTCGTCAAAGTCGCAAAGAGACTTATTAAATTTTAAAGATATTTGCAAAAATATATTGAGAATATTAGTCAAGGGGGTGCTGACTATCTCAATATTATGAGTATAACTCAAAGAAATAATGAAAACTTAGCAAAATTACATGCATTGTCATCCATATTGTGCTACATAAGAATTAATACAAATTGAAGCTCAAGGTATTGTAAACTAGATGTTTACAGATAATTTTATTTGGCATGAACGGTTAGACCATCCCAGTTCAATTATGATGGGAAAATTTGCTGACACTTTCATGTGGTTATTTATTGAAGAACTAAAATTTTATTCATGGTAATATTTCACGTGATACTTGCTATGAAAGCAATTTGATTATTCAATCATCAACATCTAAGATAGAGTGCTATTAATTTTCTGGAACGGATACAAGGTGATATATATGGGCCCATACACCTTTCTAAAAGACCATCTAGATATTTTACGATTTTTATCGATTCATCGACTAGATGGTTATGTGTATCCTTGTTATTAACCCGCAACTTGGTCTTTGCGAGGCTACTTGCTCAGTTGATAAAATTACGAGCATATTTTCTAGATTATTTTCTAAAGACAATTAGTCTTGATAATGTTGACGACATGTAGTTTTACATGTAGTATCACAAATTCGCATCAAGCCAACAAATGATCATAAGTTCTCCCCATTACAAATGGTTTTTGGTCAGGAACCAAATATTTCTCATCATAGATTTTTTTTGTGCGATACATGTTCTAATTGCTCCACCACAATGCACAAAGATGATTTTTGTTGGGAATATGTATCAGATTTAAATATCTTGAGCTTTTTATAGGGAATTTATTTACAACCCGATTTATTGACTATCATTTTAATGAGTCAATTTACCCAACATTAGGGGGAGAAAATAAATAGCTGGGGAAAGAAATAAGTTGGAATGAATTATCATTTTCTCTTTTTGATCCACGTACTACACAATGTGAACTATAAGTTTAATGGATAATTCATTTATCAAATCAATTGCCAGATGATTTTGCTGACCCTAAAAGAGTGACTAAGTCACGTATACCAACTATGAATGCTCCGATTAAATTTGATGTCATGGAATGACAAACTCTAGTTGCTAATGAGTCTAACTTACGCTTAAAGCATAGTAGACAAGTAAGTTCCAAGGATAAGAGATCCTCGATAAAGAAAAGGAGCTATATTTTATGATGGTCTGATCTAGGAATCAATGATTATGAAAATCTCTAGAAGAGATTAAATGGTCTCTAACAGAGACATTGACATGACTCAGGTACCTGATAATAAAGAGATCTCAATAGATTATGTCATGTCTGGTAATAAGTGGAACTGAAATTAAATCGACGTCGTTAATATATTTGCATGCAATCTAGCACTAAAGATTTTATTTGATGATGTGGATCATGAATCATTGTCAATTGGGCAATGTAAACAAAGAAATGATTGGCCAACATGAAAGAGGCAATTGAGACGAAACTAAAATATCTTTTGAAAAGAGAAGTATTTGGGCCTATAACCCGTACATTGAAATGTGTAAAGCTCGTGGATATAAACGAGCCTTTGTGAGAAAGAGAAATCAAAAGGAGAAATCATGAGATATAAGCTCATTTGGTTGCACAAGGATTCTCACAAAGATATGAAATTGATTATGAGGAAATATATTCCTCAGTGGTGGATTAACTACTTTTAGATTTTGATCAGTCTGGCAATAAATAAAATTACTCGGTTTCTGCCTATTGGATGTTGTTACATGAGATTTGAACGGGCCTCTTGACAGTAATATTTACATGAAATTTTCAGAAAGATTTAGATTGCCATAAGTAGTTCATTCAAGTTCTCGAGAACATTATTCAATCATATTGAATATATCTTTTTATGGCTTGAAACAATTTAGACGTATTTGGTATGATCGCCTCATTGAATACTTATTAGCATAATTCTATATGAATTATTTCCCCGAGCATTTTTATTAAGAGGTTTAGCTCTAAATTTTTATTGTTGTGTATGTCGATGATTTGAATATCATTGAGACTCGTGAAAAGACCTCCTCGAATCCTTGTGCATCTATCGACATACAAAAAAATATTTAAAGAGACTTTACATGCATAACGCATATCTATTGATCACCCTTATGGTTGTTGCTAAGTTTCTTAATGTAAACAAAGATTTTTTCGCCTCACGAAAAGGGTAATGATATTCTTAGTCTAAAGCATAATATACACATTATTTGATCTGGAAGCATCGTATCTTAGCTGGTCCAGAAATATTATTTAAGTGCTACGAGATCATTACCTTTAAATAATTGTTATGCATGAGGCAAAGCCGAAATATGTGTTTGGCTAAACATATCCTGAAGATATGTGAATGTTTTTCATAAGATAAGATGCAAGCTATCTTGTACAGAGATAATACAAAATTTATATCTCAAGGTGGATATATAAAATATGATAAAACGAAACATATTTCTTCAAGTTCCGTTTCTCATGATTTTCAGATGAATAGTATTCAATGAATAATTTCAAGCAATGATTTATAAGATTTATCCACTAGTGCATGATCTACTTCAACATTTGAAGATTGTATTTAATATTGAATTATGAAGATTCAAAGATCTTTTGTGATATTTTCATGAGGGGGAGTAAATACGCGTTGCACTCTTTTTCCCTTAACCGATGTTTTGTCCCAATGGGTTTTCCTGGTAAGGTTTTTAATGAGGCAACATGTTATGCGTATCAAATATGTGTGTACTCTTTTTCCTTCACTAAGAATTTTTTCCCACAGGGTTTTTATCTTAGTAAGGTTTTAACGAGGCACATTATCTCCGTGGATATCCAAGGGGGAGTGTTATAAATATATTTATTCATGGTGGATATCCATATATTAAGTTAAAGTTTAATGAGCTTTATTATTAGGGTTTAATACCCATTGAAATTGGGGTTTCCATCTTATGCCTATAAATATAGACTTTTGAAAAAAGCATTGTATACAACCCTACTTTGAGAATATAATAAAATCTCTCTCTTTTTATCTCTCATCTTTGTTCTCCTATTTTATTCTTATTATTTACTTTCCTCATAACAACATATACATTTTTTATTCAATACTAGTTTTATACCTTTTGTTTTATTAAACTTTGAAATAAACTAATTTAACGTAATTCTAGAGATTATATATTTAATATACAATCTAAATTATCCATAAATATTTAGAGATTATATATTTAATACGCTAGCAAAATTATCCATAAATTTTTGAACCCTAAATCAAAGTACTTTGATTCTAATGATAGATCTTGATAAAACAATTTAGGGCAATTTAAAATTTTCGTAAATTAAACCTAAACAAAGTTCTCATAAAAATAAAAGTTGAATTTGTTTATTGGATGAGTATATCAGGTACTTCGAAAATCGTTAAACATTACTAATATTAAATATTGTTAAATATTATTAACTTGATTAATGAAGATTAAAAATTTTAAGGATTCTACATATAATTATAAATTATTTAAAATAATATTTTAAATAAATTATTTTTATATACATTATATATTTTAATTTTTAAAAATAAATTATTTAAGTTATTTTTAAATTTTAAAAATAATAAATCCAAAAACCTAAATTTCTAAACTCAAAGGCCTAAAAATACTAAACATTAAACCCTAAAACACAAAACACTAAATCATAAACCCTAAAACACAAAACAATAAAACCATATACTCTAAAATCTAAAACCATAAACATAAACCCTGAAACACAAATTTTGAAACTCTAAAAATCTAAACCTTAAACTTGAAACCCAAAATTAATTTGGGATTTAGGATTCTAGGATTTTAGGTTTAGGTTTTAGGATATTATGTTTTGGATTTAGTGTTTAGTGTTTATGGTTTAGTATTTTTAAGGTTTTTAGTTTTAGATTTTGGGTTTAGGGTTTTAAGATTTTATATTTTAGGTTTTGGATTTTAATGTTTAGTTTTTTAGGTTTTGATTTTGATTTTAGGGTTTATATTCTAGGATTTTTTATTTTTAAATTAATTAAGATTAATAATTTATTAAATTATTTGAAAAATTAAAATATACATATAATAATTTATTAAAAATTTTATTTTAAATAATTTATAATTATATATTGAGTCCATAAAATTTTTAATTTTTATTAATTAATTTGATAGTGTTTAATGATGCTCAACGTTAGTAGTGTTTAACGATGTTCGATATCTGTTGTAATTTTTTTTAACGGTAGTCAAACTATGTTTTTTAAGTCTTAATGATAAATTTAAGAAAACTTTGAAAGGGTCATAATTAAAAATATTCGTTTTTTTTTGAAATTATTAATTTAAAAAAATAGAGACTATATGATAAATTTTTAAAATTTTGAGAGATGATCTTCCACTCTTATCCTGTGTTAGAACCATCAATCAAAATGAGATTGAATCAACATTATATTCCATTTTTATATAATATGTTACGTATGTTATATAAAGAAATAAGAAAAATATATTAGTATATAATTTAAAAACAGAGTTTATATTGATATCGTTGTTAGTAGTAATGTTGTGACAAATGACGACGACTAATTTGTTTTGCTTTTTTATTTATGATATTTCTTTTTCATGTTTGAATTTGTAATAAAGTTATTTTGAGTTTCTTTCATGTTGGATAATGAGATTTTTAACAAAGTTTATGATAATATTGACTCTCTTCATTCAATTTTTTTTATATTCTCTAATTGACCTAATAATTAAGAATGTTTATATTATCTTATCTTATATAAGTTTATATTTTTTATAAAAATATACTATATTCTTATTTAATAAAATATTATATCTCTAATATAAATATAAGAGTCTAAGCTCAAACCCATTTCTTTTACCTGAAAGCATTTTGCATCCTTACTATTGTATTCAAACCTTATCGAACATTTTATAGATATTTTTTTATAAAATTCTAATCCTAATTTTAATCTTAATTTTATAATATTATTTTAAAAATACATATCAACCACCTGAATATATTTACTCAATATTAAATAATTCGATCCTTAAACGATAAAATTTTATGAACACTAAATATATTCCTATCAAATTTGAGGGACATTATTCAATCCTTATCCGACAGTATCACATGTGCCATCAATTATTGGTCACAATATTTGGATCTACAATCAAACCTACTTAGCATGACTTTAGTAAATTATTACTAAAATTTATTCTTAAATTTATTATTATAAAAATTTTAATTTATTTTTAAAAGTTCAGATATTAGATATTTTTTATTATTCATTTATCGACGAACATATGAATTTTTTCAAGAACTGAACAATGAAACGATATATTAGCACGAGAGAAGCAATATACTTAAGAAATAGTTTTATCCGACGGTAAAAGAGAAATATCGACGAAAGAAAAATTAAATTATTTTTTATATTTTATAAACTTTGAGTTATTTTTGGACGAAATAGAGATCAAATTTTAACTCATAAGAACTGAAATGATGTGACTAATGAATTATAAGATCGAACTACCATCATTTATTAATATATAGTTTAGGAAAACAATGGTTTTATTTAATAGCAGTGAACAAAGAATTTTAATCTTTGGCCAAGGCACGTGCTTTGCATATTGCAGCAATACCCTATATATGGAGAATGATTTAGATTAATAGAATGGTGTGGTTATTGCAAACACATCACATGAAGTAATTCATACAAGTTGCAATTGTTAGATAGTAGCATTTATAACATTTGAACTATGGTTTGGGTTAGACTAATTTAGGTTTCATGTTAATTATAGTGGTGGAATGCTACTGTCAGGAGAAAATCCGATTAGCATTTATTTATAACATTTGAATCATATTTTGCTTGTTAAGGACTGTTTTGCATTTATAAATGTTTAGTGGACTCTTTTGGTGAGATAATATGTATACAAGAATATAATTACTCTGTTTTGTGTGTACAAGAACATTAATGGACTAAATTGAGCTTATAATGTATGTATATAAAATTGGAACCATTTTGCACTTAGGGAACAATTGCGGACTGTTTTTGAAGTAAACAAATAAGCTAAAAGCTGTTTTGATGTGTTTAAATATGTATGCTTATGTCAGTTAATTTTTTCATATGATTTGGTAGATGCATATGTGGATTTAAGTAGTATACAGAGGAATGAAAGTTAGGATCTATTCTAATGCATCATTTTACTCTTGTTACATTTACCCCAGAGGGGGAAATTGTCACGACCTGGGTTTCGAGATTCAGTGTTGTGTTAACTTGATGCATAGGCCTCGTGTTTAAGACTTGACAACCTTGTTGGTCTTAGAGGTTTCGTTTGGGAGTGGTTGGTGAATGTTGTCTTGGGGTAATTTGGTAATTGACTAAATGGGAGACAAAGAAGGAGAGAAAGGGAATTAATTTATGCATTTTGCAGAAATAATAATCTTATTCCCTCTTTATTGTCTTCCTCTTCTTTTCTCAAGCCATTCTCTCCACCCAAATACACCATTCAAAGGTTGATTTTTGAAATTTTGCTTGTAGAATCCCATTTGGTTGATAGAGGAAGGTTTGCTCAGCTTAAAAGGATCTACATATCAAGGTAAGTTTGGTTAGAAATGGTGGGAGATGAGGTTTTAGTGGGGTTTTGAAGATAGAAACGAGAATGAGTTTTGGGAAGCTCTAGGATTTTTAAAAGTTCATGTTTAGCTTCCTCAAATCGTCCAAATAGAGCAATAACTCTTTGGTGTCAACCTTTTAGTGGGAGAGCAATGAGAACTATCAAGAAGCTTGGGCAAGAAGAAGACCTAAGGGGATTGTTTGAGGGTTTCTATCAGCTTTTTTAGGAGGTTAGTACACTCCCCAATCCTGTAGTTTCATTTGCATCATCTTTATGGCATGTTTGATTGCTATATGGTGATTTTTGTTGAGGTTAAAGCTTGAATATGCATTAATGGTTAATTGTTATATGGATGTTATCTTGGGTTGAAATTGATTAGAAACTCACCTAAATACTCCCAATAACATATAGGAACGTTTCTAGATTGATAGGATTGCATTTGAGAGCAAAACATGGGAAATTCGAACTCCAAGTTGTATTTTCTTGGTTTCGGTATCGATACTTGGGATTAAGTATCGGTGTACCCCTCTTTTAAGATGGGTGATTCCTTTTAGGGATATCAGTATGACCATGGGAATTACTGGTACGGGGACACTAATTCAAATTCCAATAACCAATTTTGGTACTGGTACGCCAAGTGGTGTATCGGTAGGGGCTTAGGACCAATATTCAATATATGAGTATCGATGTAGGGTGCCGATACGTTAGGTAAACGTATCGGTACACATTGGGTTAATTTCATCGAATGCAATTTTGGTATCGATATGCGGACGGGCGAATCGGTATACAGAGAGGGGTATCGGTATGCATGGTGTTCGTACCGATATGGGCGAAACAATCTGTCCAATTTTTTAATGTTTGAGTTTGGGGGTTCAATAAATTATTTTAATGGTTCCTAAGGGTAGGTTAAACCATGAAATGAATGTTATAACTTGGAACTGGTGATTATAATGATGGTATGATGTTTATGCCTTGTATAATTGTTTTTTGGTGGTTACATGTATAGTGTGTCTAAGGATCCTTGGTCAATCATGGCTTGTATGGTTTAAGTCTTTGTATGTTGGGGTCCAAATACCTAGTGAGTGTGTATTCCAACAAAATGAAGGCTATTCAATATGAGATTTCGGGTGATGTATTAAAGGTCATTCGATGTGAGATTCAAGATGATGACTTTGGTCGATGTGAGATTCTGAGCCTCACTCTATGCGAGATTCCGATTTTACTGGCTTGATACAAGAATCCGAGCAACCCGATGTGAGATTCTGGGCATGGGTGGGTCTCCCAATGTCGGGTGACATTGGGTATCACTCCTGGATTGTTTACTTTATGCTTTGATTGTTGCTTGTCAATATCATGTGTTTAGGTGATTATGGTAGCGTCATTGCTTCATACCATGTTGACAATCTCATCTAGAATGTGCATAGTTATGATTCACTTGAAGCACAGTCGATAAATTGTGTATCCACTGAGATTTTGTAGCTCAACGTGAATATGTTTCTGTGCATAGGTAGGTAAGAGGTTGAACGTGGCGAAGCACCATCATCATAGATCTTCAGCATTGACCGATTGGTAGAGTACAATTGTTATATGTAGTTAGGACCCTTGTTGTAATTGTAACTATATTTATTTAATCTATTAATGTCAAATGTTTTATCAAACTGTATTTGGAGCTATTAACTACTTTAGATTTGTTTCAATGTTTTTGATACTTGATGTTATTTTTAATTATTATGACATGGTTGGCTTTATGGGTTAGATTTGAAATGGAAAAAAAATTATAGGAACGAGTTGGGCCTGAAAATCAAATGTAGCATTTGGGTTTAGGGTGTTACACAAATAGTAAATAAATAAAGGGGATCATGATCCGGGAACAAAACTAGCTCAAAATATCTATGAGTGTAGTTTAAAGTCTCGGGATAGATTGAAACTATCCCGAAGATTCTATTTGTTTTAATTATATTACTTATTCTTTAAACTAAGTTATGTTTGTGCTCTAAGCTTGGAACATAAGGTAAGTACTTAAATATGAAATACCTTATGATATGGTTTGATGAAGGATGCAAGATGTGTTTCCAATCATTCGAATGTTCATATGAAAATGTTAGAAGCGATATTTGATATATATATAAATGCTTGGAACATGAACAACCATGTTATGGTCTTTGATTAAGAAAATATGGAGCTATGTGTTAAGGGTATAAAAGTATTATAATTTTTACCATTTTCTCTTAATTATATTTATATTTAAGTTCATATTAGTTGCATAATTAGGCATATATGCATATTTTCATGATTTTTTCATTCTCATGCTTGATTTTATAATTTGGATAATGTTTTGAAAAAAGATACTACGAATGTGTGTTTTTATGTGCAAGATCGAATTGCCAAAGCAAAAACGAAAATTGTTGAAGCATTTGAGGATAAGATGATACAATCTAAATTGTTGACTAGATAAATTCAACTTATTTCAAGATAATATCAAAAATTGAAGATAAATTCAAGAAGAATTGGAGTTCCAGAAAGGGATTAAATTCCAAGAGTTTTATGAGGAATTTTTGGAGGAATAAAAATATAATGATAATAATAATTTAATTCTTTTATTTCAAATTTAATTCCAATTTAAATTTCTCTTAATTCTTTTATTCCATATTTAACTCCAACTTAAATTTCTCTTCAACAAGAAATTGGACCTAGTCATCTCCTATATAAATAGGTCTAGACATCAACCTAGAGGATCATTCGAATTTGAGAGAGAAAAAGATCAAAAAAGGTTTGTTTGAATTTTTTTGTTGTTTTTTCACTTTGCTTCATTAGATTCATGTTTAAGGACTTTATTGTTGTTATTATTTTGTACCCATACATGAACTACATTTATTTGACTTGGGTTATTGTGTTTTTGTGGTTGTGAGAACGATTGGATTTGTTTAGGTTTTTGAGATTGCAATTTAATTCAAAGTTTGTTCATTTGTGGTTCTTAAATTTGATTGTGAGTAAATTGGGAGAGGATCTCGTGAATTAATAAATTTATTTAATATTGGGAGAGATTGATTCAAGAGACGAATGAGCATATTTTTTATTCAATCAATCGATGATGACGACTAATTAAACTTAAAGATAAATTGCGAATTGCAACGGCTAAAAGGAGCACAAGATCGATCATTGTCCATCCTTAGTTCATGCATGAATGTATTATCAAGGCATGCACAATTTATAGTGTTTTGAATTAGGGATAAAGATAAACTATTGAAGAATGCTTCGCCTAAGTTTGAAGATTGTCACCCAATTGCCTAGGCAATCATTCCATTTCTAATTGCTCAATCAATCGTTGAATTGCCCAAGCAATCCGACTAGATCCAATTTACGAAACAATTGATCTATTTACGCAGTCAATTATCATGAAGTTCCACTCTATTATATCTCCACGACTAATGATAACCCATTTTACTCTTTCTTATTCAACTATATCTCTCTTTTATTTAATTGTTTTTTATTTTAATTATTCATTGAAAATTTGATCATTATAATTTATGTATTTTTTTCAGTGCAAGAAATTGAAATTCAAAAGTATCTTATGACGTGTATACTTGCACCAATTGCAAAACATTTAAATCACACAATAAGTCACTACAGCAAAACATGTCTATAGTGGCGATAATTGCGGCGTTTTTTAAACAAACGCCACAAATATCAATAAATTAGTGGCGTTTTATATTCAAACGCCACAAAAGTCAAATATTAGTGGCTCTTTTTTGTCAAACGCCGCAAAGTACCTGATATTATAAAAACGCCGCAATAAACTGATATATTAGTGGCGTTTTATATTCAAACGCCACAAAGGTCAAATATTTATAGCGATTTTTTCTAAACGACGCAAAATACCTGATCTTAGTGGTGTTTTATATAAAAACGCCGCAATAAACTAGTATATCAGTGGCGTTTTGTTGAGTCGCCGTAATAAACTAAACCTTTAGTGGCGTTTTTTTTAAAAAACGCCGCAAATGGGATTTTTATTCAGATCTGCTTCGACAGTCATTTTTCCCCAAACCCCAAATCTAATAACCCTAGCTATCGAGAATCATCATTTTTCCCAAACCGACGCCTCTCCTTCCACTGTCTTCTGTCGTCAGCGGTCGTCCAACGCTACCGCCGGTCGTCCACTTTTTTACAGGTTAGTTCAAATTTCCCGAATGGATAATGCAACTTCTATGCTTCTCCATCGATCTAATTTTTTTCATTGCCTCTCAAATAATGTAACTTCTATGTGATGTTTTTTTTTCCTACATAAATTTCTTAGAATCACTTGTAAGTCTTTAAGAAATTTGATCCAAATATAGACCAATGGAGATCGGGAAATATGAGGGAGATCAGGAAATATGAGGGAGAGGGAAAGAAATTTAGGGTGAAAGAGAATAGTTGTTTCTTTAAGTCTTTAAGTCTTAATTCCCATGACCAAATGCTAGAGGAAAACATAGTTGCATCTTTTCTTTATAGTTGTTTCTTGTTGTTTACTGTATCTTCGCATGTGGGAAAGAAATTGACGCCACGCCTGCTCCCTTGCCTACCTTTTACAAGATGGCAGCATGGATTTATAATTATAACTTAGAAATTGAATTCTTTCCTCTGGCCTGTTAGGTGTTACAACAATTACAACCATACCAAACACATCACTTCATTAACTCTTACAACCCTTTTGTCTGAATCTGTATAATGTCATGTGTGATTTCCATGTTGACATTAGATTTCCAAGTAATTCGAAATGACTGCTAGAAGGAAAACATAGTTGTTTCTTTAAGTCTTTAAGTCTTAATTCCCATGACCAAATGCTGGTAGGAAAACATAGTTCCATCTTTTCTTTATAGTTGTTTTATTAATTGTTTCTTGTTGTTTTGTTGTTTTGTCTGCAAACCGTAAAATCTGTTGTTATTGTTGTCCGGTAAATATTTATGTGTACCTATTATCAAAGGATTAAATAACTCTTTTGTTGTTTAATTTAGTTTACTCCATAAATAAAATGTCATTATTTTGGTTCAACGTAACAAACATCATAATTCTCTTTATTGTTTTACTCTATGGAATAATCTTTGTTCGCCAGATTTCAGGGAACCAATTTCTACTGAAATTTGATCACAATGAAATGATCTTACAGTGCCTTCAGTGAGAATGAGATTGGTTAACAAAAATTTGTAAGAATTAAATCATTAACACAAGGATTAACAAGTGGAGAATTCACCTACTGACCCTTTAATTAAGGTTATGAGACTAATAATATCCCAACTAATTCTTAAAGAAAATATAGGAGTATTTTTTATAATATCTCAACTAATTCTTAATTAAGGTTTATGATGCGCAGATTATAACTAATAATAGACCAAGTAATTCTTAAATAAAATATAGTGTTTGGTTTACTATTTCTTCAAATTATAACTAATAATTTGAAAGTAATTCTTAAATAAGCTATATGATAGCTCAATAGGCTATTGTCTCTCAATTATTTTTTATTAGTTGGTTACTTATTTCTCTTTATATCTTCATGTTTATATGGTTGATTTACTTACTGATTTTTTTTATAATGTTTAGGATTATCTTGTTGATCCCCTCGTTGGTTGCACAAGTACTGGTGGAGATCCAAAATCTCTTCTTGTGAGTAATGCATTATATCTTTGCATTAATTTATTTAATTCTCATGGAAGGAAACATACTTATATTTACATAAATAATTAGTACTTTAGATGATTTCAAGAGCTTTGATTCATGCTTGAGTTCTAATTAGTATTTTACTATTTATGTTTTTGGATTAAGGACTATCATGTAATTAATCTCTTATTTTAGTGTTTACGTGTTAGGATTAGGTTTATGGTTTAACATTTGAATGTATATTACAAAAATCCAAAATGGATAGGAGTTGGATGGATTTGTCAAGGGTAAGCGTTGGCTACCGAAATGGAGTAGAAACTTTTCTAAATATAGCTTTTGCGAATGCAAGCCAAGAGAATATGATTCTTTTCCCTTGTAAGAAGTGTGTTAATATTAATTGGCATAGTCGTGAAGTTGTCCATGAGCATTTAATTGTTTATGGTCTTGTTCGGGGCTATAGAAAAATGGGTATTCCATGGAGAGTTGACAACTCGTAGTTCTTCTAGGAATAATGTGTCCTTTCCTCCTAGTTCTGATCGTTGATCTATTAGAGAAGATGGCATTGAGGGTATGTTGCGAGATGCATTTAATATGCATGATTATCAACAATCTGTTAGAGAATATTGTGATATTGGTGATGAACATTTTACCGAGATGAGAAGAAACGAATATGATGAAGAGCCAAATGGAGACGCTGCAAAATTTTACAATTTACTTGATGAAATGAATGAACCACTTTATGAGGGATCGGAACATTCAAAACTCTCATTCTGCATTCGTCTTTTCCACTTAAAATGCTTGGGGGGATGGACTAGTAAATCTTTTATGCAGTTATTGGATTTTTTAAGAGAAATGTTTCCGTTTGCAAAAATTCCTCAATCTGGCAAAGATATGAAGAAAATGATCAAAGATTTGGGCCTTGGTTATGAAAAAATTCATAGTTGCCCGAATGATTGCATGTTGTATTGGGGTGATAAAAAAACCAAGAGTCTTGTCATGTATGCGGTAAATCTCGATGGATGAATATGGACGTAGAAAATATGAGTGAGGAAGAAGTGGAAGTATGATTAAGAAAAAAACCAGTTAAGATTCTGCGATATTTTCCTCTCATTCCTAGGCTTCAAAGGTTTTTTATGTCTCTAAAGACTGCAGAGTCTATGAGGTGTCATTATGATGGACGAACCGATGATGGATTGTTAAGGCATCCTGCGGATTGTTTAGCTTGGAAGTCCTTTGAACAAAAATTTTAAAGTTTTGCAGGAGATCCTCGAAATGTTAGGCTCGTACTAGCATCTGATGGGTTTAATCCTTTCAAAATCATGAGCACTTCGTATAGTACTTGACATGTTATACTTATTCCTTATAATTTATCATCGTGGATTTGCATGAAACAATCGTCTTTCATCTTATCCATGATAATCCCCGGTGAGAAAGACCCTGGAAATGATATTGACATCTATATGCAACCCTTGATTGAAGAGTTGAAACAATTATGGGTGGGTAACGAAACATATGATGTTTTTAAGAAGGAGAACTTTAATTTGCGTGCGGCTTTATTGTGGACTATTAATGATTTTCCTGCTTATGCAAATTTATCTGGGTGGAGTACCAAAGGTCGTTATGCTTGTCCTTGTTGTGCTGCTCAGGCATGTTCAAAGTGGTTGTATAATTGAAAAAAGTTTGCTTATAAAGGGCATCGACGATGGTTAGATGAAAATCATAGATTCAAATATCAAAAGAATATGTTTGATGGAACTGAAAAGTTTAGAAGCGCTTCTGAACAAACCATCGGGTCTGATATCTTGTCAATGTTTAAAGATACGAAGTTCACTTACGGAAAGAAGAATCAACCACCGAATCAACGATCAAAGAAAAAGATAAAAGAGGTGTACGAAGGTGATGCTGAACAGCTTAGTGATAATGACTCTGATGAAGAGGATGATCCAAATGAGGCAGAGTTGTGGAAAAAAAGAAGTATTTTCTTTGAATTGCCTTACTGGGAGTACAACATTTTGAGACATAATATTGATGTCATGCACATTGAGAAAAATGTTTGTGAGAATATTATCGGAACCATTCTCAATGTCGATTAAAAATCTAAAGACAATTTAAAGAGTCGACTTGACTTAGTTGACCTCGGAAATTGGCATGATCTTCATCCTCAGATTCTTGCTAATGGAAAGTCATCGTTACCGCCTTCTATTTTTGTGATGTCGAAGAGAGAAAAAGAAATATTCTGTAAGGTGTTGAAAGATATAAAAGTACCAGATGGGTATGCATCAAACATATCTCGATGTGTCAGTATGAAAGATCGAAGACTTTATTCTCTAAAGTCACATGATTATCATATACTGATGCAAGACCTTATGTCGGTTGCCTTACGTGGTTGTATGTCGAATGATGTCATATCTTGTATAATTGAGCTTTCCAATATAATGAAAGCTCTTTGTGGCAAAGTTTTGGTTGTTGAAGAACTTGAGAAACTCCAAGATCGAGTAACCTTGACTTTATGCAACTTAGAGAAGATATTTCCACCTTCATTCTTCACAATTATTGTGTACTTGTTGGTTCATCTCCCTCACGAAGCTAAAGTTGGTGGTCCAGTTTTTTATCGATGGATGTATCCTATAGAGACGTATAAGATTTTTGTAGTTATTTAATATTTTTTATTTCAACTAGTTATGTAATGTTGGGTTTATTGTGTGTCTAGGTTCTTGTGCAAGTTGAAGTCTTATTGTCGTAATAAGCATTATCTAGAAGGATCAATCGCTGAAGGGTATTTAGCAGAGGAGTGTATGACTTTTTACTCTAGATATTTGGAAGATGTTGAAACGAGGTTTAATAGACCAAATAGAAATGAAGTATGCAGTATTAATAGCTTAGCTGAGACTTATTTGTTTGGAAGCTATGGTGAATCACTCGGCAAAGTTGAAATTGTACAGTTAGATGATAAGTCTTGGGTACAAGCACATCGATATGTTCTTTTTCATCATGAGTCAATAAAGCCCTTACGCACGTAAGTTTATATAATCCATAATGTAATTACTTAAGCTTTTATATTTAACATTCTTTAACCACGTAACTTACTCTATAGTGAATATAAAGAAGAGTTACAATCTCATATACGCGCAAGAAGATTAAATCTACGAGAGAGCCATAAGTTGTTTGCAGAAACTTTTCATGAATGGTTAGGGAAGATGGTAAGTAACATAATATATAACTTTTCTTGTCTTATTATATCAATATAAATGTTAATAAAAATTTTATTTCACTTGTAATAGGTTTGGGATGGGAGAAAAGTTAGTGAAGAGGTCAAATGGCTTTGCCAAGGCCCGAATATAATTATTAGGAGATATAATGCCTTTCTCATTAACGGGTATAGGTTCCATACGAAATCTCGAGAAAGATTAAGGAGAAAGCAAAATTGTGGGGTGGTTGTTACTTCTTCAACTACAAGTTATACTAGTGCTAGGGACAATCATCCTGTGGAGGGAGATGTTGAATATTATATAATTATTACCAATATTATTGAGTTGGATTATTATGGGAAACGGAAGGTTGTGTTGTTTCGTTGTGATTGGGTTGATGTAAATAGTACTCGAGGAATTAAAAAAGATCAATTTGGTTTTACAATGGTGAATTTTTCTCGATTAATTCATACGGGCCAACAACTGATGGACGAACCATATGTATTCCATTCTCAAGTCAAAAAAGTTTTTTATTCTCATGATCCAACAAAAGATGGTTGGTATGTTGTACTCCGTAACACCCCTAGAGACTTGATTGATATCGGGGATGGAAGTAGAGATGACATTAAAACAAGATCAGAAACTTTTCCTTTTGCAGCACAAAACTTAGATATAACATGTTCTACTTCTAATTCACAGTTTCAATGGGTTCGAGACAACATTGATGTAGATTTTAATGAAAATTAACAGCATATTGTAATAAGATTTCTATTGAGCCTTATTAATTTTTTTTAGTAGAGTTCTTGTCACTAATAACTTTTTTCCATTGATTACAAGTATTATGCCGAGGAGGAAATTAAATAGCTTAAATATTGTCCAAGTTCCTCTAATAGAGGAAGAAACTGGGTCTTCACAAGTTCCTAAAACGGTTGAAAATATAGAAATAAAAGGTATTTTTTAAAATTTGATTTGATTCATATCTATTTGTTATTGTTGAAATTATTTTAATAAGTTCTGACTTGATATATTTGATATATAGGTGGAAATGGTCGAAGGCGAAAGACTAGAGGGAGGACGAATTTGACGGAATTATACGATCTCCCCGTTGGAGAACGTGTAAAAGTTTCAAGAAACGATGTCGGCCAACCTATTGGGGTAGAAACAGGTGTTTTGGCAAGTTATTTTAGGCATTGTTGCACGCAATGCTTCAATTTTACCAATCAGTTATGAGTCATGGCATCAGATGCCAAATAGTAACAAAAACCAAGCTCTTGATTTTGTTAAGATAATAATATTATAATAGTAGTTAATTCATTATATTTAAATAATAATATTTATTTTTGATTTTATGATTTTCAGGATAAATTTTCTTTGAAGGTCTTGGACGATTATGTGAAGCATGCCTTAGGAAAGAAATGGAGAGACCATAAGAGCTTCTTGAAGAATACATATTTCAAGAACGATTTGAGCCTTCAAGAGAAATTTCAAAATGTTCCCCCAAGAATACTACAGTATCAATGGGAAGATGCAGTCAGGTTTTGGAGTTCAACTAAAGGAGAGGTAACATCTACAATTTATAAAAATAACATTATATCATTATAATTTCAACTTTAAATGTAATAAAAATTGGAAATTAAACAAGAAAGAGAGACCATAAGAGTTACTAATAGACAAAAACAAATATATACTCACACAGCAGAAACGAAGAGCTTTGCTTGCATAGCTAATGAAGAGGTATTATTTTTTTTAAAATATTATTTTTACTTGTATTACATTAAAGTTAATATTCATGTTTATTATATTTTGTAGCTTGTGAAGACTGGTTCTAGCATTGGACGGGTAAAGCTATTCGACATTACTCACACTAAAAAGGATGGGTCTCTAATGAATCCTGAAGCTGAAGAAATTCTGGTATATTCATTGCTCTTAAATTTATATTATGTTGTAAATAATGTTTTCATTTATTAGTTTTCATAAATGATTATCAGACGAAAATGAAGGAAAAAAGGACAGAGATGGAAGATACGGCTTCAACTGATAGTTCTGCTAATATTGTTGATATCGAGAATCAAGTTTTTGTTGAAGTTTTGGGTCCTGAAAGATATGGACGAGTGCGTTGTCAAGGGTCATTCGTGACACCAACTAAATATTTTGGATCAAACTCGTCTCATTACATGCCATCACAAAGTCAGTCTTCTCAAGCGGAAGTTCAGCGTTTAAAACAACAATTAACTCAATTCCAAGCAGAGATGGAAGCTAAAGAAGTTGAGAGAGAATGATGAGAAGCTGAGAGAGCAGCAAGAGCAGCAGAGAGAGAAGCAACATATCAAAATCTTCAAAAATAATTTCAAGATATGATGGCGATGTTAAAGCAGAACCAACCAAGGAATCCGTCACCTTAGTTGATTTTAGGTTCATTTGGTTAGAACTGTTATTTCACTTAAACACTGAATTATGTTTCACTTTATTTGGTATTAGACTTTAATTTATTTTGATGATTAAGTATTTTTTATATACTAGATATATTATTTTTTAATTATATTATTGCTGGATTATAACAGGAAAATTTTGGGTAGTAATAATATTATAAAATCGGTTTTTTAAAATGTAGTACCTCTAGCAGCGTTTGTGAAAACGCCAAAAAAAACAATTAAAACAGTGACGTTTATATACAAAAACGCCACAAAAGTACAGGACAATTGTGACATTTTTTAAAGAAAACGCCACTATAGTACACGATCTTTAGCGACGTTTTAGTATCCAAACGCCGCTACAGAACACAATTTATAGCGTCGTTTTAGAAAATAAACGCCGTTATAGCTTGTAAATTAGCGGCGTTTGAAAATTCAAACGCCGCTAAATCTCGTGTATTACAGCAGCGTTTTTAAAAAATAAACGCTGCTACCTTTTGCGGTGCAGGTTTTAGCGGCGTTTTTTGCGGCGCTTTGTTAAGTATAATAAATTAATAAATATAATAAATATATAAGTATAATAAATATATTAATATGTACATATATATAAGTATAATAAATTAATAAATATATTATCATATACATATATAATTTATTATACATCTAATATATTAATATATACATATATATTAATGTATTATACATATACATACATACATACATACATAGTTATATATTATATATATTAATGTATTATAATGTATTATACACATTTTTATAATTTATTATATATAAATATATTATATTTATATAATGCATTATTACATTATTTTTTATACAGTAAAGATTTAAAGTATACCTTTAAGTATACATTAAAGTTCATATATTAAAATATATATTCATATATATATAGTATATACATCTATGTATTATCTATTCTATATATAATATATACATCTATATACATCTATAGGTATACATATATAACTATATATGTATACATATATTAAATAGATATTAAAGTATTAAGTATACATTCTATATATAATATGCATTCTATATATAATATATAGTATATATTAAAGTATTTACATCAATATTCTAATTTCAATATATATTATATATTCTATATATAATATATATGTATATATGTATATTAAAGTATATTATATAAAAATATATTGTATATTTATAATGTATTAGAGTATATGTTATATATATACTAAAATTTAACTATATTTTTATTTATATTAGTCTTTAAAAGTTTAGATTTTCATCGAATTTTACCATTATTAATTTATAATTTTTGCAATTTAATTCAATATTTTACATATAACCCATTAGATGATCTTTTTGTTCATTCTAGTCCTTACAACTTTATTTTAATTTCAAATTGACTATTATTTATTTTAAACTTAAATTAATTATTATTTAATTTCTATTTTTTGTAATTTAGTAAAAAATTTATTTTTCTAGTCTCTAAAACTTTATATTTAGTTGAAATTGAACTCATTTTTTAGGTAATTTATTCCAATATTTATTATTTTAATTTTATATTTTATTAATTATAATCCCTAAAACTGTACTTACTTCAAATTGACCCCTATTCATTTTTTTGTAATTTAGTATATTATTTTTAATATCATGATATTTTTATTTTTCTCTAAAATTTGAATTTATTAATTTTTTATTTTTTTATTTAGTCTAATTTTTAATATATAAATCATTTGATTATATTTTTGTTTAGTCTAGTGCGTAATATTTATTTTTAATATGATTCTCGCTAGTGAAAGACGTTAGATGTTAAATAATTAATTTAAAATGAATGATCAACCCAAAGTCTGTCAACTATTTGTACCAAACTCAAACTTAATATAAATTCAAAACTTGAATTAACCTGAACTGAAATAAATTCAACTTGAAATGAACCCGAACTGAAATACAACTGAACTTAAATGAACTCGACCTGAAATCTACCCGACTTGAAATGAACCTATCAATTATTTGATTTTGACTTGAACCGTTTGAACTCGACCTGAAATCTACCCCACCTGAAATGAACCTATCAATTATCTGATTTTGACCGGAACCGTTTGAACCCGACCTAAAATAAATCCGACCTAAGACAGACCTGCACCCGACCCGAATCGAGTCAAAACATCAAATCAACCTGAAATGACTTGTATCCGATTTTACCCGACCTAATTATTATCAATTATGCTTAATGGACTAGGTATAAAATAAATATAAGAACCCAGAAAATGTGTTGTCCATAAATAAAACAACCCACCAATAGTCCAAATACATCGGTTTATAATTACAAGACCCATTTTTAAATGATGCACAAGCCGGCCCAACCCACTAATAAACCCTAATTAACCATATTTTGTCTTCATCGGGTTCGGGCCGCCACCTTGATGCTTAATTGTTGGATAGACCAAAAGATGGACGGTCAAGATTGCACCTAGTATGGAGAGTGGCAACCACGCGCTCGACGTTTGAGCTTCTATGCGCGTGTCAGTCATGCACAACCTTTCCTTCCCCCAGATGTTGACCATTCAGCTACTTGGTCGTCCGATGACCTGATACCACCATACCATTTAACCACCATAGCTCCGTACAAAAGAGGAAGAAACATCAAAATTATTTTTAAAAATGATCAAAAGCCTTAAATCTAGGGATTGACAACACAAAAAGAGAAGTTGTGTAATATTTTCAAGCAAACAAGGACATCAGATGCAATGAAAGGTCACCATCGGATTGAAATCAGAAGGAGAATACATGTAACCAATATATCAACAAGCATTGTACCCAAAAACGAAGAAGCAAAAAATCTAGACTGTAACAAAAAATCAATAGAAATAGAAGAAAAAACAAAGAATTTTCTCTTGTAACGAATTTTTTCATTTTCATTTCCTGCATTTCATATTCAACAAAAACCATAAAAAGTGAATGGTTTTAAAGAGCGACTCCCCTTGGATCACCAATTGTTTATCGTCAGCGATAAGACTTTCGTAGGTGAGCCGAATGCGAGAAAACGGAGTGTTGCGGGGAACATCTCTTATTGATTTTGCAATATCTGGGTTTTCTGGGATCTATGATGTAACACCCCGAAAATCGTTTTAGTCGAAATTGTGTCTTGACGATTGGAGTTTTTTATCAAAAAATCTTAAATGCAATATCGGAACCCTTTTGTGTCAATTGTTATACAATGGAAATTCAATTGAATTTAATTTTGTTTAAGGACCTGATTGGAAAGAATAAAAACATTTTGGTGACTAAATTATAAAAATTGAAAGTTTGAAGATAAAAGTGTAAACTTTGAAAAATTGAGAAACTACCCTCGTAATTTTATTATTTTGAGGTACTTATTCACCTCCTTGGTGAATGAATTCACGTGGACTTTGCCTGACTTTTTTCTTAAAATCTTGACATTAAGTAAAGAAAAAAAAAAGAAAATATAGATTATAGTAAATTTATTATTGGTTTCCCTACCTAATGAGGAAACCTTTTCATTGACTGCCAATAAGGAAACCAATCATGAAGGTTACTATAGGGTTAGGGGCCTTAAAATAAAAGACAAAAAAGGGCTTTCAATTACACAAATTGGAACCAAGAAGATAGACAAGTTCCATCATCCTTCATACTAAGTTTTTCTTAAGTATACACCTGCATTGTTGTCTGTTGATTTCAAGACACCAAATTGAAGCTAGGAAGTTGATGAGTAAAACCCTTTTTTTATTAGTGAATTCCATGGAATGTTTGAGTTTAATTTTTTGTTTTTCTTAAGGAATTCATGGTAGAACCCATGTTTAGGAAGCTCTAATCCATGAAATTTATGTCATCCTTAAGTTTGTCTAAGCTTATATTTTGTTCCAACATATTGATATCTTTAGTGACAACTTCCATGAATTTTATTGCCTAGCTAAAGCTTTAGAAGAGTCACCATCTAGTTCTACAAAGAACAATGACAAAGGAGTTGTCATTCAAGAGCCCTAGAAACTCTCCTTATCAAGGTGAGTGTAATAAATTCATGGGATGAAGATAAAAACTTTACCATTCCATTTCATTTATTATTGTTGACATCAAACATGACATGGACAAGGAAATAAGATTAGACTCATTTAGACCATGATGGTAAGCTTTGTAAGATCCCTCTATGGTATTACTAGCTATTTGATCATTGAATAATATATTGAACCATTGATGCACTGAACTTATTAAAATGGGCCTAAGGGTCAAATTCATTGTTATTGATTCATTGAACCTATTGATATCATCAATGAAATTTTCTATTAGCCTAAATTGTAACCCCCTTAGCCCGGCCTATACGAAACCGGCACTAACAGGTTACACGGGGAATATCGAGCTAAACCCGTAAAGGCTCCACCCGATAAACAACCCTAAAACGTTATTATTTTTTTATTTTATCTTATCTAAATGCTTCACTTAAGTCCTACATGTTCATACATAGCTTGTGTCCAATGGTAACAAATACGAAAAAGAAACGAGTCTTAATTTGAGCATTTAAGTAAAAATGACCAAATTGTAAATTTCCCAAATTTAAGTCTCCAAACATTAAATCAGTAGTAAAAATCTTTAATTAAGTCTATTACATGCTTGCATATCAAATCTCAACTCGAAAACATATCTACAACTCATTTAATTTCATTTACAAGATTCAGGGACTAAAACGTAAATCTTTCAATTTCTAGGGACTACATCAAATTTAAGTTATTTTCATGCATCAAGACGATATTTCAATCCAAAAAGATATTCAAAGCGACCAAATTTGAATACGGGAAGATGTACGGGGTTAACGCGAAATTTCAACACTTAAAACTCATTATTTAGTCATGGGTATCGATACAGCTGAGCCTTGTATCGATACCGTGACGTGGCAGCAACCATATTACCTACCATAACCTAGGGGGCATCGAATCATGGTTCGGTGCCACCCAAATTTTGCCTGGGGTATCGATACCTATTCTAAGGGTTTCGATACCCCTGTGCCCAGATGCACAAAATCGAACAATTTAAGCAAATTTCATCCATCCGAAACGTAATCAAAGTTCACTAAAAACTATATGCATCACACCTAAGCGCAATGAGCGATCTAATCACTCGATTACAACCATCAAAGACCCCACAACACCTATAGGCATGCTTCCTAACTTTGACACATAATTCAAAACCATTCAAAAAAACACAATTTCTTTAGATGCTTTTACTTACAAGACAACAACATTGTTCAAAATTTAATATATTCTAAAGTTCATATAACAAAAGTAACTCTTATCAACCAAAAACCAACTCTTCCAACAATGAAACTACACCCCATTGCTCTCTTACTACTACTACATTTTAGAACATATACTTGAGTTTTTCATCGACATACACTTGGAATCTTGCTCCTCTTGGCCGCCTCGATTATTATCTCTTCATTGCAAGGTAAAATAGAGGGTAAACATAAGCTTAGTGAGGGTTATAACATAGAAAAACAACCTTTACAATGCAACCCATAAGTCCATCAATAAACTCTTTAAATCATGCCATAACATGCTCAATAAAAGTATCTCAAACATGGTTTACAAAACCAAAAATAATTTCTTTATCAAGTATCATTTATCGCATGTATTTCAAAGCTAAAATCCTCAATACTTTCATGCTTTCAAAACATCACCATAGCTTATAGCCTTTTTAATACATATATAACTCTAGGCACCATCACAAGTCTTACATGCTATTCACTTAGCAAAGCTTATATCAAGTGCACTATAATGTGCAAGGTACAAGTCTTATATGCTAAACACAGAGCAACGCTTAGGCTATTATCTCGTGATCATATCCTTGCACAAAGCTTAGTCAAGAACACATGCTTGTGAAACTCATGACTTTAAAATATTACATTCTAAATGGTTCTAGGTCAATATGTGTCACAATCTCATGCTTTTCAATACACAAAAGTCTCAATCATAATTCATGTATATTGGCAACTAGTGACTAGCTCTGTTCGAACCTTATATCCATCGAATACACGGATTCCTTATTCCTTATATAGAGACACTTAGTCTCAACATGCATCGGTTGGACACATAGTCACCCTTGTATACATGTTACCCCCACTACGCACGATTGGACCCAAAGTCACCCTTGTTTACGTGTGGGTAAACTATATGCACATTCAGACACAAAGTCACCCTTGTTTACATATAGGCAAACTCTACACGCACGGTCAGACACATAGTCACCCTTGTTTACGTGTAGGCAACATCATTATTCTCATAATTTTTATAGTGCACTTAATCCTAATGAAATGTCATTTGTATTCGTGGTCTTAAATAGTGTTACTAAGCCAATATCATTCTTATTATGCATGGTAACTTGCTGTTTTATAATGCACTCAACATATGTTCATCAACGTGAACTTAAATCATGCTCAACGACTTTATTCGGGAAAAAGGGCAATAACCATACTTTAATCCAAATCATTCTCATGCTTTAAAAGTCATGGAAATTATCATTAACCATGCATATACAGCAGCTAACACATGCATGCATCATTTCCAAATTCAATTCATGCATTTGAAACCATTCCTTCATATGCATCTTTCATAAAGCCAATACTACATTATCGATCATTGGATATGTTATCAAAATCATACAAATTAATAAAGCTCATGAAATGTTCAATTGCCAAAACATATCCGATGCCTATGGAAAATAATGAAAACATCTTTTAGCCAAAGCATTTATCATTTCTCATGCATAAATCACATATGCAAAAACTACATTAAGAGCATGTCTAAAGTATGGCGATTATGGAACGATATGGGAACCATTAAGAGAGCGAAACTATTTAACTTATTTCCGAGTGTAAGAAAGTTTTTCACACCATCCCTACACCCCCAAACCCTTGATAAAACAAGTAAAACCTTGCCGATACGGCAGCCCACTCACCACTTGTCCGAAACTAGCTTGCCGAAGCCAAGCGACATTCTCGCCTTTTCCGAAACACCTTCAACACTTATCTCAACACCTTGACCTATTTTTACATATCAAAATAGAGGTATTAATGCATGTTAATGCATTCAATCAACCTCCCACACTTTCCAAACAAAAAGCCCCAAAAACTACACTTAATAAAATCGAAAACACATCCGAAACTCATCTGAAACACATCCTAATGACCTTCAGCCCTTAGCTAACAAAATCACAACCTCTAAGCAACAAAACAAAACTAAGAAACATGATCTAATCATCCTAAACCAACAACAAACATTCAGTTACCTAAACAAGTCATAAACCGAAGATCTAAGCCAATTAACATCACCAAAACCTAAGATCCGGGTTTACCCATCCATGAACCATTAATTCCATGTTAAAACACATCAAAATTAATTGATTTACCCATTGAAAACCATCAGGTTTCACCTTATTACGGGATTGCATCAATTCAATCAAAAATAACCGACAAAAACCGAAAATCATCAATTAAAACCATAAAATAAATCAAGAACTCAATGCAATGGATAAAACACTTGGTAATTTCAATAAAGAACTCAAAGTTTAGATGTTTGAACGGTTTCTTACCTCCAAACAAGATCCAACCTCCTTTCAATTGAAAAACCCATGAAAAAAAGTTGTAAAGTGTAAGGAAATTGGAGAGAAATAAGGAGAACATAATATGAACGAAATTGAATCAAAAAGATGTGATTTACCTTGATAAAATTGAAGAGAATTCTGATTGGAAACCAAGAAAATTAGGAGAAGTTGAGAGAAAATGGGTAGTTATGTGAAATGGTGATTTTTGGTGAAAAATAGAAAATAAATCTCAATTCAATCTTTATGGTAATTAAAAAAAGTTTATAAAGAGATTTTTGGAAGGTTAGATCTGATGAGAAAGATTGGATAAATATCCCCTTAAAGATTCTAAATTTTGACCCAATTACATTTTAGTCACTAAAATAGTCATTTTTTACAAAACGGTCACTATTTTCCAAAATGTCAAGGTTCATGGTGTAATTTTACAAATTTGAGTTTACCAAATTCAAATAGAGTCCAAATAAGAATTTTAGAGTATTTTTCCATATTTTATTTCCTTTGAAAACCATTTATAAAAATTAATTCCCGGATTTAGGCTAATTGGCTTGATCGGTTCAACCGAACCCTTGATCCGACCTTGATAACATCTAAGACCATTTTTGGGATGTTAAATAAATGGTATTGGACCTTGGATTCAAGTAGAAATTGGATACAATTGACATACAATAGGATTCGTGAGCTCATTGTTACGGGTGTAATACTGTCCTTGGGCTATGGCCTATATTTGGTGAGTGGAGGGATGATTTGTTTATTGTTCATTTTGGTGAGGTAGAGGAATTATACCATTCATTGATTTGGCGAGGCGTAGGAGTCCGCGTATCCACTATCTTGATCGATTCAAGGATGTATATTGACTTATTGAATTTATTGTTATTGTATATGATTTACCGTCTTAAATGATGTTATAGTATAAAAGCATGTAACTTGACTGCATATCATGTGTTTTATTTCTATTCTCTACCTCACTAGGCAAAGTGTGAATAATGTATTCATTTTTCATGCATTTTCATGTTAAGAGTCATCGGAGGAGATTTGGATCACTTTTTGGAAGTTTGGCAAGTTTACAAGAGGTTTAAGAGTAAGTCTTGTTATAAATACTCCTAGAATGGTGGAAAAGTGGTGTTAAGTCTTGATTTTTGTATGTTGCTATGCTGCTAATATGTAATATTTGCCTAGACTTATGATATGAAAAATGATCACTTCTATGAAATGATTAAAACGGTCAAAGTTTGTACACTCAGTACTAAATGGCAAAAACCTAGTAAATCGATTCGAATGGACTTGAAATTTGGCATATTGTTAAAACATGGTAATTAAATAGGAGTGATAAAATTTCATAAGAATTAGACTTCGTTTACTAGGTCGAATGAAATAAAAACAAGAAAAAATCTACCATTTCAAGTCCAGGCGTATCGAAACGGCCCCGTGACGTTTTTATACGGCCTGCTTAATAGACTAGAAATTTTGTTCTGGTATCGAAACGGTTTGGAGGCGTTTCGATACATTTTGAACCTTTTAATTTTTGTATCGATACAATACTTAGGCGTATCGATACAGTCTGTCAAGTGAAAACCTAAGCCTTTTGGTCGATCTTCGTGTACCAAAACATTTATCTAGCGTATCGAAACAGATATAACGATAATAACTACCTGTTCTTAGGTATCAAAACGGCCTCCAGGCATTTCAATACGCCCAAGTTGGTTAAACCTTGTTGACTTGTGGTTGGTTAAGGATTTTTGATACCGCTCCCTATTGTATCAAAATGAATTTAAGAATAACTAAATTACCTAACCGGACACTATCGTCCGATACAGTCCCTTGGTGTATAGATACCATCCCTCAGAATAATTGAAATACCGACTCTGATAATACTGTATCAATACAGCCAATAGGCATTTCGATACAGGTGGCTGTATTTTGTAAGTTTGGCATGTAATATTCATAATTCACCCTTAAGCCATTAAAAGATAGTTTCAAACTAAACCAAGAATGAACACTAACCCTCCTACGCTACATCGAACTAAGATTATAAAACTAATAATAATAATAATAATTATTATTATTATTATTATTATTATTATAAACTAAGGTAAATCAAGATACCAAAAAATGTCACTAAATCACCGGGATTCCTTATCATAGTATCTTCCGACCCAGTTTCTTATCAGACTGGGAACGAGTGTTACATGGGATCTGACCATCTCTTAATCTTTGAAGCATTCTATCTCCTTTCTTCACCCTCTTAGCTGACCAATGATGAAAGAAATGGCTCACAACCACAGTTCGTCAATGTTTGGAAGGGTGGGAGGAAAGAGACTGATCTGAATCTGGGTTTTAAGTTTTCTAAGATAAGGCTTTTATTTCTGAGAAAACTGGAAAGCAAAAGCCCTTTTTTTGAAGTCAAATTTTCAAAAGGGTGAAGGATCTTTTTACCGGTTTCATATTTTCATAGACTTTACGTCTTTATTTTGGTCTTATCGTGCTTTGAACCTTTTTTTTAAATTTACCGCAATTTCGTTAATTTTCTAAATGGTTAACTACGTGGTTTTGGCATAAACATGTTTTAGAATTACTCAAATCATTCCATTTTCAATTAAATAAAAAATGTAGAATTTCCAATTTCATTCGATTTCCTTATTCCCATCTAATTACGGACATCGAATGAAGCCCAATGCTTAGCCTTTCATTTTCTTTCCTTTTAGTTTATTTATTTGTTTTACGGTTGTAGATTTTTCATATGCTTTTAGTCTTGATTTTGATTGTGTGATTGTTGCTTTAGTCTTTTCATTGTAAGTTCTCATGCATAATAGACATATTTTTATTTTACATGAAACCTAGATAAGTTATGAAACATGATAATTATTTATTTGTAGATAAAAAAGGTAAAATGTATAAAAATAAAGTGTGTATTTTGTTCATACTTTAATCAAGCCTAAGTGACTTAACAAACATTATTTACACCCATTTAAAGTTTAATCAATTATAATAGTAATGGTATCATATGGTATGATACGAGGTAGCCTGTCGAAATAGTCTTTCTTCGTATGTTACAGATCTAAGAATGTTGTAAGCATATTCCTGAAACAAGAACAACATGAAAAAAAAACAATGAATCAAAGTTATTGTCATGATGAAATTAGTAAATAAAGGTAAGAAAGAAATAATGAGAAAAGAAAGAAAAAAGTTAGCGTTTTGGTGAATTTCAAAACGAGGAAGATGAATGCTTCAAGAAACATCCATGGCAGCGATTCGAGCGTTCAACAATGGTGAATTATGATGCTGGAATCGATTGAAAACGCTAAACTCGAAAGAACCTGCACAGTATACTAAGCAAACCCGAATCGAATTTGTTTAACGTCAAATGGACTTGGACCCTCTAGATAGCAATCTAGGGACCCGAAGTATCAAAAGTTTGGAAATCAAAACAAATTTGAAAGTTTTGTTCTTTGAATGCTAAACCCGAAGTATCAAAAGTTTTGTTCTTCCATTTAGTCGTTTTCTTTCGTTCTTTGAATGCTTTGATTGTGGGTTGTTCAACAATTGATATTAGAGCCTCGTTGAAGGTTATTTTTGTTGCTCGGTTAATGCAAAATAGTGTGGTATAGTGACGGTGCATGTCTAGAAAAGTTCTGACTAGTAAAGACTTGGTATTTGAGTGATCTGAGTGATCCACCTCTCTTTCCTAGGAGCTTACATGGTGTATGTTATATATACTTTCACTGGTGCATTTAATTTTGGTGAAATTCATTTTTCGGTACAACGACGGACCTACATGCTGTCGGCGGAATGAGGAAGCTTAACAACGACAATTATAATACATGGTCAACTTGCATGATGTCATATATGCAAGGACATGACTTATGGGAGATTGTCAATGGTAGTGAAAAGGAGCAACTAGAAGTAGATGATGCAAATGGGGTGCTAAGAAAATGTAAGATAAAAGCAAGCAAGGCAATGTACGCCTTTAAGACAACGGTGGAAGAAGATATGCTGGAGCATATTCGAGATGTCAAAACCCCAAATGAAGCTTGAGAAACATTCGTCAAATTGTTTTCTAAGAAGAAAGATACGAAGCTCCAACTTCTAGAGAGCGAGTTGTTGTTTATAAAGCAAGACAATATGACGATTAAACAATACTTTCACAAAGTGAAGTTGTTATGTTGGGAGATTTCTGAGTTGGATCCAGCAGCTCCTATTGGTGATACCAGGATGAAACGAATTATTGTCCATGGTCTAAAGCCAGAGTTTAGGAGTTTTGTTGTTGCTGTACAAGGATGGAAAACTCAGCCATCACTTGTAGAATTCGAAAATTTGTTAGCTAGTCAAGAAGTATTAGCTAAACAAATGGGAGGTGTCTCATTGAAAAATAAAGAAGAGGCACTCTATGTCAGTAAAGGCAAGTGAAACTTCAAGCAACGTGACAATGGTTGGTTCAATAGAAAATAAGGAGAAAAAATTTCTCGTGAAAGAAGAGGTTTCAAGAATTACGACAACAACAAAAGATTTAAAGAAAAGTGTTATAATTGTGGAAAGAAAGGTCATATGGCCAAATCTTGTTGGTCAAAGAAGAAATCTGTGGAGAGTAATGTTGTTACTTCCAATAATGAAGAAGACTTGGATGCGGAAGCATTCTTTGCAGCAGAAGAGGAAGAACTAGCTTTTACGACGACTATGTCAGACAAAATTGATTATGAGAATGACTGGATAGTTGAATCTGGTTATTCGAATCATATGACAGGTGATAAAGAAAAATTGCAGGACTTATTTAAATACGAAGGAAGTCGTGTGATGGTTACAAAAAATAACTCTAAGTTATCAATAGCTCATGTTGGTAACACAATGGTCTCTTCTCAAAATAATAACACTAAAATGGCACTTTAGAATGTCGATCATGTGCCACGGATGAAGAAAAATCTTCTTTCAGTAGCACAATTAACATCTTCGGGCCATGTTTTCTATTTGGTCCACAAGATGTGAAGGTATACCATAATCTCGATATCAAAGAGGAGTCGATAATGAAAGGACGAAGATTAGAGTCAATCTATGTAATGTCTGCGGAAACAATATGTTGACAAAACAAAAAAAAATGAGACAGCAGACTTGTGACACATGCGGTTAAGTCATGTCAGTTACTCGAATCTAGACGTGATGATGAAAAAGTCAATGTTGAATGGACTTCCAAAACTAGAGGTGAGAATAGACACTATATGTGTGGGTTATCAGTATCGAAAAATGCATCAACTACCATATGAGGAGTCAAAGTATAAAGCAAATGAACCATTAGAGTTAATCCACTCTGATGTGTTTGGACCTGTTAAACAAACCTCTATTGGTGGGATGAAGTATATGGTGACTTTCATTGATGATTTTTCCAGATATGTATGGATCTTTTTTATGAAGAAAAAAATCTGAGACTCTTTCAAAGTTCAAAGAATTTAAAGGAATTGTGGAAGGAGAAGTTGGCAAAAAGATTTGATGGCTATGTAAAGATAATGGGGGAGAGTACACTTCAGATGAGTTTGCAAAATTTCTCAAAGAGTATCGAATACGCCGTCAATTCACATGTGCTAACACTCCACAACATAATGGTATTGCTGAAAGGAAGAATAGACATTTGGCAGAAATATGTCGAAGTATGCTTCATGCAAGAAACGTTCCAGGACAATTTTGGGCAGAGGCAATGAAAACTATAGCTTACGTGATCAACAGACTTCCTCAACACAGGTTACATTTTCTTTCACCTTTTGAAAAATTATGGAAAATGAAACCAACAGTTAGTTATTTTCGAGTTTTTGGAAGTGTTTGTTATGTATTTGTGCCTAACCATTTACGTAGCAAAATGGACAAGAAAGTTGTTAGATATATTTTTGTAGGGTACGACTACCAAAGAAAAGGGTGGAAATGTTGTGATCCTATAACCGAAAAGTGTTACGTATCTCGTAACGTGGTGTTTGATGAAACATCTTCATGGTGGTCCTCCGATAAAGAGTTATTGCCAGACTCAGATACTCTCAAGAGAGAATTACAATCTTCTGAAGTTCAGTTGAGTTTAGATGAAACTGAAGTTGTCGATGATGTTGATGAAGAAGACGCAATTCAGAATCCATGGCAATCTGGTGTTCATCAGCAACTAGTTGAAGATGATGAGTCTAATGAAAGAGAAGATCCAACACCACTTATAAGATCAACAAGGATTAGAAAGCCAAATCCTAAATATGCTAATTCTACTATAGTAGAAAAATACGATGCAAAAGAGCCAAGAATCTTTGAAGAAGCTTCTCAAAAAGTAGAATAGATTAAAGCAATGAAAAATGAGATAGATGCACTTGACCATAATCAAACTTGGGAGCTTGTACCAAAGCCAAGAGATATGAAACCTATTTCTTGTAAATGGATCTACAAGATAAAACATTGCACAAATGGATCGATTGAAAGGTAAAGGCTCGGTTGGTAGCTCGAGGATTCTCTCAACAATATGGGCTAGACTATGATGAAACATTTAGTCCAGTGGCGAAACTTACAACTGTTCGAGTCCTATTAGCACTGGCAGCCAAAAAGGATTGGAACTTATGGCAAATGGATGTGAAGAATGTATTTTTGCATGGAGAGATAGATCGAGAGATTTACATGGATCAACCGACTGGTTTTCAAAGTCAAGATCATCCTGAGTATGTATGTAAGCTTCGAAAGGCGTTGTACGGGTTGAAGCAAGCACCCAGGGCGTGGTATGGCAAGATTACTGAGTTTCTAACTCGTAGTGGCTATTTTGTGGCTCCTTCAGATATTAGTTTGTTCATGAAAGCAACTGAAGGAAAACTAGCTATTGTGCTAGTATACGTGAATGATTTAATCATCACTGGTGATTTTGAGGATGAAGTTCTTCGAACCAAGAAGAATTTGTCAGTTCGCTTCCAAATGAAAGAACTGGGTCAACTCAGACATTTTCTTGGTCTAGAGATTGATCACACCAAGGAAGGAATTTTTCTCCATCAAAGAAAGTATTCTTATGATCTATTGAAAAAGTTTGGAATGCTCAATTGCAAGCCAATTTCTACACCGATGGAACCAAATGTAAGAATCTATGTTAATGAAGGAAAAAATTTAGAAGATGATACGATGTACCGACAACTAGTTGGTAGTCTTATCTACTTAACTTTAATAAGACCATATATTTCTTTTGCATTTGGTGTTGTGAGTCGATACATGCAAAATCCAAAGAAGCCTCATTTGGAAGCAGTTCGACAAATTTTGAGATATGTGAAAAGTACCATCGGTCATGGTATTATGTACAAAAAGGGTGGAGATTTCAAACTAGTTGGCTATTGCGATGCTGACTATGCGGGTGACCATGATACCCGACGTTCAACTACAGAGTATGTGTTTTTACTTAGATTTGGAGTAATTTTCTGGTGTAGCAAAAGACAACCCACAGTGTCTTTATCAACCACCAAAGTAGAGTATCGTGCAGCGGCAATGGCAGCTCAAGAGAGTACTTGGCTTTTGCAATTATTGAAAGACTTGCATCAACAAATGGAATTTCCAGTTACCTTATACTGTGACAACTTGTCAGCCATACTTTTAGCTGAGAATCCATTTTTTCATGCAAGAACTAAACATGTGGAGGTGCATTACCACTTTCTTAGAAAAAAAGTCTTGCAAGAAGAAATCGAGCTTGAACATGTGAAGACAGAAGATCAAGTGGCAGACATGTTCACAAAAGGCTTGAGTGGTAACAAACTCAAAAATTTCTATCATCAGCTCAACATAAAAAGCAAAATGAATGTTGGTATTGAGGGGGAGTGTTGAAACATCAATACCACATTTAATATTTAACTTAAGTTTAATTAAGATTTAACTTAAGTTTAATTAATAATTAATTAAATTTAAGTTATAACATTAAGATATAATAAATGAAGATGAGTTTATATGCCTATATAAAGGCATGTTTTTACCTTCGTAAAACACACCAAAGAAAATAATAAAGTATTTATTCTTTCATTTAGTCGTTTTCTTTCGTTCTTTGAATGTTTTGATCGTGGGGTGTTTAACAGTTCTGAGTATTGTTCAGTACTAATCGTAAAAACTACAGGGAGATCCTCTTCCGTCTAATTCTTGAGCTCTTCATTGGGAACACATGGACAAACCCTTGGTCCTAAACTTCTTTGGAGATTCTTCTCAAATCCCTAGCCAATTTTGGCTCTCTACCTAATGTTTTTCAACACTTATTTTGGTGCAATATGAGAGTCTGGGACGAGGAATTTTGTTCTCTTCAGCTACAAATATTATAGTTGTAAACTTTAAAGCTCTAAATGAACACTCCTAGGCATCTTCATTTATTATGATGTATGAAGCGTCGGTAGATTCTAAAGTAATAATATCTTGTTCAGCTGTAACACTTATTAACTTTCCTGAGACAATAAATATATCGAGGGATTTTTAACTTGTTAAAAAGAATCTATTTTATTTTTGTTATTGAAAAATTGGGGATTATTTTATTTTGAAAAATTTATCAAATAATATATTCTGTTCTTTTGTATTTGAAAGTTTGTTTTGTTTTTAAAAATAGAAGATATTTGAAAGATTGGTGAAATTTAAAAATCGGAATAATTAAGAAAAAGGGAGAATTAGAAAAAATTTTAAAATGATTTTAAAATGATAATTGGAATTTAATTTATAAAGATTGGAAAATTGGTTTAAAATAAAATAAAAAGATTGTAAATTATTTTTAAAAGAATTGGAAATTTTGATTTGGGAAATTATTTTGAAAAAGACCGAAGTCGTCGTCAATCATTTTGATAGGTCGGACACCATTAAAATCAGAGATCATTTAAAAATGGATTCAGGAGTCGATTACGTATAGGTTATGATTAACACCTCACACTGCTCAAAAATTGGCACCTAGTCGAATATGATTTACCCTAAATTTGAAATTCATGAGTTCAAATTTCGATTAATTTATTATCCGTTTAAGAATGCAAATAAATTTTAAAGACCCTGTTATTCGATAATAAATTAAAAAATCACTATCACTCCTATTAGTATTGGCCACATTTAATATTGAATAAAAGGGCACCATATTTCTATTAATTACTGTGATATGTGAAATAAATAATTAAGTATATGTACACAAAGAATAAATAAATACAATAAATATAATAATTATGGAGAAAAAATTTAAATTACAAAAATAAATTACATGAAAAATAAGATGAGAAAGTAAAATGAGTCATAAATAATACGGATCATTTTCTATTGCGGATCATGAAAAAATAAGTAAAATATAATAATAAGTAAATATAATATTTACATATATACATGTGATATAAATATATAATATGGTATAAAAAATATGTAGGATACATATGTACAAGACTGCATAATAATATACTATAAGTAATATAAGTAGTTTATAATTAAAACGTAATAGCATATAATGAAACATATCTTATAATATATCATATTTAGTAATATAATAGTTGCAAGATATAAAGTATAATATATATAAGTATATAAAGTAAAAAAATAATATATAATATAATAATATATATAATAAAACATAATACAATATAGAATATAAATAAAATAAGACATTAATATATGCGTAAAACCATATAGAGATTATATAATATTTATAAAATGTATATCGGGATATATAAGGTGCAAAAATAATAGGTGGTAATAGATACATATAATATAAGTATATAATAATATAATAAATATTATATTTAATAACTCTATGGTACATAAATAAAGGGCAAAAAAAAAGAAAAAGAAAATAGGGGATAATTTGGTATAAAAGAACGAATTAAAAAGGGTTGAAAAAGATTTAAAAAACAAAGGGGCACTGGAAAAGGGATTTACCCATGGAAAAAATCAAAGATACTAAAATAGAGGATCAAAACGGATAATTTTTTACTGTTGAAATTGAAATGATAAGATAAGTAGGGGATCAAGTGAACAATTAACCCATAAACCAAAACACACGAATTCTTTCAAGATCTAAGTCACTGCACCGATTAGGGGAAGAGCCAAAACAATATCATTTTAAGAAATAAATAAATACAAATTTTAAAGGCCAAATGATCATAACCCATTCATTCTCCCCCATTTTCCTTTAAAGCCAGAAAAGAAAGAGGATAACTTGTCACAATCCGTTAGCAATAATGAGGTTAATAAATCATCCTTGGTCTTTTTGAGACATCCATACACCAGGGAAGCTTCCAAAATGACCTAGAATGGCCTACATCCATCTCAAGGATTCCATCACGTTCTAAAATGTTCTAGGAGGTTCCACCAAGATCTAGACACGTCTAGAAGGTCTGAGAAGATTCTAGAAGACTCTAAATAATTCTCGAAGGTTCTAGAACCTTCTAGAAGGACGAAGAAGATGCTGAAAGCATCTAGAACATTCTAGAAGGATCAAGAATGTTCTAGAAGATACTGAAAGACCCTAGAAAGATCAAGACTACTCTGGAAGTCTCTAGAGTTCTCTAGAACATTGTAGATAGTTGTAGCCATGTATAGGATAATGTAGAAATCTCTAGAATAATATAGATCTTTGTAGATATTTATGGAGGTAACATAATAGCCATCCGATCAAAATAATCTTAGTCGTCCATTGGGGACTTGAGGGCCTATAAATAGGACCACCCACCTCATTTGTAACCATCAAGCAAAACTGTAAGCATTAAGCCTTGTAAAGCTCAAGGAAATGTTCACTTCTTGCCTTCTCAATTCTCTTAGCTTTCTAGCCTTTGACTTGTTTAAATTAAGGCTTGTTAGCATAAATCAGGAGTGCTAACGTCGCACGGATAGTTCGGAAAAGACTGAGTTCGTGACAAACTGCTCTGAAAATTTTGAAACAAGGTTCTTTTAAGAAACCGATCACCTTGGCCACCATTACCTGCGGCCGGTGAACCAAAAAAAGTAGTTGAACGATCTCCTTTTTTATGGATAAACACCCTTTTAACCCTGATTTAAAAAATGAAACATCTTTTCTCTCTAAATCTCAAAAAAAAAATCTTGTTTTGTAAGAAAACGAAATCGTGAAACCCTTTTTTAAAAATCTTTGAAAATGGTAGACTTTGCGAAGAAGATGAAGGGAGAGAATCGAAGATAGATAATTGGTTTCAAACTCGAAGGTAAACCCTAAAAACCACTCTTTGATTTTTCTTACTATTTCAAAATAAAAGGAACTTTGCTCTAGAATTAATCTCATTTTTGTACTGATTTCTTTTTTGTGAATATTTCCCATCTCAGTTACAATAATTTGTTTCTTGTCTTTAATAGCTGAATTACATGAAAAAGAAAAAAAAAAAGAAAATATTCTGATTTTTGCCATTTCCAAAATATATTATTTCTTTCTAACTTTTTGTTTGCATTTACTAGTGGGTGTTGCTTATGCATCATACGATTGAGGGGACCACTGATCTCCTTGGCCGAATGCGGGTTTGGTACCACGCTTATGTGGCTGGAAATGCTGAGGAAGCACGAGTATGGCCAAGGTAATACTACGGTGGTGCGTATGTTGAAGTTAACCTAGGGCAGAGGTAGCCGGAAAGACGGACAGATGCAAGAGATGAAGGAAAACAATTCCAAAATGTTCTAGGATAGTGAGGGGATATTGAATGTAATTTGGGTATAGTTTGTTGGGCTTAAGTGATGTAAATGGATATTGAATGTAATATGGGTATGGGTTATGTTATGTAACTAGATTTTAAATATATTATTTTGGGATTTTTTTTGGAATTTTGGGTTTATATACTATTTTCAGTTTAATTGGATTTGTTTAAGTACTCGGACGAAAATGGGTGATTACTTTTGTCTCTTATTGCTCATTGTTGTGAAACAATAATAGAGTAAAGACGTAATGAAACTATTTTTGAAATAAAATAAAATAGGGATCACAAAATTAAAATAAACCTAATTTATATTTTCTATTCATTAAATAAAAAGGTAACTGATTTGAGGTTCGACTCTGAAAAAAATCCTTAACGGAGTCGCCAGCTTTAATCATCGAAAATTATCTAGGGAGTCACCACCAATCTTTTTTTTAGTGAGATTTGAATACCAAAATCGAATTTGCAGAATCAGAGTCAGGTTCATGAGTTTGTTACATGTGGGGAAGGGAACGTACCCCTACAACGCCCAAAATTAGTACATATTGATCACCAAATATTTTATATAAAAGAAATTATAAATTCAGATTTAGACTTAAAATTGTGATCCGTTGGATTTTTCAAAAAAAATTATCAGATGAGCTTTAATAATAATTAATTATAATAATCATAATAATATGTAATAATATTATAATAAATAAAATTAGTCCTAATACTAGTATTATTAGAACAAAATATAATAATAATAATAATAATTAATTAATTATAATATCGTAAATTATGATTAAAACATTATAATTACTAAAATAACAATAAAATTAGTAATAATAAAGCATAAACAGTGGCTAAATTGCAGAGAAATCGAAGTGCAAAAATGTAAGAATACTCGAAAATGGATGGTCTGCTCTGTGATTATCCCACTATTCTGGGTTATAGACGGATTCGGGTCTAATACTGGGTCGATCACTGAGTCTCTTGAGTAAAACGGTGCGTTTTGGGCTAACTGAATAAGCACCAAAACGACGTCGTTTTAGTGAAGCCTTATACACCCAAAAATTCCTAACATAACTCATTTTAAACCATCCCCTTTTAAAAATATTGTGTTTTTTTATCTAGTTTCTCTCAAACCTCCCTGGTGGCCGGTTATCATCTACGGCGAACCGCTACTCTAAGATAGTGGCATCCGCCACTCTCCGACAGTAGCTTCCGCCGCCCACGGTGATTGAACTCGAAAAAGATGACACCTTTTCGATGTATTTCGATGCGAGGATTCTGAATCCGACCTTATATTTTAAGAAAGATGATTGTAGCCTCATAGATCTGAGAGAGAAGCTAAGTCGAACATTTTTTTATCTCTTGTTTTTCTTTGCTCTTGATTTCGAAATTTTCCTCTCTTTTTTAATGTTGTTTTTTATTTATTTTTTTTCTTTTCGAATGTCTTTTTTATTTTTAAAAATTAGTGGTTTTTCATTCCATTCGAATCTCCATTACATGATTTTTGAGGTTTTTTATAACCTATATTACATATATTTTAATCTAATATCTTCTATCTTTTTTAGATCTACATGGCAGTAGGACGATGATATCAAAACTAAGGCGATGATCGGTCGTATCAACCAATGGAAGAGGGCATAATAGTTACGGGGCGGATAAACCGCCGCGCGTAACGGCCACACGCAGTGCAGGTAACAATGATAGGCAGCTGCTATAGGAGGGTGGCTGATATGGTTTAGTAATTGTATTATAATTGTAATTTGGGTTAAAATTTTTAATTAGTTTGGGCTAAGGGTTACTTAGTGGGATGTGGGGTTATTGTTTTGGGTTAAGGATTATGTGGGCGGGTGTTAAAATGGGTTATTACAAGTGAAATTGAGCTTCTCATAGGGTCCGAACAAGTTGTTACCGAAAGAAAGAACATCCTTACACGCGAGACTGCTCTCCCAAGAATATTCATTGATTTACAGCTGATATCAGCTTAAGTTCAAAGAACTAGTCAAGTACACCTCAAAAGGATGAGTCATGGGTGTATGGGGGAATGTAAGAAAACTTGGGACTCTTCACGATATCTGATTTTATGAGGTGCTGCACAGAAACACGATAGAGACACTGGGAAAAATTCACAGTACTTGTCTTAGGGGCAAGCTTGAATCGGGCAATTCGCTGTCGAGTTATTTAAGTTTGTAAGCACCTCAAGCAGTCCAGATTCCCATCCACAGAATAAGCTTACACTCAATAAGTTTGCATTGTAAAAGACAGGATTTCCTAATAAGTTTGTAATCCAAAAACAAACAAAACAAGTTAATGAAATGTTAAAACAGTTTCTGTAAATGAAATAAAAATAAACATATAAAAATGGGAAATACAAAGACCAAAGAAAACAAAGAAACCAATAGACGATTATGAAGACTTGACCAAGGTCTGTGTTATCACAGTGTCCTTAAAATAGATTCGTGCCCTCCCGGTGCTGGAGTTACTATGGAACGTCTGTCTCCCAGGATACAACGGTAGAAAACAGTAAGAACAAAGGGTCTCCTTTTATAGTGTTCATGCAGGGAACATATTTAATTACAAAATTAATCTGTAATTAACAATTCCTAAAGAGTTAGGACTCTCAGAATTGAAAATAGTATTTATCACAGAATTAATCCAAATAAATTGGAGGTTACAACCAGCTGAAGGGTCTGCAACTCCATAAAAGGTGGTTTAATTCTATAGTATTTATCACATAAAAGGTGGTTTAATCTAAGGCCATCTTTGACTTTTATAAAAGTCAACCAATGCTAGCCCAAAGTGTCTAGTCCAAGCCTTTGACTTATTTCCAATAATAACATGAAGAACTTTTATATATAAAGCTTTCCAAATCTATGTTCCCAACAAATGTGGGATATTCTACTTTTAATCTTATTTTTCTAACATCATAGGTGTTACATTGAGCAACAATTTCTCATTCACCCATTGAACATTTTGAGCATTTAAATATACAGATTTAATCTACTCTTGTTGTAGAGTAATCATACACTTAGTCCCAATTAATTTGACTAATGAAACCCACTCAAATTTAAGCTCAAATCTTCATGTACCATACTGTTTTTCCAACAATCCCCCACATGAATGAAAATTGTCTGGGTTAAGGGTTAATAGTGTTTAATGGTTGAAACCTGCATAGGATAGGTAGGTTTTACCCTTTGAACCTTCCCTTGTAAAGATGTACATACTTTACTAGTTGTCCAGTAGACTTGATGTCTTTGAACTATCTTGCTAACATTGTAAACATAAAATATACTTTACACAAGAATCTTCTGACTTATGTTCAATTCTCATGGGTGTGTTCGTTTTGTCCATGAACACCAGCCTGGTTTTGTGAAAGTTTATAAAGAATTATGCCCTACACAATTCTTCTTTGAAGCGGCCCCACTTCTCTTTTACATAGGTGATTCATTTAAAGCAACATGCTTGCTCTGTTTAAAATTTCTAACAACTTAGAATCATTAAAGCTAACATTGCTAACCTACCTGCATAGGTATCACTCTTAACTCAATAATGGGTAGGGTGTGCACCCTACAGTGATCATAACTTATTTATAATTAGGTTTTCCCTTTGAACCTAAATCTTGGAATCTCCAGTCAATTAGGTTGGGTTCCCATTATAAATTCATCCTCTCAAGGGCTTTAGTCTCGTTCGTTTCGATGATTTATCAACCAACTCTCTGTTTAACCCTTTGGTTAACGGATCCGCTATATTATCCTTTGATTTAACATAATCAATAGAAAAAACTCCAGTTGAGAGTAGTTGTCTAATGGTATTATGCCTTCGACGAATATGTCTAGACTTACCATTATACATGTTACTTTGTGCCCTTCCAATTGCTGACTGACTATCACAGTGTATGCATATTGGAGGCACGGGTTTTTCCCACATTGGAATATCTTCTAAAAAATGTCACAGCCATTATGCCTCTTCACCACATTTGTCTGACGCAATAAATTCAGATTCTATTTTGGATCTGGCTATAATTGTTTGTTTTGAAGATTTTCATGACACAACTGCACCTCCTAGTGTAAAACATATCTATTAGTAGACTGGGAGTCTTTTATATCAGAAATCCAATTAGCATCATTGTATCCTTCTATAATTGATGGATATATCGTATAATGCAGCCCATAATCACGAGTGTTTCTCAAATATCTAAGTACTCTAACAATTATTTTCCAATGATCAACACTCGGATTGCTGGTATATCTACTTAATCTGCACACAACATAAGCAATATCTGGCCTAGTACAACACATTAGATACATCAAACTTCCAATAATTCTAGAGTATTCTATTTGAAAAATACTTTCTCCTCGATTTTTGGATAGATGAACACTAGTATCTAAAGGTGTTTTAGCAACTCTTGTATCATCTTTGTTAAATTTTTCAAGAATTTTATCTACATAGTGTGACTGACTTAATATGAGACCATCTGAACTTTGTATAATTTTGATTCCTAAAATTACTTCAGCAAGTCTCATATCTTTCATGTCAAATTTATTTTTTAACATATTTTTTGTAGATTTAACCATTTTGTCATTACTACCAACAATTAACATGTCATCAACATATAAGTATAATATGACATAACCATCTTTTGTGTCCTTTACGTAGACACATTTGTCACACTCATTAATTTTAAAACCATTGGTTGTCATTGCTTGGTCAAGTTTTTGATGCCACTGTTTTGGTACTTATTTCAAACCATACAATGATTTAACCAGTTTATAAATTTTCTTTTCTTGACCTAGAATTATAAAACCTTCAGGTTGTTCCATGTAGATTTCTTCATTTAAATCTCCATTTAAGAAAGTTGTTTTTACATCCATTTGATGAACTTCTAAATTTCGCAATGCTAAAATTGCGAGAGTTAGTCTTATGGAAGTTATTCTCGTCACAGGAGAATATGTATCAAAGTAGTTAAGACCTTTCTGTCTATAACCTTTAATTACAAGTCTAGCCTTGTACTTTTCAATGAAACCATCAGGTTTCATTTTCCTTTTGAATATCCATTTGGATCCTAGAGGTTTACTATATGGTGGAAGGTCTACTAGTTCCCAAATATGATTCTGTAAAATAGAATCTATTTCGTTTTTAATAGCTTCCTTCCAAAAAGGTCCTTCAAAAGAAGTTACTGCTTCTGTATACGTTTACAGAAAGCATTTACCGGAGGTTTTAGATGTCCTTGAATGCTTGAGAATGAATTGTTTCTAAGATCTCTGCATTTTGGACGTGCAGACAAAGAGAAGCTATTACAGATGCTTTCGACTTCAAAAGAGCGGTGCTTTGCGATGAACACGAAAACAAATCGTTGAATACATATATTGGTTCATAAAAAGTGAGTTCACAGGTCTTACAACTTAAATCTGGCACTAGTAGTGAAGAACATGTTCTGCCAAATATCAGTAGGAACCGGACCTATCAGAAAATAATTCTCGAGACATCTGTAGTAAACCATTATTTAAATTCTAGACTCTGCAAATAAGTTAAGCATCATTTAACAGTAGGAAATAAACAGTTTTATATGCATATAGGTTCTCACAGACTCTGAAGTGAAGGAATGTCTGAAAAGCTTGCAGGAATAGTTCCGTTTAGCTGCTTATCCGAAAGATCACCGTAGTAAACTACATTTTTAATTGATAATCAAGAGAAGGTAATACTACACATTTCACAAGATTAACTTATCATTTAGTTTAATATTATCCAGATTGGATCAGTAAAACATACAAGTTTATTGACGCAAAACACTTGATAAGTTTAATTAGAACTTTTTTTTGGATAAATTAAGTTTAATTAGAACTTCACTTACATGGTTTTCATATTATCTGAAAGATTATATGTTGGTATGAGTCAGGTAAGATGACTCCGACTGAAATCCCTGCCACATGAACACAGATGGAAGAATACGAGTTAAGTTCGGTGACCGAAATAAGATGAAAATTTGCATTTTTGAATAAAGTAAATGCAGCCCAAGAAGCTAACAATAACAATTAAAAGAGTAACCCACACATACAGATAGATAAGGCTTGGTATCCTGCTAAGATCAGTAACCACTCCCGGTAAGTGGCAATTTCTGAGACTTCTGAAAGACACCAAGAGAAATAAAGAGCATTAGTCATCAGCGGATTGGTGAAAAAACATATTGATTGTCCATTTTAGTCCATGATATTATTGGAATTGATGTATTTCTATCTCATGGGGAAGTCCATGTGCTTTATGATTTCTTTTAATTCATTACTATACAAACATTCCGAATAAAAAATATATTTTCTGAAAGTTAGTTTTTCTCTTCATGGTTGCCGATTTTTTTTTATTTCTTTTTTTATTTAAACAGTAACAGTAATTATTTTTAATATTAATTATCGATTATCGATGTTCATTAATTTTTTTCTTTTTTCTTTTTTTTCATAAAATTTTTACACTTGTGTCACATGTTTCTTTTGCCTTTGTGGAACATTTTTTATTGACTTTTTGATTTGTTTTATATGTTGTTTAGTATAATTTCAACATATTGTAATGGTTGTTTGATGCTTATATAAAGATCCTCATAATGTAGTTTTTTGATTTAATTATGTTGATAATCATAGATAAGATTGATCTCCACTTGTTTGATGGTGGTTAGACGATATAATTAAAATTGTATAGCAAAACAATCTGCCTAATAATTTGGTCAGTTCATTACTCTTATTTCATTTCGTAAAACGTTTTGTTTACCTATAAATAAAAATACATGAAAAACATCGTTAAGAATTAAATAAAATTTTAATTTAATCAAAATTTTCTCATCACCAAATTTCAACTTTAAGTTTTAATTTAAAATATTCAAAATTAATTTAATCAATTAAATTCTCTCACCTTACTAAACGGATATATTTATCTGATTTTCCTACCCGGATTTCGAGATGTTATACTTAGTGATGATGAAATATCAAACGGAGGCATGGAGGTCTGTAATTATAAAAGCTTTAAATATTACAACTCGCTACAATGACATGTCTTACCAGGTGTTCCGATAGACAACAAATCTTCTTTAAATGTACTACCAAACGCAACTTTTAGAGGCTTCCGGTTCATAACCCACATATGAAGTTTTATTAGAATACTGTCAAAGTCTTCAATGGTAGACAAGTCGAAGTACCATTATCGATTAGACCAGTTGTCTACAACGTTGAGTTTGTGGAGATAGACATTGAAATAACATACAATTGCTTGCTTAGAAGACCATAAATTTATTCTAATGGTATTGTTCATCCTTCTTTGTATCAAAAACAAAAATTTATTGTAATCACTTATATTCATCTGGGTATTCAAATAAATTCAATTGTACCGAAAATACCAAAAAATATATAAACCCAAAACTATAAAAAAATCTAAAAATAATTTATTTAAAGTCCATTTACAAACTATAACCCATATCCATGTTACATCTGATATCCATTTACATTACTTAAGCCAACAAACTATACCCAAATTACATTCTTAGCCCACTATCAAACCCATAACTTAACTCAGAAACATAACCGGTTACAATTCAACCCATTACTCGGTTTACCTTTGTACCCGAACAACTGATCCATACCCGGTTATCCTAACCCGAATAACTGAAACCCCTCAGTTACCCGACTCTTCCTCTTCCTATGCCAGAACCTTTAGGAATTTCACCTAGGAATGTAAAAAGCTGACCTGATTTGAAAACCCGATTGAAACCTGTTCGAGTCAAAACCTGGTTTGACCCGAGGATGTAATAACCCGAACTCGATCTGTATCCGACTGTTGTTGACCCGAACCCGAGTTGGACCTATTATTGTAGTAACCGAACTCGAATTGTATCCGACCGAGAATGACCCGAACCCGATTTTAACTTGTTATTGTGGACCCGAAACTCGACCTGCATCCGATTGAAACAAACCCGAACCCGAGTCTAACTTGGTAGATAACCGATATTACCCGACTGAATCGACCTGAGATCTGATTTTACCCGACTTGTTTTGAGCCTGACCTATTATTGACCTGAACTAGTATTAACAATACTTAATATTTACATGACATATAATTAAGTATATATATAATTTAATGAATTTAAAATATTGATAAATATAATTAGTCTTAAAAAATAGAATTAGACATGACAATTAATTTAGGGATTAATATTTAAATTTAGTATTACATATTTAATTAAATTAATTTATTTATTATTTTATTTAATTTTAATTATAATTTTAAAATAATATTTGATTAAAAATCATAATTCTAAATTAATATTTCATTAAAAATATAGTTTTAAATTAATATTTAATTAAGTTAAATTAACTTATTAAACTTAGAATAAATTAAGTAAAATTAAAATATAAAAACATAAATTATAAACATAATTAAAAGAATTATAAAATCAAATGTAAATTTTTATTAAATTAATCTAAACTTAATTAAATTAAACCAAAATAATTGATAAAAAAAAGACAATTGATAAAAAAGAGTGAAAAGATCAAATTTTGGAGGGAAATAAGCGACTCATTTTTTTTAAGTTTAAGATTAATTTACTTTTAGTGTAAAAATTTTGGAGGGATATAAGTTACCCAAAATTTTAGAGGGAAATAAAAATAAATTTTGATTATTATATAAAAAAGAGTGAAAAAATATATTTTGGAGGGAAATGAAAATAAATTTTGATTATTAGAAAACTAGTTTAGTGTTTTGGCTTAGGGGATTAGTGTTGGGCTTAAAGAATTAATAATATATATATATACATTAATTAAATACATATATATACATTAATTCATAAACAAATTAAATATATATATATTAGTATACATTTAAATATTATATATATATTAAAGCATATTATATATTACATATAATACATTAATACATAAAGTATATTATATATATATATATATTAAACTATATTATAGATATAGTATATATTAATGTATAAATAATAAATTAATATATACATCTAGTATATATTCGCATATATATATAAAAAAGTAATAACTAATAAGTATACATATATTAATGTACACATATACATACATACATTCACACGACCCGCTGCGGCAAACGCTTGTCAAAAAGCGTTTATAACTAATCGGATAGGCGATTTTGGTTTATTATTAGGAATTTTAGGTTTTTATTGGATAACGGGAAGTTTCGAATTTCAAGATTTGTTCGAAATATTTAATAACTTGATTTATGATAATGAGGTTATTTTTTATTTGTTATTTTATGTGCCTCTTTATTATTTGTCAGCGCCGTTACTAAATCTGCGCAATTTCCTCTTCATGTATGGTTACCTGATGTCATGGGCCTACTCCTATTTCGGCTCTTATACATGCTGCTACTATGGTAGCAGCGGGAATTTTTCTTGTAGCCCGCCTTCTTCCTCTTTTCATAGTTATACATACATACATACATATTATTTTTATTTCAAATTGATTAATATTTATTTTTCTAATTTAGTTTAGTGTTTTTAATAGGATGATATTTCATCTTATTAATGTTTATCCTTTTTTATTCAAAATTTTATTATTTTTAGTACATTGTTTATTCCTTATTATTTTTAATTTTTGTAATTTAGCTCAATTTTTAAGATATGAATCATTTAATGATATTTTTGTTTAGTCTAGTGTGTAATATTTATTTTTAATGAGATTCATACTAGTTAAAGACGTTAGATATTAAATAATTAATTCAAAATGAATAATCAGTCATTCTATCCAAAGTCTATCGGTTAATTCCGAAATTTTGAGGACTAAAATCCCGAAGAAAAAAATCATGACTAAATTTCAAGTTAAAAGGTATAGGGACCTAGAGCACATTTTAACCAAAAAAGGGCAAAGTTGGTATAGTGAGCCGACTCCGAATCAATGAAAAAAATTTAAAAGATCCAAATAAAAGACGGTTGATTTTTCCTCCAAATTCAAGACTCCCTTAAAAAAAGGTTCATTTGTTTTTCAAATCCCTCCTCTCATTTCCTTCTTCGATTTCCCTCCACTTAAGACTCCATTATATTTATATATAGTTTTTATTATTTTATGTAATATATTATATGTTTTATAATATATAACATATATTATAATACGGACTATGATATATAAATAATATAATACATATATTATAATATATAAATATGTAATACATATTTATAAATATATAAATATATAAATATATAATATTATGATACATATAATGCATAATATGATATTTTTGTAATTTAGTATAATTTTTATTTTTTTAAAATATGATATATATATTATAATATTATAAATATATAGTATGTACTATTCTTTATTAATTTTTAATTTTTGTAATTTAGCATAATTTTTATTTTTTAAGATATGAATTATTATTTATTATATGATATTTTTGTTAAGTTTACTGTGTAATATTTATTTTTAATAAGATTCAAGCTAATTAAAGACGTTAGATTCTAAACAATTAATTCAACCTTAATAATCAAACTTATTTACTTATTTTTACAAAATCAAACTTAATAATTTTAATTATTATGAATTTAAAACCAAAATTAATTCGACTTGAAACAAAACCGACCTGAAATGCAACCGAACTGAAATAGACCCGACCTGAAATCTACCCAACCTGAAATAAAACTGTCAATTATCCGATTTAGACCCAAACCGTTTGAACCCGACCTGAAACGAAACCGTCCTGAAACGGACCCGACCTGAAATAGACCCGACCTGAAATGGACCTGCACTCGACCCCAATCGAGTCAAAACATCAAATCAACCTGAAATGACCCGTATCCGATTTTACCTGACCTAACAGTACCTGACCTAAAACCCATCCGAGTAACTATTTTTACATCCCTAATTTTACCCCTTCATCTCTCGTATATGTCCATCTCCCCGACCACCTCTGCCCCAGGTCACCTCCACGTATGCGCCACCGTAACATCACCCTGGCATGTTCGTGCCTCCTCAGCATTCTCAACCACATCAGCATGGTTTCAACCCCGTATTCGGCCAGGGGATAATTGGTCCCCTCAATCGTACGATGCTTATACAAAACCCACAATACAAAAACGAGATTAATTTCAAAGTAGAGGGGTTTTAGGGTTTATCTTCGAGTATGAAAATGACTATCATTGTCGATTCTCTCCCTTCGTCTTCTTTGCAAAGTCTGTCAATTTTCGAAAGGGGTTTTATGATTTCGTTTTCTTACAAAATTAGAATTTTGGTTTTATTTTTTTCGAGATTTAAAAAAAGATATTTTTTTTAAATCAGGGTTAAAAGGGTGTTTATCTATAAAAAAAATTGTTTAACTATTTTTTAGTTCGTCGGCCTCCGCTAAAGCATCGAGACGATCAATTTCTGGGAAGAGTCTTGTGGTTTTAAAATTTTTAGAAAGCAAATCCTTTCTTTCTTTTCTGATTTAAAAAAAATAATTGGAGAGAATGAAAGGGTAATGACTCTTTGACCTTTAAAATTTGTATTTATTTATTTATTAAAACAACATTGTTTTGTCCCTTCCCTTAACCTACGTGGTGTCCTATATCCGGGAAGGATCCACACGTTTTAGTTTGTGAGTTAATTGTTCACTTGATCTCCATTTATCTTCGTTTCAATTTCAACCACGAAAAAATATTTGTTTTGATCTTCTATCTTTTATCTTTTTTGTCGCTTTGTTTTTCGTCATGGGTATATCTTTTTTCCAACGCCTCTTTGTTTTTAAATCGATTTCACTCCTCTTAACCCAAACAAATTAAAAATCTTAGCCTAAATTATAATTACAATACAATTACAAAACCCTATCAGTCATCCTCTCTCATTGTTGTCTGCACTATGCATGAACTTCACGCGCGACAGTTGGTCCGTCGTGTGACTGTCACGCTCTTTTTCATTGGTTGATACGACCGACCATCGCCTTGGATCTGACACCATCGCCCTCTAAATCTAATAAAGATAAAAGATATTAAATTAAAATATATGTAATATGGGTTATAAAAACCCTCGAAAATCATGTAATGGAGATTCGAATGGAATGAAAAACCATTGATTTTCAGAAATAAAAAAATACATTCAAATAAAAAAAAATCAAAAATAACATTAAAAAAGAGAGGAAAATTTCGAAAGCAAGAGCAAAGAAAAACAAGAGATAAAAAAGTGTTCGACTTTGCTTCTCTTTCAGATCTACGAGGATACAATCATCTTTCTTAAAATCCAAGTTCGGATTCGGAATCCTCGTGTCAAAATACATCAGGACAGTGTCATCTTTTTTGAGTTCAACCACCGCGGATGGCGACCGCCACCACCAGAGAGTGGCGGTCCGCCGTGGACGATGACCGGCCACCAGGGAGGTTTGAGAGAAACCAGAAAATGAAAAAAGAGCTCAATATTTTAAAGAGGGGCTGGTATAAAATGAGCTATGTTAGAACTCGTTTTGATGCTTATTTGGTTAGCCCAAAACGACGCCGTTTTACTCTAGAGACCCGATGATTGACCCAGTACTAGACTTCAATCCGTCTGTAACTCGGAATATTGGGATAATCACCGAATAAGCCATCTGTTTTTCAGTATCCTTGCATTTTTGCACTTCAATTTCGATTTCTCCGCAATTTAGCTACTGTTTATGCTTTATTATTACTAATGTTATTATTATTTTAGTAAATATAATGTTTTAATCATAATTTACGTTATTATAATTGTTTATAGTTACTATTATATATTAGTTATATTAGTAGTAGTAGTATATTTTCGTTCTAATAATATTAGTATTAGGATTAATTTCAATTACATATTATTATTATTAAAGCTCATCTGATATTTTTTTAAAATCTAACGGATCACAATTTTAAATTTAAATCTGAATTTGTAATTTCTGTCAAATAAAATATTTGGTGATCAATACTTACCAATTTTGAACGTTGTGGGGGGTCCTTTCCCTACACGTAACAGACTCCCGAACCTGACTCTGATTCCGTAGATTCGATTTTACTGTTCAAATCACACCGCAAAAATAGATTGGCGCGACTCCCTAAATAATTTTCAATGATTACATCACTCTGCTTGGACCTGATGCAGATAATAAGTACTTCATGTTGCAACTCTTCTGATATTTATGAAAATAAAGTTTTTTTATTTACGGTAACTTGGCGGAAGTAGTAATTCGGAAGACGATTCTCTTTACTAACATGAGTTTATTAAATATTTATGAAAATAAAGTTTTCTTATTTATGATAATAAGTACTTTGTTCATTATTGAACAACGCCATTATTGTTTTGCTCCAGTTAAGTTTGAGGAAACTTAAGGGTTTTACCGTATTAGTAAGGGTGCTTTAGTAGGCGTCGTGGTTGGGGGTGCGCTGCTTGTGCAGTTGCTCTATCTGTTTGTGTAAGCTCCTTAACATAACTACTTGGTTTCTTTTTCCACAATCATCATAGGAGCCTGGTCCGAGTATCCTATTGTACTTAAAGTCTTGGACTCAATTCTAGTATGAAACTTGTAGATGTTAGTCACATGGCATGCTGCTTATTGCTCTCTTGTGTGCAGGGGTACCTTGATCCCAAGTACTTTTTGACCCATAAATTGACAGACAGAAGTGATGTTTATAGACTCGAAGTTGTTCTTCCGGAAATGTTGACGGGAAAGCGACAGATATTGCATGGCAAGAACATTGTCCGTGAGGTACTTTCTATGTTCCCAGCAAAATCCTGTTTGGAAGTTGCGACTGCTTTTGTGTTGCTAATTTTTCGTTCCAGGTACAAAAGCAAGTTATTGAAGTTAATCTGAATATCTTGTGTTTAATGTAAATACCGATAATCAGTCCGGTATGACATTCTCGATAATAGACAGTAGAATGGGTTGTTATCCATCCGAATTTATCTCGTGAAATTCGTAGGGCTAGCACTAAGTTATTGCCGAGACATGACAGAAAACTGTCCATTGATGCTGGACATGGTGAGGGAACTAGAATGCATGCTGAAAATGACACCGAAAACTGAATCAGTTTCTTCAGTCTCTCCTTCCTCGAATTCTAATTCCGGAAAGTTGTTACCTTCATCTCCGAAGTCCAATGGTTCATCCTCGAATGTTTTAGGTAGTGATCTTATCAGAGGCATTGTTCTGTCGATCAAATGATCCTAAGATGACAAACAGACAGGCAGGCAAGCAAGACAGACTAAACCAATGTACATGTATGCATATCATGATCATCATCTAGTAGTGATTCTTCATCCTTGCCTTATGTTTGTTTTTGAAATTTAATGTATCTGAAAAAACATATTCATAACATCAGCTTCACCATTCCAAATCTTTTCAGCTTTTCCTCATTCTCGATTTGTCTATTCATTTAACGATCTAAGTACAGATTAATTCAGATCACAAGAACAATAAACTTCTTAATCCAAAATACAAAGATAGGAATTAAATACGAAATAAAATCCAAATTCAAACAGAAAATTAGAAATTTGGACGGAATAACCTAATACCAAATCCAATCAAACTTTTTTAAAGGAAATTCAGTGTACGGATAATATAAACCCTAAATGAAAATGGAAGATGTGAGGGGAAATAGTAGTAATAACGAAATAAAAAGAAAGGGAACAATGTTACTCATCGTCCTTGTATGGATACTCTTCTGGAAGTTGGCTCAGAAGTTTTACCTGCAACTCATACGCATCGTCTCCTCTAAGCATATCGCGGATCCAGGTGACTTCAGCCTTCATCGCCACCATCTCCAGTGCTCCTCTTATGACTCCGCTTAAAATGTTGCAGTAGTAGAGGCCTTGACAAGTATCCGGAAGCTCTACAAAGTCCACAAGCGGGTTATCCTCCAAAACGATGCTGCAACAGTTGCCGTCGGCGTCCCATTTCGTGACAGATGCGGTCACCCCAAGGAACATTTTGAAACCCACCTTCGCGATCATTTCTGCCGTCTCCTTGAAATCAACGCATCTGGACACATTTGATTTTGCAAGAAACTCGTCGATTAGTCTGATTCCGATGTTATAGCCCATTTGATCCAGCTGTTTGTTGACCTCCTCAACCTCCTCTAGATCATTAAGCAATTGACGCACAATTGCTCCGTAAGTCAAAGTGAATAGTTCCGCATTCACGCGATCGACGCTCGAGAAGATCGCTTCACCGGATCGAGGAGCCGCGGGAGCCATTTTTTCAGATCTGAGGGAAATTCCGTGAAGATGAACGAAGGAGAAGAAACCTACTTTTTATCTTTTGAATCTGCTTAATTGGGGAAGAAGGGCTAAAGGGAAAGTAAATAGGCATAAAAATAAGCGATAACTTAATATCTTATCTTTGTTTGTTTGTTATTCTATTTTTTTATAAAATAATATTTAATATTATATTTATATTTTTATATTTTTATTAAAAATTCGTAATATATTAATTAAATATATATACGACCTATCGACTAAGAAAAAAAATCTTAAGATAACTCATTTTTTTCAGATATAATATTATTATATCTTATTATTATTTTATTATAATAAAAAATAAAAAATAAATTAAGAAATCTAAAAATTTATTTAAATTTTAAAATAAGAAAAAAGTGAACGCATGACGTCCACGTCACCCCACCCCTTGCTTTACCTAGATGGGGGGAGGGCAGTCAATTTTAAGAGCAACAATTGAGGAAGCATTTTTATTTGGGGTAGTGCCCCCTTGATGACAAAGCTTGAAAGCAGTGGTTTTATCGATTTTTTTACGGTGTAATCACAAAGTCTTCTATTGCTAGGGGTGTAAATTTAAATTTATATATGAAAAAAATACTTCGTATTTTAAGATTAAAAATAACACGAAAAAAATATAATGTTCTCAAACTATAAACATTTGTATGAGTTTTTTTTTTTGCGATGAAAATGTCTGCGTTTGTTTAAAATAATATATTTTTTTAAAATATAAAAAGTCATCACTAACCTTTTTTTTAGGTGAGGTTGAATCACCTAAAAACTTAAATATTTTAATAAAAACCTATTTTAAAGTTAATTTATTAAAATAAAAGCTTTTAGCCTAGAAAAAAATAAAACGAATTAAAAAATCGATTACGAAAAAATAGCACCTCATACCATCTAAAAATTGAATCTATTCAATTATTCAATATTTTGGTGTTAAAAATTTTGAATTTAATTAAAATTTAAAAAATGATTTTAAAATATTAAAAATATTAAGAGAATTGCACCCCTATATATTCGGGACATGATTTCTCATTTTCTGTAAAAATTCTAAGAAATCACACACCTATATGTTTGGGATATGATTTTTCGATGTTTTAAAAAATGTGCTTGTAATAACACATTTACGTGACCTATATACCCAACAAAATAAATAGAACCAAAACCAAAAAACCACTACACTAAATCCATATCCGATATTTAAAATTTTCCTAACCCAAACAAAAAACTCTAAATATTATAACCAATCCTATCGTCCCCCTCCTAAACCATCTATCGTCGCCTCCAGTTTTCAGTCTTTGCGCGTTACCGTCACACGCGACGGTTTGAATGTCGCGTGGCAGCTACGCGCTCTATTATTCGACCGTTCCACCGCCCTTCACTGCAGCCACTACTCTCGTCATTTCAGTCAATAAAATTAAATGAAAAAACAGGGATCATATCTGAAAAATCAAAAGCCAAAACAGAGATATTATGTATTTTGTATTGTAAAAGTATAGGTATAAAACCCAAAGCAAAACAAATGTAATGTTTACGGTTTTGGAGGAATTGAATAAAAAAAATTCAAACCAGGAAGCATCTTATATTACCACCAAACCGGAGAAAGAGACGAGTGATCGAAAATTAAATCAGAAACAAAATTGAAGCAGAAGAAAGGTAAAAAAAATAGATCGAACTTATCTTCTTTTTCAGGTCCACTCTGATACACAACTCATATCGAAAATCCGAGGTCGGATTCATAATCTACACGTCGAAACGCTTCCAAAAGGTGGTTCCTTTTCAACTTCCGGCGACGGGCGATGGCGGCGGCGCAACCGGCGAACGGTGACCCATAGCGGTCAGCGAACTGACGATGATCGGAGAAAGAAACAAAACAGAGAGAAGAGAGAGCATTCTTTGAATTTGTTTAGAGATAGTGAATCAAATAAGTTTTTTTTTGGGTTTAAACAAAGTATATAACTCCTCTCAAAATGACGAAGTTTTGGCCATGGTACCCACAATCAGATCCGGTCTAATATCTGAATCCGTGCCTTACCCGGGAAAGAGGGAGAATTACACTCGAAACCACTTTGTTTCAGTATCCTTGTAAATTTATTTTCTAGTTTTAATTTTCTTTCGAATTAGTCATCTTTTTTATATTATTTCAGTCGCATAATTCATAGTTTATGCCTTATCATCTTTTTTATTATTATTATTGTTATTATTATTATGATGATGATAATGTTGTTGTTGTTGTTCATTAACATTGTTATAATAATATATTAAATAGTTACTGTTTAATCACACTTACTATATCAACATATTATATTATTTTTTTACATTACGTATTTAAGTTTTATTTATATATGTTATAATATTATATTATGTTCATATACAATTATTTATTTTCCCTAATATTACTATGCATTTGCAGTTAGTTATTATGTAAATCTCGAATCAAATTTTAATATGGGATCACAATATTAAATTAAAAATCGAATTTATATTTTCTATTCATAAGAAATATTTTGTAACTGATAGATGCCAAATTTCGATGTTGTGGGGGTACTCACCCTTCCCCACATGTAACAGACTCCCGGATCCAACTCTGGTTCGCAGAAGCAATATTTGGTGTTCCAATCGCAAAGTAAAAATAATTGGTGGCGACTCCCCGGACCAATTCTGGTGATTACAGCTGGCGATTCCGTTGGAGACTTTTTTCAAGAGTCGAGCCTAAAATTGGTTACATTTTATTTAATGAATCGAAAATATAAATTCGGTTTATTTTTAATTTTGTGATCCCTTTTCTTTTCTTTTATTTATTTTAAAATATTTACTAATATATATATATATTAAATGTTTTTTCAGGACTCTCATTTCATGAGCTCTGAATCCGGGCTCTGTCCATTTACGTGGGAGCATGAAACCACTCATTCGTGAGGTTCCGCCTCCATGTAGGATGGTGAATTTCTTTTGAGATATTTTTCTCTTTGTCTTCGTAAGACATACTTCTCCGCATAGACTTAGAAAAACGTATCCCCCTGAATCGTGTTTATTATCCTTAGTAGGGTAATAAGTATCGTTCGGGTACCGATACTCTAAAACCAAACCGCATATAGTGAGCCGTAGAGCCATGCGAAACTCTGCCCATTTTACAGTAACCGTTTAGGCTTTGTTGCCTTTATTTACAGCTTTATTATATATTGTTATTATTTTTGTAATTTAATTTATTTATTTGTTTTATTGTGAATTAACTTCTTTTCTTTTTGAATGTATCATAACATGTGAACAAATCCCGTAGATTGAAAATGGATACAAGAACCGTTTTTTAATCAGTATCTTTACATCTAGAACATGCATCTTGCATTTACATGCATACATTTAAAATTTTAAATTCGATCTTGGGAATGTCCCATGCCAACAATATCAGATGAAACAAAGGTCGATCGGTCTAACTCCATAGTGAACACAAGTGAAACCTCAATTCGGGACATCTGTTTGACTAGCATAGTTTGGGGCATCTGTTTGAGACATAAAATTGTAACACCCCAAAATTGGTCCTAGAAGTTACTGGGCCGGTTTAGCCTAGTTCGGGACTAAATACTTAAAAATTAGTTTTAAATCAAAATAAATTACGAAAAAATATTCTAAAATTCTTAATTGGCTTATATTTGACTTAGGTAAACTCAAATTTGAAAATTGACCCTTGAATCCCTAGGATTTTGAAATTAGTGACTATTTTGTAAAAATTGAAAACTTGAGGATAATTTTATTAACTAAGCCAAAATTTTGGATCTTTAAGGTAATTTGATATAATCCTAATCCTAGTTGATCTAGGCTTTCCAAGAGCATATATAAACAACCTTTAATCCCTTGTTTTAACCTAAGTAATAAAAATTCTCTAATTTTGATGCAAAACCTAAAAATTCACTTTTTAAAAATATCTCTTCTTGGTTTCTTCTTATCCAAGGCAGCCTCTTAATCATCTTTTCAAGGTAAATATTCATTCTTTTTAATAAATTTTCATTGGTTTATTTTCTTATATTTTCTTCTTCAATTTCTCTTCGTTTTTCTTCGGGTTTTCTGGTTCTTAAACCTTTGAAGGGGTGAGATCAATTTTGGAGGTGAGAATCATTCAAACCTCTGAAACCTAAAGTTCTTTAATGAAATTCCTATGTTCTTGGCTGTTCGAAACAATCTTTAAAGTCTTGAATCAATAAAATCGGTTTTCTTGATAAAACTTCTATTGTTTTCTTGATTTTCGTTCAAGGGTTTTACATGGCTGTTTTTGATGCCTAAATATATGAATTTGAAGTGTTTTGATGTAATTAAGATGACTTTTAAGTATCTAATCCTGGACATAAGGTTTAGGGGGTGTTTGGAGAGGTTTTCGGTGAGTTTCGGTTAGGTTTTATAGTGTTTTTAGGGGCTACAATGTATTAGTCCGACTTGAGGGATGTTTGGGTGTGTTATAATAAACTAAACCCTCTGGTTTTGATGCTTGAATTAGGTCAAGAGGTAGAGGAACAAGTTTGAGGGAGATCGAAAAGCCGAATCACGTTTTCGGTTACTTGTCGGACAAGTTTCGGTTATCGGTGAGTGAATTTGAGAGTGGGCTACTTCGGTAGTGTTTTAACTTTGTTTTCAAAATGTTGGGAGTGTAGGGAAGGTGTGAAAAAACTCCCTATACTCTGGAGTAAGTTTTTCGTTTGCTCTCGTAAATCGGTTTTCCCATATTATGCTATTTTTTTCTATGTGTTAGTCATGCTCGTTAAATAATTGTGCATATGTATTTATGCATGTGAACAAATGCTCATGTCATTGTTTTTAAATTGATTTTAATGATTCCTCGGTTTGTTTTCAAAATAAGTAAAAGATGGTTTTTATCGGTTTATGCACATTGTGCATGAAATAGAGGAATTCATGTGATTTTTCTATTGTTTTTAATATAAAACTTGAGCATTTGGTTTTGTTTTGTGTTGGATATTAAGTGATGGGCTTGGGATAAGTTGATCGATCAATAGGATGTACAGTGCACTATAATTATAAAAATTCGTACGTGTGTAAATTCCTTGAGTGATGCATTAGAGGTTAGCCTAGTGCTGTGTGATATAAATGTTACCTTATCATATTCGGGTATGACGAACTATCTCGGACACCAAGGTGGGATCTTTAGATTGTGATAGTCAATATGTGTGAATCGGTGAACGATGCCATTCGCATGTGGATCTTTAGATTGTGATAGTCAATCTGTGTGAATTGGTGAACGATGTCATTAGCATGTGTCCGTTTATCCCAACGTTTGGAGGTAACTCCATTCGTGTCACTTAACCAACATGTGAAAAACGCAAGTGTAAACGTTTTATTGATTTTTGTGCAATTTGTAAATTGCATGTGTTTTATAAAAGAGCTCAAAGGTTTTAAAGCATTGCTTGTTAAGCATGTAAGACTTGTTTTGTGGCATATGCCATGTGATAAACACTTGCGAATTTTTGAATATCTAGTGACATAATAGTCACAAATGGTTTTCTTGAGCATGACTTGTTTTTAAACTATTTTACCGTATAATATGGGCTACATTACAAGTAGTTAAAATTGTTTTATAATTCACTCACTAAGCGTAAGCTTAACCTCTCTCTTTTCCTTGTAATGCAGATAAGAAGTGAGTTAATCATCCGGGCAAGCAAGGAAAACTCTTAGTGCTTTTTAATTCATATTATAGCTCAAGTATGTTGCTTTTATATTTTGAACCTTAGGTAGTTTAGGGAGCATTGGTGATGAGGAACCTTATGACATAGAAGTTGAATATTGAACTTTGCATATTGGTATGTTGCTTTTATGTTAATAAAGTCTTTGGATTTGATTCACATATTGATTGTGCTTATTCATGTTGAGTTATAACTTTGTTGAACATTGGTTTCAATTGTATTGAGAGCATGAAACTAGGACAATTGACATCTAGAAATCTTGTGGGCTTATGAGGTTTATGCCATATAGGTTATTAAGTGCATCTAGTACACTTTTAGATTACAAATATCTGGAAAATTACAATTAGGTCCCTAAAGCTTGTTTGTTTAAATTAGGACTCGTTTCTCTTTAGTTTCCACTGTAAATGAACTCAGTCTTTGCGTGAACATGTATGATCTAATTGATGCATTTAGAGAAGATAAAAGAATTTTAATTTAGGGTTGTTTATCGGGGTGAGTCTCCGGATTAGCCTCGGTATTCCCCGTGTAGCTCGTTCAAGTCGGGTTTTGTCTAGATCGGGTCGAGGGGGTTACAAAAATCATGTCACATACATGCATACATTGAAGTCATTTTGTATCTAGGTTCATGCGTACAAATCATCATGCATTTAGATTAAACTCACATCGTACGTCCATTCAGAAAAGAGATTCCAACAAAGATGGTCAAATTAAAGAAGTTCGGACATCATTACACATGAAAGGTCTAGAACCATTATGACCAGTAGAGTCAGGGGCATCGTTTGAAAAAAATCATGTCATTCATGCATTCAAACATTTTGCATTTAAACACCGTGAATTTAGATTTTGCATGCATTGAGCAATAAGCTAAAGTCATTCATGATGCATATATTTTTGCTTGTATATACATATCGGTCCAGAAAAGAGACCGAAGGACTTCAATTATGGGGCACCAATGCGATGACCAACCTTTGCCCCTGAGAATGTTGAATATACAGAAAATCACAAACATTCAGGTAATGAACTCCAAAATTTTTGAACAGTAATTAACGAAGGTTTCATTTTGCTTTCAGGTCCTAAGTACCCATTATGGAGTAGCAGAAATAACTTTTTCCCAATGTCGTCTCCGTCAATGGTGATAAGTCAATTTTGTTAAAACCTTGCTCTTCTGACGGCTATGTGGAGGATTAAATCTTAATGCAAATCTCATTTTCCCAAATTTTTATTGATGGTACATGTGAATCAAAACTATTTTGAGAGAAAAAACAAACAAAAGAAAAAAATGAAGAATGAAAAAATGAATGAATGATGGATGAAAAACAAAGAAATGAAAAAATTAAATGAAAAAAAATCCAACAAAGATGTTTAAAAACAAGACAATGGACAATTCAAGTGTCCTTCAAAAATTTATTTTCGCGAATGGTCGAAGGAAAATAAATCCTTTGAAAAAAATCCAATCTCGTGATTGGTGTAAACTGATTGTACCCAGGGAAATGGTACAACTAGCCTGGAGCAAACGTCTACCGGTAAAGGCGAAACAAATTTGTTAATCCCTGTGCATTTGGAAAAAATGCATTGATAAGAACCATTCAAACGTTCACTGAAATCCAATTTTGTGAATGGTTAAGGAATTAAATTCTTGGTACCAACTGATTGTACGCAGAGTAATGGTACAGCTAGCCCGGAGCAAACGGATACTGGTAAAGGCAAGTCAAATCCGTTGATCCCTGTGCAATTGGGAAAAATACAAAGAAGACACATCAATTGAAGACATTTTTGAATCAGATGTTCAAATCTTTCATCCTATGATCTTGTCCCCATTGATGGTGTGGCTAGATCTAAATCACCAAAGTTCAAACCTACTCCTCCGTTGATGGCGTAGTAGGATCCAAATTGCTAAAATTTGATCTTGTACCCGTTGATGGTGTGGCCAGATCCAAATCACCGAAGTTCAATCATGTTTCTCCATTGATGGCGTAGTGGGATCCAAATTGCTGAAATTCGATCTTGTCCTCGTTGATGGTGTGGCCAGATCTAAATAACCGATGTTCAATCTCGCTTCTCCGTTGATGGCGTAGTAGGATCCAAATTGCTGAAATTTAATCTTGTCCCCATTGATGGTACGGCCAGATCCAAATCATCGAAGTTCAATGCTGCTTCTCCGTTGATGGCGTAGTAGAATCCAAATTGCTAAAATTCTATCTTGTCCCCGTTGATGGTGTGGCCAGATCTAAACCACCGAAGTCCAATCTTGCTTCTCTATTGATGACGTAGAAGGATCCAAATTGTTGAATTTTGATCTTGTCCCGTTGATGGTGTGGTCATATCTACATCACCGAAGTTCAATCCTACTTCTTCGTTGATGGCGTAGTAGGATCCAAATTGATGAAATTTGCTCTTTTCCCGTTGATGGTGTGACTAGATCTAAATTACCGAAGTTCAATCCTACTTCTCCGTTGATGGCGTAGTAGGATCCAAATTGCTGAAATTTGATCTTGCCCCCGTTGATGGTGTTGCCAGATCCAAATTCTTGAAGTTCAATCTTGCTTCTCCGTTGATGGTGTAGTAAGATCCAAATTGCTAAAATTCGATCTTGTCCCCGTTGATGGTGTGACCAGATCTAAATACCGAAGTTCAATCCTGCTTCTCTGTTGATGACTTAGTAGGATCCAAATTGATGAAATTTAATCTCGTCCCTGTTGATGGTGTGGGAAGATCTAAATCATTAAAATTCAACACTGCTTCTTTGTTGATGGCGTAGTAAGATTCAAATTGATGAAATTTGATCTTACCCATCCATTGATGGTGTGAATAGATCTAACCTTACACTTCATGTCCTATCTCCTCGTCAGGGTTACAACTAGATCAAGTTTTCTTCAGGTATCGCAGCATCATTAGTGTCAGAGCAAGCTAAACTTATTTTTTCTCCTTCAATAAATCAACCACAGCTTTAGTTCTTCTCAACAAATCTTCTTATTTTGAAGATTTTGCTGACAATAACGGTGGAGTAGATCAAGTCAATGCTCCAAAATAAGAAACGGTGGCCAAAATAAGCCCAACCAAACCAAAGATGAATCTTTAAACCATACCAGATGAATTATGTTATTCTTTATCTTTGCTCTATTGTCGTTACACAACAATAAGCAAATAGGAGGAACTGTAATAACCCATTTACATAACCCATATACCCAACCAAATAAATAAAACCAAAACCAAAAGCCCACTACACCAAACCCATATCCAAAATCTAAAATTTTCCTAACCCAAACAAAAAAAACTAAATATTATAAACAACCTTATCAACCCCCTCTTGAACCATCTGCCGCCACCTCCAGTTTTCAGTCCTTGCGCGTGGCCGCCACGAGCGACGGTTCGAATGTCGTGTGGCCGTCACGTGCTCTATTATTCGACCGTTCCATCGCCCTTCATTGTAGCCATCGCCCTCTTCATTTCAGTCTGCAAAATTAAATGAAAAAACAGGGATCAGATCTGAAAAATCAAAAGCCAAAATAGAGATATTATGTATTTTCTATTGTAAAAGTATGGGTAGAAAACCCAAATAAAAATGAATGTAATGTTTATGATGTTGAGGGAATCAAATAAAAAAAATATTCAAACCAACAAGCATCTTATATTACCACCAAACCAGAAAAAGAGACGAGTGATCGAAAATTAAATCGGAAGTAAAATCGAAGCAGAAGAAAGGTAAAAAAATTAGGTCGAACTTATCTTCTTTTGCAGATCTACTCCGATACACAACTCATATCGAAAATCCGAGGTCAAATTCATAATCAACACGTCGAAACGCTTCCAAAAGGTGGTTCATTTTCAACTTCCGGCGACGGCGCCGCCGTCGCTGACGAACGGTGACCCACAACGGTCAGCGTACTGACGATGACCGGAGAAAAAAACAAGACAGAGAGAAGAGAAAGCATTCTCTGAATTTTTTTAGAGATAGTGAATCAAATAAGTTTTTTTTGAGTTAAAACGAAGTATATAACTCTTCTGAAAACAACGTAGTTTTTGCCATGGTACCCACAGTCAGATCTGGTCCAATATCCGAATCCGTGCCTTACCCGAGAAAGACGGAGAATTACACTCGAAACCACTCTGTTTCAGTACCCTTGCAAATCTATTTTCTAGTTTTAATTTTCTTTCTAATTAGTCATTTTTTTATATTATTTCAGTCGCATAATTCATAGTTTCTGCCATATCATCTTTTTTTATGTGGGTCATTAACATTGTTATAATAATATATTAAATAGTTACTGTTTAATCACATTTACTATATCAACGTATTATATTTTTTTACATTACGTATTTAAGTTTTATTTATATATGTTCTAATATTATATTATGTTCATATACAATTATTTTATTTTCCCTAATATTACTATGCATTTGTATTTAGTTACTATATAAATCTCGATTCAAATTTTAATATAGGATCACAATATTAAATTAAAAATCAAATTTATATTTTCTATTCATATGAAATATTTTGTAACTGATAGGTGCCAATTTTGGGCGTTGTGTGAGTGTTCACCTTTCCCCATGTGTAATAGACTCTCAGATGCAACTTTGGTTCGCAGACGCAATATTTGATATTCTAATCACACAGTAAAAATGATTAGTGGCGACTCCCCAGATCAATTCCGGTGATTACAATGCTTTTAAATTAAAAAATATTAATTTTTAAAAGTTCCTTTCGATGATCTATAAAAACGTAAAATATATACAAATATATACATTAAATAAGGTTTAATATAAAAATAAATAATAAATAAATAATATCAGCTCCAAAAAAAATAAAATACAATGTCCATTACATGCTCTAAGTCTTTTACAATCTTAAATCTCAATCCAAAAGCCCAAATCATTTTTTACATCAGTTTTTTTCGTCAAAATTTACTCTTATTTTTGGATTTAATAACCCATAGAATCACATGTATTTTTTATTTCCGTCCAAATTGCCACATGACGTACTGTGGTCGGCCCATCCAAGTTTACATAAATCACTGATGTCAACAGTTTGACCACAGAAATTTGTTAGCCAATTATTATTCAATAACTAATTAACATAAATAATAATAGATGGTAATAAATGTAATAATAAAATCAGAGAAAAAAATGGTATATATGGGGATTTCACCTGTCGTTGGAAGTTGAGCCGTTAAAAATCAAAGTTTTACTATGATCTGAATCATCTCCAAAGCTGCAATCGTCGTTGAGGTTGGATTGAATACCGAAATTGTAATCGGAGCTACAAATCACGTCAAAAGGTGCATCATTCTTTGATTTTAATTTCCTGAAAATTTTATAAAATGTTAGATCAAATGGGAAAGAAATAAAAGCCGAAGTATTATGTAAATCTAGAAGTCACAAATTTATTTGTTGAGGGCGATCGGTAGAGTTGAAACAAGAGTGTGATTGTTTTGGGTAGATAGTTTTAGGGGTGAAGAAGGGTAGATACATGTGAATTTGAGCTTAGTTTTAAGTTTAGAATTAAAAATAGGGATTTATGTAATAGTCGATGTCGAAAGCAAACGAAAAAAGTATTAGTCGGCGGAACGATGACGGTCAAACACTGTGTAGTGGCCGAAAAATATGTTGGAGTATTACTAGAGACGAAGACTTGGATCTACTGGAGGACTTGCGGTGGTTGTTGATCAATGTTTTTCATGTTTATAAAGAACACGGATAAACATTAAAGAGAAAATGGTGTTTTTAATCTATTTTGAATTTGTTTTCTAAATAGTGAATTGTCATTTTAGAGAATTCAGAAAGAGTTAATATAGAAATATTTGTTTTGATATAATAATTGAAAAATAATTTTAGATTATTTTGAAAAGATTACAAAAAAATTATGCAAAATCCAAACAACTTTAAAATATGTTTGAAATGATTTCATAGGCTTTTAACATGATTTAAAAATGTTTTAAATGACCAAAATATCAATTTTACAAGACCCCGTATCGATACACAATTGTTCCATATCGATACGCGCGCGTATGTAAAACCATTTTATAAATCCTAATTGGAAACCCTAATTTAAAAACACTAATTTTATAAACCCCTAATTTGAAACCCTAGGAATTAGAGATTTCTAGATTAAACCTATATTGAATTTTATTGACTATATTGTAATTTCAAAAATTTAAGTAGACCTTCTTAAAAATTTTGAGAAGTTGAAGCTCTTATTGGGTAATTTCACCAATTGTTTCATGAGATCAGTTTCTTCCCCTGTTTTCCGTTTCAATTATGGTTTTGGAGTTTAATTCTCCTTTAAGTCTTGTTTAATTTCTTTCATCTAAACCTCTCTCTCTCATATCTGATTTCTTGTTCAAACCGACTAGTTCTTGTCCTCTCTCATCTTCTTCCGAATCAACTTTTCGGTAGGTCTCCTCTTATATCTCTCATTTCGGTTTTGTTTTGGTTGTGGTTTGAAGAGTTTTGGATCTGTTGTTATTCAAATTTTTAGTAGATGAGATTTGTTTAAATGGCTTTAATTTGAGTTTCGAGTGATTTTAATGTCTAAATCATGTTTAGTTTAAAGCAAGGGGAAAGTTTCAAAAATATGGAAAAATATTCCAATTTGAAAACCCAAAGTTTTCCGAAAAATTTGGATAACCGACCCGTGACCAATGATCCGACCGGTGACCCGACTTGGTGACATGCTGACGTCACTTTCTGAAGTCATCATTGACTTTTTCCAACCCGGTCCCACTTTATGTTTTTCGACATCATGACTTCGATGGCATTGTCCATTTTTCGAAATTCGACCCCTAAGTATTGTTTTTAAGGCTATTTGTTCTAATACTTAATTAGAAGTTATCTTTATCGTAATTTAAAAGTGATTTATTATCTGGTTCAGATGACATGGATTCAGATAACGAGTTTCTTCTTCCTCCTCCTCCTCCTGGACGAGCTCCTATTACTCCGATTTCGGGACACACATGTGAGTTATCTGATTTAATTCTATTTTTTGTATTTTCTATATAGTGGCATAGTAGTATACTTACGTACGTTTTATTCGTAGGTTCTTTATCTGCTCGACTTAGTGCTAGAACTGAGCCTAGTAGATGTCACTCTCGACGTTAATTTATTTGTGTGTAGGGCTGGTTTTGGGGCCTTGGGCCTTTAAGAGTTATGTGACTAATGGGATAAGGCTTGTTTTGTGAGGGCATATGGGTACTTTCACCCTTTGAGAACAAAGAGTGAGGGAGAGAGTTTATGTCTCCTACATAAAAAAGAGGAAGGTGAAGTCACTTTCTCCCCTTGTTCTTCATCCTTTTCTTCCACTTAAATCAAAAGTTCAAGAAGCTACCTTTCAGAGTTTTGTTAAGAATCTCGTTTTGGGTCTTGAGAGTAAGTTTTAGAGCATTAGGAGATCTACAAGTCAAGGTAAACATGTGTTTTGGTGGAAGTTGGTGTTGGAGTGCTTGAAGGGTCAAGAACGGGAGAAGGGGGTTAAAAGGCTTTTTTATCAGTTTGTTTGATGTTTTTAGCTCTTAAAAACATCTTTAGCACAATTTAATAATTGGTCTTAATCGCTTCTTATAGAGAAAGAAGTTGGGGAATCCACCAGAGGGTTTGGCAAGGAGAAAGCTTGAGAGGACGTTTCTGGTTGTTGTGGCTTAAGGTTGGTACTCCTTTAACTCCCAATACATCATACATCTCATGAAATTAGGCTGCATTGCTTGTTGATCTCATTTTTGATTTGGTTTAATAGCTTAGGAGCCTTTAATGGTGAATTTCGGATTAGAATGTTTGATGACTTAAAACTGATAGTAACACACCTTAAACTCTTCCAATAACATGTAGGAATACTTTGGTGATCAACCAACAAGTTTGGGTAAGGGTTCTTAGAAAATTTCAAATCCAAACCTACAATTTCTTATAGGCGTACTGATATGGGTTCGGAGCGTATCAATACCCTAGAGGGAAAATAAGGGCCTAGATAGTAGGCGTATCAGTACGATAATCTCGTGTATCGATACCCTTTTTTAATTTAAATTCTAGAGATGTTTTTCGATATCAGTACGCAAGGGCATATCGATACCACTATTTTATTGGTTTACTTTAGGCACGCGTATCGGTACATGTTGAGTGGATCAATCAATGGAACTAGCCAAGAGAGGGGTGAATTGACAATTTAAAATTTTAGTTGGAAAATTGGAAAAATTAAGAAGATTGAGAAAACAAGATTTATAGTGGTTCGAGCTTCGAAACAAGCTCTACATCCTCTGTCTTAGCTCTCACTAAAGATTTTCTAACCAATTCACTATTGAATTCAACTTTTTTCTAGGTTCAAGGGATAACCTTTACAATCAAGTTAATCTTTTTACCCAAAGATTAACTCACCTCACAAGGATTACAAATATGAAGAATGTCAATACAAGTTTCTCTCAATAGAAAATTTTACCCCAATTACAATTAGACACTCCCTAAAATCAAATACAATGACTAGAAATGAAGCGCAAGAGTTGAGTGACAAGAATTTGACAATGAAGTGTTTGGAGTTGGATTTGGATGCTTGGATGTTTTCTTGAGGTTTAATAGTTGTTGTTGCTATTTGAATTGCTTGTTTTATTCCTTATCATTGAATTCTAACCGTTGAAGTTGTTGGGATGATAAATATAGACGTTTTACATTCATCTTTCCCATCATAAATAGGGTTGTTCAAAATTTCGGTTAACCGAATTAACCGATCGAACCAAATTTTTTTCGATTAATCGTTCGGTTAATTTTAGATTGGATCAGTTAAAGCTTAATGATTTTTTGAAACTTCAATTTTCGGTTAATTCGGTTCAAAATCGGTTAATTAACCGATTTAACCAAATTTTTTATATATTATATATTATATATTTTATATTTTATATATTTATTTTTGGTCATTAAACTTTTAAAAATTATAAATTGTTCATTAAACTTTATAAAATTAGCACAAAATAATAATTAAATTTATTAAATTTAAAAAATAATCATTTAATTTTTTAATATTTATGAATAATTTATAACGTACGATGAATCAATGTAATAATTCAATAAGTCTAATTTTTTTATAAATTTTGAAAGTTCATTGTCTAAAAATTTATTTTAACTTAGTTTAAGGACCATTTATGTAATTTATCCATTTAAAAAAAGGTTAATCGATTTAACCAAACTTTTTTCGGTGCAGTTAAAAATTTTTGAAAAATTTTGGTTTGGTTAACGGTTAATACGAAAAAAAAATCGATTGATGAAATTTTGAAAGTTCGGTTCGGTCGGTTAACCGAACCAACCGTTTGAACACCCCTAATCATAAATGCCCTTTCGCAACTGTCTGTATTGAAACGCGGGTTACCTGTATCGAAACAGTACCAAAATAGAAAAAGACATTTTGTGCATTTAATAGGGGCATCGAAATGCTAGGTCAGCGTAACAAAATGAATTGTGTTTAAAAACAAGGGGGTATCGAAACGACTTGAAGGGCGCATCAAAACGTTTTTTTTTCTTTATTAAAAATGGTATCAAAACACCCATAGGGCCGTTTCGAAATGGGTTACCAAACTTTTAAACTGTACTTGTCTAACAACGATAAAAAACATTTAAAGCTCAAAGATTCATTGGGAAAATTGACCTAGTATCGAAATGCTGATGTGGCCTATTGAAACGCCTTGAATTTTTAATTAATTTCATAAATACAGGACGATATCGAAATAACCAATGGCTATATCGAAACGCTTGTTTCAATACCAACTTTAAGTGTTTCGAAACAAAAATTCACAGTTTCAAAATGTATCAGAACGGTCGAAGACCGTATCTAAACGGTCCAAGACCGTATCGATACACCTTTCAAAACATGAAGAACTTAGTTTAAAATTTGCAGGTCGTATCTCCTTTTAATTGGTGTGTACTTATTTTGTATCTCCTTTTTACTCTTTTTAAATATTTAACTTTATTTGGACTTGAGTTTATTGGATTTTTTTGGATTTAAGCGGTTTAATGGGCTTTTGAAACAAATGTTGCAATACGGTTTTCGTATCAGAGGTCCAATGTGACATCTGGGTAGAGGGTGTTAAGGGAAGTTAAGGTAGTGGACGTTAGATTTGGTTAGAAACTCAAACCACTCTAAATCCTTGTTTCAAATTGTTCTTTCTTTTTGCTTCCACCAAATTTCACCCAAACAACATTTTTTTCGCTATTTGGCAATCAAATCGGTTCGTACATTGAGCCTAAAGGTTAAAAAAGATAAAATTTTAGGAAATAAGAGATGAAGGAGAAATTTTTGGTTTAGAGTGCTTCATAAAGCACTTCCAAAATGACAGCGTTTTAGGAGTGGGTGGGTAAGATCCGCGCATTTGATATCCAAGCCATAAAGGATCCATGTTCTCTTGTAAAAGGGGTTAATTTGCCACTTAATCCCTCAACATTTTAACTACTTTTTAATAAGGTCATCAATTTCTTATAAATTTATTCCAAACCATGTTTTCTATTCAACTGGCCCTCTTTTCCTAAATTGAACCCTTTAATTTTATAATTCTCACAATTGGGTCATAAGGCATTCTAATTGGTCTTTTTAACTTTGATTTTCATTCAATTTAGTTCCCTATGTATTTTAATTGAGCTCATAGGTTAGCAATTAATTCAATTTAATCACTACACTTTGTAATTGGGCTTTGGGTTTTGTAATTGGTTAATTTTGATCCTTTGTATTTTGTAATTGAGCTATTAAATGTTGCATTTCTTCAAATTTAGACACTATTGTAATAAAATGGATGCAAGTTTCTGTTGATTTTTAATTTAGCCATTAATTTAGTTTTTTTTAATGATTGTACAATTGTATGATTAATTACCATATTAGATTGTATATTAAATAAAAAATATACATTTTAGATAATTAGATAGAGCTTTTAGATTAGGTTTATTAATTAGGTCTAATAATTAATTAAGCTAGATAATTATAGTAAATTAATGAGTGTTGAATAAGAAAATTGGGAACCCATATTTCAAGTAGTGTCCTAATGCGAATGGAAATTATTCGATGGATTTTTAAAAAGAATATTTTATATACATTATCATATTAAAATTAATTAAAAGATTTAGATAAATAATTAGAGTCTAATTAAGATAAGTACTTAATTAATTAGACTTGAATAACTAGATTAAATTAGATAATCGGATATTGTATTCAAGATCCAAGTATTAATAGTGCCCTAATATAATTGAATGTTGTCACATACAAATTTCGAACCAAATAATATTCAAATTAATAAATATAAATTGTTAGAGCTAATTAGTTTAAGTACTTCAAATTTACAAGACCATAATTAATAATGCTTAATTCCTTCTATATAGACGATATTATATTTTGATGTAAATAAGAATACCCTAATGAAACTGGTATTTTTATTTTATATTAGAATCGAAAGAATATTTCCTATATAAAAAGAATATATTTTTTTTGTATAAGCTCGATCAATAATTTAGGAGAAAAATTATATTTGATTCATATTATTAAAATCACCAAATATGTCACAGGAAATACAAGTTACCGATATTGGACACTTTGTGTGAAACTAATCTTTCTTTACGCATAGTCGACTATTTGAACTCGTATTTTCAAAAATGAATATATGATTTATTTTTATGGTGTTCAGCCTACTAAAATGGTCAGTGACGACTCTAAATTATTTTTCAAATCGAATAAAGGGTAAAATCTAATTTTTCTTAATTAATTAATATAAAATTTAAATGAATATTAATATTTGTAATCAATTAAAGAGAAAATTCATTTAATTCAAAATCTCTACTTTTAAAATTTTAACGAATAAAATGATAAAATCTCAATTTTTAAAGAATATATTGCGAGACTAAATTTTACGCCCAATTATAACGATAATACACATATAACAAAAGTAAGTATTTTAATTTACCTATTTTATAGTTAAATATTATATGTAGTAATTTACTTAAAAATTGATTAGGAAAGTATACATAGAAAAATATATAATATGTATATGGTAGAAATGCTCGTGTCTATATGATATAGCCATAAAAAATAATTATGATACAAATATAGTACAAAAAGAATATTTAATATTAACTAAAAAAGCTTAAATATATATTTATACCTGAATTAGGTATCGTCTATTAAGTTGGTACTTAAATTTTTTTTTGCTGAAGTTGATACGTAAACTAGATATTTTTCCCAAATCGATACCTAAAGAATCTTTGGTCTCTAATTGGTAAACCGAACTTTAATATCATTCATGGTTTTGATAGTTTTATTAACAATATAGTCTTAAAAATTTATAAATTCTATCAATTTGATCTCAATTTAAAACAATTCAATAAATTTAACCTTTAATATTTTAAAATTATATTAATTTATGGTGACGACTTTGGAGTCTTGTATTATGAAATAAAGCTTCCATCTATTGTCAAGTTGTAATACTTTAGATTATCGATCCCACAGGGACTGGATTACCTACGCGACAACTTATTCCTGCACTTAAATATAAAAAATAAAAGTGATTTAGATTGATGAAGGATAAATTTAAAGAAAAATAAACTAATTAAATAACTGAAAATTGTATGAAAGAAGTAAGGTTGATCGATTGCTTGGTAGAGTGGAATCCAGTTGCAATCTATTATCCTCTTATTAATGCATGAGGTTGAAGTGTCGCTTCGACGGGTCTCTGAAAGGTCACCTTGACTACCCCGACGGATTATGGCTTGTCGACAATTCAACTTTCCATAGGTCGAAAGAGAATCCTTAATTACCTCCTCCTTATCCCTAATTCGGAGTAATATTGAAGACCACGTCTTGATAATAGCTCCTAGCATGAATCAAGAGTGAACAACAACAAATGATATGCTTTCTTTTAGTCGCTGAAACCCTTATTGGATTAGTCAATGCCCAAGAACAAAGAACGTATTCTCTCATTTCGTGAGCCTAACTATCCCTACTTTATAAAAATACCTTTTTTCTCGCAAACTTATCTTCCGAGCTCGTATGCAAGAAAGAGTGAGATCCAAGAGAGAATAAATTATGAAAAACTTGATTGCATTAATAAGGATTAAATAAATTACAACATTCTTCCCCAAATACTCCACAATTGACCTAAGCCTTGAGGAAGATTCGAATATGATGTGTTGTCGACAGTTAAGGGTTTATTCTATGAAAACCGACTTGCTTTCCTCAACCTAAGGGCTTTCTTTTTATCGGCTAAGCCTAGGTCAAAGTCTCCCATAAGTATTAGGAGTTGTAAAAGAAATAGAATACATATTCATATTAAATTACAATTCTTTATTCTATTTCCTAATTTTTCTCCTTTTGGACTCTTGAACTTTCGTTGACTTTGACCAGGGTTTTACTTTCTTTCCTTGCTTCTGTTTGTTCTCTAATTATGCTCACTAGATTCAGTACTTTATTCTCTATCTATCATGCACCAACTATTATTTTCATTCTGCTACCGCGACAACCATTTTGCTGCCTTGGCGGGTGCTCATCTGCATCTGATCTTATGTCTTTAATTCATGCTTCCAGTATCCATTGACTATAATTGGTATCACTAGTAGGTTTATTTCTTGTCTAAGAGAGAAAACAATTAACCGTACCTGTTTTATACCAAATAATAGATGAAAATGTGAATTAAGTGCTTGAATTCTAAGATGTAGAAAATAATCAGAATTATCCAATATTGCCATTAAATTTGTTCATTATCAACTATAATTGAGTGGATAAATGATGTAAAATATAAGATTTTTGTGCACTTATCAAATACCTCCAAACTCGAACTATTACTTGTCCTCAAGCAAAGTAGTATGATCTTTAAGTGAGAATTTTCATAGTGATATGCCTTTTTGCTTGACGCGGTAGAGCTCCTTTCTTGGCTCGACCTCTTTTGGGTTCTAGGATTTCCTCAAAACTGGACTATGAGTCTTTGTGAGTGCATGTGTAGCTATACCAAAGTTGATTTTCTAAGTTCTAATCTTTTCTCTAGCTCAAGACTCCCCGACTTAAATTTTATTCTATCTTTTCTTCTCTCCCTATTTTTAATAAATATATGCGAGTATATACTTATACTGCTTGAGCCGTTTTCAAGCACCTCAAGTGTTCAACTACTCTTACTAGAGCCGATTTCGGGCACCTCTAATAAATGAGAAAGAATTCTAAGTCTTAAAGCTAGTGATGGGAACCTCTGAAGACTATGCTAGAGCCGGTGATAGGAACCTCTAACTAAAATCTGAATTCTAAGTCTCTATTTCTTTTTCAAAGAAAAGAACTTCTAAAATCAACTAAGTTCAACAATGTTTATATTTTTTCAAGCTCATAGTATAATCCTAAGTACTATTCTTATGATACCTTTCTGATTTCAAGTCTAATGAAAGGTACACTCGGCGGCGGCAGTAAGATGAAATATCTCTGCCAAGATAGACTCTAGCAAATTAACAGACTTTCAAATAAATTGCATTAAAGATGTAAATAGCAGAAATTAAGACAATAACTGATAACATTAAGGTCGTTTTCATACATTGGTTTTTTAATTACAAGACAAAATAGACTAATGCTCCCCCAAACTCGAGGGATACATTGTCCTCAACGTATGATATGGGATAAAAGAAAGAAAGTTAGACCGAAAATAGAAATAAAATTAAAAATAAAAAAGAAATATAAAAACTTAGAAAATGCTACCGTCCTAGAATTGAGGGGATTCGAAGGAATCCTCAGGGTCACTGGCGATTATCAGTTTGCGACGGCTCTTAGGTGGTGGTTGTGCTACCCTCAGCGGGCTATCTGTAGTCTTCTTTGCCGATCTGGGTAGTTGGACTCGGATGGAAGTAGGGTCTTTCTCGATCTCTTCTTCAGAGTCGATAATGATGTTGGCAGTAGCAGATGCATCGACCTTTCGCTTCTTTGTTATATTTATCTCCTCAAGATATTCTCTCGCTCCTTACAATGAAGATTCTAAGTTGCTGAATAGGCTACTCCATTTGAAAGGATTGGAATCCTATGGTGTGGCTCCACGATTAGTAGAGTCCATTTTGAGGAATTCAGCTGCTGAATCAACGAAAAAGGGTTTTGTGGCTGCGGTAGAAGTGGTTACTGTAGGTGAGTGTTGGAGAGGTACCATTGCTGAGGCAGAGGCTGGTTTAGTAGGTTCTTGTGCTATAGAAGGTTGTTCTAGCATAAAGGTATTGGTTTTAAATAGTGGGAATGTGTTTGAGTAGTCGGGGAATTTTTCTTTGATGGTATATATGAAAACATTATTAAAATCCCTAACGTAACTCATAAAGGCAAGCTGCATTCTCTCCATGCATAGTAATATTTGCATGATGCCTTTTTTAGCTTTTGTTGCTGGTGCTGGTGTTGCTTCCTTGACATGTTGTGCAGTAGGATTTAGGGCGACGATATAGGCCTGAGGGACAACATCTTCTACTTGCATCCTCTTCATGTATATATCTCATGTCCACCCTTTCCTTAATGATGTGTATAAATTGTTCGGCATCGTTGAAACTCTCTCGAGGCGTTAGAGGTTTGTAATTAAACATGGGAAATATAACATACCTCTATCTTCTCTGCATATTCAAAGATTTGCTCGCTTATAATGCGGTTAACATCGATTCTTCGATTGTGAATGATGGAGTGTATGAGGGCGAGCCGAGGTTGGTCGACTATCTGGTTATGTGAGGTAGGCAATAGGTTCCTCTTGATGAAGGTGTTCCAAAGTTTTTCTTTTGGTCGTAGATCTCGGCGGCTAATAGAGCCGCGATGTTTTCCAGCATTCCATTCTACCCTTGGTACGTAGAGTTCTACCTTCATGGATTCGTAATCAATTGTTGTGAGGTCAACAACAAAATTAACGTGTTCATCTTCTCGGATATGGAGCCCGAAAAAGGCATTGATAGTGACGTCGGTGATTGGGATTGCTCGGCCTCGTACATAGATGTACAGATTGTTGGGCAAGGGTCAATGTGCATAAAATTCATGAACCTAGTTGATGATCACTGGATCTGGCTGTTTCACAAACTACTGTCATCTCTGGAAAGTTATCTTTAATAGAATAAATGCCTCGATGCCCAAGTCATCGACCTCTATATAGAAGAATCCTTGTTCTTCCCATACTTGTCTTGCTTTGAAGTTGCAGTTGTAATCTTTTTCGAATTCGGCGGTGGTGAATCGTTTGAACTTAGTTGTTGGGTCCACAACGGCCGATTGATTTTTCCTTTGGTTCGGCATGATTCTTTGTAGAGAAGTAGAAGAAGATGAGAGTAATAAAGCTTAAGAAAAATTGAGAGTAAGGAAATGTAATTGTTCACCGGTGACATTGGTATTTTAAAGGCGTTAATGGGTGCGACGTTTAACGGAATAGAGTGCCGTTGTTGGCGTGCATGCTACGCATCCATAGCTGGCGACCACTGGCAGCGAAATCAACATCACTTTTAAATTTGGGGGACATAACTCCCGCCCATATAATTTATGCCGTGTGATTGGGGTGGTTATCCGATTTCTCTATTGAGCCGATTACCAATTCATGATCCTTCTTCCTTGGTCCTAAAAGAAAATAAATTATTAAAAGAACGAAAATTTCTGAATCATAAATGCGAAAATAAAATCTAATTCCTAAAACATAAATAAATAAAAATATGGGATATGAAAGAAAATAGGTTATTGCAGGAGTGCAATTAATTGTATCTCTAAGAGTGATCATATTCCCTTTTTTCGTTGAACTTGGTACTGATTGTTCAGTTGATGTGCCTTCATCTGGAGGTTTCTTTCTCGTTTCTTGTTGTACATAGCACTATCTACTAGGACTGTTTTATTGAGGACATGTATTGTTCCGTTGAGGCCGTAGTTGCCGTGGCAGGTGTTGTCCAAGTAATTTGTTTTAGCATCGAAATTGAATTCAGATCTAACCTCGATCTGTTGACATTCATCTTGTTCTTTTGGTTGTGCAATTGGTTTGAACACATTGATTTTTACCTGTTGGTCGTTGACTCGAATAACCAGTTTTCCCTTTTCACAATCGATCAATGTTCTCCCTATTGCTAAGAATGATCTTCCCATTATGGTCGGAGCATTTTCATATGCTTCACAATCTAAGATATGAAAGTCAGCAGGAAATATGAATTTATCAACTCTTACTAGGATCGAAATTTGGGTGCCTTCATCGATCAATTCGTGGGCAAGTCATAGAAGATCGCTCCACGAGAAATTTGGGTGCTTCATCCATGTTTGGTTGTATGGGTTGGACATGTTGTTTCCATTGAAATTTCCAACATAGAAGCTTGATTCTGGATTTTGAGGGTAGTCAGTTGAGTCATGGTTTTCGCCACATAATTCACAGAAAAGGGTGATCGCCTTAACTTCTCTTACATTACTAGGCTTTTGCAGATCTTTAACCATATTTGTTAATGCAGATAACTGGGCCAATATAGAATCTGAAGAGTCCAAATTTGTCACTCCTCGCCTTGTAGCTCCTCTTCTTAATAGATGAAAATTTGAAGTAAGTGCTTGGATATTAAGATGTAGAAAACAATCAGAATTATCCAATACAGCAATAATTGAGTGGATAAATGATGTAAAATATAGGATTTTTATGCACTTATCAAATTAAAGGTGCTAATTAAGAACTAAAAAGGATCGAAATAAATGTGCAATAAAAAAAGGGATTTCTAGGGTAATTAGCCCTTGACAAAAGTGAAAGCAGGTTGCAAGAGAGAGGACTGATATTGTAATTTACCCGACCCAAAAAAACGTGATACTCCCCGAGTATGAGTCACCATGCAGGTCGAGCGTTTGGTACAACTTCTTCTTGATGATTATGATTCAAATAATAATAATGGTTTTGTTCTTCTTTTTTCTTGTTTAAAATAGTTTAAAAAATAAACGTGATACTCCCTGAGTATGAGTCACCATTTCGCTCTCTCAAAATGAACAAAACGGTGCCCTTTTTTTTTCGCGTCAATCATGAACAAAAAATGATTTCATGACGAAGAAAGACACATTGACAATGGATGGAGCCATGCCAAAACTCGACTAACACCCCTAAAACGAAGGTAAACTCGAAACTTTCCTCTTTTGTTTTCAATTTAAGTTTCAAAACAAAAAAAAAATGATATTTTGATTCCAAAATCGAAGATCCCTTTTTTACTTCGATTTAAAGTTTAAAAAAGTTTTTGATTTTTGACTCGAAAATAAAAATATTTCTTTTTGGTTCCGAAATTTTATAGAATTTCTACTAATCTGAAAATTTTTATTGATTTTTTCTTTTTCTTTTTTATGATCGAAATCCTTATCCTTATTTTTTTTATATATTTTGATCCTCTTTTACATATTTTATTTGGTTTTTTATATAATCGAAATAATTACAATAAAGTAAAATAAATCCATATTTTATAGATTTGAATTGAAAGATTACCGGATTTTGGGCTATTAGCCAGCTAGGTATCGGGGTATCATAATTGTTGGTTAGGGTTAGATGGGTGGTTGATTTGGTAGATTAGATTTATTATTTTATTTAAGGTTTTTGGTTGATTAATTTAGGGTTAAGGATTTGTTTTGATTTAATTTAAGGTTGGTTGTTATTAACGGCGATGACAAAAAATAGACAACGGTGATATAGATGGTGACAAAGGGGTTAGTTTAGGGTTAAAAAAGGGATTGTGAATTTTTGGATATTTTGTTAGATTAGGGTTTTAATTATTGGGTCGGTTTAAGGTAATCGGAATGAGTATTGACTTTGTATAATTGGATCTGAATATGGTTAATTTGGTTGGTAATAGATATTGGGCAATGGACCTTATATGGATTAAGGCCGGGAAAAATAAGTTCTTAAATTACTCCTCTTTACAGTATAGACTAAGAGATCACTTTTTTTTTTTTCTCTTCAGTTTGGCTTATCTTTTCTTCTTAGTATAGCTTCGACTTCTTGGTGTCATTGCCCCATATTTGAGGATTTTTGCTTCTTATTTGGATCTGTTTCGTATGTACAAACAAAAATAAATGAATGAACGTATCCTTATGCCAAATGCTTGCATCTTAAATGCAAGGTGACTTAAATATATGATGTATGTAGAATGATACACAAATATAATTTTCTGGGTCTTCAAAAGGATGCCCCTAACTCTTTGGTGGTCGTATCGTGTTCTTGATTTTGTAAATGATGATGCCACAACTTTTTACAGGGTTTGATCACCTTTTCTTATAAATCACATAATCAGGTGAGTGTCAATTTTTCAGTGATTTCTTCTCCTAATTTATGAGTTCACTCTTCTAATTTTGTGAGGTTTGTGGATAATAGTTCCCTAACAATATTATTATTCTTTGACCCATTATGTAGAGTTTGCCTTGTTTTGGACATATATTGTTAGAAAGTTTTAAATTCTACACACTACAAAACTTGTGAAGATGAATTAAAGGATCAACCCAAGTAAAACATATGTTTAAAGGATATCAAGGGTTGTTGATATGTGTACAGGTGAAGTCCCTTCTGAGCTATTAAACCTTTAGAAAAACATTTCTCATATCTAATTTTTATACTATTCAAACGGTTATTTTGATCTTACTATCTCACCATGTTCCATCGTCCCTTCATTTCATATCGATCATGTACTTAAAGTTTGATGTTCCTTGAAGAAATATTAATTTTTATAGACGAAATATCGTCCGAAGATAAAACTCAAACATCCAAATGTGATCAAAATAGTTTTTACAAACATGTAATGTAGGCTATGACTCATTGTAACACCCTTGTATAATAATAATATATGCTAAAAATGAATGAATGCAATGAAAATGAACGAAGATGAAAATAAATTAAAGGTGTGACTATGGGTTTCGACCTATAATCTTAATAATCTTTTTCCTTCCCTTAAAATGTTAACCACTTAACTAAGAGGTTATTTCTATCATGATTTAACAATAATTCATTTTTATTAGTGGCATGGACAAGGATTTTATTTGTTATTTTATAAAATTTAATAAACCATTTGACCCTTCACCTATCCCACTAATTATCTCCCAAAACATTCAGATTTTCCCTTTTTTCTCTCAAAGGTTTTCTCCGACCCTTTCCTTGCTACTTTTATCTCCTTCACCGTCAGTACGTGGTTATCATCACCACCACCAACGAAACTGTCTCTCTCTCTACCTTATTCTTAGCCACCACTCATAGCAAACAATTGTCGTTATCGTAGGAGTTTGGATTGAAGTTTTGCCTTTGTTCTTTATTTTCTTTGAATTATGCTAACAATGAATTCAATCTTGGTTGATTTCTCAATTAGACAAATGCTTAAATAGATTTCAATTGTGAGAATTAAAAATTACTTAAAAGTTTCATATATCTTTCTTAATTTTTTGCAAACTTGAATTGGCAATCGACCTTTCTTTAAAATCTTTTCATTTCGAACTCAAAAAGAGCTCGTTGTTTTGAATGTTGTTTCGATTTAAAGTTAAGAGGAAGGATTGACTTGTATATAGCATATTTGACTTCCTGTGAACACACTTAACAGCGATCCGTTAAAGGAAATTATGATCGAATTTGATTCTAATTGAGACAACATAACATGAGTCGGACTTTTCCAAAATTTAAAACTATTTTTATTCTAACGATGATAGTGATTAGTCCAAGTAAAGACTAAATCCCAAATATTGACTTTGGAATATCATTTTACCGGAGAGAAAATAAGTTATAATGATTGAGCCTTGTAGAATGTAAATAACATGTATCCAAAATAAAAATATTTTTCTATGATCATTTTAAAATTGAGTCAAAGCAAAGCCTGAAGCTATTTTATTTAATTGGTTTTCTTCTTGAAAATTACTTTAGTTGTGTAGTGATCTAAAAGATTTTGAGGGTGTCGCTATTTTAAAAAAATATCTTTTAAATCTGATTTTTTTTTGAAAAACATTTAATGAAAAGTTTAGGTTTAAGGAATAGAGGAGAAAATATTTTTTTTTTTAAAAATGAAGACCTAAAATGAGTTCGGAAATGATTTAGGAAATGATTGAGAAACTAGTGAAAAATAATTTAGAAAATTATTGGAGTTGTCATCGGTCACTTTGGTAAGCCGAACACCACAAAATCAAAGATTCGAAATAAAATGAGTTTGAGAGTCGGTTACGTCCCTGATTGTGTCCGTAAATATTATATATATAGTTAGGGTAAAGGATATTATGTGGGAATAAAAAAAATTAGGTTTCAATATTTAAGGATATCTATAATGTGATGAAGGGTATTTTAAGTTTATCTATTTAAAAATGAGAACTAATTAATTAAAAACAAGATCTTGGGCATAAAATAGAGATTTTTATTAAATTTTTTATATATTTTTAATTATAAAACTATATATAATATGTCAAATTTATTTATGGTTTGAGCTTATAAAAGTAGGTTCTAATAAATTTTTTTTATTTATATCATATATTTATCTATATTTTTTTAGATTTTTGGTTTTAGTTAAGAGATAATAATAATACTAATAATAATAATAATACTAATACTAATACTAATAATACTAATACTAATAATAATAATAATAATAAATTAAGTGATAAAATTAAGGTAGGTTAAGGGGGTTGGGTATCAAAAAGGGTTTAGATTAAATTATTTCGAGCATAAATCCGGATAAAATTAATGATTAAAAATTATTTTCTCTAAATTATTTTCAAATATATCTCATAATTTTACAATTATTTTTCTCGCAAACCCCTCATTATCTTTGTTTTCTATTCATTAAAGTAAGAATCAAAACCAATCAACATCGTAAGCTCATGAATCTATGTGGACCGATCCTTCATATCTATTAATATTTTATTTATTTTATTTGAGATTATGGCTAGTTTTGTAACCCCTCGACCCAGTCTAGACGTCACTTGACTCGAACGAGCTATAAGGGAAATACAGAGGCTCATCCGGAGACTCGCTCGATAAATGAACCTATTTTTTTTCTTTTTATCTTATCTAGATACTTTAATTAGTTCCTACATGTTCATGGAAGGTCTGATTTCAATTGCTGTGGAAACTGATAAGAAACGAATCCTAATTTAACCGAACAAAATATAGGGACCTAATTGAAAATTTCTAGAAATCCTATGACTTTTTGAAAAATTAAAGTTAACAACCCTTAATTAAGTTCCTTACATGCTTAATTCTCAAGTTTCAGCTTGAAACAAGGTCTATTGGTCATTTAATTACATGTTCGAGGTTTAGGGACAAAAACGTAAAGAACCTAAATTGTTTTTCAACTTATAAAGACATTACCGACCAAAGGTATCGATACACCAATGTTTGTTTTCGATACCGTTTGCCACTGTAAAAAGTGGTATTGCAATGTCGGCATTGCGTATCGATACTAGGGTCATTACACGACCGATGCCCTACATAGCAAGCATGCGTTTCGATATAGACAAGACCAAGTATCGATACCATTTGCCTTTGTAAAAACTGGTATCGATACCATGGTCAAGCGTATCGATAAGCTTTCTTATTTTTATGGCACCGTTACAATACATGTTCATGTGGTATCAATACTTAGACTAAATTTTCTTCATTTTTATGTCTGTGTATCAATACCCTATGAAGGTGTATTGGAACCCTCTGGCCAAAACTACAGAATTTTAGACTTCAAGCCTAAAATGAAATAAACACTCTCTAGAGGCATATTCTTGCTAAAGGACATAAAATTCAAGCCATAACAACATATCTAGATGCGAAACAACCTAGTTCCATTGAGCAAAACACAAATAGCATAAAGCATACTTCAGCATTGGAAACATAACATAACTTAAAATAGTCATGAATTTATTCTCAAAATATTTCATCACTTAAAACATATCAAATATGAAGTTCACAAGCCAAACTCTCCAATAGCACATAGGTTCATTATCTCATTGCTCTCAACTAACTAAGGTTTATTACTTTTAAAAACATACTTAAGCTAAGAAATTATAAAATAGTCACATACAACTCCTTTACTTTCCGATTGCTTCTAACATTTATTTCTCTTCATTGCAAGGAAAAGAGAAAGATTAAGCACGAAGCGTAGTGAGGGAATAGAAAAACTATTCAAAACATCACTTACAATAAAGCCCATATTAACTAAATTTATGTCAAAGTAAAAACATGTCATGCTTCCTTTAAAACAAATGAAACATTGCAAACAATGCTAGTAGTAATTTCTAGCAAGTGTTAATAATCATGGCCTATCAAGCCAACATAAATCTCATTAAAATCTCTTTAGAATATATCACATGCTTATTAAGCAAAAATTCAAGGCTAACATGCTATTCACTTAGAAAAACTTAATTAAAACATAAAATTTGCAATTACAAAAGTCAAAACATATATTGGTGTTAGTGATCTGATTTGTACTACCCCAAATCGTTAGGTTAAACGGGCAAACACATGATAGTACTACCCCAAAGCATGCACATGTTGGTACTACCCCTAACATAATAATTCTCACCTTGGTGTCCAATGACAGTACTACACCTATCAACCCGGATGTGACAGTTCTACCCCCATCACACAGGATTAGGCTAAACCAAAAAGCAACACGCAAGGAATTTTCACACGTACGGATTTGTATAGTTTATAGTGCATTCTAGATCCTATTTGATACGCTCCAACTCTCCAATTGTTGTTGTAGAGGGAAGCTTTGATTGTCCCGACCGTGATTGCAAGCAAGCCTTGATTCTCATACGTTTTCCTTGTTGTTTGATTAAGAAAAGATGGTGAAGTGGTGTAAAGAAGGCTGCGGAAGTGTAGGTTATATGTGTAATTGGTAAGGTAAGGTAAGGTGATGTTTTAGTTAGGAAAATAAACGAAAAAGGTGATAAAGAAATAAAATATAAGGTGTAATGAAGGTTAGGGAAGTCGGACAAGGTTATGGACGAAAGGGTTAGGATGGAATGTATATAAGGTGGTAAAAAAAATAGTATTCAAAGGTAACAAAAGTAGAACTTATGCTATGAAAGCATAAACCCAACTTAAAGTATGCCTTGAAAGTGGTATAGGACTTAGACCCTTAGGAAATAAGTTCTTAGAATCTTAAGTATGGATGGAAAATATAGAAGACGCCATAAACCTATATAATAGATTTGATAAGTCGATATAGTTCTAGAAAGAACAAGTTTGAGAGTAAACTCACAAAGGAATTTTTGTATTAATCAAAAATGTGTTTTAAAAATGAATTTAAGTCGTATTTATAGTTTTTTAAGAGGTTTGTCCGAAATGGTCTTTAACTATTCAGATAAACATTCATTTGAATGGTGTCTCCTTCCAAATCTATTAGAAAAGTTGTAACTTCTCATTATAGCGTGCATAGTTTTCTAAGAACAGGGAGTGATAGATGGAGTTGAGGTGAGCTAATCGAGATAAGAGTGAGCTGGATTGAACTGAGCTATCTAGCTGAAAGACTTAGCTAAAGTTTGAAGCTAAAATAAGTTAATCCGAGCTGCCTTTAGCAAAGTGAGCTGGTCCTTTAGCTTCCTTATACTCTCTTCTAGTGTGGACTGTTTTGGAGCTGACCCGAATCTCCTAAGGCCTCGTTTTGAATTATGCTTCATTTGAGCTTATATGAGATTTGTGATCTGACAGGGAGCTAACCTTTAGTCCTTTAAGTACTATATGAGTGTTTCATGCATTTCCAAGCTATTCTAAAGTTGTCTCCTTGTGTTTCTAGCATTGCCTTCTGTTTAGCTTCTTCTGAGCTGACTGAGCTGACATCGAGCTAATATTTACTTCTTGAGCTGTAGGTAAGTCCTATGAAGAAAACATAATAATGAAAATAATGAGAATACTTAAAATAACTTAATATAAGTTTAGATCTAAGCTGAAACTTTAACAATGTGGTTATAATAACTATTCATTTTATAACTTAAGTAATATAACTCTTAAGTAGCTTAATATAAAGTATATAAAATTAATAAATACTAAGATAATCAAGATAACTCCCCTTTGATCCCATGCGTGAGATGAAGCATGAAAGCATTAGATAAATGAGCAGAAATGTGAATGCATCATGCCCCTTTGTTTAGACGATTTGTCCTCAAATCGAAGGGTTTGTGGTTGGGGTAAATTCTTCCATATATCCTTAAGTCCTTCCTTGACTCATTTCCCTTGGGATTATCCTGAAAAGATACTGATGGAGGCTAGAAAGTCCTGCTTTTATGATGAAGCATTCGTTCTTCCACCTTTTTCAGATTGTAGTATTTAAGATGTCGAACCCACAGGGATTGGCTTTACTTACGCAATTTATTCTTCCTGCACAATGGAAAATTAAAGACACAAATATTTGAGTTGGATTATAACTAGGAAAACTAATTAAAGCAATAAAGATAAATGATCAAGAATTCAAGGATGGAGAAGTGGAGTAGGTTAGAGTGCTTCGTAGTGTGAAATCAGAATGTAATTGTCTCGTTCTTATAATGCAATGGGGTTGAATTGCTGCCTCGGCGGGTTCGCACAAAGGGTCGTCGTAGCTGCCTCAGCGGGGTTATGCCTTGTCGACAATTCAACAACTCATAGTTCGACAGAGCATCCTTGTATGTTTTCTTCCTTATCCCTAAGCAAAGAGAACTGTTGAAACCCACGTCTTGATGATACCTCCCGGCGTGAATCAAGGGCGGATAACAACCAAACACATGCGTCTTGTTAGTCCCTGAAATCCTGGGCGGTTGATCTCTCAATCGGATTAGTCAATACCCTTGAGCAAAGACCGTATTCTCTCGTTTCGTGAACCTACATCTCCCGATGCTAGGCAAATAGGTTTTTCTTCACATACTTATCTTTCGAGCTCATATGATAGAAGAGTAAATACCAAGAGAGAATAAACTATGAATTCTGAAATTGCATTAATAAGAACTAAACAAATTACAAACTTTCTTCCACAACTACTCTACAACTAACCTAAACCCTAAGGGGACGATGGAGGAGTTTAGGGTTTTCTATGAACACTTGAATTCGAGATATCCTCCTCTCTACATAGGCTATGGTTTATATAGTCTTGGCCTAGGGCAAACCTTTCTAAAGTAGGAATACAACTTGGAGTAAAACACAAGTTAAGTACATAAATAAAAGATATTTATTTTATTTTCTAGTTTATTCCTATAAGGATTATTTTCCTGCGTGGCCTTTGACCTTGACTTTCCGTGTGTTCCTCAGCTCCGATTTCTATGCCACTTGTCTTAAAACGTTCACCTTATTTTTCTCTTCAAATCGCCTATCATATCAGCATTTGCACTTCAGGTGCTGCCGCGGCCTCAGATGCTGCCGAGGCATTAAAGTGTTGCTGAGGCATTAAAGTGCTGCCGAGGCAGTAAACTGCTGCCGGGGCATTAAAGTGTTGTTGAGGCAGTAAATTGCTGTCGGGGCATCAAAGTGCTGCCGAGGCATTAAAGTGCTGCCAGGGAATCAAAGTGCTGCCGAGGCAGGTGCTTATCTGCATTTCAGGTTCAGCTTCTAGCATCCATCATGCTATCTGGCATTACCTATGTGGTAGTTTCCTGTCTAAGAGAAGAAACCATTAACCGTACCTGTTTTATGCCAAATAATAGATAAATTCATGAATTAAGTATTGGGATGCTGAAATATGGAAATAAGCAGAATTATCCAGTATTGCCATTAAATCTGTCCTTTATTAACAATAATCGAGTGGGAAATTGGTATAAAGAATAGGACTTTTAGGCATTCATCAGATACAATTAGTTTTAAAAAGTTAGGATAATAAGAGGTTGTTTCGGAAAGTGTCAAAATACACTTCTTTACATCCTAGATCCCGACGGAATGGTCATCTTCTTCCTTCTCCTTTAACTTTGCTTTGGCCTTTTCTTGCTTCAAAGACCCAATGCTCTTCTTCATCAAGCCTTGATCATTCTGGACTTGGCGAGGTGTAAGGTGCTTCAAAAAGAATTTCTTCCCTTCATGCTTGAAAGAATAACAGTTGTTATAGTAATCATGGATGATTCTTTTATTGAATTTCCATGGTCTTCCAAATAATATATTGCTAGCATGCATGGGTACGACATCACATAACACTTCATCTTTATAATTTCCTATGGAAAATGGAATTAGAACCTGTTTAGTGACTTGTAACTCTCCGGCATCATTTAACCATTATAACTTGTATAGTGTTGGGTGTTTTATCGTCTTCATTCCCATATTATATACCACAAGCGTGCTTGACACGTTGGTGCAACTTCCTCCATCTATGATCATTAAACAGTACTTGTCATTCACATGGCACCTTGTATGGAAGATCTTTTCTCGTTGTTGCTCCTCTTATGCCATCTGTGTATTGAGAAGTCTTTTTACTACTAGGAGTTCTCCATTAACCGTTTGTTCAATTTCTTTTTTCCTCAGACTCCACATTCTCATCCTCATCCTTTCTTTTTTGAAATTTCATCATCAAGTTCCTCGTCCAGAACGGGTACAACTTCACCATTATCTAGTAGAAGCATGGTGTTCTTGTTTGGGCATTGGCTTGTTATGTGACCATTTCCTAAACACTTAAAACATTTTACTTCTCTAGTCCAGGATGGAACTTCAAGTTGTTTTCCACGAACCTGGTTAGTTGTGTTAGGCTTAGACTTAGAGGATTCGTCTTGTTCTTTGTTAGGTGCATAGGCTGGTCTTTTAAGCATACTTGGACTACATTTTACTTCTCAAACATTTTCTTAATGCTGAATGCCTTCGTTTTTGACTTTCCAGTTTAATGGCTATATAAACCATTTCTACAACTTTAATGTAGTGTTGCAATTCCACTACATCAGCAATTTCTTTGTTTAGGCCTGCCAAAAATCTAGCCATAGTTGTCTGTCGGTCCTCTTACGCATTGGCTCGAATCATGGCAACCTCCATTTCCTTAAAATAACCTTCAACACTCCGATTGCTTGTTTGAGATTCTACAATTTTTGGAACAAACCTCTATGATAATTGATTAGGTATAAATCGTTTACGCATTATACTTTTTTAGCTCACGCCAAGTATTGATGTGCCTTTCCCCATTGCGTCTTCCATTGCTTATAAGTTGATCCCAATATACTAGAGCATAGTCCACAAACTCCATGGATTCCAAGCGGACCTTCTTCTGCTCAGAGTAGTTTTGGCACTCAAATATGTGTTCTACCTTGATTCCCCACTCCATATATAATTCTGGATCAGTTTTACCTTGGAAAGGTGGAATATTGACTCGAATGCTACCAAGGTTATCATCTGCTGGGGCATATAATCTGGCATTACTTCGCACAGATATAACATCCTCATCCTCACTTTCATCCACAATCTCTTTTCTTGGACGGTGTTGTCTTGCATTGCCTCGAATGCTAATGTTGTCGCCTTGAGTACCTTCTAACTAACTAATGCGTTGATGAATGATTTCCAACTCAACAAGTAGAAACCTTTGCATCTCTCTGATTAGGGCTTGGGTTTGGAGATTTGGGGCTGCTTGATCCATGGATTCTTCATTCCTTGAATGTTGAGACATTGTTAGTGTAAGTAAAGAAAGAATTAAGACTTATCCTTACAACACGCACACCAAAGTCATCACTATTCACTCCAAGGAATTGCACTAAAAATACACTCAACTCTTGAGTTTCACTCTGGGAATTAGGCTTTTACTTCCTCTTCTGTGCTCACACACTATTGCCTTTTACCGCTCAAACTCTCGTCACAAATTCTTAATAGAACTAAGTCAAAACAGGTTAAAACTATTAGTAAAGATGTTATTGGCGTTTGGGCTACAAGATAAAGGTTAGGTTAAAGAAAAGAAAGAGAAAGAAGAAATAAAAAGGAAAATAGAAAAGTACAGGGAAAAATATGAAAATGGTATAAGAATAGAACAAAATAACAAAAGAAAGACAGTACGTTACCACAAAACTTACTTACAAACAAATCGTGAACAATCAAACTTGAGGAACTTCTCCGAGTTGTTCATTTGCTTATTTTGTGCTTCTTGCCTTTACTTCAAATTTGAATCTGATTTTTTAACTCTTTTTTTTTACTAATTCAAACTCTTTGAGATGAGAGAAATCTTCTCAACTTCTTTTTTTTTTACAAATTTCAAAAATTCTTTTTTTTTTTTTATCAAAACTGAAATTCACAAAAAGGAGGCTTACTTGAATCTTCCTTTGCTCTAATTACCATATGATACACTCCAACTCTCCATTTTTTTGTATAGAGAAGCTTTGATTGTCCCGACCGTGATTGCAAGCAAGCCTTGATCCTCGTACGCTTTCCTTGTTTGATGAAGAAAATATGGTGAAGTGGTGTAAAGAGGGCTGCAGAAGTGTAGGTTATATTTGTAATTGGTAAGGGAAGGTAGGGTGATGTTTTGGTTAGGTAAATAAATGGAAAATATGATAGTGAAAGCTAAGGAAGTCGGCTAAGGTTATGGACGAAAGGGTTAGGATGGAATGTATGTAAGGTGGTAAAGAAATAATATTCAAGGGTAACAAATGTAGAACTTATGCTATGAAATCATAAACCCAACTTAAAGTATTCCTTGAGGGTGGTATAGTAATTATACCCTTAGAAAATAAGTTCCTAAAATCTTAAGTATAGATGCAAAAGATAGAAGACGCCACAAACCTATATAATAGATTTGATAAGTCGATATATTTCTAAAAAGAATAAGTTTGAGAGTTAACTCGCAAAGGAATTTTTGTATTGATCAAAGATGTGTTTTACAAATGAATTTAAGTCATATTTATAGTTTTTTAATAGGTTTGACCGAAATGTTCTTTAACTATTCGGATAACCATTAATTTGAATGGTTTTTCCCTCCAAATCTATTAGAAAAGTTGTAACTTCTCATTCCAGCCTGCAAAGTTTAGTAATTGACCATATCTCGAGCTCCCGATATCAGGTTGATGCGATTCAACATGCACTGGAAAGATAAGATATAGGGGAACAACTTTCATGAAGACACCAAAACCCAGTTCTACTTGGATCCTGCTCAAAAATGGCATACAAGTGGACCATCATGAATTTGCCCAATAAAAAGTGCTATCTCTTTATTTTGCCGCCAAATGTGGATGATGGTCGGACATTGTAACGCCTTATTTTTAACTTAAGGAGCAAGACAAGTTAAAAATGTTGCTTTTAAAACTTTTATGTCAATTAATTGAAAAAACTGATTTAAAACCAACTTTGTAAACCAAAAGATAAAAATATAGTTAAAAAGTAAATATTCTGATATAAAATTAATAGGTTTGAATAACAGGTTCTATGTATGAGGTTTAAATACATCTCAATCCCTAATAATCCCAAAAAAAATGTTTGTAAATAAACGTACTAAAAATAGTAATAAACTGTATCCGAGTGAGATCTACGAGTACCAACTCCTAAGGCCAGATATCTGGAAAAAAATAAACTAAAAAAATGAGCTATGAAGCCCAGTGTGTCTCTAAAGTGTAGAAAAACATCACGATATCACTCATTTCACAATCACATGCATAATATATATATATATATATATTCACAGTAAATAAACACAATGAGTGATAATGCAATGTCACAAAGAATGTAATCCCATACTCCGAACGCCAATCACAGTGGTGGCAAAGCCAACCAGTCATAGTGGAGGTAGTTCCCCCAAACCCCTCACACCTTATTTCGCCAAACACAGTTGTGGTAAAATCACCTTCCTTCGTACAATCCCTTCCATGCACATGATTATGCAATCAATATCACAAAAGTCTCATCATAGATATTCGTATAATATACGAGGCACACAGTTCCGATAATCTGTTGAATGCAAGGTCACAGAGAATGCAGTCCCATACTCAAAACACCAATCACAGTGGTGGCAAATCCAACCGGTCACAGTGGAGGTAGTTCGCAAGAACCCCTCACCCCTTATTTCGCCAAACACAGTTGTGGTAAAACCACCTTCCCCGTACAATCCACCCCATGCACATGTAATGCAATAAATGCAAATGATCTTAAATGTCTCATCACGGTCAATCGTATAAAATAAAAAACACACAGTTCAAATAATTTGATCACAATATCACAGGGTATCTCAAGATCACATTATCACAATAAACAATTAATCATAGAACACAAATCTAGCACTGAAAGAGAACACACATTTAAACTCATTTAACAATAAAACATGAAGAAGCACACCTTTAGCATAAAAATAAAACACACAGGGATTGGCTAGAAAGTCCTTAATGTGATGGAGGCTAGAATAGAGTTTGGTCCATAAAAGGTGTCCTTATTTTGTGATTGGCTAGAAAGTCCTTATTTTGTACATCACTATCACATTGGTCCGAGTTGGTGTAGGTTTAGTGATTAATGCCCATAAAAGGTGTAAAAAGTGATAGTGAGTTGAGCACTTATCACACCCCCAAACTCGAACTATTGCTTGTCCTCAAGCAATGCACACCATAAATTTGCCAAACTCTATTCTCTCTTGGTCTTATGTTTCCATCTATTCTCCCCACCATAACTATGCCTATTTTTCAGACTTAACCTTTCGGTTACCCAAGGTTTTACCTAGAAACAAACTATAAGATTTGGTGAGTGTGTGCGTTTTTGTGGACAAGTTTGATTATAGGCTTTCTTAGATAAACTCTAAGTTCAAGACAAGTAGATTTTGGTTAAGTGTTCTTTTTTTTTCTAAACCACCAATTCTTGAGCCAATTTCGGGCACCTCAAGGATTGTGTTTTTCTCATCACTAATTCCTCCTTTCTTTTGATTTTCTTTTTAGCATACTAGAGCCAATTTCGTGCACCTCTAGCATGAAGAAGAGTAATTCCTAGAGCCGGTGATAGGCACCTCTAGTCACTTGTCCAAAAATCTAAGTCTTTGTCACCTAAGTTCATTAAAAGAATTCCTATAATCCAACAAGTCCCAAAAGTGTTTTTAAAATTTATCTTATAGTAAGCTTCTAAGTTTTCATCCTTAAGTATCCTAAGGTTAAACCTTCTTAACAGGACCTAACCATGGTAAGGAGAAAGATTTCTATAGCCTTAAAGAATAAACTAAGGCAATACTGATGATGGGCAGTGCAAAAGTATGTGCAATTGATTCAAGTAAAGCAGTGAGCATAAAAATTTTAAAAAAATTTCAATTAAATACTCCCTTTTCTTCGCAAGGCCTCGGCAGTAGATTGCCTCGGCAGAGGCTCTACACCCCTAAACTCGAACCAAGCATTGTCCTCAATGCTTTATATCAGAAGAAAATAGTGGGCAACAAAAAATATGAAAAGAAAGAAACAACATATAAAGAAATAAGCAGCATATAAATAGAAAAAATTCAAAGTGACTCCGAAGAGCTGCTTGTAATAATTTTTCGTCGAGGACGTGCTGCTGATTGCTTCGTCTTTGGTGAGGGCGATGGCTGAGTTTTTGCTTGCTAGGGTAGTTGGACTCTTGTTTGTGGTGTCCGTTGCATTGGAGCATCCACTTCTTCACCTTCTTCCTCGTCGGCAATCTCCTCGGTGATCATGATGTCCGTTCCACCTTCATTTGCTGCGTCTGTCCTGGCATGATGTGTACTAGGTCCGGCAGCAGTTGAGCTTTGGTGTACATAGGCATCTATCTCTGTTGATAGACTACCCATGATGATGGGGGATCGCGGTGGAGTGCTAAAGACTGCCCTCCTCTTTGATGGTCTTCTGCTGGCAGATGATGCTGAGGCAGAGTCTGCTACCCTAGATGGGTTAGCAGCATGAAATGGTGGTTGAGGGCCAATGTGGAAGAACGACCTTGGTCCTCCTGGGGCTGGTGTAGTCTCGGTATAGGGTGCAGCTATGACAAACATGTTGGTGGGGAACTCTGGAAACTGCGCCCCTTGGTCTGGAAAGGCATGGAGCATCAATTAGGCAAGCGTGTCGTTAAAGCCTCTTTGATACTCCATGTATCTCTGTTGCCTAAGATCCATCGCTTCCATCCTTTGCAGTATCTCCTGGTACGGGTCTGCTGCGGCAGTGGTGTGGGCAGTGTCTGGCATGTTTGCCGTGTATTGGGCCCCGACAGTAGTATCAGCAGTGAACTGCTGGGGCGTTGCCTGGACGGGTTCTGCCTGTGTGATCTGCATGATTTTGTGGCAGAAGTCTCTGGTCCATCCACGCCTTTGGGGAGTGTATTCGTCCGTGTCTTCCACTAGTACACCTACAGCAATACACAAACCAATGATCAAACAAGGGAAATATAATGGTCCTCTATCCTTCTTACCGCATTCGTAAATTTCTCGTAGGATGATTTCTCCAACGTTGATGCTCCTTTTGTTGATGATTGATTGGATGAGCACCAATCTTCTCCGATCCACCGTACTGTTATGGGAGGTTGGAATAAGGCGTCTCTTGACAAAAGTGTTCCACAGCTTGGCCTCGGGTTTCAGACTCTACCGTGCTACCGATCCTCTATGGGCACCGGTTTCCCAAGGAGTATTCGTGTAGCAAAGGTCGTATTTAATCAATTCATAATCCTCGGTAGTAATGTCCTCCATGAATTCAGCATGTACATCATGGTCAGGTGTGAGGCCGTAGAATTGGTTGATGGTCTCGGCATCAAGCTGGACAGGCCTACCCCGACAGTGGAAAAAAAGGGAGTCCTTGCTTGACTCATGCGCATAGAATTCTCGCACGCTGGTGGCATTGGCCTGGGCAGGTTGTAGGCAAAAGATTTCCCAATCTTGGTACTTAATTCTATCGAACAAATAGTGCTCGATGCTGTACTTTTCTTCGTCCGAGTGTTGGAATCTTTGCTCCTCCCATAACTGTCGAGCGATAAAAGACCTGTTGAAGCGGTCTTCAACATTGGCTGGGGCAAAACGTTTGTAGGTGGCCATTCTGAAAATATCAAGAAGGTTTGAGAGTCGGCAGAGAGTATTATGAGAGCAAGATTATCAAATATTATAAAGAAAACAAGAATGCAAGAGTGAATAGCTCAAGAGGGAGAGATTGCTTATATAGGACTCGACATTGTGACCGTTTGAACCACTAGCCGTTTTGTAGCCGTTATTCTTTACTGCCGTTTCCTTTTCTGCCGCGGCAGAAATCTCGACAAACTAGCTATTACACTGTTCTGCTCGTTGGAACTGCTGCGGCTCTGACACTGTTTTCTGCCCCGGCAGAATTCTTGCTGTGAACTATTTCTCCTTTCTTCTTGCTTATTATCCTAAATAAAAATTAAACTCAAACTAGAAAAATAATTAAAGCAAAAGCAAAAATTATAAAAAGAAAATATAAACTAAACTAATCCTAATATAATAAAAAGAAAGGTGAGAGATCATGTTATTGGTGGAGTGCATGCAAATGCATCTCCCAAGATGATTCTCTCTTGCCGGCCAAAGTGACTCTGCAAATGGTGATTATTGGCTTTATGTTCATCTTTGTTTTTCCTGATCTTTACTACGCCCTTTATAACTGGACAATGTGTTGTCCTGTTGGTTTCCTCCAAATCTGCCTTACTTTTCCTGCCAAATATTCTACCATAAAGTATTTCCATTTTCCTACTGAGCATACTGCCCAAGTAGTGGCTGTTGGAACAGAATGTCTTTGTACATGTATCTGTGTTGTGAAGGACTTTCACTCTTCTGTATCATCATGCCTTTTCAAATTGTGGAAGACATTGAGTTTGACTTGTTGGTCATTGACCCTCATTGTCAACTCTCCTTTTTCCACATCAATTAATGTTCGTCCAGTGGCAAGAAAAGGTCTCCCCAAGATGATCGATGCATTATCATCTGCTTCACAATCAAGGACAAGAAAATCATCGGGAAAAATAAATTTGTCAACTATTACCAGTATGTCCTCGATTTTGCCTTCGGGTTGCACATATGATCGATTCGCAAGTTGGAGCATAATTGTTGTAGGTTTTGCCCTTCCTATTCCAAGCTTTTGAAAAATAGATTTGGGCATTAGGTTGATACTTGCTCCAAGGTCGCATAGGGCCTAACCTTCATAGTTATTACCTATTGCACAAGGTATGATAAAGCATCCAGGATCCTTCAATTTTGGTGGCATGCGATTGTGTAGCATTGCCATGCATCCTTCGGTAGCAGCCACTATTTCGAACTCACCTAGTCTTTTTCTCTTAGACACAATGTCCTTCAAGAATTTAGCATAATTAGGCATTTGTTCAATTGCCTCTACGAATGGTAAGTTGATGTGGACTTGCTTTAAAATATCAAGAAATCTCTTGAATTGATGGTCCTGTTTTTGCTTCTTCAACCTTTGTGGGAAGGGTGGTGGTGGTCTCTGATAAGTGCTCAACTCACTATCACTTTTTACACCTTTTATGGGCATTAATCACCGAATTTACACCCACTCGGACCAATGCATGTACTTAATGTAATATATTTAGAAGTTATGCTTATAGAGATAATAATTACAGAAAATACACGTTTTACTGCATCTTTATATCTGTGCAAGAGAACCAGTGCCGCGGCAGCGAGAAGGCCGAGGCAGGACCTGATGCCGAGGCAGCAGCTGAGAGCCAGGAAGCAAAACTGTAGGCGATTGGAAGATAAAAATCCAAGGGACGTGTTTGGACATAAAGCCCATGGATCAGAGCTGGCTAGCATGAGGAAAAGCCCAAGACAAGGCCACGCGGGAAAGCCCCCTTAGCTGAATTAAACTTGGAAATATTTTAATTATGTACATGACTTGTTCCCTACTCCAAGTTCTATTCTACTTAGGAAAGGTTTGCCCTAGGTCTAGCCTATATAAAGACCTAGCCATCCAATGTAATAGACGAATACCTAGGGAGAGAGAGCCGATTCATAAATTTGTTTTCTTTCTCTCAATTATGTTCTAAGCTTCCTTAGGGTTTAGGTGAAGGTTGTTAGTATTTGTGAGAGGAGATTGTATTTTGTCTTTGTTTCAATGCAATAAATTATCAAGGTTTGCTTATCCTTTGTTATTCCTTGTTCTTGCATTCAAGCTCGGGAGAGAAGTTTGTGAGTAATCCATTTATCTAGACTCGGGAGATTTAGATTCACGAAAGGGGTAAGTACGGTGTTTCAATCGCAAAATACTAACTCGACCTAGGGATAGGTTAAGAGTTTCAGCGGCTAAAAGAAGTGTGAGATTGGTTGGTAAGTATAATTGGTTCACGCCGGGAGGTATCATCAAGGACTAGTCATCAACAGTACTTCGACTTAGGGATAAGCGGAGTCATTCAAGGACACTTTGCCGAACTTTGGTAAAGTCCACCCACGAGCAAGGGATTGCCGTGGCGGACAGTATCGTCGCTGCCAAGGCAGTAATCTACAGTACTGCCGAGGCAGTGATATACGATTGCATTGGGCAGAGACAAGTCAATCAAATCCACAATATAGCGCAACTGGATTCTGACCTATCTCTCTCTAATATTCAATTCTCTTTACTTTACTTAGATGTTTTATTTTAGTTCCATAATAACCCAAAATTACTTGTGTTATTTTATTTCTTTCTACAAAACAAGAAGATGAAGAAGACATATTGAGTATAACAATCCCTGTGGAGACGATAATCCGATAAATACTTATCACTTATTACTTTCGATTTGTCCACTTGCACTAAACGCGCACTTTTGACACGCGACAGTCTTATCTCGTCTAGGGTTTCTTTAGTTTGGAAATTAATACCTGGTACCACTGAGATTGTTGCTGTCTCAGCAGATTGTTCAAAAACTGTTGTGTTCTCTACTGGGGCAATGTTATCAGGATCAACATCTAAATCCTCTTTTGCTGGGTATGTTGGTGGAACTTGGCCTGCTGGAATTCTTATCTTTTCCTTCAGCTGTAGACCACTCCTAGTAGTGATTGCCTTACACTGTTCATGGCCTATTACCTTAGCAACTTCAGTATTTCTAGGTAGTCCTCCTTGTGGTCTAGTGTTTATGTTTTGAGCAAACTGCCCAACCTGAGTTTCCAATGCCTTAATTGTTGCCTCTTGGTTTTGCAACCTCATCTCAGTCCTATTTATAAACGCATTTGTTCTTTTGATGAAGTTGTTATTCTCTGCCATATATGACTCAGTTTTCATCATGAATGCTTTCAGAGAATTTTCCAAGGAACTTATAGATTGCTGTTGCACTTGCTGCTACGGCATTGGCTGCTGGACCTGCGGCGGCGACAGATGTTGTATTGGTTGCTGGAATCCTGGGGGTTGGGTGGTTGGGTTTAAGGCATTATTGGGATTACTCCATGACAAGTTTGGATGCCTCTTCCATGAGGGGTTGTATGTGTTGGACATCATATTGTTTTGGTTGTAGTTTCCAACATACAGGCTGGATTCTTGATTCATACAGTCAGAAGAACTGTGGTTCCCTCCACATAAATCACAAAAAGAATCAATGGCCTTAACCTCACGGGTATTTTGTTGTAGTTGCAAATTTTGCACCATCTTAGTAAGAGAGGCTAGTTGTGCTGCCATTGAATTTGGTGTGTCGAACTCATTTACCATGGCTTGGCGTCTTACTCCTCCTCGCCTAGATGTAGGGAATTGAAAATCATTTTTCGCGAGTTTGTTCAATATCTCAATAGCTTCCTCAGGTGCTTTGTTAAGGAGTGTTCCATTTGCCGAGGCATCTAACATCATCCTTGTCGGGGCATTCGTGGTATTATAGAACATGATGACTTGTGTCCATAGGGGAAATCCATGCAAAGGACATTTGTGCAATAACTCTCTGTAGCGCTCCCATGCCTCGTACATAGGTTCATCATCTGTCTGTCGAAAAGAAGTGATTTTATTACGAATTCGATCATATAAATTTGTAGGATTAAAATGTTTAATGAAATCTCGGCATAATTCACTCTAAGATCCTATTGATCCTACGGGAATACTATTTAACCAGGTTTTTGCCCTATCCCTCAGTGAATAGGGAAATAGTTTTAATCTCAAGACATCTTCATGGACTCCTTGGATTTTGAAGGAATTGCATATCTCCATGAACGACTTGAGGTGTTGCCTAGCATCTTCAGTCATAGACCCACCAAACTGTCCAATAGTGTTGAGCATATTGAACATGACAGGTTTTAGCTCAAAGTGGGCTGCTTCTATTTCCGGTGTAACGACTCCTGGATTTAACCCATTTAAGTCCTCTTCTAGGAAATCTCTGACAGTGAGCTGTCGCGGCCCTGGTGGCGGCAGAAGACCTCCATTGCCGGCAGGTAAGTTTTGTCCTGCCGGATGATCTGCCATAGCTCCTTGGATTTGTCTCCTCAACCTTTGTCGTGTACGTTCGATCTCTGGGTTTAACTCGTACAAAGGGTTGGTTGGTTTGGCCCTGGTCATACACCAAGAAAAACAACAAAGTAAAATAATAATTAAAAACTAAAAAGCAAGAAAATAAATAAAACAAAATTTAGTTCCCAATCCCCGACAACGGCGCCAAAAACTTGTTGCGTGTCAAAAGTGCGCAATTGGTGCAAGTGGACACATCGCAAGTAATAAAGTGATCAGTATAATCGTGTATCTTCTCCATAGGGATTGGTCTACTTAATATGTCTCCTTCGTCTTCTTGCTCTGTAAAAAGAAATAAAATAAAGACACAGGTAAATTTGGTTTTGATGAAACTAAATAAATTGAAATAAAGAAAACTAAGAATAAAGATGAGATCTGATTAAGAGAGAGGGCAGGATCCAGTTGTGCTGTATTGTGGATTTGATTGACTTGTCTCTCTCCAATGCAATTTTATATCACTACCTCGGCAGTACTATAGATTAATGCCTTGGCAGCGACGATACTTGTCCGCCGCGGCAATCCCTTGCTCATGGGTGGACTTTATCAAAGTTTGCAAAGTGTCCTTGGATGACTCCGCTTATCCCTAAGTCGAAGTACTGTTGATGACTAGTACTTGATGATACCTCCCGGCGTGAATCAGTTATACCCACCAACCAATCTCACACTTCTTTTATCCGCTGAAATTCTAACCTATCCCTAGGCCGAGTTAGTATTTCGCGATTGAAATACCATACTTATCCCTTTCGTGAATCTAACTCTCCGGAGTCTAGATAAATAGATTACTCACAAACTTCTCTCCCGAGCTTGAATGCAAGAACAAAGAATGGCAAAGGATAAGCAAACCTTGATATATTTATTGCATTGAAACAAAGAACAAAGTACAATCTTCTCTCACAAATACTTAACAACCTTCACCTAAACCCTAAGAAAACTTAGAACAAAATTTGAGAGAAAGAAAACAATGAGTCTTAGGGTGAACTCTCTAAAAATCGCCTCCCCTATTCTCTTGGACGTCTAGGTCTTATATAGGCTTGGCCTAGGGAAAACCTTTCCTAAGTAGAATACAACTTGGAGTAGGGAAAAAGTCATGTACATAAATAAAATATTTCCAAGTTTATTCCAAATAAAAAAGCTTTCCCCCGTGGCCTTGTGTTGGGCTTTTCCTTGTGCTAACCAGCTCCGATCCATGTGCTGCATGTCCAGAAACGTCCCTTGTATTTTTCTCTTCCAATCGCCTACAGTATCGCTTCCTGTCTTTCTGTTGCTACCTCGGCATCAGGTCTTGCCTCGGCCATGTTGCTGCCGCAGCAATAGTTTATCCTGCACAAATGTAAAAATGTTGTAAAACTTGCCTTTTCTGTAAATATCATCTTTATAAGCATAACTTCTAAATATATCACATTAAGTATATGCACAAGTTTTTAGTGCAAGAAAAATAAAAAGGAAAGTTGGAATCTACAATCCCCGGCAACGGCGCCAAATCTGATGGAGGCTAGAAAGTCCTGCTTTTATGATGAAGCATTCACTCTTCCAACTTTTTCAGATTGTAGTATTTAAGATGTCGAACCCCAGGGATTGGCTTTACTTACGCAATTTATTCTTCCTGCACAATGGAAAATTAAAGACACAAATAATTGAATTGGATTTTAACTAAGGAAACTAATTAAAGCGATAAAGATAAATGATCAAGAAATCATGGATGGAGAAGTGGGGTAGGTTAGAGTGCTTCGTAGTGTGGGTTCAATTGATTTTTTTCTATCCAATGCAATTGTACATCACTGCCTCGGCAGTACTGCAGATTACTGCCTTGGCAGCGACGATACTTGTCCGCCACGGCAATCCCTTACTCGTGGGTGGACTTTATCAAAGTTCGGCAAAGTGTCCTTGGATGACTCCGCTTATCTCTAAGTCGAAGTACTGTTGGTGATCAATCCTTGATGATACCTCCCGGCGTGAATCAATTATAATCATCAACCAATCTCACACTTCTTTTAGCCGCTGAAACTTTTAACCTATCCCTAGGCCGAGTTAGTATTTCGCGATTGAAATACTGTACTTATCCCTTTCGTGAATCTAACTCTCCCGAGTCTAGATAAATAGATTACTTACAAACTTCTCTCCCGAGCTTGAATGCAAAAATAAAGAATGACAAAGGATAAGCAAACCTTGATATTTTATTGCATTGAAATAAGAAAGCAAAGTACAATTTTCTTCCACAAATACTCCACAATCTAACCTAAACCCCAAGGGGACGATGGAGGAGTTTAGGGTTTTTCTATGAAACTTGATTTCGAGATATCTCCTCTCTACATAGGCTATGGTTTATATAGGCTTGGCCTAGGGCAAACCTTTCCAAAGTAGGAATACAACTTGGAGTAAAACACAAGTTAAGTACATAAATAAAAGATATTTATTTTATTTCCTAGTTTTATTCCTATAAGGATTCTTTTCCCGCGTGGCCTTTGACATTGACTTTCCGTGTGTTCCTCAGATCCGATTTCTATGTTGCTTGTCTTAAAACGTCCACCTTATTTTTCTCTTCAGATCGCCTATCATATCAACTTTTATGTTCCAGGTGCTACCGCGGCCTCCGATGTTGCCGCGGCCTTCAATTGTTGTCGAGGCGGGTACTAATCTGCATTCCAGCTTTGGTTTTCAACATCCATCATGCTATCTGGCATTACCTATGTGGTAGTTTCCTGTCTAAGAGAAGAAACCATTAACCGTACATGTTTTATGTCAAATAATAGATAAATTCATGAATTAAGTATTGAGATGCTGAAATATGGAAAATAAGCGGAATTATCCATTATTGCCATTAAATCTGTCTTTATTAGTAGTCATCGAATGGGAAAACGATATAAAAGATGAGGACTTTTAGGTACTCATCAGAACACAAATCTAGCACTGAAAGAGAACACACATTTAAATTCATTTAACAATAAAACATGAAGAAGCACACCTTTAACACAAAAATAAAACACACATTTGAATTCATTTAACAATAGCACAGAAAGAAACAAACATTTAACGCAAGAAAAGAAAACACATTTAACACAAGAAGAAAACACATTTAAATTCATTTAACAATAGCACAAAAAGAAATACACATTTAACACAATAAGAAATAGATTAAATCTAGGAAGTTAACGTTCAAAACTTTACCCCAAAACTAATTTAATTTATATTATTTCATAATAATTGTAAAATGTCAAAAACAAAAGTTACAATTATAACTAAAAATTGGTAATTGAAGAAGAGTTAAAATTCTTAAAATAAATTATCTCATAAACCTATTAAAATTAATATTATAGTCTGATGGTTCAAATAAAATATGTGAATGTAAGAAAAATATTTATGTATACTGAAAATAACCTTAATTCCCAAATATATTAAAGTTTCTAAAATAATAATAATAATTTGAATAACTAAAAGTTAATTTTATATTGAATATTAAAATAACCAGATAAAATATGAGATTCTTTAGGTACCACATTGTCTAAAGTTCAAAGATTTGTAAGAGAAAACTAAGATGGAGTAACATAAAGAACTTAGTGTATCTCTAAGGTATAGATAAAAACAACAAACATAGTTTATAAAATTATTTTTCAAGAGTAATATTTTAGAAAACAATGTAAAACAAGTTGTATGAATGATTTCATAATTTATCCAATCTCAGTCCTAATCCTAAATCATAATTTATCCAAAATACAATTTTACAGGGTTTTAAATCATAATTACTCGCAAAGGTATGAGATCTCAAAATCCGAAAAGTTTTATATATTTCTTAAATCACAATGACACATAAGCACGGAAACACATATATGCAACCAAAGACACAATACAAAAATTGGACATGCCAGCAAAACACAAATATTTTTCAAAACATTAAATATTAAGCATGTCACAAAAAGTTATACTTTTTTTGAAAAACAAAAAAACAAATATAGCACAGTAAGAGAATACACCTTAGCCAAAGCGAATCAAATTATCTAATAACATTGTTTTGAACTTGAATAAAAATAAAGAATAAAAACATAGGCTTCAGAGAATCTTGATGAAAGAAAATGATGTAGGGTTTTCCTTTAGACCATTATATGTATTTATAGAGAAATAAATAAATAATTTCAATTAGAATTAAAATTCTATTAGATGAATATAATAATAAAAAGATAAGCTTATATAATTTCAATGAGATTTCTTTTCTTTATCTGAGACATTATATAATATATATAATATTAAATAAAGAGTTTTGATAAAATAATAATTAGAATAAAATAATATTTTTAATAAAAAGATTAATTATAGATAAACTATTAATAAAAAATAATTAATCTCGGTAAAAATAAAATTCAATTTAAAAGCAAATTAGTTATCCAAAAGTCATCAAATCAGTTTAACTTTTAATCTTTAAATTCACATTTAAAACTTTCAGAACTTTATAATCTTATCTAAAAAATTTCCCCTTAAATTTAGAAAATCAATGAAAAAAAAACTCAAATAAATTAAGGTTTCAGAAATTGAGAATATAAAAATTAGGGTTTTTAATTAGGGATTTCAAATTATGGTTTTAAAATTAGGAATAATTTTTGGGGTATTACAGACATGATGCTTGGTGAAGGGTAGGTGACCTTCGGGTGTTGAGCTGGGAGTGATAGCTGGAGTTGAGGTGAGTAATCGAGCTGAGAGTGAGCTGGATTGAACTGACCTATCTAGCTGAAAGACTTAGCTAAAGTTTAAAGCAGAAATATGCTAATCCGAGCTTCCTTTAGCAAAGTGAGTTGGTCCATTAGCTTCTTTATACTCTCTTCTAGTGTGAGGATTGTTTTAGAGCTGACCCGAATCTCCTAAGGCCTCATTTTGAATTATGCTTCATTTGAGCTCATATGAGATTTGTGAGTTGACATGGAACTAGCCTTTAGTCCTTTAAGTACCATGAGAGTGTTTCATGCATTTCCAAGCCATCTGAAGTTGGATCTTTTTGTTTCTAGCATTGCCTTCCGTTTAGCTTCTTCTGAGCTGACTGAGCTGACACCGAGATAATATTTACTTCTTGAGCTGTAGGTAAGTCCTATGAAGAAAACATAATAATGGAAATAATGAGAATACTTAAAATAACTTAATATAAGTTTAGATCTAAGCTGAAACTTTAACAATGTGGTTATAATAACTATTCATATTTATAGCTTAAGTAATATAACTCTTAAGTAGCTTAATATAAAGTATATAAAAGTAATAAATACTAAGATAAGCAGGATAACTCCCCTTTAATCCCATACGTGAGATGAAGAATGAAAGCATGAGATAAATGAGCAGAAATATGAATGCATCACTATTGATCGATTAACTTATACCATAAGGTTTATCACCTAACTAACCAGTATATCATCGAAAAACAATGCTCATAAATTAATTCAAAACAAAATTAAACCACATGCATCAAGTGCACAATCCGATAAAATCACATTTGTCTCGTTTTTAAAATAAAATCATGAGAGCATCAAACGTATATCAAATCTTCGTAAAACATTAACATGAGCATTAAATAACATGCATAAACAAGTATGCAAAACCTCAAACGATCATGAGAAAACTCATAGTAAAGATATAATGTAATATTGGAACCTTTGCGAAAGCTAAAACATTTACTTAGTGTATAGAGAGTTTTTTCACACCTTCCCTACACTCCCAGATCATTGAAAATTAATATAAAACACTACCGAAGTAGCCCACTCTCATAATCTATTCACCAATAATCATTTCTTGATCGACAAGCAACCAACACAAACCGATCACTTTTAAACTTGATCTCCAGCCTCTTGCCCTGATTCAGTCATAAAAAACAGAGGTATAGTGCATCCAAACGCAAACAAACAACCCTCAACTTGGACCTAACTACAACATCCCTTAAAACCCTTAAAGTCCTTAACCGAAAACTTCCTAAAACTCTCCAAACTTCACCTAAGACTTAAGTACGATATTAGGTAATTTAAATAAATTCTTTGAAAACCCTAAAACTTCAAAAATCATGAGTTTAGGATTCAAAAACAATGAATTAAAACCCTTGTACGAAAATCCAAATTTTTGATCAAAACCCGATTTTTCTTAAACCAAAAAATTAAAAATGATTACACCAAGCCAATAACTTGATAATTTCAATAAAGAAATTTAAGGTTTCATAGGTTTGAATAATTCTCACCTCCAAAACTGATCCAATCACTTTCTGAGATTTAAAACAAGAAACCGATAATTTTATGGAAGACAAATTACAATAATTATTTCAAATGAAAATCAATAGAAAAGATAAGGTTTTTAGCTTCTAAATTGATGGTGTCTATTCCATGAGTGAGGGAAAATGAAAATAAAAAATTAGTTTTTGTTTTTAATGTGAAAAAGAATTTTTGGATTAAATATTGAGCTTATTTAATTATTTGATTTAAAAATATGGATTTGGTCTAATTAAATAAACTCTTGGAAAGTTTTAGAAAATCTAGGATTACAATTGGATCAAAGCCCCTTAAAGATTCAAAGTTTTGTCTTAGTTTATAAAATTATCCTCAAGTTTTGAATTTTTACAAAAATGGTCTCTAATTCCAAAATCTTAGGGATTAAAGGGTAAATTTTTGAAATTGGCTTGACTAAAGTCAAATATATGTCAATTAAAATTTTTAATATATTTTCCATAATTTATTTCCAATAAAAAATGATTTTTAAGTATTTATTCTCGAACTAGGCTAAACTGACAAAAACACGAGTCACTAAACTTCTAGGCCTATTCTTGGGGCGTTAGAAGTTTATTTTGAAAATTATTACGCTTTTCAAATTAGCTCCGTTTTCAGAAACTTCAGCAAAGTTACTGATTTAAATTTGTTTTGATATATGGCCAAAAAGAATCTAGGAGAACTAGAAAATTTGGACCAGAGATCGAGGTTGCAGCCTGAAGATGACACACACAGACACTTGGAAGAAAGACAATGTAAACATCAAGAATGGGTACAATAAATGTCACGAACCGGATTCTGATTCGAGTGTTGGGTTAACCCAAAGAGTTGGGCTTCGGTTTTGGTCCCCGAGTTTGAGTGTTTTGGGCCTTAAGCTTTGGGCCTTATGTGGTTGTTGGGCATTCTTGTAAATGCATAAATGAGTTGAATGAGGGGTGATTTGGGTTTAATCTCTTGCAGAGAATGACCTCACTCTTCCTTTATCTTTTCTTTCATTCTTTCTCCCATAGTTGCAAGAGTGAAAGTTTGTGTTAAAGGTTGAAACTTTGAAGTTTTGTGTAGAATCTCGTCTTTGGTTTGAAGAGAGTGTTAGAGGGTTGCTAAGTATCTATAAAACAAGTTGAGAATCAGTTGGTTTGGTGAAGAATGAGGTTTAAGAAGGGGTTAAAGGTTGAGTTCGAAATTTGATTTTTGGGGAGCTTAAATACCAACCTTTTAGTGTTTTTAAGCTCTAGAAATCATCCTAAATTGTTCTTAATCGTTGTGTATATTTACCTTGTAGAGAAAGAGCTTGGAGAGCCTTTAAGAGCTTTAGGGAAGGAGAAGGTCTAAGCTTGCTTGGGAGCTTTATTTTGTTGTTTTTTTCATAAAGGTTGATAATCCTCCAACCCTTAATCATCATGCATGTCATATTTTAAGCTTAATAACATGTTTTTTGGTTGATTGGTATGTTTGATAGCTTATATGCCCATTAATGGTGGATCATGCATTTGTAGATGAACCTCTGTTATTAGAGTTTAAACATGTTTAGGAAGGTTCCCTTAAAGTCTAGGATCGACTTGGGATTGAATGGGTGAAATTTGGATAGAGTTCTTAGTGTTGGAGAGGTCAAAACTGCACCTTTCGTGCAAGGGTATCGATACACTTGAGGTGTGTATCGATACCCTAGAGAGAAAAATTATGCAAGAAAGGCAGGAGTATCGGAACGCCTATCCCATGTTTCTATACGGAGGATTTCAGTAGCAAATCGTTTCGATACCTCTAAGGGGGAGTATCAAAACGGGGTCGTGTATCGATACCCCATATAGGTGTATCGGTAAATTTATGTTTCCTTAGCCTTAAAACATCGTTATAGCATATCAAAACGCAAAGGAAGCTATAAAATCTACCCCTTAGGCGTATCAATACCTCGGAGAAAATTCGTCCAACTTTTTAAGGGTCGAGTTCAGGGGTTTCTATGGGTTGTTTAAACTATAAAATGAACATTTAAACCAAGAGATAGGCTCCTAAAACTGTTTGAGAGATAATCAAATAATACTTGGAATCTAGTGATATAAATCGATATTTGAAACCATTAAGGGTTCGATGTGATGCATTCGAGTCATGTGGCTTACTAGGAACCTTGCTTAGTGCTAATGGATTGCCTAGAGTATATTATATGACTATGAGATAACCTAGTAACCTTTCTTAGTGCTGATGGGTTACTAGAGTAAATATTATATGAAAGGTAAAACTAATAACCTTGCTTAATGTTGATGAGTTATCGATATTATATTATGCGAAAGACCAGCTAGGACCTTGCTTAGTGCTGATGGGTCCCCTACTTCTATACTACTATGAGGTGATATGGACACTGATATATATATATATGTATGTATATAAATGAGATATAAATAAGAGATAAAAACTTCAGATGCTGTGTGGACTTCTATTATCATGCATATGTTATGTGTCGATAATATGCACACATGATATCATGTGTTTAGGAGGTTATGGTAGCGCCATCGTAATCATGCCATGTCATCATTAATTTTGCTTAGGCTTATTTATGCTATGCTTGTTGTGAACCGGTTGGTAGAGTACTTACTGAGCTTTTGTAGCTCAGCGTTTCGAAATGTGTTTTCATGCGTAGGTTAAGAAAATCTTGTTCGGAGGAGCGTCATCATAGTGGGTTCAGCATCGACATCTATTATCAGATTACTCTTATAAGACATAGCGGGCTATGTACTTGCAGGACCCTATATGTGTAATTTATAACTCTATTTTATTTATATTTGGTCGAATTCTTTTTAAATGGCTTGTAATATTTTGGAGCTCCAAATACTCATGTTGTTTTAATATTATATTTTGGTTTGGATTTGATTTTATAAACTTATGTTGTAATTGATTTTGGACTTATTTTTATGGGCTTTTGAACAAAATTTTGAAATATGGATTTTAGGCCAGAGGCCCAATATGGCATCGGGTTGAGGGTGTTACAATAAAAATCCGATTCAAAAACAATCATTCACTTTGAAACACAATTCATACAAAACTTTGAAGCAGATTCTTATGGAAATCTTCGACCAAACTCTTAGAGAACTTATTGCGGCACCTAAGTTACAATAATCGTTGTGCAGTATATTCTCGAATGGAGAAACACCATTTTCACTCAAGAGGGATTTAATTCATCTTCTTACAACCTTTTATAGTTTGCCCAAAGAGAACACACACAAGCATCTTAAAGAATTTCACATGGTTTGTTTGAATACAAAGAACCACAAAGAGTTCTCGATGACTAAATTAAATTTCAAGTTTTCTCTTTTCCTTAGCCGATTTGGCTAAGGATTGGTTATTTGACTTACCATCTAATTCGGTTAATACATGGACTGATATGACTTGATTTTTTCTTGATAGGTTTTTCCTTGCAGCTAAGGCAGGCGAATTAGGAAGAAACATCTTAGGAATCCAACAAAAAATATGGTGAATCACTAAACGACTATTGGGAGAGGTTCAAAAAACTATGTGCAAGTTTTCCACAACATGGATTGTCAGAACAAACACTTCACCAATATTTCAATGAAGGCTTACTCCTTATCGAGATGAAGATGATTGATGTGGCAAGTGGTGGAGAATTTGTAAACATGACTCCAATTGCTGCTAGAAATTTCTTTAGAAAACAATGAACACTCTTGTAACACCCCCAATGTTTTTCCCCAATTAAAAGTCAAAATCCCTAGTTTATGCCCTAAAATTTGGGGATTTTTTATTCTAAAATCAGTTACCTTTTTGTAATTTTCTGAAAGTTGAGGACTCCGTTTTAAAACCCTAGAAATCCTGACCCTTATCTTATAATTTCACCCTTTACAATTCCAGATTTCAGTTTCCATTTTTCCCGTGCTTTGTTTATGGATTTTAGGTGATTTATTTCTGAATTTAATCCATATTTTAATTTCTTTAATCATTTCATTCCTTGACCGAGTTTCTTTCTTGCTCTCCCTCTGTTTTGTTTCGGTTCAGCCTTTGTTTTTGGTAAGTTTTCTCCCCTTTTTGATTCGATCAATCGGTGGTGGTGTTAAAGAAGTTTAGGTTATGTTTTAGTTGTTGGTTCGTTCGAGTTTTATTAGTGTTTTCTATTCTGTTTTCAATCGGTTATGAGGATGTTGTGTTGTGTTCAAATTTGAGGGTTGCTCGGGTTACTTTTGTTGAGTTTTTAAATCGGTTAGGAGAGCTTTTAATTTCGGTTTTGGTTTGTTGTTGTTGGATCCGAGTTTGAATCGGTGAGGAGGGAGTTGTTTGTTGCGTTTTAGAATCGAATCAAGGGGGGAGAGTTTGAATCTGGATCGAACCAGATTTTTCTGGGATTTCTGGAATTTCCAAATTTTCCTAGAAAATCCAGGAACCGCCCGGTCCAACCCCAAGCCCAACCCGAGCCGCCCGGTCCAACCCCGAACCCGACCCGAACCGACCCATGACCCAAACCGGCTGACTTCACTGCTGACGTCATTTGTTGACATCATTTGCTGACGTCAGCATTGACCTGATGACGTCATCTGCTGACGTCATCTGCTGACGTCAGCGTTGACTTTTTCTGACCTGGTCCCATTTTATGTTTTTCGACATCCTGAGTCCGATAGCGCTGTCCGTTTTTCGAAATTCGAACCCAAAGTGTCATTTTTAGGGCTTTTATGTTCGAATGCCTTATTTGGAAGTTATCTTTAGTGGTTTCTGAAATCATTTCTGTTTGCTTTAGGTGACGTGGATTCCGACCCCGAGCACCTACCTCCTCCTTCTCCTGGACGACCTCCTGTTCATCAGTCCTCGGGACCCGCACGTTCTACTCCTGCTCATTCTAGTGCTAGAGCCGAGTCCAATAGACGTCAGTATCGACGTTGAGTCTTCTATTTCAGGTGTGTTCTCTTCTGTAAATTCCGTTATTTTCGTGTATGCAGTTTCTGTCATATATAAGCATGATCATACATCATTATGTCATGTTCTGTTAAGTTACATTTCTGATCCTGATTATTATGCATGCCTCCTACTAGAATATAAGGCTTGCATTCTGATTCTGTATCTGCATATGACATTGCATCTAGTTGGATTATTGTACGGAGGAAGTTAGTGATTTATTCACTTCTGTTCAGTGGTTTTGTATAATATCACTTCTGTTCAGTGGCTCCACCTGTGGGGTGAGTTCCACTTCTGTTTGGTGTCATGGAGTTAGAGTGGTTCAGGGGGGAACCTACTCTTCTGATGGTGTTCGGAGTTGGGGTGCATATCATGCATACTTCATAACATCTGCATTTCACTGTTCTGTAATCCTGTTTATCTGCACACTAGAGACACACCAGGCTCCCTAGCTTACACCCTTTCAGTTTCCTGTTTCAGATCTCAGACCTAGTCTACGTACGGAACTTGGAGGATCCTGATTCAGTTTAATAATATCGTATGTTTTACAGTTCTATTTACCGGATTATAAACTTTATTTGGATATTATTTTTGTATTAAGGACTTGGGACTTTTACTCGGATTTTTCTGAATTATTAATGTTTATCATTTATGGGTTAAACGTTATATTTTTAAATGTTTAACTTTTCAGTATTTAAAATTATTAATTATTTAATAATTTTTCTGAATATTATTTTAATTTTATAAAAACCCTAACTTGCAAATCAAGTTACAGTAAAGTAAACGCTAATTTTTAATCTAAGGAATTAGGTAAATTTTAGGGGTTACAACTCTCGAAGATTTCATGAGATAAGTACATTTTCTTTAAAAAATAAGATTGATAAGTTAGCTGATATAGTTCAATATCTTGTTACAAGCAAAACAATTATATCTATACTATACGAGATATGCGCAATGCTCGATCACTTCACATATTGTTGTCCAATGATACTAGAAAGTGTTGGTGCAAAAATAAATGTAGTGAAAATTTTTCTAGGATCTCCATAAAAGCTTTACAATCCTTAATCCAGCATTTACAACAAAAGGTGAAGGGATCATCCAAACTTCAGTTATGGAACAAATCCTAAATACAAAACCAGCTCTATCAACCAAGGCAACCTGTTTCTCAACAAAATCAACCACAAAATCATCCTTAGAATCAATTATCGAAAGGTTGACACTATCCTAAGAGAAATTTCAACAAAGAACTGAATCAAACCTATAAGAAATTGACAAACAGATGAGTTGATTGACTCAAGTGATGAGTCGCCTAGAATCTAGAAGGAAGTTGCCATGTCGAATTGAACCTAATCTAAGTCAAAACATCACACTTAAACATTACCTTCAATTTTGCAGGAACGACAAATAGAACTTAAACAAATGCTGGATCATCTTAAATATGTGTTTATAGGACACGAATCCACCTTACCATTCATTATTTCAAAAAAAATCTAGGGATAAAGAGGAGGACGTAGTGATAGTTTTGCTGAAGGAAGTAATCAGATGGACCATAGTCCATATCAAAGGGCTTAATCCATCGACGTGTATGCATAAGATTAAGGTTGAGAAAAAAGCTAAACCATCCCACCAAGGAAAAAGATGTCTAAATCATCCAATGATAGAAATGGTACAAAAAGAAATACAAAAGGTAATTGTTTTTGACATTATCTACCCTATACACGATAGTAATTGGATAAGTCCGATCCATGTGATTTTTAAGAAAATTGAAGTTATGGTCATTGAAAATTCTAGAGATTAACTATTCTATACACGAGTTCAAAATGGATGGCGAGTTTATATCAATTATAGGAATTTGAACTCACTTATTCGTAAAGATCATCTCTGCTTCCCTATATTGATCAAATGATAGAACGGTTAGCTTGTAAAACTCACTATTTTTGTCTTAAAGGATTTTCAAGTTTCTTTCAGATTCCAGTAGCGCTAGATGACCATGAAAAACAACATTTAAATGTCCTTTTGGCACCTTTGCCTATAGAAGAATGTCATTTGACTTTTTTAACTCCCCCGTTATATTCTAAAGATGTATGCTTAGTATATTTTCTGACAATGTAGAAAAAGGAATCGAAGTCTTCATGGACGATTTTATTGTATATGGTAATTTCTTTGGTGAGTGTATCCTAAACCTCAAAAATATTTTGAAAACGATGCATTCAATATAACCTTGTGTTGAATTATGAAAAAGTTACTTTATGGTTGATAAAAGTTTGACTCTTGGTCAAATTGTTTCCTCTGATGGGATTATGGTCGACAAGGCAAAAACTAATATTATTCGCCTACTCCCATACCCTACTATTGTGAGGGAAGTTTGTTCTTTTCTTGTTCATACAAGATTTTATAGCAAATTTATTAAGAATTTTTCCAATATAGCTCAACCTGTTTCTAGCCTATTACAAAAAGATAATATTTTCGCCTTTAATAAAAATACAAAGAAGCTTTTGACACCCTTATGGAAAGTCTCATTTCGGCACCTATAGTAAAATCGCGAAATTGGGATTATCCCTTTGAATTAATGTGCAATGCGTGCGATTCAAGCGTAAGAGTCATGCTTGGTCAAAAAATTAGTAAAGAGCCTCATGTGATAGCTTATGCGTCAAGGATGCTAGATGTCACTCAATGAAATTATTAATCTACTAAAAAGAGCTTTTTGTTATAATTTTTACTTAGATAGATTGTATTCTTCTTAGTACTAATATTATTTTTTATTCTGATAATGTAACTTTAAAATACTTACTTTGTAGAAGAAGTGAAATCATGTTTAATCCGATGGATTTTACTCTTATAAAAGTTTAATCTTCAGATTAAGGATAAGAAGAGATGTGAAAACTTAGTCATGGATCATTTAAGTCGATTACTCATCTCTCAAATTGATGAACCAATTAAGGAAAAGTTCCCCAAGGAACACTTATATACGGTAAAATCGACATTTCCATGGTATGTCGATATGGTTAACTAATTAGAAATGAGGGTGTTTTCATCTGACTTATCACATTCTAAGGTAAGTTGACTAAAACGTGAATATCGTCTATATATTTGGGATGATCCATATCTTTAGAAACATTCTTCAGATCAAGTAATTCAACGATGTGTTGTCGAAAGGGAGGTAAATTTTATCCTTAGCATTTGTTATTCTTATTTTTGCGGTGGTCATTTTGGACCAAAGCGAACTAAGCACAAAATTCTTGAGTGTGAATTTTATTAGCCAAACATATTTCTTGATGCATATTTATTTTGTAAATCATGCGATATATGTCAGCATGCCGGTAATTTAAGTCATCAAAATGTGATGCCTCTTAATCCGATTCACGTTTGTGAAATATTTGATATATGGGCGCATTTGTTACATCTTTCTATAATTTTTATATATTTTTAACTGTTAATTATGTATCGAAGCGGGTAGAAGCTAAGGCTACTCATAGTAATGATGCTAGAACTACTACTGAATTTCTAAAAACTTTTATTTTCTCTAGGTTTGGCACTCCAAGAACGATAATTAGCGACCAGAGAACCATTTTGTAAATAGTATCATTGAAGCACTCATGAACAAGTATGGTATAGATCAACAGATTGTCATACTTTGTCACCAACAAATAAATGGACAAGTTGAAGTGTCAAATCAAGAAATCAAGTCAATCCTCGATAAGATTTTGAAGCCAAATCGAAAAGATTGGAGTTTGAAACTAAATGAAGCCTTATGGGGCATATTGTACCGCTTACAAAGGTCCTAATGACATATCCCCATATCACCTAGTCTTTGGTAAACCCTATAATTTGCCAGTTGATCTAGAACATAAAACTTATTGGACGATAAAAGCATGTAATATGGAGATGTATGCAATTGAAGAGGCACGGAAGCTTCACATTAAGAACTTGAGGAAATTTATCGCAATACATACGATAGTGCCAGAATATATCAGGATAAAACTAAAAATTTTCACAATAGTCGTATTTAATTTAAATCTTTTATCATTGGGCATTGGGAAAAAAGTTTTTTTTTAATTCTAAATTAAAAATCTTTATAGACAAAATTTTCATGATAGTCGTATTTATTTTTTATTTTCTTTGAGTTATGCCAAGTATGAATCAGTTTTACTTATCTAATTTCTCAATTAGCTGAAGGCTTATAATGATGAATCATTTCCAATTGTTAGAATTGAAAAGCACTTAAAAACTTTATATTTCTCAATTTTCTTCAAACTTGGATTGACAATCGATCTTTCCTTTATTTATTTTTTTACTTTGAACTAAAAAAGAGCTTGTTGTTTTGAATGTTGTTTCGATTTAATGTTGGGAGGAAAGATCAACTTGTAACATATGTGACTTCTTGTGAATACACCTAGCGACGATCCGCTAAGATAAATTGAGATCATGTTCGATTCTCATTGAGACAACATAAGCCAAGTTGGACTTTTGCGAAACTTAAACTATTTTTTAGCAACGATAGTCGTGGTTAGTCTAATTAAAGACTAAATCTTAAAGATTGACTTTGGATTATTAGTTTAGCATAGAGAAAAGTATGTTACAAAGGTTGGGCCTTGTAAACTGTAATTGACATGTATCCGAAGTAAAATCTTTTTCTATGATCATTTTGGAATTGATTCAAAACGAAGACCGAAGTTATTTTATTTAATTTTTTTTCTTATTAAAAATTACTTTAGTTGTTTTCTTTAAATTATTTTCAAATCCAGTTCATAATTTTATAATTACTTTATACTCGCAAACCCTCGTTATCTTTACTTTTTATTCGTTAAAATCAAAATCAAAATCAATCAATATCAGAAGCTCCTTAGTCCCATGGATCGATCCTTCCTCTCTATTACTACTTTATTTATTTTTTATTTGAGATTAAGGCTAATTTATTTGATAATTATGGCAGATTAGTTTCGTTTTCAGAGACTTCAGAAAAGTTACTGATTAAATTTTTTTTTTGATTTATAAATAGGAAGAATCTACGAGAACTGACAAACTTTGAACTAGATATCGTGGCAGTAGCCCGAAGACAACACTCACAAACACTTTGGTAAAGAAGACAACGCCAACAACAAGAACGACTATAACAACAATTTGATTTAAAAAAATTGACTCCGAAACACAATTTATACAAGGCTTTGAAGAGCAGATTCTAATGGAAAAATTCGATCAAACTATTAGAGAACTTACTGCGGCACCTGAGTTACAACAACCGTTTGTACATCATGTTCCCTAATGGAGAAACATTGTTCGCACTCAAGACGGGTCTAATCTATCTTCTTCCAACCTTTTATGGTTTGCCCAATGAGAACCCACACAAGCATCTTAAAGAATTTCATATGATTTGTTTGAGCACAAAACTACAGGAAGTATCCGATGACCAAATTAAACTTCACATTTTCCTTTTTTTTCTTAGTCAATTTAACTAAGGATTGATTATTTGATTTACCATCTAATTCGGTTAATACATGAACTGTTATGAATTGATTTTTTTATAGTTTTCTCCATGCAGCTAAGGTGAGCGATTTAAGGTGAAAAATCTTAGGAATCTGACAAAAAGATGGTGAATCACTATACGAATTCAAAAAACTATGGACAAGTTGTCCATAATATTGATTTTTAGAATAAACACTTCTCCAATATTTCTATGAAGGCTTAATCCCTATAGAGATGTAGACAATTTACGCGGCAAGTGAAAAAACACTTGTAAACATGAATTTGATTGTTGCTAGAAATTTAATTTCTCTATGGTTGCTAACTCACAATAGTTACCCCCTTCCAATAGAAACTTTGGAAAAGTTCAAGAGGTAAGTAATATTTCTTTAGAAAACAAGATTGATAAGTTAGTTGATACAGTTCAATCTCTTATTACATGCAAAATTATTACAGCTAGACTATGCGAGATATGCATAATAATGGGCCACCGTACGAATTGTTGTCCAATGTTAGAAGAAGATGTTTCTGCACAAATAAATGCAATGGAAAAATTTTCGGTACCTCTCCAAAGTTCATACAACCCTCATGTCAACACTTATAATCCAGGGTGGAAGGACCATCTAAATATCAATTATAGCTTATCAACTACCTACACTACAACAATATCAATCGCTAAAATCATCATTGGAGTCAATTGTCGAACGTTCGACATTATCCCAAGAAAAACTCCAAAAAAGAATTAAAGTGCCCTTTCAAGAAATCGGCAAATAAATGAGTCAACTGATATTAGTGGTAAGTTGATTAGAATCCAACTAGAAATTTTCATCTCAAAATAAGACTAACCTGAGTCAAAATGTTATTGCTATAACCCTTCGAATTGGCACAGTCGTTGAAACTGAGGTTCTACAAAAAAAAATAAAAAGAACCAAAATCCGAAACAAATCGTCCCACACCATCTCCCTATGTTGTACCACCTTTGTTCCCTTTAATGTTGGTTAAACACAATAAACAAGCCGATAAAAAGGAGATACTTAATGTATTTTAAAAGGTAGAGATCAACATACCCCTTCTAGAGGTAATTATTCGGGAAGTGCCAAAATATATTAGATTCCTAAAAAAATTATTGCACAACCAAGAAGAAACTTACTGGTAATGAAAAGGTAAACTTAGGTGAAAATGTATCAACTGTTTTCAACGTAGGCTTCCACCTAAGCTAAAGGATCAAAGTATGTTTGTTATACCTTATAAAATTGGTAAGGTAAGGATTAAACGTGCTATGTGTAATTTAGCTAGTTCTATAAATGTTATGTCATTCTATTTATAATTCACTTAGTGCAGAGCCTTTAAAGGAAACAAGAATGACGATCCAGCTAACTGATAGATCTTTCATTTGTCCCGAAGGACTCTTTGAGAATGTACTGGTTAAGGTAAATAATTTAATTTTTTCAGTAGATTTCTATGAAATCGACATGGAAAATAACTGAACCAATTCTTTTTCTAAAGTTCTTCTTGGTCGCCCCTTTCTAAGCAAAACATGCCAAAATTGGTGTTAGGAGCGATATTCTTACCATAGAATTTGACGATGATATTGTTAAATTTGATGTTTACAAGGCAATGGAGTATCAGGATACTATTGCAAATATAAGTTTCACTGATATTATTGAGCCTTCAATTGATAATTTTGTAAAAACTAACTTATCTGATGATTTGTGGAGAGAATTGGAGGATCACAAAAAATAAATTACGGAATTAAAAAATATTTTTCCGTTTATTCAAATTTGCGCTAACTCAATCTAAAATTAAAATTTAATCTTCTACTTTGTAGAAATCAAAATTGGAGTTAAAATTATCGCTAGATAAATTAACTAAAAAAGATACTTCAAAAAAGATAAAGAAACTACATAATCGTTAAATTTCTCATAGGGAAGTTCTTAGTTAAAAAAAAGTGCATGAATTAGAGAAAATATTTGTCGCAGTACATGTAGTCTAAATCAGGTCGTTAAGCTAAACGACATTAAACAAATCACTTTAATGGTAGTGTAGCAATCTAAAAAATCTCTTAAATTCGCTAAAATTTCTTTTTAGTGTTTGAAAAACATTTTTTGATCGTTTTTGAAAATAATGTCTTCCGATTAGGGGTTTTCGGTTTAAAAATGATTTTTTGAAAATTGGAGTCGCCACTAGCCGTTTAGGTAGACCATACACCGTAAAACCAGAGATTCGATAAAGTAGGGTTCGGGAGTCGGTTACGAATGAGAAAGAATTAGCTCCCCTCACTACAGCAAAACTAACTTTTTGTGGCACTTTTAGTGGCGTTTTTTAATCAAACGCCACTAATTTTATACTTTTAGTGGCGTTTTCTTGAAAACACCGATATATATGTCTTTAGTGGCGTTTTTGGATAAACGCCACTGAAATCATGTTTTTAGCGGCATTTTTAAAACCGAACGCCAGTATAAACTATGTTTTTAGCGGCATTTTTAAAACCGAACGCCAGTATAAAAACATAGTTTCTACTAAAGCGCCAGTATAAACTATGTTTTTATACTGGCGTTCGGTTTTAAAAATGCCGCTAAAAACATAGTTTATACTGGCGTTCGGTTTTAAAATGCCGCAAATACACCCAAAAAAAATAATGAATGCCAATCATAGGGTTTGAACCTATAACCCTTGTTTTAATGTACAAGAGTTTTAACCAACTGAGCCAAGCTCATCTTTTGTTTAATTTTGCTTTGAATTTTATTTATTTAAATATAGTAAAATAATATATGTTTCTGTGTTAAATGCAAATAAATAAAAGGCTCAAAATCTCCTCAAAGGAGGTCGATTCATTAATGTTTCTTTTTCCAGATTATTATCAATTTCTAGGGTTCCAACTTTCCCCTCTTGTCTAGCCTTCGATCTCAACCACCGTTTGGCAGTGGTCGCCACCGCCACCTTTGACATGAGCGTCGTCCCCTTACAAATCTATCGGTGATTGTTAATTGCGAAGAAACTTCAATCGTCGAGGAAAGCTCGAAAGTTTTGTTGATAATTTATCCTTGTTCTCATTGTTTCTCAAAGACCGAAAGATGTTCCTGGGATATTCTCGAAGAGAAAGCATTGTTTCTTTGGCCAAGGTGAGGGCTCTCTGGACTTATGCCATTTAGAAGATGTTAGGAAGTGCTACTACCCTAAAATTTATACTGATTTGATGCAAAATATCATATCAATGGCTTCAATTAGCGACATTTGTAAATAAAAACGCCACTAAAAACATGTTCTTTAGCGGCGTTTGTAAATAAAAACGCCACTAAAGAATATGTCTTTAACGGCGTTTGCAAAGGAAAACGCCACTAAAGATCTCAAACTTTAGCGGCGTTTTACTCATAGAAACGCCGCAAACTATTGTGGCGCTGTTTTCAACGGCGCTTTTTGTGGCACTTTTCTAAGCGCCGGGAAGGTTTTTAGCGGCACTAAAAAACGCCGCTATAAGATTAAAAAAACGCCGCAAAAAACCTGTTTTCCTGTAGTGCCTACACCAAAAAATTGATACTTTATTTAATTATCGCTTTATTAATATTAAATTTTCCAAGCTAAAGTTGTGATCGAATTAATTTTTAATTGAACGTGCGAATTTATTTTAAAGCACCTAAACCCGAAGGTAAGCGTCCAAACCACCATCACCGTATTAAAGTTGACCTCGCTTGCGACCGAATTTTGAGACCCACATTAACTCGAGCATATTTATGTATTTAGTTAAAAACAATATGGACTATTTTTGATTTTATTCAATTGAATGTATTCACAATTCCCGGTATCTATGGTATCGTGGGATGTCAAATTCAGATTCGGGAGTAATGGAGTAGAGTATTATGAACTGCTGACGTAACACCGATTTGAGGTAATATATTACTACTTCTTGTATGTTTTATGAAATAATTCGGTATTCAGTTAATGCATTCATGATTGCGAACGCACGTTCTATTAGCTTTGCTTTCAAATCTAGTATGAATTATAAAAAAGATAATCTAGCATGATCGAATATTCAAATAAAAAATTTGGCAAACATGATAATTTTTAAGTTCAGTAAATAATTTATAATTAGTAAATCTTCAGTTATGATTATTTATACTAATAAAACTAGTGTCTGAAATAATTGGATATGAAATGACAGAACTACATTTATGATGTAAGAATGAAATTTATACCCCCTAATTAATGAAATGATATAAATCTATATTTTATTTGATAAATCAATTTTGTTTTCTGAGATGAAGTAACTATTTTAAAAGATTTTGGTATCATGAATTTAATATATGAGATAAGAAATGATTTGAATTTATTTCGAATTTTGGATAACGCATCAATGAAATTATTAGAAGTGTCATGAGATTGAGAATCCAATTTAATGTCCGAATTTGAATGATATACTCTCAAGCACCAAATTTACTAAATTATCTAAAATGTGGGTATACCTCAAGATCTCAAAATATCAAAATATAATCGAACATCAAAACTTCTAAAACGACCATCATATTCTTGAACTCCGGAATGATTAACTTACCCTCGTGATATGGCATAAGTGAAAATCATTAAAAAAAAATCTAAATTCAGATAAAACCTTATAACTGTGTATTCCCCAAGGGTTGAGAATCCTAACTCAGATATGTTGGTTACCTTTGATACTACAATATTTGTTAAATATGTCGCAATGACATGTTTGGCTATGCAGTGAAAGACCATTAATAAATATGAGAGTGATTTGTTTGACTTTATGAAGCTAGCAGTACTAAAGAGTGAGCATGTCTGAATAATGAAAACCGCAAAGATAATGGGATATGGTTAAAGTGAATGGTTTTGAAAGTTTGATTAACAAATTTAAATCACCAATTTTTACGAGATTCAATTTTATCCTTTTTAGGCCAAATTACTAATTTACCTTCGATAGTTTTAATAACCCAAAATACCCTTATGAACAAATTATTTGATACTCTATGGGTTCTTTTAAAATCTTAAATAATTCAACATATTTAAAATTTCGTTCGATTTCGATATAGATATAGTTGAAAATTTGGAATTTATCCTAATATATTTGATTTCTTGCATAATTGGAATATAATGAAAAATTTTAATGTTCCTAACGAATAAATTATTGAATACGTGAATGAAGTTGATAATTACCATACTTTTTCGAATAAGGTTTTTAATTCTAAGATCAATTAAAAATTGACTAAATCTTAGTGTCTTCTATAAATAATTATAAAGGAATCCCCAAGTGTCAATCAAATCATTAGAATCTTTCCTACACATATATATTCTTCCTATTCAGAATTAAGTTTCTCTCTCTGATTTGAATCATGAATCTTGTATGTCTAAAAATATACCTCTGTGTTTGGTTTAAAAACATAATCTTTGATTTTTAATATAATGAATATATATATGACTATCATATATTTTATATATTTTTTTATTAATTATCTAATTTGGTCTACTTTTGGATTATGATCCGAAGCCTCTATTGATTTAGCGTTGATAATTCCTTTTGGACCCAAGGTCGCTCCTTGGGTTAGGTTTTAATGCTTCAGCTCAGGTAATTCCATATGGACCTTAGGTAATTTCTTAAGGGTACATGTACCCTAAGGACCTAGAATAAGACCTTATGGATACGGATTTGAGGAGTTATACGTTGAAGTACGAATAAAGGGTAGATATGATTATACTAATTTCTCATTATCCATCTCGCTCCTATCAAAATTTTGCAATTGTCTGAATAGTTTGTCTATCATTCTTCAATTTGTATATGTATGAAAATACTATGTTTCTTGACTCAAATTCTTGTAATCTTTCTTCTCTAATCATCTGAGTAAGCATATGATTTGGTATTCAATTAATTAAATTGGTAACAATTTTATTATCTTCAAGTAAAAAACATCTCATATCCGAAATATATTAATAGTGACTTATTACATAAACTTTGATTAACCGTATGCCTACCAATAACATATAATATCATATTTTAGTTTTGTTTTGATGAGCTTTTTCAAGCTCAAGATGTTTATACTATCGTGGTTAAAGAAATTTTTGATCATATTTTAGCGATCGACTTCATTATGGGAGTTTCCTCAATATTTCTTGCGGAGTATAATATCTGTGTAATAGTGAACATGTGTATCGTGTCATATCTTATATTTGAGTTTGTAGTATATTTTTTAAATTTATGTTTTATGTATAAATGATACTTCGATGGTTTTTAAGTAAATTTTATTTTTATAGTTATAAAAGTATTTTATCTTGATTTTTATAGCGAGTCTTTTTTGTGACCCAAATGTAACATCCTAAATTTAAGTGTATCACTTAAACATGTCTAAAAATTTACACTCAAAGCTCTAGATTTAAAAAAAAGAAAAAAATATAAATATAAGAAAAGAAAAAAAAAGGAAAAAAAATAATTTAAGTGTATCGCTTAGGCAAGTTTAAAGGGTTACGCTTAGAGCTTCATATATTTTACCAAAAAAGAGAAAAAAAAATATAAGAAAAGACAAAAAAGAAATAATAAAGAATAATGATGAAAGAATAAAGATAAGTAGAGAAGAAAAGAAAAAAAGAGAAAATAGAGTCTTATTTTTATAGTGAGACAAAAATAAGTGTTCATAATTTTTGTTTTATTTTCATTCCTCAATAATAAGTAAGAAAGATAACTATAATCACTTCTTATTTTTTTATATTATTATTATTGTTATAATAATAATAATAATAAATAAATGAAAAATTAAAAATAATTTAAAATTTTAATAAAAAAGTTGGACGCAGGGCGTCCATGTCACTCCACCTCTTGCTATGCTAATAAAAGGAGAGATTATTAGGTAAACCTTATTCACCACGTCATATATGATTCAAGCAATTAGAATTATTCATCTTTAAATAACTATCTAATAACTACTCACCCACTAATTACATATAAAAAATATAATAATTCACTTTAAAAAATTAAAATAAATAAATTTGATTAGCTGAAATCATAGATAACGTAATGAAAAAAATTCATCTAATAATTTTTGAAAGGCATGGGAGGACAACCAATTTTGAGGGCAGCAATTGAGTGAGCATTTTTGGTGGGGGCTGTTCCCCCTTGATGTCAAAGATTTTTTAGTTGTATTCTCATCGGGAATTTTTATTTTTGAAATGGTTTGATTAATCATCCAATCGGAAGTTCTTTTAAGGTTTGATCAGGTTGATTTTTAGACCATGGCTAAATGATGTAAAAATCTTATTAGGGATCAATCGAAGTTTTTCATTCCAGATTCTATTAGGGTAAACTTTGATTCTTGTCTTTATATTTATTCTAATTTAATGTTAGTTTGGATATAATGTAATATGTAATTTTGTTGATTCTGTTTTTTAATTATTGGGATGTTTTTATAATAAATATATTTTGTATGTCATGTTTATATGTGTATTTTAAGTTATATGAATTATTTTAATTAGTGGTATTTTTAATATTTATTCTCGAATAATGAAGTCTTTAAAGTTTTTTTTGCAATTATAACCAAAATTTAATTTAATCAGCATTTAAATTTAAAATTTTTGATATTAATAAAGCGATAATTAATTTGGTACTAATTTGTGGTGGTGTGAGATGCTAACTTTTCTTATCCGTAATAAACTATCAAACTCAAAATTTTGAATTTAATTTTATTTGAGTGATGTTCGATCTATCAAAGTGACCAAAAATGAATCTAAATTTTATAAAATAATTTTTTTAAAAAAGTTATTTTTTTAAAATAAAAGCAGATATGCTTTAAACTTTAATTGAATTTTATTTTTTATAGCGAAAAAATATTCTCTACAACTCTCTTATTATATGTTCTTTTCTTTATTTTTTCAACAGCTTTTGACCCCAGCTGCAGCCAGGCAAGTTTCCTTGGCGCTCTTTATTCATTCATTTTATTATTAATTCATCTGCATTTTTTTTTAATTTCTGCAAAATTCTGGGGTTTACTATCCTTGTTCCATCTTTCATTTGGGGGTTTACTTGACTACTGAAGATCATATTGAAAAAGAAAATGTTTTAGCTTTATATTTTAGATCTTGTGATTCTTAGGGATCTTGCTTCATGTATGGGTCTTTCGTTCTTCACTCTTATCTATTAGTATTTCTTTTTTGGGGGGATTTTTGCATTGGTAATTTCCTGGTATGTTGAAAAAGAAAATGTTTTGCATTGGTTTATATGAGAACTACTGCTTTTTTTTTTTCCAAATGACTGTTTCTTTATGATACTTTTTTTTTGCCAAATGACTGTTTCTTTATGATACCCTCTTTTTTTTGCCAAATGACTGTTTCTTTATGATACCCTTTTTTTTACCACAAATCTTCAGTTTAAGCTCAAATTTATTGGAATTATACTGTTTTTTTTTTTAGTTTATTTCCAGTTGTTTTCATTGTCAAAACCTCCCTATCATTTCATGTTTTCAGTTGTTTGGTTGACAAAACTTTGTTTTTGGCTAAATCTCTTCTTCTAATTTGAACCTTACACTGGTCAGGTGTGTTTCCAAACATATTGCAGGGCCAGTTTCCGAGGGCTGACTTTTCTGGATTTCCGACCGGGGGGAGGGATTTTGTTTAATTAGTTACTTTTTCGTCACCGCTGATAGATATCTTGAAAAAAAAGTGACACCCTCGTCCCGGGTTATGAAACGGAGGCATCGACCGGACTTATAACTTGTAATTAGACCGGAAGTTGTATTCATTTCGTTGACATTTTAATTATTTGCAATACATTACGAATCAATCTTGTGTAACACTTATAAATTTTAGGGCCAATTTAAAACTTTTCTAATCTTATACTTATAGCGATTTCCAAATTGAATTCAGTTCATTTATCAATTCTAATCACCACCGTGTTTGATCTAAAACTTTAATCAAATTTTATTTGTTTGACCATCATTAATATGTTCTTATTAATCAACCAATTTTAATCTCAAACTTGAACCAAAAGGCTTGGAGGTATCGATACCCCTTATAGAGATGTATCGGAATAGTGGTATCGAACCATCATTCGATTCTGGTCAACTATGTTGACCCCTTGACTCGTTGACCAAAAGCTAGAGTGGCCTGGTTCGATACTGGTATCGATGCAATTTCATTACTGGAAGCTCCAGTATCGAACCAGGTATCGATACTTGTCTACCTAGTTGACTCGTTGAATAAGGTTGAGTAGCCTGGTTCGATACTGGTATCGATGCAATTTCGTTACTGGAAGTTCCAATATCGAACCAGGTATCGATGTTGGTCTAATTCAATGACTCAATGGCTTAAGGCTATAGTGGCCCGGCTCGATACTGGTATCGAACCAGGAAGCCCTTAATGAAGCTTGGCATCGAACCAAGCATCGATGCAATTTCATTACTATCAATGGTGGTATCGATACCCATGCAAGTGGTACTGATACCCATGCCCCAATTGGCAGGTTCCAAGCTTTTTAAGCACTTAAACACAAATCAAAGGACTATCTATATGGTCCTAAATCGTTCCTAATCCTTAAGGGAAAAATTTTAACATGTTTAGGTAACAAGTAACAACCTAACCATCCTATCTAATTGTCCAATTCAAAACTCATTCCAATATTTAAACCATTCTAATTTACCATCCCATGACCACTAGTTTAACCATATCTTAGCCTATTGGTGTACATGTTAGACTACATAGCTCATCACTTGCATGACCATACACAATACATTAGCTAAGGTTTCATGGGCAATCTCAACCATACCGAGTGTTAGCCTAACCATGGCTTGCCTTAAGGCTTAAAAACCAAAAGCTCAATGGCATTACATATATATACAAAACATTAACAAATCTTAGATGCATAAATGAGTCTAAGCATGCTTACTATGCCACCATAAGCTAGATGTTTACAAAAGTTGCGAAATACCATAATTTGCTTGCTTTGTGCCCTTGCTTGTTATCCGTCTCGATCTAGCTCCTTGGCTCAATTACCTGATGTTTTGGGAAGGAGGAAACAAACGAGTGGTAAGTACGTGTTAGGTACTTAGTGAGGCATCCCTAAGTCTAACCATATTAAACATAAAACATATAGCAATTATCAAGCTTAATTCAAACGTTATATCAAGTTCATGGTAATAAAGATGGCATGCTTCAATTAAGAAATTAAATTAATTCATGGCATTAACTCAATCAACATACAAGGTTATCATGCTCCTCATGTCAATCAAAAGTCTAGTATACTAATCAATTTCATATTCTATATGCCAAACATTAACTAACATGTATTCGATGCATGTTGCTCATTAATTAATTTTCATTTCTCAAACTTTCATTACACCATTCATGTCATGGACTACGTATAGTCGTATGTTCATTCCCAATATCAATAATCATGTTACATTCAAGTGCTACTCATAGCATCAATTATATTTCAATATTCCATATCAATACATGATCAAGAATCCATGCTTCTCAAGTCAATACATGTACATATAGTTCACATTTAAACCTTTAGTCTTTCAATTAAGTTCGTGTGATGCCTTGGTATAGTTAGACAATGTAAGCGAGTCAAGAAGAGTGTCACGAAGTCACTAACAAGAGTACCACAAAGGCACTAACAAGAGATACCCATGGTATCTAACAATTGGTGACTAACCACCAAATCACGGTACCCACAGTACCAAACAAGAGTACCGAAGTACTAAACAAGAGTGTCGTAGCACTAAACAATGAGTTCAGACTCTAGGCATGTCGTACTACCTATGACCAACTATCGACCAAGGCTCAATAACATTTCATTACCCGTTTTGATCATTCAATTCATATTTACCAAATTCATGTCATTAAGTGTAAGTGTCTAAGGCATGTTTATCAAGCAATACATTTATAACATATCACAAGTAACATGCATATCATGTTATCAAACAATTAATCATATCAGATTGAACCTGAAGTTCAAACAAATATCCTTGCTTTCGATATACTCGAAAGTGAGCATTAATCGAATTTGGGGCTACAAGGAAAATTTTCATAATCAGACACGAAAATTCAAAGGAAGTTTTAATATTTCAAGGTTATTAAATAGCTTACCCAATATGGGTTTACGACTAAGGGCATCGGCCACCACGTTGGCTTTTCCGAGATGGTAATCAATGACCAAGTCATAGTCTTTTAGCAATTCCATCCATCTTCTTTGTCTCAAATTCAAGTCCTTTTGAGTCAGGAGGTATTTAAGACTTTTGTGATCGATGTTTAGGTAACACTTCTCACCATATAGGTAGTGCCTCCATATCTTGAGGGCAAATACAATAGCAGCTAACTCGAGATCATGAGTCGGGTAGTTCAGTTCATGAGGCTTCAATTGCCTTGATGCATAAGTGACCACATTGTTTCCTTGCATCAAAACACAACCTATCCCCAAATGTGAAGCATCACTATACACAGTGAATTCCTTGTCGGATTCCGGTTGAACAAGAACAGAAGCATGGGTCAAAGCTTGCTTAAGCTGATTGAAGCTTCTTTGTTGGTCCTCTGACCACTCAAACAATTGATCTTTTCGGAGAAGCTTGGTCAAAGGCAAAGCAATAGTGGAGAATCCCTTAACAAACCTCCTGTAATACCCGGCTAAACCAAGGAAACTTCTAACCTCACTAACATTTTTCGGGGGTCTCCAATCCAAAATGGTTTGCACTTTCTTAGCATCAACCTTGATTCCTTCTGCCGAGATGACATGGCCAAGGAATGACACTTCCGATAACCAGAACTCACACTTGGAGAACTTGACAAATAATTGACGTTCCCGAAGAGTCTATAAAACAATTCGAAGGTATTCTGCGTGTTCCTCCTTATTCCGAGAATACACCAGAATGTCATCAATAAAAACGACCACAAACTTATCAAGATGAGACCGGAAGATTCGATTCATGAGATCTATAAATGCAGCCAGGGCATTTGTTAACCCGAATGGCATCACTAAGAATTCAAAATGGCCATAACGAGTTCTGAAAGCCGTCTTAGGAACATCCTCTTCTTTTACCCTGAACTGATAGTACCCCGATCGAAGATCAATCCGGGAGAACACGCTAGCATTCTTAAGTTGATCAAACAAATCTTCAATTCTAGGCAAAGGGTACTTGTTCTTAATGGTCACCCGATTCAATTGCCGGTAGTCAATACAAAGCCTCATGGTGCCATCTTTCTTCTTTACAAACAAAACCGGAGCACCCCATGGAGAAGAACTGAGACGAATGAATCCCTTATCTTTTAGCTCTTGGAGTTGCTTCTTAAGCTTTTTCAACTCAATAGCTGTCATTCTATAAGGTGTAATTGACACCTGACTAGTCCTAGGCTGGACTTTTATCCCGAACTCAACTTCTCTAGTCGGAGGAAGACCAAGAAGTTCATCCGGAAAAACATTAACAAATTCAGATACCACCGGGATTTTCGGTAAACCGAAATCATATTCATCTTGCAAAGCCATAACATGCATATCATGTTATCAAACAATTAATCATATCACCAATAACATACTCCATGCATGATTCGCGTACCTGACATCCATAGCCGCGTGCCATACTTACCTCGGCATTTTCGAGTTATGCATATGTATTAATCTAGTGCTAACAATCTAGCAAGTAAACATGTTATCACACATATTCTTTAGCATTTAATCCTCCTCCCCTTTTTACCAATTATACAATTAGTCCATTTACATGACATATGAAATCAAATTAACAAAAGATGGTTAGGACCCTAGGTCCTAACCCTAAGGTTTGCCACACACACAATTGATTCCAATCTCTCAAGGGTTGTAGATGGTGATCCCCTTGCCTCTCTTTCTTGCTAATTCGAGTCTTTCTTCTTCGTTGTCTTCTTCTCTCGGATTCTCTAGTAAGCCATATTCATATAATAATTCATTAGGACACATTCAACCATTTAATCCAAGTGATCTTAAGACTTAACAAATATAAACAAGTGCATTTGTTTATTAGGGACAGTTTTGCTACCCTATAAAGAATTGATGATATCTCCTAGCTCCCATGTCCGAATCGGGCTTATTTTATATCATTAGAAAGCTAGGAAGACCCTATACAAGGACCAATTAACCTTAAATTTTAATTATTTACCGATCAGTACTAGATTTCGTTCGAATCGGACCTATCCAGATTCGAAACTGTTCGGACAGCCCTTACGGAAAAGCTTATATCTTTTCCTACCGAACTCCGATTGAGGTTCCGTAAATTTTCCATTAAACTAGGTATATGGGAGTATCATACTTTAAAATTTCAGCTCCTAACTCCTTAAATCTCGACCTAGGGAATTTTTCAAAGATGGCTACTCGGAATAGCATTTCTAGGCATTTTCGGCTAAGTTCCATTCTATATGTTTGATCCCTAAATCCTCAATTTATTTTCATAAATTTCAAGCACCTTCAAACATGAAATAAACATCATTTGAATCACTTTTTCATCAAAATATCAAATCAATTAACACTTATAACATTTCCAAAAATCTAATTTTCCAAGCTACTTAACTCATTGCTCATGCTTCTAGAACTAAACCCAAAAAATTTAAATCCCTAAATCAAGTTTCTATTAACCAAATTTTAACTTGGAAAATATCACAAGAACATTCGAAATCCATGAATTTAGCTTCCAATGTTTCGATTATGGAAAGAATAACTTACCGATGTACTTAGGTTTGATTTCTTAACCCAAATCCTAAGCATGCAAGAGCTTTTAAGCTATCCTTTAATGGCTTCCTTCCATTCTTTCACAAGACTCTCTCCCCCCTTTTCTTTTTGCTTTTCACGTGAATGAGGAGAAGAAGAGAGGAGTGGGCTGAATTTTCCTTGCTTATTAATGTGTAGGGAAATGACCATTTGGCCCTTTTTAATTATACTAGACTCAATTTGTTGCATGGGGTAGTTTAGAGAAATTGGGTCTTTGCCATGCAACCCTCACATTCTCATCTAATTTAATTTATTCCCTCTCTCAATTCAATTAACACATGATTTAATTTTTATCTTATTATTTATTCGAACTATTTTATTAACCCGATTTTAGGGTGTTACAAAAAATGACAGCAATGCATGTCAGATTCAAACGCCTGTTCGTTATTTTGTTCTTTGTTGTGGTATTCCTTGAATTACAGCAGATGATCAAAGTGAAAATTCACAAACTATAAGAGTTTTCTACAAAGTTAGGTCCATGTAAATGGATCGGGTACGGATATAGATATAAGAATAAGAAATGATAATTTTCTAAATTATAGAGTAGGGATACGGTAAGGGTACGAAAATTATAAAATATATATGTAATCATACAAATTTATAATTGTAGCGACCCTCCCGCTAATAAAAATTAATAATAAGTGTAGGAAAAGTTTTGGAAAAGTTTAAAATAAAATTAAAAGGATCGAATAAAAACGTTGTTTTGAAATTTTGAAAAAAATAGTTTTGAAAGAATTGAGAATTTGATTTGAAAAATTAAAAATTAAGGATTTAAAAAAGGAAATTTAGGAATTGAAAGGAATTTTAGAAAATTAAGAATTATGGTTAGGGATTAAAAATTAAGGAATTGAGATTTGGAAAATAATTAAAAATTTAGAAAATGATTTTTTAAAAAAATGGTTTTAAAATGATCTTAAAAATAAATTAAAAACGTTTGGAAAATAAATTTAAAATATTGGAAAAAAGATTTTAAAAATTTGAGTCGCCACCGGTCACTTTGGTAGACCGGACACCATAAAACCAGAGATTCAAATGAAAACGGGTTCAAGAGTCAGTTACGACTAAAAACGGTGTTAGCGTTTAAAATCTCCCGAAAATTGACACCTTTACAAAATTACCGCTTAATTAATTTTAAAATTTCTGATTTAAAGTGGCATTAAATTAAGATTTGTTTAGAAATTCGAATAAATTTTTAACGTCTTTTTATTTGAAGGTAAACACAAATACCACCACCATTATGCCTAGTGTCGGACCCGTTACAACTGAATAAAGAGACATCACATTAGATTGATTAGTTAAATGCGAAACCTAGAAGTCACGTCGTACCTACAAAAATATGACAAAATAAATAAATAAATGAATAAATAAAACATGTCATAGTAACAAAAAGAAATAAAACTATGCACAAAATATAAGGCAAGAAAGAATACAAATAAATAAATACATGCATGAATACGTAAATAGATAAGTAAATAAATATTAAATAAAAAATAAGCTTTAATTCCGTAATTAAGACTAAATTGCAAAAAATAAAATTTTCAAAGCGAAATTAAAACAATCAAGAGTATATTTTACAAATCTAGGGATTGAAATAAAATGAAACAGAAATTAGAGTGTTGATTTGAAATAGAAATAGGATTAAATTAAAACATTTAATAAATTTTATGGCCAATTTAAAAGAAAATAAACAGATTGTGTAGATTAGTGACTAAATTATAAAATGCAAAGAGAGTTCAAGGACTGGGGGAGAAAGGATGAGAACATGAAGGTTTTTATGAGTGTAAATATTCCATTTTTTTTAAACCAGGATATATAACACAAATGAAAATTAAAATTCAATCTCTTTATTCATTTTTCAAACGGAAAACAGAAATCCCCTGATTCTTTGTCCAATTCATTTAGGTTTTCCAGATTAATTAAGAACATTCAGTGTTCTTTTGGGAAAAACCCAGATTACCTAGAAACCACCATAAACTCCATAAAACCACCATGTTGGCCACCAAAACTTTTTTCTTCCTTTTGAAGCCCCCAAATAAAAAAAACGACTTCTTTTCTCTTTTCTAAATCGAAACTCGAATCAAAACCTCTCTCTTTGGATAAGTCAGACACGAAAAAGAAAAACCCTCTTTTAGAATCGATCGATTTCTTCTTTATTTGGTTCACTCTTCGAAGCCCGAAGGCCGTGGGATTGTCACCAATAATCGAAAGATCAGACAATCGGCGAAAGGGAAAACAAACGATTTTGAATGTAAGAACCAAACCCTAACTATTTTTTTCGTTTATAACATGCAAGAAAAAAACAAAGGTTATACCTCGAAAATTTTGGTTTTTATTGATTCAAATTCGGTGAGGGAAACCCCGATTACAATGTTTGTTTTTGATTTTTATAACCTATATTACATGAATATAAAAAAAAAAGAGTAAAAATCCCTAAATGTTCCTATTGGTTCTGCTGGTAAATTTGAATGTTGTGTGTGCTGGAAATTCTCTAAAATCGGTTGAATATGCCTCTGAATTGCTGGAAATTGTTGAATTTATTTTTGAAATTTATTGTATTTTAGCTCGTACAATCTAACATTGCTCTTTTGTTTTTTGGTGCATGTACGACTGTCGGACGATGATCGACGGCGAGGGAAGATGAATGATTTTCTAACATTCGAAGAGTCATGCGTGTACTGCACTTGTGCGTGGAGATCTCGATCGTCGACGCATGGCGCGTGCAAAGATCCAGAAGTCTATCTTGCTTCGATCTCAACCGTTGAATTCATATTAGATCCAACGGCTGGGTATGAGCTGCGCAGAAAAAAAAAGATGGGATTAGTCGGCTAGGATTTGGTTATTAGGTTACCCGGGTTTGGGCTTAGCAAACCTGATATGTGGACTATTGTAATTGAATGAAAAACGGATTTGTTTTTATTATTTCTGTGATTTGTATCTTCTATAGACTATTAAATTAAATAAAAGAACTTACGCTTTTGTTTATTATTCGCTTGGGTCTTTATTTTATGGATGAGTCTATAACGGGTGTCGAACATCGTTAATGTTGAACACCGCTGAACATTATTAAATTAATTTATAAAGAATAAAAATCTAAAGGACTAATCATACAATTATTAATTATATGTTGAGTATATCACTCTTTTATTAATTATATATTGAGTCCTTGAGATTTTAAATTGTTATTAATTAATTTAATGGTGTTCAACAATGTTCAACATTAATGGTGTTCAGCAATGTTCGATGCCCGTTGAAGAATTTTCCTTATTTATTATTTATTTTAATAATAATAATAATAATAAATAAATAAACCAATAATAATAAGATAGTAAAAGAGCAATAATATAATGTATTTACAAGAATTAAATGGTTAAACAATACCACAAGTATAATAATAATTGTTTTTAGCAATTTTCAAAATAAGATAAAGAGAAACATAATAATAATATTTTATTTTTTGATTAGAATATAGCCCATTATTTCAATACTTAATTAAAACAAGTTAAATACTCCGGATAAAATTAATGATTATAATAATATAATAAAGATTAAAATTATAATTATATTAAACGATAATTATAATTGTAATAATTTAAATTTACTTCAAATAATTTTTAAATATTTTCTAACACTTAAATTAAAATATTACTAAAATTAAATAGCTAAATTGAATGAAAATTTAAAAATATTTTTAAGTCATATTTTACGATTTAAACCTTATTTTCTAACCCTATAGTGGGTCATTTGTCGCACGTAATTAAGTTTATATTTTTAGGCTGAGTGTTCAATTTAATTCTTTTTACTTGTGTGTTCCATCTTTCATGTGCATGTACTTGAGCTTTAATTGGGTTTGAATTTCAATTGAATTCTATTTAATTGATTTTGAGTTTAGTTGGAGATTTTATTTTTTATTTTTTATTTTTTAAGTAAATTTATTTTCTATTTTTGAACTTCAATTTAATTTTCATTTTTTAAGAAAATTTATTTTCCAATTGATTTTGAGTTTCAATTTAGATTGATTAAAAGAAGATGAAGATTTTATTCTTTTTTAAGTAAGTTCATTCGGGAACATCCCTAATAAACCTTGAAAATCCCCGATAAAATTTGACTATACCAGATAAAGTTAGAATATCCCGGGACGTCCTTCTATCGTCCCCGTACTGTCCCTGTCCCCGAGACGCGGGAAAACCTTAAGGAGGCGTCCCCTTGCTTCATAGCTTATAACTCAGGCCGAAATACGAAGGTGTATAGCTATGTTCAAGGGGATTTTACGTATCATTAATCAGAAATTTTTTGTAACTTTTAAGTTTAAATGTGTAGTTTTATAACTTATCTTTCATTTAGGACCGATATTGGTACTTATAAGAGATTGTAGACAATGTAAAAAAGCGTTGAAAATGGTTTCAATGTTTGTTTTGTGCATAAATATCAAGGTGAAATGACTTAATAGGCATATTGAAGGTGTTTTTCTCGAATATTAATAGAATTTTTTAATAATTGTTAAGCTTAGAGATTTAATGTTGAAATTGATATTAATATTGGCACAAACAAGACATTGTAAACAATTAAAATCATATCATTGTATCTATGGCAATTCAAAGCAGGTATAAAATTCTTAACTACAACCGCTGTATTCACTCGTGCTTTGTTCAACTCAAAGAGAGTTTCACTCGGACTATAAGAGATATTATTTATAACTGGATAGGTTACTGTTTCGGGGAGAAGGTAAGGGTCCAAACCAAAGGTAAATAACTCTGTTACTCGAGAGTCAAGCAAAGAAAAAGAGGGATACGATGAGATCACCACCGGCTTGTTTCAGAGCGATGGATCACTCCTAAAACATTTATCTTAAAAATATTCATCTATAAGGCAGAAGCGAAGGCAAAACAACCAACCAATATTTGTTATATCAATTGTAATTGATCAATTGTTTGTGCTCAATTGCTATTAAATATGAATAAACTTTTTTTTAGCTAGTAATAACAACAAACCACATATTATGAATTTTTTTTAGAAGTAGATTTTTCTGATATTGTAATTTATTTGTATATGTAGTTGCATTTATACGATGCATACATGCTTTTATCCAGTTACAATATTGGTGAGATGTGTCTTTCGTATTTTTATTGAAGATGAACAAAAAATCACAACATTTAATAAATGAGTAATCTTTTTAAATACCAACAAATTTTTAAGTTTTTGTTCAAGGTTACAAGTAAATTTTTTTTACGCCTTCACTCTGAGGGCTAGATGAAGACCACAACATGTAACCATAGTCGAAGACCCTACCATTGTGGACAATGATAATCAGTGGTTACCAAATTTTTGATTTGATCTATTATCTATTGATCAAATTTTAAAATTTTTGGATCAAATACGAATCACAATATTTTAGGGTTTAGATTATCCGAAAATTCAAAAATTTAATATGAAATTCAATATTTCATAAGTATTAATCTTGATATATTTAACAATTTAATGATTTTTATATGAAAAATTTTAAAAATAATTCTTTTTTTAGATTCAAATCTTGTTATATTTAGCAATTTGTTATTTGTTGTATTCGAAATTTCAAAATTTTATAAATACGATATTAAAATTTGAATAAATAATTAAATCAAATAATATTTTCAGATAATTGAATATTAAACTATTCGATCCTTATATTCGATATTTGATATCTGACTATTCAAATATCTATTTTTTATATCAAATATAGATTATTATATTGTTAATTCGAAAAATTATATATCTAAAAAATCAAATTTTATCTGATTAGATATTCAACAATAAACACCCTTATTGCCCACATCGTCAAAGCAAGTTTAAGGGTCCAATAACTCGATTTCTCTTATGTGCCAATATCAAGTTCAAATAAGCATTGAAGCTTGAAAAATATTGACTATGTAAGGGTTGAATTGCCTGTTGATGACGCCACCAAAATATCCACCAACCAAGTTTATTGGCCCAGGACGTGAAAACATATTTTGGGGTACAATTGATAGCATGTTCAGGGTAAAATTGACGGTTCATGCAGCCTAATTCTTTCAATTTTTTTATTTTATGTATTAATTTGAATATTAATAATTTTGCCATGTAATTCATGAAGAAAAAAAACTTTGGAACCATCTACAACACACTTTTCACACCTTATAATTAGAATTAAAGATAATCTATAATTATAATTATTAAACAACTAAAATTTCAGCATCTCTCGATATTTAATTACACTTTCTTATAATCACAATTAAACACCTTCAATACTACGCTTGTAAGCTTTGGGATTTTAGCATGTTTTTCGGGCACCTAGTGTTCTACAGAGCGCGGGGTCCATTAATTTTGTTTGTAACTAAAATACCAATGTTTATAAATTTTAGGGTAAACTACATAAATGGTCCCCCAACTATACCCCAATTATCTTTTGTATCTTTCGAATATCAAAAGTTATAAATTGGTCTAACGACTTAAAAATTATAACAAATTGGTCCAATGCCGTTAAAAAATTAACGGTTGATGACGTGACAGTCCTAAATTGATATAATTATATAATTAGTCCCCAAGTTCTACACTTATTTTAATTTGATCCTAATTTTAAAAATTAACCCACAAAATTTTAATAACCTATCAATTTAATCCCTCATCCAACCAAAGCTTCCATAAACCGTTCCTACATGTTCTGATCTTCTAAATTGCAGACTCGTAATTTTAATGCGGGTTGCCGCTTTTACAACAATTGAGGTCGCAGCAAATCCCCCTTGGGATAACCTTCGGCGGTTCTGCAATTCAGGCCGTTAACCCAGGATTATCAAACAGGCCGTACATGAATCTGGTTTTGACGCGGGAGACGACAACAACGATGAAGGCGAAGTTGTTTCGGTTATTACCAATACCAACAAAGAATGGTCCAAAACGATACAAAACTTGATCAGTTTCGGTAGCCCTAACAACTCGATTTCCCCGTCACCTACTTCAACCACTTCATCGTCTTGTTCCACATCAACGATGGCTTCTCCAGCTTTGAATTGTTCAAGGCAGACAATAATCGATTGCTCAGCAACTATCTCCGAGGGGAAAAGCGACATCGTTAACGAGATGTTTAGCAGGGAACACGCTACCGCGACTTAGAAGCTTTGAGTGAGCAGGACATTTGTTTTTTTGGTGTCCCGGATTTCTACATATAGTTTATACTGTTGGTTGTCCGATTTTTCTCTATGTTCGATAAAATCCTCTTTATAGTAGACCCACGTTGATTGTGTACAACCGTACAATTTACGTTATAGTGTAAGATCTGGTATCATCATTAACTATAGTTTATTGCCGGATCAATTTTATTTCCAATGGAAGAAAAACCGTATTCATAAATCTTGAACATGGCATTAAGTATATTGGGTTAATCATTGTCACATTATGTAGTTAACGCATAAATAAGAACAAGCAGCAATGACGTACACACAATACGTGATTGTTTGAAAGACTCCTCAATCGCTGGTTCTTAGCTGTAGATTAAACACATATGAGTTGTTTATATGTCTTCCAATGACCTCGAATATTTCAATATACGGGACAAATGTTCGCAAACAATGGAAATGAAATGGGTGACAAGAAGGAGAGTTACAATAGGGTTTCTGTGTCCACAGATCACAATTCCATTGTTTACATTAGCAGTGGCTGCAGCAAGTTGTTTAGGTGCAGTTCCATTTTTCTTTCTGGATCTCGATCCTAAGTGTTACAATAGGGTTTCTGTGTCCACAGATCACAATTACATTGTTTACATTAGCAGTGGCTGTAGCAAGTGGTTTAGGTACAATTCCATTTTTCTTTCTAGATCTCGATCCTGAGTGGGTTGGCATACGCAACGGAATGACTACCATTTTCATGTTGGCTACAAGTTTTGATCTCATACAAGGGCAGGAACATGGAGCTAGAACCTGGCTGTGACTGGGATTTTGGCAGGTAGCATTTTTATTTCGCTGTGTAAGAAGGTGATGTTTCTTTCTCATATCATTTATTATGTATCTACAATTATTGATATGAACACCGATGACAAGGACCCGTAGAAGTACCAAAGTGACTCCATCACACGTGCAAGGGACAAGAAGTTTCAATCAGTCATGGAAAGCTTGTTCACATCAAGCTTTGAACTTGGGGAAATGAGATTAACAAAGGAGGATTATTTTATTTTTTTATGCATAATTTTACATGAGAATTTAAAGTTTTTATACATATCAATGAATTGAATAAGTGTACTAATCATTTAAGCAAGCATAGTATTTAAACATCTAGTTCATTTAGGGAAGTAGTTCATCTAATCATTTAATAAACTATTTCATTCATGCATGTAGTTCATTAATAAAGTTAGTTCATTGATAAAACTAGTTCATTCATTAAACTAGTGCATTAATCAAACTAGCTTTTAAATTGTTTTTATGCATTTTATTAATTAAAATATAAATAAAGTTTACCTTTGTGTTAGGTGAGTGAAGGGAGATGAACAGTCATATCAAATACAAAAATATAGGTCAGATTGATCTCCATTTTTGAATTGGATTCGGGTTGATTTGAGTCTTTAAGTCTTTTTCAAGATTATTCCTCTATCTTTTAGCTTTCCAAATCCTTTTGAATCACCTTAATCCGATATCGAAAGCTTGAGATATGATCGATTTACCGAAGACAGTGCAGGCTGGAATCTTCATTACAAGAATTTTGTGCAAGGATGATTTGGATGAGTTTGAGCCAATGAAGATTCCCTTCATCTTCATCCAAGAGACAATTCATTGAATGTCTTCTTTATTCACATATTCTAGGAAATTCAAATCTGATTTTATTTATGCAATTAAAGGTCATCATTATTCAAATAATCAAGGCATTCAAGTCACTTTTTTATAATCTTTTGGAGGCTGATTGTATTCTACATGAAAACAAGAAATAAAGGCCCTCTTAATGCATGATATTATGACATTCAAGAAGGTTAATTAGCATGAGTATCAATATGGAATAAGAATCGACACTCCACTTTTTGCTGCCAAAGTGTCTACATACATCAAGTGTCCATTTTCATTCACTTTTTCTACATGAGAGAGCAAGATAAGGCAGGCCAAGAGTCCTTCCTTTATTTGGAAAAAATTATGTCTATATTTATTCTAAATTAATTCCAAATTCATCATAAATAATTTAGAACATTAAGCCACTTAAAGAGAGTAGGGAAAACAAAGAATTCATTAGCATTTATCATTATAAAGTTGGAGCATTGATTTCTTGTTGTAAGAATCTTCATATGGTGCCTATGAACACTATAAATAGGCACATTTTCTTCATTTGTAGAACACAATTTTGATATAAGAAAACTCTTTTTGAAAGGTTGCTTTCAGCTTTGTTCTTTCGAGAACTCTATCGACTTCAAGTTAGGCTTGTAGTCTTCATCCATTCTATCTTATTATCGCATTGGTTCCTAGCTCCTTATAGCTGGTGGGACACGTGCCACACTCCTACCACATCGAATCCATCATATTATATTGTTGGTTCCTAGCTCCATATAACAAGTGGGCCACAATCCATTTATCCCTTAATGTTACATACCCGCGCCATCACCATTACACATTCTTACCTTTCCTTCATTTCATATAATTACCAGAACCATCACACTTTCATATTCTTCAAATCAATTTTATATCTTTCATTTATGATTTCATTATTAATATTCTCATTTCATTCTTATGCTTTATGTTTATGCAATTACAACATATTAATTCTTATTGAATCCGTTCTTACTAGAATCACGATCGGGCAACATAACATATATGACTCGGACCATACTACCGGGTTCATATAAGTTATTGTATGATTTAAATAGGCTCTCATAAAGATACAATATTCTTGTCCTACCTTCACTACATATAGGGAATGTAAGATACATAACATGTGGATTAAGTTTTTCACTAGGACGTTTTAAATGGAAAAAATAGTTTTGAACATTTTCAATGCTTATCTCATATGAGTGGGGATTTTTATTGGCTCAATAGAGTGTTTAAAAATGTTGATTTTGCCTACTGTACATGATGCTCACTTTAACTTATAATCTTGTGGTGTCTTTGTCCTTGAAAGGTTATTTTAGCATCTTATAATTTTCTCCATGTTCTTTTGTTTTAGTTTAATACAGGGAAGTAAGCATGGTGGATATAAAAGGAGCAGATTCAACTAAAGTTATTCTTGTGATTGGAATTATGACCCTCCATTCAGTTGGGGAAGGCTTTGGTGTTAGAGTTTCCTTTTCCAGCTCAAAAGGTTTTACTCAAGGTCTTTTGGTAACTTTGGCCATGTAATATACCAAAGGGATTGACTGTGAGCATGGTTCTTGAGTGTTTCTCTCCGGAATGCTATGGAGTATAATTACATCCTTACAGTAGGTATCTACCTTATAATGTTTTTCATCTGGCTTTGAGCATATCTATTTGTATGAAAGGAAAAAAATTCTAAGCTAGAATTTCCAGCATTAGGTTGAAAATGATAAGTAAAAGAAACAATTGTAAAATGAGAAACTTAATTAAAATTAATCTATATTTTCAATGGGGATAGTGTAACACTCCCAAAATCAGATTAGGGGAAAACCCTAATTTTTCATTTTCTTTAATTCTAAAAATCCTAGTTTGATTTAATTTGGGATTATTGGAGGGTAATTTTTGGGTTTTGTTCAAATCTTAATCCTAATAGAATAAAAACTAAGTTTGTTATATCTATTTGCCTTGATTTTTCTTCTCGCTCTCTTTGTTTTTCTCTTTAATGTTCGTTTCTCCTTTTCCCCTCTCGGTTTCCAACCTTCATCTTCTTCGAGTTGATGGTTGGTGCAAGCAGGAGTTTTTCATTCTTGTGTGCGCGTTGGTTCTCTCATCAGAAACAAGTTTTGTTTAAATTCCTTTTTCAGATGTTTAGGTATGTTTCGGGGAGTGGTTTATGTTCATGGATCATGGGTTCAAGTGTATTGGTCGTCACCGGGTTGTGATGGAGTGGGTTAAACACCGGTGAGCCGTGGTTACAACTCTCGTTCAGTGATTTAGTGGTGTGAAGGAAGGGCCTTTTTATGGTTTTTGGAGGTTTGGATGAGGGTTTTGTTCGATTGTGTTGTGACTAGGGGTGGTTTTCGTGAGTATTGGGTGGTCGAGTGGGTCGACAGGGTTTCAAAGGGTCGGCGCCGACATGGGGTTTGTTAAGTTTAGCTTTAAGGCTAGTTTACCAAGAGGTGGGTTGTTAGGTTAGGTTTTAGTTGGAGATTAGTGATAAGTGCATAAAAGTCCTAAATGTTATACCATTTTCCCACTTGATTATTGCTTGTAAAGGACAAATTTAATGAAATTAAGGATAATTCTGCATATTTTCTATATTCCAATATCCATGCACTTAATTTATCATTTTATTTATTATTTGTTATGAAACGGGTATGGGTAATGGTTTTCTTTCTTAGACAGGAAATAATCATTAAGTACGACCAAATAGATGAATGGATGCTGGAACAGGAGCTAAAATGCAAGGATGAACCCGCCGTGACAGCAGAGGAAAGACGACAACTGATGCTCGATAGATGAAGAAAAATATGTTGAATCCAATGGACGATATGCGAGACAAAACGGAAGAGAAGAAATAGAGTCATGCCATGGTCAAAGCTGACATGGAAATTAAGGATTTAAATTAGAAAATAGAATAAAAGAGTTGTAATCAATAAGGACATGTATTCTTTTCCTTTTAGAACTCTTATTTTTATGGAAGTCTTTAACCTAGGCTTGATCTATATAAAGAAAACCCCAAAGGCTAGGAAGACAAGGTCGGTTCTCATAGACAAAGCCTTAGCCGCCGACAAATCCTACCATGTTCTAAACTCCATCGAGGCTTAGGTATTTTGTGGAGTAGTTGGGGAAGAAAGTTATTTTTTTTTAGAGTTATTAATGTAATCTTATTTTTCACAATTTATTCTCTCTTGGTTCTTACTCTTTTTCACTTACGAGCTCGAAAGATAAGTTTGTGAAGAAAAATATATTTTTCTAATATCGGGAGTGTTAGGCTCACGAAACGAGAGAGTAAGGTCTTTGCTCATGTGCATCGACTAATCCATAAGGATTTTAGTGACTAAAAGGAAGCATACAGTCGGTTTTTATTCACCCTTGATTCACGCCGGGAGGTATCATCAAGACGTTGGATTCAATAGTTTTCTCGCTTAGGGATAAGGAGGAACAATTTTGGATACTCTGTCGAACTATGCAAAGTTGAGTTGTCGACAAGGCATAACCCTGCTGAGGCAGTTAAAGTGACCCTTTGAGCGACCCGCCGCGATGACAATTCAACAACATGCGTTAATAATTGGATAATAAGTGCAACTGGATTCCCCTCTACAAATCAAATTGCCTAGAATTACTTCTATCTTCGTTATTTCCCTTAATTATTTAATTTTCTTTTATTTTTTAGTTAATTCATCATTACTCCAAATTATTTGTGTTTTTACTTTTAAGTGCAGATTTATTGTGCAGCGTAGGTTATCCAGTCCTTGTGGGTTCGACATCTTAAATACTACAACTTGGCAAAAGGTGAAAGAATTCAATGACTCTAAGCCCGTCACCAAGTTTGGCGCCATTGCCGGGGACTAGCGTTCCAACCTTCCTACATACTATTTATGCACCCTTTTTTTATTTTTATTTTTCTTTTTATTTCTTTTCTTTTTCTTAAATCGATATAATTCAGGTTGTTCTGTTATATGACCAAGGCTAATCCGTCAGTAGAAGAATATCCTTTTGATCCTGAAATCGAGAGAACCGCATGAAGTCTTCGACAAAAGAAACGCAAGAGGATGAATCAAGCACCTGGCCAGTAGGGGAATAATGCTGGCATGAATGTCGTCGGGGCAGAAAATCCTACTGCCTTTGCAGTAGTTGACCCCGACAACCTCCCTCGACAGGAACGAGTCCATATTGTTCGAGACTACTTAGAGGAGGATTTATATGGGATGACACTTGTAGTGGTTATGCTAGATATCGATGCTGAACATTTTGAGTTAAAACGGTAATGTTCAACATGATCAATACCTTAGGACAATTTGGAGGGTCAACTAATGAAGATTCTCTGCAGACGGGATCACTTAACTTATGGATAGAGTTGTGATGAAGCTTCCTTTCCTGCTTCAATTACACCAACATGACTGATAAGCTGAGAAACGATATTACATCTTTCAGGAAAGACGATGAAGAATCCATGTATGAGACATGAGAGAGATATAGAGAATTGTACAGAAAATGCCCAATGCACGGATTACCAGAATAGACTCAAGTATCTATATTCTATAATACGGTAAATACACCCACTAGAATAATGCTTGATGCCTCAGCTAATGGCACGCTACTGGATCGACCACCTCATGAAAGCTTGGAGATTTTGGATAGACTCGCCAAGAATGACTACCAACACCCGACTACAAGAATGGGAATAACAAGGCGAGGTATGACGAACTTAGACTCTTCAGATTCTATACTAGCACAACTATCAGCGTTGAAAAACATGGTTAGGGATCTAAAAAAGCCTAGCCACGTTCTTGAGGTAAAAGAAATCACTGTTTTCTGTGAAACATGTGTTGAAAATCATAACTCGAACGAGTGCCCGCACAATTCAGAATCAAGCTTCTATGTTGGAAATTACAATAGGAACAATATGTCCAACACTTACAATCTAGCATGGAGGAAGCACCCCAATTTTTCATGGAGTAACCCTAAAAATGCACTAAACCCGCAACAGTAGAATGTGTAACCTGGTGGATTTTAGCAGAATATTAGACCAGCCCAACAGCAGTTGCCGTAGCAGGCGATGCCGCCGCAACAACTCGCAAATGTTCGAACCCTGGAAAATACACTAACCATGTTCATGGCTCAGACCAACTAGTATATCGCATATGCAAATAAATTTATTCAGCGAGCTGATGCATTTATGGATAAAACGAAGATGCGTATGCAAAACAATGAAGCTGCTCTAAAATCTATGGAAACCACAGTAGGTAAAATTGCATAGCAGCTCAATACTCGACCCTTAGGAGGTCTACCAAGCGATATTGAAGTTGCTAGAATAGGTCCACATGAACAGTGTAAAGCAATAACCACCATTAGTGGACTTCAGCTAAAAGACTCTGAGATATCTGCCAAGGCAGTAGGTCAAAAGTTTGAGACAATAATCTCTAAGGAGGTTACTGAAAACAAAACTGAGAAAAAAGAACCAGAGGAAAATTCTGTCGAAAAAAATGTTGTAGCAGAAGATTGACGTTACCACCACCATCCCCTCAATTATTGAAGCAACAGAAGCAAGAGTACCAGTTCAAGAGATTCCTAGATATCCTTAATCAGGTACACATTAATATACCTTTAGTGGAGGCAATCAAACAGATGCCCAATTATACTAAGTTTCTCAAGGATATCATATCCAAGAGGACAAGAATTAAGGAGTTTGAGACTGTCGCCGCGACAGAAGGGTGTGTGGCAATGTTGCATAACAGGGCCACCACGAAAAGAAAGGATCCTGGTAGTTTCATGATACCATGCTCTATAGGAGATCAATATGTAGGAAAAGCATTGTTTAACTTAGGTGTTAGCATCAACTTGATGCCTAAGTCAGTTTTCCAGAAGCTAGGAATCGGGCAGGTAAAACCAACTACGGTTATGTTGTAGTTGATAGATCACTCTTACGTGCAACCGAAAGGAAAAATAGAAGACATCATGGTAAGATTAGATAAATTCATATTTCCTGCTAACTTCTTAATTTTAGATTCTGAAGCAGATGAATATGCTCTGATCATATTGGGAAGGTCGTTCTTAGCCACAGGTAGAACATTGATCAATTGTGAAAAAGGCAAATTGGTTATTCGAGTTAATGAACAACAAGTGAATATCACTGTTTTCAAAGCTCTAAGACATCCAGATGAACTATATGAATGCCAGAAAATTGAGGTTAGATGTGAATTTAACTTCAATACAGAAATAGGATGCCTAGATACCCGTAACAGCAACAACTCAATTTGTCGCGACCGTTGTTTCTTTGCAAGGAATGTCTAAATGCTCAAGAAACCGAAAATAACCCAGAAGAAGGTAATTGGGTAACCAGATACCCAGGTAAGTATTTGGAAACTCTCAATTACACTTCAAACGAGAGTAAGATACAAAAACTATCCATAGAGCAACTGCCCGTTCTGGAATTGAAACCTTTACCAGAAAAGTTAAAATATGTTTATCTTGGTGAAAATAACACTCTTCCTGTAATTATTTCTTCCAAGTTGAAACCTGAACAGGAATTGCGGTTAACAACTATGCTACGACAGCACACAAGGGCCATCGGATGAACAATCATAGATCTAAAAGGAATTAGCCCAACGGTCTGTATGTATAAGATTTTTTTTGGAAGATGGCCATAAACCAACAATTGATACACAGAGACGGTTAAATCAAGTCATGAAAGAAGTGGTAAGAAAAGAAATCATTAAGAGGCTTGATGCAGGAATCATCTACCCTATATCAGACAGCACATAGGTAAACCTAGTTCAATGTGTACCAAAAAAGGGTGGGATGACCATAATTACAAATGAAAATAATGAATTTATTCCTACAAGGACAATAACCGGATGGAGAGTATGCATGGACTATCGGAAGCTAAATCATGCAACAAGAAAGGATCACTTCCCTTTACCATTAATTGAACAAATGCTTGATAGGTTAACCGATAAGCCTTTCTATTGTTTTCTAAATGGATACTCTAGTTATAATCAAATTGCCATAGCACCCGAAGATCAGGCAAAAACAACTTTTACATGCCCATACAGAATATATGCATTTATAAGGATGTCCTTTGGATTATGCAATGCCTCAGCCACTTTCTAGAGATGCATGATGGCAATTTATCCCGACATGATCGAAGAACACCTTGAAATATTCATGGATGACTTCTTTGTTTTTGGAGACGATTTTGATAGCTGCCTCAGCAACCTAGAAAAAGTACTGTAAAGATGTGAAGACACCAATTTGATTCTAAATTGGGAAAAATGTCACTTCATGGTAGACGAAGAAATAGTAGTCGACCATAAGATTTCCTGCCACGTCATAGAAGTTGATAAGGCCAAAATAGATGTGATTGAAATACTATCGTCGCCTACATCAGTGAAGGGAATCCAAAGCTTCCTTAGACACGCAGGTTTTTACATAAGATTTATTGAAAATTTTTCAAAAATCACTAAACCTTTGTGTTCCCTGCTTGAACAGAATAAAACATTTATCTTTGATGATGCATGCACGAAGGCATTTGAAATATTGAAGTAGAAATTGGTAACAACACCAATAGTAATGCCACCTAACTGGAATCTCCCATTCGAGTTAATGTGTGATGCAAGTGAATATGTTGTCGGGGCAGTACTTGGGCAACGAAAGAACACAATTTTCCATGTCATACATTATGCGAGCAAAACACTCAATGATGCAAAAATCAACTACATAACTACAGAAAAAGAACTCTTGGCAGTTGTGTTCGCATTCGACAAATTCAAATCTTCTCTCATTGGAAGCAAGGTAATCGTACATATAGATCATTCCGCAATAAAATACTTGCTTTCAAAGAAGGATGCAAAACCTCGATTGATAAGATGGATCCTGCTACTCCAAGAATTTGAAGTTGAAATCAAGGACAAAAAAGGATTGGAAAATCAAGTAGTTGATCATGTTTCAAAACTAGAGGGAGATACGAAATGTTCACCAGATTCAGAGATAAAGGAAACCTTCCCTCATGAACAATTTTTAGTCGCCAAGGCTGCAGTATGGAATATCTCGGCAGAAGATCAAACGTTGAAAGCAATCATAATTGCGTCAGTACTTTCAAAATACATAAATTTTGCCGCCATGACCGCAACTGTTGTACCCTGGTACGTTGATATTGTTAACTATATTATTGTTGATATTCTGCCTCATAATCTTAACCATCAAGGGAAGAAAAGATTCCAACATAATGCAAAATATTATTTTTGGGACGTCCCTTTGTTGTTCAAACAATGTGTAGATCAAATTATACGATGTTGTATTCCAGAAGAAGAACAAAGCCAAGTCCTAGAACAATATCATCCATCTCCTTATGGAGGATATTTCGGCGACAACCGAACGATAGCAAAAGTACTACAATCGGGATTCTATTGGCCCAATCTATATAAAGATGCACAAGAATACTGGCAAAGATGGGATCGCTGCTAACGCATAGGAAACATCTCAAAAAGGAATGAAATGCCATTACAAAACATCCTTGAATTAGAATTGTTCGATGTATGGGGTATTGATTTCATGGTACCTTTCTCATCTTCATGTGAGAACCTTTACATTCTACTAGTCGTGGATTATGTATCCAAATAGGTGGAAGCAATAGCCACCGTAAATAATGACTCAAAATTAGTTTAAATATTTTTGAAAAAAAAACATCTTTACTCGATTTCGTATCCCACGGGAGATTATAAGTGACGGAGGCAAACACTTTGACAATAAAAAAGTTGTTGCAACATTAAAGAAACTGGGATTCACATACAAAATTGCCTCGGCATACCACCCACAAACTAACGGTCAAGCAGAAACTTCAAACAGAGAACACAAAACAGTCCTAGAAAAATTCGTTAACCCAACAAAGAAGGATTGGTCACTACGCTTGGATGATGCTCTTTGGGCATATAGAACGACATTCAAAACACCACTAAAGATGTCACCATACCAGCTAATCTACGGTAAATCCTACCATTTACTAGTGAAAATTGAACAAAAGGCATATTAGGCGATAAAAATGATCAATATGGATTGAGAAAAAGCAGACAAAAACGATTGTTGGATCTAAATAAAATTTAGTAATTCAGGGCCAATGCATATGAGAATGTCAGAATCTACAAAGAAAAAACAAAAAAATGGCACGATCAGAAATTGATGCCTTGTAACACCCCAAAAATTTCTCCTAATTTTAAACCCTAGTTTTAAGATTCCCAATTTTTGAAACCCTAATTTTTCTTGAGGTTTATAAAATGATTTTCTAAATTTGAGGGAAAATTTTTGAGATAAGATTATAAAGTTTTAAATTTGAATTTGAAGATTAAAAGTTAAAAGTGATTTGATGACTTTTTGATAAACAATTTGTTTTTAAATTGAATTTTATTTTTACTGAAATGAATTATTTTTTTATTAAAAGTTTTTCTATAATTAATCTTTTTATTAAAAGTATTATTTTATTCTAGTTATTGTTTTATCAAAACTCTTTATTTAATATTATATATATTATTTAAAGTTTCAGATAAAAAAAGAAATTCATTTGAAACTATATAACCTTATATTTATTATATTGTTAATGTGATCTAATAGAATTTTAATTCTAATTGAAATTAGTTATTTTTTTCCCTATAAATACATATTTTGGTTTAAGAGAAAACCCACAATTATTTTCTTCCATCAAGATTCTCTAAAGCCTATATTTTCCTTGTTTATTTTTGTTCGAGTTCAAGACCATGTTATTCAGTAATTTGAGTCGCTTTGACTAAGGTGTGTTCTCTTACTGGTGCTATATGTGTTTTTTCGAAAAATGTATTTTTGTGTGACATGCTTAATATTTTGTGTTTTAAAAAATAATCGTGTTTTGCTAGCATGTCTAATTTTTGTACTGTGACTTTGATTGTGCACTTGTGTTATCATGCATACATGTCATTATGATTTGAAAAAAAAAATATTAAAGTTTTTAGATTTGAGATTTCACACTTTTGAGAGTAAATATGATTTTTATATCCTGTGAATTTATGTTTTCGGAAAAATTGAGATTTCAGATTGAATTGTGATTGTTTTCGGATTTTCAAATCATGTTACATCATATTGTGTGCATGAGGTGGGATTGTGTACGGAGGAAGTCGTGGCAGCTTTCCGTAAACCTAAGACCACCCTCAGATTTTGGTGACGTTGTAGGTGAGGGTTCTAGGGAACTCCTCCACTCGGATTGGTGACGCTGTAGTTGGGATTGTGTTATGCGTATGATATCATCCATACATCATGATTTGCATTTTTTCCAAAATTTTACTCTTGAGAAAATTATTTGTGTGAACCGTATTTTAGTTTTTGAAAAACGTTACTTTTGAGAAATAATTTTATAAACCGTGTTTTATTGTTTTTATCTGCACTTTAGAGATACACTAAGCTCTTTAGCTTACCCCCTCTTAGTCTTTCTATTACAGGTCTTTGAACTTTTGGCGATGTGGTACTTGGAGGATCTCAATTTTTATTCAGTTATTTCATCATTAAAAAGAAACGATGTTTTTTAGTTATTCGGAGTTTTATTTATTATTTTGTGAACTTTGAGATATTTGAGATATTTATATTATAACTATGATTTTATTTTATATTAAAGTATAATTTTTAAAATTGGTTTCTTGAGGGTAAAGTTTTCAAACTTGACTTTCTAGATTCGATCTATTTCTTTTAGGTCAAATTTAGGGGTTACATTTATTGGTATCAGAGCTAAGTTCAACCCTCGGACTGTGAGGCTCACAACAATTATTTTTGAAAATTTACCACCAAGTCTGAAAAATTTCGAGGACGAAATTGTTTTCAAGGGTGGGAGAGTTGTAACACCCCAAATATTTTTCTTAATTTTAAACCCTAGTTTTAAGATTCCCAATTTTTGAAACCCTAATTTTTCTTGAGGTTTCTAAATTGATTTTCTAAATTTGAGGAAAATTTTTTGAGATAAGATTATAAAGTTTTAAATTTGAATTTGAAGATTAAAAGTTAAAAGTGATTTGATGACTTTTTGATAAACAATTTGCTTTTAAATTGAATTTTATTTTTATTGAAATTAATTTTTTTATTAAAAGTTTTTCTATAATTAATCTTTTTATTAAAAGTATTATTTTATTCTAGTTATTGTTTTATCAAAATTCTTTATTTAATATTATATATTATTTAAAGTTTCAGATAAAAAAAAGAAATTCATTTGAAACTATATAACCTTATATTTATTATATTGTTAATGTGATCTAATAGAATTTTAATTCTAATTGAAATTAGTTATTTTTTCCCTATAAATACATATTTTGGTTTAAGAGAAAACCCACAATTATTTTCTTCCATCAAGATTCTCTAAAGCCTATATTTTCCTTGTTTATTTTTGTTCGAGTTCAAGACCATGTTATTCAGTAATTTGAGTCGCTTTGGCTAAGGTGTATTCTCTTACTGGTGCTATATGTGTTTTTTCGAAAAATGTATTTTTGTGTGACATGCTTAATATTTTGTGTTTTGAAAAATAATCGTGTTTTGCTAGCATGTCTAATTTTTGTACTGTGACTTTGATTGTGCACTTGTGTTATCATGCATACATATCATTATGATTTGAAAAAAAAATATTAAAGTTTTTAGATTTGAGATTTCACACTTTTGAGAGTAAATATGATTTTTATATCTTGTGAATTTATGTTTTCGGAAAAATTGAGATTTCGGATTGAATTGTGATTGTTTTCGGATTTTCAAATCATGTTACATCATATTGTGTGCATGAGGTGGGATTGTGTACGGAGGAAGTCGTGGCAGCTTTCCAGAAGCCTAAGACCACCCTCAGATTTTGGTGACGTTGTAGGTGAGGATTCTAGGGAACTTCTCCACTCGGATTGGTGACGTTGTAGTTGGGATTGTGTTATGCGTATGATATCATACATACATCATTATTTGTATTTTTTCCAAAATTTTACTCTTGAGAAAATTATTTTTATGAACCGTATTTTAGTTTTTGAAAAACGTTACTTTTGAGAAATAATTTTATAAACCGTGTTTTATTGTTTTTATCTGCACTTTAGAGATACACTAAGCTCATTAGCTTACCCCCTCTTAGTCTTTCTATTACAGATCTTTGAACTTTTGGCGATGTGGTACTTGGAGGATCTCAATTTTTATTTAGTTATTTCATTATTAAAAAGAAACGATTTTTTTTAGTTATTCAGAGTTTTATTTATTATTTTGTAAACTTTTAGATATTTGAGATATTTATATTATCACTATGGTTTTATTTTATATTAAAGTATAATTTTTAAAATTGGTTTCTTGAGGGTAAAGTTTTCAAACGTGACTTCCTAGATTCGATCTATTTCTTTTAGGTCAGATTTAGGGGTTACATGCCTTGACAAATATTGCCCGGGCAATAAGTATTGCTCTACAATTCTAGGCTAAAGATATTCCTAGGAAAACTAAAATCTCGATAGTCAAGACCATTTGAAGTTATCTATACACAGCCTCATGGTGCAGTCACAATAAATTCCCTCAAAGATGGACATGAGTTCAAGGTCAATGGGCAACGTCTAAAACAATACAAGGGACCAACATTCAAGGAAAACAAGGAAGTGGTCATTTTAGGAGATGCAACTAATTGCATTCCTACGATGACTTGCTAACCCTTTCACCCTATTTTTTTGATCCATGCATTAGGAATAAGTTTATCAAGTAACATTTTTTACTTTCAATTTTTTTAGGTTATCCCAGCAACTCCACAAGAAATCAAGCGTTAGCCCGCTGAAGGCAACCACCACCAAAGAGTCGCCGAAAGCTCCTAATCAGTAGTGACTTTGAGGATTACTTTGCATCCTCGGCTTTCTAAGGGCGTTAGTCTTTTCTTTTGTCTATTTTGTCTCTCTATATCCTCTGTTTTCTCTTGTTTCCATGCATTGAGGACAACGAATCCCTTGAGTTTAGGAGAGCATTAGTCTATTTTGTAATATGTAATTAAAAATGCCATGTTTGGAAATTCGTAGGGTTATCTTAATATTATCTTAATTTTTTCTTTATATTTATTGCAAAAAAATTAAGTTTGCTAAATTTATAGAGTCTGCTTTGGCAACAATATTCTATTCTGTCGCCGCAGCCGAGTGCACCCTTCACCAGACTTGAAATCAGAAAGGTAACTCAGGATAAGTACTTAGGATTGGACTATAAGCTTGAAAATAATTAAACACAACTAAGACTTAGTTGATTTTAAAAGTTCTTTTCTCTTAGAAAAGCAATAGAGACTTGGACTTTAGATTTCTATTAGAGGTGTTTATCACCGACTCTAGTATATTTCTTAGAGGTGCCTATCACCGGCTCTAAGTGTAGCCTCCTTCCCACATACTAGAGGTGTCTATCACCAACTCTAGTGAGAGTAGTTAAACACTTGAGGTTCCCGAAACCGGATCAAATAGTATAAGTATATAATTAATTATAAGCTTATATAACAAAGTAGGGAAGAGGAAAAATAATTAAAAGTCTAATTCGGAAATTTTGAGCTAGAAAAAAGGATTAGAAATTAGAAAATCAATTTTGTCAAGGCAACACACACATCCACACAAACTTATAGCCCAGTTCTGAGGAATTCCTGAAACTTCGAAGAGGGCGAGTTAAGAAAGGAACTCTGCCGCGGTGGGCAGGAAGGTATATTACTATAAAAATTCATACTTAAGGATTTTATTTCATTACTTAAGGACAAGCAATAGTTCGAGTTTGTGGGTATTTGACAAGTGCATAAAAGTCCTAAATATTATACCATTTTTTCACTTGATTATTGCTTTTAAAGGACATATTTAATGACAATTAAGGATAATTCTGCATATTTTTCATATTTCAACATCCATGCACTTAATTTATCATTTTATCTATTATTTAGTATAAAACGGTTATGATTAATGGTTTTCTTTCTTAGACAGAAAATAACCATGCAGTTATTGTGCAACGTAGATTACCCAGTCCCTGTGAGTTCGACATCTTAAATACTATAACTTGGCAAATGGTGAAAGAATTCATGGAATCTAAGCATGTCACCAATTAGGTCGGGTAGTGGGCTAGCTTGGTTTTGAGTTCAGAGTGTATTGGACTTATATTTTAATGGGATTAGTGGGTTGTTATGGTAAACCGACCTGTGACCCGTTTGTAGACCCAAACCCATCCAAGAAATCATACTCAAAATCGTAACCTGATCTGAATCTAGACCTGACTCGAATTTGGACCTGGCACATGATCTAGATATTATGTCATCTATGATGTTAGCGATGACGCCATCTGTGAAGTCATTGATGATGTCAACTTTGACTCTAACCGTTGATCGTTGACTTTGACCGTTGAAATTTTTCAAAAGACTCTACCCTGATCTTTTTCGACGTCTTGAGTCCGTTTTTGTAGCTCGTTTGACTAAATTCAAACCCAAAAGCCTTGTTTTGACTATTTTAAATATATAACTTGAGTAAATTGACTTTTATATAAGGGTTTAATGAGATAATTCTATTGTTCTTTTTCAAACAACATCGACTCTAAGGAAGATGTTTTACCTCCACCTCCTTTTCCTCTTGTTCAACTGGCTCCCGCATCTACCGCTCCTGATACTCGTATGTATTATCTTTAGTTTATTTAGGTTGCATAGTATTATTTTATAATGAGATTGATATTTAGAATTTATTTGTAGGTTTTGACTCAAATAGACCAAGACCTAACTCTGATCGTGGAAAACGTCCTTGTCAACATTAGTGCACATGTAACGAGAGGTGTGTTCTCTTTCTGTGCTAGATTTTCTATGTTTCATGACTAATTATTTATTGTCATCCTATGATATTGTGAAATATGATGTGATATTGTGATTTTTGTGTTACACTATGAGATTGTGATAATCAGATTATCTGAACTATGTGCTTCGTATATTGTATGAAAATCTATGATAAGACTTTTGATAACTATGACACTGATTGCTTAGCATGTGTATGGGGTGGAACTGTACGGAGGAAGGTGGTTCTACCACATTGTGTTTGGCGAAATAAGGGTGAAGGATTCTAAGGAACTACCTCCACTGTGACTGGTTGGCTTTGCCAACACTTTGATTGACGTTCGGAGTATGTGACTGCATTCTCTATGATATTGCATTTATCACTCTTTGTGTTTATTTACTGTGGAAATCTATATTATATATGAGATTGTGAACTGAGTGATTTATTATGATAATTATTTGCACTATAGAGACATACTGGGTTTTATAGCTCATTCTTTTAGTTTATTTTTTCAGATACCTAGCCCTAGAAGTTGGTACACGGACATCTCTACCAGACAATGTTTTATTCTGTTTTCAGTACGATTATTTACAGTTTTTTTTTTACTTCAATTATTTTGGGATTATTAGGGATTTGAGATGTTTTTAAACTTCATGCATAAAATCATTTATTCAATTTTCTCTATTTTTAATCAGAATGTTTACTTTTCAATTATGTAATTAAAATTTGGTTTACAATTTTCTTATGAATTACTTTATGCGTTTGCGTGACGTTGAAGTTTTAAAATAACGATTTTAACCTACTCTATCCTTCAAGTTAAGTCTAAAGGGTTACAAATAATACATTTTCAATGGGTTTAACTTAGTCTTCTCAATTTGTTGTTTATATTCCTTTATTTTATTACTTGGTAGCCCATTGTAGCATTTCCTTCTTTCATATGTGTTGATGCATTAATAAAGTCCTGCCAATTTGTACTGGTTTTGCTGCTGGATGTATGATCTGGATGGTTGTTGTCGAGGTTCTCCCTGATATATTTAAGGTGTGCGATTAGTGCAGTTAAAATACATTTATGAATCTTCAAGAATAATGATTTTCTTCAGCGGTAATCTTTTTAAACCTTTTGTTTTATTTCCTTTCTCTCCTATAAAAAAATCTTCATTAGAATTGGTGATGTCTAGATTGTTTCTTGACACAAAGAACTTCCCAAGCAGTGCTAAATACTACTACCATTTGCTTCGGCTGCTCTTTTGTGCAATGAAATACTATAAAGAAAAAAACTTTTATTCGGACAACAAGTTGAAAATTGGAAGAGATAAATCTAGCTTGACCATTTTTTTTATTTTCATTTACTCTTGCTTTCCTCCTTAAGCATGCCCTTCTCATGGGAGCTGCATCTGGCGTTTTTTTCATCCTTGGTGCTTGGCGACCACTGCAGCTACTTGTTTCTTCGTGGATGGGATTCTTCACAGTTATGTTGCTTCTTACCCCTCATGAGTGTTCCGATGCTGCAGTCACTTTTAGCATGTGGAGTAGTATCTTTCCATACATTGGCTGAGGGGCTTGTACTAGAAGTTGCTGCACCAAAAGCTTATAAACTAGGCCAGCACATTGTCCTTCTAGCTCGCTTTACGGTTGCAGTAGCCAGCTACGTATCCGACAGTTGGCATGGCTGATGGCTCTCTAGTAGCGGCTGCTTTTATTGAATTTGTAGGCTCAATATCAACGATAGGATCAATATTGGTAGGAATAGACTGCAGACTGTCGTGGTTTAGACCATGTCATGTTTTTGGCCTATGGAGGATTGCTCTATTAAGAATACAAAATAACATGTAAAAGTTGAACTTTCTTTTCAACCATTTGGGTTAATTTACAACAGAAGTATAACACCTAATATATAGTGTTTAACCCTACCGGAAAACTTCTGGAATTCATGCATTCACGTGACTAAAGCTAAGCTGGTATTTTAACAGCTGGACAACAGAAATTTGTTAAGCTTCCTTCCTCCATTCTCACTACAGTTCTAATATTTCCCTCGTTTATTCAAATTCTGAAATTTTTCGAACACAAAGCTGAAAGCGAAAGTATTTAAACATAGCAACAGATACTGGCTTAGTGAAAATATCGACAACTTGATTTGCAGCAGACACATAGTTAACTTGTAAAACCTGAGGTAGGATTTTTTTCTTGAACTAAAAATCGATCAAAGTCGACATGTTTCGTTTTGGCATGCATTACGGGGTTGGCTGCAAGTGCAACAACACTCGTGTTATCGCTCCAAATGATAGGAACATCAGCTAGAAGAACATTCATCTCCTGAAGGGTAGCCTGTACCTACAAGACATCAACTGCAGCATCGGCAGTACTACGAAATTCCTTTTCTTCTGTAGATCGAGACACAACTCGTTACTTGCGAGAACTCCAAGAAATCAAGTGCATGCCCAGATAGGTGTAGTGACCGGATATGGAACGTCTTTCATCAAGGTCACTCCCCCAGTAAGCATCGAAAAAAGAGTGAAGACCTATATCAAATGTATTCCCTAGAGCAAACCATAATCCAAAATCAATGGTTTGTTTGAGATAGCGCAGAATTTTCTTGACAGCAACCTAGTGAGTATTGTAATCATTAATTTTATTCGGGTGTTAAACCGGATTTTAATTTTCGAATAATGGGCTTTAGTTCTATTCAATATCATGAAAATTCTAAAAATTTATAATAGTATACCTTTTTAATATATTTCATTTTTCCTTTAATTTTGCATATATATATATATATACATAATGCTATTTTTGTTATTACCTTTTATAACTACATATACGTTATTTCAATTGAAAATAATTTTTATATTAGATATATGTTAATTCGTATTAATTTTCTTTTAACTTTGTAAATATATAATATATATATTACTATTTTGTATTGAGTTTGTAAATATATATTACTATATGTTCTTAAGAAATTCAAAAATTATTATAAATATTAATATTTTATCACCTTTAAAAAAATATATTAATATGTTTGTTTGGTTTCTGTTTTAACATTTATTTCTCTCTTAACCTTCGGTTTTCTTTTCTTTTTATTATTATTATTATTTTCGTTACTTTTTCTTTTTTATTATTATTAATCTATAATTATAATTATTATAATTATCATTATTATTATTAATTAATATCAGATTATAAATAATAAACCCAAACAATTAATAATGATAGTCCAATCTTTATTTTATTCAATCCATTAATAAATACAACCCAATATAATTAGTGAAAGTCCAATATTTATTTATTAACAGATCCAATAAAATATATTACAAAGCCCACTACCCTAGCCCAATCGGGTAACCTAATTACAGAAACCCTAGCCTAACCATTATCTTCTTCATGCGTAGCCCTTGTAAGAGCGTTGGATCGCGATCAAGCTGAATGAAGGTTCCAGATCCGCCACTCACCACACGCGCCGACGATCCAAGACTCCACGCGCACGTGTGTACCACGCTTAAAACTGTTCGAGTGCCCAGATACTCATTCGTCTTACGGTCGTCGTCCGACGTTCACCGGTGGTCCCCTCATTTTCCGACAGCCACGTTTACAAGCAAACAGACAAAAGAATCAGATTCGTACACACAGATATCAGAGGCTAAAAATAAACCAACAAATTTCCAGACAATTCCAGAAGCAAAACAAGCAAGTTCTAACGGTATACCCGGCCAAAAACCAGAAGTTTCAGAGGAATAACAGAGTCAAAATCGTACAAATATCAGACGAACCAAACAAAATCGCACAGAGAGCCAATAACAAAAAAGGAGGATATTTTTCCTTTTTTCATATTCATGTATTTTCGGTTATAAAAACCGAAAACAAAAGCAATGTAAGGGACTTTTTCCCACCACACAATCAATAGAAACAGAAAATTTCAGAGGTAAAATAACCTCTCTTCTTTTTTGTGTATATCAAAATAGATGAAAAGGTTAGGGTTTTATTACCTTTAAAGCATTTCGAGTCTCCCTTCTTGTTCCCTCGAATCCGGCGATAAGCCTTGCAACCCCGAGTTGTTGTTGGTGAGCCGATCTCGAAAGAAAAAGGATTTAGTCCGGGAAAGCTTTCTTCCCGATCGTCGCTCTTCATATTCCAAAAAAAGGCCCCTATGATTCTTTTTTTTTTCCGAAAAGGAAACCTTTTTTGATTTGGTTCTTTTGAAAGCTAAGTAAAGTTTTGGTTCCGAATAGATAAAAAGGAAGGATTTTTGTTTGGTTTCCAAACTCGCCGGCCACCGCTCTTTAATAAAAGAAAGTGGGCTTATTACGATTTTAAATCCCTCCGTGCCAACAAAAGCACACAAGAGGTCCTTGGATCTTTATTTCTTCTTCCAATTTGGTCACCAATTCGGTTATGATCAACGTTTCAAAATTGGTTAATTGTTTTTAGTCCCTCCGTGGTTAAGGCTTACCTTTTCATCCCTTCCTCATTTCAAAATAGCGTTTTGAGGGTTCGAACGTTTTCAAACCCTTTTAATTTGGCCACTAATTTTAACCTTAACCTCGTTATAATAAAGGTTTATTTTTTTTTTGACCCTTCCGTGTTTTCGAATGATCTTTCAAACCATTCCTCACTTCAAAATAACAGTTTGAGGGCTTAAATGTTTTCTCTTCTTTTCAATTTAGCCCATTTTCGAACTAAACTTAGTTTTTATTTTGGTCTCATGATTCGGTCCATTCTATTCATTTAATTAAATCTGTTTTTTTTATATATTTTTAATTTCTATTAATTTTTGCTTTGCTTTTATGTACATATGTCCTTATTTGTATTTACATTGATGCTTTATTTGTTCATGTATATATTTACTTTGTATATATGCGCTTTGTTGAATTTTGTTATATTATATCATGCACCTTTTTTTTACATGTTGCATAGCATTTGCCACATTATTTATTTTTGCATTATTATTCATATTTATTTCTTTATGTTGTACATATTTTATTTTTGGCAATGTTGTTACACATAATACATATTGTGTTGCTTTATTTGTATATATATATATGTTATATCATTTAATTTTCAATATTATGTGTTTTGTGTTATATTCATGTTTATTTTTATGTGATATATTGCTTATTACATGTATATTATTTTCATGTGTCTTGCACTTTTAGTCCAATAAAAAAGAATCCCACATAACATAGCATCCTATGTAGTAGTGTTTAACAACATGTATCATGTTATTAGGTATATTTAATTCATGCTTTTTAATGGATTGCAGTAGCCTAATATTTCATTGTTGGACTTTTTTTTTCAAGTTTTGTCTCATGATACTCTTGTGCATAAGTGCGTGTTTGTATTTAGTATAGGCGCATTTTTGTTATCTACTTTCTATTCGATTCCATGTTGTTGATTTGGTCATGTTTTGCACATGTCATTTTATCCATTCATTTGTTTACTTCTTCATTTATTTACTCATTTTCACGTATCATGTATATATCTATCTTAACTAATTTGATACTTTACTCGGTCGTAGCGGACTCGACACCAAACGAAGTGGTGGCGGTGTATGCGTCTATCTTCGAGTAAAGAGGCGTTAAAATAAACCCGAATTTATAATTAAATGCTAGCTTAATTACCACTTTAATTTAGAAATTTTAATATTAAATAAGCGGTAAATATTCTTAAGGTACCAATTTTGGGCGGTCTGAAAATGATAAATCTTTTTCAACCATAACCGACTCCCGAACCCTTTTAGTTTTCGAATCTGTGGTTTTACGGTATCCGGTCTACCAAAGTGACCGATGGCGACTCAACTTGTTTTCAAATAGTTTTTCAATTAATTTTCAAATTATTTTTCAACACCTCTAATTTGTTTTTTAACCATGTCAGATCCATTTTAAAATCTTTCCAATTATTTTCATAATTATTACCCTTAAATCCCCAAAATTTCCAATTTTCAATTCAATTTTTTCTAAACCCTAATTCCTTTTAAAATTTCCTTCCACAAATTATAAATCCCTAACCTCTTAAAACTCTAATTCTAATCAAATTTTCAATTTTCTCCTTTTCAAACCAAAATTTCCTTTTTCAATTAATATTTCAATTTAATCTCTAATTTTCTAATTTTAACCTAGTTTTTCCACTAGCGACTTTTTATTTCCAAACCCGACTTCAAAAAAGGGTCGCTACAAGTATCATGAGAGTTTTGCATAAATTGTGCCACTTTGTTCACTGAATGAGAGATGTCAGATCTGGTGTGACATAAGTACCGAAGGGATCCAACCACGATGCGATATTCATAAGCATCAAATAAAGGTGTTCCACCAAGTTTACTGAGTTTAGAGTTGGCTGCCATAGGTTTAGAAACTCCAATTAAATATGTGAAGTTGAGTTTGACCAACAAATCAGTGATGTACTTGGTTTGAGTCAAGAAAAATCTACCATGTAATCCGTGTACCTCAATGCCCAAGAAAAAGCTTAATTCACCAACATCCTTGAATGAAAACTTTTGATGAAGTTGAGAAATTGTAGTTGATACATGTTCGAGAGAAGTATATCATCGACATACACTATAAAATACGTGGTGTTGTCACCTCCCTTGTGCACAAAAAGAGAAACATCTACACTTGAAGATTTAAAACCCAAACTTTCAAAAAAGAAATTGAGTTTGGTGAAACAATTACGTGGTGTCTGTCTGAGACCATAGAGAGCTTTCTTAAGTTTAAAGACGAACAAGCTACCATTTTCGGTCGTTTATTAAAAACCGTTAAGTTGCAGCATGTAAACATCTTTCTTGATATCGCCTTTAAGAAAAACATTATTGACATCGACCTGACGAATGAACTAAAGAGAGAAGAAGATTTACAGTAGTTGGGTTGACCACTAGACTGAAAGTCTCTTTAAAGTCTGGTCCAACAAATTGAGAGAAGCCTTTGTCCACCAACCGAACCTTATATCTCTCAACTGAACAATCGACCCTTCGTTTTATCTTGAACAACCATTTGCAGCTAATAGTGTTTCGATTAGGAGGTAATGGTACTAAGTACCATGTGCCATTATCGACCAAAGAAGCGTACTCAGCCTGCACAACTTGCCTCCAATCTAACTCTTGAAGAGCATGATGCACATCAGAGGGAACATTAGCCAATTGCAAGTGATAATTTTAGGTTTGAAGATACCTGCTTTACCTCGCGTCATCATAGGATGTGTACTGGTGGGAATCTGTGTGGCAGGATTAAAAGCTAAGTTTGTCTCCTCAAGGTCAGTACTGGAGCTAGAAACTTGAGAGGCAGGCAAAGAAGATGAGGTAGAATGATGATTATGAGTTCCAGATAGAGATGTAAAAAACTGACACGACCTGAAAACTTAATTGAAACCTGTTCGAGTCAGAATTTGGTTTGACCCGGGATATAATGACCCAAACTCGATCTGTATCTGACTGTTGTTGACCCAAACCCGATTTCAACCTGTTATTGTGGACCTGAAACCCGACCTGCATCAGACTGAAACAAACCCGAACCCGAGTCTGACTTGACAGATAACCGATATTACCCGACTAAATCGACCCGAAACCTGATTTTACCCGACCTGTTTTGAACCCGACTTGTTTTGTACCCGACCTGTTATTAACCTGAACTAATATTAACAAGAATTAATATTTACATAACATATAATTAAGTATATCTATAATTTGATGAATTTAAAATATTGATAAATATAATTAATCTTAAAAAATAGAATTAGAGAAAAGAATTAATTTAGAGATTAATATTTAAATTTAGTATTACATTTTTAATTAAATTAATTTATTTACTATTTTATTTAGTTTTAATGTATTTAATTTTAAAATAATATTTTATTAAAATTATAATTATAATTTTAAATTAATATTTAATTAAGTTAAATTAATTTATTGAACATAGATTAATTAAACTAAATTAAATATAAAAACATAAATTACAAACATAATTAAAAGAATTCTAAAATCAAAATATAATTTTTTTAAAATTAATCTAAATTATGACAATTAAATTAAACCAAAACAATTGATAAAAAAGAGTGAAAAGATCAAATTTTGGAGGGAATTAAGCTACTCATTTTTTAAGTTTGAGATTAATTTATTTTAGTATAAAAATTTTGGAGGGAATAAAAAAGAGGGAAAATTTTAGAGGAAAAGAATTAGAAATAAATTTTGATTATTATATAAAATAGAGTGAAAAACAAAATTTTGGAGGAAATTAATATACATAGTAAATTTTAGAGGGAATTAATATATAATAAATTTTAGATTATTATTATTATAACATATATTCAAATAATAAAATTTGATTAAATATAATAAATTAAAAATATAAAAAAGAAGATTAGATTTAAATATTTATTTGACACTACTCTATGTCAGGTAAAAAATTCCACATATTTTTATATAGGTCGCGCCTAAATAATCGAATCTCGTGCCGCTCTACACCTTATTTTACAATTATTTCAATTTGATTATGATTATTCGAAAAATTAAGTTTTAAATTTTATTTTTTATTCGATTTGATCCTCATTTAATTAAAATCAGATTATATATTTTAAAATTATTTCAATTTGATCATAGAGAATTAATTTAGTGATTGGAGAATTGGTCTTAGAGAACTAATTTAGTGATTTGGGCTTAGGAGAATAATGTTAGGCTTAAAGAATTAATAATATACATACATTAATTAAATATATATACATAAATTAATTTATAAATAAATGAAATACATATATTAGTATACATTTAAGTATATTATATATATAATATTATATATATTAAAGTATATTATATATATTATAAGTATATTATATATTACATATAATACATTAATACATAAAGTATATTATATATTACCATGACCACCAGAATGATAAAAAAAGCGAGAGTTAATCCCAATGGATTGGGAATCCATCGTAGTATGATGAATGCCAATGGAGAGCCTGAGAGACTACTCGAGATGGGTCTCAGCGTCGATGAGTAAAGAGATTGCTTCATCAAATGTGTAGGGTTTCTTCTTCGTAGAAATAACCGCAACAATAGATTCAAACTCAGAGGGAAGTCCATTCAGCACGATGGCCACTTGTTCAATTTCAGAGATCGGATTGCCACAGATCGCAAGTAAATCATAGATTTTTTTAATCTGTGTGGTATATTAACTAATCGAGAGAGAGACTTTCTTCAAGGATTTAAGGCGACAATGCAAGTGCATGACTCATGTAGCGGAAAGTTTGGAATAACGTTGGGCAAGACTATGCCAAATAGAAGAAGAAGAAGAAGATTCGGCTCCAACCAGGTGAGGTAAGATAGAGGTGCTTACCGTCGACAGTAACCAAGAAGCCAACGAACTGTCTTGCTTCAAGAAACGCTGGTATGCTGGATTGATAAGAGGAGTTCCATTGGCATTGGTGATGATCGGCGTCGGAGGTGTAGTAATGCCATCAAGGTAGGGCTCCAAGCCTTGCCCACGAAGCAACAAGATCACCTGCTGACGCCACAACAAGAAGTTATTGTCATCGAGTTTAACGTTGATCTGTTTGTTAAAGAACCCTTGAGCTGCAACAAGGTCATCAATGGAGAACTCATGAGAATCGGGAGAGGCCAACATGATGAAGGATCAGCGCAGGGAAAAAGAAACTCAACACACCAGGATAACAATGGCGAAAGATACCATGTTAAGAATACAAAATAACATGTAAAAGTTGAACTTTCTTTTCAACCATTTGGGTGAATTTACAGCAGCAGTATAACACCTAATATATAGTGTTTAACCCAACCGGAAAACTTCTGGAATTCATGAATTCACGTGACTAAAGCTGAGCTGGTATTTTAACAGCTGGACAACAAAAAATTTGTAAGCTTCCTTCCTCCATTCCCGCTGCAGTTCTAATGCTCATATGCTTTGTTAGAATAATTGAAAGAGCAATAAGTTTAGATATGTGAAAAAGCATCTGTGGGCTTGTTGTAGGAGTTGGTTTCTCTACTCTCTGTTTAACATGCACCATGTTAGTTTGCTTGCACACACCTTATTGCAATTCAGCTCCAGAGGCACGGGTTTACTCCAAGGAGAAATTATAAGAAGTTGTGGCCTCCTCGCTGGGATTTACGGTTCAAAATGAGAATAGGACTTATTAGATTTCAATAACTGAAAGGAGGGAATAGGTAATGATGGACTTGTTATTCTAATTTCTCATGAAACACACTAATTTTGTTCAGATATATTTCTAAGATTGTTCACATCTCAGATTGATTGTTCATAGAAGAGTTGTAGGATTTACATATTAAATTTTTGTTACCTATACGGAAGAATAAAGGTTGAGATTGTTATGTTTCAAATCAAAGGCAACCCCTAGAACCGGACAACTTTATAACCGCAACGTGAGAGCTGTTTTGTTTTGTTTTGTAACGGCAGTTATAACTTGTCTGCTGCAAAGCATAGGCGCCAACCTGCGTTGTTTTAAATTTTTATTTAATTACTGATATTTATTTATTATTTAATTATTTCAGATCAAATATTTATAAAAAGTCTAATATAAAAATAACCCTTTTAATTATTATTTTTTTCCTTCACAATGATCTGATTTTTTAAAACATCCTATCAGATCAAATAATTATTAAAATTTTATTTATATTTCAATTAGACCAACTAATTTTTTAAGAATGTATTTTGTTTGATGAATAATTTTTTTATCTTATTTTATAAATAAAAATGTAGAATTGAAAGAATTTAAGGGTCTCGATCAGGATTACTATCGAGCATTGCAACACAGAAATGTGAGTCAAGTGCATGTAAAACTGAGTGGGTTTTGCTACAATGGAGTTTCCATCTGACAACCAAACTTGGTTGAGGTAAAAAGCAGCTTTGAAATGTTGGAAAATAACAAGTTGAGAAATGGCATTAAAAAAGAAACATTGTAAGGCGATCTCAATTAAACCTGCCCTGCCCTGCCCCTGAGACATGTTGGATCTTATTACAATTTATCTGAAATTCTACTGCAACTGCCAACACAACATTAAACCCAACAAAAAGTAAAAATCATTTAGAAGTCGACTGATTGCTGTGCTCCAAGTTGTCACTACCACCCAACAACTTCTTCTCGGCGGCAGCAGATCCGATCTCTTCCATCTCAGACTTCTCAGCCACACTCTGTGACCCTGTCATCCTTGCCAATATCACAAACGACATTCCTCCGATCACGTTATTCAAGCATCTCATAACCACAACGGCCGACTTGAAAACCACGGGGGGAAACCCCTTTTCCAACACAAACTCGATCCCATTCAGGGATTGATACCTCAGATTGCTGCTGACACCCATGTGGGCGGCCCAGGTGACGGCATTCAGCAAGGTCGGAGGTGACTTGTTGGGAGTTTCGAAAGTGGGATCCATTTTCTTCCGCAGCTTGATCAACCCATTCGAGATGGCGGTCCCAATAAGGCCTGCACCAAAACCGACAACCGCAAACACAGCCCCTTTGAACACTGCGGTACCTAAACGGTTGATCAAAGTATAACCACCTGGTTCAAACATGTGACTCTGCGGACAATTCGCAAAGATGGACGGAAGACTCGAAGATGAAGCCGAGGCTTTTGGTGCCAAGAGATACATGATGGTGAAATTCACAATGGAACCGACGACGAGGGTCGAGAAAACGAAGTCGAGCTCGTTGAGGCCGAAATTAGGACGTGAAGCCATGTCGCCGAGGACACAAGCAGTGACGCCCACCAACTCTTCCATCAAGACCTTGAACGGGAACTGAGGATCTGCCGCGACCCTGTCTCGCCACCCGCTTAAGAGAAGACCCAGAACTCCAAGGCCATCCGAGGAATGATCCTTGGAGTTGGAACCGAAATCGTCACCGTCTCCTCTACCACCTCCCCCGCCTCCGCGGCGACCAAGACCATCGTTACCATCGCCTCCTCCGATCGCGCATGAAAGGTGCGGTTTAGAGAGAAAAAGGTTGGTTTGGTTAAAACGGATGGGTTGGTTTAGAGGGAATGAAACCACGTTATGTGATGGTGGATTGAGACGGCGGGTCTGGATTATGTTAGGGGATGGGGTGGTGAACATCGAGAAACGAGGTCGAGACAAGGCCGCCATCTGATCCATGGCTCCAATCCAATGATCTGATCTGATCCGATCTGGTCTGATGAATCTGGAGAATTAGGAAGGTAAAATGACAGTATTTGCAGATCAACCGGGGAAGGAAAGAGAAAAGGTTAGGTGAAAAGTGACGAAATGAGAATAAAAGAGCGAGCGAGAGACGCAGAGTTGGTGAATAGCTCTTAAGCCTACAGATGAACAAAACAAAGAATGAACCCTAAGGCCGGCTGGTGGGTCCGTGCAGTCCGATCTCTACGGTGACGGCCCAACCATTACAACGCCTTTTTTATTTAATGTTTTTCTATCCCCAAGCCCAATGATAACGTTTTCCCAGAGTTGTTGACATTAGCAGGTTTTGCATTCAGATATTGAAGAACTTTATGATTTTTTTTATAAAGCAGTATTTTGAAAAATATTTTTATATTTTTTTAAAAAAAAATCTATATGTTTTTATTTATTTTGAATATTTCAAAATTTATTGCTTAAAAATGTTGATAAAATATAAAAAAGTTAGTTATAATTGAGAGGTCAAATGAAATATCTAATAATTTAATATGTAACTTCGTTCAATTAACAACATTTAATATTAACTGCGTGTAAACTTAAAATGATCCTAATCATATATGAATTTAAAAATAAATATATTTTTGAGAAATTTTAATTTAAGATTTATTTTTTGTAATTATTGATAATTAACTTATTAATTCAATAATTATGACTAGATATTACAAAATTTTATTACCAATTCTCCTAGCCCAATTAACATCATTTACAAAATATGATTTGAACCCATAATTTTATTATTATCAAAATATTTTTTTACATAAATTACTCAAATCCATAATTAAATACAAATTTTTTTTTTTTTCAAAAGGCAACTAGGTATCCATAACAATAGTACGATCGAAAAATGTGTAAAATCTCCCTATAGTAACCACATACATAAAATTAGTATCAGAAATTAAAAAAATAATATTTAAATATTTTAAAATAGAGGATAAATATTAATCTATCCATTTTTAAAATATATAATTAAAAGATAAAAAAAATATTACGTGGCGACAAAACTCCCTCCCAATTACTACATATATATGTAACTTGGTAACCATGAACATCACATTTAGCACTGCATGTCATCTGTGTTTCAACCTCAGCTTTATTTATCAACAACATTCAACACCTTATTTTTAACTATCAACCAAACAAAATTTTAAATCGTAACCCATGTAAAAAAATAATAATAAAAAAGTCATAAAGGATACAATTGTAGGATATCAAACCCATAACCATCTTCTTGTCAAATTAGGTGTCCAACCATCTAAGCTAAGAAGCTTTTAAGATATAATTTCTCCCTCCTTGCCTTTTAACATCTCCTTGTTTCGGATAAAAACAACAACAATAATAATAATAATAATCGATATATTTAACCCCCTTACCATTTTTGGAAACCCCTCAATATTCTGGAATCATCCTTCCCCAAAAACCCCAACCTTACCTTTTTCATTTTCCCCTTCCCCCGTTCTTCATCGCCGACCTATCTCTAGCGCGTCATTGTTTATCGTCAGTGCCAGAGTGTTCGCCACCGACTCCCAAGCAAAACCCTCATCTTTTCCCCTTCATCCGTCACCGAAATTGCCTAGAATCGAAGGTGGAAGCTTCGTTGACCTAGGCTTGAAGATCCATTCGAATTTTTATAAATATTGGCCACCGTGGATGTCTATTCGTCGAGCCAGTGTCACCATTGTTCTCCTCATACCTCGAAGAACTCCCAGCCATCGCGTGAGTCCCCGTTCGACACCGGACAAGGCTTCATCGAAAACCAATTGTTTTTGGTAAGTTTGCTAAGAATTCTTACCCTATTGAATTGTTTTCTAGGTTTTAATGGTTTGTTTTGGGTGGTAAATTAATTTTGGGTGAAATTTCGTGATTAATGGATGTTTTCCAGCCGATTTGGGCAGCGTGTGGCCTTCACGTGTCGCCCAGGGCGATTTCCAATAGCCCTGTACGGTGGCCTGGAATCGGTCGGTCCAAATCGGTTCAAACCCAGTCTAAACTTGTCCCAAATAGGTCTAACCAAAGTCAACCGAACTGGTCAACCGTTGACCAAACTCGACTCGTTGACCCTTTGATCCATTCCGTTGAATCGTTGATCTGACCCGTTGACCTGTTGACCTATGACGTCAGCGTTGACCTTGTTTAATGACGTCAGCGCTGAACTAGTTATTGGCGTTAGCGTTGACTTTGACCAAAAATTCAAAATTTTCAAAAACCCCTATTTTATATTTTTTGACATCTTGAGTCTATCCGTGAAGTCCGTTTCGCGAAATTTGAACCTAAAGACTTCCAATTTAGACTTTAAAATCTCAAATCAAACTTTTTACCTGATTACAATTAACTTTTGTGTTTAAAATAAAGGGTTAATAATAATGTTTATCTTATTGAAGGATCTCATAGTCCTCCCGACCGCATATCAGCCCAGCCTAGTTCCTCTCGTCTTGATCGAACTCGAGATTCAATCGTGACTCGTATATATTTTTATTATGTGAATAAATCCAATATTTAAATTCATGTAATTAATATAAATCGATCTTGTATATTAAGGTCCACTACTACAACAGAGCGTGGCTCGAACGCCCAGTAGATCGTCTGTTTGATTCTTCACATTTTTTAGGTGTGTTCCTTTTGTTCAATATGACTGTATATTACTGTTTACTGATTTAAATAAACCTAGCATGTGCACAAGACTACTTTCCTAAAATTATATATATATATATTATTTTGGACTATGAGCATGATATCTCTATCTTTTGATATATGTTGAAGATACTTTATATGATTTTCTGATTTTATATACATACATAATAGCATGATTATTTCCTATTGATTCAAGATATTATTCTTGTATTACCGCATGTCTGTTACATTGGGATTCGAGATATGTTGTGAAGTGCTTGAGGTCCAGCCTTGATCCGGCTGGAAATTCTATCTATTTACGGTTTATAATTTCGGTTAGGGTAATTTTGCATGTTCCCTAAGGTAATTCTTTAGCCCGTTACATTCGCCTTATCAGGCTTAGGTTAATGCCTGCATCAGATACTATTTTTGGGAACTATATCTAGGAGTTCAATTGGAGGATAACAAGTCTTCCATATACATGACATGTTTTCTGATATTATTATTTTAAGAATATATATGTGATTTTATGCACTGTTGGAACACACTGGGCTCCGTAGCTCATACCCGATTCTTTCCCTTTCAGATATCTATAGATAGGCATCCTGGACTTGGCACTTGAAGGATCTATACATTTTTGAGATATTTTTTGATGTAATGTTTAAATCTTACAGTTTGCATTCGGGTGACATGTGCCTATATTTTGTTACTGATATTTTAAATATACTTTATTTTGGAGATAACGCTTTATGATTTATTTTGGTTCAAACGTTATTTATGATTGAACTTTCATCATATTAGGTTTTCTTGATTATCCTTGTAGATTATCTAAGATCCATGAGTTCCCTTAGAGCACGCCGATCCAGCCGAGGGTAGGGTCGAGCAACCAGATTTGCTAATCCGATTAAGGAACTAATTATTAATCTCCCTCCTATTGTCCCTTCGGACCCTCCTATTTTTGTTCGTACTAATCTCTGACCGACCCATTACCTGCTACGAGTATTGATGTGAGTACCTCAGTCAGAGGGGTACCAACACCGAATACCGAGCTTGTGATGACAGTGTCAAATGAGACCCTAAGCAGACAATTTCTTCAGTTGATTCAGGGAGCTATTACAACATCGAGAGTCATGCCAAATACCTCTATATCCAAATCTTGATTGCTAATGGAATGACTACTTTTTCTGGATCCCTGGTTGGTGTATCGTATGATGTTGAGACGTGGTTATATAATACCGAGAGACGTATAGATCAATTGGGTTTTGAGCCAGCTAAGAGATACTTAGGAGCGATATCTATTCTTGATGTTAATGCCCACATCTAGTCGGAATCTGTGATGAGCAGTGTATCCCCTAATTGACTAACTTGGGACTTCTTCAAGGAATGATTCAAGAATCGTTTTCTGGGCGATCAGTTTCTGAGAGATCGACATCATACCTTTAAGGATTTGATATAGGTTTCTATGATATTGTCTAAGTATGAGCTTTAGTTTTTGGACCTGTTGAAGTATGGTGCTGGGTTAGTGGCTACTGAAAAAGATAAATGTGATAATTTTCTTGATGGTCTTCGTATTGATATTCGTGATCGAGTAGCCACGCATTATGATAAGGTATTTGAGGATATGGTAAAACGTGCTAAGATTGCTTAGGAGTCAGAGAAATTTTTAGGTAACCAGAGTATTAGAGATTAGGACCGAGATTGAGGTAAGGATAAGGACCGCGGGAAGGATCGTGGTCGATCTGAGGGATATATCAGTCAGAGTGAGTCCTCCCATGTTCGCCCTGATAAGAGGGCTTGCACTACTCCGAGTTAGAGAGGTATTTCCTAACATAGTCCTACGACACCATAGGACTCTACTATTAGCCGTGGTGGTTCTTTAGGGTTTTCATCTGTACCAGTTTGTGACTATTGTTGTAATTTGTATAGGGGAAAGTGTATGAAGAAGTTTAAAGCTTGTTTCCAATGTGGATCTTCTGAGCATTTTCTAAAAGACTATCCTCATCCACCTTCTGTCAGCCAACCATCGACTCAGACTCCTTCCATATCTCAAGCATTTGTTCAAACACCAGCTTTTAGGCGTTATCAAATTAGAGCTTCAGGGTATGCTGTTAGATCTGATACTAAGGGCTGAGGCCACCAGAGTAGTGGGTCATCTGTGTTTAAGGCTCGTCAGCCAAAACTTGTTTATGCCACCAAACGTCGAGGTAACAAAGACAAGCCAGAGGTTATTACAGGTACCTTTACCATCTTTTCTTTTTTGTATTTTGATTTGCTTGAAAATAGCTCCACCCACTCCTATATATCAAAATCATTATCTGAAGACCTTCCAATCTCAATTGAAGGCATCAAGAGTGTTGTTAAAGTTATGAGGCTTTTGGGGCAATCTTTATCTTTGAATAAGGTGTTCAGGAGATGCCCTTTTGTTGTTGAAGGGGAAATATTTCTAGCTGATCTTATGGAAATTCCTTTAGGGGATTTTGATCTGATTTTGGGTATGGATTGGTTAACCGAGCACCGTGTTAGTTTGGATTGTGAGGACAAAAAATCCACTTTAAAGACTTCGGATGGACGGTCTGTAATTCTGGTTGATGAGCGACGGGGTTATTTGTCTAATATGGTATCTACCTTGTGCGTCGACAGGATGATTCGAAAAGAATATAAGACCTTCATTGCTTGTTTCCTTAATAAAAAGGTGCCCCTATCCAAGATCGAAGAAATTCACAACAGTGTGAATTTCTGTATGTTTTCCTAAAGGAGTTACCTGGTTTGCCTCTAGACAGATAGGTTGATTTTGAGATTGAGACTTATCCTGAGTCAACACCAATATCTATGACTCTGTACTTTATGGCTCCATAAGATCTAAAAGAGTTAAAAGTTCAGTTATAGGAACTCTTGATAGAGGTTTCATCCGACCTAACTCTTCACCTTGTGGAGCTTAGGTTCTCTTTATTTAAAAGAAAGATAGTTCTCTTCGGTTGTGTATCGACTACCGGAAGTTGAACAAGCTGATCGTGAAAAATAATTATCCTTTACTTAGGATTGATGATATGTTTGATCAGTTTCTTGGAGCCACGATTTTCTCAAAGATTAATCTTCGATCCAGGTAATATTAGTTAAAGATAAAAGGCTATGATGTTGCCAAGACTGTTATCCATACCGTATATGGGCACTATGAGTTCTTAATGATGTCTTTTGGGTTGACCAATGTCCCTATTGCTTTCATGGATCTGATGAATCGAATCTTCCGACCCTACCTAGACCAGTTTTTTGTGGTGTTTATTGATGATATTCCAGTTTACTCTCGTTCATAGGACGAGCATGTGAGGCATCTGAGAATTGTGTTACATACTCTCAGGGAACATTGTATGTATGCTAATCTAAGTAAGTGTGAATTTTGGCTTAGTGAGGTGACTTTTCTGGGACAAGTTTCAACAAAAGGTATCCAAGTGGACCCGAGCAAAATTGAGGTTATCACCAGTTAGAAGCCTCCCAGGAACGTGTCTGAGATTCATAACTTTTTGGGCTTAGCTAGGTATTATCTACGCTTTTTGAGGGCTTTTCCACCATTACTGCCCCCCCTTAACGAAGCTTTTGAGGAAATATGTCTCGTTTGTGTGGTCTGATGCCCAACAATCTAGTTTTTATCAGTTGAATGTAGTTTTGACCCGAGCGCCAGTTTTGACCTAACTTGAGTCAGAAAAGGATTTTATAGTTTATAGTGATACTTCGCATTTTGGGCTTGGTTGTGTTCTGATACAGAACGGTAAAGTGATAGCTTATGCTTCTCAACAGTTGAGACCACATGAGTATAACTATCTCACTCTTGATCTTGAGCTTACAGCGTGGTTTTTGCTATAAAAAATATGGAGACAATATATCTATGGAGGGAAGTGTTATATATATACTGATTCTAAGAGCCTGAAGTACCTTCTTACCCAAAAAGAGTTTAATCTGAGACAACGTCATTGGTTATAACTTCTCAAAGACTATGATTGTGAAATTGAGTACCATCTGGGAAAAACCAATGTTGTGGTTGATGCCTTCAGTTGAAAGACCATATCAGACCTGAGATATCTTTTTGCTAGGTTGATTATATTTGATTATAGTAGTTTACTGGCTGAATTATATGTTAAATCGACCTTGGCCGAGCATATTAAGGCCAAGCAGTGTCTAGATGACTCTTTACTTCAAGTTATGCAACAAGTTGAGCAAGGATCCACTTTTGTTTATTCTTTTGATCAGGATGGATTTCTTTTTTTTAATGTTCGTTACTGTGTACACAATGATACCCAGTTGAGACAGACCATTCTTAGAGAGGCTCATAGTAGTCTGTATGTTATGCATCTTGGAGGAGATAAGATGTATCAGAATCTGAAGCAGAGATACCATTGGGTATGTATGAAAAAGGATATCTCAGACTATGTATCTAGATGCCTAACATGTCAGCAGTTGAAAATAGAACATCAACACATTTCTGGTCTTTAAAACCTATCAGGATTCTGGAATGGAAATGGGAACGAATCACGATAGATTTTGTTATCGGTTTGCCTCTGACCCCGTCTGGAAATGATTATGTCTGGTTATTGTTGATAGAATCATGAATTCAGCTCACTTTATTCCTATTTGAATCAATAATTCTCTTGGGAAGCTGACTATACTATATATTTCTGAGATTTTCAGATTGCATGAGGTGCCCTTATCTATCATTTTTGACCAAGATCCGAGGTTTACTTCTCGATTCTAAACAACTTTATAGTCTGCTTTGGGTACTCATCTGAACTTTAGTATATCTTTTCATCCTTAGACAGATAGTTAGTCAGAGGGAGTGATAAAAATCTTGTAGGATATGTTACGGGGTTACATGTTAGACTTCCGAGGCAGTTAGGAGGATTTCTTGCCCTTGGCAGAGTTTTCTTAAAATAATATTTATCAGGCTATCATCTGTATGGCACCCTATTAGGCATTGTATGGTCGTAAGTGTCATACTCATATCTGCTAGAGTGAGTTGTATGATCGAAAAACTTTGGGCCTTGAGTTGATCTAGGAAACTGAAGAGACTGTCAGATTGATCCGAGATCGCCTGAAGGAAGCTTTTACTAGATAGAAATCTTATAGGAACCGGAGAAGAAAAGATTTAGAGTTTGAGGTTGGTGATTAGGTTTTCTTGAAGGTCTCCTCATGGAAGAAAATTCTGAGATTCAGGTGTTAGGGTAAGCTAAGCCCGAGATATATCGGACCATATCGTATTCTGCAAAGAGTTGGGCCTATTGCATATCAACATCTTGAGTTGCCTCCTCATCTTAGTCGTATTCATGATGTATTTCATGTATCTATGTTGATACAGTACCATTAGGATCCGGGTCACATTATTCAGGTTCAGAATGTGGAACTACGACCAGACTTATCCCATGAGGAGGAGCCTGTTCAGATCTTATAGTTTGATTTGATAGTTTTGAGAAAAAGACGAATCCCCATGGTCAAAGTTCTATGGAGAAATCTTAGCCCTTCTGAGGACACCCGGGATATCGAGGAATCCATGAGGGAGCAGTTTCCGTATCTGTTCAATTCAGGTAAAAATTTCGAGGATGAAATTTCTTATTAAGGGGGAAAGTTGTAACCCATGTATTAAAAGTAATAAAAAAGTAATGTTATAATAATAATAATATAATAATAATACTCGATATATTTAACCCCCTTACCTTTTTTGGAACCCCACAATATTCTAGAATCATTCTTCCCCAGAAACCTCGACCTTACCCTTTTCGTTTTCCCCTTCCCTTGTTCTTCGTCATTGGCCTATCTTCGACGCGTCATCGTGCATCGTCGCTGGCCTATCTTTGACGCGTCATCGTGCATCGTCGGTGCTAGGGTATTCCCCACCGAATCTCAAGAAAACCCTTATATTTTCCCCTTCATCCGTCACCAAAATCGCCTGGAATCGGAGGTGGAAGCTTTGTTGACCTAGGATTGAAGATCCATTCGAATTTTTGTAAATCCCGGCCACCGTGGACGTCCATTTGTTGAGCCATTGTCACCATTGTTCTCCTCGTACCTCGACTAACTCCAGTCATTGCGTGAGTCCCCATTCAGCACCGGAAGAGGCTTCATCGAAAAGCAGTTGTTTTGGGTAAGTTTGGTAAGAATTGTTACCCTATTGAACTGTTTTTTGGGTTTTAATGGTTTTTTTATGGTGGTAAATTAATTATGGGTCAAATTTCGTGTTTAATAGATGTTTTCCGGCCGATTTGGGTAGTGCTTGACCTCCACGCTTCGCCTAGGGCGATTTCTAGTATCCTTGGAGGTGGTCTAGAGCCGAATGGTCCAAACCGGTTCAAACCCAGACCGAACCTATCCAACCCGAGTCAAACTGAAACGATCCAACTCGAGTCAACTGAACCGATCTACCATTAACCCGACCGTTAACCCGTTGACATGATTCATTTACCCATTGATTGTTGACGTCAGCTTTAACCTTGTTTGATGACGTCAATGCTGACCTGACTATTGACGTCAACGTTGACTTTGACCAAAAAGTCAAAAATTTCAAAATCCCCTATTTTAAGTTTTTCGATGTCCTAAGTCCATCCGTGAAGTTCGTTTCGCTAAATTCGAACCCGAAGGCCTCCAATTTAGATTTTAAATTCTTGAGTCAAACTTTCTTCCAAGTTACAATTAGGTTTCGTGTTTAAAATAAAGGGCTAATATCAAATGTTTATCTTATTGTAGGATCTCATAGTCCTCCCAACCGCATACCGGCCGAGCTCAGTTCCTTCCGTTTCGATCAAACTCGAGATCCGATCGTGACTCGTATGTATCTATATTATGTGAATAAATACAGTATTTAAATTCATGTAATTAATATAAATCTATCTTGTATATTAGGGTCTAGTACTACAGTAGAGCGTGACTTGAACGCCCATTAGATCGCCTGTCTGATTCTTCCCCTTTTTGAGGTGTGTTCCTTTTGTTAGTATGATTATATATTACTATTTTTCTGATTTAAATAAACCTCGCATGGGTATATGATTGTTTTCCTGGAAATATATACATATATTGTTTTGGACTATGAGCATGATATCTCTGTGTTTTGATATATGTTGAAGATACATTATATGATTTTTTGATTCGATATACATAAATAATAGCCTGGCTATTTCCTATTGATTCTTGATATTATTCCTGTATTATTGCATGTCTGTTACATTGCGATTTGGGATATGTTGTGAAGTGTCTGAGGTTCAACTTTGATCCGGCTGTTAATTCTGTCTATTTACGGTTCCTAGCTTAGGTTATGATAACTCCGCCTGTTATCGGTTCTCTTGCTACAACCAGGGCAATTCCGCATGTTCCCTAAGGTAATCTTTTAGGTCGGTACCTTCGCCCCATCAGGCTTAGGTTAATGCTGTATCAGATACTGTTCTTGGGAACTGTATCCAGGAGTTCGGATGGAGGGTAGCATGTCTTACATATACATGACTTGTTTTTCGATATTATTATTTTTATGAATATATATGTGATTTTTATGCATTGTTGGAACACACTGGGCTCTATAGCTCATACCCGATTATTTCCTTTTCAGATATCTGTAGATAGGCATCCCACACTTGGAACTTGGAAGATCTACACATTTCTGGGTTATTTATTTTGATATAATGTTTAAATCTTTCAGTTTGCATTCGGGTGATATGTGTGTAACCCCCTAAACCGAACTTAGAAGAAATAGGTCGAATCTAGGAAGTCAAGTTTGTAAACTTTACGCTCAAGAAAAGCAATTTTAAAAATTATACTTTAGTTTAAAATAAAACCATAGTAATTTAATAAATATCTTATAAAAAAATACATAAATATTATAATAAAAATTTCAAATATTTATATAAAATTCTCTAAAATAAAATCATATAAAAATGCTTAAATACCCGGAAAAATATAAATATCTCAAATGCCTCAAAGTTTCCAAAATAATAAATAAGAACCTGAATATATAAAAATAGTTTTGTTTTGATAATAAAATAACTGAATAAAATATGAGATCCTCCAAGTACTGTAACACCTAAAGTTCAAAGATCTGTAAGAGAAAACAAAGGGGAGTAATTTAAAGAGCTTAATGTGTCTCTAAGGAGAAGATAAAAACAACAAAACACGTTTTATAAAATTATTTTTCAATACTAATATTTTTAAAAAATAAAATACGGTTCATATAAATAATTTTCTCAAGAGTAAAGTTTTGGAAAAAAAAATACAAATCATGACCTATGAATGATATCATACGCACAACACAAATACCAAATACAACGTCACCATTCTGAGTGGAGGAATTCCCCAGAACCTTCATATACAACGTCACCAATCTGAGAGTAGTCTTATGGCTTCCGGAAGGTTGCCCCGACTTCCTCCGTGAACAATCCCACCCGATGCACACAATATGATGTAACATGATTTGAAAATCCGAAAACAACCACAATTCAATCTGAAATCACAATTTATTTGAAATATCAATTTATCCAAAAACATTAATTCATATGATACCGAAATCATAATTACTCAGAAAAATATAAAATGTCAAATCTGAGAATTTTAATATTTCTTAAATCACAATGACATGTAATACATGATATCACAAGTACAGAATCAGAGTCACAATACAAAAAATTAGACATGCTAGCAAAACAAGAGTATTTTTTAAAACACAAAATATTGATCATGTCACAGAAAAATATTTTTTTGGAAAAATACATATATAAAACACACCTTAGCCAAAGCGACGAAATTTACTAATAACGTGGTTTTGAACTCGAATTCCAATTAGAATTAAAATTCTCTTAGACCATAATATGTATTTATAGAAAAAATAACGAATTCTAATTAGAATTAAAATTCTATTAGATCAAAATATAAATATAATAAATATTAATAAAAAGGATAAAGAATTTCAAAGAGATTTCCTTTATTTACCTAAGACTTTATATAATATATATTATAATAATAAATAAAAAGTTTTGATAAAACAATATTTAAAATAAAGTAATATTTTAATAAAAAATAATTAATTTTAGTGGAATTGAAATTTAATTTAAAAAAAAAACTGGATATTTAAGAGTTCTCAAACTTTAAAACATATATGATAATAATAAATAATATAATAATTTCATTTAAAAAAAAAGTGAAAGAATAAAAAATATTAAGAAAAATGGCTAAATTACTTATTTAACAATTACTCTCTTTAAGATTTTTAAAAAAATCACTTTAACTTTTAAAATTTAAATTCACACTTTAAAATTTTAAAACATTATAATCTTATCCAAAAATCTTTCCCTTGAATTTAGAAAAACTATTTAAAAACCTCAAAAAAAATAAGGTTCCAAAAATTGGAAATCTAAAACGTAGGTTTTTAATTAGAGATTTCAAAACTAGGGTTTTAAAATTAGGAATAATTTTGGTGTGTTACAACTTTCCCACTCTTGAAAGAAATTTCGTCTTCAAAATTTTCTAAATTTAGCGGTAAATTTTTAAAACCACGAATATTTAGAGAGAAACTTAATAAAACATTTAAAATTAGGTAACGTATGACAACAAAAAGTTCTGAGATAAGTTTTGATTAAAATTTATAGGAATGTGTATGATCACGATCGATTGCTAATTTAGAGATCCTATGAGGTGATATAGTAATCTATTAACAAAAGATAGTAACCTAGAATAAGATTTGGTACTAGAGTCTCGAATATAAAATATAGTAAAAAGATAAAAAAATAAACTTTAAATAAAATCATAATAGTTTTTTTTATAAAAAATCCCATTAATCCCAAAATATTTCAAATTTATGAAGAAAACAAAAATATTTTGAAAAAAATGTTGTGAGCCTCATAGTCTGTAACCCCTCGACTCGATCTAGACACCAATCAACTCGAACGAGATACACTGGAAATATCTAGGCTAATCCGGAGACTCGCCCCGATAAACGACCCTAATTTTTTTTCTTTTTATCTTATCTAGATGCTTTAATCAGATCCTACATATTTATTCAAGGACTGAGTTTAATTGTATCGAAAATCGATATGAAACGAGTCCTAATTTAATCGAACAATTTTTAGAGACCTAATTGTAATTTTCTATAAAAACAATGAATTAATTATATAATTAATGTTACCAACCTTTAATTAAGTTCATTACATGCTTATATGTCAAATTTCAGCTTAAAACGAGGTCTACAACTAGTTAATTGCAAGGATAAGTTTTAGTGATTAAAACGTAAAGAATACAAAGTATTTCCAGCCTATAACAGACTTAACGGAAAGGGGTATCGAAACACCCTTAGCTCGTTTCAATACGGAGAATATCCTCTCCTAATGCTTGACGATGCAAGCCTGTGTTTCAATACAACATAAGCCTCGTTCCGATACAATTCAACAATGTCAAAATGAGTTTCGGAACCCGGGCAATGCGTATCGATACAAGAACAACATCAATATACTCAACATGATTTCTAGCATTCCAACCTAAATAAACACATCATAGATTCAACTCAAATTAGTCATGCTTCATTATCAACAACACTCAAATTCACATATAGAGATAACAAGAATCAAACTTCAATATAACTTTATCATAACTAAAGGAATACCAATGGACAATGAAAATCCAAGTCAAAAAGCTAACATCAACATGGATAATCATCCTAGCCATTGAAGTATAAACACTATTCTCAATATAACATCCAATCCCATTGCTCTCTCACTACTGCTAATACTATAAAGACATGCATGAGCTTTCACTTGGCGATTACCTGGATCATTGTTTCTCTTTACTGCCTCGACATTATTTATTCTGTATTGCAAGGTGAAATAGAGGGTAAGCATAAGCTTAGTGAGTGAATGAAAACAAATATAAAAACAACTTGCAATGCAGCCCATATTAAACCGATTTCATCAACTTAAAAACATATCATGCTCTTTATAAAACAAACAAACATGGCTAACAATGCCACTTTTAAAACTCAGTAAGTGTCATCAAAACATGGCTAACAATACCATCATTAAAATTTAGTAAAACCCTTTTTGGAATCACATGCTTTATAAGCTAAAACACAAGTCTTGCATGCTACTCACATAGCAATGCTTACACATGCATCTCAATGCACAGAGTTCAAGTCTTACATGCTAACAACATTGCAATGTTCAAATCACATGCATACCAATGTAAAAAAACTCGTTAAAAATGTATGCATAATACTCTATGCAATAATGTAAAACCTTGCAAAACGAGATAGTCGTGACACTCTCTTCCACTTCCTCTCTCGTTGTCCTCATCGATCTAGCCCTAGACGGGTCGGTCCTTTTTCACCAAGTCATTTTTTCACCGATCGCCTTCAATGATATCCCCTACTTTTAACAAACAAAAACAGAGGCATTAGTGCACTCTTGGCACAAACAAACTCTCCCTAACAATCCACAACACCATCTACACAACCGCCCACTTTTCAGCATCAACACAACAATGAAACCACAATTTATAACATCAAATCCATACCTTACCAACACTTACGAGATTAACAAGATAACACACCAAATATTCACTCAAGATCTTACTAAAACCCTTCCTAAACCCTCAGGTTCACACAATCCACTCAAAACACTTACAACATCAAGATTTCTCCCTAGATCTTAATCTAGCAACCTAATTTCGGGATTTTTATGACTCCATTGACCAATTTACACCAAAATTGATTGAAATTATCTTCAATTATAGAGATCTAATCAGTGAAATAAGATCCATATGAAATTAACCCAATTAAACCACCAAGACTAACCAAAACTTGTTTAATCTTGATTAAAAACCAACATATAAACATGTAGAAGAGCCATTGACTTAGGAATTTCAATAAATAACACTTAATTAGAGGATAAGAACGAATACTTACCTCTAATTTTTGGATTCCACCTTCAATCTTGATTAAAACATGTAAAAAAGGATTTTGATAATAAACCATTAAAATCAAAGAGAAAACAAGGAATCATTGAGAGTGAAAGAAATATGAATTACCTTGATGAAATTAAGTGCAAATAGAGAGAAAATAGAGAGAAATCTATTTTGGTGAGTTGAGAGAATTTGAGAGAAATGTTTTTTTCATAAAATTGTGAAAATGTGGGATTTTGGTTATTTTAACCAATTATGGTTAATTAACTTCTTAAAATATAATTAAGAGTTGATTATTGAAATGTGGAAGCCTCTATAAAAAGTTGGATTTAATGCTAACTAAAGATTCAAAATTATGACCCTTTTACATCTTAGTTACAAAAACAAAACAATTTTCAATTTTTACAAAACAATCACTAATTTTCAAAATGTCACCCTTTCGGGGGTTTTTTTCAAAATTAATTTGAACAAAGTCAAATATAAGTCAAATAATGATTTTTAAACATTTTCCCAAAATTTTATCTTGCCCAAAAGTATTTATTGTTAATTAAATCTTGAAACTAGTCTAACTTATCTCGAACTGGCTCAATCGAACCCTAACTTGACTTGGCTAACTTCTAGACCCAAATTCGGGGTTTTACACTTTACTTGCTTCTACAAAACAAAAACAAAGGGATTAATACACAAGAATACACCAATTCACCCTCCATTTAATTCCCCTGTAATATGACATAAAAATAGCCTCAAAACTACTCTTAAATTAATTGAAACACATCTAAAACCTATCCAAACCTTCAAGAACCCTTAACCTACGAGATCAACATCATAAACACTCCATAACATCTTCAATAACACAAGATCTACCAACCTAAAGTATTAGCTAAGCCAAATTAACACACACAAACCTAGATTTCAGGATTTCCTATTAAAGATACACCAATTCCTTAATAAATAACATTATAAAATGTTTTTGTAAAATCATTTTATCATCACTCATTAAAATCATATGAGATTTTATCCCTCCAAAACAAAATGAGCAAGATCTATTGATTTCAACACGAATCTCTTCAAATCAAACATCAAAATCAATTATAAAAACAATATAAAGAATCAACAACTTAAAAATTTTAATAAAGAACTATAAATTATAGGTGAAGAATGATTTACTATCTCCAATTGTGATCTAACCTTCTTCCATTGATGAAAACATGTGAAATCAAGATAAAACAATAAGAAAATAAGGATAACCATTAAGATATCATTGAAGAGGGAAAAAGAAAAGTTAAAAGATGGATTAAATAATGAAGATCGAGTAAAAACTCAGTTTGGCCGTAGAGAAAATGAGAGAAAAAGAAAGAAACCAAGTTTTGATGTGAGAATGGATTATGAGAGCAAGATGGGTTTTATCCTTTAGTTAGGATTAATTTATAATTAAAATTAGTTATAATAGTTAGTTAATGAAAGGTTGAATCAGCTTAGAAAATATTAGATCATTAGCCCCTTAAGGATTTAAAGTTTTATCCATTTATATTTCAATCATCAAAACAACCCAACTTTTAATTTTTATAAAATAGTCACTAATTTTCAAAATATCAAAGATTCAAAATTAATTTTTCAAAATTGATTTGACCAAATTTAAATATATATCAAATAAGAATTTTAAAATATTTTTTCATGTTTTATTTTTTACTAGAAATCAATTTTTTATATATTAAATCCTGAATTTAGTCTATTTAGTTCAACTGGCTAACCTATCTCCTAACTCGACCTAGCTAACTTTCTAAGCCTATTTTTGTGGAGTTACACTAAAGGATCATAATTCATACTTGTATATGAATACAATGAATTTTACGACATGTCAATTATTTCCCAAGTTATTATTATAATTCATAGTTTGATTCAAAAGTGAGCATGCAGCTCCATCGTCATCATGGATCATAGCTTAATTCATAGTTGAGTTTGAAGCTTCATAGCTTAAAATATGATTAAGATTTCCATTGAAGTATAGTTCATATTAAAAAATACAAATTCATCAAAACTCATGCAAATGTGCTTATAAAACAAAAATAAAATGTATAACCTTGCCAAATTTGCCACCATATTATTACCACTCAATGCTCTAAAAGCTCCAAAGATGCATATATTGAACAAGGCATAAAATATCAAAATAATATATCGAGTTGACACTGAGTTATCCCAGGTCATAAACTACACTTATTTAATAGTATGAAGTTACAGAGTATCTCAAATCATAATTCATTGCTTAGTATGTTTGGATTTAACTTTTGAGGACAAAGATTCCTCAATGATGTTTGGATCTAACATGGGATTTATCAATGGTAGAATTACAACACGAGATTACAAGCTCCAATTGGCATAATGATCATAATTCAAGGTTTTACACTTTGATGTTTTAAAGGCCTAAAAATCATTAAAAAAAATACATTAATGTTTAGAATCAATCTTATTGCACTCAGATCCTTAAATACAAAAAATCCTTAATTTTAGAAATAGAATCTCAAGAATACACATGCTCTAAAATATGACCATTATTATAAATAGTTCCTAACTTTTGAATATTCCTATTTCATCCCAAATCTATGATCACTATTTTAAGTTGGTCCTCAAACTTTTGAGCATTCTAATTTCATCATCAAATTATCGTTTACGGCATAACATATTATTACATAATACACATCTATGCTTACATCATAACTAATAATTTTATTAACATATACTATGATTAGCATATATTATTGATTTAGAAATGAACTTAAAATACTTAAAAGTTTGGGGATTGATTTTGATTGAGAGAAAACTTGGGGATGAAGTTGAAATGCTTAAAATTTTCAGTAATTTAAAATTATAATTATAATTATAATTATAATCTGATAATGAAATTGAAACACATAAAAATTTAAAAATCAATCTAAGATAAAAATCATAATTTAAAAAGGTGTGATAAGATTATGTATTATTTAAAAAAAATCAAATGTCTTATTATAAAAATAGATATTATTTACATACATACATATGTTTCGAAAGCTAATGATTAGATATTAAGAAAAAAGCTAATGATGTTGGAATGAATATTAAAAGATCTGGGGGACCAAAATTAAATATCATGGGTATCAACGTAGAAAATTCATTTGGACAACTTTGACAAACTTTGGGTTTAGTTAATTTCATTGTAAGAAACGCACGTTTGTGTGGGTCAATTGCAAACGGAAATGATAAAGAACAATACTACTCGTAAATAATTCAACATATTAAAGAAACCTTATTTTTATTTGAATTAAATATTTTTAAATTAATATATAAATAATTTATACTTCCAAATTAATACCTGAATTATACATATTCTTTTACTACAAAAATTTTGCTCCCAAGTTGGTACATCAACTAAAGATTTTATTTTAAATTTATACTTAAATTAGACATATTCTCTTAAATTGATATCAAAACTTATAAATTTATCAATTTAATCATGATTTGAATTAGTTTAATAAATTTAATCCTTTATATTTAAGAACTTTTATCAACTTACACTTTGATCTTCTTTTATATTGTTTGTTCTTCTCTTAGATTGTTTTTCAATTTTAATGATAGTTTAATTTTTTCTGTATTTATTATTAGGGTTATTTTTTAAGAATTGTAATTAGGTTTGCTCTTAAAATTTAAATTTTTGTTAATACGTGTTATTAGGATTATTTTTTTCTATAATTATTATAAGTGTCAAGTTTTTTAACACTTATTATTAAGAGTTTATTTTTTTAATATTTTTTATTAGAGGGTCAAATTTTTTACCCAATACTCTATAAAACACCGGAATATTTTTTTAATATTTTTTATGTTATTATTAAAATTTAATTTTTTAATACTTATTAATATAGTCATATTTTTCTAATGTTTGTTATTAAAGATCTACTCTTAATTTTATTTATATTTATTATTAAGGGTCTAAATATTAGGTTCGTCCTTAGGTCATCAAAATTTTAAGAGGGAGCTTATTTAGATATCAACTGATAGTAAAATTCTTTAAGTAAAAAGTATGCCTAGACTTAGAATTTAAAAATCTTGGCTTAAAGATTCTTGAAGTCTTTGAACATTTGAAAAAAAAATACATCTAAGTCTTAAATATTTTTTCATCTAATTAAACCCTTGAAACGATATAATGAATCAAGTTATTTGACTATCAATTTGAGATGAATTTTTAATCATTATTATAACGTGATACAATACATTAATGTCATATGATATTTATTTATTTAAATATTTTTATAATATTCATAATTTTTTTAAATTTTTTATTGATTTTTTTAAAAAAATAAAAAAATATAAAAATATCAAACGATAATACTGTAATATGACATATTATAATATTTGATTAATTTTTTTATTAAATTTAATGATATCGTTGATTAAAAAGATAAATCATTGACAATCATATTGATTAAGAAGATAAATTAATAAAACTTTAAAATATAAGTATTTAATTGAATGTAAAACAAGTTTAGATATTTAATTAATTTTTTATTAAAATTTATGTACGAGCTTTATCCTTTCAAAAAAAGCACGAGTTTTATATTTTAAATAGCGAGTTCGTAAATAAATGTCTGGCATGATAAATCAAGTCGTTCAACGTAGGAAGTGGAGAAATCGCGTGAGGTACTTAATTGCGAAACTCACCATTACCATGTCCATGTCCATGTCCGTCAAGTCAAATCACAAGGCACAGGGTCAGAAACTTCCACGCAGCCTTGCTTGCTGCTGCTGCTCCATATTTTAATGAGAAATTGTTTCAAAATTGAACCTAGAACTTTAAAGACTTTGCTTTGTAGACGAGGTAAAGGGTCGACAAGGAGACTTTGGAATCTGGGTAGAAAGCAGGTGGTAGTGGCTGGCTGAACACGACCACGCGCCTTCTTCAAAACCCTTATATAGTGCCATTACCAGTGTCATACTCATAGCTAGCCATTTCCTTCAACAATTAATAAGAAACCCCAAGGTAGCAGATAAATACGCCATTAATGGAAGCAGCAACAGTAGCCTCTCAATGCAAACACAGCCTCAGTAGAAGGTCCTCCTCTTCTTCTTCATTTCGTCTACGCTGCCCCAGCCTCAACTTAGTCCGTTTGCGACGCGTGTTCGATATCTTTGACAAGAATCGCGATGGCATCATCACCGTCCAAGAGATCCATCAGGCCCTCACTCGTCTAGGCCTTGAAACAGATCTCTGCGACCTCGACTCAATCATCAACTCTTTTATAAACCCCACTGACATCGGCCTCACGTACGACGGGTTTGTTTCTTTGCATCAGTCGTTGGACCAGACTTTCTTCGGGTTGGGAGAGGAGGAAGACGAGGAGGATTCGGATTTGACGGAGGCGTTTAAGGTGTTCGATGAGGACGGGGACGGGTTTATTTCGGCGCAGGAATTGCAGTCGGTGTTGGGGAAACTGGGACTGGCGGAAGGGAAAGAGATTGGTAGAGTTGAGCAGATGATCTGTTCCGTTGATCAAAACCATGATGGGCGTGTGGATTTCTTTGAGTTCAAGCACATGATGGAGAGCGTTGTCGTCCGCAGCTCTTGATCATCCTCCATTTAAGTTGCCAATTTTCTTTTGTAATCTCTATATGTATGCTTTCAGTGTTTGTTAATTTAGGCTTTTGTTTAATCATGTTGCTGGTTAAAATTCCTTGACTCAAAGGAACTGAGTATATATATATATATATTCTTTCATTTTCACTTTCTTTTCCTATTTCTGGTGTGTAATTGGAAGGGAGAGTGAGGGCTTTCTCTCCCTCACCCATATGAAATTTTCTCGTTAGATCTCTTCAAGAATACAAAGTTTTGAGTTAATTTAATTGTGAATCACTTTTTAATCCATAAAATAATCGAACTCGTTTATATGGGTAAGGGAGGGAAAGCTTTTCAACCGACTTCTTGCCTGAAAACGGAAGGAAGCTTTTAAATGGTGTAAAGACCTCACCGTCTCCTTTCTTTCAGTTCCACTAACCAAAACATTCGACTCACTTCACATTCCTTCGATCATTGTAGTTGGTGTTTTCACTTCTGCTCCCCTGTTAGATCTTTTCTCAGCTGGGGCAAGCAATTACGCTTCACATCACAAAGTGGTGGAATAGTATCGTCTAGAATCTCTATCAATCTTCCATCTTTCTTCATTATGGTGTAACACTCCAAATTTTATTCTAATATAAAATCTTATTTCAAAGAAAATCCTTAATCTCTAAATTAAAAACCTTATTATTTAGGAATTATTTAAATAAAACCTTAATTTAAATTTGAGATTTAATCGAAGAAATTAGATTTAACACTTCTGAGCTTCATGATTATAGTATGCTCAATTATCTTATAATTTGATTGAATGCTTAGAGTACAAACACATACCTTTTAGAGAGAATTTTTTGTTTACTTTTTTTTCTTTTTTTTAAAAGGTTTTTTTGACCAAGCGTCATAGGTCAAGTGATTGTAACAATTATTTCTTGAACTGATAAAAAGATAGAATTTTTTTAATGAATTTACAAATCCTTAGTAAGAAAGTTTAAGGTAGTGGTAGATGTACGCTTTGGTTAGAAAGGAAAATCACTCAAAAATCATTGTGTTTATCTTTATCTTTTTGCTTCCCACTACAATTCACCCAACCAACAACTTCTACACTACATGGCTTTCAATTCGGTTAAAGTATCTAGCCTAACAATAGGTACCAGAGGGAGGCTTAACTGAGAGGGATTAACATCCATTTGAGGTGATCCAACAAGCTCGATTGATATCTTTTCAACCAGTGATCAATTGAGCAACCAATAGACAAACCACTATTAATAAACATGGAGCATTATGCATATTGAAAGAATGATATAATGTATTTCATCAAATTTATCGACTATCGTCTTTAGGACATAATTGAAGAAGGCTTTGTTCGTGCCAACAAAAAGAAAACAATATTAGAATAAGAAAGACAAGAAGAAGATTAAGCTCAATTTTGAATCCTTACACATTCTATTTTATGTATTAGACCCCAATGTGTACGCTAAAGTCTTTCTTTTGAACAAGTCAAGGAGGTTTAGGACAAACTTGAAGTCATCAATGAAGAGAAAATCAAGGTGAAAGAGACAGAGCTTGCTATACTCAACCTTATCTATGAGAAATTAAAGAATGACCAAAATGAAGACATCAAGAGAATGTTCGATTGATTCTCACAGTCATCAAAGAGCTTAAAGAACTTGGAGAGGATATTTTGTAGGAAAAACCCGTTCAAAAGTTAATTTATTCACTTCCAAAATCATGGGAGAGCAAGAAGACGGTTATCATTGAAGCCAAGAACCTAAGGAGCTTAAGCTTGTTGACTTAGTTAGATCTCTTCTAACCCATAAGATGATGTACAACCCTTGAAGAAGAAGAAGAAGAAATCGAAAATCAAGAAGTTGACTTCAACATTATTGCTCTTAAATCCTCTAAAAGTCACCAATAACAATCAAGTGAGGATAAAAGTGAAGATGAAGTGTTATGCTTCAACTCTCTAATAGATACTGTTGAGAGAAGCTCTTATTGTCTTTACCGTGAATGCAAACAAACCTTGTCCTCCAAATGCTTTCTTGATTGCAATGGATGAAGATGATAGTGAAAGTAATGGTGCAGAAGTATAGTAGAATGGTGTATGGGTTAAGGGGTGAAAAAGATGAAATATTAGTGTTTAGGAAGGTGATCAGATAATGGTGGAAGTAGGAAAGATAGAGGTGAAAATGAATAATATTCAAAGGCTCAAATGAAGAACTTATGTTATAAAGCACACTCGTTCTTAAAGAAGTTTTTTAGGGTGATAAAACTTAGACTGAATAGATAATAACCATCAACCTAAAATATGAAATGGGATAAAAGAAGCCACAAATCTAGAAAGTTTTGATAAGTCAAGAAGTTCTAAAAAGAACAAGTTTGAGAGATATACTCACAAAGGTATTTTAAATATTTTGAAAGGTGTACAAAATAAAATTCAAGTCTTATTTATAGATTTATAAAAGGGTAGTCGAATAAGCATGTATAAGGGGTAGTGGATGTTTTGACATGCTTAGTGTCCCTCTACTTGGTCAAAAGGGTTTGTAGGAGGCTAACAGTGTTTCGGCTAACTCTTTAAGATTTGTTGTATTTTTTTATTTAAAATTTTAGTCTATATAATCTATAATAATTTGGATATATCTCAAGCTATCGATATCAAATTGATATGATTCAACATGTATGAAAGCTAAGATATAGATGAACAAATTTCATGAAGACTTTGAAATCCAATTCTACTTATATTTTTCCCCAAAATTAAAAATAATTGGATTGACATTTTTGGTAATGTATCTAGCCAATAAAAAGTTGGAACTCTTTTTTTTTTGGTACACTCTTGTTTTCCCTCCATGGTGGCCGACTAGGTTGCATGGAGGTGACCTTAGAGTGTTGAGATGAGAGCGATAGTTAGAATTTATGTGAGTTGATCGATCTTGGATTAAGTTGATCTAGCTAGCTGAAACACTTAGCTAAAGTTTGAAGATGTTTTGAGTTGTCCTTATCTAGATGAGCTAGCCCTTCAAATTTGCGAGCTCTCTTAGTATGTTCCTTTAGGTTCCTATTAAATAGATATTAATTTGATTTTGATATAATAAATTGTGTAAATAAGTAAAAATTTTGAAAATAAATTTTTGATAAAAATACTCATTAAGCATTCAATTATTTTCAATTTATGTTTCAAAATGATTTACAAACTCCTTGTATGATTTTTCTAAGTCAAATAGGCCAAAAATGACATTGTGTACTTATACGACTCTTATATGTACCGATATCGTGCCTTGATTATTTTACATCGAATAGAATAATTGTACTAGTATGGTAAAACGTACCAATATGCCTTTTAAATGTACATTGAATGCAATTTTAGTACCGGTACTACTGTAGCAGTATCGATACTCCATAAGATAATTTTTAAATATTCACTCATGCGTACCAGTACGACATATAAGCGTACCGATACTGGGAAGTTTTGTGAAATTCTAGTGAACTATTTGAGTACCGGTACTGGTCTGTGTATCGGTACCAGTCTCTTTCCTACCGATACTCGTTTTCTAAGTACTGGTACGCGCTGCTTTGTAACGACTCTTTCTATATATGGTAGATACTGATACGACTCTTCTCGTAACGATACACAAAGCATTAAAGGAATATTTATTGCGGAAAACACCTCCCTAACGGCTATAATTAATTTTCCAACAAACCAAACGCCTAAAATTGAATAAAGGCATAATCCAAAGCTCCTATAAACAACTAATGATCTTTGAGTGAACAATCAAGCAAAAATTCAATATTCGAAAGCTTTTATTGTCAAATTTCAGCACCCAACTTGTTTGTACTCATTTTTTATTTTTATTTCAATTTTGGGGAGTATTCTTGTTGTAATTTGGGTAGAAATTATAAGTCTATTGAGAGGTCCATTATTTGTTTGATCAAATTTTGGGTAGAAAGTTTGATCATTTGTAAGGTTTCCCTCCTAATCCGAGAAAAGAGGATGAATTCAAAGTTAGTGGATTATTGAAATCTTTAGTGGTGTGCTAAGTAGTGGATATAGATCTTGTTTAAAGTTTGAACCACTCTAAAATTTCTTGTGCTTTATTCTCTTCATTTTTAGCACCTATCAAAAAATTTAATTGCCAATTCATCCCCTCTAAGCCATCTATATTCGATATATTATCTCAATAATTGATATCATAGCTACACTCATTGGAAGGATTTACATCCTCTTGAGGCGATCCTAGAAGAGATTTATCAATCATCATGATATCTACTTTGGGACAAAACATGTACGAGTCACAATCCATCACATAACCACCCTTCTTCAATAAAGATAACTATCCGTATTGAAAGAATAGTACGAGGTTGTTCATCAACTCTCATGATTATGTTCTTTGGGATATAATCGAAGACAATCCATCCATTCCCATGAAACAAGAAGAAGATAGGCTAATTCCGAAGACTAGAAGTGAGATGATAGAGGAAGAAAGAAGAAAGATTCAAATAAATGACAAGGCATTTCAAATCCTCTTTTGTGCACTTGGCCCAAACATTTATTCAAAGATGTAATCTTGCAAGAGTGTTAAGGAAGTTTGAGATTCTCTTGAGATGACATATGAAGGTAAAAATGATGTGAAGTAAACCAAAATTGGGCTTCTTAATCTCAACTACAAGAATTTCAAGATGAAGTCGGATGAAGACGTCACCAAAATGCTTGATCGATTCTCGGTAATCATTAACGGTCTTAAAGTTTTTGGATAAACTAGTTCGGAAGCTCATTTATTTACTTCTCGAATCTTAGGATAGCAAGAGAACTACCATCATTGAAGTCAAAAATCTCAAGACCTTAAAGCTCGATGTTCTATTGGGATCTCTTCTTACCCATAAAATTATGAAAAAAGGAAGGAAAAAAGAAAAGAAGAAAAATGAGAAGAAGCTAGAGAAGAAGGAGATGAAAAAGAAAAAAATCGAAATTGCACTCAAAGCTTCACAAGAAGAGAGCGATTATAGTGAGGAAGAAGATTAGGAAATGGAAATATTGACCAAAAGGTTTACAAGATTTATGAGGTCAAACTGTGGAAGAAAGCTCAACCGAAAAGGAGACTTCAAAGTCAAGAACAAATAAGAAGAGAAAGATCAACTTATTTGTTATGAGTGTAAAAAACTAGGACACATTCGAATAGAATGTACCAAACTCAAAAAGAATGAGCTTTGGAAATAAGAACTACAAGGCATATGTAGCAACGTGGAGTGATGAGGATACATCAAGTGAAGAGGAGGATTAAGTTGCTAATCTATGTCTCATGACCTTGGAGGATGACGTTAAGGTAGCCTCTAACTCATTTGATTTTATATTTGATGAATTACATGAAGAATATAGTGAATTGCAATAGGTATATGATGAGTTAGTCTTATAGTTTAAATAATCTATCAAAATGAACAAAAAGATGATATTGGACTTGGAAAATGAAAATGATTTTTTAACTAAGACTTAGTTAGAATTAGAAGGTAAATTGAAAGAAATGCATAAAAAATTTGATGAATTAGAAAAATAAAAATATTAGCATGCATAATTTACTTTCTAAGGTGAAGGAAGATCACCAAAAGGAGATTGATGATTTAAAATGTTCTTTAAGTAAGGTTAGTTCAAATAATTTCTTTAGAGGTGAAAGCTTAAGAACTAATCAAGTTAATAAAAACTTTAGCAACTATAGACATGGATGGTTCCCAAGGTATAATAATAGAAAGAAAATTAGGAGTATTTGGATTCCTAAAAATATTGTTGCTTCAAATGATTTGATTGCTATGGCTTCTTGGATTCTTAAGGGAACTAAGTTATTGAGAACTAATTCTCATGGACCCGAACAAATTTGGGTAACAAAAATAAAAGTTTAATTCCATGTTTGTAGGGGGCATTGCTACAAGGTTATAACTTCAAGTGCAAATGCATGGTGCCTTGATAGTGGATGCTCGAGACACATGAGCAATGATAAGAGTAGATTCGTGGATTTCAATCCAAAAAGTGGAGGAGTAACTTTAGATGACAAATCCAAAGGTCACATTGAAGGAATTGGCTCCATTGGTAATCACTCTTCTATTCTTATAAAAAATATATTTTTAGTCAAAGGTCTTAAGTATAATCTTTTAAACATAAGTCAACTTTGTGAAAAGGGTTTCAATATTTTATTTAACTCAAATGGTTGCAAAATTTTGAATATTGAAACAAATCATGTAGTGCATATAAGTCATCGCATTAGAAACATTTATATGGTGCATTTAGATGACATACAGACCATAAATGCATGTTTGGTTGCAAAAGATGAAAATGACTCTTGGCTTTGGCATAAAAAACTTGGACATGCAAGTATGAGTATTTTAGAAAAATTGATTTTAAATGATCTAGTTAGAGGTTTGCCTAAGTTTAATTTTTCAAATGACAAGATTTGTGATGATTGTGCAAAAGACAAGAATAAAAGTTCTTTTAAACCTATTAATGATGTTTCAACTAGTAGAGTTTTACAACTAATCCATATGGATTTATTTGGTGCTATTAGAACTACTAGCTTGGGTGGAAAATTAGATGCATATGTTTTAGTCTATGATTACTCTAGATACACTTGAGTTCTATTTTTAAGAACAAAGGATGAGGCTTTAGAAAATTTTATCACATTTTCAAAGATTTCTTAAAATGACCTTACTCAAAAAAATTCTCATATTAGAAGTGAACATGGAACCGAATTTCTAAATTTAGGTTTTGAGGATTTTTGTAATTCAAATGGTATAAGCTTGGTTAGAACCATGCTTTGTGAAAATAATTTGCTTAAGTATTTTTTGACGAAAGCCACAAACACCGCATGTTACATTATATTGAGTGATGTAAGTATTTTATTTTAAATAATGGAAAAGAAAATTTAGGCAAATTTCATTCTAAGAGTGATGAAACTATTTTCTTAAGATAATTTTAACTTCTAAAGTTTATCGTATTTTCAACAAAAGAACCTTAGTTTGTTGAAGAGTCTATACATGTGATTTTCGATGATAACCTCCTTATGATGAAGGATTCTTGTGATGATGATAATACAGGTATCATTGAAGACATTGATAAGGGACAAACATCAAAGGTGGATGGGGTTCCAACCAAAGAACAAGATACACAAGATCCTCCACTAGAAGCCTTAAGGGATTTAAAGCTTGAAGAAAAGGAAGTGAGCTACCCTAAGGAGTTCAACTATGTCAAAGATGGTGAGATTTTGGGTGATCCATCCAAAGGGGAAACCACTAGAGTCTCTCTTAAAAATGCATCTCATGTTTCACTTATTTTATGTATAGAACCCTAAAATAGAAATGATACTTTAAAAATGATTATTGGATATTAGCTATGCAAGAAGAGATTAATCAATTTGACAGAAGTCAAGTTTGGATATTAGTTAATAGACCTAGTAACAAATCTACTATAAGAACTGAATGAGTTTTTAGGAATAAACTAAATGAGAGTGATAACATTGTGAGGAATAAAACTAGATTAGTTGCTCAAGGTTACACTCAAGAAGAAGGAATCAATTTTGATGAAAACCTATACACCCGTAACAGAATGGAAGCTATTAGAATGTTGCTAGCATTTGCATGTTATAATGAATTCAAGCTTTTTCAAATGGGTGTTAAAAGTGCATTTTTAAATGGTTTTATAAATGACGAAGCGTATGTAGAACAACCACCGGGTTTTGAAGATAAAAAAATTTCAAACTATGTTTTCAAATTAACCAAGGAATTGTATGTTTTAAAATAAGCTCCTAGAGATTTGTATGAAAGACTTTCAAATTTCTTACTTGAAAAAGGTTTTGACAAAATAAAGGTGGATAAAACACTTTTTATAAAAAGAAATGGAAAAGACATTTTAGTAGTTCATATTTATATTGATGATATTATTTTTGGTTCTACTAATGAATTTCTTTACCAAGGTTTTGCTAAATTAATGCAAGGTGAGTTCGAAATGAACATGATGGGGGTGCTTTCATTTTTCTTGGGGATTAAAATCAAGCAAATGAAGGATGAAACCTTCATAAATCAAGTTTTGGAGAATGTGAAACCTTAAGCTACATCAATGAGCTCTTCTACAAAACTTGATAAGGAGGAAGGAGGAAGAGTGATTTTTGAGAAGTTGACAGGGAATGGATTAGACAAGAGCATGGCCTGGACGATGAAGGTAACACGACCCTCCCTCTTCAAGAACCGGTTGCTCCTCCACTCGCTTTGATGGTTGATATGCATCCTTACTTTGACGGGAAGTTCGATAAGATGCGGTCCTATATCGACAAGAGGTTCAATGAGATTAGAGATCATGTGGATGATAGCTTCACTTCTCTTGGTGCTCGTATGACGAGCATTGAGACCGATCTTGCTTTCTTTCACTACGAGTGGAAGACATACTCTTTTGGAGACATCTAGGCTCTTGAAGATGACGATAATGATGATGGTGAAGGTGAAGATAGTGACATAACTTGATTATGGATTTCATACATCATGCTAGACCTTGATACTTTTTAAAACTCTATTGCTTTTAGTATGTTTTATTTGGATTGCTATTATGCACTATGGTTATTTGGGTTTATTTTATACTTTCTTATGGATTTTTGGATTGCAATTAACGTATTGATACTAGTATATTGGTTTTGGGAGTTTATTGCCTTGATATGACCTTATTGTTTTGGTTGTTATATTTTATGTCGGTTATTGATTTTAATTTAATAAAAAAGGGGGAGAGTTTTTAGAAAAGTTCTCATTTTTTAATATTCCAAAAGTTCATCTTTTCAAACACAAGGATGGATAATTTTTAATAATTTATTTTAATATTTTTTTATATCAAAAAGGGGGAGATTATTGAATAAATATTAATTTGATTTTGATATAACAAAATGCGTAAATAAGTAAACAATTTGAAAATAAATTTTTGATAAAAATATTCACTGAGCATTATGTAGTTTGTAGGATGACCTACACTTTTACGGTGCAATCCTTCACCTTGTCAAGTTATAGTATTTAAGATATCGATCCCACAAGTTGAATACATACACAACTTATCACTCCTGCACTAAGGAAAAATAAAAGCACAAGTAATTTGATTGAATTATAATTAAAATAAAAGTAACTAAAGAAAATAAGTATGAATCCAAGAGATAAGAAGAAGGCTATGTTGAATCCAAACATAAAGTATTTTCGTCTTATTAATGCAAAATATTAAAGTGTCGCCTCGGCAGGTCGCTGAAGCGCCTTAGCTGCCATGGTGGGTTATGCTTTGACAACAAGTCAACAATTCATATTTCGACAAAAAGTCCTTTATTGACTCCTCCTTATCCCTAATTCGAAGTTTTATTGATGAACACGTCTTGATGATACCTCCCAGTGTGAATCAAGGATGAACAACAACCGATAATATGCTTCTTTTAGTCGTTGAAACCCAAACGGATTAGCCAATACCCAAGAATAAAGACCGTATTCACTTGTCTCTTGAGTCTAACTATCCCTAATCTAGACAAATATATTTTCCTCGCAAAATTGCCTTCCACGAACATATGCAAGAAAGAGTAAAAACCAAGAGTAAATAAACTATGAATTAAAAACCTGCATTAATAAGATTCAAATAACAACACAATCTTCTTCCACAACTACTCCACAAAATAACCTAAGCCTAAGGAATATTTAGAACATGATGTATGAAGATGGTGGCTAAGGTAAGGGAAGGAAGCCTCTTGATTTCTAATTGGTCCTTTCTCTTATACCTAGGGTCCGTTACATTTATATTCTGGGGATTGATGTTCTACCTAGATTGCTTTCAATAATTTAAAGTTTTGCTATAGCATTTTTGTATGTCATTGCTTGAGGACAAGCAATATATTAAGTTTTGGGGGTTAACGTTCTAAAAAGTGTATATTTTGTACCCTTTTACTTAAGATTTTGTTTGCTTTAAAGTTCATTTGCATTACATTTAATTGTATTTCATCTGTATTTGCATTAGGTTTTTATTTTATTTTCTCTTTTATTTTAAAAGATGTTGATTTGAAAGGTATTTCTCTAGTGGTTTTGTGCAGATTGTTGGGGAAAAAGTTGAAGAACGGAAGAGATGTTATAGCATATTCATTGTTGGATCAGACTTCAAAATACTATAGCATTTTGGGCGCACCAACAGAATTGCAGAAAAGACAAACCTGCAGCCCACTATCCTTGTACATGAATTTCAGGCCAACTGCAATTTTCCTGTGGTCGCTGTAATTCTCTACAGAAATGTTAGAGAATGTTCCTTGCATCATTAGGGCACAAAACCCTAGAAGCCTCTTATAAATAGAATGCAAAGTCTCTTTCAACAAGTTTGGTGAAATTGAGCAAGAATCGAATAGAGAATAGGAGAAGAAAAATGAGTAAACTTTGAAGAGAGCAAAAGAGATGAGAAGAAAGAATAAAGGCGGTCACTTTCCTTCCTCTTCTACCTCGGTCGAACCACCATTGTTGGAGAGCTTCAAGCAAGAGATTTGCAAGACTTCGGGATAAGCGGCTAGCTAGAAAGCTTCATAGCAGAAGTGTTTGGGATTTCCTTCCTCTTAACTTTGCTTTACCTCTTTTCTTTGTTGTTGAAAATGTATTTCAAAGATGGAAAGTTGAATAGTTTGCTAAACCTAGCCATGAACTAAACTATTATGTCTTAGGCTTGTTATGGATGATTTTATTTTCTGAATGAATGTTCTTTACTATTTCTGGTTTTGTTTAGTGTTTTGTTCATGAAAGCTAACAACTTTTTCACTTAAACCTAGGTTTTTAAGAGCTCTTGGGAGATTGTCATTTCTAAGCGGTTCGATAGCTTAGATCTAGGGATAGGCAAAGCTAGACCAACATGAACAATGGGGTTATTGTGGGAGCAGAATCCTAACTCACCTTAGGGATAAGGTAGATTTTCAAAGACTAAAAAGGGTAGAACTTCATCAACATTAGGAGTGTTAGGGTTGAGACCGGGAGGTAATGCCGTAGCATTTTTGAGTGTTAGGCCTTTGACTAAGGATAGTGGAGGCATTTTTAGAAAATATTGTCGAGCAATTGTTAAACTAATAAAACAGTAAGCTTTTCGGATAAAAGTAAAATCATTTCCATAGCAAGCCTAGACTTTTTTAAGATTGAATACTCCTATGTGTTGAGTTTGTGCAGCTTTATCTATTACTCCGTTTTTTATTTTATTTTGCTATAGCATTTTGTTGAAAATTGTAGAATTGCTTCAACATATGTTTATACAAAAGATTTTATTATCATTTGTGTATGTTAACTATTTTTGAAATTTTCTACCCAATCCTCATGGGAACGACCTCACTCACACACTTTATTACTTGTTCGATGTGTATACTTGCACGATAAATTCATACATACAACCAATTCACAACTCAACACCCCAATATCTGAATTTTTTTCTCACCAATCATAATTACGGTCTTGCATATTTTATGGTATAAAAAACACAATATTGCAGATCCTCAACTGTAGTTAGAAATTGTGTTCAAATCAGCCAACATTGACAGATATTGTGTGTGAAACAAATTGTCAGATGTATCTAGTATTAAAATCCCATCAATAATTTGCAGTATATATGCTCTAACTGCAATCACAATTTCTTCACGATTAGATCTCTCAATTACCAAAAATTCATTCTATAACCATGAAATTCTCAAACGAAGATCGTTTACACATTCATCTGGAGAAATTTTCCAGAGGTACTACATGCAAACCTCAAATAATCGATATTTTTTGTGTCCCACCAATGGATTCCCATTTATTGAGACACCGATCTGTATAGCTACATCTTTAAGAGTTATTATAAACTCACCAAATAAAAAATGAAAAGTGTGTCTTTGGTCTCCAACGTTCAAGCAAACTAGTAATCAAATCGGGGACAGTTTTAAAACCACATAGGAAGCAAGCATTATAAAAACTAGAAAATTGTAAGTAATAAATTATTGCTTCCGGAGGTTTTTAGATCTGCATTCCTCTAAAACGAATAGTATGCTCTGAACCCTACAAAGAATTGAGTATAATAAATTATTTAACGTATTAAAGACAACCAGATAACACATAATAACATTTGTAAATAATTTAATTATTTTTTCATCATGAATATGAGATGAAATATGCTCATTGTCACGATACAATAAAACTCCTTCAGACGTCATTTTCAAAGAATCTGCCTAAAAAATAGAAGACAAAAAATTAGAATAAAAAATTATATTCGAATTAAGCACAAAATTACATTCAAATAACTAATTAAATAAACAAAATTAGGAGACAAAAAATTCAAATAAATAGAATTAAAAAAATTAATTCAAATATATCAAAGTATGACTAAATTATCTCTAAAATATATTTCTACTTTTAATAATTTTTCAAATAATATTATCGATTAAAGATTTGGGGTATAATATAAATAGTCCAAAAAATTTGTTAGAAACATAAAAACTAAAAAAATTAAAACAAACTAAATTAAACCCTAAACCTTCGATTAAACTAAAATTAAACAATACACTCGATATGTAATAAAAAAACACTAAAAACAATCCTTAAAAATTAAAATATGTATTCAAAAAATTAATAAAAAATTTCAAACTAAAATAATAAAATTAAAACATAAAATAAATAACAATCCCCAAAAAAAATTAATATCTTCGATTACAAAAAAATCACGTATAAATTTTTTTCTCAAATTTCTCTCGTTTAAATGACATTCTTCTACTCAACCTTCAACACCCACTAATAACTTTTACGTTAACCACCAGTCTGCATACATACAACCTTTCAACGTCAAGAGAAGATGGCAACCTGACAAGGTTGCATTATCACTAATCTTGGCTGAATCACATACGGTCACTAAATCATATGCAAGCTGAGCATGCAGGTCTCCTCAAGGTCACCTGGAGGTGGCGACCTAGCAAGGCTAAATCATTACCCCAATTGATCTAGTTGAACTATTTAAAAGCAAGTTGAGCCGATTAATTTTAATTGGTATTTTTCTCCCCAACGCCACCAGGAGGTGGTGACATCCTACTCGACGCCAACAGCAGGTGGCGTCCTGCTTGAGATCCTTTAGCTTTTGGCCTTTATCCCCAAATAAAGTTTGGGATCTTTATTAACACAAATAAAATAAGGGAGTGAATTATCCCCAAATAAACCCCAACAAATTGCTATCATAATAACAAATAAAAATGTGATGGATGGGGGATTGAGGTTTGGAGAACATCAAATATCTATGTAGGAGTCTATGACTTTTGATTGAACAAGAAACATTTTGTAGTGACGAACATTTACAAAAAAGAAAGTGTACAAAGTTAAAGGAATCTTTTAAGTAGGATTTGATGGTTATAATACTTTGTAAGAACATCTAGTGGAGAGATATCTTGGACATGAGGGGGTCAAATTTGTTTAAAAATGAAAACACAATAAAAACATGAGTATTTAGTTGTCTCTCGACACAATTGTATCAACTTTATCGCATTATCACATAAGAGCAAATATATATGGTTAAATTGTTTATCTTTAATTTTTTTATATTTTTAGATTACAAGTTTTAAATAGTGGCGAGTCCAGAAAAATATTTGAGGTAGACATAAATGAAATTACAAAATTTTAGAGTGGGTACAACTCATAAATATTAAAAAAAATAAAGACCAGCTCATAAAATGTCAAGACCCAGATTCAGATCCAAGTGTCGAGTTAATCCGAAGCATTGGGCCTCAATGTCTGGGCCGCAAGTTTGAGTTTTGGTCCTTGGGCTTGAGTGTGTTTGGTTGTGTTTATCCCAAATTGGTTTAAATGAGGGGCTTTCTTTCACCCAAAACCCCAAGTTCAAGGAGAAAAATTTAGTGTTTTTGAGGGGAATCTCGTTTAAGAGATGAAGAAGAAGTGATAGAGTTTTTGCGGAGACCTTTCTATGTGTTTATGAGTTGCCTAATATTATGATATTATGTGTTGGGTTCGGACACCCTATATTTATATATGATTAAAGTGTTACAACACTCAAAGACATATCGAATTTAGGATTCTGATGCTTAGTAGATGCGAGCCTCGTATGAAGATTCTTGATGAACCATTCCAAGTATGGATGTAAGATGCCGATGCTTAGTGGACGCGGGCCTTGTTTTTAGTGTATGATTTCGATGCTTAGTGGAGGCGAAACCTATTTATAGTGTATGATTTCGATACTTAGTGATCGCGAGTCGCACTACTATATATATATATATTACTATTATGGTATAGGAGATGTTGTGTGGACTTCTTTAACATGTATATATTGTGTGCCGATAAAATACATGCATGATATCCTATGTTTAGGCGAATTTGGTAGCGTTATTATTCTTATTCCATGACATCATTCATGTTGCATATGCTTTATTTATAATATGTGCGATGTGTGTCAAGTGGTGGAGTGCCCACTCAGCTTCTGTAGCTCAGCATTTTCAGAATGTGTTTCCGTTCGTAGGTTAGGTGGCGACGAGGATTGTAGGAGCACCAATATGGTTAGTTTCAACATCGACTTGTGTAATAGTACTTTTACTAGATGTAATGGGCCATATAATTATAGGACCCTATATGTAATTTATAACTCTGTTTTATTTGGTCTTGAGTCGAATGTTTTTGAAAGTTGTAATGTTTAAAGCTCCATACTTTTAGAACTATTTGATTTTACATGGTTTGAAATTTATGGACTTATTATAGATTTGGACTTGAATTGTTTATTTGGGATCTTGAAACAAAAATTTTGAAATACAGGGGTAGGTTGGAGGCCAAATGTGACATTTGGGTCGAGTGTGTTACATTAGTGGTATCATAAGCTTAGGTTTAGTTAGTTCTCGAAAGTTCTTGGGGGAGTCTAGTGTGGTATATAGGTGTCAAATAAGTACATGCCCATGAGTCAAAGTCATACATGCTTTAATGCTGAAAATTCGCTGGTGTAAGTTCGTTTGTTTGTTTTCCAATAAATAGTACGTCAAGAAGAGATAAAGATGATGGGGAAAGTTAGGGTTCTTGGGAATGGGACTATGAAAATGAGTATGTGCCCGATATAGAGGCACTGTCGAAAGATGTTGTTGGTCAAGGGGTCAACTATTTCTCACAACTAAATCGGACGTTGTACCGGATCGTGAGGGCTATACCAAGGTCATCTGCTATGCCTCTAGAGGCACCTACTGAAAGGATGCGAAGGCAAGGAGCTTTTGACTTCCAAGGGAATGGACAAGACAATCCCTTACAAGCTGACCAATGGTTGCATGATACTCGGTGGATCATGAGGCAAATGAGGTTAAGGTTAGAAGATTAGTTGTCAAGTGTTTTATAGCTTCTGAAGGGAAATGCACGTAAATGGTGTGAGAGAGTAAAACTTGGGTGGTATCTCAACCGACCTACTTGGAGTGACTTCCTTGACGAGTTTGAGAAAAACTATGTTGATGAGACCAACATTGACACTTTGAGGGATCGATTCATCCATCTTGTAAAAGGGAACCGTTCTGTCTTTGTTTATGAACAAGAGTTCCTACAATTGAGTAGGTATGATACAGAGTTAATGACAACAGAGAATATGTGATATAAAAGGTTCTTAAAGGGGTTATGGAAGGAGATCCAGACTTATCTCATTGTTTCCCTACCTAATGTGTTTTCAGAGTTGACCACTAGTGCCAAGTCTTTGGAACAAGTGAAAGGTTTGACTTATGGATCATCTTTCGGGCAAGGAGGTTGATAAATCCGCAAAAGACTATATTTTAAGCCTTTTTACTTAAGTTATTGAGTGTCCTTAAGCTCATATAGGCTAATTTAGATGCATTTAGGCTCATATCATTGCATAAAATTTCTTAGTTATGCCTTGGCATTTTTATTGTGGCAACGGGTGATATTTCACAGGAAAGGTTGTGCTTTTAGGTTGTTGTTTTGCAGGTAAAGCAAAAATAAGAAGTTGAGGAAATTTGTCATGACATTCGTAGAAGGATAGCAATGGGAAAATGCCATGGCCAATCTAGAGGACTCCTGTGCTAAGCTAAACGACAAGAAGATATTTTGAGAAGAGTGTCAGCTAGTGCCATTACAGCCTAGACACAACCACCACTGTAGAGGACCACAAGCCACCTCAGTAGGGGACCAATTTCACCACTACAGAAATGCCATCACATGAATGGGGGCAGACCTGGAATTTTTACTAACCTTTAGGGTTTTCACCTGTTTTTTTAAGGCAAGGTGACCTAAGAAAAGGTAACACCTTTGAGGCCCTTTTGGGGAGCTAGAACACAAAAAAAGAGGCACCTTTGGAGTTGTTTGCGCCGGTGTAAAGCTTCCACCTTTCTCCTCCAAGCTCCGACCAAAGTTTCCTCCATCGATAGAGCTTGAAGGGAGTGGCGTGCTAGGCACCCGAGAGGGTCTAGCACGCTAAGGCGTCCCGTGGTGGTTGAAGAGTCGGCGGCCTGTACAAACGAGGGTGTCTTCTATCCTCCTTCCTTTGCTTTATTTTTCATATTTTTTAAGAGGATGATTGTGGATGATTAAAGATGTATGTGGATGATACTTTGTTTAATTATTCGCACCATCATGTATTGCTTTAATTAGGTGGTTGCTATTTTAGATGATTAATTTTTGTTTTTTATTAATATATAGCTTTCTATGTGTTTATGTATTTGCTTTGCTCATTGTTGTTAATCATTTAAGCATTGTAAGAGGTATGAGAGTGTCCCGTGTTTAGATGCATGTTAGGTGTTCGAGAGAAACCTAGATATAGATCCTTAGATCATCGAGAGGAGCTGAGGGAGGATCTACGTGAGCAATGGGCTTCGGATAGTAACCAGAGCCTAATTTGATCTTAGGTACTCGAGAGAGACTTTGTTGAGGGTTTCAATGACTAAAAGGAGTGAACTTTGTCGATAGGCTAGTGTCGCTGTTGAGACCGAGAGGAGATGCATTGGCATTTTAGTTTGTCAGGTTCCTATGACTCGAGAGAGCGGGAACACTTTAGAAACCTCTTTCGAGTAAATATACACCATAGCTGCTATATGTTCGTAGGAGTAAGGTTAAGAAGTCAATAGGAACCTCCACCAATCATTCCCAGGAGAGCTCATCAATAGAGGGTTAGTACAACATATTGCTTAAACGTGTTCTCGCATCATGTTTTTGCCTCATCATTTACAAACTGTTTTCTTCGTTTCACTATTCTCTTTGCAATCACACTAAGATAATTTCCAAACACCACTTCCATACATCTATTCCACCATCAACATCCATTCCACTTTGCCTTGGCATATTTTAGTTGTTTGCATTCTGAAATTGTCATAGCATTTCTCCATTACACCTTCACTATACATAACAAATTCCTCACGTCTTTATTTTTATCATTATTTTCCTTTTTAGTTAGTGACACCATTTTGCCTTGAGAATTTTGACTTATTGGTTACCTCGATCCTCGTAGGAACGATAATCACTCACCCTTTTATTACTTGTACGACTGTGTATACTTGCACATACGTGTTCACATAATTTATAACACTACACAGGCGACACTAAGTTTTTGGCTCCGTTGCCGGGGATCAGCAAGAGAACAATTTTTTATTTTTATCTTGGCATTTTCGTTTTACTTAGTTTATTTTTCTTAGTTTAGTTTTACTAGTTTTTCTTGTTTTTCTTTTTTCAGGATTTTCTCAGTGCATGTCTAGAAGGTCTACTAACGGACCTCTCTATCCTATAGTGCTTGAAATTGAGTGTTTATTTTGTCAAAGAATGCATACTCAGCATAGAGCTATGGACCCACCAATGCAAGACCCAGTAGTTCCAAATGTTGGGGCAAATCCGAATGTTGATGCACCTCGACCAAGGGATATTAGGGACCATTTAAATCCTATCTTGGATGATATTAATCCTGGCATCGTGGCACCGGAAATTCAAGATACATATTTCGAATTAAAGCCTTTCATGTTCAATATGCTAAATTCTATTGGGCAAGTTGGAGGTATGACGCATGAAGACGCAAGGCAACATATTCGATCTTTTCTAGAAGTTTGTGATTCTTCCGTCAACAAGGAGTACATGAGGATGTTGTTGCGTGTAAAAAGGGATGCGCAATTTTTGCAAGTGAACACGTCGCAAGTAATAAAGTGATGCGTATCAAGTATCGTCTCCACAGGGATTGATGTACTTAATATGTTTCCTTTTCTCTTCTCTCTCTACAAAATAAATAAAATAAAGACACAGATTAATTTGATTGTTCTGAATGAAACTAAAACAACTTGAATAATAAAAAGAAAATAAAGAATGAAAATAAAATCAGGTTGAGAGAATGGCCAGGATCCAGTTGTGTCGTATTGTGGATTCAATTGACTTGTTTCCGTCTAATGCAACTACACTACACTGCCTCGGCAGTGCTGCAGTTCTACTGCCTCGACAGTGAAGGGTACGTCCGTCGCGACAATCCCTTGCTCTTGGGTGGACTTATTCAAGGTTCGGCAAAGTGTCCTCGGATAACCCCGCTTATCCCTAAGTCGAAGTACTGTTGATGACTAGTCCTAGATGGTACCTCCCGGCGTGAATCAACTATAACCACCAGCCAATCTCACACTTATTTTAGCCACTGAAACTCTAACCTATCCTAGGCCGAGTTAGTATTTTCCAGCTAGAAAAATACCGTACTTATTCCTTTCGTGAATCTAACTCTCCTGATATTAGATAAATAAATCTCTCACAAACTTCTCTCCCGAGCTTGAATGCAAGAACAATGAATGGAAAAGAATAAGCAAACCTTGATATTTTATTGCATGAAACAAGAAAACAAAGTTCAATATCCTCTCACAAATACTCGACAACTTTCACCTAACCCTAAGAGAATTTAGAACATAATGAAAAACAAAGAAATCTCTAAAGTCTATTGTGAACTATCATCCCTATTCTAATGGACGACACATCTTTTATATAGGCTAAAATTAGGGCAACATCAACCTTGGAGAAGAAGTTTAGTAAGTTTGGATGTTTCCTTCCTTGAAAAGGTGAATCTCTTATTTTGGTTCTTTCCATCTTTACACCGTCTTCCCGAACTCCAATTGCTATGCAAAGTGTATAGAAAAATCGAGCTTTTTATGCTCTTCAAATCGATCACCACTTTGAGTTTTGTTGTTAAGAAATTCCCCGCCTTGGCAGGATGCATCATCTGCTGCCCCGGCGGAGGTCTGCCTTTGAGTCTGCTTAGCTTCCATCAGTAGAAGCTTCCATCTGTGGCTGGTTCGATCAGGGTCCAAATTTACCTGCAAATGCACAAAGATGCATTAAAGCTTATATTTACTATAAATATCATCCTTATTTTTCATGAAGGTAAAACATCCATGTATCACACATTAGGCTTATGCATTAGTCCAAATAGGTGTAGATTAAACAATTATTGTCCATGAAAGGTATAAAAGTGATAGTGTTTTGAGGACTTATCAAACCCCCAAACTCGAACTATTGCTTGTCCTCAAGCAATGCAAACCATCAAATTGCCATACCTTATTCTCTATTTTTCCTCTATTCTCCCCACCATAACTATGTCTATTCTGAGTCTTAACCTCTCGGCTACCCAATTACTTACCCGGAATCGATCTATAAGATTTTGTGAGTGTGTGAGTTCTTGTGGACAAGTTTGATTAAAGGCTTTCTTAGACAAACTCTAAGTTCAAGACAAATAGATTTGGGATTAATGCTCTCTTCTTATAACAACTACTTGAGCCAATTTCGGGCACCTCTAGCATGAAGAAGAGTGAGTCCTAGAGCCGGTAATAGGCACCTCTAGTCATTATTCCAAAAATCTAAGCCTTTATCACCTAAGTTCATTAAAAGAATTCCTATAATCAAACACGTCCCAAAAGTGTTTTTACAGTCAATCCTATAGCAAACTTCTAAGTTTTAGTCCTTAAGCATCCTAAGGTTGATCCTTCTAAACAGGACCTAGCCATGGTAAGGAGAAAGATTTCTATAGCCTAAGGAGAATAAACTAGGCAATAATGATGTAAAGCAGTGCAAAAGTATGGACAATATTTCAAGTACGGTGGTAGTTGAAAAAAAAATTCAAAACAAATTTAAATTGCTTTCTTTCATGGCAGGGCCGCGGCAATGGGTTGCCTCGGTAGTGAATCTACAGCCCCAAACTCGAACTGAGCATTGTCCCCAATGCGTAAACATATGCAAAAGATAGGAAACAAACATGAAGATTATCAAGGAAAAAATAAAAACAACATAGAGATATAAAAGGATTAAAAATCCTCCGAAGAACTGTTGCGGATGATGAGTTTCCTTGGCCTTACTGCGGACAGTTTAGTTTTTGAGCCCTGTGCTGGTGATTGCTGAGTCTTGGCTGTTCGGGGCAGCTGGATTCTGGTAGGTGGTGTCCTTTGCAATGGGGAGTTGACTTCTTCTCCTTCTTCCTCGTCCCCAATTTCTTTGGTGGCCATTATTTCTGTCCCGCCTGCATCTTCAACTTCCATGTCATCCACTCGGGCAGGATGAGTGCTGGGCCCGACAATGAAGTGAGGCTGCTGCATGAAAGAGTCCATCTCCGACGAGAAACTCCTAATGATTACAGGAGAGCCTGTTCTCTCCTCTTGGACAACCTTTTACTGGCTGATGATGCCGCGACAGTCTTTGTTGGATAAACTTTGTCCGGTGCATGGAACGGCTGTGATGGTCTAGGGGAATAAAATGGTCGCGGTCCTCCTAGAGACGGAGTTGTTTCGGTGTAGCACAGATGATGGAGGCTAGAAAGTCCTGCTTTTATGATGAAGCATTCGTCCTTCCACCTTTATCAGATTGTAGTATTTAAGATGTCGAACCCACGAGGATTGGCTTTACTTACGCAAATTATTCTTCCTGCACAATGGAAAAGTAAAGGCACAGATAATTGAGTTGGATTATAACTAAGGAAACTAATTAAAGCAATAAAGATAAATGATCAAGAAATCAAGGATGGAAAAGTGGGGTAGGTTAGAGTGCTTCGTAGTGTGGATTCAATTGACTTGTTTCTGTCCAATGCAATCGCATAACACTGCCTCGGCAGTACTGTAGATTACTGCCTCGACAGCGATGATGCGTGTCCGCCGCGGCAATCTCTTGCTCTTGGGTAGACTTTACCAAAGTTCGGCAAAGTGTCCTTTGATGACTCCGCTTATCTCTAAGTCGAAGTACTGTTGATGACCAGTCCTTGATGATACCTCTCGGCGTGAATCAATTATAATCACCAACCAATCCCACACTTCTTTTAGCCGCTGAAACTCTTAACCTATCTCTAGGCCGAGTTAGTGTTTCCCGATTGAAACACCGTACTTATTCCTTTCGTGAATCTAACTCTCTCGATATTAGATAAATGGATTACTCACAAACTTTTCTCTCGAGCTTGAATGCAAGAACAAAGAATGGCAAATAATAAGCAAATTTTGATACTTTATTGCATTGAAACAAGAAAGCAAAGTAGAATTTTCTTCCACAACTACTCCACAAACTAACCTAAACCCGAAGGGGACGATGGAGGAGTTTAAGGTTTTCTATGAACACTTGATTTTCGAGATATCCTCCTCTCTACATAGGCTATGGTTTATATAGGCTTGGCCTAGGGCAAACCTTTCCAAAGTAGGAATACAACTTGGAGTAAAACACAAGTTAAGTACATAAATAAAATATATTTATTTTATTTCCTAGTTTATTCCTATAAGGATTCTTTTCCCGCGTGGCCTTTGACCTTGACTCTCCGTGTGCTCCTTAGCTCCGATTTCTATGCTGCTTGTCTTAAAACGTCCACCTTATATTTCTCTTCAGATCGCCTATCATGTCAACATTTATGTTCCAGGTGCTGTCGCGGCCTCCGATTCTGCCGCGGCTTCCAAGTGCTGCCGAGGCCTTTAAGTGCTGCCGAGACGGGTACTAATCTGCATTCCAGCTTTGGTTTCCAGCATCCATCATGCTATCTGGCATTACCTATGTGGTAGTTTCCTGTCTAAGAGAGAAAATCATTAACTGCACCTTTTTTATGCCAAATAATAGATAAATTCATGAATTAAGTATTGGGATGCTGAAATATGGAAAATAAGCGGAATTATCCATTATTGCCATTAAATCTGTCTTTATTGTAGTCATCGAGTGGGAAAATGATATAAAAGATGAGGTCTTTTAGGTACTCATCACACCCCCAAACTCGAACTATTGCTTGTCCTCAAGCATTGCAATAGATAATTTAAGTAGAGAATTTCAAAGCAATATACCGTCCTGGCTGCCGTGGCAGAATTCCTTTCTTGACTCGGCCTCTTCTTGGTTCTAGGAATTCCTCGTAACTAAACTATGAGTCTTAGTGGGTGTGTGCGTAGCTGTGTCAAAGTTGATTATCTAAGTTCTAATCCTTTTTCTAGCTCAAGACTTCCGACTAAGATTTTTCTTCAATTATTTTTCTTTTCTTTTCCCAACAGTGGTATATAAATCTATGTTGCTATAAATTTATATTGCTTGAGCCAGTTTCAGGAACCTCAAGTGTTAACTATTTTTACTAGAGCCAGTTTCGGGCACCTCTAGTAAGTGGGAAAAACACTAAGTCCTAGAGCCAGTGATAGGCACCTCTATGGACTAAACTAGAGCCGGTGATAGGCACCTCTAGTTACAATCTAAGCCTAAGTCCTTATTGCTTTTCAAAGAAAAGAACTTTTAAAAATCAACTAAGACTAGCAATGTTTAAGATGTTTCAGGCTCATAGTCTAATCCTAAGTACTAATCCTAGGAAACCTTTCTGAATTCAAGTTTGGTGAATGGTGCATACTACTGCGGCGGTTGGAGAATATATTGCTACCGAGGCAGTTTCAATGAAATTCAGTAGACTTAAATTTTTTTTGCATAAAACTATAATTGTTGTAAAGACAAAATTTAAGGCAATAGTAGGATAATCCGAATAATTTCCATACATGGCAGATATTTTTATAAGGCAAAAAATTGGATTAATACTCCCCCAAACTCAAGGGATGCATTGTCCTCAATGCATGTATCTGAGCATAAGGCAACAATAAAAGAAAAGATAAAAATTAAGAGACAAGGAAAAGATAAACCAATATTTATATGTCGCGTCTTGGCCTCTTCTGTATCCTGAGGGTCATCAGTTTGTGTGGAGTTGTTGAGAAAGAAACTAAAAACTGCACTGGAAAACAATAATGAAGAATTATGAAATAAAACAGGGGAGATGAAGCTCGATAACAGCAAACCCGCCGTCACTGTGTTTGGGCGGCCAGCCGCCTTGGCCGCGTCTTAGGTGGGACGGTGGATTTGATTTTTGGACTGTTTTATGTGTTTCATGGCTTCTCCTTCTTGAATTTCCTTCCTAAGATAAAACAAATAACTCAAACATAATTAAACTTATTTCCTAAAAAAATAACTCAAGAATAATTAAGCTAATTTCCTAAGATAGTAGTGCAAGAAAAATAAAAAGGAAAGTTGGAATCGCCAATCCCCGGAAACGGCGCCAAATCTGATGGAGGCTAGAAAGTCCTGCTTTTATGATGAAGCATTCGTCCTTCCACCTTTGTCAGATTGTAGTATTTAAGATGTCGAACCCACAAGGATTTGCTTTACTTACGCAATTTATTCTTCCTGTACAATGGAAAAGTAAAGACACAGATAATTGAGTTGGATTATAACTAAGGAAACTAATTAAAGCAATAAAGATAAATGATCAAGAAATCAAGGATGGAAAAGTGGGGTAGGTTAGAGTGCTTCGTAGTGTGGATTCAATTGACTTATTTCTGTCCAATGCAATCGCATAACACTGCCTCGGTAGTACTGTAGATTACTGCCTCGACAGTGATGATGCGTGTCCGCCGCGACAATCTCTTGCTCTTGGGTAGACTTTACCAAAGTTCGGCAAAGTGTCCTTTGATGACTCCGCTTATCTCTAAGTCGAAGTACTGTTGATGACCAGTCCTTGATGATACCTCTCGGCGTGAATCAATTATAATCACCAACCAATCCCACACATCTTTTAGCCGCTGAAACTCTTAACCTATCTCTAGGTCGAGTTAGTGTTTCCCGATTGAAACACCGTACTTATTCCTTTCGTGAATCTAACTCTCTCGATATTAGATAAATGGATTACTCACAAACTTCTCTCTCGAGCTTGAATGCAAGAACAAAGAATGACAAAGAATAAGCAAACTTTGATACTTTATTGCATTGAAAGAAGAAAGCAAAGTACAATTTTCTTCCACAACTACTCCACAAACTAACCTAAACCCCAAGGGGATGATTGAGGAGTTTAAGGTTTTCTATGAACACTTCATTTTCGAGATATCCTCCTCTCTACATAGGCTATGGTTTATATAGGCTTGGCCTAGGGCAAACCTTTCCAAAGTAGGAATACAACTTGGAGTAAAACACAAGTTAAGTACATAAATAAAAGATATTTATTTTATTTCCTAGTTTATTCCTAAAAGGATTCTTTTCCCGCGTAGCCTTTGACCTTGACTTTCCGTGTGTTCCTCAGCTCCGATTTCTATGTTGCTTGTCTTAAAAAGTCCACCTTATATTTCTCTTCAGGTCGCCTATCATATCAACATTTATGTTCCAGGTGCTGCCGCGGCTTCCAAGTGCTGTTGAGGCCTTCAAGTGTTGCCGAGGCGGGTACTAATCTGAATTCCAGCTTTGTTTTCCAGCATCCATCATGCTATCTGGCATTAACTATGTGGTAGTTTCCTGTCTAAGAGAGAAAAGCATTAACTACACCTGTTTTATGCCAAAAAATAGATAAATTCATGAATTAAGTATTGGGATGTTGAAATATGGAAAATAAGCGGAATTATCCATTATTGCCATTAAATCTGTCTTTATTTGTAGTCATCGAGTGGGAAAATGATATAAAAGATGAGGACTTTTAGGTACTCATCAGCAGCCGTGACGAACATGTCAAGAGGGAAGTCGGGGAACTGCACCCCTTGGTTTGGAAAATTGCTGACCATCATCTGAGCTAATGCCGTGTTGAAATCTCGTTGGTACTCCATGTATCGTTGTTTTCGTATCTCCATGGCTGCCATCCTCTGGAGTATCTCCTGGTAATTATCCACTTTGGCAGCATTGCTGTGGGAAGCAGCAGGTATGTTGATAAGTGCTCAACACACTATCACTTTTTACTCCTTTTATGGGCATTAATCACCAAATATACACCCACTTGGACCAATGCATGTGCTTAATGTGATATATTTAGAAGTTATGTTCATATAAATAATATTTACAGAAAAAGGCACGTTTCACTGCGTTTTCATATATGTGCAGGAGAACCAGTGCCGCGGAAGCGACAAGGCCGAGGCAGGACCTGATGCCGAGGCAGCAGCAGAAAGACAGGAAGCAAGACTATAGGTGATGGAACGATAAAAATCCAAGGAACGTGTCTGGACTTGAAGCCCATGGATCGGAGCTGGCTAGCACAAGGGAAAGCCCAAAGGAAGACCACGCGGGAAAACCCCTTAGCCGAAGCAAACTTGGAAATATTTTTATTATTATTTACTTTACTTGTTCCCTACTCCAAGTTGTATTCTTCTTAGGAAATGTTTGCCCTAGGTCTAGCCTATATAAGGACCTAGCCACCCAATGTACAATACACGGAATACCTAGGGAGAGAGCCGATTTCTATTCTAGTTTTCTTCTCCTCCATTATGTTCTAAACCTTCTTAGGGATTAGGTGAAGGTTGTCGAGTATTTGTGAGAGGAGATTGTACTTTGTCTTTGATTCAATGCAATAAAGTTATCAAGGTTTGCTTATCCTTTGTTATTCCTTGTTTTCACAATTGAGCTCGGGAGAGGATATTGTGAATCATCCATTTATCTAAGCTCGGGAGAGTTAGATTCACGAAAGGGGTAAGTACGGTGTTTCAATTGCGAAATACTAACTCGGCCTAGGGATAGGTTAAGAGTTTCAGCGACTAAAAGAAGTGTGAGATTGGTTGGTGAGTATAATTGGTTCACGCCGGGAGGTATCATCAAGGACTAGTCATCAACAACACTCTGACTTAGGGATAAGCGGAGTCATCCAAGGACACTTTGCCGAACTTTGGTAAAGTCTACCCACGAGCAAGGGATTGCCGTGGCAGACAGTATTGTCGTTGCCAAGGCAGTAAACTGCAGTGCTGCCGAGGCAGTGAAATACGATTGCATTGGACAGAGACAAGTTAATCAAATCCACAATACGACGCAACTGGATCCTAGCCCATCTCTCTCTATTATTTCAACTCTTTATTTTTATTTAGTTATTTTAGTTTAGATAAATCAACTCCAATCACTTGTGTTTTTACTTTTCTATAGAACAAGAAGGTGAAGAAAGCATATTAAGTATACTGGTCCCTGAGGAGACGATAAATCGATAAAATACTTATCACTTATTACTTTCGATGTGTCCACTTGCACTAAACGCGCACTTTTGACACGCGACAAGTTTCTGGCATCATTGCCGGGGACTGACAACTAAAATTTTATTTTCTTTATTTTCTTGTTTATTTTTATTTTTATTTTACTTTTGCTTTTCGTGGTGTATGACCAGGGTCAATCCAACCAACCCCTTGTACGAGTTAGATCCAGAGATCGAAAGAACAAGGCAACGGTTGAGGAGACAGATCCAAGGAGCCATGGCAGAACACCCGGCAGGAAAAACTTACCTGTTGGCAATGGAGGACTTCCGCCGCCACCTGGGCCGCGGCAGCTCACTGTCAGAGACTTCCTGGAGGAGGACTTAAATGGACTAAACCCAGGAGTTGTCACACCAGAGATTGAAGCAGCCCATTTTGAACTAAAACCTGTTATGTTCAATATGTTAAATACAATTGGACAATTTGGTGGGTCTGCAACTGAAGACGCAAGGCATCACCTGAAGTCCTTCATGGAAATCTGCAACTCTTTCAAAATCCAAGGAGTCCATGAAGATGTCTTGCGATTAAATTTATTCCCCTATTCACTGAGGGATAGGGCGAAAGCTTGGTTAAATAGCATTCCAGCAGGATCTATTGGTTCCTGGAGTGAACTTTGCCGTGATTTTATTACCCGTTTTAATCCTACAAACTTATATGATAAAATCTGTAATGAAATCACTTCTTTTCGACAGGCAGATGACGAACCAATGTACGAGGCATGGGAGCGCTACAGAGATTTACTACACAAGTGTCCTTTGCATGGATTTCCCCTATGGACACAAGTGACAATGTTTTACAATGCCACGAATGCCCCGACAAGGATGATGTTAGATGCCTCGGCAAACGAAACACTCCTAGATAAAGCACCAGAGGAAGCTATTGAAATATTGAATAAACTCGCAAAGAATGAATTTCAGTTTCCTACATCTAGGCGAGGAGGAGTAAGACGCCAAGCCACGGTAAATGAATTAGACACATCAAGTTCAGTGGCAGCACAATTGGCCTCTCTTACCAAGATGGTACAAAACTTACTGTTACAACAAAATACCCGTGAGGTTAAGGTAATTGATTCATATTGTGACTTATGTGGAGGTAACCACAATTCCTCTGATTGCATGAATCAAGAAACCGGTATGTATGTTGGAAACTACAACCGCAACAATATGATGTCCAACACATACAACCCCTCATGGAAAAGGCATCTAAACCTATCATGGAGCAACCCTAACAATGCCTTAAATCCAATCACCCAACCTTCAGGATTTCAGCAACCGATGCCGCAGCAGCAAGCCCAACAGTCAATGTCGCCGCCACAGATGCAGCAGCAACTGGTAAGTTCATTGGAGAACACGCTAAAGGCCTTCATGATGAAAACTAAGTCATACATGGCAGAGAATAGCAATTTCATCAAGAGGACAGATGCCTTCATGAATAGAACTGAGATGAGGTTGCAAAATCAAGAAGCGGCCATTAAAACGCTTGAAACTCAGGTTGGGCAGTTTGCTCAATGCATAAACACTAGACCACAAGGAGGCCTACCTAGCAATACTGAAGTTGCTAAGGTAATGAGCCATGAACAGTGCAAATCAATCACTACTAGGAGTGGTCTACAGCTGAAGGAGAAGATCCCAGAGAGCCAAATTCAATCAGCGGATCAAGCAAAAGAAGAGGCTGAGCAAACTGAAGCTGACAACACTGCCCCGGCAAAAAGCACTGCAGCTCCTGAGCAGCCTGCCAAGGCAGCAACAACTCCAGTGGTGCCAAGTATTAAATTTCAAACTAAAGAAACCCTGGATGAGATGAGACCACCACCACCTTTCCCACAAAGGTTGAAAAAGCAAAAACAGGACCAGCAATTCAAGAAGTTCCTCGACATCTTGAAGCAAGTCCACATTAACATACCGTTCGTTGAAGCTATTGAACAAATGCCCAACTATGCCAAGTTCCTAAAGGACATGGTGTCAAAGAGGAAACGAATAGGTGAGTTTAAGACAGTGGCTGCTACCGAGGGATGCATGGCAATGCTACATAACCGCAAGCCACCAAAGTTAAAAGATCCTGGCTGCTTTACTATACCTTGTGCGATAGGTAAGGATTATGAAGGTAAGGCCCTATGCGACCTTGGAGCAAGCATAAATCTCATGCCCAAATCAGTCTTTCAAAAGCTTGGAATTGGAAGGGCGAAACCTACAACAGTGATGCTCCAACTAGCGGATCGATCCTATGTGCAACCCGAAGGAAAAATCGAGGACATACTGGTAAGAGTAGATAAGTTTATTTTTCCTGCTGACTTCCTTGTCCTTGATTGTGAAGCAGATGACAATGCACCGATCATCCTTGGGAGACCTTTCCTTGCAACTGGATGCACCCTAATTGACGTGGAAAAGGAGAGTTGACAATGCGGGTCAATGACCAACAAGTCAAACTCAACGCATTCCACAACTTAAAAAAATATGATGATCCAAAGGAGTGCAAGGCCATCCACATAGTAGACACTAAAATATCCTGCTTGGGCAGTCTTCTCGGCAGGATATTCGGCAAAAAGATTAAACCCAATGTGGATGAACATACAGCAAAATGGAGTGGCCCACAACCGATTCACAATTTGGGCCTAAGGGAGAGAATAATTTTGGGAGATGCATTTGCATGCTCCCCACCAGTAACATGATCTACTCCCTTCTCTTTATTAATATATTAGGATTAGTTAGTTTATTTTTATTATTCTTATTTTTTTTCTAATTATTTTTGCTTTAAGTACTTTTTCTTTTGTGTGTTTTATTTAGGAATAATAAGCAAGAATAAAGGAGAAATAGTTCACAGCAGGAACTCTGCCGAGGCAATAAAACAGTGTCAGGGACTAGTAAAATAAAAATAAAAAGAAACAAGAAAATAAAGAAAACAAAATTTAGTTGTCAGTCCCCGGCAACGGCGCCAAAAACTTATCGCGTGTCAAAAGTGCGCGTTTAGTGCAAGTGGACACATCGAAAGTAATAAGTGATAAGCATTTATCGGATTATCGTCTCCACAGGGACTAGTATACTTAATATGTCTTCTTCGTCTTCTTGTTCTGTAGAAAGAAGTAAAATGAAACACAAGTGATTGAGTTTGGTTTAACTAAACTAAAATAACTAAGCAAAGTAAAGAGATTGAATATTAGAGAGAGATATGGGTCAGGATCCATTTGCGTTGTATTGTGGATTTGATTGACTTGTCTCTGCTCAATGCAATCGTATATCACTGCCTCGGCAGCACTGCAGTTTACTGCCTTGGCAGCGACGATAATGTCCGCCGCGACAATCCCTTGCTCGTGGGTAGACTTTACCAAAGTTCGGCAAAGTGTCCTTGGATGACTCCGCTTATACCTAAGTCGAAGTACTGTTGATGACTAGTCCTTGATGATACCTCCCAGCGTGAACCAATTATACTCACCAACCAATCTCACACTTCTTTTAGCCGCTGAAACTCTTAACCTATCCCTAGGCCGAGTTAGTATTTCGCGATTGAAACACCGTACTTACCCCTTTCATGAATCTAACTCTCCCGAGTCTAGATAAATGGATTACTTACAAACTTCCCTCCCGGGCTTGAATGCAAGAACAAGGAATAACAAAGGATAAGCAAACCTTGATAATTTTATTGCATTGAAACAAAGACAAAGTACAATCTCCTATCACAAATACTAACAACCTTCACCTAAACCCTAAAGAACGCTTAGAACATAATTGAGAGAAAGAAACAAGTTATGATTCGGCTCTTTCTCCCTAGGTATTCCGTATGTGTTACATTGGATGGCTAGGTCTTTATATAGGCTAGAACTAGGGCAAACCTTTCCTAAGTAGAATACAACTTGGAGTAGGGAACAAGTCATGTACATAATTAAAATATTTCCAAGTTTAATTCAGCTAAGGGGGCTTTCCCGCGTGGCCTTGTCTTGGGCTATTTCTCATGCTAGCCAGCTCCGATCCATGAGCTTTATGTCCAGACACGTCCCTTGGATTTTTATCTTCAAATCGCCTACAGTCTTGCTTCCTGGCTCTCAGCTGCTACCTCGGCATCAGGTTCTCCTGCATAGATATAAAAATGCAGTAAAACGTGCTTTTTTTGTAAATATTATCTCTATGAGCATAACTTCTAAATATATCACATTAAGTACATGCATTGGTTCAAGTGAGTGTAAATTCGGTGATTAATGCCAACAAAAGGTGTAAAAAGTGATAGTGAGATAAGCACTTATCACCCAAGTCAAATTTTGTGAAGTTTGGCATGGGAGATGCGAGACCCATATCTGTCATATTACAACTATCCGATCTTTCCCATGTGAGACCCGATGGGAAGATCGAACATGTCAAAGTGAGGGTGGACAAATTCGTTTTTTCAGTCGACTTCTTAATACTTGATTGTGAGACTGATGCTAATGCACCCATCATCTTAGGGAGACCTTTCCTAGCAACCGGTCGCATTCTCATTGATTTTGAGAAGGGTGAGCTCACAATGAGAGTAGCAAATCAAAGATTGACCGTGAACATCAACAACTCTCTTAAGTACGTGGATGATTTTGAAGAATATCGGAGCATTTTGGAAGCAGACTCAGAGCTATCAAGGGAAGTTGATCATTTTTGTCACAGCAATTTTGTTCAACTGGATGAGTATGAAAAGCTCAAAGAAGAGGAAGAGGAAGCTGGTGAATTGCCATTGGAAAAGCAATAATCTAGTCTGCTGATAATGTCGCGTGTCAAAAGTGCGCGTTTAATGCAAGTGGACACATCGCAAGTAATAAGTGATAAGTATTTTATCGAGTTATCGTCTCCTCAGGGACCGGTATACTTAATATGCTTTCTTCACTTTCTTGTTCTATAGAAAAAGTAAAGAACACAAATGAGTTGATTTGATTTATCTAAACTAAAATAACTAAATAAAAATAACGAGTTGAAATAGTAGAGAGAGATGGGCTAGGATCCAGTTGCGTCGTATTGTGGATTTGATTGACTTGTCTCAGTCCAATGCAATTGTATATCACTGTCTCGGCAGCACTGCAGTTTACTGCCTCAGCAGCGACAATACTGTCTGCCGCGACAATCCCTTGCTCGTGGGCAGACTTTACCAAAGTTCGGCAAAGTGTCCTTGGATGACTCCGCTTATCCCTAAGTCAGAGTGCTGTTGATGACTAGTCCTTGATGATACCTCCCGGCGTGAACCAATTATACTCACCAACCAATCTCACACTTCTTTTAGCCGCTGAAACTCTTAACCTATCCCTAGGCCGAGTTAGTATTTCGCGATTGAAACACCGTACTTACCCCTTTCGTGAATCTAACTCTCCCGAGCTTAGATAAATGGATGATTCACAATATCCTCTCCCGAGCTCAATTGTGAAAACAAGGAATAACAAAGGATAAGCAAACCTTGATAACTTTATTGCATTGAATCAAAGATAAAGTATAATCTCCTCTCACAAATACTCGACAACCTTCACCTAATCCCTATGAAGGTTTAGAACATAATGGAGAGGAAAGAAACAAGAGTAGAAATCGGCTCTTTCCCTAGGTATTCCGTATCTTGTACATTGGGTGGCTAGGTCTTTATATAGGCTAGACCTAGGGCAAACCTTTCCTAAGTAGAATACAACTTGGAGTAGGGAACAAGTTAAGTACATAATAATAATATATTTCCAAGTTTATATTCGGCTAAGGGGTTTTCCCGCGTGATCTTCCTTTGGGCTTTTCCTTGTGCTAGCCAACCCCAATTCATGGGCTTCAAGTCTAGACACGTTCCTTGGATTTTTATCTTTCCATCGCCTATAGTCTTGCTTCCTGTCTTTCTGCTGCTGCCTCGGCATCAGGTCCTGCCTTGGCCTTGTCCATGCTGCGGCACTGGTTCTCCTGCACAGATAGTAAAATGCAATAAAACGTGCCTTTTTCTGTAAATATTATCTATATGAGTATAACTTCTAAATATATCACATTAAGCACATGCATTGGTCCTAGTGGGTGTATATTTGATGATTAATGCCCATAAAAGGAGTAAAAGGTGATAGTGTGTTGAGCACTTATCAGATAACTAGAAATCATTCGAGCTTTGAACCTCTTGATTTCGAGGAATTCGTTCCTCCCAAGCCTTCATTACTCAACGCGCCCAAGCTGGAGCTGAAGATTTTGCCACAACATCTCAAATATGCTTATCTAGGTGAAGACGAGACCCTGCCTGTTATCATTTCTCCGAATCTTAATGTTGATCAAGAGAGAAGTCTACTTGTTGTTTTGTCACAGCATAAACGAGCAATAGGATGGACCATGGCAGATTTAAAGGGGATCAGTCCCATTATCTATATGCATAAGATACTCTTGGAAGAATGCCATGGCAAATCCATAGAGCCACAATGAAGACTCAACCCTATTATGAAGCAAGTTGTTATAAAAGAAGTTATCAAATGGCTCGATGCTGGAGTTATTTACCCAATATCGGATAGTTCATGGGTGAACTCGGTTCAATGTGTTTCCAAGAAGGGAGGCACAACCGTGGTTAGCAATAAAGACAATGATATATTGCCAACGCGCGTAGTGACCGGATGGAGGATTTGTATGGACTATCGCAAGCTCAACAAAGCTACGAAGAAGGACCACTTTCCTCTACCCTTCATCGATCAAATGTTGGATCTCTTGGCGAGCAAAGCTTACTATTGTTTCTTGGATGGATATTCGGGGTATAACCAAATAGCCATAGCACCGGAGGACCAAGAGAAGACTACATTCATATGTCCTTATGGCACTTATGCTTTCCGGAGGATGCCCTTTGGATTGTGCAATGCCCCGGTAACTTTACAGCGTTGTATGAAAGCTATCTTCTCTGATATGGTTGAGGACTATCTAGAGATATTCATGGATGATTTCTTTGTTTCTGGAGATAGTTTCCAGAATTGTATTGGCAATTTAGCAAAGGTCCTGAAGCGATGTGAAGAAGCTGACCTTGTGCTAAATTGGGAGAAATGTCACTTTATGGTGACATAAGGTATTGTGTTAGGCCATAAAATCTCATACAAAGGCATTGAGATGGATAAAGCTAAGATCGAGGTAAATGAGAAGTTACCACCACCAATAAATGTCAAGGGCATAAGAAGTTTCCTTAGACACACAAGATTCTATAGGAGATTCATCAAGGATTTCTCGAAGATCGCTAAGCCCTTGTGCATGTTGTTGCAACAAAACCAGCCTTTTGTGTTCGATCAAAAATGTCATGGCGCTTTCATAGAGCTGAAGCAAAGCCTTATCACTGTACCCGTTATTGTTCCCCTAGATTGGACCTTACCGTTCGAGCTGATGTGTGATGAAAGCGATTATGCCGTGGGAACAGTCTTGGGGCAGCGTCGAGGTAAAATTTTTCATGTTATATATTATGCTAGCCGTACTTTAAATGATGCACAACTTATCTACACTACCACAGAGAAAGAGATACTTGCCTTGGTATTTGCATTTGACAAGTTTAGGGCATACTTGATAGACATTAAAGTCATTATTCACACCGATCACTCAGCTATTAAGTACTTAGCGACTAAAATGGTTGCAAAACCTAGGCTTATTAGAATTGGTAGAAAGGAAAGGCATAGAAAATCAAGTTGCTGATCATCTTTCTAGGCTAGAAGTTAACCTGGAATTTCATGACAAAATTGAAATTGATGATGAATTTTCTGATGAGAAAATTCTTTATTGCACGACAATTCTGTGGTACGCTGACCTTGTTAATTTTCTTGGTGGTATTTTGCCTTTTGACATGACTAGCTAGGGAAGGAAGAAATTTAGGCATGATGCGCGGTTCTATTTCTAGGATGAGCCATACCTGTTCAAGCGTTGTGCCGATCAAATTATCCGAAGATGTGTACCCAAATAGGAGCAAAGAGAAATTCTGCATCACTGTCACACAGACCCGTGTGGAGATCACTTCGGAGGTATGAGGACTGCTACAAAGGTCCTCCAATCAGGTTTTTATTGGCCTACTTTATTCAAAGATGTCCAGGCATTTTACCAAGCCTACGATAGATGTCAAAGGAATGAGAATATCTCCAGACGTCATAAAATGCAACGATAAAATATTTTGGAGATTGAGTTGTTTGACATGTGGGGTATAGACTTCATGGGACCTTTCCCATCTTCATTTAGAGATTTGTATATCCTATTGGAAGTGGACTACGTGTCCAAGTGGGTAGAAGCCATTGCGATGCCTAAGAACGATTCAAAGACAGTGCTTAAGTTCCTTCACAAGCACATTTTCACAAGGTTTGGCGCGCCAAGGGCGATCATCAGTGATGAAGGCACCCACTTTGACAACAAGTTGATTGCCAAGGTATTATAGAGATACGGGGTAAAACACAAGATTGTCATGGCATATCACCCTCAGACCAATAGGCAAGCCAAGGTTTCAAACCATGAAATCAAGCAAATTCTGGAAAAGGTGGTGAATCCGAGAAGGAAGGATTGGTCACCAAAGCTTGATGAATCGTTGTGGGCGTACTGAACAACATTCAAAGCCCCCTAGGGATGTCTCCTTTTAAGTTGTTCTATGGCAAAGCATGTCACCTCCTGGTCGAGCTAGAGCATAAAGCTTATTGGGCAATCAAGAAGCTCAACTTTGATGCCGAGTTAGCTGGTGAAAGAAGGCTTCTAGAGTTGAATGAAATGGAGGAATTCAGGGCTCAAGCCTATGAAAATGCTAAACTCTACAAGGAGCGTACTAAAAGATGGCATGACCATGCAATTTTGCCACGACATTTTCAAGTTGGACAACAAGTGCTCCTATTCAACTCAAGGCTGAAACTTTTCCCTAGGAAGCTTAAATCAAGGTGGTCTGGACCATTTGAAATACATCATATGTATCCCCATGGAGCTGTAGACATCAAGAACATTGAATACGGGACAATTTTCAAAGTTAATGGCCAGCGCCTAAAGATCTACACCGGAGCCCATGTGATGCGAGATAAACCTACCGTATATCTCATAGAGGCCTAACATGCAAAAATGTCACGACATTTTCAGTTTACTCTTGTTCATAAATAAACTGTTTTAAGTTTATTTTATATGCTTTATTATGCTAAGTCGTTTTGCTATTTAATTTATTTGTTTTTTTATTGTTTTTAGGTTAAATATATACCCTTGGAAGCTGACGGCTGAAGGTGAAAGAAGGAGAAAAACATGAAACCCTACCTTGAAATATTTGGGCGGCGAAAAGACAAAAAAGGGGGACTTTTTAATTATTTCTTTTGAATTTTAAATAGCCTTCTCTCTCCTCTTTACTTTTTGTCATCATTGGCTGATAACCACCCACCACATGTTTTCTTCCACCTCCCCTCACTAAGCATTAAACTTTCTTTTTTATTTCTTTTTCTCTTTCATACCATCTTCTTCTTCATTTTTCTCACCTTCATAGCCGAAAGAAAAACTCTCCTCCACCATTAACAAAGCTTCAACCTTTCTTTTTTTTCTCTTCTTTCGACCTAAAAATGGTATGAACAAGACCTCAAGGGTCCGCACCACCACCTCCTCCCATTTTTGTTGATGATGTGGCAGAAGAGAGATATAAATCCCTAAAAAAACAGAAAAATATTTTTTGAGCTTGGTTTCAACTTTTTCGACGAGTTTGGGTCTAAAGTAAAGGACAAGGTTCGACACCACCATTGGGAAAAGTTCGCTGCCCACCTTGGCTCTGTCAACGCCGCTTTATTAAGAGAGTTTTATATAAATATTCAAAGCCCTGACCAGAAAGTTGTTTATGTTCGGGGCAAAAACATTCACTTCACCAACACGGACATTAATCGCTTCTTTAAAATCCCTCAAGAAGTGGATAGACATGCAAAGAAGGAAGAAGAAGCTGATTATGAAACTTATCAAGGAGTGAAGGAAGACCTCTACTTGCCTGAGACAGAATGGAATGGCCAACAGGCCACGAGAAGGACGGTGAACCGTGAACGCCTACTTCCGCACGCCCGGTTATGGAACCATTTCATGCGCTACAAGTTGATGCCTACTTCGCATCACACCACAGTAAGCCTGACTCGATTGATGCTTTTACATTCCATTCTATTCGTTTGCCCCATGGATATAGGCTGAATCATTTTTCATGAAACTCATGCGTGCGTGAACCGTCCCAAGAGTCCACTCATTTTCCCAAACTTGATCACGGCTTTGTGCCGAAAGAAGATAGTTCAAGAGAACGATTTTGATGAAATTCTGGAAGGAATGGAGGGATTTTCTACTGAGAAGGTGATTTCCTTGATGGGCAACGTTGAAGAACAACCGGAAGCATCACATGTTGCCGCGACCAGAGGAAAAGGCCCATCTCGAAAGGACGATGTGCTGGAGCTCGCTAAAAATGTCATGGCAAAGGTATATGACTTGTACATAGATTTAAAAGAGTTTTTCAAATATAACAAGAGAAGAGACGAGGTCATCCAAGCCTATCTGGCATAGCTGCTACCTCCCCTGAATCAAGAGTTCCTTAAGTTCCCAGAGTCTATTATGCCTACTGTACCAGGAAATGCCTCGACATTTCCAGCTGACCCACTTACAACCAGGCCAGCTGCACCTGATTTGAATGAGGCACCATCCCCAATTGATTCATCTAAGGAGGTAAGACCCATGGAACCGGAACCAGAGGAGCATGCTCTAGAGACCCAGGCACCTGTACAAGAATAAGATCTTGAAAATGCCGCGACATTTTCAGAGGAACGAGTCCAGTCACCAGATCAACAAGACCTACCTGCTGCACAAGAACTTGAGACTAGCTTTATTTCTTCTCTGTTTGAAGATCTGCCCGCCCAGCCAACGCAACCGGAGCCACCACAAACAGTAGCCCCGCAAGAGGAATCACCATTTCCCTTGGCACAAAATAAGAGATCCAAACATTGTCTCAAGATATCGGTCGGACGATAGCCGAGTCCACCACCTACTACTGCTGAAAAGTCTAAACGACGAGGAGTCGATGACGAGTCTGATTCTGATGTCAACCCGCCCCCGTTGAAGAGGCGAGCATCTCGTCGCATTGCCACCACACCACCTGTCTAGCCAAGGTACATTGCATTTCATTGCATTGCATTGCATAACATTTAGTTTTTTTTAGTTGCATTGAGGACAATGCCTAACTCGAGTTTGGGGGAGGTGTCGTTCTCTACTCCATTTTCATTTGTATGATAGCAGTAGTTGTAGAATTATGCCATGAAAATTGTGTAAGTTTTAGGGTAAGTTTTTGGATTATGTTAGTGATGCCCGATGATGATATTTTTCTCTATGGCCAGTACTTGAGTTGAATATGCATGACTTGAGATTTGGATAGAGCCTGCTTTAGGACTTGGTGGTTTGTGTTTATTGTTACACGAGTGTATGTCCTCCATGCTTAGGAAAGTTAAAAAAAATTTATAGAATGAAAACTTGAACAATCCTGCATATTTTAATGAATTTTGATGTTAATAGAAAACTCCTTTTTAGTTTAGTTTTTAGTTATGAATAAATGCCTGAACATATCTGTAGAGGGATACTCCGCTATGCCATGGCATACCATGCGCATATGAGTTACTGAAAGAGGCACAGGGTGACATTACACTCCTAACTTGTCATAGCATTACTTGGATACTGTGTTTTAATAAATGGTAGCTATGGCATGAGTAGAAGGTAGTGTGACAGGCTAGCTCCTCTCGTAGCAGTATGTTGAGCATGTGTAATATATATATATATATATATATATATATGGGGAGTAGTAAAAATTGTGCTTTAATGAACAAACATGCTTTGCTAGGATAGTGAACATTCCTTAGAATTTTTCTAAGTTAACTAAGCATAGATTAGATACACTCACGCAGACACACAATTGCATTCGACCTTGTCCTAGATTAGCGTTCTTGAAAATTCCTCGAGTCATATATGTTTATGCCATGACATTTTCTAAGGACTGAAACTCTGACCATTTGCTTTCCTAGATCCTGATCATTGTCATGACATTTCTTCTTTGCTAGTTGTTATCCATTGCTTGAGGACAAGCAATAGATTAAGTTTGGGGGTGTGATAACTCCGTAAAAAGGCTATATTTTAAGCCTTTTTACTTAAGTTATTGAGTGTCCTTAAGCTCATATAGGCTCATTTAGATGCATTTAGGCTCATATCATTGCATGTAGTTTCTTAGTTATGCCTTGGAATTTTGTTGTGGCAACGGGTGCTATTTTACGGGAAAGGTTGTGCTTTGGGGTTGTTGTTTTGCAGGTAAAACAAAAATGGTAAGTTGAGGAAATTTGTCATGACATTCGCAGAAGGATATCAATAGGAAAATGCCATAGAAAATCTGGAGGACTCTTGTGCGGAGCTAAACGATAAGAAGATATTTTGAGAAGAGTGTCAACTGGTGCCATTACAGCCTAGCCACAGCCACCACTATAGGGGATCACAAGCCACCTCAGTATGGGACCACTTTCACCACTGCAGAAATGCCATCACGTGAATGGGGGCATAATTGGAATTTTTACTAACCTTTAGGGTTTTCACCCCTTGTTTTTAAGGCATGGTGACCTAAGAAAAGGTAACACCTTTGAGGCCCTTTTTGGGAGCTAGAACACAGATACGGGGTATCCGTATCGGTAAGCTAGAGTAAAATTGGGGGGTTCGCATTGGGAATATCGATACGAGATCCTTTATACAGATACCCCTTGCATATTTCAAATTTTAGAGATGTTTTTCGATACTAATACACAAGTGAGTACCGATATCACTGTTACACTGAGTTTATGATTAGGTGTATCGATACATGCTCGATTCAGTATAGGTATAGGGGATAACCGTATCGGTACGGATATGTATTCTATTGGGTTGTTCAAAGCTGTCTATCGATACACGATGAAGGTGTATCGATATTAGGTAGCGTACCGATACCCCAAATAGGCGTATCAGTACGATGAAGGTGTATCGATATTAGGTACATGAATGCTAAAACCGAGAAACTGATATTTTGACCCATTTTATGAGATAATTGGCTAATTACTTGGTAATTGATGGGCAAATTAAAATGATGATAGCAATCCTTAAGTTTTTGATGGATTTATATTTGTTGTGTAGTAAATTTAGGGACCTAGTTGTGTGTTGATGGGTTGCCTAATATTATGATACTATGTGGTGGATCTGGAAACCCTATATTTAAGGACCAAGTATGGATGTAGGATCCTAATACTTAATGGACGCGTCCTAGAGTATAGGATCTCGGTGCTTAGTGGACGCGGGCCCTCCTCATAGTGTATAATCCCGATGCTTAGTGGTCGCGAGCCGTATTGCTATATATATATATTAATATATATATTACTATTATGATATATGAGATGTTGTGTGGACTTCTCTTAACATGTATATACTGTGTGTCGATAATATACATGCATGATATCCTGTGTTTAGGCGAATTTGGTAGCGTCATTGTTCTCATGCCATGACATCATTTATGTTGCATATGCTTTATTTAGGCGTATTTGTTAGCACCATTTTTCTCTTAACTTGACGCATTCTCTCAAGTTGATAATGTTGATACTTAAATAATTTTAACTTCAAGTTGAATCTTATTTTTTTTCTCAAATTATTACCTGAATTTTAGTTTCATCTATTTTTGATAATTTATTAATAATATTAGTCTCTTTATTTATACACTCTATCTATTAATTTCAATTTTTAAATAATTTAATAAATTTAACTCTTCATCATTAAAAATTCATCAAATTAGACCGTCGGATGTTTAAGCTACTTTCTTAGGCTTTAGGTCGAGTTCGGATACAATATTCAGCAAATTCATTTTTTTGAATCAATCAAATCCAAATTAAACTGAGGAGGAGGATATTTTTGTGGAATTGGGTTCAAATAGTCAGGACAATCGAATAATTGTCCATTCCATCGCAAACCCAAGTCAAGCACCGCTGCCCACAAGGAACGCGATTAGGTTGTTACCAACAAATTATGCAATAAAAATGAAATGCATAAGACGGTGACAGTGACAACACTTTCTCACACTTTTCTCACTAAAAAAATAACATTTTCATAATAATTTGGTCATTTTTCATTATATTTGATCAAATTGACCACATAAAAATTAATATAAGGAAAATAAAGTTATGTTAGCATAAAGTATATGTATATTATCGCGTAATTTTCCATCTAGAAATCGTTAGAGATAATTCTTTGTCAACATTTTCCTTAAAGAACAACGAATTGACTTTTCTTGAAAGGTTCATGTTCAAATTTAACTAAAACAAGGAATAAGAGTTAATTTAACAAAAACTGTAAACGTTGAGGGCTATATTTACAATTATGCCATAATTTTATGGTAACATATTAATTATACGAGGTTAGTTGGTCCCAAACAGCAGAACCAAATCAGGGACAGGGATCCTCTACCACTGATCACCATTCATTTCAATGTGCGTTTTCGAACAAAGTTTATCCTCGCCCTTCCACGTGTCCATTTTTACTCTCTTTACCTCACCTTCAAGCAAACTCCCCAAATCCAACGCTCCAGAATTCATCACCAATCTTGCTTCTCTTAATTTTCAACGGTCTTGTTTTGCAATTGCCCTAAAATAAAAGAAAAAAAGAAAGAAAATTGATAAACCACTCTTCAAAAAGTTATTAGAGAAAACAATAGAATATGCCGTTAGTATGTTCGTCGCAGTCAGTCTTATAGGCCATAGTTTTTTTCTTTCTTTTTGAAGAAATTCTTTAAAACCATTATATATTTATATACATACCAATCCCATTCCTCTTTTGTTGCTCCCACATTCACTCTCTCTCCTCAGGTACTCTTTCTTTCTTGAATTTTTATTTTTATTGTTTATAGAATCGCCAGAGTCTCTGATTGTTTTCGTTTTTCTCCCCCCTGTATTATTTATTAGTGTCTACATCGTTCCTTTTTTTTTTTCTGATTATTTGCGTTATGGCTTCGTTATGATTATGTTTTTTAAAGATTTGGTAATGATGGGATTTTACTTAGCGCCCGTTATGGGGGTTTAGCTTATTTTTTAAAAAAGAAAAGGTAAAGAAAAAAATTTGAACCAAAACCCTAGTTGTTTGTTTGATTTTGGAATGAAATGGTTAGGTAAGTACAAGTTTTGTTATTGTTTGTTTATCTTTGTGCTTGATTTTACTTATAATTAATGTGGCTTTTGATTTGTTTTGTTATAGTTACTTTTGTTTATTGGTCATTGTTGGCTTGATGCAAATGCTTAACTTGATTTTATTGGATTATTGATTACTTTGGCATCCAATATTGCTGATAAAAAAATAGCATACTGTTTTGGGTTTCATTAAGTGTTCTAATGTAGAAATTAGTACTAGATTATTACCTGGAGCTGGCCTTGGTGATTTTTGGCTTTTCACGCAGGTGAAGTGTGGGGGTTATTTGTGAGGATTATTACCTGCCTACAAAATGGAGAGGGTTCGAACGATCCTAACTGATACTTACCCTTATCCTCATGAGCACTCGCGGCATGCTATAATTGCTGTAGCTATGGGGTGTTTGTTCTTTATTTCTTCAGATAACATGCATACCTTGATAGAAAAGTTGGATAATAATATCAAATGGTGGTCTATGTATGCTTGTCTGCTTGGATTCTTTTATTTCTTTTCGTCTCCATTTATAGGGAAGACTATCAAACCAAGTTATTCAAATTTCAGTCGATGGTGAGTGTTCTAATCTGATGCCTTTATTTATCATACTATGGACTCTCTTGAAATAAATTTATTCAAAATAACTATGAACTATCTATTTTAGTAGGAAATTAAGAACGGCCCATAATTTATTCATGAATTGTAACTTAAACTTGCAGGTACATAGCGTGGATTTTAGTTGCAGCCGTGTATCATCTTCCTAGTTTTCTGTCAATGGGAGTGGATATGAGGATGAATTTGTCTTTGTTTCTGTCAATATATATCTCTTCTATTCTCTTTCTTCTTTTCTTCCACATTGTGTTCCTTGGCCTGTGGTATCTTGGTCTTATTTCTCGTGTAGCTGGAAGAATGCCTGAAATATTGACCATTTTTCAGAATTGTGCTGTAAGTGTTGAAGATGAAACTGATAATTTTTTCTTTACACTGCATGTTTTAGCGTTTATGTTGATACTGGTCTTTACCAGTATTTTCTTTTCTCAACCTTTGTAGGTTATTAGTGTAGCATGCTGTGTATTCTATAGTCACTGCGGAAACCGTGCTATGCTTGGGAAAAGACCTTTTGACCGAAAAGCTTCGAATTGGTTTTCCTTTTGGAAAGAGAGAAACACATGGCTTGCAAAACTTCTTCACATGAATGAGTTAAAAGACCAAGTCTGCTCATCTTGGTTTGCTCCAGTTGGCTCTGCAAGTGATTATCCCCTTTTATCGAAGTGGGTCATTTATGGTGAGGTAAAGCTCTGATCCACCATAAGGTTTAATATCATTTATATCATCCTATGTGAACCTTTTTTTTGTTTTCCTTGATTTTAATATATTTACTACCGTCTTGAAATCTCATCGGCAGTTAGCTTGCAATGGTTCATGTCCGGGTTCATCAGATGAAATTTCTCCCATATACTCATTGTGGGCTACATTTATCGGCCTTTACATTGCCAATTATGTAGTGGAAAGGTCAACTGGGTGAGTATTGATCTTTAGCTTGTTTGGAAATGTTTGAAATATATCTGTTTGCTACATGTTTGAATGTAAACTGTACCACACATTTCTTGTGACTGGATTGCTTATATTCTAGCAGCGAGGTTCAATTATATCCAGTTTTCAGTTTGCTGTATATTCTTGTGTTGAGGTTCATTCTCATTTCGGTGACATTTCATATGCATAAAGTATTCTGTGGATACCATTTCCTAGTTCTTGATTATCCATCTTGTAGATGACTCTTTAGTCTATCAGTCTCTGGGTCTTAGTTTGTTTTATTTTATGGGATTGAGCTACTTCTTCTAAACACCTTGGTACAATTTATCTTATTTTTTGTGCTGCACCTTTTACGTCAAGTTCAGATGGGCTCTTACTCACCCATTGCCTGTTGAAGAATATGAGAAGCTGAAAAAGAATCAAATGAAACCAGATTTCTTGGATATGGTTCCTTGGTATTCAGGGTAAATGTTTATTATTTATTTGTCATTTACCCTTCTCTTATTACTTCTTTTCCATACTATGTGTTGGGAGCAAAACTATTTCAATCTTTTGACCTTAGTATGCTTATCCCCAAATTTTGCAGAACCTCAGCCGACTTGTTCAATACTGTTTTTGATCTCCTGGTATCTGTAACCCTGTTTGTTGGCCGGTTTGACATGCGCATGATGCAAGTATAGTTCTAAGTCTTGATTTTATATGCATTTGGTAATAGTTTCTTTTTTGTATTATTAAGAAAAAAGTCCTAATATATTTACCATGAAGGATTGACTTTCTATCACTTCCTTTCTGTATTTGAAGGCTGCAATGAGCAGGGTTCACGAAGGAGCTCATGAACATGATCTTTTTTATGATCATTTGAGTGAAAAAGAAGATCTATGGTTTGATTTCATGGCTGATACTGGTGATGGTGGAAACTCATCATATGCTGTGGCTCGGCTGCTTGCTCAACCTTTGCTTCAGCTTACTATAGATGATTCTGTGCTTACTCTGCCACGCGGGGACCTGCTACTTATTGGAGGAGATCTTGCGTAAGTTGCTGCAATGTGTTGGATAAAATGTAGTTGACTTGATAAAATCAAATTTTAACATTGATGGTTTATGATTCATGAAGCTAGAACCTCTGTGTTGCACTTTGAATGTTTGACTGATGATTTGGCTGTAAAGTGTCTTGATGGTTTATACTCATAACTTGTTTATTTGTAGGTATCCTAATCCATCAGGATTTTCTTATGAAAAGCGTTTCTTTTGTCCTTTTGAATATGCTCTTCAACCTCCAGCATGGTACAAACCGAATCACATAGCTGTAAACAAACCTGAGTTACCCGAAGGGATACATGAACTCAAGGAATTCAATGGACCTCAGTGTTTTCTCATTCCTGGAAATCATGGTAGGTCTTACATTTTTATCATGAATTTAATCTTGAGTGATCCGTTTTATTTTATTTTAAATTGGAAACAATTTTTTACTTGATCTTAGTATATGATGCTGTAAATTTCTCATGGTCTGAACACTTATCAAAATTTTCTTTGGCAGAACTAGAACAGTAGAAGTTTATTTTTGTTACAAAGAAGTCTTCTACTAGCATTGCTATTTAAAAGCTCCTCCATGTCTAATGGAATTATGCTTAAACTTTACAGATTGGTTTGATGGACTTAATACTTTTATGAGGTATATATGCCACAAGAGCTGGTTGGGTGGGTGGTTTATGCCTCAAAAGAAGAGTTATTTCGCTCTGCAGCTTCCAAAAGGATGGTGGGTATTTGGTCTTGATTTATCACTCCACTCTGACATTGATGTGTACCAGTTCAAGTTTTTTTCTGAATTAGTAAAGAACAAGGTAATATTTACCCCTAAGATCTAATTTTAGATTTTGAATTGTCTATGATTAGAAAATGCAACTAATTGAAGGAGGGGATAAATTTGTAGCATACTGGAAAATTCCTTTTAACTCTTTTTGTTTGATGTCATGTGAATTGTATTGCATTAATGTGTTCCCAAGTAATATTGGTCTTTGTTACTTGAGTCATCTATGATACATTTGATTTTGAGGCGTGTACTGGCTTTGGTTCACATAACATTGTAATTCATATTATATGCGGTGAATAGATTATTAAATTTGATTTCTCAACACAGTGCATACCTTCAGAAGAATGCTCACTTGGAATGTTCACTGTTATATGTTGCAGTTAGTTGTGGAAGAGTTTTTTGTGCTAGCATATATCTATGTTTTCAAATCAGATGCTATCACTAATTCATATTACAGTTAATAATACAAGCTATTAGACTGTAGTATCGACTGTTGCTAGGTTCACCTTTATCTGGTAAATGTTTTGCTGGTTGAGAATAATTTCATCTCCACTGTTTTCCTTTTCAGGTTGGAGAAAATGATTCTGTAATCATTATGACCCATGAACCACACTGGCTTCTTGATTGGTACTGGAATGGTGCTTCAGGTGAGAATGTCTCACACCTGATACTTGATTACTTAAAAGGAAGGTGTAAACTTCGAATTGCGGGAGACCTGCATCATTATATGCGCCATTCATGTGTTCCATCAGAAGGTCCAGTTCATGTGCAGCATCTTCTTGTAAATGGGTGTGGAGGGGCATTTTTACACCCCACTCATGTGTTTAGTAATTTTAGCAAATTTTATGGGAAAACATACGAGTGTAAAGCGGCTTATCCTTCTTTCGATGATTCAAGCAGGGTACTCTTAACTCTTCCTTTAGCATTTCATAGATTTCATCTGCCTTGTTTCCTTTGAGTTCTCATACCTCTTGAGGTTGTGATGTAGATTGCATTGGGAAATATCTTGAAATTTCGAAAGAAGAACTGGCAGTTTGATTTCATTGGTGGCATTATATACTTTATATTGGTTTTCTCTACGTTTCCACAGGTAAAGCTGTAGAAAACAGAGTCCTTTTTTCTCTGTTACATACTTTTATTATTAACCTGAAAGTCTTATTTATAGACAGAACAATAGGAACTTACAAGAGTTTTACAACAACTAGAAAACCTAATTAGATAGGTCTCTAATCTCTTAATGGGATAAGAGATAATTTAGGTTAATAGAATAACAAACTCTTAGAAGATAGAGTTTACTACTAAGTAGGACTTTATTTTATTCGACTTTAAATTCATATAACCAACACCCCCTCAAACTGGTGTATATATATATTGTATATACCCAGTTTGGATGAAAGCTCATTGAATGTTACTCGTGTAAGGGCTTTGGTGAAGATATCTGTCAATTGCTTCTTTGTTGGAACATACTACAAGTTGGAACTCCATTGTTGACGTTCTCATATATAAAATGTTTGTCTATCTTAATGTGCTTCGTTCTATCATGTTGCATTGGGTTTTTATCTATGCTCATAACTGACTGGCTATCGCTAAATATCTCAAAACTTTTCTCACCATTTAATTCTAGTTCTGTGAGTAATCTTTTAATCCACATTCCTTCACAAATCCCAAGAGCCATTGCTCTAAATTCTGACTCGGCACTATTTCGAGAGACAACAACTTGTTTCTTACTTCTCTAAGTCACTAAATTACCCCAAACATAGGTACAATAGCCAGTAATTGACATTCTATCAGTTAATTCACTTGCCCAACTAGCATCTATGAAAACCTTCACAGTTCTGTCTCGACTTCTCCTAAATATAAGTCTAGCTCTTGGTGTAAACTTCAAGAACCTCAGAATTCTGTTCACAGCTTCCATATGTTGGTCTCGAGGGTCACTCATATTTGTTGGATTTCCAGTCCCTTCCTTGCAAAACTTCAAGCCTGGTTCCATTGGAGTTTCAATTAGCTTGCAATCAAACATCCCTGTTTCTGCAAGAAGATCTAGTACATATTTACGTTGATTTATGACCAGCCCTTCCTCAGATCTTGCAACTTCCATACCCCAAAAATATTTCATGCTCCCTAGATCTTTAGTTTCAAACTCCTTTGCCAGGTCAATCTTTAGTTTCTCTATTTCTTCAACATTATTGTCAGTTATAATTATATCATCTACATAGACTATTAGAAGAGTCATCTTACCACTCAGTGCAATTTTCTTGAATAGTATGTGATCTGCTTGAATCTGTTTAAAACCAATTTGGATCATTTCTTTAGCAAATCGATCAAACCATGCTCTGGGAGACTGTTTTAAACCGTATAAGGACTTATTGAGCTTACAAAAAGTATTCTTAGTGACTTTCCCTTCTAATCTTGGTGGAACCTCCATGTATACATCTTCCTTAACATTCCCGTTCAAAAACGCATTCTTTATGTTCAGCTGATGCAATTTCCAGTCCATGTTGACAGTTACTAACAATATTATTCTGATAGTATTTAATTTTGCAACTGGAGCAAAAGTCTCTTGGTTGTCAATGCCATAGGTCTGAGAAAAACCTTTAGCAACCAGCCTTGTCTTGTACCTTTCTATGCTCCTATCTGAATGATATTTGATTGTGAATATCCATCTGCACTCAACTGCTTTCTTTCCATCTGGCAACTCTGTCAAATTTCATGTGTTATTCTTTTGTAGAGCTTTTATCTCCTCTTTCACTGCTTTTTTTCATTCTGAAAATTGAAATGCTTCTGTCACAGTTCTTAGAATTTTCTCACTGTTAATGCTGGCAGTGAATGCCCTGAAATTAAATTGTAATTTCCCATATGCAAAATACTTATTTATGAGATATGCAGTATATTTTCTTACCCCTTTCCTAATAGCAATAGGAAAGTCATCAAGATCAACAGTAGTAGCCTTTTGGAACCCATCGTTACCTTCTATTTCAGTGTCATTACCTTCTGTTTCAGCAACAGGATTCGAATCTAGTTCTTGACCAATGCTAGGCTGATTGATTCCTTCAACAATAGCTTTCTTTCTTCTTGAGTACACATTGAGTTGAGGTGTTAAGGTTTCAAGGTCATTGCTAGATGTATTTTTCATGGTGGAAGGTGTTTTACATGGACAAAGTTGTTGAGATAAGGTATAAGGTAATTCGGCATATTCATTTAGTTCATTCCGATTACTCTCACTAGATACTTGGACACTTGGTTGTGGGAAAACAATAATGGGTAACAACAGAATCGGCTGTAAAGGGCCACTGGTTTGAACATACCGAAATTCCTTAGGATTCTCCCCCTGAATTTGTCCTGGAAAAATAAGGTGCGTCTTCAAAAAAAAGTAACATCAAAGGATACATAGGTTCTTTTTGTGGATGGTGAATAACATTTGTAACTCTTATGACTCAAAGAATAGCTTAAGAACACACATTTTATAGATCTAAGATCTAATTTACCTCTGTTATTTTGGTGGATATGAATAAAGGCAGTCCATCCAAACACCCGAGGAGAAAGACTTTAATTGAAAGATTTGAAGTGAGGAAATGATGAAACAAAACCTCTGTAGGAATTTGAACCCAAGGTTTTACTTGACATTCTATTGATGAAAGAAGCAGTCGTAAGAAGAGCTTCCGCCCAAAGATACATAGGTGCATGAGCAGCCTATGTTGCACCGATACAGATACGGGGACAGATACGGGAACGGGGATGGAAAACGACAATTTCTAAAATTACAGGGTACGGGTACAACAAGGGTACGATATATAAAATAAATTTAAAATATTAAATAGATAGAAAAATTATAAATAATCGCTAAGTTTTATACTTTATAGAAAATTAAAAAAATATACACCTGTAATATTAAAGAGTCAAATATTAAAGAGTCGAATCTCAAACAACAAAGTTTAGAATAATATTAAAAAACATAAATTAAGCATTATTAATATCTTTTAAAATCAATTCATTTTCGAGTTCGAATTTAACTTAAACACGTCTGACAATGAATTTAAAATTAATCATGTATTTATCAAGGTGTAAATATTATTTTATATTTATAAAAATAAAAAATATGAGAATAAATATTAAAAAAAATACATAAGCAATTGACACAAATATTAAAAAAATCTAACTTTAGTAATAATATTATAATAATAATAATAATAACAAAATAGTAATAAAAATTTAATATAGAAATACTTTTATATTTTTTAATAATATATTTATTAAAAAAAATTGTCTATAATTATATAAATATTGAATATTATAGTAATATTTATTACATTGGGCCCCATAACACATTTAAGAATTAAAAATAATTTTATTTTGTCACGTGGTTTGTCTTTGTTCTCCAATACTTCCTTCTTCAACCTTTTTCCTGGTTTTTTAAGTTTGTTTTTCCGGTGAGTTTGTTTCTCTGGTGCTCACTTGATCTCTGTCGTGGGTCTACCATTAGAACTTATGTTAAAACAGGGAAGTCTCTAAACTGTAAAACAACCTTGAGGACGTTTATGGAGATCGAATGCCGTCCCCGAAACGTCCCCAAAAATATCTCAGCCGTCCCCCGTCGTTTCCGGCCGTACCCTGTCGACGTGGAGCGTCTCCGGTACGTACCTAAGCTGTACCCGTACTGTACCCGTCCCAGAAACGTTTTGGGTACTTGAAACGGCATGGTATTGCCGTACCCGTGCTTCCTTGTGAGCAGCAAACATGAGAGACCTTGTAACCTCTAGAATATGTCTTTCTTTTTTGCTATCCCGTTCTGTTGAGGCGTATTAACACAAGAAGTAAGGTGAACAATTCTTTTTCTTGAAAGAAAGACCCAAGAGATTTACTCAAATACTTACTCCCATTACAACTAAAATCTTGAATTATCTTGCTAACTGACAATAAATTGCATGCAAGTCTAGGTACATAGAGAGCATTATGAAGAATCAGATCATCGTTTAATGTAACAAAACCACTCCCTTTAACGGTAGTAAGAGCCATCTGTGATTCGAATAGAGGCTGGTAGGTTGTTGTCACTATAATCCTCCAATAGATCAATATTTCCTGTTATATGATCTGATACATCCGAATCTACTATCCATTGCACTGAGAAATTAGATGAAATATTACCTGCAGTAGCAGTATGAGCTATGTTTGTAGGTTTGGATGTCATATTACTTAAGAGTTGTTGCAGCTCCTCTATTTGTTTCTTGCTAAACTGCCGGACGAATCTTCTTGAGTAGCAATATGAGCCTCCTTTTGAAATCTGGATCGATTGGGCTTCCAATCAACAGGTTTTCCATGTAGCTTCCAACACTGATCTATCACATGGCCTGGTTTCTTGCAATGTTCACACCAAGGTCGATTTCTCCTTTGTTGGTTCCTAGAGTTGGAATTGGTGACAAGGGCTGAATCATCTGTTTGTGGAACTATTGGAACCATTAGAGATCTTTTGCTCTCCTCCCTCCTTATTTCTGAGAAAAACCTCTTGAACCAAAGGAAGAGGCTTGGTGGTCAGAATCTTTCTTCTTGCTCAATCGAACTCTCCATTCAACCCAGATAAAAACTGAAATACTCTCTTATTTTTCTGTCTGCTATAGAAGTTGTCCTCTTGACATTTCCATTCATTCTTTTCATGTAAGTCAATTTGTTGTCAATACTTGTTGAGGATTCAAAGTACTGCACTATTGTAAGGTCTTATTGTCTGAGATCTTTAATGTGATTCTCAACTCCAAAGAGCTCCGATGCATTATCATTACTGGAGTAAGTATCTCTTGCAGCATTCCAAATTTTTGTAGCTATTTGGTACAACATAAAATTCTCCCCTACTTCAGGAATCATGGAGTTGATTAACCATGACATTATTATGGTATTTTCATTCAACCAAGTGCTGTAACTTGGGTCTGTTTTGTCTGGGATCGGCATTGAGTCAAAAGGATGGGCAATTTTCCTCATTCCTATGATATAAAGCCTGACAAATTGTGACCATAGAAGATAGCTGTTTCCATTCAGTTTGTAGGAGGTGATCGGTGAAAGAGATGAATTTAAAATTAGGAAATCAGATTGAGAAGGGTTGTTCTGCAAACTGATCTCGGATGTCGAGTGTTCTGGATTAGCCATGGAAGAAAGAAGAAAAGGAGAAAACAAAAAAATAGAGGAATAGAAATTGTTTACGAAACTGAGATAAATTGAATCGGAATTTGGATCCGTTCTAACTTGATACCATGTAGAAAATAGAGTCTTTTTTTTCTCTGTTGCATACTTTTATTATTAACCTGGAAGTCTTACTTATAGACTTCTCAATAGGAACTTACAAGAGTTTTACAACAATTAGAAAATCTAATTAGATAGGTCTCTAATCTCTTAATAAGATAAGAGATAATTTAGGCTAATAGAATAACAATCTCTTAGAAGATAGAGTTCACTACTAAGTAGAACTTTATTCTATTCGACTATACATTCCTATAACCAACAAAAGTTTCTTTTTTAATTCACTGAATTTGGTTACATTTGACTCGATTATTCTAACTTCAACTTTCAATGGACCTAAAATGACCTGATTATTAGGATCCTGTCCTTCACTCTCGCTCTTTCTCTATTTGTTTACTTGTGTATTTATCATTAAAAATTGGGGGAACAGGGATGGGCTTACCGGGGCTTGAACCCTATTTTTTGGTGCCAACAAACAATAACATGCCACTCCAATTGTGGCTTTGTCAACCTTGGACACTTTCTAATTGGAAAGCTTAGATGCAATATGATATAGTTTTACTTCTGTCAGGTATGATAACTCTGACACTGAAGTGACTGATTTCTTTCCTGCCGTTCTCAGTGTAAGCTCGATCACATATTGCAAGATGATTCGTTTTCTGGTCATTTGAGGAGTTTCTTTGGCACAGTATGGAGTGCTTTTCTATATGTGCTGGAACATTCTTTTGTATCATTGGCTGGTTTGCTGATTTTGCTGATTGCAGCAATTGCATTTGTTCCTTCTAAATTAGCACGGAAGAAACGTGCAATAATTGGAATTCTTCATGTATCTGTGCATCTCACTGCAGCCTTTATTCTTATGCTGCTCTTGGAAATAGGTCTGGAGACATGTATCCGGCATAAATTATTAGCAACTTCAGGTGGGTTACATTCTAATTATCATTTTTGTAATAGTAAGACCATTAACATTGTTGCTGTGATCGCCTCAACATTAATGCCTTACATTGTAATCTGCTCCAAGCAGTTTAAAGTTGTTCTAACCTCCATGAATGGAGGATTTTTGATACTATTTTCTTGCTATTTTTATTTGAATTAGATTAAAAAAATTCAATATAATTCAACACAAGTATTAGCTTTTTAATTTCATGTGATATCCAGATTTTTAATCTGTATGTACTAATTTTATTATTTTTTGAGCAAGACAATTTAAACATAGAAAAAGTGATGGAAATGAAAAGTTTTTTTTTTTGATATTTTTGTTATGGCTGGGGGTAATGATGGTTAAGTACTGTGTTCAGGTTATCATTCTTTGTACCAGTGGTACCAATCAGTGGAAATTGAGCATTTTCCAGATCCTACTGGTCTTCGATCTCGTATTGAGCAATGGACATTTGGCCTCTATCCGGCATGTATCAAGTATCTCATGTCTGCATTTGATGTTCCAGAGGTAAAAAGCCTATCCTTGGGGAGGGAGATATGATACTTTTTTACTTGTTACTGTATTGATGGAGGGAACCTTGGCAGGTTATGGCTGTCACTCGGAGCAATATCTGCAAAAACGGAACACAGTCATTATCCCGTGGAGGTGCTATCATATATTATGCTTCAGTCTTCCTGTACTTCTGGGTTTTCTCCACCCCTGTGGTTTCTTTGGTGTTTGGAAGCTACTTATATATCTGCATCAACTGGCTTCACGTGCACTTTGATGAGGCCTTCTCTTCTCTTCGAATTGCTAACTACAAGTCATTCACTCGATTTCACATAAACCGTAATGGCGATCTTGAAGTTTTCACTCTTGCAGTCGATAAGGTGAGAAGCCAGTTTTTATTCACTTGCTGCAGTCTTGTTTAGGTTTCTCTTCATGTTTTGCACTTATAGATCTGCATGCCATTAGCCCATGCTTGAGGAAGAAAGAACATTCCCATAGATTTAGAAAGGAGCCAGTACACTCGGCCACCGAACTGTGTGTGTTATTAGATTTTAGCCACGTTGTTGATGTTGGTAAGAGCCGATTGTTAGTATAACTCTACCCGTTGTTAGCTTGATTCCATTTGACATGCATGTAGGTTCCCAAGGAATGGAAGTTAGATTCCGAGTGGGATTTGGAGACTAAACAGCCACAACAGTCGAGCCATCAGAGAAAACATCCTAGCAAGTGGTGTGCATCTGCAGGGCAGCAGGATCCGGTGAACACTGTAAGGATTGTTGACCAGTTTGTTATTAGACAAACAGAGAAAACCGAGTTTGTAACAAGAAATGGTTCAGTTCACTGAACGTGCTTGTAACATCATTTCAATTATTAACGTTTAGGAAATCAATGTAGGTAAAAAGGTTGTAAAAGCGTTTCGAAAAAGAAGAATTAAATTGGGGTAGAGTGGTAGATAAAATGGAAGAAGACCACGAATAAAAAATTAGGAGAAGACAAAGTTTATTCCATTCATTTGATAATTGAATTGTGGCTACAATATCCTTTTTAACCTAATATAATCCAAACAATGTAGTTTAAACTAAAAAACATAACATAAAAAGCCATTTAAAATTACGTTCTGATTGTTAAAAAGTCACGTTATAAAACTAACACCTTAAAATAATCTTTGTCCTTATGGATTTAAGGAAAAGGAAATAAACCAAAGCCTTTGAGGAAGTCTTTGAGCCACCTCGGATCGTTCTTGCTTTTATTAAATGATTTGACCAAACATTGTCTCTATTTATCTTAGTTAAGTTCGACTTGGAAAACTCTACTACTATCTTTAACTTTTTTTCGGAAGACATAAAATTGGTGACATCTTGTCTAAGTAATGTTGTTTTCTTGTGTCGTTTTGATGTTGTAAATACTCGATTCTTTAAAATTTTTCTCTCATCCATTGTTGCACAACCTTCATCATTGTAGTTGTTACTATAAAGCTTCCTTCTAGATCAAAAATTCTAGCATTGTTGCAAACTCCTATGAATGAATTACATGATCAATCCTCATATTAATCAAAATAGCCATGACAATTAAATAATTGAGATCTATCAAATACCATTTTTGCAGCTCATAAAACTCTTCAATCAGTGTATTTTCCGAGAGAGGTGAAAGTTGCTCGAAAATATAAGCAACAATCATTTTTACCTTCTTATCGTCTGATAATACATTAGGTGATCCAATGATAACATAAATACCTCTTAATAACACCTTATTATAAATTGTAGTAGTAGGTGTGAATCCATGACATAGGTAATATGTTTCTCCAAGCTACTAAGCAAAATTAACTTTCTTTCCTCTTTCCGTCTTTTCTCACCCTCTAATAGTGTTATCTTTACAATTAGTCGTTCAAAAGGCCTATCAATGTTAATTGTTTCTTTATTATTTTCACACTCACCACATCATGCTCAAACACAGTGTACATATAACTAGCACTCATGGTCAACCTCTGTACCGAACTGTTGTGAGCGATCCATTCTCCAAGCTTCTTATCATCAAAGTCTAAATCATGGACAAAATCACTAGCGTAACCAGCCCATATTTTCATTGTTGAGTGGATTGTTAGATCAATAATCGTCAAGAGGGGGTGAATTGGTCTTTTTAAAATTGAAAGGAGCAAATAGAAAGATAAAAAATTAAAGAGACAAGATTTACAATGGTTCAAGTTTCGAACAAGCTCTACATCCACTACCTTAACTCTCATTAAGGATTTTCAAACAATTCACTAACTAGAATTCGTCCCCTTTTCTAAACTAAGGAGACAATCGTCATAACCCAAAGATTGACTTAACACTTACAAGGTTATAAGGAATAGAAACTGACAATTTGAATTTTCTCTCGCAAGAAGAATATTGCTCAATCACAATAAAACACTCTGTAAACTCAAATACAAAGATTATACTGAAGAACAAATGAGAGTGCTTGGAATTGAATTGATTGCTTGGATTTTGCTTGTAAGTTCAATAGTTGTTGCTGAAGCTTTTGAGGCTTGTATTTATACACTGTCATTGACTTCCAACTGTTTGGGTGATTGAGATCATCAATATAGCTGTTGAGAGACCTTCCCACCATAAATGCATTTCTACAACCTGTTGTATCAAAACATTTTGTCACTATCAAAATACGTATAGAAACACCTATAAAGGTGTACCGAAACAGGTTAACAAACTTTTAAAATTTTGGTTCCCAATAACTGACAAGTAAAAGTCAAAATTAAATGCTTGATATTTTGAAAGTTTAACCCAGTGTATCAAAATGCTTAAGACTTGTATCGAAATACTTAATTAAAATAACCAATTTAAATGTAAGGCCCTATCAAAACAACCAAAAGCTATACCGAAACACCCATTTCGATACTTGTTCTTTTCCTTTCGAAATCAAATATTACAGTTTCAAAATGTATCGAAACAGTCAAAGGGTGTATCAGAACGCCTTAAAGATTTGCCTTTTGAAATTTCAATTGTATTGAAACACCCAAGGGGTTTATCGAAACGTCTGGGATTAAAATCAACGTTTGACTTTGAAAACACTTAGAAAAATCATTGATGAGTTAGGTTAGGTTTAGCAATTAAAGCCCTTTAAAACACTTTTGTCGTCGAGCGTATCGATACACCCTTTTAAGTATTTTGAAACGCTCGTTTATGAACATAGGAATATCTATTTCGATACAAGCGTTGTTTTGATACAACGTTGACCCATATCGATATGAAGGGATATCAAAACGCGAGTTAGGCATTTCAATACAGACTTCCCCAGATGAACGTCCAGTAAGATCCTTAAAAGTTTGTATTGAAACCGAGAAGGCTATTTCGATACACCTAAGCTAGGCTTTACATTTTGGGCATCTAAATATCAAATAAACGAAATTCTAATTCCCCTACATGCTAGTATATGATGTATGAACATGATAATAAGGTAAAAGCAAAATCATACTCCCTCTAGCAACATTCATAAAAGCAATAAGATGAAAATTAACATAGACATAATTTTCAACAAGATTCAAGCATATTTTGACAAAATAATACACAAAAGGGTCAAGGTAGGCTAGATAGATCTAACTTTCTCCTAAGAGTCCAAAAATGCTCTTTGTCTAAAGGTTTAGTAAAGTTGTTCGCTAATTTATTTAAGGTGTCAACATATTCTAGAAGAACATCATATTTAGACACATGATATCTAAGGAAGTGATGTTTAATTTCTATGTGTTTGGTTCTAGAATTGTCGTGATCATTTTTAAAATCGAGCTGTAAAAATATCCTATTGATTGAATTTTGAAAAATCGAGTTTTATTACTTTTAATTATTACTTATGAAAATCAGTATCTTATTAAAAACAAGTATTATTTTAATTTTAAAATATGACTTGGAGTCGCCACCGGACACCGTAAAACAAACCAGAGATTCTTTTTAAAACATTTGGGTTTGGAAGTCGATTACACGTAAGGCCAACCCTTACGAGCGCCCGAGATCGATACATTATTAGTTACGCGTGGCATTTTGGCATTTCAAATAATAACATTAATTTAGTTCGTCATTGTCAAATGAATATCGTTCGAATGAGTATATCCTTTTGGATAAGAAAATGCATTTCTTTTAAATACGAGCTTGAATAAGACGTCCAAGTATTTTTGGAAACCTTAACTCGTATTTTGAAGAAATATAAGTTCTGCTCCAGAAGGTTTAAATGCATGACAAGTTATTATCTGGTCAATTTTAAGTTCCTTCAAGTAAGATCCTTCATTTCTTCTTAATATTAGTGTTAATATGAATTTTTGAAGCATGTTAGGCTGATGTAAATTAGATAGTTGTTGAAAAAAATTAAATAACATGAACGCATGCATGAATTCATGAACATTATGTTAGAATTTGCATTATAATGTTTGGATATTAAGTCGATAGGGATGCATGTTAAATATTCTTGAATATAAGATGTTATGTTTCTGGAATAGTGAAGTAATATTGCTGTAAATTTGAGCATTAAGATAGAATGAACTCATGATAGCTAATTGCTTAAGGTGACCTTGCCAAATAGGGCACAATGGGCTAATTGATAAAATTGGTAAAATTGAAAAAATTTTAGACAAAATAGGAGATATTATTGTAGAAGAAAGTTGATGGAAATTTGATTTTATAGTGAATTGTAACCTTGGTCAAATGAAAATAATGTTGGAATTGGTAGAATTGAGCTTAAGAGTAAAATTAGTGTAATCTGCCAGAATGCACTGTTTTTGGAAGTAACTTTGAAAATTCATCGTAAATTGTGTGCTTGAAATTTAAGGCTAAAAATTTGGTGTATTATACTTGTGTGTGTCTATTTTAATTAGGAGAAAACGGAACATCGTTTGGAATTGTGAGCAAAAATCTGGAAATGAAAATGTTTAGGTAATGCAAACTATCTAAAAATGTAGGTGTCCTAAAATTAAGCTAAAAACTGTATTAATTGGTAAAGGAATAAATTACAAGGTCTTCATTTTATGAAATAAAATTTTATTATCTTTTCAAACATGTAAATTATGTAAATTTTAAATGACTAGAATAAAAGATATGATCAAATTAGTGAGCATATCGAAACTACTTGCCCAAACAGTTTTGGCATGCACATGTTGTGCATATAGAATCATGAATTGTTGGTTCGAATGAATTCTAATAAAATTTATATACTTGTATGGAATCATTGAGTATAAAGGTGTGGAAATTATTAGGGAATAAGGAACATAGATCAAGCAATGAAGAAGGGATACAAGAGTAATCTTCCAGGACTTGCAAGCTTGGAGTATTGTGAGTGTGGCTATCCTTCGGGTTAGGCCTAGTTCCTAACCAAATTGTTATTTGATAAATTGCCATGTAACTTGGCTAATCCATATTTGGTAATAATTAAGGGAAGAATGACTAATTGTTTGATAACTTGTTTGCTTTGTCATGTGATAATTGAGTGTTTAATCTTGTAATGAATTAAGTGATATGTCTTGTTGTTGTATTTTTTTGATTGAGTGCTCATTGTTGCATTTATTGGATTGTCAAGGTAAGAAATAACATGTTTCTTGCTTGGATGCAAGGTACGTATTGCATCCATGGTGTTTGTACTTGTATTTGTACATACATGTTGCTTGATTTCTTTGAGAAATTTGAGAATAACTACATGATTTGCTAATTGATCAATAAATTAAAATAGAATATTGGATAAATCTTTCTGAAAATGATCATATAATGCTTTGTTAGAATGTTTGCTACTTGATTTTCTATGTGGTGTTGGTATGTATGATTGAATCTTGATGTTTAGACTTAATTATTCCTTGAGATTATGGTTAAAGTTAGTACATGAACTTGATATTTGAAACTTGGAATTGGAAGGATGATAAAGGACTTTTAACTTACATTTGAAGCATAAAAATATGAGACTTAAAATTTGATAGTTAATAAACTTGATGGCCCAAACTTGAATACTTAAACTTGTAAGATTAATTGTTGAAGGCTAGAAACTTGACACAAAAGCTTGTACTTGATAAACTAAAATTAAAATTTGAGGCTTGAATTCGATAGATTATATCTTGAACTTGATAACTTAAACCCTTGAATACTTGAAACTACAAGATTGAGACTTGATAAAGAAACTTGAATTTGATATGTATAAAGGAAGCTTGATATTTGAACTTGTAGACTTAGGCTGATAACTTGTGAACTTGAAAAATTTAGTAGCTTGAACTTGAAGTTTAATAGCTTAAGCTTGTGAGCTTAAATACATGAACTTGAACACTTAATCTTGACATCTTGGATACTTGAATACTTGGAAGCTTGAATGCTTCACACTTGAAAGCTTTATTGCTTGATCGTAGTACTTGAACACTTGATAATACTTCACAAATAAGATATATAAGCCTTGGTTCTTAGTTGATCATATGTATAAGGACTTGCCTTAGAGTCTGAGCTCTCTTGTTAGGTACTTTGTGTACCATCTTGTTTGGCGTTTTTTGTACCTTCTTGTTAGATAACTTGGGTATCATCTTGATAGTACTTTGTGTACTCTTGTGGTGTCTTAGACACTTTCTTGTTCGATACTTTATGTATCATCTTGTAGGTACTTTTTGTACCATCTTGTTGGCTTGATTGCCTATCCCAAATTATGTTCTAAGGCATAAAGTAATAGTAAAAGCAAGAGCAACTTGTATAAAGCTTGTTATTGAAATCATATACTTAACCTGATATAAGCAACTTGAATTATATGGTACCAATAATTGGAACTTGGTTCCTCATTTGATATTACAATTGGATAATATAATATGCTTGACTTAAAGTGCTCCTTAACCATGATCACTCTTACTAATTGAATTACATGCTTAATATGATATGCTTGTTTGGTTGTTATGCTATTACTTGGATCATGATACTTTAGTGTCCTTACTTGATAACCATGTTTACCTGAAAATGTATGTCACTTGAATTGTAAGTTCACCTGATGCCTTGCACACTTAGATCTTATGCGGCTTGCATGATAAGTTATAAGTTATGTCTGAATTTAATTGAACCATTGGTCAAAATGAATAATTTGTTACTTGATTTATAAGTTGCATGTACATTGAACTGCATTACCATGAATTGTTAAGACATATGTTTGTTTGTTACTTGATCTGATTTGCAAAGCAATTTATTGTTTCACTTGATAATTGGCTTAAATATGATCTTCGATAATGATCCAATCTTATTACGTGAATACACATGCTTGATATCTAAATGTTGAATTGCTTCATTTGATTATTACTATAGTTGGTTAAAAGTCTTACATGCTTGAAATGTGTTTATTTGAGACTTATTTTCATTTACTAGTAACACTTAAGTAGTTAGACTAAAAAGGATTGAAATGGTACGTACATGATTACATTTGTAGGTTGAAACTGCATATTTTAAAATGATGAACTTGATTGTTTGACATGTTGGTGGTGCTATTATAAGGCTTACTTGACATGTTGCTTACATGAATATTTGTTTAATCGTTTAATAAGCCATAACATGGTTGAAAGTCATGAATTGATGATAATGTACATTATAAAAGACAAACTTGAAAAAGACAACCACTTAAACAATGAGTCTAAAATCTAAATCTTAATAGTGATCACACTTGTTACATAAAACTACATGCTTGATATGGTAATCTTGCTTGCTCGAATGCTTGTTGCTTAATTTGTAAACTTTACTAGATATGTGGACTATATGTAGTCATTGGTAATTGCTTTATAAATTACATGCATATATAAATAAGTTCACTTGAATTGAGACACTTGAGATCCTATGAAACTTCTACGGTCATGCTTATTTTAATTGGAAATTATATTCCTTACTTGGTATTATGTTCGAATAAAATGTTACACTTGGCTTGATGTTATTATTATTTAGTAAATCAACTTGAATTGATAGATGAGATTCCTTTCTTAGTATATCAACCCAATAACATTATATAAAATGGAGTGAGATTGAAATATGTATTACACAAAATTGATTTGGAAATTAATAGATAAAATGGACTAATGCTAGTTTAAATTTACTTGATTGATTCTTATGCTCGCACTTTTGTTATAGGTCACATAACTTGATAAAATTGTTAGTTATAGGCGTTGCCTCACTAAGTACATTATGTACTTACCACTCTTGCTTACCTTCTTCCCAACCCACATGTCCTAATTGACCGATAACAGCGTTTATTGAGCTTGAAGTAAGACACAAGCAAGACTAAAGCATGTTCGGGTAACTCTTATAATACTAATAGATGGTGGCACTTAGATCATGCATTTGATTCGGTTTGTATAAAATTTATTTTAAAGCCCTTGATCTGTAATATTAAAGGTTATTTGAATGGGGATAATTGATGAGGAAGGTTGTATTTTATGTAATGGTTCAATTGAATCCAGAGACCATTTATTCTTTGATTGTCTATTCTCCAAGCAGTTTTGGAGATTGAATCTATGTTGCTATGGAATACGTTAGGAGATCTTGAACTGGCCTGAGGAGCTCTCTTGAGTGGTGTCCAGGTTCAAAGGGAGGTCAGTTGCAACTTTGATCGGTCGACTTGCATGGCAGGCTTCTCTATATTTGATATGGGAAGAACGTAACCATAGGGTTTTTTCGAGGAGTACAAAGGTCTTGCACTGAGTTGTTTGATTGTCTAAAGGATATTATACGCATTCGTTTACAACATAAAAAAAATTAGGATACGAAATGTACAGGGCGATTTTTTAGTTGCTTGGGGGATTGGTTTGTAAATGAGTAGCAGTTTTACTATTTTTTTGGATTAATGAATTACAAAGCTTATCCAAAATAATATTAAAGGTTATATGCTTGCTTTGGTTACTATGAGTGATCGTATATGATGATTGGTGCCTGAATGGTTTGAATTTTATGTTTTTCTTGATCATATGCTAGTGTATCTAGTCTTGTCTTGTTGATTGATTGCAATTAACCATGACTATCTTGTTCTTGTTATGCTTGATTTAATTAAGCCTATGCTTGGTATGCCTTAATCTTTAGTTTCTTGATCATGCCTAAATGTTTGTGTTCTTGTTAGATTCGAATGGAGAAATATGAGTGATGTTTACAATAATTTAACCAATGAATATGCTTAATCTAGTTTTGTGGAAATAAACATGGAATTGACTTATTTATATACGAAGATGTATATACTACTGAATTGATTACATGTGATATAGTTCCTTAAAAGTTCTTATCTAGATAGATGTTGCCCAAGATTCTAATAGTAACTTGGTTTATAAGAAATATCATATTGTTTTCTTGATCCTTAAACCTAAATGGTCATTTGTTATAAATCTAAACTAGATAACAAGGTCACATAAATGACTAATATAGTTTCATATACACTTGAATGGTTTATAAGCAAAAGTAACAAGGAGATATTAGGAAGTTAAACTTTCATAAATTTCGAATGGAATCACTTGATAATGAATCCTCAAGCAAAATAACATAATAGATAGGTTCAATTAGTAGTTATTCTGGTTATTAAGTCGATCAGATAATATACTCAATGTTTAAGAATGCTACATGAATTGATAAATAAAATGAATCTTATATTTCCTAAATAGTAACCTTAATAAGTTTAAGGCTAGATATATGAAAGATAAATATTATATGCTTGGGATCCATGTCTTGTTCGCATACAAGGTAGGTTACCAAAGGAAACATGTAATCATGATAAGGAACCTAGCCTTGTAATTTTGAATTGGATTGAACAAATATATGATAATAATAGTTTACGTGAAGGAAATGTTTAAGTACATCACATTTGTATTCAAGTAACCTTAAATGTTTAAAGATTGGAATCAAATAGTCTGAATATTATTCTTGTATGATCCATGTTCATGTTGTTCAAATGAGGACCATGCTAAGTTATTTTCTATCTTGTTTGTTAATAAACCCATGTCTACCTTTCAATTTAAGCATGCTCCCATGTTTATATGATCTATGCTTCAATGTTTTTGTATATGTTGTTTTGGTTTTACATGCTTGAATAAAGTATGACAAATGTTTAAGTCCTTGATACTTTTTGAATGTTTAACTCATACATTAGGTATGAGTAAAGAAAAGTTTTAAATTATCTCGGATTTTCTTGTTCTGATAATGCTCCCGAACCGATTTAGTACTAAATCGTGGATGGGGTGTTACATTACATCCCTCATAATCCGCATCCGAGTAAGCGTGAAGGTCAAAGGAAGAATCTCTAGGATACCAAAGACCTAAACAATGTGTGTGTCCAATGTACCTAAAAACTATCTTAATGGATACAAGGTGAGATTCTTGAGGATTAGCTTGAAACCTAGCACTCAAGCAAACACTAAAGATGATATATGGTCTACTTGTAGTAAGGTAAAACAAAGAACGTATCATTGATCTATATAAATTAAAATCAAAACACTTACCTCCTTCATCCTTATCAAGCTTAATTTATGAGCTCATGTATAATGCCCAAAAAATGGGCCTATATGCTTTGGAAATCAGGTTAGTGGTCCGGCTAAACCGGGTAAGTCATTAAACCTATTTTTGGGATTTAAATCATTAAAATTTATTTTTGAGGGAAATAAATTGTGTAAAATTTATCTAAAATCCTTATTTTTCTTATATTTAACTTTGGTAAAATCAATTTTTGGAAATGACACTTGGATCCCTAAGATTTTGTAACTAGTAACTATTTTGTAGAAATTAAAAATTGGATTGTTTTAGTGAATAAAATATAATTGGATCAATATTTAGAATCTTTAAGTGGTCCATTGATCCAATCTTACTCAAATGATTAAACCTTCCAATTGACATCTTATAACATCTTTTTAATCATAAGATTAAAAGTCATTAACCACATTTTCCCATTTCTCTAAAATCACACCATTTGATGTAACTTCCATTTTCTCTCAATCTTTTACGGTTTGCAACAGAATTTCACTCACTTTTATCAAGTTAATTCACATCTTTTGTTTTCATTTCGTCTTCAATCAATATTAGACTATTTTCTCATCAAATCTCTTTGATTTCAATTTATATAGTTCTCAATTGAAAGAAGGTTTAAGGTTTAGAGGAAAGAATTCATTCAAACTTATTAACTTATATAGTTCTTTTTTAAAATTCTCAAGTATGTGATCCATTACAATAGTTTCTAATTGGTTTTGATGTGTATTTTGGATTTAATTGTGTTTTCTTGATTTTATTTGGAGAATCTCGTAATCAATCATTAGATGGGTTTTTTGAGAGGGTTAATATATGTTTATTGAGAGGTTTTAATGTTTAATAGATTTTTTTAAGTTAAAAATTTTGGATCTTGAGTTTTGAGATGGTTTAATGGCTGATAACTAGAGTTTTTGGTGATTAGAGGCTACTCTGTTGTTGTTGGACGTTTATGTGCTTTAGATCTGAGTTTTTAGATAGATTTTGATTTTGAGGGAAGGTTAATCTCGTAGATTGTTGGCTAGGATTCATTTGTTAGGGGTTGTATGAGGTTTTCAGTTTATTTTGGTGGTGTTTAAGGGGTTGTTGTATAGAAGAATGAGTTAGAGGTTGATTGAATGCACATGAAGACATTAATCCCTTTATTTTTATTGTGTGGACAGGGGAATTGTATCCTTTTCCATAGGACAACCTTTCAGGTGCATTGGAGACTCGAAAAAGCTTCGAAAAGCAAGCTAAGCTTGTGTCGGTGAGTAAATTTTGTTTTAGAATGGTTCACAAGGATGAATACTCAAGGGTTTTGGTTTGAATATAGATTGAAAGGTTTATTTTGGCTGAAGAAAGGTTATTAGAAACATGCTCTCTGTTTACTTTCCATGTGCATGCTTTTAAACTTGTTAAGGAATTATTTGAATCCTATGATTATGCCATGATAGAATAGTAGATGGTTGCATCTTATTTTGAAAATGCTATTTGTGTAGAAATGCATCGAAATGGGATTTCAAGTTATATATATTTGATGCAAGTGTGTAAAAATAGTGAAATGGTTTGATGATAGATATATTGGAAAGTGACATTATTTGTCCACTTTTATCGGATATAATTAGCTGGCTATAGGGTCAAGTTCACTAAAAAGACAAGTCGCCACATGAGCGTTTGAGGTAGCTGGTGAAGGCTCAGAAGTCCTATGATAATTCCACATTTTTCCAAATTGTAGTATTTAAGATTGTCGAACCCACAAGGATTGGGTCGACTTCACTACTTCTTAGACCTGCACTTAATAAAAATAAAAACACAAATATTTGATGAGTTGAGATAAATAAGATAACTAAATTAACTATCTTAAAACTAAATAAAAGAAGAGAGAAATAATGAATGAAGTGAGGCCATGTTGAGTTCTTTGTAGAGGGGAATTCAGTTGCACTTATTATCCACTTATTAATGCAATGAGTTAAATTGTCGCCTCGGTGGGTCGCACTAAGGGTCGCCGTAGCTACCTAGGCGGGGTTATGCCTTGTCGACAACTCAACTTTTCATAGTTCAACAGAGCATCCTTGTATGTCTCCTCCTTATCCCTAAGCGAAGAACACTATTGAAATCCATGTCTTGATGATACCTCCTGGCGTTAATCAATGATGAATAACAACCAAACACATGCATCCTTTAGTCACTGAAATCCTGGGCAGTTTATCTCTAAATCGGATTAGTCAATGCCCTTGAGCAAAGATCGTATTCTCTCGTTTCGTGAGCCTAACTCTCCCGAGCTTAGACAAATTGATTTTTTTGACAAACTTATCTTTCGAGCTCATAAGTTAAAAAGAGTAAATACCAAGAGAAGATAAACTATGAAAAATAAGTTTGCATTAATAAATATCAAAATAAGTCACAACTCTCTTCCTCAACTACTCCACAAACAACCTAAACCTCCGAAGGGTTTTAGAACATGGTGTAGTCAGCGGCTTAAGGGTTTATTCTATGGAGAATCCGACTCAACTCCTCCTCTATACCTATCCCTACTAGCTGAATTATATAGGCCAAGACCTAGGTTAAAGTTTTCCATGCAAGGAAAGAGTTCTAAAAGAAAAAGAATACAACTCATAATTGAACTAGGGTACTTTATTCTATTTCCTAAAATAACTCTTTTTTACCGCGTTTGTCTTTGACCAAGGCTCGACTCCTTTAATCTATTCCGACTTTCCTTCTCTTTATGTCCGTTAGAATCAGCATCTTTTTTTCAATCTATCAAGCACCAGTTGTCATCTTCAATCTCCTGCCGCGACATCCAAAGTGCTGTCGTGGCGGGTGCTTCACCTGAATTTCCAACATCCATATTCTTGTTTGGTCATTCCTATGATATAGTTTCCTGTCTAAGAAAGAAAACCATCAAATACATCCGTTTTATGTCAAATAATAGATAAATTCATGATTTAAGTATTCGAGTGCTAAAATATGGAAAATAAGTAGAATTATCCAATATTGCCCTTAAATATGTCCTTTATTTGCAATAAACGAGAGGGAAAATAATATAAAAATTAGGACTATTAAACACTTATCAAATACCCCCAAACTCGAACTATTGCTTGTCCTCAAGCAATGCAAAAGATAGATTTAAGTAAGGAATTTTAAGGTAATATATCGTCTTACCTGTCGCGACAGAATTCCTTTCTTGACTCGGCCTCTTCTAGGTTCTAGGAATTCCTCGGAACTAGACCATGAGTCTTAGTGTGTGTGCGTAGCTGTGTCAAAGCTGATTTTTTAAGTTCTAATCATTTTCTAGCTCAAGGATTCCGACTTAAATTTTTATTCGAATCTTTTTCTTTTCTTTCACCCTAATTGTATATAAATATATATTTCTATATACTTATATTGCTTGAGCCAGTTTCGGGCACCTCAAGTGTTTAGCTATTCTTACTAAAGCCAATTTCAGGCACCTCTAGTAAGTCGGAGAAAGACTAAGTTCTAGAGCCAGTGATGGGCACTTCTATGGACTAAACTAGAGCCGGTGATAGGCACCTCTAGTTTACATCTAAGCCTAAGTCCTTATTGCCTTTCAAAGAAAATAACTTTTAAAATCAACTAAGACTAGCAGTGTTTAATTATTTTCAGGCTCGTAGTCTAATCCTAAGTACTAATACTAAGAGACCTGACTGATTTCAAGTCTGGTGAATGGTGCATACTACTACAGCGTCTGGATAATACATTGTTGCCGAGGTAGTTTCAATAAAATTCAACAGACTTAAAAATTTTTGCATCAAAATATAAAAATTGTTAAGGCAGAATTTAAGGCAGTAGTAGGATAATCTGAGTACTTCCATACATTGTATATATTTACATATTACAAAAGGAACAATACTCCCCCAAACTCAAGGATGCATTATCCTCAATGCATGTAAAGTAAACAGATAAAAGAAAGTCGAAAAATAAAAAAAACAAAAGAGATAAAGAAAAGATTATCGTCCTTTTCAAAATGCCGAGGAGGCAAAGGATTCCATGGAGTCGCTGTCGATTAGGAGTTTTCGGCGGCTCTTCAGTCGCTGCTGTACTGCCGTCTTCAGTGGACTGGCAGATTGTTTCTTGGCAGACCGGGGTGGTTGAACTCGAATGGGAGTTGGATTATTTCTTATCTCCTCCTCTATGTCGATGTTGATTGGGGAGGTAGCTATGATCGAACCAAAGGCTTTCAATTTTTTGCTGGTAGGGATTGAAGCAATGTAGTCTTTTACTGCCTGCATGTCATCAGAAGAGCTACTCCACTCTAAGAGACTGGAGTCTTCTGCAGTAGCTTGATGTGTGGAGTCTGCCCTTTTGACTGCTGCTGCTGAGTCAGCAGAAAATAGTTCGGTTGCAGCCGCTACAATTATGGCAGCAGGAGATAAGGGTACCGTGATGGATACAGTCGCTGTTAGAGTAGGAGCAGGTGGAGGCTGTTGGGGCACCGAGAGGTCGACTATGAATTCAGGAAACACAGTCGAGCATGCCAAAAATTCTTTGTGTATGGTGGCGATGATCACGCTGTTGAAGTCCCGAATGTAGGTCATGAAGGTCAGTTGCCTTCTCTCTATCCGGTACAGGATTTCCAGAATTCCTTCAGGTGTTGGTGCTATGTTTTTTGTTGCATCTGCTGGTTGTGCTGCCTCGGCAGTTGCTGCTTCAGTGGCGGGAGAGATGTAGGCTTGTGGAACAGCTTCTTCCACTTTCATTCTTTTGATGTAAATCTATCGTGTCCAGCCTTCCTCTCTAGTGTGAATGTGTCGGATGGCAACGTTGGTACTCTCTCCAGCCTTGCCAAAGCAGTGATTAAACATGGAAAAATGAGTTCGTTGATGATGCGACCGATATCAATCTTGCTGTTGTGGATGATTGAATGAATAAGTCCTAGTCATGGCCGATCTACCGTCTGATTATGAGAGGTGGGCAGTAGGTCCGCTTTATGAAGTGTTCCAAAGCATTGCCTCCGGTCGAAAATCTCTGCGGCTGACAAACTCGCGGTGCTTGCCAGTGTTCCACTCTGCTCTAAGCATGTAGAGTTCGACCTTCATTGCTTCATATTCGTCGGCTGTCAGAGTAGCAACGAACGTGGCATGTTCATCATTCTCGATGTAAGGACAAAATGGGCACTGATTGGGATGTCAGCGATAGAGATTGTCGTTCCTCGAAGATAAGAGTAAGGATTATTTGCCACTGGTCTGTTTGCATATAATTTCCTTACCCAATCAATGTTTGTTTTCAGTGGTTGTTTGGCGAACATCTGGCATCTTTGAAAGTTGATTTTGGACAGTATGAAATTATCTAGCCTAAGATCGTCGTCATCTGTGTAATGAAACCTTTGTTCTTCCCATATTTGCCGATTTTGAAATACACGGTGGTATTCGTGCTCGACCGCTTTTGTGGAGAACCTTTTGCAAGTTACTGCTCCGGTAGGGTTTTGTTGTTGGTTGGCAATTGGAAGTTTTTTTAGTGGAGAAGAGGAGAAGAATTTTGGACAGAGTAACGATAAGGTGAAAGGAAGAGTGAAGAGAATAACCATTGCCCTTGGCGTGCAAGAAACACAACCTCAGCTGGCAGCCATTGGTAGCGGAAACGATACAATTTTTAAATCCGAGAGGCATAATTCCTGGACGAAAATTTTCAACCGCTTGGATTGGGCCGCTAATTTGTTGGGCTGATTATCCTCTTTATTCTTCATTAATGATACCTAAAAATTGAAAATCAATTTAATAGATGTTGTGAAAAATATAAAAATTATGGAAACTAAATTGCAAAAATTGAAATCTAATTCCTGAAACTGAGAACTAAAATTCTAATTCTTAAAACATAAAATTAAATTAGAGATATAAGATAGAAATTAGGTTACTGGTGGAGTGCAATGAAATGCATCCCCAGCAGCAACCATCTTCCCCTTTTTTAATGGAGGATGATGTGATGATCCAGTCAAAGCCTCCTCATCAGGTGGTTTCTTTCGTGTGTGTTTTTGATCAGGGGGTATGTTGCCTCGGCAGTAGTTGCCTTGGCGGGTCTTGTCCAGGTAGTCTGTTTCTGCATCGAAGTTAAATTCAAATTTTACCTCGATTTGTTGACATTCGTCTGGTTCATCTGGATGCTTTAGAGCTTTAAATAAATTGATCTTTACCTGTTGGTCATTTACCCGTATGACCAATTTTCCTTTTTCGCAATCGATCAATGTTCTGCCTGTGACTAGGAACGGCCTTCCCAAGATGATTGGGTCATTTTCATCTGCTTTATAATCTAAAATCAAGAAGTCAGCAGGAAATAAGAATTTATCCACTCTTACCAGGATATCTTCTGGTTGTACGTGAGAGCAGTCTGCCAGTTGCAGCATCACCATAGTAGGTTTTGCCTGCCCGATGCCTAGCTTTTGGAATACTAACTTAGGCATTAGATTAATACTAGCGCCTAAGTCACATAGTGCTTTGCCCACGTATTGATCTCCAATGGAACAAGGTATGATAAAAATACCAAGATATTTTCTTTTGGTCATGGCCTTGTTGTGCAACATTGCCACACACCCTTCTTTTGTAGAAACGGTTTCAAATCCCCCAATTTTGGTCCTCTTTGATATGATATCCTTAAGGAACTTGGCATAGTTGTGCATTTGTTTAATTGCCTTTACTAAAGGTATGTTGATGTTTACCTGTTTAAGGATGTCTAAGAATTTCTTAAATTGATATTCTTGCTTTTATTATTTCAACCTTTGAGGGAATGATGGTGGTAGTCACAGATCCTTGATCCTTTCAGAGCATTGAAATCTTATCTGCGGTGCGGCTTAGACATCATTGTCGACAGTGTCTTTTGGTTCCTGTGCCTCAGGTTTTTCTTCAATAGCTTCTTTTGGGGTTATTGTCTTAGGTTGCTTACCTACTGTCTGAGCAGGTATTTTAGGGTCCTTTAGTTTTAATCCACTTTTGGTGGATATGGCCTTACACTGTTCATGAGGACCGGTTCTGGCGACTTCAGTATCGCTAGGTAGACCTCCTATAGGTCATCTTTTAATTTGTTGTGTCATCTGTCCTACTGTTATTTCTAGCGTTTTGAGAGTAGACTCATTATTTTGCATTCTCATATCTGCTCTTTCCATGGATGAATTTATTGGTGTTTGCAATATATGAACCAGTTTGAGCCATGAATGATTGCAGCGTGTTTTCCAAAGTTTGAATTTATGTTTGTTGCTACGGCGGAAATGCCTACTGCGACATCTGCTGCTGAACCGTTTTGTTCTACTAGAATCCAGTGTTTTGCACTGATTGATGTTGTGGGTTTAGCGCATTATTAGGGTTACTCCATGAGAAGTTTGGGTGTTTTCTCCATGCTGGGTTATAATTATTGGACATATTATTCTTGTTGAAGTTCCTAACATAGAAAGTTGATTCTGGATTCTGTGGGCATGCGTTCGATTCATGATTGTCACCGCATGTTTCACAAAAAACAACGATTGTTTTTACATCTCGAACATGGCTCGGCTTTTGCAGATACTTTACCATATTTTTCAAGGCTGAAAGTTGAGCTAGGATAGAATCTAAAGAGTCAGAAGTGGTCATACCTCACCTTGTTATGCCTCGCCTAGTGGTTGGGTGTTGATAATCATTCTTTGCTAACCTGTTCAGAATCTCCAGACTCTCATAGGGTGGGCGGTCTAGTAGTGTGCCGTTGGCGGAAGCATCAAGAATCATTCCCGTTGGGTTGTTAACTGCATTATAGAAGATTGACACTAGTGTGCACTCGGGCAAACCATGCATGAGGCATTTTTAGTATAATTCTTTGTATCTTTCTCAAGACTTATACATAGATTCTTCTTCATCTTGCCTGAAGGATGTAATGTCTTTTCTCAGCTTATCATTCATGTTGGTGTAACTGAAGCGGGCAAGGAAGCTTCGACATAGTTCTGTCCATGAGTTCAACGATCCAAACTGGAGATTGTTTAACCAAGATTTTTCCTTATCCCTCAGTGAATAGGGAAACAATTTTAATTTCAGGATATCGGTAGAGACTCCCGGTAGCTTGAATGAATTACAAATTTCCAAAAAGGACTTAAGATGTTGCCGAGCATCTTCATTGGTTGATCCCCTAAACTGGCCTAGGGTGTTGATCATGTTGAACATAATCGGTTTTAGTTCAAAATGTTCTGCCTCTATATTAGGCATAACGACGACAGGAGTTAATCCATCCAAATCTTCCTCCATATAATCACAAACAATGCGTGCTTGCTCTTGTCGAGGTAGATTGGCAGGATCAACAACTACGAATATGCCTTGGTTGTCTGCTGCGGCGGCATTCATACCAGCGTTCCCCTTCTGGCCAGGTACTACATTCATCCTTTCACGGAGCCTTTGTTGTAGACGCCTTGCGGTTCTCTCGATTTCAGGATAAAAAGGATAATTGTCTGCAGATGGATTGGACTTGGTCATACAACATGAAAACACTTTAAGAAAATTAAAAGAAACAAATTAAAAGATGAAAACAAAACTAAAAGAGGTGCAGAAATAATTGGTAGTAAAGTTGAGCGCCAATCCCCGACAACAACGCCAAATTTGGTGAAGGCTCAGAAGTCCTATGATAATTCCACCTTTTGCCAAATTGTAGTATTTAAAATTGTTGAACCCACAGGGATTGAGTCGACTTCACTACTTCTTAGACATGCACCTAATAAATGTTGAGTTGATCAATCAATGTAGTTGTCCAAGAGGGGGGGTGAATTTGCTATTTAAAAATTGATGGAAGATTTTCGGTAAAAAATATAGAAAATGAAGACAAAAGATTTATAATGGTTCAAGCTTCAAAACAAGCTTTACATCCACTACCTTAGCTCCCAGTAAGGATTTTCAAACCTATTCACTAAAGAATTCGACCTTTTTCTCGATTCAAGGGATAACCGTTACAAATCGAATCAATCCTTCTACCCAAAGATTGATTCTACCTCACAAGGTTACAAGTGAAAGAAAGGCAAATTTGGTATCTCTCAAACAGATAGATATTGCTCAATTATAATTATAATAGTCCCCAAACTCAAACAAAAGATTTCAATAAAGATTACAAGAGTTGGGTACAATGATTTTTAATGAAGTGCTTTGGAGTTGGAGTTTGAATGCTTGGATGTTGCTTGAGGTTCAATAGTTGTTAATGCAGCTTGAAAGACTTCATTTTATACCTTCTCATTGATTTCTAACCGTGGGGTTGTTAGAAACATAAATTGAGACGTTGGAGCTTCATCTTTCCATCATAAATGCTTCTCTACAACAAGTCGTTTCGAAACACGGACAACCTGTTTCGAAACAGTACACAAATAGAAAGAGACGTTGTGCATTTATTAAGGGGTGTATCGAAACGGGTTTCGATACCTGAAGTAAACTGTGAGATTTGGTATCGAAACGGGTATCGAAACTGACCAACTAACATTTAAAGTTCAACTGACACCAACGGTCAAAATATTTAAGACTTAAAAGAGCCGTTGGGATTTTTGATAGGTATTGAAATGGGTATCGAAACGCCATGTCATTATTTAAAAATATTTAAAATTTATTTAAAATGAATTTTGGTTTCAATACATGGTTCGAAACATTTGTTGGCAGTATAGTTCCGGTATCAGAACGTGTTTCGATACTTGTTCTAAACTCAAGAACATCCTTTTAAAATTAAAGGGAGGTATTGATACCAGTTAAAATGGTATCGAAACGCTTGTGCTGAAAAACACTTAGAAAATATTTTAATGTTCTTGGTTTGACTTGAAATTTTGTTTTTGACTTAAAAATTTATTTCAAAATGGTCCTTAAACATATTTGTTATATCAAAATCAATTTTGGTTTTACAATAAAAATAAAAACACAAATAGTTGATGAGTTGAGATAACTAAGATAACTAAATTAACTATCTAAAAAACTAAATAAAAGAAGAGAAAAATAATGAATGAAGTGAGGCCAGGTTGAGTGCTTTCTAGAGGGGAATTCAGTTGCACTTATTATCCACTTATTAATACAATGGGTTGAATTGCCACCTCGGCGGGTTGCACTAAGGGTCGCCACAGCTGCCTATGTGGGATTATGCCTTGTCGACAACTCAATTTTTCATAGTTCGACAGAGAATTCTTGTATTTCTCCTCCTTATCCCTAAGCGAAGAGCACTGTTGAAATCCAAGTCTTGATGATACCCCCGACGTTAATCAAGGATGAATAAAAACCAAACACATGCGTCCTTTTAGTCACTGAAATCCTGGGCGGTTTATCTCTAAACCAGATTAGTCAATGCCCTTGAGCAAAGATCGTATTCTCTCGTTTCGTGAGCCTAACTCCCCCGAGCTTAGACAAATGGATTTTTCTTCACAAACTTATCTTTCGAGCTCATAAGTGAAAAAGAGTAAATACCAAGAGAAGATAAGCTATAAAAATAAGTTTGCATTAATAAATATAAAAATAAGTCACAACTGTCTTCCCCAACTACTCCACAAACAACCTAAACCTCCGAAAGGTTTTAGAACATGGTGTAGTTGGCGGCTTAAGGGTTTATTCTATGGAGAATCCTGATAAGTGCTCAACTCACTATCATTTTTTACACCTTTCATGGAAAATAATCACTAAATCTACACCTACTTGGACCAATGCATGTTCTTAATAAGAGATAATTAGATATTATGCTTTTGAAACATATAAAGATAATATTTATAAAAAAGGCGAGTTTTACTATACTTTTGTATCTATGCAGGAAAAACTATTGCCGCGGCAGCGACCGAGGTCGAGGCAGGACCTGATGCCGAGGCAGCAACTGAAGGACAAGTAACGATATTGTAGGCGACTTGAAGAGAAAAATGAGTTGGACGTTTCTGGACAAGCAGCGCATGAATCGGAGCTGGGTAGCACATGGAAAGCCCAAGTCAAAGGCCACGCGGAAAAGAATCCTAGTTGGAGTAAACTTGGAAATATTTTATTTATAGACTTGACTTGTGTCCTACTCCAAGTTATACTCCTACTTAGGAAAGGTTTGCCCTAGACCAAGCCTATATAATACCTAGCCTTCCAAGAGGAGAAAGAGAGGAGAGTTTTCGGCAAAAAACACTTAGCATCATAGAGAGAGCCGACTCCACCTTAAATTTTAGATTTCTCTTTTATTCTTTATTATGTTCTAAGTTTCTTTAGGCTTAGGTGAAGGTTGTAGAGTATTAGTGAGTAGAGATTGACTTTTGTTTCTTGTTTTAATGCAATAAATATGAAGGTTTGCTTATTCTTTGTCATTCTTTGTTCTTGCATCCAAGCTCGAGAGAGAAGTTTGCAAGTAATCTATTTATCTAATATCGAGAGAGTTAGATTCACGAAAAGAATAAGTATGGTGTTTCAATCGGGAAACACTAACTCGGCCTAGAGATAGGTTAAGAGTTTCAGCGGCTAAGAGAAGTGTGTGATTGGTTGGTGATTACAATTGATTCACGCTGAGAGGTATCATCAAGGACTGGTCATCAACAGTACTTCGACTTAGAGATAAGCGGAGTCATTAAAGGACACTTTGCCAAACTTTGATAAAGTCCATCCAAGAGCAAGAGATTGTCGCGGCGGACAAGCATCATCGTTGTCGAGGCAGTAATCTGCAGTACTGCCGAGGCAGTGTTGTGCGATTGCATTGGACAGAAACAAGTCAATTGAATCCACTATCAACACAACTGGATCCTGGCCACTTCTTTAATCTGTTTATTCTTTCTTTATTTAGTTTTCTTTATTTAGTATTCATCAACCTCAATCTTACTTGTGTTTTTATTTTATTCCTTTTCAGAGCAAGAAGACAAAAGAAGGCATATTAAGTAGACCAATCTCTTTGGAGACGATATCTGATATACTTATCACTTTATTACTTGCGACGTGTTCACTTGCACAATTTGCGCACTTTTGACACGCAACAAATCCGACTCAACTCCTCCTCTATACCTATCCCTACTAGCTGGATTATATAGGCTAAGCCCTAGGTTAAAGTTTTCTATGCAAGGAAAGAGTTCTAAAAGAAAAATAATACAACTCATAATTGAACTAGGATACTTTATTCTATTTCCTAAAATAACTCTTATTTCCTGCGTTTTTCTTTGACCAGGGCTTGACTCCTTTAATCTATTCCGGCTTTCCCTCTCTTTATATCCGTTAGAATCAACATCTTTTTCTCAATTTGTCAAGCACCAATTGTCATCTTCAATCTGCTACCGCAACATCCAAAGTGCTGCCATGGCGGGTGCTTCATTTGCATTTCCAGCATCCATATTCTTGTTTGGCCATTCCTATGATGTAATTTCCTTTCTAAGAAAGAAAACCATCAAATACATCCGTTTTATGCCAAATAATATATAAATTTATGATTTAAGTATTCGAGTGCTAAAATATGGAAAATAAGCAGAATTATCCAATATTGCCCTTAAATATGTCCTTTATTTGCAATAAACGAGAGGGAAAATAATATAAAAATTAGCACTATTAAACACTTATCAAATACCCCCAAACTCGAACTATTGCTTGTCCTCAAGCAATGCAAAAGATAGATTTAAGTAAGGAATTTTAAGGTAATATACCATCCTACCTGTCGCGATAGAGTTCCTTTCTTGACTCGGCCTCTTCTAGGTTCTAGGAATTCCTCGGAACTAGACCATGAGTCTTAGTGTGTGTGCGTAGCTGTGTCAAAGCTGATTTTATAAGTTCTAATCATTTTCTAGCTCAAGGATTCCGACTTAAATTTTTATTCGAATCTTTTCCTTTTCTTTCACCCTAATTGTATATAAATATATATTTCTATATACTTATATTGTTTGAGCCAGTTTCGGGCACCTCAAGTGTTTAGCTATTCTTACTAGAGCCAATTTCGGGCACCTCTAATAAGTCGGAGAAAGACTAAGTTCTAGAGCCAGTGATGGGCACCTCTATGGACTAAACTAGAGCCGGTGATAGGCACCTCTAGTTTACATCTAAGCCTAAGTCCTTATTGCTTTTCAAAGAAAAGAACTTTTAAAATCAACTAAGACTAGCAGTGTTTAATTATTTTCAGGCTCATAGTCTAATCCTAAGTACTAATACTAAGAGACCTGACTGATTTAATAGTTTATAATATTTGATTTCTAGATCTTTATAAATTCAATATAAAAACTTTAGATAATCTGAGTACTTCCATACATTGTAGATATTTACACATTACAAAAGGAACAATACTCCCCAAACTCAAGGATGCATTGTCCTCAATGCATGTAAAGTAAAAAGATAAAAGAAAGCCGAAAAATAAAAAAAACAAAAGAGATAAAGAAAAGATTACTTGAATTTGAATGATAAAAACTTCAATTTATTAGAGTTGTGTTAATAACATATTATGAATAAAATAACAAAAACTAACTAATAAGAATAAAGAGAAAAAGAGATTTTTATTATTCTCTTAATATGGACTTGTATATAATACATTCGTTAGATCATCTATTTATACACTTAAGAAGTATATAATATTTTACTCTAATTAATGAAGATAATATTATTAATGATAAAATAAATTAAATTTCTTAATTAAATTTTTTATCATGATAGATATTAAAATAGATAAATATTCGTAATATTTATTATCTTCTAGTAATCATATTTTTGGCGAATCCTATTGAACCTTCCAACTCACTTCTCCTGCAATTGCAACGCGGTAATAGATTATTTACTTCAGCACATAACTCAAACTATCCATCGAGTCCTTTCTAACAAACAAATCCCTCGGATATTGCAATAAACATACCTTATTCTAACTTTTTTTTCAAACAAATACAATTTTTATGGATGTAAAAACTGAATATATATGAAAAATTCAATGAAGTTATCACCCCATTTTTCTCTATAAAGTTATCATCTAAGCCGATATCTTCTGAGGACACTACATCTTCTCTCAAATCTTGCAGCTCCCTATCATGGACTGTCTGAAAATTGGGGTCATTACGGATTTAACTTACCTGGATGAGAATTAAAGATAGCGGTTGGCTAACATGTACGAATTTCTTCATAACTAGCATCTTCCTTCACAAATAGAATTACATCCAACAGTCATACTTCACTGTTATATCACAGCAAATGCTTAAAAATAGATTTCACAAAAGGTTAGTAGAAACCGTTACCACAAAACGAAGCAAGTTATTAATATGTTAAACACAATTCTGTAAACGAAATTGAAATAAAAACATATAATTAGAAATGTAAAGATCAAAGAAACCAAAATAATAAAAAAACGATTCTGAAACTTTAACCGAGGCCTGTGCTATCACAGTGTCCTTAAAACAAATTCGTCCCCTCCCGGTGCTGGAGTTACTATGGAACGTCTGTCTCCCAGGATACAACGGTAGAATACAATAAGGAGAGCAACGCTATCTTACTGCAACAACGAACTTTACAAAAGCAGAACACTATCTGGCTATAGGATATTTGTGGTTTTTTTAGTGTGTTGAAATATGAACAAAGGGTCTACTTTTATAGTGTTCATGCAGGGGACATGTTTAATTACAGAATTAATTTAAACTAATTAGACTAGCAGTGTTTAATTATTTTAAAATCAACTAATTAGACTAGCAGTGTTTAAATATACAAATTTAATTTACTCTTGTTATAGAGTAATAATACACTTAGTCCCAATTAATTTGACTAATGGAACCCACTCAAATTTAAACTTAAATGTTCATATACCATACCATTTTTCCAACAGAAACTATAATTTAATAGTTTAGAATGTCTTCCCTTATGAAGGGAATTGCAGGCAGTATTGAAAGATTAAATGGCTAGTTCAAACTCATGTGCGGTTCAAAGATTTTATAGTCTTGTGTAATTTACTAAAATATAACCCTTAATTTATAATTGGCAAGAGATATAAGTGTTTTTTTTGAAAGAATATTGTATTATAAAATATATTATTATATTATGGTCTTGAACAATAAAAAATTGATTTATAAAGATCAAGAAATCAAATATTTTCACTAATAAAATTATAATTTTTGCATGTTTTGAAGCAAAATCATCTACAACACTTTCAATATTAATTTCTTCTAGAAGATCACTTTCGATTTCCATCAAAGCAAGTTCATTTAATTTTTCTGACGACATAGTTGTTCGTAAGTATGACATCAACAACTTCAATTTTGAAAAATTTTGTTCTACAAAAGCAATAGTACTATGAATAATCAATAGATTCTATAAACAATTATTACATTTGAAAAACAATTATAACGTTTTAACAATTATAACTCATCTTTCTTTAGAGATTTTTAGGAGACCTCATACGATCTCTTATATTGCATTTGTTTATATTGCATTTGTTCGAAAAACACAACTTCAAAACACTTAATGATTTCCCAAACCCACACTTAAGATTAATGTACTTAGAAAATGACAAATCCGGAAAAGAAAATATTTCTGCATAAAAATGACAAAATTAATGAAACAACACAACAACCAGTTATTAAGTGATTGAACCACCAAATGTAAATTTCTCAAAATGATATGAATAAACCAAAAACAGTGAATTTCAAAGTTAAAACAAAAAAGTAATATTTAATTAACCCACAATATAGCACTCGAAAACATGAACATTGGCTAAATTCGGTAGGGATTCTGGACAACTGTAATAAGAGCGATCGTACAGGACTCCCGAAAAGAGGAACTCTAAATTTTGATAAAGTACATTTATAGATGATGTTAATCTCGAAATTCATTGAAAAATTTTGAAAACTCTATTAAAAAAGATGAGTTATAATTGTTAAAACGTTATAATTATTTCTTAAATATGACAATTGATTATAAAATCTTATTAATTATTATTATCATCATTGCTTTAGTAGAACTAGTGAGGTTTTGAACAGACGTAATAGAAACGATCATAAGGGGATCTAGAAAGGACATTTGCTAGGGTTAAAATTTTATAACTAGTGAGGTATTAGATTGACGCAATAGAAACGATCGCAAGTGGGCCTAGAAAGGACATTTGCTTCTAAGGGTTACAATTTTATAAATAGTGAAAGTCATAGACAATTATTATTAAAGACTATATTTTAATAAATTGCATAAAACCCCTAAAATCTTTGAACGGCCCTTAAAAAACAAATCAACACAAAATAAGTTTCAATATCAACACAATGATCTTTTGAGGGGGTAAATGTTTTCGGACAAGGTTAAATAATCATAAGCTCTCTTAGTAGTTTTTAAATCACTGCTAACATTTTAAAATCTTGGAACTTATGAAAAATTTCATCAAACAGAAAATGAAACCGGGATTTATTCGTCATAGAGAACATATCATGAGGAAATCCCATATCCAAAAGCCCTGTGAAAAACACTCAAGTCCCTAAAAATAAACATAAAAAATAGAGGGATTCCGAATACAATAAAAGAATCTCCAGATTTCAAATGAAATGAATATTAAATTATAAATAATAAATAATAAAACAAACATTCAAAACTGATTTTAACTTGCAAATTGAAGGAAACTGTTACGCACTGTTTTCATTTTGTTGAAACGGTGTCGTTTGCCTTTAAATTGGTATTTTATGTTTCATATCAAAATGTTACTGTTTGGGTTGTTTTTTCTTCTTCCTATTATCTGATGTGTAGGGTTTGTCAACAAGCAAAGCATTATAAATAAAAAAAATACCATTTCCTTTTTACAGTGTCGTTCTCACTTTCTTGTAAATTTGACCTGTCTTTTATCCAAATCTGATAAAAAAATTTAAATCCAAATTTAAAAAAATATTTGAGTCATAATAGTAGATAGATCGGATATGAATATTATCATGATCTAATTCAAATATGACCCAGACCTATATCCGATTAAAGTCTTATATGTATATAAATTCGAATAAAAACATTTAAAACTCTTGAATTTAAAAAAAATATATAAATATGTATTGAAATTCTAATTAAATTGAATTGAGATTATGTATAAAATAGATATATATTTAAATCATAATTAAATTTAAATAAAATTAATATTTTATTTTGATAATTATTAGTTTCTATGATTTCATTTATGTTTTTCTTTTCTTTTATAGGTTATTGTTGAGTTTTAGTGAAATAATGAAAATTTGATTGTTAAAATTTTTTCTCCATATCAAATGTTAATGTTGTAAAAATAGATTGCTGCAAAACGATGCATAAAACTAACTGAAATAATAATAAAATAATTCGAAACCAAATCGTGTCGTGGTATTAACCACTGCCTTAGAAGCAAATTCTCCCCAATGTGTGTAATCGTTACAATGGACGAACGGCTCCCTGAGTTTAACACGGCTCTCCAAATTTCGTACACCCGAAAAATAGAGCAGACTCTGGTGGTATTGTTCTTCTCTCAACTCAAAAATAACACTCAATATAGGTTTTAAGAAAACCAAAAAGAGTGTTTCTAAAGCAAACACTTGCTAAAGGATATCTCAAACGAGAAAAAATGTTCACTATTTATAAGCTAAATAGTGAGAGCAAAATAGTCATCTCTTTAAAAATAAGTTTTTAATACATGAAAAACATCTTTAAACTTCACATTTTTAATGTTTAAAATTTACGCAATAAAGCTAAATATAAAATTTTAAAAACTAACGTTAATATGAAAAAAATAAAAAATCGAGGTTAATCAAACCAAAAATCAGTGATTATTAAAATATCTTATGAAATTAAAACAAAATTGAATTGAATATACCCCTAAATATAACCTAAAATGTTACATGAATTAATTTTGAGTTTTTGGAATCTCAAATGTTAATGAAATTATTTTTACATTCAGTACCTAATATATTGCAGAAATTCAATATATGATTTTTAAATATAAAATATTATTGAGATATTTTATATTTTAGGTTTAATAAAAAAATTTATTCATCATTTAAAATGTTATCAAAAGTTAATTTTTTCGAATAAAAATCTAACTTATTACAAATATATTTGACATTTTATATTATAAGAGAAAATTTTCCATACCTAACCTAAAATATTATAGAAAAACGCTGTCAATCTAAATTTTTATCAAAGGAAAAATTCTACAACGGGCGTCGAACACCATTGAACACTGTTAATGATGAACATCGCTGAATACTATTAATTTGTTTTAAAAGAATTAAAATCAAAAGGACTTTAATTGTAATTATAATTATTTTAAATAAAAATTAAATTAAATAAATTTTTAATATCTTATTTATTATTTTTAATTAAAATAGTTAAATTAAATATAATTTAAACCTAATTTTAAAAAAACTCCCCCATTATCTCATAAGAAAGCAAAACGTTGTGTTTCTAATTTTCCATATCGTCGCATTCTTATTGCTGTGTGCATTTCCAGTTATCAGTGAGAATTTTACCGCCGTTCACTGCAACCGAGTATTAACTGAATGTTGTTGTTGGAATCGCAACAACGGTTTCAGTCACCACCGCCGTCGTAGTTTCAAAGCCGGTTGTGTCATTATTTGTCTTGTCGTCCACCGTATTTTAGGAGTCATCGTTATTCGTTCGCCGCGCATCCATCTAAGTAATTTTCTTATCATTTTTCAATCGAACCCCTAAATTAGAGTCCAATTTCATGAACTCCAACCTAAAATTATTAAATCCTAATTTTTAATTTATAAAATTTAAACCCTAATTTCAATATTACCCAAAATCAGAGTTGTAATTGTCCCAAATAGAACTGTAATAATCTAAAAATTATAAATACGAACGTTATGATTTTATATTTTTTTCTTAGAATTTCATTTCTGTTTTGGAATTAATTTGTATATTTGGTTAAAGAAATATCATTAACGATTACATAAATTATTTAATACAAATCATATAAAATAGTTGCATCATATTATTATCATAGCTAGCTGTTGAAAATTTCCTTCTATTTATAATTTGATAGAGGATATTATTCGTATTTATTGACTGAAATTTTTATCATTTGTATGTTTCGTATTTATTGACTGAAATTTTTCTTCATTTATATACAATCTTTTTGTTTATTTTACAATTGTTATAATATTTTGTTTTGGTGATAAAGAATATTATTCGTAGCTAGTAGAACGAAAGATGAAGCCTTAAATTCTTTTCTATTTTTATATAAAATTCATATTCATTTTACAGTTATTTTTTTAATGTATGCAGGTTTAGATTTTATATTTTAAATTAGTTGATGGATCTAAACCTAATCCCTTCAAAAACAAGTTAAGATGATAGAGAGGTCATATAAACATGAATTCAAAGAAGATAAACAAGGAGGTAATTTATTATAATTAATTTAAATTTTAATAATATTATAGAATTTATTTTTGTCTGACATATACATTTAATCTTACTGTTTAATTTTTCATTTATTTTATTTATTTGTAGGGAAATACTGAAGTTAGACTTGAGGAAAATACAATAACTCCTTATCATAGTGATAAAAAATTAGAGATATTTATTCATTCGGTACAAAATATTGAAAAACATTTAATGAAATGATGGGTCAATTTAAAAATTTTAATGGTCAATTTAAAAAATTAATTAATCACTTTGAAAAATTATTGATCATATTAACATCAAATAATATTAAAAGTTCAATACAAGATGGTGATTCATTGAAAGGAAAAGATATATATAGTGAACCATCTAAGGATGCATATTTACATAATAAATCACATGGTGAAAGTTTAAAAAATAAATTATACAAGAAAGAAATATTAAGTGTCACATCAATGAAGGAAGAAACTTTGAGTCGTATTAAAAATTCAAGTTTATCTTTATTTATAAATTGTGTCCTGATCATTCTTCTCCCTCATTACAACCTATTGATAAAAGAAAATTTGAAGTTAATTCTGAAGACAACATAAAGGTTGACACTTATGATCTCCCAAAAATACCTAATGAAGTTTTTAGTTTTCAATTTTCTCAACATCGATTTCCTAGTCAATTAGTTACAATGAAAGAAACTCCAATAATTACAAAAATGAGGCCTTAAATACTAAACAATCTTAAGACTTTGCCTGATAGTAAATACTCTCAACATAAAAGGAGTGTGAGATGTTCAACTGCACGTTCTGAATTTAATGACAGTTTGAAATTGAAAGATACATCAAGAAAGAGAGCTTGAACTTATAAAGTAAACACAATGATAATTTATTCTTTATCTGTTATATTTTATTTTATACTCTATGATTGTATAAATATTTTTTAATTATATATACTCCGTTATGATTGTAAGGTTGAAAAAGAGAATAAAAATTGTAATTTTGAGATTGAATCAGAATTACAAGATTTGGTTGCACAAGCTCATATCAAATGTAAAACAAAAAAGGTATAAATTATAAATACAATTTTAAATATTTATTATTATTTTTATTTTTAAAAGATATTTTTCATACAGGATAAATATGAGGCAGGTAATTTGTTATCAGAAATTTGCAGAGAAACTAGTATGATAACTGATGCATACAAGCAATATTTTAAGTACTTAACGCTTGAAGAACAGACAATTTGTATGAATGTTGCAACTTGAAAGAATACATCCAATACTCTTTATATGTTCAAAAATAATTTTTGGATGTTGCCAATGCTCGTATCGTTTTTTCAGGAAAATGATTATCAGATTGGGTATTGTAGATATAATTATTAAATATTTTTCTTGTTTAATATGTATTTGTTTGCTTGATATCAAGATAAGTGTTAATATTTTTGAAATATTTAACAATTCAACGATTATTATGTGTACGATTTGCACTTGAGACAAGAACCTATGCCAAAGAAGTTATATCTACCTCTGTCCGTTCAGGTAAAAATATTTTATGGTTAGCAAACATATTATTTTTAATGTATGATTTTATGATATTTTTCAATTTAACTTTTGTCTTAGAGTATAATTTCTGAATATTTCACACATGATCAGAAGACTGAAAAAAATACTAGCATTTTTAAATTTCATTCTGAGTGGATAGAGAACTTCATACCTACTGATAGTAGTAATGTAGAACATGTATATTTATTAATTATTGTTTGGTTGTATGTAGTTGATGATATTTTCTAATTCACATGATTTAGCAGGTTTATGTGCCTTTACATGATGAAGAAGACAAACATTGGTTTTTATTAGTTATTAATGTTGTGGAGCAACAAAATTATATTTTAGATTCTCTTGGCGTCAATGAAGTGCGTAAAAATATTGCAAAAGATTTAGTAAGTTCTTTCTTCATTTATGAGAACTAATATAATTAATATAATTTTTAATTAATCAATTTTTAAATTCTATCGTAACTTATTGTAACAGTCTACTAAAGCTTCAGTTATGTATAAGCGACATGCTCATTTGGGTAGATTATTTAAAGATATTGCAGAATTTACAATATATTTTCTTGAATTACCGAAGCAGCCAAATACGTACGCAATTTAAATTTATATCATATATTTATGAATTTCTTTATAATAAATTAATATATTTTATATTGAATTCAGGGATGATTGTGGCATGTACGTATTGAAATATATGGAAGCTGATAAAAAAAAGTGATTGGTCGAAGATTTTTTTCATGGTAAAGTATACCATGTAGTTTGATTTATTTATTATGTGATGATTAATGTGATATATTTATTGTGCAGACGCAAGAAATGGGAGTTGAACGATTGAAAATTTTGACAAAACTTGTTACCAGCAACCACAATAAAGTTGATCTTTTCAATTGTCGTGGTCTATTCATACATGATTTAAAAGTTGAGGAGAGGAATAGGCTGAAGAGAGATGATATAGCATACGATAATTTATAATAATTATATGGGTTTTATTATTTATAGAGATTTTATATGTTATTTTATCTATTTTTGAATGATTTATAATTATTTTATGTTGTTATGTTATTAATAAATTTAAGTCACCTTTAAGATATTTTATACACTTCATTTTTGTTTATTGATATTTGAATTATTTAAATCATTTAAATTATAAAAATTTTACCTTATGCCTTATAAAAGTATAGAATGGCATTTAACAAACCTTGTCAACGAAGCTGGAAAATGAAGAGGACATATGGTATTATATATCTAAATATGACACATAACGACCTCAAAAAAAATATGACACATAATTAGATACAATGACACCATGTCATTTTATCTATTTCTGATAGGTGAGTATCCTGTAAAAAAATTGTTATTGAAAATGCGGATAGCTTTGTGCACATAATAATCTCATGAGTTAGGTGACTGAACTTGCACAATTCATCTTGAAACTTAGGGAAAATCACGTTATGTTTTTTTGATGAGTGCATAAAAGTATTATTTTTATATCATTTTCTCACTCGTTTATTTTCAATTAAGGACAGATTTAAGGGCAATATTGGATAATTCTGCTTATTTTCCTTATTTCAGCATCCGAATATTTAAATCATAAATTTATCTATTATTTGGCATAAAACAGATGCATTTGATGGTTTTCTTTCCTAGGCAGGAAACCACTTCATAGGAAAGGCCAAACAAGAAGATGGATGCTGGAAAAGTAGCTGAAACACCCGCCACGACAATACTTTGGATGTCGCGGCAGCAGATTGAAGATGACAACTAGTGCTCGACAGATGGAGAAAAAGATGTCGATTCTAACGTACATAAAGAGAGAAAGACGGAGCCGATTTAAGGAGTCAAGCCCTGGTCAAAGTCAAATACGGGAAAGAAGAGTTATTTTAGGAAATAAGAATTAAGTGTTATAGTTTAATTAGGAATTATATTTCTTCCCCCTTTAGAACTCTTTCCTTGCATGGAAAGCTTTAACCTAGGGCTTGACCTATATAAGCACCCATTAGGTCAAGATTTAAGGGTGTGAAGTTGAGGTCGGAGTTTACCCTAGAAAATACTTTTAGCTGCCGACTACATCATGTTCTAAACTTCTCCGGAGGTTTAGGTTGTTTGTGGAGTAGTTGGAGGAGATGGTTGTGTTATGTTAGATATTTATTAATGCAAAACTTATTTCATAGTTTATTCTTTCTTGGCATTTACTCTTCTTTGCATATGAGCTCGAGATGATAGTATGTGAAGAAAAATCTATTTTTCTAATATCGGGAGAGTTAGGCTCACGAAACGAGAGAATAAGGTCTTTGCTCATGGGCATTGACTAATCCAGTTAAGAGATTAACCGCCCAGGATTTCAGCGACTAACAAGACGCATGTGTTTGATTGTTGTCCGCCCTTGATTCACGCCGGGAGGTATCATCAAGACGTGGGTTTCAACAGTTCTCTTATCTTAGGGATAAGGAAGAAGACATACAAGGATGCTCTGTCGAACTATGAAATGTTGGATTGTCAACAAGGCATAACCCTGCCTAGGCAGCTGCGACGACCCTTTGTGCGATCCGCCGAGACGGCAGTTCAACCCATTGCATTAATAAGTGGATACTTAATACAACTGGATTCTCCTCTACGAAGCACTCAAATTAGCCTCACTTTATTATCTTTATTTCTTCGATATTTAGTTTAGTTTTAGTAGTTAATTTAGTAATCTCAACTCAACCATTACTTGTGTTTTTACTTTCTATAGTACAGCCGTAAAAGGTGTTTTTACTTTCTATAGTACAACCGTAAAAGGTAGTGAAGTCGACACAGTCCCTGTGGGTTCGACAACTTAAAGTATTACAATTTGACAAAGGTGGAAAAAAATAAAGGACTTCCGAGCCTCCATCAATTTTGATTAATTGTTTTTTGTTTAACATCTTAAAGAGAACAAAACATTTCACATTCCAACAAATTATATTGTGTGAAAATTTCAACAATTCTTTCATTGTACGTAATAGTAGTAAATTGTTATGCTTCCTGTTTGATTATTACAACAACCAAACAAATATAGAGCAAAGAGATAATAGGAGAAAACTCAAAGGAAAATAATAGGGTACTGCTATACAGGAAGAAATATAACTTCATCCTATTCATCAGGGCTATTGTTAACCTTTATCTCTAAAAGCCTTTCAACCGGTTGTCTGGATATTGGGAAGCAATTGGTTTGGCATCTCAAAACCTGTGTACAAGAGCTGCACATGCAGTGCGTAACGAGCAAAAAAAATTGCATCAACAACCGCGGTAAGCAACCACTGATCAAATAGACCATTTATAATATTTTTTTTATTAAAAACAAGTTTATAATAACAGTTAAAAAGTAAACAAAGGTAAAAATAAGAGACACAACTCACATAATATTGTAAAAGATCAAAGAAAGACAAATGGTATACCTCAAATAAGGCGTATAATTTATGAATAAGGACACACACTACTAATCCTTATTTGGTTGCCAATCCAAAATAGTTGGATCTTTTTCCATATTTTCAATTCATTAGTATATGCAAACTGCAAAAAAGATGTGTATTATATACATAACAAACAAAAATAATTATTTATATGTCATATTTAATTACCTCAGATATATCGTCTTTTTTGTATGTGTCGGGCATGTATCCAGCTAATTTTGATATTTGAAATACATCAGTATGTCTCGCATCCTGGTTAGAAGTCTTGTTCAGAGACGACTCAGAGCATTTATACAAGTCTAACATTACATCTTCATCATATGAAATATATGTTGGGTTGGACATTGAAACTTGACGTTTAGTTCTCTTAGGTTTTCCTCTTCCTGTTTCAAGAATTATAGGATCGTTGATTCCAAAACAATCTCCACTTTTGGTGGTTCTTTTTCTACCTCCCACTTTCACCACTTGCAATTTGAGACTCAGTTTTGCAAATTGATCTTTAATCTCATTGAACGTCTTAAATGTTTGTGATGCACGGTGACATATAGTCATACAATAAGAGACTAAAGTGGAATACCTGGCTTGAATTGTTTTTGAATTGTTATCTTCGACATATTCATTCTTCTATTGGTCAATATCTTTCTTCGCATAAATTGTCCATTGTTTCATGATACATCCTTTTGGCATTTCCTTTGCCTTTTCATATTTTAACACTACAAACATATGACGACATAGAAATCCAATGGACTCCAACTTCATACAACAACAATACATGGTATCATGTGTGATATCTTTAAGTACTAAATATAACCTTTCTTTTTCAACATGATCTAACCAATAACAGATGCACTCATTTTGTACTTCTCTTTTCTTGACCAAAAAATAACCTTTATAGGACATTTCTTTGCACAATGTAGCAAAAGTATTTCTCGTATATACTTAGGTTGCATTACTTTTTAAAGTTTTCATCACACCATCATAATACGGTTGTTCATCCATTGTTTTTTAGTCTTGATGACCTTCCTCCCATCTTAGAGATTGCAGTTGTTTATGATAGTTCTCAACAAATTGATATAACATCACCTTTTTGTCCAACCAAGTTTTCAGTGTTTGATTCATTGACTCGCATCGTTGAGTAGTTCTCATTGCTGCACATCAAAATATTTAATAATATTTTTAAATTCAATAAAAAATAATATTACAAAATATAATTAAATTCGTATATAATATTACCAGCATAAAAATATCCTTGCAAATATGCTTTTGCCCATTTCTCTTTATCTTCATATAATTCTTGTACCCATCTTCTTCCTTCAAATTTGTATTTGTCCACTAATTCTTTTCAAGCCCTTTCAAAATCTGATGGTGTTCTACACTTGTCAACGCATCTCATAAACCCATCGAGAAAATTATGATAAGTTTTTGACTGTACATTCCTCATGATATACCATAAACATAGTCTATGTTTTGCCTCAAGTAATACTTGAGAAATGGCATTTTCCATGGCCTTGCTCTATCAGTAATAACAGTAAGTGGTCTGTAACCATCTCCAGTTTCAATCAATTTTTTTAACACCCATACATAGGTATCTTCTTTTTCATTCACCGCCAATGCACATCCAAATGGCACTGTATTTCGATGATGATTAACACCAACCAAAACCACAAACGGTTTATTGTATGCATTGCACTTGTACGTCGTATCAAATGCAAGTACATGACCAAATTCTTTATAGTCAGCACATGATATACCATCGCACCAGAACAATTTCTCTAAATTTTCATGTTCATCTCTCGTGTGTTTGACAAAAAAATGGATCAGATTCTTGCTTTCCATATAAATATGCCATCATCGTTTTAGCATCACCATCTTGCACTTCTTCTCGTTTGATTCTATGTAGATAGTTGTACAAATCTTTTGATAAAAATCCAACATTCTCAATTGAATCAGCTTCATTTACGAAATTTCGCATCGTTTTACTTGGAGCAATTCTAGAGTTATGCATGCTCTTAATCTTTATTTTGTCTAACTCACTAATTTTTCGGAATTACCTACAAAATAATTCATTAAAGGATATTAAATAAAGATATATTTAAGCTAAAAGTTGGTATATAATAATTTACTTATAGATGAATAACATACCTGATGTAAGCAACTTGTGTTGGTTGAATCATTTCATGGTTATGTTCTGAGTAGAACTTAGCAACTTTCCAATATTGATAACGTTCATCCAATTTAAATTTAATAAATGCTCTACATCCAACTCTGCTGACTGGTCTTTGTTCACATTTTCTGTTTGGTAAGTTAATCCATCTTTCTTCTTTATATCCCTCCTTACGACATACCAGTTTCTTTGAAATTATATGACCACCATTTCGACTTGTCACTTTCTGGCTCATTCGAACTCCAAAACCTTTCACTTTTGCATAGGTTAAATAAAACTCAATGCAATCATCTAAAGTCTTTCATTTCAACATATCCATATCATTCTCATCGTAATCTTTTAATTATTTCCCAATATTATCCCATATACTCTCATCAATGAAGTAGTCAATTGTCTTCTCATCATCTATATATGTTTTTCATCATCAACATTATATTCAAATTGTTGTTCTTAAACATATGTTTCACAATCAGATTCATAGTTGTAATCATTTTCATCTTGATCTTTATTATAACAATCCAACTTCGTATTTTTATTTTTGGTATCTTCATTATCGATCATCTCTAAGAATTCTATAATTTAAATAAAAACACACAAAACTATAAATATTACAATAGATAATTAAATAACAAAATATTAATTTTAAAGTAATATGCATTCAAACGACATATATTCAAGACCATAGAAAATATAAATAATATACATAGCTTAATATCATTCGAACAATATACATTAAAGATAAATGGTACCAATTTTTTAGTCCTACAAATAATTATAGCAATTAACAGAACATTTTTGAATTTTAGGGAGCTCCGTCAACAAGCTAAATTAAGCATACATTTTATTATTTTTCAGCATAGCTTAGCATCCTTTTGTAGAATAATATAGCAAACAAATGAACATACCGCTACATAAATTATGAATGTTAGAATTAATATATATTCAATATGATTATAAACCCAAGATCTATACATGTCAAATCATCAAGAACGATAAAATAAATAAACTAAAAGCGGAAGCGTACCTGAATTAATTGATAGAGTTTTTCCATAGGGTTTGATCTTCCAAGAAGTTAGGTTATCTCTTGTTACACAACTCTCAGATGGGGAAAAGAGATATGCAAGTTAACCTAATTCTTGGGGACCATAACCCCTTTATATAGTTGATTTAATAACCAACTATTAAGTATTTATAATTTCGCCCCTCATCAAATTATAAATACACCTTATGGTATCTACACTTTTAATTCCATGACAATTTAATACTTATAACACATGTAACATAATTGGTCACTTAATTACGTGTTAAACTTTATAATAGCAATATACATTATACATATGTGCCCATTATTATTGAATTTTAATCTAACAATCTCCCACTTGGGCAACATATGTTTCCTAACAAATGTATAACCTTATGAGCTCAAAATTTGCTATCATATAATATGTATTTTATAACAATCTCTTCCATCAATTATATACATATAGGATCAAAGCGGTCTTCATCATATCAATCATGACTGGACCCATCAATGGTCACGTATACAAACATAATCAAACGACATAGATCAATCATGGATGTGTAGCATGGAAATTACATGTAAATGTGAACCGAACATGCCTATTTCCAACTGGTGCTCTTAAACTTTAGTGAGATCAAACTTTATTGAATTCAGAGTATGCATAAGCCAAAATAACTTCATTTCTGCAGAAATTAACTTTATACTGAAGTAACCTAAATTGTGTCTAATACGAATGAGCATTTATCAAAATAACAAACTCTCACTAAAACTGAATTTACTTATATATATTACACCCATATGAGCAGTGTGCTCATGAAAGACCTAGGGTGATAGTTTCTCAATAAGTGCGCAATTATGGAGTTTGTACCAAATATGCTCTATAGACACACAAACACTCTGAATTTTCTTTAACAACTAGGAACTAAATTTTAAAGTGTTCCTATTGTATATAGAATAAATGATGCATATTTATTGTCACAAAATAACTAAAGTAGTCTTTCTATTTAATCTATAATTAGCAGCTCATATGACAAAGTCTTTTGCATCAATATTTTAGTAGAATCGAAGACTGTAAACTTGATGATCTCTAACTTACCAGAACTTCCATATGTGAGCATGTAATTATTTTTTTGTTCTCTAAAGACATTTCATAACTCTATTGGCTGCTATCCAACGGTCCATATTAGATTTACTTAAATATCTGTCTAACATTCTAATAATGTACGCAATATCCAAATGCACACATACTTAAGCTTATATGTATGGAATTTTTTGTATTTTATAAATTTCAAGGTTACTTTTAGGGTACTGAAAAAATTTGTCTTCTTTAGTAATATGAGTATCACTTGGCTTACTCCCACTGAACTTATAATAATACATACAATTTTCAACCAAATTTATCTCAAACTGAATAAGATAATCAATATAAAATTTATAATTTTATTAATGAGAGTCAAACTTAAGCTCATAGATGGATTTCTTTAATTTACATTCATTAATTTTGTATCATTAGACACAAATCAATGATTGTACCATATAATTAATTTATTCAATGTTGCCATTGAAAAACACAAGCATAACATCTATCTTATGTAGATCAAGATTAAAAGCAACAAGTGTCAAGATTATTTTGAAAGAGTCTTTCAATATAACTTGAGAGAAAGTCTCCACAAAATCAATATCTTCTTTTAGAGTATATCCTTTAGATACAAGACATGCCTTATACTTGTCCACATTATCATTTACATTCCTCTTGGTTTTAAATATTAATTTACAACCAATTGGTTTGTACCTTAAGGTAATAAGACAAGTTTTTAAATTTTATTACCTTGTATAAAATTATACTCTTCTTTTAATGACATCTATCTACTTTTGAGAGTTGAAACTTTTATGGTTTGATAAAAATAACTGATCAGGTTATTTTCTGATCAGTTATTTTTATAATTCCTTTATTATACTTATTTTCTTGGTCAAATACTAAGTAATAATTCTTAATATTATTTCTCTTTTCTCTCATGGATATCTTTAAAGATATTTTTTTAGATTGTTGAGTTTGTTCTTCTGAAAAAAATAGGTACCTTATCTTGAATGAGAGTTGTTCAACATTGTTTTGCTGATGTACTTGATTCACTTTTTGATTAATGATAGGTGTGAAAACCTAAACATCGTCAAAAATGATATTAGGAATTAAATTAATATCCAATTCCTCCTTAACAACAATGTATCTAACCTTATTCTCCCTCCAAACTTAACATCCTAAAAAATGTTATAAATCTCTTATTAAAATATCTTAATTTTGGGATCATAAATTTTACAGCCCATTAATCACTCAAAATAACTTAGGTAGTTGCTCACTTTTGAAGTTTAATTTTTTAAATGTATCCTAGCTTATACAAAATAATCAACACTTTGTAACTTATTGTTATTCCTTTTTAGTAGGACCCTTAGCAACTTCATTCTAATATATATTTTTTATTGCCCTTATTCTTAGAGACACTAACTAAATGAGCACTAACTGAATGAGTATTTTTACAATTATAATGCTTCAATTTTTCTTCCTCTTTAACACAATGAGAAAAATCTCATTTAAAGTTTATTTCTCCTTAATAATTGTAACTAATCTTGAATTAGTTAAACTGTATAGAAAGCTATACTAAAATTATAAGAAGAAACAATCGTTATAAAGTTTGATCTTATGTGCCTTAAGTTTTGAAACAATATAATATACTCTATCACATTTTCTTGATCCTTATACTTCATAGACATCAAGTAAACCAAAAGTGATGTCATATTAATCTTAAAAAAAAAGAAAATAGTATTTTTTTTCCTCAATTTTATCAAGAAAACCCTTAGTATGAATAATTTCTTTAGATTTGTGCTCCTAAAAGTTTCTAAAATATTATACTTTATGATCATTAGACTTATGCAACTTGAACAAACTCACCTCTCAAAATCCTATTTATGAATGCTTACAGTTGTGAGAGGTGCAAGTTGTTATTCACTTAGTGCAAGTTCTATATTCATACCACTAAATATTACATATAAGTGGCTTTTCTATTCCTTGAAATTAATTTCACTAAACATGAGTGTAAAATGTATTCAACAGATATTATAATAAAGATAAATTACCTAAATATAGAACAAAAATAAGTAAATAAACAAGCTCACATAAATATCCATAAGTAAACAATAAATTCAAAATAATGGCTAGTTCCCCTCAAAATACCAAGCACAACATTAATATCAAGTCTTTGGACAATAATATTAAATGTAAACGGTACTCTTGTTGTAGCGATCAAACATTGACAATAAACTATGACAAACAATAGATTAATCTTTGGACTAACGTATTGTTCACATAAAATACCATGTAATTGTCACACATTTATCGCTACAGTTGTCGTTGTAATTCGACCAAATATTAATTTTCCTTTGAGCCAATTAATAAACGCATGAATTACAAAGACCCATAATTATCTTAATATTTTAAATAAACTAATCTACACAAAATCGGTCACTTTGGTGACATTATGTTTCAATTAATCTATTAAAATATTAGATATCCGAAGCCAAAATATGAATTTAATTGTTTCAATATATATATACTAATTTTATCTTTTACTCAAAGTAAAAGGTAACCAAAATAATAATAAATTTGAATAAAGGTAACCTCATCACATGATATCAGACACTCCATTAATATTTTATTTAAAAAAATATTAACTTGTAAGTGATATCTTGATGTAGTAATTAAACATTGATAATAAGAATATGTTAAACATAAATCTCCATTTGGGCCGATTTATTGTTCACATATAAAACTGAATAATTATCACATGTTTATTACCACAGATGCACATGTAACATTACTAATTATTAATCTTCCTTTGGGCCGATTAATATTAACATAAACTAAATTATATGCACAAAACTTTCTATATTTTAAAATAAAATAATATTCACAATAAATATCACTTTGGTGACTTAATGCTTCAATTAATTTATCTTAAAATATATAACATAAATATATCAATATTCAAACTTAATATTTATAACAGTCAAAGCTGAGTTTTCTGATAACACTTTAAGATTTCGAAATAACCTAAAATAAAGTTATCTAAATGGGGCTACCAGAATTTAAAGAACCGAAATCTTTGACTGTTCTCCAAAAAATTCCTTAAATATGTATTTACCATAACTAAAGTCAATCAAAATATTTAATCTTTAACTAAAAGTTAAAAACATAAGCATCATACAAATAAGTAATTCATATAATGATTACTTGAAACTTTAATATAATCATAATAATTTAATAATCAAAAAATAAAATTTTGATCAAACTGAATTGAATATATCAATACCAAATATATATTCTATAATACATAATAACATATGATCAAAACTAAATATTGAAAATATTAATTAATTAACTACGCAAGTAGTATACTTTAGAGGTAACATGCAGAAAGATCATTCAATCATAACTTAATAAACATAAACCAGATATAATGCTTTAATAGCTAACTTGATTATAAAATTTTTGAATCATGATAAATTTATCACGACAAAGCCGAAATAAAATTTTGTTTTCTTTATTATTAACGATCAAAACTGAAAGTTTGATCTAACCGAATTTAATATATATTTGTTTCTAGAGGTTTAACTTAATACCCGATGATCAAAACTAAAATTTTGATCTAACCGAATTAAATATATATTTTAAATAAAATATATATTCCATGTCAATAAATTGAATATGCAATTTATAAAATAAAAGCCATAAAAAATAAAAAGATATTTGTATCCAAAAAAAACTTTACTGTAACTAATGAATATATGATATAACATGAATATTTATTATTTTGAAACCCTAAAGTTGTCGCCGCATAACCAAAACAAATCACAAAATCGACAAACAAATTGATTGCGACATATAAAGATTAATTCATAACCGTATTTTTTAACTAATTACGAAAAAATGTGATCTAATCTTATACGATTAATTATAAAACCGTAACGAAATAAATAATTCATAGAATTATAATTAATTTCCGATTGAATATTAATAACTCAGAATAAGAGCAATCTTAATGTTTCGACATGATTTATCTCTGATGCCACTTGCTAGAATTAAAATATATTCAATATGAATATAAACCCAAGATCTATACATGTCAGATCATCAAGAACGATAAAATAAATAAACTAAATGCGGAAGCGTATCTGAATTAATTGATAGAGTTTTTTCAGAGGACTTGATCTTCCAAGAAGTTAGGTTATCTCTTGCCACACAACTCTCAAATGGGGAAAAGAGATATGCAAGTTAACCTAATTCTTGGGGACCATAACTCCTTTATATAGTTGATTTAATAACCAACTATTAAGTATTTATAATTTTGCCCCTCATCAAATTATAAATACACCTTATGGTATCTACACTTTTAATTCCATGACAATTTAATACTTATAACACATGTAAAATAATTTGTCACTTAATTACGTGTTAAACTTTATAATAGTAATATACATCATACATATGTGCTCATTATTATTGAATTTTAATCTAACAATGAATTCCAATGAAAACTATGATTTTTCTTTCTGTCTGCTACCAGCATGCATAAATATGGGCAAGCAACAAATATACATATTAGTATCTCGAACATAAAAGCAAGTTAGATTTGATAAACTTTTAGGCATACCTTGACCTATTAATCTAGCTTTTCGACCAATCTGCTCAAATGCTTCAATCATAATTTTCACAGGCAAAGAACCAAATATTCTCACCACTTGGTTACTCAAATTCACTTCCACAATCTTGACTCCTATGTATTTATAAACAAAAATAATTCCCAAATGAAAGAATATCCAAAGAATATCTCTTAAAAGCCTAAAATGAAATCATACAAAAAAATTATTATTGCCGCCTTACCATCAATTGTTTGTAACTTATTCTTGACCACATTAACGCAATCTTCACACTTCATATCCACCATATACTCGGTCTGTTATCAAAATAAAAGACCCAAAATTTTTAGCATATCAATAAAATAAAAAAATTAATCAACAATATAAATCCAATTCATGTAAAAATAAAAGGGGAAAATCAATTCAGGCAAGAACCCGCTTTCCTGCACATTCAAGTTGGGAAGGATCGAACATAGTTAAAGAATAGATTAACGCTAAAATAAATGTGCAATGCTCAAAATTGAAAATTTAGTAGCAAACCTGAGATGGTTTGTGAAGAGGCAGGGGGAAATCCATGTTAAGAGCAGTGTGAGTGATGAACGACGATTAAGGCGACGCGACGAACGATATCAAAACAATGATGATAGAGGTTGAAATACAAGTCAAATAATCCTCCGTTAATGTTGGGTTATAGTAAACGACGACAGCTAAATCTGGTCGACAAATTAAAAACGTTGGCGTTGGCAACGGCGACGATAGTGGTATTGAAAACGTCGACGGCGATAAAGAGAAGCTTTTTTAGTTTCAGTTTCGTTATCAACAGTGTGATTTTTTAATCTTTTAGATTTAGGGTATAATAATTTATTTTAATAATATTTAAGTAAAATATTAAAGGTTTATTTAATTTAATTTTTATTTAAAATAATTATAATTATAATTAAAGTCCTTTTGATTTTAATTCTTTTAAAAAAAATTAATAGTGTTTAATGGTGTTTAGCATTAACGGTATTCAGCGGTGTTCAACGTAATAGACTCATCCTTATTAAAGGCCGTTTGTATTGATTGATAACCTATAAATGGAAAAAAAAAAGAAGATAACGCTGCATATTACCCCTATGAGATTATTATTGATATAACCATTAAACTTTTAACTTTAACAAATATATTTTTAATTTCAACTAATATGCCGTGTATAACTGTTTCAACAAATCCTTGTTTATCGATCTCAGCTACTAATCCATTTCATTTGGTCTTGCCGTCGTCCCTCTCTTTCTTTTGGCGCCATCTTCCTTCATCTGCTCTCGTCAGGTTTCTCTTCATTTCTCCCTTCTCTTTCTCTGCATTGTAATATTCTCCTCTATTAATATATATTTTCTTCTCAATTATGTTTCTCGTTCCGCATCGAGATTCGTTATTTTTTATCTGTTATGGTTGCCAGATTTTAGGAATGTCTATAATATGTCATTGTCTGCATCGATTCCGATTCGTTGTTATTATTATTATTATTGTTCAGTCTTATTTGGTTTTGATGTAAAATCTGATCGTTCAATTATGATATAAATTAGATTCTCTATTTTTCTGATATCCATTTGCGTCTAATCTCTCAGTACCGAATCATTTATTTTTCAATTATCCAGCGATGAGATTTGATTGCATTTTGTATATTTCAGGAATTTTGGAGTAATTCATGGAATATTAGAGGCATTGTTTGATTTCGAACAATGTCCTCGAAAGGCCAACATCGGCCAGTGCCGTTGTCAGTCCTACTGGCACGAGAATCAGCAAATGTAAAGATAAAGAAATCGAAGATTGTACATGGACTAGCGAATCAGAGCAAGAAAGGGGAGGACTTTACGTTACTTAAAACGGAATGCCAAAGAACAATGGGAGATGGTGTCACCACATTCTCAGTTTTGGGGGTAAGAATTTTCGTCTCCCCCATTAAATGGACCATTGCTAATTGTATACTATATGCTCGAGCCATTGTCACCTAACACCAAGGACACAAACCAAAATTGAATAATTTGGAGGTAAAGAATATAGAAGAATCAAAGTAGAAGATAGAAGAATAAATGGTAGAAGAAGTAGAAGAGACAAGGAAGAAGACGACTGCGATGTTCATTTATTTCTCGATAAAACTGAATAGTAGGGAAAATAGATATCTTAAACTCTTTACATCTAAATGCTATGTTTAACTAAATATATAAAATAGAGCAAATAAGAGACCCAAACAAAACACTTATTTATAAATTGGGTCCCTGACAAATCTCCTTACTCAAATTAATCCTTGTCCTCAAGGATTAAAAGAAAACTACATTTTTTTACGATGATTAGACCAAATGTGTCCACATGCTTTTTTAGCCTTGATTGAAAAAGAAGTATGAACCAACAATAATTTTTTCATATCGACAATGATCGAAAACCAATTATGAACCAATCGTACAATTTTCATGTCGTCAAATGCAAGCTTAATACCTCCAAGACCAAAAAGCATCATAATTGGGTCCTCGAAATCAATGTCAACTACCTATCCAACCAATAAATGTGACCCCCAATTCCGACCTAATTTCTTAGATCGAAACTTAAGAATCAAGTTACTAAAACTTTCCCCTCAAGTAATAATTTAGGTTAAATAATTTCAAAATTAGGGTTACTTTGACAAATTGGGAAAACGAATTAGGGATTTCAGTTATACAAATTCAATTGTTTAAAACAAAGTTTGAATATCTTATAAAATATCTGAAATAATTTCATAAAACATGCATCCAATAAATCCAAGTAAAAACATCTTACAGTCCGAAAATATAACATGTTCCATAACAGATTAAAACATTAAACTGAAATAATTCAAGGATCATACTGATTAATAAAATATCTGAATAATGTGCGAGATGCTCCAAGTACCGGTTCGCCTAAACTGATCTGAGAATCTGAAAAGCATACTAAAGGGGTGTAAGCTAAAGAGCTTAGTGTGTCTCTAGAGTGCAAACAGCCACAAACAAAACATGTTTTTACTTTTCTGAAAAGTTACTGAAAGTATTTCTGAATTCAATAACAACTGAAGCATGATATGCTATGATGACTGATACATGACAGAAAATCAGAGGGCCCGATATCAAAAATCATACAGAGTGAAGGATTATCCTCGCCAGAGTGGAGGCTTCCCTCGCCAGAGTGGAGGTTTCCCTCACGTTACTGATTTTAAATCTAGAAAATATTTCAGATGACAGAACATGATATGATTCGTAAAATCATAAATCACAACTCTTACGAGTAACAATTTTTCAGAAAAAACAGATGCTTGATTTGAAAACAGAATGCACATGCCATGCATGATGATATCATGTATAAACAGATAACAGTCTCAAATATTAAATCAAGCAGTGTACAGATGATATTTCAGAAATAAACACAGAATATATCATAATATAGTATAAGCACAGAAACATGTAGCACAGGAAGAGACACACCTTAAGCAAATGAAGCTCTAACTCTGAGGTGGACGCGTCTCGCGTACCGGTCTAACAGAATCTGGACCTATGAGGTAACATAATTGAATTACTATTCAGAACTAATACTAAGCCACCAACTAGAACAAAACTTTGATCCGAAGGCTTACCCACGTGACGGTCTCGAAGAACGTGCTTGATCGGTACGAACAACAGGAGGTACACCAGAGCCTTCAGAAACGTTAATACCTGAACGGAAGAAGATTCTAAATTAGATTCTTCAAAACACCCATTTTAGACTCTAAGAACAATTCATATTAAAAACACTAAAAACATGGATTTCGGATTTGAATTTGACAAAACAGATAGCATATTCGGACTCAGAACGTCGAAAAACATCAAGGAGAGGGTTTTCTGAAAAAATCAACTTTTGGTCAAAGTCAATCCTAGTCAAAGTCAAAGTTAACCGGTCAAAGTCAACTTTGACTTGACTGGTCAAAAGTCAACTCTGGTCAACAAAAAAGTCAAAGTCAACGGTCAAAAGTCAACTTTGACTTTGACTGGTCAAAGGTCAAAAGATTCAAAGTCAAGGTCAAACTCGGTCAACGGTCAAACAAGGTCAAGGTCAAACTCGGTCGGGTCAAAAGTCAAACGGGTCAAGATAAAATCGGTTCTTTTTATTTAATTCGATCACACTAATAAAATTGATCCATTCCTCTCTTGGGCTTTACTCAAACAATACCATCACAAGACAACAACCCATACCCAATAAACTCAAACACAAGCCCAACACAAACAACCCATATTCTAGCCCACACAAAACACAAACCATAACCCAACACTCCTTCACACTACTTAGCCCAACACTCCACAACACCCACAACAACAACAAAAAAAAAGTTTCCATCAATAACCATACGGCAACAACACCAGGAGAACGGCGGCAGCAACTCCGGCGAACCTCCGGTGACACGATAAAGGCGACAATGGCACCGAAAGTAGTGGAATTCAACGAAACCTAAAATAAAACCCCAAACTGATTTCAACAAACAAAATAAACTCAAACTAATTTGTTTATACCAAAATAAACCAAACATCTCTTCAGATCTAAAACCCCAAAATAAAATTATGAATAAATCTTACCCAAAACACCACTCAGTCGGATCTGGAAAACAGAACAAAAAGAAAAGAGATGAACGACAGAGACACAGCCTCGCTGCTAGCCTCAAACTGAAACTCCCGTTGGTTGACTCAATGGACGAACAAGACAAACAAAACCCAAAGGGTTCTCTTCTGATCTCAAGAAAAAAAAATGGTGTAGAGGGAAAAGAAGCAATCGACTGAAAATAGAGACCATAAGAGAGATCTATGTGCGGCTGCACAAACAGAAGGATTTCCAAAATCCAAATCTGCCGTAAATGGCATTTTAAAACAAAGAGAAAGGGCAAATTACAAAAAAAATCCCTTGCTCTTTTTAGGGTTCACGAAATAAACTCTAAATATTAAATTAAAATAATTTGATCCCAAATCAGAAATTAGGGTTTTAAAAATAAAATTACCTAAATTTTTAGGGTTTCGAAAATTAGGAATTCAAAATTAAATTTTGATTTGGGTAAAATTCAGGGTGTTTCAACTCTCCTTCCCTTAAAGAAATTTCGTCCTCGAAATTTTCAGATATCAAATATGATAACCAGACTTAACTGAAACATACTTATATATCTCATTCAAAACTTTTAACCCGATATAAATACATAAACTAAAACATCAAAAGATACCTGCTATATTACCAGTTCCAGTCTCATGAGTAACATGATCCCCGATATCATCTACCAGACCATGTCGTCTAAATTCTGATCTACCACTCTGAGCATATCTACTTCTACCCACTGAACCAGAAGCAACTGATCTATTTTGCCCTCTACCAAGGTGAGGAGCCTGAACCGATTCTGAGTTTGACTCTGAACAGATGAAACCGAAGGTAAACGTGGACAGTCTTTCAGATAATGCTCATGTGACCCACATCTAAAACATGATCTGCTCAACAGTCTACATTCTCCATTATGCTTTTTGTTACAGAAAGAACACACTGGAATGGGTCGTGGAGCCTTTGCTTTACGCACACTGCGAGTCGGAACTGCCAAAACAGAAGGTCTTACATTCTGATGATTTTGAAAAACATGCTCCTCTCTGGGCCTTTTTCCTGAAGAATTTACAAAACTTGGTTGAATTGATCTATCTGGAGCCCTTTCGAATTGACTTACATTCTGAAGTTCTGATTCTCTCAAACGAGCCTCTATCCTCTCGGCAGTCTTAGCTCGTCTAACGAGCTCACTAAACACCTGATCATGGTGTGTGGCAACCTCTTTCTGAAGTGGTAACCGAAGTCCATTTAAAAACCACTCGCATCTATCTTTTTCAGTAGCAACCAACCCAGGAACATACTTAGCCAACCTCCGAAACTCTATCTCAAAATCATTTACTGACATATCATTTTGTTTCAGGTTCATGAAGTCATCTCGACATTTTGCTAAAAACTCATCTCCCACATATCTGTCCTGAAATGCCTGTCGGAAAAACTTCCAAGTGATCTGATTAGAAGGTACAGAATCCACTACGAACTCCCACCAATTCTGAGCTTCACCATTAAGTAGTGACAGCGGCTCTTAACATTTGATCTACAGGATAATCCATCTCAACAAATAACCTTTCTAGCTTTTTCATCCAATACTCTGCATCAGCAGGGTGTGTACCAGTTTTACCCTCAAACAACTTCATTCCCGCAGATATAAACTCTGTAGATACAGGTTTCCTTGAACTCTCAGACTGACGGAGGTAACGTAGCAGCTCACGATTCACCGTGACACTATCCAACTGAACTGTCTCATTAACCTCAACACTACGAGGATCATCATTCTGAGTCTGATGTTTTCTCCCGGATCCATGTTCATTCTCAGATATCTCATTTAGATTTCTCGGTTGCTCCACAAAAGGTGGATGATCAGAACCAGAAGTGGTAACATGGCCTCTACCACGACCACGACCACTCTCAAAACCAAAACTCCTACGCGGTGGCATAACTGACTATCTACAGAAGATAAAGATCTAGAGTTAGAACCGGTACTGGAGTCTCGCATTTAAAACATATAAATATATTTTTTTTTGTAACAAAACTGAAATTATAGTAAATCTTTCAAAAATTTCCAATTTTCCAAAAATATTTCAGATGCATGCAGAATTCAAAAATATTTTGAAACCGTTGTGATGAGCCACATAGGCCGAGGGTTGAACCTGGCTCTGATACCACTAAATGTGACCCCTAATTCCGACCTAATTTCTTAGATCGAAACTTAAGAATCAAGTTACTAAAACTTTCCCCTCAAGTAATAATTTAGGTTAAATAATTTCAAAATTAGGGTTACTTTGACAAATTGGGAAAACGAATTAGGGATTTCAGTTATATAAATTCAATTGTTTAAAACAAAGTTTGAATATCTTATAAAATATCTGAAATAATTTCATAAAACATGCATCCAATAAATCCAAGTAAAAACATCTTACAGTCCGAAAATATAACATGTTCCATAACAGATTAAAACATTAAACTGAAATAATTCAAGGATCATACTGATTAATAAAATATCTGAATAATGTGCGAGATGCTTCAAGTACCGGTTCGCCTAAACTGGTCTAAGAATCTAAAAAGCAGACTAAAGGGGTGTAAGCTAAAGAGCTTAGTGTGTCTCTAGAGTGCAAACAGTCACAAACAAAACATGTTTTTACTTTTCTGAAAAGTTACTGAAAGTATTTCTGAATTCCATAAAAACTGAAGCATGATATGCTATGATGACTGATGCATGACAGAAAATCAGAGGGCCCGATACCAAAAATCATACAGAGTGGAGGATTATCCTCGCCAGAGTGGAGGCTTCCCTCGCCAGAGTGGAGGTTTCCCTCACGTTACTGATTTTAAATCCAGAAAATATTTCAGATAACAGAACATGATTTGATTCGTAAAATCATAAATCAGAACTCTTACGAGTAACAATTTTTCAGAAAAAACAGATGCTTGATTTGAAAACAGAATGCACATACCATGCATGATGATATCATGTATAAACAGATAACAGTCTCAAATATTAAATCAAGCAGTGTACAGATGATATTTCAGAAATACGCACAGAATATATCATAATATAGTATAAGCACAGAAACATGTAGCACAGGAAGAGACACACCTTAAGCAAATGAAGCTCTAACTCTGAGATGGACGCGTCTCGCGTACCGGTCTAACAGAATCTGGACCTATGAGGTAACATAACTAAATTACTTTTCAAAACTAATACTAAGCCACCAACTAGAACAAAACTCTGATCCGAAGGCTTACCCATGTGACGGTCTCGAAGAACGTGCTTGATCGGTACGAACAACAGGAGGTACACCAGAGCCTTCAGAAACGTTAACACCTGAACGGAAGAAGATTCTGAATTAGATTCTTCAAAACACCCATTTTAGACTCTAAGAACAATTCAGATTAAAAACACTAAAAACATGACTTTCGGATTTGAATTTGACAAAACAGATAGCATATTCGGACTCAGAACGTCGAAAAACATCAAGGAGAGGGTTTTCCGAAAAAGTCAACTTTTGGTCAAAGTCAAAGTCAAAGTCAACCGGTCAAAGTCAACTTTGACTTGACTGGTCAAAAGTCAACCCTAGTCAACACAAAAGTCAAAGTCAACGGTCAAAAGTCAACTTTGACTTTGACTGGTCAAAGGTCAAAAGATTCGAAGTCAAGGTCAAACTCGGTCAACGGTCAAACAAGGTCAAAGTCAAACTCGGTCGGGTCAAAAGTCAAACGGGTCAAGATAAAATCGATTCTTTTTATTTAATTCGGTCACACTAATAAAATTGATCCATTCCTCTCTTGGGCTTTACTCAAACAATACCATCACAAGACAACAACCCATACCCAATAAACTCAAACACAAGCCCAACACAAACAACCCATATTCTAGCCCACACAAAACACAAACCATAACCCAACACTCCTTCACACTACTTAGCCCAACACTCCACAACACCCACAACAACAACAAAAAAAAAAGTTTCCATCAATAACCATACGGCAACAACACCAGGAGAACGGCGGCAGCAACTCCGGCGAACCTCCGGTGACACGATAAAGGCGACAATGGCACCGATAGTAGAGGAATTCAACGAAACCTAAAATAAAACCCCAAACTGATTTCAACAAACAAAATAAACTCAAACTAATTTGTTTATACCAAAATAAACCAAACATCTCTTCAGATCTAAAACCCCAAAATAAAATTATGAATAAATCTTACCCAAAACACCACTCAGTCGGATCTGGAAAACAGAACAAAAAGAAAAGAGATGAACGACAGAGACACAGCCTCGCTGCTAGCCTCAAACTGAAACTCCCGTTGGTTGACTCAATGGACGAACAAGACAAACAAAACCCAAAGGGTTCTCTTCTGATCTCAAGAAAAAAAATGGTGTAGAGGGAAAAGAAGCAATCGACTAAAAATAGAGACCATAGGAGAGTGCGGCTGCACAAACAGAAGGATTTCCAAAATCCAAATCTGCCGTAAATGGCATTTTAAAACAAAGAGAAAGGGTGAATTACAAGAAAAACCCTTGCTCTTTTTAGGGTTCACGAAATAAACTCTAAATATTAAATTAAAATAATTTGATCCCAAATCAAAAATTAGGGTTTTAAAAATAAAATTACCTAAATTTTTAGGGTTTCGAAAATTAGGAATTCAAAATTAAATTTTGATTTGGGTAAAATTCAGGGTGTTACAATAACCTTCCATCAAGTGACACCCCCTTGGTAAATACTTTTCTTGTTGACATATGGATATGTGACATCAATTTTTTTTGGCTTGATAGCAAGGTAAATTAGCTTCTGCAGTATACACACGAAATAAATTATTGCATGTTCTGAACCAACCATAAGCACTTGTATATTGTTCTCAAAAGGAGCTGAGCGAACATGATCACCAATACTTAACACCCCTTTTAAAATTTTTTCTACTATTGAGAAACTATACTGTACAGATAAAAGTCACACTCCAACAATACTACAAACACTTTGTTGACTATTAATAACTAGACTAGCACACAAAGCAACTCCATAACCAAGCTTTTTGACAAATGCATCAGCCTCAAATTCAAACATTCTGCTTACAAGATTAAAACCAAAGCTTACAAGGTGTTGAATTGGTATTATAATGTGTTGATAATGGATCTTGAGACCAATCAATACTACCTGTGTATAAAACCTAAAACTCTTGCAAAAGATTTGTCGAGTTCTTGACCAGAATATAACCTTTGAGTCTTAAAAAAGTAAGAATCTGCATAGCAATAAAAGAGTAAATAGTATGGTTGAGTTTCCATTGCGCTAGTTCATGAGCAATAACAACTACAATTTTCTCATCATTTTTAAACTTAATCAATTTGTCATAAAGGACAATTCACTTCTTCTTAAAGAATCCAAACACATAGACATTGCTATGACTTGATCTTGTGAATTCATCAACAAAAAACAACTTTAAAGGAAAACTAAGGGACGAAGCAAGTTTCTCAATCACAAAAGTTGAATAGTGTAGGGTTATAGGGATTGTTTTCATCCCTTGATTTGAGGGATTATGTAAATATTTTATAAATATTTTATTTTATTACAATCCCTTATTTTAAGGGATCATATCTTCTAGGATTAGTATCTTTCCATACTTAAAGTTTCCTAAATTAGAGACATGATTTGTATATATAGATGTATTATGTCCTATTGAAATAAGAAGAAAATACAGAGAATTACTCTTATTTCTTCAATTCTACATGGCATCAGTTTGAGTTTTGATTCTTCTTTAAAATATAAACTTTAGACGATGGCCACCTTTAAAATATAAGCCTTAGTGGCTAAAGGATATACATAGACCTATGAGATTAATTACACTGAAACTTTTCCTCTAGTGGTGAAACTAAACATTGTTCGAGTCCTTTTGAACCTTGTTGTCAATAATGATTGGAAGTTGCATCAACTGGATGTTAAAAATGCTTTTCTCAATGGAAGGTTAGAGGAGGAAGTTTATATGAAAATTTCACCCATCTGAAATCAGTTGAAGGAATTCAGAAAGTATATAAACTCAACAGATTGCTTTATGGTCTCAAATAGTCCCCTAGAGCTCGGTTTGAAAGGTTTACTAAAGTTATTTTAAAGGATGGATATAAGCAATCACTAGCCGATCACACACTCTTTATTAAGGTAATCTCAAAGAATAAAAGGGTTATCTTGATTGTTTATGTAGACGGTATAATCTTAACAGAGGATGATGATGAAAAGATTTGTTGTTCGAAGAATCTTCTGAATAGAGATTTGGCATGAAGGTTCCAAGGTCAAATAAGGGGTTCATGATAATCAAAGGAAATATATCCTTGATTTGCTAAAAGAAGTTGGAATGTTAGGGTGTAAATGTGAAAAAGGGTTCATGGTAGTCGTAGATGCAATGAATAATGGTGGTTTGTGTGTGATTGATGGTTAAGGATTTGTTGTTTAAAAAAGATGAACAAAGATATTTTCAGAGAGAACAATGTGTTTCTCTTTATTTTCTTATTATTTTTTTCATTTTGAAATGCTTATAGAGTAAGCCTTTAAATAGGTTAATATAGAGTTTTAATATAACTAAAACTATACTTTATCTCTAATTTAAATATGACTTCTAATAAATCTAAACTACTAATTAGGAATAAAGTCTAATTACATATTAAATAAAAACTGTAACACTCCTCGTTAACTTAGACTTCTCCTCAAGCTCTAACACTTCTTGGATAACTAACACTCCCCCTCAAGTTGGTGAACAAACATAATAGAGCTCCATCTTGGATCTTGGATGTGATGCTCTACTTTTCTTTTCTTTTTTTGTTTCTTTGAGAAAAATGTTTCTTGTTCTCGGGTTAGGAGTCTTTGATTGAGATGCTCCAACATGCAATTCTTGATTAAAAGATCTGATGTGAATGATGTACGAAGTGATCAAAGGAATCTACACTCCCCTCAAGTTGATAGTTACACAAACTAGAGTTCCAGCTTGGATCTTTGATGTAGAACTCTTAAAGAATATTATCTAGCTTTTAAGGCTAAACTATAACCTTTTCATTTATCTTTTTAGATAAATAGCTATGATAGAATCAAAAAGTTTTTAAGGTTAAACCATAACCTTTTCATCTATCTTTTTATTGGCTAAGATAGAACCATTAAACAAAGAACAAAACAACAAAACTAAATGAGTAGAAGTTTCACCAGATATGTAAGATTCCAATGAGAGAGAAGTCAAGAAAAAAGTGTGATCTAATGACAACAATGAAAAAAATGATGTGTATCTGAAAAATAAGATTGTTATTTGTTTCTGATTAGAGAAGACAACAATGGTTACAACTGGATGTGTATATAGAGATGTATTATGTCCTATTGAAATAAGAAGAAAATACAGAGAATTACTCTTATTTCTTCAATTATACATGGCATCAGTTTGAGTTTTGATTCTTCTTTAAAATATAAACTTTAGACGATGGCCACCTTTAAAATATAAGCCTTAGTGGCTAAAGGATATACATAGGCCTATGAGATTAATTACACTGAAACTTTTCCTCTAGTGGCGAAACTGAACATTGTTCGAGTCCTTTTGAGTCTTGTTGTCAATAATGATTGGAAGTTGCATCAACTGGATGTTAAAAATGCTTTTCTCAATGGAAAGTTAGAGGAGGAAGTTTATATGAAAATTTCACCCATCTGAAATCAGTTGAAGGAATTCAGAAAGTATATAAACTCAACAGATTGCTTTATGGTCTCAAATAGTTCCCTAGAGCTCAGTTTGACAGGTTTACTAAAGTTATTTTAAAGGATGGATATAAGCAATCACTAGCAGATCACACACTCTTTATTAAGGTAATCTCAAAGAATAAAAGGGTTATCTTGATTGTTTATGTAGACGATATAATCTTAACAGAGGATGATGATGAAGAGATTTGTTGTTTGAAGAATCTTCTGAATAGAGATTTTGAAACAAAGGACTTAGGGAAGTTGAGATACTTCCTTGGTATGAAGGTTCTAAGGTCAAATAAGGGGTTCATGATAATCAAAGGAATTATATCCTTGATTTGCTAAAAGAAGTTGGAATGTTAGGGTGTAAATGTGAAAAAAGGGGTCATGGTAGCCGTAGATGCAATGAATAATGGTGGTTTGTGTGTGATTGATGGTTAAGGATTTATTGTTTAAAAAAGATGAACAAAGATATTTTAAGAGAGAACAATGTGTTTCTCTTTATTTTCTTATTATTTTTTTTCATTTTGAAATACTTATAGAGTAAGCCTTTAAATAGGCTAATATAAAGTTTTAATATAACTAAAACTATACTTTATCTCTAATTTAAATATGACTTCTAATAAATCTAAACTACTAATTAGGAATAAAGTCTAATTGCATATTAAATAAAAACTCTAACACTCCTCGTTAACTTAGACTTCTCCTCAAGCTCTAACACTTCTTGGATAACTAACACTCCCCCTCAAGCTAGTGAACAAACATAATAGAGCACCATCTTGGATCTTGGATGTGATGCTCTATTTTTTTTTTCTTTTTTTTTCTTCGAGAAAAATGTTTCTTGTTCTTGGGTTAGGAGTCTTTGATTGAGATGCTCCAACATTCAATTCTTGATTAAAAGATCTGATGTGAATGATGTACGAAGTGATCAAAGGAATCTACACTCCCCTCAAGTTGATAGTTACACAAACTAGAGTTCCAACTTGGATCTTTGATGTAGAATTCTTAAAGAATATTATCTAGCTTTTAAGGCTAAACTATAACCTTTTCATCTATCTTTTTAGATGAATGGCTAAGATAGAATCAAAAAGTTTTTAAGGTTAAACCATAACCTTTTCATCTATCTTTTTATTGGCTAAGATAGAACCATTAAACAAAGAACAAAACAACAAAACTAAATGAGTAGAAATTTCACCAGATATGTAAGATTCCAATGAGAGAGAAATCAAGAAAAAAGTGTGATCTAATGACAACAACGAAAAAAATGATGTGTATCTAAAAAATAAGATTGTTATTTGTTTCTGATTAGAGAAGACAACAATGGTGACAACATCCAGATCGTTGTTGGCTCATGATACCATATGAATAAACTAACTATAAATCCAGATAAACTAACACTCCCCCTCAAGATGGGAGCTGGTGAGTATACATTGTATAATCCCATCTTGGACATAAACTTGTTTAACGAGGATTTTAGCAAAGACTTCATGAATATATCTACCATTTGTTCCTTTGTTGGAACATAGGATAGAGATGTAATTCCACTTTTGAGTTTTTCTGCTATGAAGTGTTTGTCTATCTCAATATATTTTATTTGATCATGTTGGATAGGATTTCTGGCAATTTGGATTATTGATTGGTTGTCACAAAAACTTTTAAACTTCTTGTCTTGACACATTCCAAGTTCTTAAGTAGTTTCAATAATCATATCCCTTCACATATTCCTAGAGCTAAAGCTCTGCACTTGACTTCAGCACAACTCCTTGAGACTACTATTTGTTTCAGTAGTTTCAATAATGGTGGTTTGTGTGTGATTGGTGGTTAGAGATTTGTTGTTTGTAGAAGATGAAAAAAGATATTTTTCAGAGAGAATAATGTGTTTCTCTGTATTTTTTTATTATTTTCTTCATTCTCAAATGTTTACAAAGTAAGCCTTTAAATACTCTAATATAGAGTTTTAATATAACTAAAACTATATTTTATCTCTAATTTAAATAATATTTATTTCTAATTTAAATAAGACTTTTAATAAATCTAAACTACTAATTATGAATAAAATCTAATTACATATTAAATAAAAACTCTAACACTCCTCATTATCTTAGACTTCTCCTCAAGCTCTAACACTTCTTAGATAACTAACAGTAAGCCTGTAGATATACCGATAGAAGCCGGTTTAATGTTTTCTAAGGAAACAAGTTCCTCAGTTGAAAAAGACAAGTTTTAGAGGTTAGTGAGAAAGTTACTATATTTATCACTAACCAGACCAGATATATCTTTTCCAGTGAATGTAATAAGTCAACATATGACCAACCCTAACAAGGAACACTTGACAGCAGCTAACCGAATTCTTAGGTACTTGAAGAAGACTCATGGACATGGTTTATTGTTTAATAAAACTTAAGATAGATCAATGAAGGTTTATACAGATTCTAGCTAGGTGGGGAACTCACAGAAAGAAGATCAACTAGTGGCTACTGCACTTTTGTTTGGAGAAATCTCGTAACTTGGAGAAGCAAGAAGCAATCGGTTGTATACAGAAGTAGTGCAGAAGCAAAATTTTGAGCCTTAGCGCTTAGAATGTGTGAAGGAAATTTGGTTACTCAAGTTGCTTAAGGAGTTAAATGTAGACCAAGAATACATGTTTGAGGTCTTGTGATAACCAATCTGCTATTCAAATTGCTAAGAATCATGTTCAATATGATAGAACTAAACATATTAAAATAGATAAGTGTTTTATTTCAGAAAAAATCAACAATGGGGTAGCTTTTTTGTCATACATTCCAACTGAAGAACAACTAGCAGATGTACTCACAATAGCTTTACCCAAATCAGTTTTCGAAGCATTCTTATTTAAGCGAGGACTGTACAATGTATACTCTCTAGCTTGCGGGGGAGTGTAGGATTATAAGGATTGTTTCCATCCCTTGATTTAAGGGATTATGTAAATATTTTGTTTTTTACAATCCCTTATTTTAACGGATCATGAGTTTCTTAAATTAGAGACATGATTTATATATAAAGAGATGTATTATATCCTATTGAAATAAAAAGAAAACACATAAAATTACTCTAATTTCTTCAATTCTGCAAATAGAGAGAAAGGGTAGGTCAATGATATGTGACCATATCATAGCCAAAAATGCTAGGGTGTGCAGTGTTTCATTCTCTGCATCTAAAATAACTAATGACAACAAACTTCCACGTGATTCATTCTCTGTATCTAAACCAACTAATGACAACAAACTTCCTCCAAATTTCTGCCCAAGCCAAGGCAATATACTAAAGAACAAAAGTGAAGAGTCCATCAAGATTATTAAAAACTCGTGAACAAAGTGAAAGTAACTCTTATCAAGACTATATGATTGAGACTTTTTAAATTTTTCATGGCAGATAACACCTTCCAATGTTTTAGGAAGAGTTGGCAATTTGAGAGCAATATGTTGTCAGAGATCTAGATAAGTCTCAAATAAGCACATTAGTATTATAATACCTATTTGGTTTGCTTTTACCATGAGCAATAATCTAAACTTGTATTATGGGTCATTGCTCTTAATAAGCTCAACAATATATTCTATTGTCGTTGGTTCCTCGTCTTGTCTTCGAAAATTTTTCTTGAACACCTTGATCGCATCTGAACTCAACTCCTTGACCATCATCGATGAATCCAACACTAAACTCTTAGTCGATGACCGTCCTTGGAGTCCCTTAGTCAAGTCCCTACAACCTTCGAAAATTGAGGCCTTATTCTGTGACAGTTCTAGCAAACCCTCAATCGAGTAATCAACATCAATAGATTCATCGTCTGTTGTCATAGAACTTTCATCGAACACTTGAGCTTTGTTATACATTGACAGTAAGGGTTTTTGGTATGTCTCAACCAACTCTGTCACTCGTGCCTGTATTTGATCCAACACAATATTTACCTTTTCATCAAATTCTTTAATATCGTTTCTAATACTGGTTTTGAACCTCTCAAATGCATCATCCACTATAAATTCAACTCCCTTGAGTAATGTATTCCGAAGTGCTTCAGGATCTATCACTATAATGCCCACCACAAACTTAAAAAATTGAGGCCTTATTTTGTGACAATTCTAGCAAACCCTCAATCGAGTAATCAACATCAATAGATTCATCGTCTGTTATCATAGAACTTTCATCGAACACTTGAGCTTTGTTAGAAATTGACAGTAAGGGTTCTTTGTATGTCTCAACCAACTCTGTCACTCGTGCCTGCTTTTGATCCAACACGATATTTACCTTTTCATCAAATTCTTTAATATTGTTTCTAATACTGGTTCTGAACCTCTCCAATGCATTGTGCACTATAAATTCAACTCCCTTGAGTAATGTAATCCGAAGTGCTTCAGGATCTATCACCATAATGCCCACCACAAACGAGAATCGCAAGGCTCTTGATACTTATGTAAGCACACAAATCAAAACAGAATAATTTGGAGGTAAAGAATATAGAACAATAAAAGGTAGAAGATAGAAGAATCAATGGTAGAAGAAGAAGTAGAAGAGCCAAGGAAGAAGACAACTATAATGTTCATTAATTTCTCGATAAAATTGAATAGTAGGGAAAGATGGATATCTTAAACTCTTTACATTAAAACGCTGCGTTTAACTAAATATATAAAAGAGCAAATAACACCTTGAGACCCAAACAAAACACTTATTTATAAATTGGTCCCTGACACACCATAAAGCTATAATTTGTCTCACTAACATACAAAGGTTTAGAAACTTTTGTCTATTAGGTTGTTGGTGTGATCAACTGTACAATATGTTTTGTTTTCCCCAAATGTACTTGTCATTACTTTTGAAAATCCTTGGAAGGATCATCTTTTAAGGAGATGCTTTCTTGATTTTCTTTATTGTTTTTTGCTTCTTTTTTATAGGTTGATTTGCTAAACTTGTATCTTTTTTGCAGCTTTTTGATGGACACAATGGACCTGTTGCTGCTATTTACAGTAAAGAGAATCTCCTTAATAATGTCCTAAATGCTATTCCGCAGAATCTTAATACAAATGATTGGGTTGCTGCGCTGCCAAGGGCTTTGGTTGCGGGCTTTGTTAAAACAGATAAAGATTTCCAAGAGAGAGGTATGAGTTGTTTTGGTAAATATATCTGAGTATAACATATATCTTATAGGATAACATAATACTATTCTAGATATTAATATTACTTGTCCATTTATCTTGGAATGGTTGTTACTATTAATGTAAATTACATCTTTTTTAGGCACTCCTGCTTTATCCATGTAGAATGTATCCTATTTCAATCAACTAACTTTTTAAAATTCTCTCATTGTTTTTTTATGCTGACTTTTTGTTAAAAACAATCTTTTATTTTATGTTGCATACTTTATTAATAATTTGGAAGTCTTAATTTATAGACTTTTTTACAATAGTTTTACAACATTTAGAAAACCAAATTAGATATTTCTCTAATCTCTTAGTAAGATAAGAGATAAAATAGACTAATAAAACTCCTAGAAGATAGGTCTTTATCTTATTCGACAAATCCTTACTAAATAGGACTTTATTCTAATTCGTATAACTAACACTCCCCCTAAAACTGGTGTATATATGTTTTATATACCAGTTTGGATGAAAGTTCATCGAATGTTACTCTAGGAAGGGATTTGGTGAAGATATCTGCTAGCTGATTCTTTGTCGGAACATATTACAAGTTGGCTATTCCATTGTTGACCTTCTAGTAAATAAAATGTTTGTCTATCTCAATATGTTTCGTTCTATCATGTTGAACTGGGTTTTTAGCTATAGTCATAGCTGACTAGCTATAACTAAATATCTCAAAACCTTTCTCACTATCTAATTCTAGTTCTGAGAGTAATCTTTTAACTCACATTCCTTCACAAATTCCAATAGACATTGCTCTAAATTCTGATTCAGCACTACTTCGAAAGACAACAACTTGTTTCTTGCTTCTCCATGTGACTAAATTACCCCAAACATAGGTACAATAGCCACTAACTAACCTTCTATTTGTTAATTTACCTGCCCAACTAGCATCCTGTAAACCTTCACACTTCTGTCTTGACTCTTTCTGAAGATAAGTCCGGCCCATGGTGTAAACTTCAAGAATCTCAGAATTCTGTTTACAGCTTCCATATGTTCTTCCCGAGAATCCTTCATATGTTGGCTGACAATGCTAACTGAGTATGTAATGTCTGGTCGAGTGAGTGAAAGATAGATTAATTTACCAACTAACCTTTGATATATTTGTTTGATGGATTTTCAGCATCTTCTTTGATAAATTTCAATCTTAGCTCTATTGGAGTTTCAATTGACTTGCAACCAAGCATCCCTGTTTCGGCAAGAAGATCTAACACATACTTGGCGTTGATTGATCACTAGTCCTTCCTTGGATCTTACAACTTCCATACCCAAAAAATATCTCATGGTCCCTAGATCTTTAGTTTAAACTCTCTTGCTAGGTCCATCTTTAGTCTCTCTATTTCTTCTTCATTATTACCAGTGACAATTATACCATCTATATAGACTATTAGAAGGGTAATCTTACCACTTGGTGCAATCTTCTTGAAGAGTGTGTGATCTGCTTTGCTTTGCTTAAAACCACTTTGTACCACTACTTTTAGCAAACCGATCAAACCAAGCTCTAGGATATTGTTTTAAACCATATAGGGACTTACTGAGTTTGCAAACAGTGTTCTTAGTGACTCTCCTTTCTAATCATGCTGGAACTTCTATGTATGCATCCTCCTCGAGATTTTTATTTAAGAATGCATTCTTTATATCCAGCTGATGCAATTTTCAGTCCATGTTGACAGCTACTGATAATAGTACCCTTATAGTATTTAATTTCGCAATTGGAGCAAATTTTTCTTGGTAATCAATGCCATAGGTTTGGGAAAAACCTTTAGCAACAAACCTTGCCTTATACCTTTCTATGCTCCCATCCAAGTGATATTTGATGGCAAATATTCATCTGCATCCAACAACTTTCTTTTCAACTGGCAAATCTGTGAAATCCCATGTGTTATTCTTTTGTAGAGCCTTTATCTCTTCTTGCACAACCTTTCTCCATTCCAGGAATTGAAAAGCTTCTGTCACATTTCTCGGTATCTTCTCATTATTAATACTAACAATGAAGGCCCTGAAATCAGACTGTAATTTTTCATATGCAACATATTTGTTTATGGGATGTGTAGTATATTTTCATACCCCTTTCCTAATGAAAATAGAAAAGTCATCAAGGTCCACAGTGACAACCTTTTGGAACCCTTCATTACCTTCTGTTTCAGCAACAGGAATCGAATCTTGTGGTTGGATAATACTAGGCTGACTGATTCCTTCTGCAACAACTTTCTTTCTTCTAGAGTAAACCTTAAGTTGAGGTGTTAAGGTGTCAAGTTTATTGCTAGGTAGATTTTTCGAAGTGGAAGGAGTTTATTATGGACTCGATTGCTGAGATAAAGGAGAAGATAACTCGACAGGTTCATTTAGGTCTTTTTTACTCGAAGAGTAGCCTAAAAACATGCATTTGATGGATCTAGGATCCAATTTACCTCTAGTATTTTGGTGTACATGAACAAAGACAATACATCCAAATACCCTAGGAGGGAGACTCAAATTCAAAGGTTTAAAATGAGGAAAGTGATTAAAAAGCACCTTAGTGGAAATTTTGAATCCTAAAGTTTTACTTGACATCCTTTTGATAAGGTAAGTGGCTGTAAGAATAGCCTCCCCAAAGACATCCTTTTGATAACGTGATAGACATTGTTACCTCAAAAATATGACTATTTTTCCTTTTTGTTATCCTGTTTTGTTGAAGTATATTAACATAAGAAGTGAGGTGAACAATTTTTTTTTCTTGAAAGAAAGACCCAAGGGATTTACTGAAATACTCACTCCCATTATCACTCGTTATTTTTGTGTCAAATTGAGTTGCAATTTTCTGATAAAAGTTTCGAAAGATAGATTCAACTTCAAATTTCTCTCTCATTAGGAAAACCCATGTTGTCCTAGAATAGTCATCTATGAAGGATATGAACCACTTATACCTAGAAATGCTTTTGAGAGAGGAAGGTCCCCATATGTCACTATGAATAATGGAAAAGGTTTTTGTGGGTTCAAACTTTACTGAAAAATAGGGTTTTTGAGTGTGCTTAGCTAATTGACAAAATTCACAGAAAAAAGAAGATGAATTTTTATTCATAAACAAGTTTTGTAACATTTTGGATAAATAGAAAAAGCTGGGATGACCTAATCTATAGTGCCATAACAAAATCTCATTTGTACTAAGATCTAAAATAAAGTTGGTTTCCTAAGTTGACTGGATAGGGCAATATTTTGAGATGCAAGACTTTCAATCATGTATAATCCCTTATCAAGCTTAGCACTGTCAATCACCTTCTTCGAGTCTTGTCCCTGAAAAATGCAATCACCAGTACCAAACACAACATTACAACTCGAATCTCAGATTAACTTGCTAATTGATAATAAATTGCATGCAAGTCTAAGTTCATAAAGGACATTATGGAGAATCAAATTATTATTTAGAGTAACCGAACCACTCCCTTTCACACTAGTAAAAGAGCCATCTATTATTCGAATCGATGCTGGTAGGTTGTTCTCACCATAATTCTCCAATAGAGCAAGATTTCATATCATATGATCCGATGCCCCCGAGTCTACTATCCATTGAAGTGAGTTATTGGATGAAATAGTACCTATAGTAGCAACATGAGCCATGTTTGTAGGTTTGACTATCATAGTACTTAAAAGCTGCTGCAACTCCTCAATCTGTCTCTTACTAAAGCTGCTGGACAAATCTTCTTGAGTAACAAGATGAGCCTTCTTCTGAAATCTGGATCTATTATGTTTTCAATCAGTAGGTTTTCCATATAATTTCCAACATTGATCTATCACATGTACCATTTTCTTACAATGCTCACACCAAGATCTATTTCTCCTTTGTTGGTTCTTAGAATTGGAATTGGTGACAAGAGCTAAAACATCTGTTTGTGTAGTTGTTGGTACCATCAATAATCTTCTACTCTCCTCCCTCGTTATTTTTGAAAACACCTCTCAAATCAAAGGAAGAGGTTTGGTGGCCAGAATCCTTCCCCTTGCTCCATCAAATTTTCCATTTAACCCAAATAAAAACTAGAATACACGCCTCTGATTTTTCTGTCTGTTATAAAAATTGCTATCTTCTTGGAACTTCCACTCAATGTTTTCATACAAGTCAATCTGCTGCCAATACTTGTTTAGAATGCCAAAGTATTGCACTACTGTCAAATCTCATTGTCTGAGATCTTTAATATGATTTTCCACTCCAAAAAGCTCCGATATATTATCGACACTAGAGTAAGTATTTCTGGCTGCATTCCAAATTTCTAGAGCTGTTTGGTATAACATAAAGTTCTCCCCTACTTTCGGAATCATAGAGTTGATTAACCATGACATGATCATGGTGTTTTCGCTCAACCAAGTGTTTTATCTTGGATCTGTTTCTTCTAGGATCGGTATGGAGTCAGAAAGATAGACAATTTTTCATCTACCTGTGATATAGAGTCTGACAGATTGGATTTAGGATCGTTCTAACCTGATACCATGTTAGAAACAGAGTCAATTATTCTCTGTTGCATACTTTATTAATAATATGAAAGTCTTAATTTATAGACATCTTTACAAGAGTTTTAAAACATTTAGAAAAGCTAACTAGATAAGTCTCTAATCTCTTAGTAAGATAAGAGATAAAATAGACTAATAAAACTCCTAGAAGATAGGTCTTTATCTTAATCGACAAATCCCTACTAAATAGGACTTTATTCTAATTCGTATAACCAACACTTTTGCTCTATGTGAGGTCCGTGTGTCACATGGATTGTAGAGTTTACAGATTTATCATTAACAATCTCTATGGAGAAAACATGTGTAACCCCCAATTCCGACCTAATTTCTTAGATCGAAACTTAGGAATCAAGTTACTAAAACTTTCCCCTCAAGTAAATAATTTAGGTTAAATAATTTCAAAATTAGGGTTACTTGGTCAAATTGGGAAAACGAATTAGGGATTTCCGTTATACAAATTTAATTGCTTAAAACAATGTTTCAATAACATTTAAAATATCTGAAATAGTTTATTTAAAAACATGTCACCAATAAATTCCAAAACAGAATAACTTATAGTCCGAAAATATAATATATTTTCATAACAAATTAAAAACATTTAACTGAAGTAATTAAAGGGTCATACTGAATAATAAATATCTGAATATCGTGTGAGCTGCTCCAAGTACCGGTTCGCCAAAACTAGTCTGAGAATTTGAAAACAGACTAAAGGGGTGTAAGCTAAAGAGCTTAGTGTGTCTCTAAAGTGCAAACAATCACAAACAAAACATTTTTTCATTTCTTAAAACATTTTCTAAGTTCAAGAAAATCTGAAGCATGATGTTATGCTGACTGATGCATGACAGAAAATCAGAGGGCCCGATATCAGAAAACATACTGAGTGGAGGATTATCCTCGCCAGAGTGGAGGTTTCTCTCTCATTACTGATTTTAATCCGAAAATATTTACGATGTCAGAATCATGATATGATTTGTAAAATCATAAATTAGAACTCTTTCGAGTAACAGTTTTCAGAAAATCAGATGCTTGATTTTAAAATAGAATACACATGTCATGCATGATGATATCATATATAAACAGATAAACAGTTTCACAGATCAAATCAAGCAATGTACAAAAATGTTTCACAGATACACATAAAAAATATCACAATATAGAATAAACACAAAAACATATAGAACAGAAAGAGACACACCTTAAGGAACTGAAGCTCTAATTCCGAGGTGGACGCGTCTTGCGTTCCGGTCTAGCTGAAATAGGACCTATGAGGTAAAATAACTGAATTACTATTTGCTACTAATTCTAAGCCACCAACTAAAACAAAACTCTGATCTGAAGCTTACATATGTGAAGGTTTCAAAGAACGTTCCCAATCGATACGCACAACTGGAGGTACACCAGAGGCTTCAGAAACGTTAACACCTGAACGGAAGAATATTCTGAATTAGATTCCTCATAACCAACTTTTTAGACTCTAAGAGTAATTAAGATGAAAAACACTAAAAATGGGGTTTTGGGGTTTGAATTTGACAAAACAGATAGCATATTCGGAATCAGAACGTTGAAAAACATCAAGGAGAAGGTTTTCTGAAAAAGTCAACTTTTGATCAAAGTTAACCCTAATCAAAGTCAACCGGTCAAAGTCAACTTTGACTTGACTGGTCAAAAGTCAACTTTGGTCAACTCAAAAGTCAAAGTTAAACTTTGACAGGTCAAAAGTCAAAAGTCAACGGGTCAAAAGTCCAAGGTCAAAGTCCATGGTCAAACTAGGTCAAGGTCAACCTCGGTCAAAGGTGGTCAATAGGTCAAACTCAGTTTGGTCAAACATGGGTCAGGTCAACAATCTGATTTGGGTCACATTAACAAAATTGGGCTCATCCAAATAATTACCACAACAACTTAAGCCCAAACCACTAGCCTCATTCACAAGCCGCACACTTACACACAAACCACACAGAACTTGCACTCAAGCCCAAGCCACCACAAACATCCAAGCCCACTGACCAACTAAAGAACATCACCCAAACTAGGGTTTCCAACAAACAACCAGACAACTACAAGGGAGCAAAAACGTTACACTTTTGATGACGACGGTTCATTGGAAAAACAAACTGAAATCGGAGATGGCAGCGGCGAACGGTAAGACGATGACGATAAGGTTTCCAAAACTTCACATAAACAACATTTCGCTGCAAAAACCTACAAACTTTAAATCCAAGAATTAAAACTCAAATAAAACTACAACCATATCATAATATCTTCTAATTTTCAAAACTACCAATAAGATTCAAGCATCTCCCTTAAACAAAAGATCATGAAACTTAATAGAAAACACTTACCCATCTAGAAAAAGATGGCTTGACGGGATGATGTTAAATATAAACCGAAGAGAGGGGAGGAAAAATTCTTCGACTGAAAGGATAACAACGATGCAAGGAGGTTCAACACCCACTCTTTTGTTCTATGGTCAAACGGACATTAAAGGAGAAAAAAAATGTGAGATCGGGTGAGAGGGAGAGAGAGGCAGAGAGAGATAGCAGCGGCGGGAAGGTTTTCCAAAACTAATCTGCTGCAAAACATGACTTAAATTATAAAAGAAAAATGGCAAAAATACAAGGAAGGTCCCTGCTTTATTTAGGGTTCACGAAACAAACCAAAACTTTTCAATTTGACGAAAAGGTCACCAAAATCAGAAATAAGGTTTCCAATCAAAAATTCCTAAATTTTTAGGGTTTCAAAAATTAGGGATTTAAGAAATTAAATTTCGAATTAGGGAAAATTTCAGGGTGTTACAACATGCTTATATGTAGAAATGGTTGCAGCTTGGAAGTTTATGGATATCATTTTTTGATAGTTGATTATAACAACCTGTAATTGCTCAGTTTCTAACTGGGTTCCCTTGTACGACAAAAAGAATATATCAAATTATCAGACATTAATCCATGGATCAGCTTGTCTATATTAATGTGATCTTTTCACAGAAGATCTTCAGTTTATGAATATTTTCTCAGTAGTTAACTTATAGTTCTTGAGATAACTTGAAATTGGTCTAAATATAGATTGTCTCTCCCAGTCAACATCCAACTTAATACTTTTACCGCCTATACTAAGAGACGCTCACTAGACAGTTTCATAAATTAATTATTTTTCCTTGTTACATGAGCATATAGTACATATTATCTTCTCAGAGCAATTGGGATAAATAAAACATAATTTTAACTGTTTTTTCTTTCTTTCTTTTAAATTTTAGATAGCAACTTCTTGGTGTTTCTCTGACATGTTTAGTATGATATATGTGTTATGCTTATCTTTCCAGAAAAAATATCGGGAACAACTGTAACCTTGGTGATAATAGAAGGATGGGTTATTACAGTGGCATCTGTTGGTGATTCCCGGTGTATATTTGAGTCAGCTGCTGGTGGAATATATTACTTATCAGCTGATCATAGGCTTGATTGCAATGAAGAGGAGTAAGTTAATGACGTGGAGTGTGTTTCATTTGAAAGTTTCCTTAAATTTTGAGGTCTTATTCTATGTTTTCTGCTCATCAGAAGGGGACGAATCACTGCAAGTGGGGGTGATATTGGTCGATTAAATGCTGGTTGTGGTACAGAGGTATCTTCTCCTCCCTTACACTTGCATCTTGTTTATTTTTAGTGCTTCAACACCTTTTCTTTCTAGAGCAGTGAAACTGAACATGCTCAAGATATATTCATGTGATTGGACGTGCAACAAGAATACTTGAAAAACACAATTTAGAAGCTAGTTTCAGGCATTTCATGACTTATAAAACAGACATTAAACATATGTGAAATTGATGTTAATTAGAGGACTCCTTTTTCTATAACTTAGAAATATAGTTCTAACAATTGTATTTAACATTAACTTTTCTGTGTCCATCTTTGCTTATATATTAAAAACATGCTATTGGTATGCTTGTAAATTGGTTCCTGAATAGAATTTCAATATCTGCAGTAAAACTGCATTTGGTTAATTGTGTGGATCAAAGATGGCGACTTAATGGAAAAGTTATTTTGTAGATTGGTCCTTTGAGATGTTGGCCTGGAGGATTGTGTCTTTCACGATCCATTGGCGATAGGGATGTTGGGGAGTTTATTGTTCCTGTTCCATATGTAAAGCAAATAAAGGTTTTGTCTCTCATATTCAATGAGCACACTGCATTTTATATGTGCTAGTTGGCCTATCTTAATTTCTGGATTTAACTTCTGTGCTTAAAATTGTATTTTTTGCTATGCCTTTCGGAGCACCTGATTAATATGTAGTTTCCTTATGCAACTATCCTAGGAAGTTTGATATGTACTTTTTTGTTATGGACTTCTCTCAGCTTGGACTAATACCTTTTCTGAATTCATTGATCATTGAAGGATTTATTACAGGCATCATTTTCATATCCTCATGTGTCCTACACATGGGTGGAGCCACTTTGTGACTCGTGGGGTAAATTGACCGCACAAAAAAGTTTCAATATTGTTTTACTTTTTGAAAATTTTAAAATAATTTATGAACAGTTGATCGTGCAGAAAATTTGAAAAAAAATAAAAGAGAGCTTTATAAAAAAAATATTTTAATCTATTTCCACCCACTAAAATCCCAAAAATTCATAACAGTTTTATTTTCCTTTAACATTATCACCCTTTCTCAAATTTCTCTTATTCTTTGACACACTCTCTAGGTTTACAAGATAATTTATCATATAGTCGAGACTTTCAACGTTTCTTTTCTTTTCAAACTTTATTGATCAATATCAGGAAAAAAAACTAGGACTGTGACTTTGCTTGTGATAGATTAGAATTTTTTTTTTTTATGTGAAGTTAGTTGTTTTCTTTATTGATTGAATGATTTTGGTATATTGATTTTCTATAGGATTTCTATTCAGAGATTTATTAATACAAACCCTTAAAGAAATTAGGATTGATTAATCGTCTTTGATCTTGAATTTCTTAAATATTGATTAGAAACATAGTATTTTTGTTTAGAAATTGTTGTTGCTAGTGTGAATGTTGTGTTTGTGTTATCTTGTATTTAACGTATTGCATTCTCATATTTAAAGAAAATTACTAGTTGTTTGTTGATTTCATTAAAACTTGCGTATTTAATGGTTAAATTTATTTGCTTTAAATCTTCAACACAAGAGATAAAGCGTCGACGGCAGTTATGAAAATTTTACAAATTATTGAAATTTATATGACAGTACTTTTTCTTTTAATTTCTACTTTAATAGTTCTGTAATAATCTTATAGTTAACCATATTATACATTGATTTATCCAGATTTGATGTTCTACATCAGCTTATATGTCTGTTTTGGACATTTTGATTTTTCAAATTATGTCCCCACAATAGAAATTTTCCGGCTTCATCAATGGAACTCTAAACTCACAACTGAAAAACTTTTGCATATTGGTTTTTTCGATTTCTCTCAATTTTCATTTGTTAATGGTGCTTGTGGCTTTTTGCTGTTATTGCTCATTTATTTTAGGGTAAACTTCAACCAAGGTCACTTAACTTTGAATTTAGTGATAAACATGTCACTTTTTGTTTAAAAGTTACAAACAAGTTAATGAGTTACTCAATTAATATATTGTTTCAAACAGGTCACTCTACTTGCAAACATATCACTCAATTAACAGATTATTACAAGCATGTTACTCTTTGTGTTAATAATATGTTAATTGGGTGCCTATTTGTAATGAGAGTGATATGTTTGTAACAATATGTTAATTGAGTGATATGTTTATAACTTCTAACAGGAAAGTGATTTGTTTGTTACTAAATCCATAATTACGTGACTTTGGTTGTAGTTTACCCTCTATTTTACCTACTAGTTTATTTTCTGCAGATTTCTACAGCTGGCGGTAGGATGATCATATCTAGTGATGGTGTTTGGGATGCCTTATCAGCTGAAGCAGCTCTTGATTGTTGTCGTGGAATGCGACCAGATGCAGCTGCTGCACAGATTGTGAAAGTACAGTCTTGTATTATATTTGTCCACACTATGCTCTACAAATGTTGCTGCTTGGAGCACTATGTCCTTCCAATGCTATATTTTAGTATCGATTGCCTTCCTCACATATCTTTTGACTCCTTGATCTCTAATGAACAGGAAGCTTTGCGGGCTGATGGTCTTCGAGATGATACAACTTGCATTGTTATTGATATCTTACCACGAGAGAAGCCAGCTATTCCTTCGACACCACCAAAAAAACGAGTAAAACGCCTGTTCATGTCATTATTTCGCAAGAAGCCTTCTGAATCATCTTCTCGTTCTGATAAAAGTTACAAGGGGCCAGATGCAGTGGAGGTATTATTTGAGGAGGGATCTGCTATGCTTTCAAAAAGGTTTGTGCGGAAGAGGATCCTCCATTTGTTACAATTTTTACTTCGATTATCAGATCAAGCATTAGTCCCATATATTGCTTATTTCTATCCATTCTGTCGGGCATAACTTGCTATGAATGAGGATATGATTTTGTAGTTTTTATTTTCATCTCATGGGGAACATATCTGTTGGATGCAGGTTGGATACAAAATATCCAGTGTGCAACATGTTTAAACTGTTCATGTGTGCAATCTGTCAGTTAGAGTTGAAACCTGGAGAGGGTATTTCAGTTCATGCCGGTCCTTCTAGTTCAGTAAAGTTACGTCAATGGGATGGTCCTTTCCTTTGCTCTAGTTGTCATGTGAAGAAAGAAGCCATGGAAGGGAAAAGACCATCAGGAGGTAATGACTGAAGATCCACTCTGTCTTCCTTAATTGTAAATTTGTGTTACTAAACCACCTTTCCCCGTATTTTCAGAGGGATATAGCTGTGAACATGACTAGCTGAATCTCTCCTATTACTTTTGCATTTTATGGGCTCTGACAATAGTTTTGGAGGTGGTTATAAATGGGGAAGATGGTGCATTCTCACTGCAGTGGCTACCTTCAAATTTCTTATTGGAGGGCATGGATCTCTCTGACCATTTGCAACTGAGGATCCAGATGGTTCTATGCTCCCTGTCCGAAGAACAGTGTTGAAATGTGTTTAGATTTCTGTAAACTACCACAAGTGGAAATATGAAAACGCAATGAGAAAAAGATGGGAAGAAGGGTTTTAGTCTCGGCAATTCCTCTACTGGCATGCCTCAAGTAATTATTTTGTGTTTTATAAACATCTTTCTCCGCTTTGCATACCAAGCTCTTCATTTCGTAGTCGTGTTATAATATATAGGGTGTTTGATGCGTACATATACACATGACAGAAATTAGGAAAAACTTGTGTGACCAACTTGTTGAATGAAATTTGTTCACCTATCATTTGGTCTATCGATAGAGTGCTGGACTTTTGGTTTTTAGTGATCAAGGATCAAACTCACAGGATAATCGATAGGAATATACAACATCTTGATTTTAAAAGGTGTTAAGTGTTTCGAGGTGCAAATAATTTTTAAAGTCGAGGCGTGAGGCGTTAAGAGAAGGTGAGAGTCTTTTATCTTAAAATTTACAATTATTAAAAATAAAAATATTAAATTATTAATAAATTATATTATTTAAATCTATAATTTTAATATTTTATTTAAGTAATTTAAAATTTTAAAAATTATTTTATTATATTAATTTATATTAATATTAGTTTTCTTATCTATAATAACTATTTTACTAATAATAAAATTAATAATAATAAAATAAAATATTAATAAAAATATAAGAATATAATCTTGAATTAATTTTAAATTAAAATATAATTTCATCCTTATAAATTATTTTACTCTTTAGTCAGATGAATAAGGATATTTTTATCTACTGAAATGGGTCCAATTTTCCAAACTTTTTGCTGTCATAAAATTTTCAACTTCCAAGGCCTTTATTGTATAAATAAAAAACTAAAATAAACATAAAATAATCTTCTTTCAACATCCTATTTTTTTTATCTCATCATCTTTCTCTTGTTGTGCTTCCAAGATCCAGACTTCCCCATTTATCTTCTTTATATATTTTTTTAATCTGTTTTCTGAGTAGCCTCATCGACAAAAGACGCCTAAGGCTCTCGCCTATGGCAACTCTTGTTAGCGGCGCACGTTTTCCGTAAACTGCTTTATCGGAAACGGTGTATTCTTTTTTTCTGGCGCCTGTTCACGCTTCACGCTTCTAAGCTCCTGAGACGTGGCTTTTAAAACAAAGTACAACATACACTCATTTAGTTTATGTATACATATTTGTTGTTTTATCATCTGTGTCCTCTCTGTGTACAATTCATGTTCTATACCCGAACAACTTCCTAAATCCCAACTGCCTGAGAAATGGGTGGACTGGTTTAGGACTTTAGGCTTTAGCTGTTATACCCCCTTTTCTGAACTTTTTTTTAACCTTGGAGGAAAATAAAAATAAGATGATTTTATAATTTATATCCCTACATAAATATTATTTTATATTAGCATTTTGAAATTATATTTGGATACTAGTTTGACTTGTATTATAGCTATACTTATGAAACTCTTAAATTGGTAAAACTCACTGATTGAATTTTTGTCTGAACAGATCTTTACGTTGCTGCATTAGACTCCAAAGAAAGCTGCAACTCTTTGCAAATTTTGATATAAAAATAAGAAAAGGTATCAAGTTAGATGATTTTCTTTTTCAATGCATCCATTCATTATTATTTTTCAATTTTCCTTAACCCATATTTGTCATTTGTCATTGAATTTTCTTTGACTAAAAAAAGCTCTCAATTGTTTTCCCCTTTTATTTCTTTATTTTCTATTTGGAAGGAACAAAAACGATTTTTATTCTAATAATTTATAAATATAAATGTATATTCTGAACTAATTGTGTTAAGTTGTACGATAACAAATTTGTTTGAATAATACTTTCATTTCATATGAAATTAAATTACAAGTAATAGCGATGTATTTCCAATGCATTGATCTATATTAGCAAGTTGATACATATTATTTGGTCGTGTATATGTCAAGTAAATCAACATTCTAATTAATTTTTGATAAATCACCAAAATCTTTTTGTTGTTATTTATCAAATTACACCAAAGTAAACTTTGCATTCTGTTCTAAGGAGTTGGAGCATGTTTTGCTCCCCTAAAACTTGAATCCTAATTCCCTTTCATTGAATAATATACTTTCCCTTAATCTTAGAACTTTAAAATCAATGAAATTTTTTAATTTCTCTAAATTCTTAATCTTAAAAATCCAAATTCAATATAGTTTTTAGCTCTTTAATCAAATCATTGATATTACCAGTAATCAACAAATCATCCACATAGTTTTCATCTCCATTTCTTACAAAAATTTTGAAGTAATCTACGAGTACATGAGAAGTAATCAATGTAAGCATAAATCGAGTAAAACACGACGAAAAAAGATCAAAATAAATACCTTCAGCCATTGTCAAAATTATACGCCAAATTGAGATGTGACTGCACCACCGTCTAACTCGTTGAACCACTTTAGTAACACCTTGAACCACCGTGAAAATATAGAATTCAGCTACAAAAAGGAACTAAAAGTCAAGATCTTCTAAGCACTCGAGAACCTCACTAGATGAAATACTTTATGCAAAATAAATTGCTTGTGTTTTCTGTGCTTAGGGACCTAAAGCTAGGTTGGTATTTATAAGGGTGATTTACCATCAAAATCACCAATCAATTGGACGATAATGCCCCTTAACTTCCCGACAGTGTCTCCTTAACCGAACCATGACATGAACGTGGGGAACTCCTTACATATCCACTATGCATTTTCCTTCAATGTTTAACATTTCCAATAGTGAAAACATGCAAGGGAAACAGTTCACGAACCGCAACTTGGTTGGCTATCCAACCAACATTCTCCCATTTGGTTTGTATTGTCCATAAAAAATTAAAGTTAAAACATAATGCATAAATCATGGTGACATTTTCTCTTATGATTGAGTTGTATCTTCCATGTATCACAATACATCAAGTCTCAACACTTTAGCCCATATACTTAATGAATGAATAAACCCAATATTTATTCTAGGTCCAAACTTTAGTGATATTTCTCGAAACAATTAACTTAATGTGTACACAATATAAATGGGAAATATCAAACTTTATTAGAGTTTCAACAGAATTATTCTTACAATGAAAAATTACAGAGTAGGAACAAGTCCCATAATGACAACATGATCCTTAAATTTATGTCGTGGCATGCCCTTAGTAAAAGGATCAACTAACATCTACTCAATGTTAATGTGATCAATGACCAATTTCTTTTCTTTAACACATTCCCTTATGGCTAGATACTTAATGTCGATGTGTTTACTTCGACTTTCACTTCTGTCGTTCTTAGCCATAAAGACAACAACTAAATTGTCACAATATATACTTAATGGCCTAAAGATTGAATCCACAAGTCTAAGCCCATAAATGAAATTCTTTAACCATATTCCATGTGAAGTAGCCTCAAAACATGAAACGAACTCGGACCCTATAGTGGAAGTAGCAGTTAAGGCCTGCTTAATGCTCCTCCAAGATATAGCTCCTCCGACAAACATAAATATGTGACATGATGTTGATTTACGTGAATCAACACAACCAACAAAGTCTGAATTGGAGTAGCCAATCACCTCCAAATGGTCAGATTGTTTATATGTAAGAATGTTTTCTTTTGTCTCTTTAAGGTATCTCAAAACATTCTTTGCAGTTTTCCAATGGTCTGTACATGGATTACTCTGATATCTTCTAAATATCCCAACGACAAATACAATGCCAGGTCTTGTACAGACTTAAGTATACATCAGGCTTCTAAAAGCAGAAGTATATGAAATGTTTTTCATTTGCTCATTCTCAAATTCGTTCTTCAGACATTGGTTCAGATTGAACTTATCACCCTTCACAATAGGAGCAACACTAGGTGAACAATCTTTCATCTAAAATCTTTCTAAAACTTTGTTGATATAGGTTTCTTGAGATAGACCTAAGATACCTTTATATCTATCACGATGAATCTTAATGTCAATGAAATAAGAAGCATCACTCATATCTTTCATATCAAAATATTTAGAAAGAAATTGTTTCACCTCATGTAGCATAACCCTGTCATTCTTTGCAAGTAAAATGTCATCCACATATAGGATAAGGAAAAAAAATTTACTCCCATTGACCTTCTGGTTTATACATTGATCCATGATATTCTCAACAAAACCAAATGAAGAGATAACTTCATGGAATTTTAAATATCACTGTCGGGAGGTTTATTTCAATCTATATATAGATTTCTTTAACTTGCAAACTAAGTGTTCACCATCACTAAAGGAAAATTCTTCAGTTTGTTTCATTTATACTCTTCCTCTAGATCACCATTAAGAAAGACAGTTTTCACATCCATTTGTTGTAACTCAAGGTCAAATTGAGCTACTAATGCTAACACAATGCGTAAGGAATCCTTCTTAGATACTAGAAATAAAAGTCTCAGTGTAATTGATTCTTTCTCGTTGAGTGAATCCTTTAGCAACGAGTCTTGTTTTATATCTTTCTATTTTGTCTTTTGAGTTTCATTTTGATGTGGCGTGCTTTTAGTGCAACGCAAACGGTGCAAGTGTAAAGGTCTCAAGTAATAGTATAGATTTAGATATCGTCCACATGGATTGATTTGGGCCACTTTGCTTAAGTTATCGCACTGTAAAATAAAGACACAAGTAATGATGATAAAAGTTTAAATAAACAAAAAGAAAAAATAAAATAAAAGATAGATGAAATCGAATGAGTGAGATAAGAGGTTGAATTATCCTGAGCTGTGGAGTGATGTCCGAATTGAATTCTTCTTTGTAAATAACTGCTCGCACTGCTCAACTCGTTCCGAGAATTGGGCTCATTCGAATTTGATGGAGGCTCAGAAGTCTTTTATTTTTTCCACCTTTGTCAGATTGTAATATTTAAGGTTGTCGAACCTACATGGACTGTGTCGACTTCACTACTTCTTATGGCTGCACTATAGAAAGTAAAAACACAAGTAATTGATAAGTTGAGATTACTAAATTAACTACTAAAGCTAAACTAAATATCGGAGAGATAAAGATTAATAAAGTGAGGCTAAGTTGAGAGGAGAATCCAGTTGTATTAAGTATCCACTTATTAATGCAATGGGTTGAACTGCCACCTCGGCGGGTCGCACAAAGGGTCGCCGCAGCTGCCTAGGCGGGGTTATGCCTTGTCGACAATTCAACATTCTATAGTTCGACAGAGCATCCTTATATGTCTTCTTCCTTATCCCTAAGCGAAGAGAATTGTTGAAACCCACGCTTTGATGATACCTCTCGGCGTGAATCAAGGGTGGACAACAAACAAACACATGCGTCTTGTTAGTCACTGAAATCCTGGGCGGTTAATCTCTTAACCGGATTAGTCAATGCCCATGAGCAAAGACCGTATTCTCTCGTTTCGTGAGCCTAACTCTCTCGATATTAGACAAATAGATTTTTCTTCACATACTATCATCTCGAGCTCATATGCAAAGAAGAGTGAATGCCAAGAGAGAATAAACTATGAAATAAGTTTTGCATTAATAAATATATAACATAACACAACCATCTTCTCCAACTACTCCACAAACCACCTAAACCTCCGAAGCAGTTTAGAACATGATGTAGTCTGCGGCTAAAAGTATTTTCTAGGGTAAAATCTGACTCCGACTTCACACCCTTAAACCTTGACCTATTGGGTGCTTATATAGGCCAAGCCCTAGGTTAAAGATTTCCATGCAAGGAAAGAGTTCTAAAGAGGGAAGAAATATAATTCCTAATTAAACTGTAACACTTAATTCTTATTTTCTAAAATATCTCTTCTTTCTCGCACTTGACTTTGACCAAGGCTTGACTCCTTAATTTGGCTCCGTCTTTCTCTCGCTCTTTGTCTGTTAAGATCAACATCTTTTTCTCTTTCTTTCGAGCACTAGTTGTCATCTTTACTCTACTGTCGTGGCCTCAAAAAGTGTTGCCATGGCGGGTGCTCCATCTGCATTTCAGCATCAATCTTCTCAATTGGCCATCTTTATATGTAGTTTCCTGTCTAAGAAAGAAAACTATCAAATGCATCTGTTTTATGCCAAATATTGGATGAATTCATGAATTATGTGTTTGGATGCTGAAATATGAAAAATATACAGAAATATCCATTATTACCCTTAATTCTGTCCTTTATTAGTAATAATCGAGTGAGAAAATGATATTAAAAATAGGATTTTTATGCACTCATCAGGATTGCCTAGTCAGTTCTTCAAATGCTTGGGCAATTGCGATGAGGGAATTGCTCGGGCAATTTGGGTAACTATCCTCAAAGTTCGGTAAAGCGTTGCTTCTATTAGCCGTTGAAATCCTACACTTATCCCTAAGCCGGATTAGTTCTCACACACTTGTTTCGAATCATGCTTATTCGTTTCATGAATCTAATTCTCCCGAATATAGATAAATGTATCGTTTTACGAGGTTCTTTCCCAATTCTCTCGCAAACCAAATAATTACCAAGAATAAGTAAACTTTTATTAAGAACAACTAAATACTTAGATAAAAATCCAAATCGTATCTCACAACCATAAAACAGAATAATCAAACAATTTACATCAATTCATGGGTTCTAAAATATACAAACAATAATCCCAAATTGATTCTCTCTAAATCAACTCTAGAAATTGACTCTCAAATTCGGCTCCTATTCGACTCATCTCTTCTTGATACCATGCTCTTCTTTTTATAGGAGAAATCTAGGTTAACTTAGGAGAGAATGTAAGGTTAAATTGGAAATATTCATAAAGAATATTTCCATTCTTCATTTGATTTTCATCACCTATTTCCTTCGTTGTTTTATTCTCCAACTCTTTCTATGTACTCTCCCATTGACCTTATCTTCACTAATTTCTTGCCCATTTTGTAGCTCCTCATCAAGTAAGGAATCCTACAAACATGAAAATACACCAAAGTAGTATTCTTTTCCACGAATATTAACCAAAACACAAAATAAATATGACAACCAAGGAAATTACGTAAATATGCATAGATGACTAATAATATAACTAATAATATGCTTAAGTATAACAATAATATGAGTAAAAAGAGTAATAAAAACAATACTTTTGAACACTCATCATTTGTTTTGAAAACCCATTTACATCCAATAACTTTTACACCATTAGGCAACAGTACAAGATCCCAAACTTCATTGCTCTTCATAGAATTCATCTCATCCTTCATATCATCCCAAAATAATCACTAGAAATTGCTGATTTTCTTTCTCTAATAGATCTTTTTAATTCTGAACCAACATTGTCTTATGGATCATGTTTTCAATAATTTCTGGATTTTCTTGAACAACTTGATTTACTGGAGTGTTTTCAGCAGCTTGTAGAACTTCATTGATTAGTTGTTCAACACCCGATTGAGCTTGAGGGGTGCTATATATGATAAACAATCTCTCACTTGAAGTGTATGATCGATCTACGGGTATTGAATCCTGAGATAGATCACTCCCACTAATTGATTCATTCTTAAGAAATTTTAGATTTCTTGATTCCATAATTCTAGTGCTATTATATTGACAATATAATCTGTAACCTTTAGACTTTTCGACATATCCAATGAAATACCCACTAATATTCCTTGGGTCCAATTTCTTTTCTTGTGGGTTATAAATTCCCACTTTAGACGGGCATCCCCATATGCGTATACGTCGCGAACTTGGTTTCCAACCTTTGAATAACTCAAAAGGTGTCTTTGAGACAACCTTGATTGGGACCCGGTTTAATATATACATAGTCTTCTTGAGAGCTTCAAACCATAAAGACTTAGGTAGCTTAGAGCTATTAAGCATACTTCGCACCATGTCCATTTAAGTTCGATTTGTTTTTTCTGCAAAAACATTTTGATCAAGCGAGCCTGACATGGTGTATTGGGAAACTATACCATTATCTTGAAGAAACTTCGCAAATGGACCATGTGCTTGTCCATCTTCAGTGTATCTACCATAATACTCACCACCTCTATCTATTCTCACAATTTTTATTTGCTTACCAAATTGTTTTTCTACTTCAGCCTTGAAAACCTTAAAGTCTTCTAACGCTTCATTTTTATGATGAAACATGTAGAGATACATGTATCGTGAGAAATCGTCTATAAAAGTGATAAAGTATTTCTGACCTTGCACATATGATAAGTGCTCAACACACTATCACTTTTTACTCCTTTTTTGGGCATTAATCATCAAATATACACCCACTCGGACCAATGGATGTGCTTAATGTGATATATTTAGAAGTTATGCTCATATAGATAATATTTATAGAAAAAGGCACGTTTTACTGCGTTTTCATATCTGTGCAGGAGAACCAGTGCCACGACAGTGACAAGGCCAAGGCAGCAGCAGACAGACAGGAAGCAAGACTATAGGCGATGGAAAGACAAAAATCCAAGGAACGTGTCTGGACTTGAAGCCCATGGATCGGAGCTGGCTAGCACAAGGAAAAGCCCAAAGGAAGACCACGCGGAAAAGCCCCTTAGCTGAATATAAACTTGGAAATATATTTAATTATGTACTTGACTTGTTCCCTACTCCAAGTTGTATTCTACTTAGGAAAGGTTTGCCCTAGGTCTAGCCTATATAAGGACCTAGCCACCCAATGTACAACATACGAAATACCTAGGGAGAGAGCCGACTTCTACTCTTGTTTCTTTCCTCTCCATTATGTTCTAAACCTTCTTAGGGATTAGGTGAAGGTTATCGAGTATTTGTGAGAGGAGATTGTACTTTATCTTTGATTCAATGCAATAAAGTTATCAAGTTTTGTTTATCCTTTGCTATTCCTTGTTTTCACAATTGAGCTCGGGAGAGGATATTGTGAATCATCCATTTATCTAAGCTCGGGAGAGTTAGATTCACGAAAGGGGTAAGTACGGTGTTTCAATCGCGAAATACTAACTCGGCCTAGGGATAGGTTAAGAGTTTCAGCGGCTAAAAGAAGTGTGAGATTGGTTGGTGAGTATAATTGGTTCACACCGGGAGGTATCATCAAGGACTAGTCATCAACAACACTCTGACTTAGGGATAAGCGGAGTCATCCAAGGACATTTTGCCGAACTTTGGTAAAGTCTGCCCACGAGCAAGGGGTTGCCGCGGCAGACAGTATTGTCGCTGCCGAGGCAGTAAACTGCAGTGCTGCCGAGACAGTGATATACGATTGCATTGGACAGAGACAAGTCAATCAATTCCACAATACGACGCAACTGGATCCTAGCCCATCTCTCTCTACTATTTCAATCCTTTATTTTTATTTAGTTATTTTAGTTTAGATAATTCAAATCAACTTACTTGTGTTTTTATCTTTCTACAGAAAAAGAAGGTGAATAAAGCATATTAAGTATACCGGTCCCTGAGGAGACGATAACTCGATAAAATACTTATCACTTATTACTTGCGATGTGTCCACTTGCACTAAACGCGCACTTTTGACACGCGACAACATCCATATATGGGCAACAAATATCAGAATGAATGATTTCCAATATGGTCGAACTCCTCTTGGCACCTTTTTTTGACTTGTTAGTCTACTTAACCTTAATGTAGTCTACACAAGTATCAAAATCAGTAAAATCTAAGGTATTGAGTACCCCATCATTTACTAATCTTTTAAACCTTTCAATGGAGATATTTCCTAATCTCGGATGCCAAAAAGTAAAGGAATCTTCATTTATAACACAACACTTACTACCAATTTGAATGTGCATAACATTATGAGTGACATTGTTTTATAAATCAATAGAGTAAAAGACCATAACATAAAATTCTATTTTCAACAATTTCAGATTTATAAAATAAATTGAAACCAATATTTGAGAAATTAAAATAATACCCCAAGGGTACAAGTCTTAAAACAAAATTTAAATTTCTAGAAAAACTAGGAATGTAAAAAGTCTTTTTTAAAATTAAAACAAAGTCACTACTAAGCACTAATTCACAAGTCCCAATAGCTTCTACATGCGATTGTATCTTGTTTCCGAAATAGATTTATCACTCAACTCCCACTGGTTCTCTTAGGTTTTCTAATCCATGTAAGGAATTTAAGACATGGATTGTAGAGCTAGAATCAATCCACCATGTATTATAATTAACATCAACCATATTTGAGTCAAAGCAAACAAGTGAGATTGATTTACCTTTGTTTTCAATCCAGCCTTATACTTGACACAGTCTTTCTTCATGTGTCCTTTCTTTTTACAGAAGAAACACGTGGACTCTTTCTTGATGTTAGTGCACTCTTTCCCATCTCTAGTATGAGCCTACCCTCTTCTTGATTACATATGGTCAAAAGTTCATCAATAGACCGCTTATCTTTATGTGTGTTATAAGAGATCTTAAATGGCCTGTATTGAGGAGGAAGAGTGTTCAATATATAGTGTATCAAGAAAGATTTAGACATTTCAACCTCAAGTATCTTAAGTCGAGCTGCCAAATCTCGCATCTTATTGATGTGATCACGTACACCTTTCACCGTAGTGAGATTTAGAGATGTGAACTTCATAATTAATGTGATGGCTAATGACTTTTGAGAATTCTGAAATTGTTTCTCGATAGCCTTTAAAAGCACTTGGACATTCTCATAATGCTCAATTGAGTCACAAACATTAGCAGGGAGATTACTCTTAATGAACATAATACTTAAGCGATTTGAATGCTCCCACTTATCATATAGAACAAGATCAGCCTGATTGTTGGTGTCACTAATATGTGGCTCAGATTTCCTTATAACGTAGTCAATATCTATACACCCTATTTGAAGAAGAATATTTTCCTTCCAGAACTTAAAGTTCTCACTAGTTAATTCAGTGATATCTACTCTATTATTAGACATATTTACATGTAATAATGTTGTAAAATAAATTGACATACATGCTTAATATAAGTTTGAGGCAAACATAAGCTATAATTTACCTATGCAAATTATAGAAATAATTAATCTAGCGACATAAAAACTGCCCGTGGGCTAAATTTTTAATTCGATTAGATTCATTTTGATAGAATATTTTCTATCCTTTATATAAAAGTTATTAAATTTATTTTTATAATTTCGGTGGGTAATTATAAAAATTCGTCTAATAATTTTTACCTTGATATTAAGGGATTTAATATCTAAGTTTTCTATTTGTGGTTTTTAACCTTAGTAATTTTATTTAACTAAAGATGTTGTAGCTAGTCTTTAACTAAATAAAATTATGAAAATCATTTAGCTTGATATTAACCCTAAACTTTATTTAAAGTTTTGTTTGTTCATTATGCAACGTTTTATGTCTAGTTCTTATGAGATCCTTATTATAATTTTATTTAATTAAAGTTCATGTGGTTAATTCTCTAATTAAATAAATTATTTAGATCTCTATACATATTTTATAGTTTTATTACTAAAGCTTTATGCAATAAGTCTTAAGGTTTATGTTCCTAATTTTATGTATATAACTAATTACCGAATAAGTTATAACATATCCTAATTTAGACACATACTAAACATTAATTTCTAAAATTTATTTAAGTAGAAAATAAATTTTTTAATAAATTTTAAAAATTAACATTCTACTTTTAAAAACAAGTTTTGCAACATAATTTTTATCAAAATTTCAGAATTTAAAGATCAAAAAAGGCATTCTAATTTTAAAAAAATTAACATGACAAGAAAAAGATTTAACATGGCTTGCATACCAAATGTAAGCATAAATCGAGCAAAACGCAACGGAAAATGATTGAAATAAATACCTCCAATCATTGTCAAAACTGTACGCCAAATTGAGATGTGGTTGCACCAATGTCTAGCTCGTCGAACCACCGTGGTAACACCTCGGACCACCGTGAAAATATAGAACTCGACTACAAAATGGAACTAAAAGCCAAGATCTTCTAAGAACTAGAGAACCTTACTAGATGAAATACTTTATGCAAAATAAATTGCTTGTGTTTTCTATGCTTAGGGACATCAAGCTAGGTTAATATTTATAGGGGTGATTTACCATCAAAATTATCAATTAATTGGACGATAATGCCCCTTAACTTCCCGAAACTATCTCCCTTAACCGAACCATGACATGAACGTGGGGGAACTCCTTACATATCCACTATGTATTTTCTTTCAATGTTTAACATTTCCAATAGTGGAAACATGCATGGGAAACGGTTCACGAACCACAACTTGGTTGGTTATCCTACCAATAATCAACAGAAAAACATATGAGACAAGAAGAGTTGCTGGCTCAAATGAACACTTTAGAAATACGAAATCCTCACATTTAAATGTTTTTCCTACAAAATCTGCAAGATATTTGATCACATTATCATCGACAAAGCCATTGTCTATGACACCCACAGGTCGTATTCCATACTTGCTCTTTCTCTTAGGAAATCATCCACCTGATATTCATTCGTATGGCATCTACAAGCTCATCTTTGCTAATCTTTACATCTTATCTTCATTAGACTTTTTAACCATCTTTTAAACTCATCAATCATCATTCCATGCATACTATCGATGGAGTGGCTACAAATTCTAATCGTCAAAACCCTCGAAGTTTGTTACTATTTTGTTTGTTTTTTACTTATCTTCCCTATAAACATCTATTTGAAGACTTGTCAAATTTATTCTCTATCTCCCCTTTTGCCATCTTTCTCTAAGATTTAAAAGATACAATATGAAAATTGGATTAAACATGTAATACAAGATGTCTATAAAACCAAAATAAAGAACCTTCAAAAGTTTTAGATAAACAAAAGAATTCTTAGTATAGCTTAAGTTGCCTAATATTCTCCATTATCTCCTTTTAAAAGAATACATAAATAAAGTTCATAGTTGTAAAATTTTTAAGGTTTAAATCCAGACAATGTAAACGTGATATTAACTTGCAAATTCTAATAATGGGAATGAAGATTAGACCGATCACCAACTAGAAGTATATCTTTAGAAACCCAATTGAAGAAATCAATCTCTCCGGATTTATTATTATGAGTTGTTTTAATATATGCACTTTACATGGATTGTATTTAAAATGATCATTCTTACCACTTTACTTACACTAGGTATAATTACAAATATCATTGCGGAAGTGTTCTTCATCAACAAACAAAAATAATTTTTATATATATATATGGAGAAGTCCTTTTGAACTCCCCGTAGTGGCTCTCCAATTATGACATCATTACTCGAATCATCCTTATTGTTAACTCTTTGTATCCTAATCATCTTATTAAAAATGAATCAAGGATAGAAGTAGATAAATCAATAATGACTAGAAGAGAAATAGCAAACCATGGAGGATACTTAACAATTTGAATTCAAGGTTGTTTCTTGAACTTTATTGGATCCTCTTTTAAATCATAGATAAAACATAGGTATTGTTTGGCTATCCACACCACTGATAATGATTTTGGAACATCCTGCATTGATGAAAAATCAAGAATAGAAAATGAAAAGAAAGGCTAGTGTAAATTGAAATATCATTTTCTTTTTCTCCTTTGCACGCTTTCTTCGTACTCCCTTTCTCTTTTTGAATCTATTTTTCTATCATAAAGATTCTTTTCTTTCTCTCTTCTTGATCATTCATTATTACTTTTACCTTATTTTTTTCTCTTTCTCTTTAGCTTTTTCAAAACTCCCCTCAATTATATTTGATTTTTGTGGTCTTGTTGGGGTGAAAGTGGGGCTAATGTGAGTTTTTTTGTCCTTTTGTGTTCGAAAAACATCTTTGGATATAATTTTTTCCTTGCTGAACTCTTTAACTTTGGATTCTTCCTCATATGTAATCACATTTCTTTCTTTGCTTAAACTAGGTATAATTTCAACATTAGTGGTGCAAAGTAAAGGAAGATCGGACTTGCATGTCTCCCAAGATATCTTATCTCTTGTTTCTATTTCGGTTGCAACTTTTCTCTCATATCGTTTTGGGTTAAATTATTCAATTGTCTCTACTTTGACTTCTTCTCTTGATTTACAATTGACGATATTTGTAGAAATGCCTTAAGGTTTTGTAGCACTCTGATTAAGACATTGATTAGGTGCGTGTCCTTTTTTCGAGCAACGATATCATCTAAAATCAGGATGTAAGTTGCTTTTATCTGTAGTATTCTTCTCTTTTAGTATGTACTCTCTCGATTGAGAAACTATGTCATCTCTTCGTGGTCGTTGACTAGAGTTAGATATTGATCTTGAATAGTGTTTCACAATAATCTTTTTAACCTTTGGTGAAGGTGGATGTGAATAAGAATGTCTTTCTATTATTAGATCCATCTTTTTTGTGATTGAATCAAGATGCTTTTGAAACAATCTTTTCATCTCATTATTGAAATCTTGAGACATAATGAACAAATATTAGTAAAAAAAAGTTCCTCACAAATCAAAATCTCACTATTTCACTCCAAAAAATGCCACACCACTCGTGTTTCACTTGAGATATGGCTTTTACTTTGATGTACTCTTCTACTTTTTTCTTCTCTTACTCTCAATAAATTCCTCTAAATAACTCACTCAAGACTTACAAATGTCTTGTAGAAATCAATTGAAACAACTTGGTTAGGTAAAAGGTGAAATTGTGAAAAGGGAAAACAATGATAAAAAACATATAAGAGAACGATAATAGAAACTTCAAATATATATTTTTTAAGGATGAAAGAAGTTTACTTTTTCTCCTTCTTTGAATTTTACTCCTTTTAAATCAGTTTTGGTGAATTTTAATGATGTGATTAAATCAAGAAAAAAATTGGAGCTGATTAGGATCATATTAATTAATATTATATTTATTATGTTTTTAAGGTTGCATGGTGGGGTTAGACGGTATTCGGGAGTAAACGAGTTAGAAATTAATGTTATTAATTTTATTCGTTTCATCGTCTTAAAAAATACATTTAAACGGCTTAAGTTTACGTCTATAAATTTTATAATCATTTTACTACTTTCTAAGTGTTTTTTTACTACGTACAATAATTTGTTTTGCAAATTGTTCACCTGTTAAAATTTTTTTTAAAAAAATGTATATTATATTAAACAGTTAACATTTAAAAATTAAAAACAATTACAGAAGTTGAGGGTACGCAAATATAAAGTTTATTTTTTTAAAAATGTTTAATATACTAATTTTATTAATGATAAGTTTTTTTAAAAATATATATATATAGTATAAAAATAATTCAATGTATTTTTATGTAAATATTTTTAATTTAATATTAAAAATTTATATATATTAAAATGAAAATAAATACAAATAATTGATTAGAGAAGAACAAATATAAATACCTTGATTCATGGTAGTAGAGATGGAACCACGTTATAGTTGAAAGGATAATCACACCCCATTCCGAAGAATTTTTTATTTATTTTTGTCCTCTTATTTAAATTTTTTAAAATTTTAATTTATTTATAAATTTGATCCTCTCACCTTTAACCATTTACATTTTGCCCCCAAACCCTAAATCGTGGTTTCGTTCTTACATGACAGTAGTTATTGTCTTGATGTTCTTTCTATCTTAGCTTTTTTTTTTTATTTTTTTTAGTTTCCGTTTTGAATGATGAAAAATAGATTATTAATTCCTTCATATTTATAGCTTTCCTGTAAAGATAATCTCATATAAATCACGTTATATTTAATTTCATAATAACTCTCATTAAATTCTGTAGTTAACATAATTGTTCTTTAAAACTTATCACTACATAATTAACATAATTATGCTATAATAAAGGGAGAGGAAGGAGAATTGAAAAACTCATTAATTCTATTTCTTTAATACTCAATAACCATTATTTTGAATCACTTTATATAGAGTCATAATAATTATATGTGCCATTATGATTGTTAAAATAATATAACATTAAGATAAATACAACTTGTATGAAATAAATTTTACTTGGACCAAATACTCAACTCGAACCAAGTTTAATGGAATTAAATAATAAAATAAAATATTAAAATATACAAAAATAAAATTTTAAAAATATGAAAATACAAAAAATATATAAAAAAGTCCGAAAAAGATTAAAAACTATAAAAAACTAGAGTTCTTCTATCGTCATCTACTACTGAGAGGACCTTAAGTTCCTTTCTACTTCTTGTGCAGCAAGCAAAAATCTAAAGCTATCCTAATGATTTTCGGTATTTTGAAGAGAAAAAAAACCCCAAAAAACTAATTTCATCATATAAATATCCCCAAAACCTTAGAGAGAAAGACGAAAAAAAAGAAAGATTAACGAAAAAATAAAAGCATGAAAACAAAGAGAAATTAAGTGGTTACTTTAAGATTTTCGATGAACAAAGCATTATTTCAGGAGGTTTGAACGGTGAAAAGCTTCCAAATAGTATAAAAAAAACATATTTAAGGAGTAACTCGATCCCATAGTAGATCTTCAAAATTGGAAAGGGTGAGATTCAAAGTTAAATTTTTAAATTTTCATAATCGGTTTATATTTAAACGAAATTAACTTAAATTTTGAGTTCAAAGGAGAGTTTTCGTTGTTGTTAGAGTTAGATCAACGACTGTGTTGATGAACTATTAAAATATGGAATGGAAGATTGTTTCTATAGGTAAAATAAAATGAAGATAAGCTATGAAAACGTCCTAAAAACTGAAAGATATTAAATTATCTTCCTTTTAATTAATTTTAAATTATACTATTATTAAAAAAGTTGCAATTCTTTGATGAGCATTGGAAATCGGTACTATGGAAGAAAACAGTGTGTGTGATTCCCCTTTACTTTTCAATTCAACGTCATCGTTTACTACTGAATTTGGTTTACTTGAGGGGTAAATCAACATGTAGATCCCTCAAGGTTTAGATACTTAGGTTTAGGCCTCTAGGTTTTAGTTTTGTTTTCTTTTAGTCCCTTCTTTTAGTTTAATTAATTTTTTAGTTTTTAGGTGTAGATTTATTTTAATTAGATCCTTATTCATGGACTTATTTAATAATTAAATCATTAAATATGTCATACATCTGATTTGATAATTAGTTGATTTTACTAATTTACTTAATTTATGAATTGGATTTTAATTGAATTTTATTACGGTAATTAAGTGAAAATTGGATTTTATTAATAATTTTTTTAGTCTAAATATTTTTGTGTGTGCTTTGGTTTATTTTTCATATTTGAATTAATTTATTTTTTTAACATGTATTTATATTACGTTTTTTTATATTTTTAACAACATAATTAATTTTTATATAATAGTACTACTGACTCACTATTGAAGTCTTGTAGACAACATAAACCCTTTTAAGTACCAATTTTTGGCATTGTAGGGGTGTTATAATCTTCCTCGCATATAACCAACTTCCGAGCTCAATTATGACTCTGGTTCAGACGTAGACCAGTCCTACAAGTTTTTGGTCATACCCAACCTAAAACGATCGATGGCGAATTCAATCTATGACGAGCCTTTGAAGGCCCAACCAATTTCGGCCCGGATGAAAAATGTCTTTGATAATTTGGTAACTCCATTGAGACCCATTTCAAAAGAGTTAGACTACAAAAGAGGTACAAGTTGTGTTGCATCATTCTATAAGCTTTCTACCCGAGGTTTAAGTGGGGGCAAAACCCTCCTTCTTCGTGAGGTTAACTACCTTATGGGATAATAGTCACTTCTAGGTTGCAAATAATCTATGTCTTTGTAAGGGTAACCTCATTATGGTCATAAGGAAGTGCATCTCCTTGAGTTGAACTTGGTTCTTTGATCCTATAACTTATCTAGAACCATAACCACATATTATAAACCGTAGGAACCTACCATGTTTAGAGCCATGATAAATCCAAGCCTTAATATATTACATGTTGATATATAAGAATTTGTATTATATTTTATTTATTTATTTTACTCTTTATATTTTTTGTATATATAAACATGTGTTTTATTTTATTTCATTTTATTTATTTATTTTATTTTATATATATATATATATATGATTATTTATTAATCAAATTTTCTTGTTTTTGGTTTATTTTTATGTACACGTGTATCATCATCTTATAAAGATATTGATTATTAAATTGATTTGATAAAAGTTTTCACTATGACTAAAAGAGTTCAATGTGTATCAACAAATAATAATGATGTTCAAATGGTTAGAGAACACACCTAGAGAAAAAAGGCTTTATATTGATTATTTTGTTTTCGTTAATGATTTTTTTCAATTCAATTTTTAGGTGTTTTTAGGATGATTTATATTGATGGATACTTTATTTCTTTTTAATGTTATTTAATAAAAAACTAATTCATAGGGGTTAGATGTTAGTGATATTGGAAACAAAAGACGATCATGTCAATCATACCCACTATAAGAGATTTAAGGCTAGAAGAATAGAAAAAAGACTTAACAATCTGCTCAGGATGTAAAGGGCTTAAGAGAGAACATAATGAAAATCAAGGGACATTTCTAAGCAAATTAGAGGACAAGTTGTCATAATTTTTATCCAAAACAACAAGTATCGAGAAAGGAAAAGCTCACGAAATCCATGAAAATGATTCATTATCTTTACTTTTTGGAATAAAAGAAAAATATCCTTAATTTGTGTTCTCTGTTGGTGGGCTGCAATCTAATATCTATAACAAGAAATTTTTTATGGTATTTTTGGTTCAAACATGTGGGCTAGCCCATTTAAACTAGAAGTCCTAAATTTTGATGACCTAATTGAGTTGGAAAAATTGAAGAAATTACAACTCAAATCTTCTGAGATAATCGGAGATAAAGTAAAATGCTTAGAAGAAAGAATTAAATCCATAAAAGGTATTGATTTCTTTAGTGAAACTGATGTAATGGAGATAAGTTTGATTCGAAATCAATTTTTCCCTCTAAAATTTAAAATATCAGAATTTGAAAAATTTGATGGCACGTGTTGTCCTGGTGCTCACCTTACCATGTGTTGTCCTAGACATGGTAACTGATCGTTTAACACTCCAAAACATGAAAAAGAAAACATAATAAAACTTTCCAACAATATTTCCAATGATGGAGGAATAGGGTTGCACAAGTCCAACAACTAATACTCGAAAAAGAAATGAAAACTCTTTTTATTAATTTCATAGATTTCACATATTATGAGAAACTTGTTGGTAGTAAAACTAGACATTTTTCTGATCTAATGAAAGCAAGTGAAGTAGTTGAGTGTTCCCTTAAAAACGAGAAACTTAATAGTCTTGAGGCTTCCAAAAAGTTATACCAAAATGAAAAAGAATAAAATTAACGTTTCGGGAAACGATGGAAACTCAAATCCAAAATATTGTTAACTATATTTTGCCAACACATGAAGAACCAAGGGTCAATGTTGTGATGAATAGTGATGAGTTTAAGTTTAAAACAAGCTTATCTAAAGTGCAATCAATGTTAAAAGGGGTACAAAGGAAAATGGTAGAAAGAGAGATGTTGAGTCATAACCATGGAGCTATTGTGAATAATAGAAAGTAGGGGTGTGCATTCGGTTCGGTTAATTCGGTTAACCGACCGAACCGAAATTATTTCGGTTAATTCGGTCGATTAATTTTTGGTAAATTTGGTTAACGGTTAATTTTTTTTGATAATTCGGTTATCGGTTAATTCGGTTCGAAATCAATTAATTAACCGAATTAACCGAAATTATATATATTAAATTATATATATTTATTTTTAGTCATTTAACTTTTTAAATATTATAAAATGTTCATTAAAAAATTTTTATATTATAAAATGGTCACTAAATTTTATATTAACTTAGTATAAAATAAAAGTTTAGTGACTAAAAAATTATTTTAGCTTAATTTAGTGACTTATTATGTAATTTAACCAAAATTTATAATAGATTTCGGTTAATTCGGTTAATTAACCGAAATAATTTCGGTTCGGTTAATTGGGTTAAAGAAAATTCTTTTCGGTTAACGGTTAAGATTTTAAAATTTTTGGTTAATTTGGTTTTGGTTAATTCGGTTCGACCATCGACCGAATTAACCGAATGCTCACCCCTAATAGAAAGAAATTTTATGAATTTCATGGGAAAGTTGGTCACTAAATCCAATATTGTGATAAGTTTAGAAATATTATCCAAAATCTGATAAACAATAAAGAAATAGAGTTCTTTGAACAGAGCAATAATTTAATAATGTTTTTAAAATAGATGAACGATCATACAATAAGGTAGCGAGGTTGGTCGAACTTTTATGATTAATTGTCCATGAATGTGTGATGAAGGATTACAAAAACCTTTGCTATGATTGGTGATCGAATCTCCTTCTCCTTTCTTGTACGAGAGTAACTAACAGGTGCCATGGATTTATGGTTGTAACATGACATTATCGGGAAAGCAGATTATGAAATTACATATAAGAATTAGTGGAGTTGGAAACTTTACTCGAAGTTGAAGTTTTTATCCCTATAACATCTTAAAACTAGTGGAAATAAGGGATACTGATTGAAAATAAAAGTTTATCAAACACAGTGAATATATTGCGGTTGAGCAATTACAAAAACAACCAGCTCGTATTTTTATATTATCTTTGTTACTAATTTCAGAGACTCACAATAATGCCTTGTTAAAAATGTTGAACCAAACCTTTTCTCAAATGATGTTTTAGTACATAAGTTGGATAGATTGTTAAAAAATTTACAAGTTGGCAATTTCATCTCCTTTAGTGAAGATGAAATCCCTCCTGATGGTTGAAGATGCATCAAAGCATTGAATTTAACTACCCACTACAATGGGCACATACTACACCATGTTTTAGTTGATAATGGATTTGCCTTGAATGTCATACCCATAATCACACTGAATAGGCTTCTAGTAGATAAGGCTAAAATGAAACCTTACCATACAACTATAAGAGCATTTGAAGAAATCAGAAGGGAATTCATAGGGAAAATTGATGTCCTACTTTTGATTGTTCTAGCTACATATGACGTAGAATTTATTATTATGGATATCACACCTATTAATAGTTTGTTTGTTGGGACGTCCCTAGATTCACGCCGCTGGGGCAATACCTTCAAAACTTTACCAAAAGGTTAAGTTTACAATTGATGGATGCCTTATAAGTGTTAACGCTAAAGATGACATTATTATATCCGCATCAATTGATGCTCGATACGTAGATATAAATAAAAATACAATCGAGTGTACGTTATGATCACTTAAGTTTGTGAATGCTCTATACTATGATGGGAATAAAGCTCATTGTTGGAAAAAGAGCCAAATTAGAGAAATGATTTGGGAAATTATTGTAAAGAATACACATGGAGATTTAACCATTCATGAAATATGATTAACGTGGTGTGGGTTTCAAGACTAACTCATATTAAAGGATGTAATACGAGTTGAGAAAGAGCACAAATAAGAGCTCAATTGATTGGTCAAAACATTGAAGGGGAATTGATGGTGTTTCCTCTTATTACTAAAACCTTCGTGTTGAGGGTATATTTATTCTAGGAAGGAAAGAGAGATATTAGTATCACCAATGGAGAAATTTAAAGAGTTGAGAATAAATTCTATAAGAAAAGAGGAAGAAATTGAAAAAACCCATAGTGGGTGATGGGTAAGTGGTGGATTTAAAATTTTTAGGTGAGTATGGATGGGTAGGGATGTAAAAATAGTTACTCAGATGGGTTTCAGTTCGGGTACTGTCAGGTCAAATAAAATCGGATACAAGTCATTTCAGGTTGATTTGATGTTTTGACTCGATTCGGGTCGGGTGCAGGTCCATTTCAGGTTGGATCCTTTTTAGGTCAGTTCTATTTCATGTCGGGTTCAATTCAAGTCAGGTTTAAACGGTTCAGGTCTAAATTAGATAATTGACAGGTTCATTTCAAGTCGGGTAGATTTCAGGTCGGTTTATTTCAGGTTGGATTCATTTCAAGTCGTTTTTATTTCAGGTCGAATTAATTAGGGTTTTAAATTCATATTAATTAAAATTATTAAGTTTGAGTTTTTTTTACAAATAAGTAATTAAATAAAGAACCATCTCGATAGACTTTGGGTTGAATGATTGATCATTCATTTCGAATTAATTATTTAATATCTAACATCTTTAACTAGCATGAATCTCGTTAAAAATAAATACTCCCTTCGTCCCACTGTATTTGTCTAGTATTGACTTTTTTTGGTCAATTTTTTTCAATTTCGACTCATTATAACTTTAAATCTATTATTGATAAAAATATAAAAAATATATTTTAGAAACCTCTAATCAATTAGTTTAAAAATATATATTTTATAAAATTTAATAAATTAAAATACCTAAAATAATTATGATCAAAGTTTTAAAATTTTGACTTTAAAAAGTCAATATTGGACTTCTTAAATGGGACAGAGAGAGTATTACACACTAGACTAAACAAAAATATCTTCAAATGATTCATATCTTAAAAATTGTGCTAAATTAAAAAAATAAAAATTAATAAGGAATAAACATTGGACTAGAAATAATAAAGTTTTAAATTAAAAAGGATAAAAATTAATAAAATAAAATATCATCTTATTAAAAACACTAAACTAAATTAGAAAAATAAATATTAGCAATTTAAAATAAAAAAAAAGTTTTAAGGACTAGATTACAAAAATTATAAATTAATAATATTTAAATTCGGTAAAAATTTTAATTTTAATGTGCTTTAATAAATTATAATTTATACCTATACAATACAATTTAAAACATTTCAAAAATAGAAATATGAAAGTTATACTATATATGAAATATATTCTATTTATATTAAATATGTAATGTATTCTATATATGGAATATATTCTATATTTAGTATAAATAGAATATATGATATGATTCTATATATCAAAATATAAAATGTATACTATATATGGAAATATGGAATGCATAATTCTATATATATAAAAATATATAATGTGTGTATGTATATCTATATAATAGATAAGTATGTATGCAAGTATATATACTTATATACTATATATTATACATTAATATATGTATATAATATATAAGTATGTATACTTATATATAAGTATGAATGTATATATATATATGTATACATCAATATATGTATACTTATATACATGTACATATATTACATGTATACATTAGTATATGTATATTTATTACTTACATACATATATATATATAATAATCCAAAATGTATATATTAATATGCATATATGCTAAATGTATATATTAATATATGTATATAATATACATTAATATATATTGGTAAGAGAAATTACAAATAACGACCTCAAGATTATTTAATTTTAGATTATTCTCTAAGATGAATAAGGACTAAATTAAATAATCAAAAATAATATTAAATTTGGTCCAAAATTATTTTTTAACATGATACCAATATGATTAGTATTTTGAGCGCCTTATCGCATTGAAACAAAATAAGATAGATAAATTTACAATTTTGCCCTCTAGTTTTAAACTCGTCTTAAGATAATCAATATGACATCGTATTAACTTATCTTCTTTATTGTATTAATAGTATATTATTGACTCATTAAAAGATGTTGAATCTTTGATAAAATATTTAAAAGTATTTTAACAATTATAGTATCGAACACCAGTAGTACTTTTCGACACGATTCTCTATTAGGTCGGAAAGGGGTGTTGTATAGAATTTATGCGGCCTCATCACCTCTTCATGTTATTACAACTCTGTGGCCATTTGTAGAATCAAGCATAGATGTAATTGGACCAATTACCCTATAAGCATCAAATGGATATCGTTTCATCTTTGTAATGATCGATTATTTTACTAAATATATAGAAGTTCTTTTGTATGCAAATTTAAATATATCGATAGTATTTAAATTCCTCAGAAGAGAAATATTCATTAAGGCCGCAAAGAAGGATGTGCACCGCCTTGATGTTTAGCTTTGTCTTTGTGTCATTTATACTCTGTTGCTTTTTCTTGTTCTTAGGAAACTCGACGTAGCTATCTTCAGCAATGTCTCAAACTTCAAAATCATGGGAATTGATAAATAGCTTCAAGATATTTCTCCATTTGAAGTAGCTTTCTCTTTCGAAGAGCGGAGGACACGTGATAGAACGACCTTCTTCAAAGTAAGCAATTTTCTTAAACGGTAGACTTCGAGCGATGAATTTTTGCTCTCAGGTGTTAGTTCGAATCGATAGAGACGAGTCTCTAATACCAATTAAAAGACTTGATGTGCAAGCTTGAATTGATTGTCGATTACTATCAAGAGGGTTGTTTATGATGTTTGGTTGAATTTTCTAAAATCGAAAGAATGAGACAAGTGACACAAGGATTTTAGAGTGGTTGAAGCTTCGAATAAGCTCTATATCCACTACTTTAGCACACCACTAAGGATTTCAACCAATTCACTAAGAATTCCACCTTTTTACATGTTCAAGGGATAACTGTTACAACTCTATCTTTTGGACTTGGCTAAGATAGAACCAACTCTAATTTTTATCTAAGTATAAACTAGAACCTCTCCTTTTGCAAGAGGATTTGGTTGGTAAATAAATTACCTCATAAAGGTGGGTGTTTACAACACTTTATCTTACAAGAGTGTAAAGAATAAAAACACTTAAAACAATCTAAAAAACCACTATGTACAAGACTAATAGGAAAACGTGAATAGACTCAATTTCTCTTGATTATTTTTCTTGAATGTGTTCTCTAACCATGTTCAAGTGTTCCAACCTTCACTTTATATTTAGGAATGAGCTTATGTCCGTTGATGACCATTGGGGACCATTTGGAGCTGATTTCTAGGCCAATTATAACCCCCTCGACCCGGTCTAGAAAAAACCCAATTTGAACGAGATACACGGGGAATACCGAGGATAATCTAGAGACTCGCCCCGATAAAAAATCCTAAAATATTTCTTTTTATCTTATCTAGATGCTTTATTTTGATCGTATATGTTCATTCATAGATTATATTCAATTGCAGCGGAAACATATAAGGAACGAGTCCTAAAACGTACAAACATGCTTTAGGGGCCAAAATATAATATTCTAGAAATTTAGGTATTAGTTATGAAATTAAAATTAAAAATATTTATTTAGGTTCATTACATGCTTGCATCTAAAATTTCAATCCTCCAAAGGTTTCAAGACATTCTCTATATGTAAATTCACCTAAAAATACTTTAAGTACATATCATGGCATATTAGCTAGATGCAATTCAGCCCATAATATACCAAAATCAATTTTGAAAACCAAGTCATGCTCTATAAAATAATCACTCTTTTCTAAAAATGCCACCAATAGTAAAAATCATCAAGTGTTTCATCACGTGGTGCTAAGCCACAAAACTCAAGGCTTACATGCTTCACTTAATAATAAGGCTTATAAAATGTTTGAACTCAATGTCAAACACTTACAAACTCTGTTTTCAATAAAATCAGTAAAAACATTAAACTTGTGTTTTCTCGTGTTGGTATTAGTGATCTTATTAGTCTTATCTCTAATCATTGGGATAAACGGAAACTTGCATGCAGGTACAATGCCAAGACATGCCACGCATGAGGCTAAACCGCTACTCATACCACGTATGAGGGCTAAACTGCCTACTCATACCACGCATAAACTAAACTCATACACACGATGAATTACTATAATCATGTTTCTCACCTTAGCTTCCGGGATAAGCTACGCTTAAACGCAATACAACACATATACCACTAACACATCCATCAAAATCATAAACTGGTAAAAACCACTTTTCTCATGTTTTCAAAACAAAAACCATGGTAACATCATATGTATATAAAAACCTTTGTAAAAACATATTATTAGCATTGAAAAACATGTATATTCACATATGCACAAGTATAACACAAGCATGACTAAACATAGTAAAAACAAGGCATAATATAGGAACCTTTAAGAAATTAATACTTTAAACTAACTTACGAGTATATGGAGTTTTTTCACACCTTCCCTACACCCAAAAACCTTTGAAAACACACTTAAAATCATGTTGAATTGGCATAACTCATAATCCACTCATCGGTTTACCAAAACTTGCTCGACAAGTCACCTAGAAATGCGATCCAGCTTTCCAATCACCTTTAAACTTGTTTCTCTACCTCTTGAACTGATTCAAGCATAAAAAAGAGGGTTTAGTGCATTAAAACACACCCAAACATCCCTCAAGTTGTACCTATACCAAAAATCCCCTAAAACACTTAAAAATCTCAACCGAAACTCACCGAAAATCTCTCCAAACACCCCCTAAACCTTATGTACGGGATTAGATACTTAAAAACCATCTTAATTACATTTAAAAACTTCAATATTAATGTATTTAGGTATCAAAAGAAGCCATGTAAAACCCTTGAATGAAATTCAAGAAAAAATAAAATTTTTATCAAGAAAACTGATTTTACTCAACTTGGTACGTGATAGATATCATCCAATTTAACACTCACTTCATCAACATCGATCTTAATCGCACCTTCTTTAATCATATAATAAGTTGAATTATCAGATGTGATAATAACTAGTTTTACTTTCTGTTGTCTAAAGTCTAAGAATAAAGAATCATCACCCGTCTTATGGTATGAGAAATCAAAATCAAAGGTCCAGTCGTGTTTGTAGTTGGTGAGGTTTATTTGAGTTTGAATTGAAGTAAATTTGAGAGTAACATTATCACTTCCTTCAATTACTTTAGTTGTAAAACATTGTTTCCTATTCCATTATCTTCAAATACAACATTTGTTCTAGATAGTTTTGTACGATAATTTCTCTTTATATGCCAAAATTTTTCGCATCAATAACATCAGATAAACATATTATATTGAGTACAAGTGTGAAGAGCCTTATTTTTATTCAATTTTCCACTGAAGAAAAGAATATTTTATTTAAAGCTAAAGCGTTTGACCATTTGCTTAGCTAAAGCTTTTTGATTGAAAAATAAGTTTAATAACTCTTCAACTGATGATTATTTATCCCAACCTTTTATAGAAGTAATGTAAGGATTATACTCCTTCTTCAAACCACGAATAAGAAACCTCATCAAGTGTGTTTTATTTGTATTTTCATTAGGATTGATTTCTGAAATTTTGACACAAATATTTTTCACTTTCAAGAAATATTCAGAAATGGACATACCTTCTTGTTTTATCATTATCAATTCATTTTCAGTAACTGCAATAAGTTCTTGAAAAATATCATTATTAAAATATTCTAAAGCTTCTTTGAAGAGTTTATATTACAAACATGATCAATAAATTCTTTACCAATTAAGGTTCGTAAAGCAAACAAAGTTTAATTGCATTTAATTTTTTATTTTTTTCATAGCTTATCATTAGTAGGAGTGGCCACAAAAATCTCTACATATGCATCATTAATCTGGCCCCATAGATCTTGAACTTGAAGATAAACGTTCATACACATCGTCTAATACTTATAATTTGTACTTCTAAATTTCTCTATATCATACTATGCCTTGATAATATTTCCTCCATTTATTGCATCTATGTTGGGGATAGTAAACTTTTTTATACAAGTTCTAATATTGTAAAAAGCATAAAGATAAGAATTGTGCACCAGTCAATGATATCATATAACAAAATAATATAAACACAAAAAGAACAAAGATACTTATTAGAGAATAAATTTGTTTCTAATGTTTATTGAATGATAAAAAATAATATATGAGATACTGAATTTAAAGACTCGAAACATGAGATATTTCTAGAATTAGAATATCGTAACTAAAACAATATCTTATCAAATTAGAGCATATTTGTCTCTTATTGACACTTAAGCATTGATCAAATATATTATAGAAAAATAAGAATAAAATATATACATTAATAATAATAACACTCGGTAAAAATGCACTATTATTTCCAAGACAATTACTAAGGAAATTGTGTAACCACATTACCAGACGTATTCAACTAGACTATCCATCTCGCACTCGCTTATGTAACCATTATGTAACCACATTACGACCCTACGTAATTGAAAAAAACCCTAACTTATTTGATTTTAAGTCGACGGTCTCCATTGTTTTCGAAGCTCTCAAGTATACGTTGCACCTGTTCTTTAGTTAAAGGCATTGGAAAACACTTATGCACGCATCCTTTACACCTTCTCTTCTTGCTACAATTACTGTAATTCATGAGGTAATTAATCTTGGTAGATTCTTGAGTATGATGCATGTTTTGAAGTGGAAATCTTATGGTATTGGTATACAGGGTAAGGGAAAAGCTTGTTTTCTGGGAATTTTGGAAAAAATTGTATTAGTGTAGTATATATATACGAAATTTGGGAATTGAAATTTACCCTTCATCTGTTGTAATTATTTCCTACTTTTTTTTGTAACGCCCCGAAAAAGGGCTAGGAGGTTTTGGTAGTCGGGTTAGGGAATCGGGTAAACCGAGTAAGCCCTTAAATCGAGATTCAGAATTTAAATGATAATATAACGTTTTTAAGGGAAATAAATTTGGGAAAATTATCTAAAATTCTTATTTTAGATATAATTGACTTTGGTCAAGTCAATTTAAAAAAAAACATGTGAATTTCAAAGATTTTGGGAGTTAGTGACTATTTCGTAAAAAAATGAAAAGTCGATTGTTTTAGTGACTTAATTGTAAATGGGTCAATACTTTGAATCCTTAAGGGGATAATGATCCAAACTTACTCAAATAATCTAACCTTCCAATTAAACTTTTATAAAGCTATTTTAATCATCCAATTAAGAACATATAAGCACTTTTCCCAATTTTAACCAAAATCACACAATTTTACGTAACTTTCATTTTCCTCCTAATTCTCTTCAATTCCCTATGTTTTTCTAAAAAATTTCCATCATTCTTTCAAGGTAATTCTCATCTTAAAACTTTTATTTCATTCTAAGTGTTTTCTCATTGCTTTTCCTTAAAATCTTATTGATTTTATATGGTTTTTCATCTTTCCTCTTAATTGGAAGAAGTTTGGATCATGTTTAGAGGTAAGAATCAATTCAAACCTCTGATCTTATAGTTCTTTATCGAAGTTCCTAAGCAGGTGACCCTTTACAAAGGTTTCTTGATTTAATTTGATGATTTAATTGGATTTATTGGTGATTTCTTAGTCTTTTTGGGTGAATCCCATACTCAATCCATGGTTGAGTGTTTTGGGTTGTTAAATCAAATTTTAATGGACTTTTTAATATGTAATAGATGATTCTTTAATCATATATCCCAGATCTTGAGTTTTATGGTGGTTTAATGGCTTATAGCTAGTACTTTTGAAGGTTTTGTTGTGTTCTGTTGTTGCTGGGCGTTTTGAAGTTGTAAATCTGAGTTTTTAGGTATTTTTTAGGATGGAAAGGTGTGTGGTTAATTTTTATTGAGGCTGGTAGTTGTTTGGAGGTTTATAGATGCTGGTTTCGGTTATTGAGGTGTAAAAAAGGGTTGTTGGTTTAATATCTTGAAGATTTGAATGCATATTATGGCATTAATCCCTCTGTTTTTCCTTTTTATGAGTAGGGGAGGTGAATCCATAGACTTTGTTCATTTTCGAGAGTGCATCGGGGCCCGATAGAGCTTTGTCAAACTAGTTAAGCTTGTATCGATGAATGAAAATGGTTTGAATAGTTCACAATGGTAAATATTTGAGGTTTGTGTTAGATTATTAGATATGAAGCTTTGTTAAGGGTTACCTTGAATGGTAGATGGTTAATACTTTCAAAACTCGGTATTTGCATAGAAATGCAATTACTTATATAATAAGGTTAGAATATTAATTTTATTGCCAATTCCATGCCTTATACTTGAATAGATTCATGTTGTTGCCATGGGAGAATTGATGAAAAAATTACTTTGCTATAGAAACATAATTGAGTAGAAATACATAGTGATGTGATTCCTTGTGATTGGTATGCAATGCACTTGAGAAAAATAACAACATGTTACATGATAGACATATTTGTGGAAATTGATTTTTTTTTCAACTATTATCGGATATAAATAGTTGGCTATAGGGTCAAGTGCACTAATAGAAAAGTCGCCACATGAGAGTTAGAGGTTTCTCCTCCATGTGAACCATAACGGTTGAGGATTAGATACTTCGTGAGAGTTTGAGGTAGCTTCACATGAGACACTCCATGAGTGTCGAGGTAGCTCCTCCATGCGATTTGTAATTGTATGATAGATGCTCCCGTTGGTGGATTTGATGATTTGTAACCGTTTGAGGTAGCTCCGGTACAAAGACCATCTATGTTATAGAGATTTGTGTATCTGATGCGCTTTTGTATACCATTTGTTGTTTGAATCGCATGCAAATCATTAGCATTGATGAAATTATATTATATATATTAGTAAAGCTTAAATGTACTCGAGCTTGAGAGCTAATGGCCCATAAGGGCGTGTTTGTTTTACAGAACCATATGTTTTTTATATAAGCATTTATTTGTGTATTTGAGCTCTCCTCACTAAGCTATAAAGCTTACGCTTGTTTTCTATCAATGTAGATTCGTAGATTTGACGTGCAACCAAGGGAGGAAAGTCAATCCAAACCTCCTTGGGCGCTCAAGTATGATTTTATATTTTCATAGTTTAATAATGGAAATGAGGAACCTTGTTAGTAGAATAAAATTTGGAGATAAACTCCATCCCTACTGAAGTGTGACTTGTGAATTGCATTTAAATTTTTTTCTATTAAACTCTTGTTGGAATGACATTTTGATGAAGTTTTTTATTATGGGGATTATTTTGTATTGTGGCGGGTCAAATGTTTTAAGATGCTATGTTGTTGTTGTAAAATTTTAGGCTAATATGCATCTAGAAGTATTGGTTACGTTATGCAATTCTTATTCTTTATGTTTTTGCATCTAGAGGTTACCTTTGAGTCCTTATGAGTCGAAGAAGTATGGAAATCTATAGTTCTAGGTAGGTGGTTTCGAAACAACTTTATACGGTATCAATACTCAGTCATGAACTTGAAGAAAATCTGGAAACTTTGGTCTGGGTATCGATACCATATGAACTGGTATCGAAATAAAAGGATGTATGCTAGTAAGCGTATCGATACTCGTGGATCAAGTTTCAATATCCATATTAGAAGAAACGAAACATATCGAAATGGGTTTAACACTATATCGAAACGCGAGCTTGCTACGCAGGGCTGTAACCTCCTCAAACCGGTCTAGATGTCACCCGACTCGAACGAGTTACACGGGGAATACCGAGGCTAATCCGGAGACTCACCCCGATAAATGACCCTATTTTTTTCATTTTTATCTTATATAAATGCTTTACTTAGATCCCACATGTTCATGCAGGGACAAAGTTGATTTGCAGCGAAGACTAAAGAGATACAAGTCCTAATTTTAACCAAACAAGGTTTAGGGACTTAATTATAAATTTCTAGAAATTTATACTCTAATTATGAAGTTAAAGTTATCAATATTTAATTAAGTATATTTCATGCTTGCACGTGAACTTTCAGCTTAAAAAGATATCTACAAGTCATTTAATTGCATGCTCAAAGTTAAGTGACTAAAACGTAAAGCTTTAAAAAAATTCATTTCAGACTTATAACGTAATAATAGCCAGGGGTATCGGAACCCCTAGGAACTTTTTCTATACCAAGGTAAAAATTAAAGAGGTATCGAAACGGTGCATAAGTGTTTCGATACGCCTTTGATTACTCATACGATGACCTGCGTGAAAAGCCCGCATTTCGATACAATTGGGGACCCGTTTTGATACCATTTTCTACTGTAAAAACCAGTATCAGAACCTAGGTCAAGCGTTTCGATACGCCAGGTATATTTCATTCTACAGTTTCGAAATCAGATCATGTGGTTTCGATACTCATGCTTATTTTTCCAGAAATCCATCATGTTTTTACCTAGGTATCGATACACTATGAAGAGGTATTTAAACACTCTGTTCAGAAAATAAAGATTACATACGTTTCAAGCCTTAAATGAAATTCTAAAGTTCTCTAGATGCATATAAGCTCCTAAGACATAAACCACACTTTAAACCAAGCTCACTAGATGCAATATCACCTAAATACATAAGCAAAGAACACAAGGCTTAATCATACTTTAACATTGAACATGGCATAACACAAGTTACATAAAAATGCTTCATCCAAGAGAACATAATTTAAAATAACTTCCAATACCATAAATAACAATTCAAGATAATTTAAAACATAAGAGTATATCAAATATAATATTCAATCCAAAATAACCAATAACACATAGGTTCACTATGCCATTACTCTCGACTACTTTAGGTTCTTAACTTTTAAAATAACATACTTAAGAAAATAACTATAAAATAAATGGTACGTACGACTCCCTTTCTTTTTGGTTACTGCAACACTTAGATATCTTTATTGCAAGAAAAAGAGAGGGTTAAGCCAAAGCTTAGTGAGGAAAACATGTAAAACACATTTAAAATAACTTGCAATGCAGCCCATAAAAGTCAAAGTCAATAAAAACTAAGTCGTGCTCTAAAAGCAAAACATTCATGGCCATCAATGCCACCATATAAAAACTAGCAAGTGTCCATGGCTCACAAGTCACAAAACCTTTTCAAAAATCATTTTAAAAATCATGCTTATTAAGAACAACCCAAGTCTTACATGCTACCAATAGCAAAGCTCAAACAAAACCCTTATGCACAACACATAAGCTCATGCAATTACTTTTGTAAAATAATAATTAAAAACACTTGCCTTTTAAGCTATATTGGTATTTATGATCGGATCAGTATTACCTCTAATCGTTGGGATAAACGGACTCTCATTCGGTCCCTTGAACAAGGTTACATAGAGGTCTAATCCACCATGCCAAACTCACCTTAGTGTCCGGGTTAGTTAGCAAACCCGAATGCGATAAAGTCCCTTATAACGCGCAACATTAGCTCCCCTTAATACATCATTAAGGAATTTCACACATACACATTTTATATAATTAGTGCACTACCATACTCTTGATCGATAAACTTATCCCTTTTTACCATCACATAAATAGCCAATACAAAACCAAAACCAATGCTCAAGTTTCAAGATTAAAATAGTGAAATATTCTCATGCTTCCCACTAAAACATGCATAAAATGCATAAACCGATAAAACCTGTTTTTATCAAATTTAGTAATCAAAACCATGAGAGCATAAAATCCTTAATCAAAAACTTTAACATGAGCATCTTATCACAGGCATAATCACATATGCACAAAATAAATACAAGCATGGCTAATTCACATAGTAAAATAGGCATAATATGAGATTTCAAGAGAACAAGACGATTAAACTTACTACAGAGTATAGAGAGGTTTCTCAAACCTTTCCTACAACCCAAAAACTTTGAAATAATATTTAAAACAAAACTGAAGCAGTCCACTCTCGTAATTCCACTCACCACTCTCGTAATTCCACTCACCAAAACCATTACTTGATCAGCAAGTCAATAACACGAACCGATCTCCTTCAAACTTGATCTTCAACCTCTAGCCCTGTTTCAGGAACCAAACCAAAGTATTTAGTGCTTCTAAACGCACACAAGAAATCCTTAAGTCGAATCCCTACACAGCATCCCTTAAAACCTATCAAAATCTTAACCGAAACCCCCTAAACTTCACCTAAGCCTTAACCATAGGATTAAATATATGGACCAAAAATTGATTTTTTTTTCTAAAAAAAGGATTAAAAAGATTTTAACAAGACACTAGTGTAACCCTCTTGACCCGGTCTATACGCTACCCGAATCGAACAAGTTACACGGGGAATACCAAGGCTAATCTAGAGACTCGCCCCGATAAACGACACTATTTTTTTCTTTTTCTTTTATCTTATTTAATTGTTTTAATTAGATCCTACATTTTCATACAAGGAATAAGTTGATTTGCAGTGGAAAATAAGGAGATCTGATTCCTAATTTTAGCTGAACAAGTTTAGGGACATAATTGCAAATTTCCAGAAATTATTGTTCTAATCGTAAAATTAAGGTTACCATTATTTAATTAGGTATATTTCATGATTACACGTAAATCTTCATCTTAAAATAATATTCAAAAGAATGTTAATTGGTTCCTGAAAGTTTAGTGACTAAAATATAAAGTTTTAATGTTAAAACCAACTTATAAGTACCTTAACTGTCAGGGGTAACGAAACACTCAGTACCAATATCGATACCGACGTAAAAAAACGGGTATAGAAACGAAACTTAAATGTTTCGATACGCCTTCGATCTCTTGCCTGACTACCCGCGTAACAAGCCCGCGTTTCGATACAACCAAGACCTGGTATCGATACCATTTGAAACTGTAAAATCCATTATCGAAACCAAGGTCAGAGCGTATCGATACGCCTGCTCAATATTGGTATCTGTGATCTGATTAGTATTATCTCTAATCGTTGGGATAAATGGACTCTCGTTCGATCCCTTGAACGAGGTTACATGGAGTTCTATTCCACCATGCCAAACTCACCTTAGTGTTCGATTTAGTTAGCAAATCCGAATGCAATAAATTCCCTTATACCACTCAACATTGGCTCCTCTTAATGCATCACTAAGGAATTTCACACGTACGCATTTTATATATTTAGTGCACTACCATCCTAATGATCGATCAAATTATCCCTCTTAATCATCATATAATAATCCAATACAAAACAAAAACAATGCTCAAGTTTCAAGTTAAAAAATAGTATGTAACTACATGTATCCCACTATCTCATGCATCAAATGCATAAAACCGGTAATATCACTTTTCTCATGTTTTAAAAACAAAAATCATGGGAGCATCATATACATAAAATAACTTTGTAAAAATAATCTCATGAGAATTAAACACATGCATAATGACATATGCAATTTATAATAAGAGCATTACTAAAAACACATAGTAAAATCAAGGCATAATATGGGAACCTTTAAGAAAGCATTACTTAAAACTTACTTTCGAGTATAGAGAGGTTTTTCACACCTTCCCTACAACCCCAAACCTTTAAAAACACATTTAAAACATTGTTAAATCAACAACCCTCATAATCCACTCACCGATTTACCGACACTTGCTCGACAAATCACCCGAAAATGCGATCCGGCTTTCCGATATCCCTCAAACTTGTTCCTCTACCTCTTGAACTAATTCAAGCATCAAAAAAAGTTTTTAGGGCATTATAACAAACCCAAACATCCCTCAAGTAAGACCAATACATGGAAGCCCCTAAAAACACCATAAAACTTAACCGAAACTTATCGAAAACCTCTCCAAACACCAACTAAACCTTAGGTCTGGGTTTAGATAATTAAAATCCATCTTAATTAAATCTAAAAAATTCATGATTCATTTATTTAGGCATCAAAAACATCCATTTAAAATCCTTGAACGAAAATGTAACGAACCAAAGTGAAATATTGACCTTATATTTAGTCTTTATTTCTATTTTAGCATTAATGAAACACTGTGTTTTGGGAAAACAATTTAAGATAAAACTTGACCTTTTTATCCTTTTATTAGGTTTAAAAACCTATATGCTCGACAGATAGGGTATCGAATGAAATTATATGAGTTTTGGATTCTCTCGAGTAGAGGATATTGTCTGTCTTCATCCCATTTCTTCTTCTTCTTCTTCTTCTTCTTCTTTTCTTCTTTAGATTTTTGATCTTACAAGGGTATCAAAGCTTCAGTTTGATCCTTGAAGATGATGGAAGACGTGATTAAAAGCATTGTATCGACACAGAAAGTTGTTAATACAGCTCCGATAGCAGTTGCGACAGTGATGGAATCAACGACAATTCTTGAATGGAAAAAAGAGACCAATCAATTGCGAGTTGATTTTGATGCGAAATGTTCCGAGTTGCGAACCTCAATAATTTCAGATTTTCACAAGTTGTTGGAGATAACTTTGGGTAAAAAGATTTCACTGGAATCTTGCGCTAATTAAGCATCATATGGAGTTGTTGGGTTTCCTCCCACGATTATTCCCCGAATGAAAACTCCTATAGTATCTGAGACATTGCATCAAACAATTGGTGAGCCAATAATAGTGGTTGAACCTTTAAATATCGTCAAATTCGATGATCCAAAGTTACCTCTAGTTGTCGAGGAAGATGAGTCAATGTTACAAGACTCCAAGGTATTCGATGAATTGTCTATAAGAACTGGTGGAGTTCAAATTGTTGTCGACAATGAGGGTGCAACATTGGTCACTGCGAGGGCTCTAAGGATTCCAACAATATCTTATACAAACCTTAAGAATTTGAATAAGGATTTTTCGAAACCATTAAATGATAAGGATTTCGTAGACTCTGATCCATAAATGAGTCAACCTATAATGGTGAAGCATCACATGTCCTTATTTTCTCTGTCGATAATGGTGAGAAAAATAAAAATTAAATTTTTTGTTATTTCGTTTAAAGGGTGCATTCAAATGATGCAGGTAAACTTTAAATCACCTTTAAATCTAGACATATATCGTGTGCCAAGGATTATTGCAAAAACAAATTGGAATTTAGAGAAAAATGTTGACTTGGTTATTGGTATTTCCATTATTGAATGGAACTTGAATCTTGTTCACAATGTTAAATTGGAATTGAGTATAGAAATGTTTGATCCAGGTGGATATTTGTTTCTTAATCATATCATTGGAAATGATCAAACCCCGATTTTTTCAATGCCTCTTTCAGACATCATTTGAATTGATTTAGTGAAGTTTGTGCAACCAATAGTGACATATTCAACCAGCGTTAGTTTGAAGGATCCAAATGAGAAAGGAATGGATTTACATGTTGTTTTCTGAAAGGTTGGATTGAATTCAAGTATATGTGATTCATTCTATGAGAAGCACCAAGGAATGTTGGATTTGCAGGTTTGGGTGAAGGTTTTGGTACGACATTTGGGATAAGAAGAAATTAGATTCGATAATTTTGGATTTAGAGTTTCAATCGGTTCAGAATAGAAATACAAAGATGGTTTCAAAGGGGGTGTCATTGTTGTTATTGAGATACAATCTTTGGTTCTTAAGTATATGTCTCAAGTTATCTATGATGCAATTTATATTAGATGTTATTGGACATTTATTATTGATATTATCTTTGAAATTTGGTATGTTTATTCAAGGATGATGGGCACACAGATAAATTTTGTGATATCGTTGATCCATACAAGTTTCGTTTATTGTTAATGGATGAGAATAAGGGTGAGAAAAGTTTTGTTGCTACAATGAAAAGTTTTCGATTGCTGTCAACAGTCTCAACAACATGCTTCATGAATTTTGTGAGATTTTGGACTACTACATTGGATTCGTTGCTACTCACTATCACCAACATATCAAACATGGCTTCCCGAAATAGTTTTTCCCTTAAATTCTTGAGGTCAAGGATTGTTTTCAAAGAAGGGGGTATTATAACGAACAAAAGTGAAATATTGACCTTTTTATATTTAGTCTTTATTTTTTATTTTAGCATTAATGAAATGTTGTGTTTTAGGTAAATAATGCAAGATAAAACGTGATCGTTTTATCTTTTTATTAGGTTTAAAAACCTATCTGCTCGACAGAGAGGGTATCGAATGAAATCATATGAGTTTTGGATTCTATCGAGTAGAGGATATTGTCTATCTTCATCCCATTTCTTCTTCTTCTTCTTTTCTTCTTTGGATTTTTGATCTTACAGAAAATCAAGAAAACAATGAAATTTTTATCAAGAAAACTAATTTTATTGATTCAAGACTTTAAAGATTATTTTAATTAGCCAAGAATTTAGGAATTTCATTAAAGAACTTTAGGTTTCAGAGGTGTGAATGATTCTAACCTCTAAAATTGATCCAACCTCCTTCCAAGGTTTAATAACAAGAAAACCCGTAGAAAAATGAAGAGATTTTGAAGAAGAAAATTATAGCAAATTAAATCAACGGAATTTTATTAAAAAGAATGAATATTTACCTTGAAAATATGATGAATAGGCTTCCTTGGAGAAGAAGAAAACAAAATAAAGAAAATGGTTATTTTTTTAAAAGTGAATTTTTGGTTTTGGATCAAAATTAGGGAATTTTGATTACTTAGGTTAAAAAAGGGATTAAAGGTTGTTTATATAGGCTCTTAGAAGGTTTAGATAAACTAGGATTAGGATTGGATCAAATTCCCTTAAAGATTCAAAGTTTTGGCTTAGTTTATAAAATTGTCCTCTAATTTCCAATTTTTACAAAATAGTCACTAATTTCAAAATCTTAGGGATTCAAGGTTCAATTTTCGAAATTGAGTTTACCTAAGTCAAATATAAGTCAATTAAGAATTTTTAAATATTTTTCCATAATTTATTTTTATTAAAAATAAATTTTTAAGAATTTAATCTCGAACTAGGCTAAACCAAAGAAACCGATTTACTAACTTCTAGGCCCATTTTTGGGGCGTTACAAATAAACCATAAATTCATTTAAAAAATTTAAATTTAATAGAGCCTAAACAAAAACCCTATATCCTAAATCTTAAAGTCTAAATTTTAAATAATAGATCTAAACCCTAAATCTAAACCCTAAATCAAAATGCTAAATCATAAACACTAAATTTAACCCTTAAACCCTAACCCTAAATACACCACTAAATATTAAACCCTAAATTGAAAGTCTAAATAAATACAAACTCTAAACTCTAAACCACAATGTTAGATCATAAACCTTAAGCCCTAAACCATAAATAAAAATCATAAACCCAAATATTAAATCCTAAACTCTAAATAAAGGTTTAAGGTTTAAGGTTTAGGTTTTAATTTTTAAGGGTTAGGGTCTAGGGTTTATGATCTAAAATGTGTGTTTAAGGTTTGTGTTTAGGGTTTAAGGTTTCTTTATGGAATTTTTGTATAATTTAAAATTTTAAATGAATTTGGGGTTTAATATTTAGGGTTTGGGATTTGAGCATTGGGGTTTGTTAAATAAATTTTTGTTATAATTTAAAATTTTTAATTATTTTATAAAATAATTTGATTAATATTTTAGTTAAATTAAAAAATTAAATATATGATTATATGTGAAATTAAAAGAATAAATATAAAAAATAATTAACATATATATTGTTAAACCACTGAAGGTAAACCACGTTCAACATGGAAATTAAAAAATAATAAATTACGTATTTAACCATTAATATTTTTAAGATTTTTAAAATATCATCTCAACTTCTAAACTTTACAATTTTAAACCCATTTTTTTCTAAACTTTAGAAATTAAGGTGATGTTTGTAAACATAATGTTCAACAAGGTAAATTACTTATTTAATCATAAAGGTGACATATAAGATTCGAACTGTCACTAGTCTCTCTATGTTTTCACTGTTTTGCAATACGGTCATTATTTCATTTAAGGATAAACTATATAAATGGTCATTGAACTTTTAGGTTAGATTCCTTTGGGTCACATGTATTGTATCACTCAAATTTTTTTCACTCTTATTTTGGCCAAAAATGTTTATTTTTTTAATTTAATAACTTAACATTTGAATTTTTCATATTTTAGAAACTTTTAAATGATATGGTTATACAAATTAAAAATTTTGATTAATCTTTCAAAAAATTGGGAAATATTTTTTTTAATTTTTTAATTAAATTTACCATATTATCATATTTCATATTTTAATAAGTAAATTAATAAAAATATTACTTGATTAAAAAATATTCCAAATATCCAATTTAATTGATACAATACATGATAGAGAATTAAACTATTTAAAATTAACAATTAATCAAAATAATTTTTGAAGATGAATCAAACCCAATTTTAGTACAAATTTTAAAATGAATTATTTTGATTCGATTACATTTTAAAATTTAAACAAATTTGATTAAATAATCTTATCTATTATATATAATATTTCTAAATTTATGTATTACAACAATTATAATCTAGTAATTTTGATACTCTTCTGATTTTTTTTAAAAAAAGAGTTTTGTCTATGAACAAGATTAATAGGTATGAACTTTAGATGTTGATTTAATCTAAAGTCATATGTAAAATCATCCTTATTAATGAAAAGACTAATTGATTCAAACTCATTAATTATTAAGCTCCTTCAATTAAAACTTTTTTCAACTAAGAACGATTAATTAATCTCAATTTAAATATCAATATTTTTCATCGGTTTATAAGAAATATATAATTTGGTACCGATTTTCGAGCGTGACGAGGATGTTAATTTTTTCCCACGCGTAATTAACTCTCAAACCCGTTATCAATAAGAATATCTATTTTTAATGGTGTTTTGACCTACCAAAGTGATTATTGGCGACTCTAGTCTTCATTTTCAAATAAAAAAAAAACATTTTCTAAATGAAATTCTAATTAAATTTAATTTTACCCATAATTAACGAAATTCCTTAATAATTAATGTCTCTTTCCCGTTCAATATGTCCGGTATAAAATTTTTTGTAAATTTTTAAACTTTGATTCATTATAACTTTAAGTTTATTATTGATAAAAATATAAAAATAATATTTTTTTAGAAACCTTCGATCAAGAAGTTTAAATATATTTTTATAAAAGTTAATAAATTAAAATATTTAAAATAACTATACTCAAAGTTAAAAATGAATTTTAAAAGTCAATATTTGTTATATTAAATGAGACAAAGAGAAATAATTATTTTTTCCTAGCGATTACTTTAAAGAGGTCACTACATAAATTATAAATCAAAGTGTACCAGTAAGGGTGTTGTTGTATCGATGAATATGAATTATTGAACTTAGCTGCAAAGGCGTACTGATACGGATATTGATTTATCTGTATGTAATTTGGTCACTAAAATTTTATTGTAATATCATATTGATACGAATAAGACTATATTGAAACCTGTTTTAAATCAATTTAAGGATTAAGTTTAGCAGATCAATATGGATATAGACCATATGAATACCCTTTAAATATTGAAACACCGTATCGATACGCCTAAGTCCATTTCGGTACGACAAAACTCTTCTAAAAATTTTAATTATTTGAACCATTCATAGCGTGTCGATAAGGCTAGACCCAATATTGATATAGATTCTTCATTATAATGGTTATAACGATATTGGCAAAGGCATACTAGTACAACCTTATCGAGTATTGTTATCGATTACGGTTGTAAATGAGACGAGACAGATCGTGAGCTACTCGAGCTCAACTCGCTCAAAGCTTGGTCAAAATTCGACTCGATTGGACTCGACTCGAGATCGAATCGATCAAAGCTCGGTAAAAACTCAACTCGATTGGACTTGACTCGAGCTCGAACTTAACTCGAGTTCTTAAGGAGCCAAGCTGAGCTACATGATACTCGACTCGAAAAGCTCACGAGCAACTCGATAACATAAATATACTATTTTTATTTTTTTATAATTTAAAATCTAAAATTTTAAACTTAAGACCCTAAAATCTAAACCTTAAACATAAGTCTTAAACCCTAAATTAAGATATTTGAACCTAAAATTAACAAGTTTGAGTTTATACAACTTGTGTATCAAAGTTTTTTCTCCATTATGCTTTAAGTGAGACGTGAGAGATAAGAGTTACACGAGTCTAATGCGGTTAAAGATCGGTCAATACTTGGCAAGATTAGGCTCGATAAAAGCTCGACTCGAGTTCTTAACGAGCCGAGTCGAGCTCAAATATTTCAGGCTTATTTAAAATTACTCAAACTCGAACTCGACTCGAAATCTTAACGATTCGAACCGAGATTAGCACTACTCGAGATCGAATCGGCTCGTTTAAACCCCTAGTATCGATAATTGATTAATAAATGGTTAATTTGAGTAGGTAAATATCCTCCGATTGGGATAAAATTTGACATGTTTATTTCTTATACAATGAATTTCAAGATGGTAACTTTGATTTTGTTAAAGAACATCTATTTACAAAAATTATAGAATAGTCCCTAAAATCTATAATGTAACACATAAAATAATCTCAATTCGGAAAACCCTAATTCAGAAACTCTAACATTTGGGAGTTTTAGTTCAAAAAACTTATTTAAGAATCGAGAATTATTTGAATTTCAGTTAAGATTTATGTGTCCAAATTGAATAAATTTGGAATATGGTTTCCCATTTAGAAAAGTGAAAGTTTTATGCCCATTCCCTTGCGATTTACCCAAACCTTTTGTTTTAAACCTTATTGAATTAAAACTACTCGTTTTTGTTTTTATTTGCACTTGGACAATTGTATTCTTTGTTTCTTATTCTCTCGTTTTTCATCTCACCCTTACTATATTACACCACCGATCAAGACCTGACGACCACCCGTTTGTTATTCATTTTGCTCACTGGCACCATCTTCGAGATCTTCATTTCTCAAGCTAACCCCATCACTCGACTTACCCATATGACCACCATTCTAGGTTTGTATGGAGAAATAGTTTGGGTTGTCTTCGCCACCCGTCTGCTCCGAGTGAGTGTTTGAACCTTTCGGTTCTTCTTTCCTTGTCATCGTTTATGAGAGATAAGAAAAGGAACAACTCAAATTTCTTTTATGTCGCCAATTGCTCTGTCATTCTCCTTCATCGTAACAGTCGGGAAATCCATTTAGAGCGTGTTTTTCTTTTAGTTATTTTGATTTGGTTAAGTCGTTGATATAATTTCATTTTTTGTTTTTATTCATGAAAATGATTAATTTGGATTTCAGATTTTGTTGGTGTTTGTTGATAATTGACTATTGAGGTCGATCTTTGTCATTGGTATGCCCTTTTCATTGTGTTATTTCGTCACTGGTGCCCTTCATCTTCTCTGTTGCCATCAAACATGAATTTATGAACACTTATTTTACAGAATAGTATAATATGGAAGTGTGTGGTTGATGGGTTACGTGAGAATCGTGTAGGCCCAAGGGAGAAAGCAAATATGTGAGTCAAATACTTGGTGACACTATTGTGAAGCCTAATCGAGTAACCCACTTGTGAATTAAGTCGAACTAGGACCATGTTCTGAACCAAATCGAGTGCATATTTTTTATGACCCAAACTAGCTTCAGAATCTAACTGACTGAATTGAATCAGTATTGACTGAATCATTAGAATCGGTAAATAGTTATCTAAATAGAATCAGTTTATTAGACTGACCTAGATCTGACTACTTAACCTATTTGATCGAATTGTATAACCCATTGACCAGATTTGTTTGACCTTGAACCGGATTTGACTATTGATTGGATCCGACTCGAACTTTGACCATTTTGACTCGAGTTAACCTTTGACTAGTTTGACCTTGATCGTTGGCCAATAAAGTCATTGTTGACTTTAACCTTGTTAGAGTTGACTTTGACTTTGATTAGAATTGACTTTTTTAAAAAACATCATTTTGTCCTTTTTCATCATTCTGAGTTTGAATATGTTGTCTGCTTTGCCTAATTTGAAACCAAAAGCCCAGTTTTATTAATTTCAATCAATTTGTATCTTGAATATGAAGAGTTATGAATATTAGAATCTAATTCAAAATATTCCTACGGTCAGGTGTACACCTCCTTCAGGTCGTTGAGTTACCGCAAGTTTATACCAATTGTGTACGTTCTTCAAGGTCTCCACGTGAGAATGTTTTTAATATAATTCATATATTTATAATTGGTAGCTTAGTATTAGTGATAGATATTAATGTAGTGATATTATTAAATAGGTTCTTATTCATTTAGATACGAGCTTGGGACTCGTTTTTCTCGATATTAGAGTCACTACTTGTTAAGGTGTGTATTTTTCTATATTATATATTTATGTGTTTCATTCAATGTTTTAAATAAATGTTTCTACATAGTTTGTGCGTTTATTCTGTATGATTGGTTGAACATTTTCGGATATCATGCATAACATATCAGACTAGATTTTGACAAAATTTAGATTTATCAAGTTATGAATGTTCGACTTTCGAATTTTTGAAACATCAAATTTATTAAAATTTGCAACTTCAATTTTAACAATTCAAGTTCGGATGAGATTTCAGAATTTAACATCAACATCATATTATTATGAGCACATCGATTGAAATTGATTGGGGAAGTTTAGTGGTTTCACCCATCAAGTTGAATTCTGTTTTATGGTTTCACCCTTCAAACTGAGTTCCACTTTGGATTGTGATGATGGAGATATTAGACTCTGGAAAATCTTACTCTTTGGGTTATTCGATATTCGAATACTGAGTCTTACATTAGATATCATATCATCATGATTTAGATTTATATGTTTTCAGAAAATATTTTATCGGAAAACAGAATACGATTTTTTATGTTTGTTTTGCATATTTAGGGAAATACTAAGTTCTTTAGCTTAAACACCTTTAGTCTTTTTTTAGATTCTTAAACCTATTTAGGCAATTTTTTATATAATTGTGCATTAAGAATATTTAATTTGGGATTTATTGGATGGATGTTTTCATAAAGTTATTTTTGAATGTTTTATGGATCATTTAAGAAAAATGTTTAAAAGATTTAGTTTATAATATTGAATAAGTGAAATGAGTTTTACTTAATTATTTAAATGATCTAAAATTTTTAAATTACTTAATCTAAAATATCTTATTTAAGGAGAAAGTTTTGTAACTTGAATTCTAAGTATCAACCTACGAAATTAGGTTTACTGATAATACACTTTAACTCGATTCTCGACTAGGTAAAAAAGGGTGTTACAATGATGTACCCAATATAATAAAAAATACAAAACAAACACAATAGAAGAAACAAATTAATATATAATAGTAAATTAAAAACAAATCTAACCGCATGCATTATATAATTCTTTTAAGGCTTTCCACATGGCTACAGTGGGTTGGGCTTTCTAGATTCTCTTTTATATGTGTTCATGGTTTTGAGGGCTGTCAAACAAATCCTTCCCCTATTAAAGTAGGTGAGAAGTTTGATTTTGGCCCATCATAAGTTAAGGATTAGGGGTGCTTTGAGTTGGGTAATATTTTTTACTTGACTCGTTGGTCGTTAAGCTCATTAAAATTGTGTTTCACTCATGTTTGTTAAATATTTTGTTGCTCAACTCGACTCGTTGTTTGTTAAGCTTGACTTGTTGCTCGTTAAGCTCGTTAAAAAATTATCTTTATTTTTAGGGTAAACTACATAAATGGTCCCCCGACTATACCCCAATTATCTTTCGTATCCCTCGACTATCAAAAGTTACAAATTGGTCCAGCAACTTAAAAATTATAACAAATTGGTCCAATGCCGTTAAAAAATTAACGGCTGATGACGTGACAGTTAATATAAATTGATATAATTATATAATTAGTCCCTAAGTTCTACACTTATTTTAATTTGACCCTAATTTTAAAAATTAACCCATATAATTTTAATAACCTATCAATTTAATCCTCTTTCAACCAAATTTTAATAACCCACATAATTCTAATTCCATCCTCCAAAACACCTCCAATCATAATCCCTGCACCTTAAACATACGTGAGGATCATAAAAAACAAAAACAAAACGAATCATGGAAAGTTGTCTATAAAAAAATTGAGATGGAATCAAGCGAAGAACACAAAAGATCCAGAAGTTGAGAAACTGGGAAGGGATGGAGAATCAAAATGAGAACAATCCCAAAACCCAAATCGAAATCTGAAGCTTTCATTTTGATTTTTTAAGTTATTTGATGGATATATAGATGGATAGAACTTAGAAGAGCTGTTGGCTATTTGGAGTTGCAGCTTTTCAGTAGTGAAACAATAGTCTGTTCTTAGAATAACACTCGTTCTCTGTTTTATTTCCTAAAAGTTGAATTAGATTCATCGGAGTAGCGTTTGAAAGTGCTAGTTTTCGTAAGAAGGAAGGAATTCATCAAAAAAAATGAAGATGGAAACTTTTCTTTTATCGGTGGCGGGAGGCGGAGGGGGAAAGTCTTTGTTAAGAAGCATAAAGATTGCGGTGCTGCCAATAGCCAAAGTATTCACCATGTGTTTCCTGGGATTTCTAATGGCTTCCAAGTATGTTGATATCTTGCCTGCCAACGGACGAAAGCTTTTGAACGGGGTGATTTTCTTTTAATTTGTATCAAGATATGGGAATTTTGTAGTTGGTTTTAATTGTTTTAGTTAATTTTTACTGAACCCATTCCATGGAATTACATGTAATTTGCAATTGGTGTTTTCCCTTTTGCTTCCGTGTTTAATTTTATGATTGGAGGTGTTTTGGAGATGATGGAATTAGAATTATGTGGGTTATTAAAATTTGGTTGAAAGAGAGATTAAATTGATAGGTTATTAAAATTATATGAGTTAATTTTTAAAATTAGGGTCAAATTAAAATAAGTATAGAACTTAGGGACTAATTATATAATTATATCAATTTATATTAACTACCACGTCATCAGCCGTTAATTTTTTAACAGCATTGGACCAATTTGTTATAATTTTTAAGTCGTTGGACTAATTTATAACTTTTGATAGTCGCTGGACCAATCAAGGGACCATTTAGTAGTTTACCCTTATTTTTAATTAAAATTAAAACTTAATAATACTATATGAGGCTTATATTAATATAAATTAACAAATTTAACCAAAAAATATTAAAAGAATTTATAAAATAATTTCAAAGTTTAAATTTTAAACTAATAATTTACAAATACATTAAACTAACATGTTTAAATTAAAGTAAAAACCCACAAATTAAAATGAATTGAGTATTAAAAGAATTTATAAAATAATTTTTAGGGTCTTGAGTCTAAATCAAATATGAATCGAGTCAATTTAAATTAAATATTTATTAAATTTTAATCAAATCAGCTCGTTAAGTAACTTTATTGAAGACAAAAACGATTTGAAGTTTGCATTTTGCTCTGTCTATACGGAGGATTATTATGAAGGCATAAGTACTTTGGACCCCAGAAGTGTTCATTGATCCATACATAGGATTACAGCCCTCAAATCGTGTTCGGTCCACTATCAAAACATTTGTTTCTTTTCCCCTATTAAAATAGGTGAGAAGTTTTGCTCACTTACAAATGTCCCCGGTGGAATGGTAAAGTTGGACAGTAAAAATAGAGTGTCATCGGTCTTTTTATATAAATAAATTAAAAGCCTAAAACAAATTGAAAATTATAAAATATAAGGTTCAAAGGTATCGTTACGTGTAAAAAAGGATTACTACCCTACAACTACCTAAAAATGATGTTTATTTAACCACTTGTATTTTCTAACATAATTTTGATTTACAAGTGTTATATTCTAATTGAGGTATTATTAGTATTAGTTAATTTATTAACAGAAAGTAATGCATAATATATACATGTAAGAAAGGAATCATGCTTAATTAATAATATGTTAATATTAAATTAAATTATTTACAAGTTAAAAATTCGAAATTACAAAGTCATAGAAAATGAATCAAAGTGATCAAATTGGACTAAGTAATTAAACATTCAAATAACATGTATACCATATTGAATTAAACATACTAAATGAAATGAAATATATATACTAAAATAAATAAATAATATGTTAATAACTTTAATTAAGGGGCTAAATTACAAAACATACTGGATTAGGACTAAACAAACATACAAGTGACTAAGTCAAATGAAAATGTAGGAACAAAAGACCAAAATACAAAGGAATCGATGGATATAGATGACACAATACAAAATTAAAAAGGAAAAAAATAATAAAAAAACAACAAATTAAGTAAAAAAACGATAAGAAATAGAATGTACGAATGTTGAATGGGTTTTCACTCGTCATAATGCCTAGGATTTCACTATTTTGAAGCAAAAATAAAAGTGAATTTTCGTACCAAAAAAATGTTAGAAAAATCTGCTGCTTCTTATTCCTCTCAAATTCTTTTTTTTTTCTTTTTCTGTTTATAATACTCCCTTGTGTGATGTCAGAATGGAGCAAATTTAGTCTTCATAAAACCCGAAAAAGCATATTCCTATGAATGCGAAATACACTTGAAAAGAGAATAATGTCTTTACATAGACATCAAACCACATTCCTAAATTTATTTAAAAAAATGAAAAAAAAAATCTAAATTTAAATTTAATTTCAATTAATTAATTAATTAATTAAAATTTTATAATAAAATTAAATTCTCTATTATCTAATTTTTTGCATACACTGTGTTCAGTAATATATCATATCTTGATATATTATTGAGGTGTTTCATGATAACTTGTAAAAAGTAACTAAAAGACCGTAAGTTTTTAAGGAGATGTCATGGCCAAAAAAATATTCAGATTCTAACAAAAATTTGACATCAGACTACATTGAGAATTCCTTGCACATCACTTGGCTTCCATATTGGTTGGACAAGATCTCTCAGAATCTTTGGTAAATGATATGATTAGGATGTTCATATTTCTAATATAATTAAGATTTGTAATTGAGATTAAGACCCGAACAAAAATAATGATTACAATTATTGATAAAAATTCTTTAACCAATAAAATTTAGACACATGTCATGTTTTAATTTATAATTTCTTTTAATTAACCTTTTGTTTTGTTAATTTAAAAACTTTCAAAAAATCTTAAAATTTTAAAAATTTCAAAAATAATCCTTAAATCCCCTAAATCTTAAACCTCCAAATCTTCACCATTAACCACCACCATCGACCCCACCCGTTAGGTTATTGGACCCATCCGACCATTTCTCCAACTTATTATCGTTAAAAATTAGCTAACGGCGAGCCAACAAAACATTGAACGCCAATGTGAAATAATCATACTATGGTTTCACTCATTTCAAAACACTTTCCTTATCAATACCTATCCGATTTACTTTATTTTATTTTTTAGTGTTTAAACCAATCATTTTAAGCAACATTATTTTCTTGCAAAGAAATTAAATGTCCAAACAATTGAATTCCCAAAACAATCTTTTTATGATCGGTAAATCAACTTACCAAGTTGTATTACTTGTTAAACTTATATACTTGCATGCAAGACTCTTGAAATATTTCATTTACCCAATTACATATTGTTTTAAAACTTTTGTCAGCATAAAAAACACATTTCTACTGAGAGTCCCAACAAGAATGTTAAACTATTGTCCTTATACCATGGTTTTTGTAGTGTTTGCTTTAGAGAATAGCACAATAGGTTTGTGTGACATGTTTAGTCGTTTTCTAGATACAAATATAGAGAGTTCTATGTTCGAGAGCTTTTGGAATATCAAATTATTTGTTATGCTTCTTAGAGGAGTCGTTAGAAGATATTCCTTATTATTGATGGATTATACAAAGTTAGTTCAGGTTAAAGTATCATGTCGACCATGTGGGGCAATTAAGGTCGCCAATGATGGTCATGTGAAGAATTACTGATACTAGCTCCATATTGTATCGGTACTCAATTCATCTAGTGTCGATATTGATCGGTTAGTATTGGTACTCGTGTGTTTGGGGTGGCACTTGAGGATTAGTTAACTTTGGAAGCCATGAGATAAAATATCTAATTGTAATTAAATGTGGTATAGTGTTGTGGTTGATTATAAATTTGATTGTTTAGGGTGGAACTTGATATCTTGTTGTGTTTCAAAAAATGATATATTAAGGAAAGAGATTCTTCATTTATGGTACAATGGTCAGTATGTGGTATGTTTTCGGGGATGACATTTATACACACTCTCGTCATATGTTTTGGGAGATGGTTAGAATTGTAAGTGAGTTCGTTGACGAGTGTTGGACTGTTGAAGATCAGCTGTGAATCTAAATAACAAGTTGCAACGAGTTGCAGTTGGATTGGTTACATAACAAATTTCCAGATGTAACCTTCTGCCGTTAAGGGTAACCAATTTGTTTAAGAGTAAGAAATTTGGTTATCACTTGCAGGCTATATAAATCAAGAGTCATAAGACTCAGGCTTCATCTTTTTGATGATTGCCTACACTCAATATGAAAGTTTTTTCATCCTTTTTAGAATTCTTCTGAGTTTTCTAAAGTTATTGTTCATCTTGAGTTTTTTTAGCTATTTAACATTATATCATTCGCCCGTCGATCCTGAACCTTTAGTTGTTGTTGTTGTTTTCTCCTTGTTCTTTACCTCGGATCCATGGTAAATCTCTCCGAGTCTCGATCTGGTGATGATGGCTCTTACCACGCTCCTGCAGCTTCTTTTTCTGCGAAAATGTTCGCAAACAAGAAAGCTAAGTTGCACCGATACGGATAGAGGTACGGGGATGAGGACGGAGACGAAAAACGGCATTTTTTAAAATTATAAGGTACGGGTACGACAAATATAATATTATTTATACATATATATATGTATCTCATTAAAATTTATAATATAATAAGGATTATAATTATAATTATAATTATTTAAATTAATTTCTAATATTTTTAAAATTATTTTCTAACACTTAGATTAAAAGGTTATTAAAATTAAATGATTAAATTATTTTTTAAGTCATATTTTACGATTTAAACCTTATTTAAAATATTTTTGAATCAAGTTTATAAAATTCAGATCGAGTTTTTGTATAAATTTAATTGTATATATAAATATATAATATATTATGCAAAATTGACAAACTTAACTCGAATATCAAAATTGATAAACTAATTATTAAAAATTTTGAGTCTTTTGAATTTCTATTCTATAACTCAAACTTTATTTTTAAGCTTTAGTTGATTTTATGCTTTAATTTATTCTTTTACAAATATACGACAAATATAAAATAAATTCATATATATATAATCATAAAAAATTATTAAATTTCTTGATAAATTAAAAAATCTAATTGTTTATATATTTATTTACAAATTGTCTATATATATATATATATTTAATTGTTTAACTAGTATAATAATTAAAAGATAAAATATTAAACATTCATCATATTTAATAAGTTTAAAACTTTATATATAAAAAATTTAAGGATCAAATTGAGTCAAATTGATAGTTTGGGGTTCAATTAAAGTATTTAAGGACCAAATTAAATACAAAACTAAATTTATAGCACTTTCAAAATCTCTAAAAATTTCAAACCCTACTTTACAATATATCCAATAATAAAAATTTAAATCCCCCGTTCTTTCTCCTTCTCCTTTTCTTCACCCCTGCTCTGTTTTTTTTCAAATGGTCAGAGAAAGCTTCAGCCTTCAGGTGACCGGAAATGTCCCCGATGAGTGTTGACCGTATCTGATAAGCGTTAACCGTACCCGGGACGTCCCCCAGCCGTCCTCGTCCCCGTCCCGAAAACGAATCGGGGACGCGGGACGCCCTTATAATGCCGTCCCCGTGCTTCCCTGCAAGAAAGTGAACGTCCAACTTGATGATTCCAACTTCTTGGTTTGGAAACAACAAATCATTCTCACCATAGATTGGAGAAATTTCTTAAAGGTACCATTACTCCGCCTGCTATGCTTCGAACTGTTAATAGTGTTGAAATCGAAAATGAAGATTATGAAGCTTTTGTTGCACAAGACAGTGCTCTAGCTTCTTGGTTGCTATCCAAAATGAGTCCACATTTACTCACTCATTTTGTGGGTGCGGAAACATTTGCTGAAATATGGTAGATTGTAGTTGAATTTTTCTGTAGTCGATCAACTACAATAGTGATGAGCTTACATTTTCAGACTTCGGTCTCGTCGCAAAGGTTATCTTTCGATGCTTGCCTACATCTCCAAAGTAAAAGAGATCTGTGATGCTCTTGCCTCATGTGGGAATCCTATTTCAACAACCGAGAAGGTAGCCTCTATACTAAATCGGCTTCCACCTGAGTACAAACCACTTGTTGTTGTTATCACCGCCAGTCGAGAACCCTTCACTCTGGACGGTGTTCAGGCCATTTTAGTAGATGCTGAAACTCAACAAACAATGTTTGATCAAGAACTTCTTATGTCTATGAGTGCTCACTAGGCACAATTCTCATTTCCTGACAATACGTTCCCTACCCAAAATGAGTCTAGTCAACGACCATACAAACAACAAGCTGGGTCAAATAACCGTTGGCGTAATCGTCCTCGTTATCAATGTCAATTGTGCGGCAAAATGGGACATCTTGTAGATCATTGTTTTAAACAGTTTGATCAAACTTTTTGAAGTGTTACAGCAGCCAACAAGTCTACTAACAATGCAAGTTCCTCAGCTCATCTCTGTGCATTTGGTTCTAGTGATTGTTCTACGTGTCTTACAGCAAACATAAGTGATTCAACTCCCAGTTGTGTTGTACACACCTCAGACCAGCCTCTCTGTAATCAAGATTAGTGGTACATGGACACTGGTGCAACCCATCATGTCACCCCAAGTCCAACTGGAACACATGCTGGAGACTAGATTATTACATTTGCGTAATCTCTTGGTTGTTCAACTCTTGATTATTACATTTTAGAGATGATAAGGGTATCGATATATCTCATACAGGTTACTCAACTCTTGATTCTAAGACTAGATTATTACATTTGTGTAATCTCTTGGTTGTTCCTCAAGTAACCAAAAACATACTTTCGGTGTCCAAGCTTGCTAGGGACAATCATGTGTTTGTTCAATTTCATGCAACTCATTGTGTTGTTCGTGATGAGAGCTCGGGTGAAGAACTGTTGCGTGGCACTGAAGATTGAGGCCTTTATGTTTTCAATAAGTCTGAAATTCCTTTTACTACTGTTGAATATGTAGCATAGCATGACTATAATTTTTTTGATCTTTGACATCGTAGGTTTGGCCACACCACTCAATCGACTATGTCCATTATTCTCAACGATTATAATGTTCAGTGTGATGCCTTAGTAAATAAATTGACATTTTTTTCTGCGTGTCAACTTGGAAAGAGCCACAAGCTTCCTTTCTCTCACTCTACTACTGTATATACTGAGCCATTTTAACTTGTTTTTATGGATCTATAGGGTCCTGCACACGTCTCTTATAATGGATTTTATTACTATGCATCATTTGTTGATGTTTTCTCTAGACATACATGAGTGTATCTATTGAAAACCAAATCGCAAGTCGTACTTGTTTTTCAGTTATTCTCCAAACTTGTTCAAACACATTACTGTTCAACTATAAAAGCAGTTCAAAGCGACTGAGGTGGATAGTTTTGTAGTCTTTCCCTAATTCTTGCAGCATCAGGCATTGCACACCGCATCTCGTGTCCACACACTTCCGAGGAAAACGGAGTTGTTGAAAGGAAACATGGACATGTGATAGAACTTGCTCTAATCTTACTAGAACAAGCTTCTTTACAACTTAAGTATTGGTCACATGATGTTACTACTGCCGTATATCTGATCAATCGTCTTCCTACTAGAGTGCTTGATGGTAAATCTCCATTCGAGAAGCTTCAAGGGTCTAAAACAAATTATTCTTCTTTACGGGTATTTGGGTGTGAATGTTACCCTCACTTATGCCCATTCCAGAATCACAAACTTGATTTTAGATCACAGAAATGCACCTTCTTAGGCTATGACTCTCAACACAAGGGTTACTCGTGCCTTACTCCTCAGGGTAATATAATAATCTCAACCTGACATGACTATGAAACCTACACTGTTTGAGTCACCTTCTTTACGAGTTGTTACCGATGATAGTGCACCAGCAAAGACACCTATTCAAGTTACTCAGTCTCCTCCCACAACACTAGTATCGAATGATAATTCTGGAAATTTGTCTGGAATGAGATTCAACTCACCTATAGTTTCTCATTCGACTCTTGAGCAATCAACAACTCGTTCCAATAGTCTGGAACCTGCTTTCTTGAGCTTTATGTCTCCACTCATAGGTGAGTCCCAACCTGCACCATGTACTAATGGATCTCACAATCACTTTGATGCACCTGGTGAACAGAATATAGACTCCGTATCTAGTAGTCATGGCTCTCCAAAATTGTCTACTCAAGCAAGTCTACAAGATTCTATTGTAATAGCAGCATCGATCAACACTCATGGTATGACAACAAGAAGTAAGGCAAGAATTTTTAAACTTAAAATATTCACTTTTATTGCTGCAACTAATGATCAGCTGCCTGATACGATTGAACAAGATCTTGATTCTCCAAAGTGAAAAGCTATTGTACTTGATGAATACAATACTCTTGTTACTAATTGTAATCAATAATCTTATCCGGGGTTTAAATCCGGTCTAATTTTTATTTCAATCTAATAACGGACTTAATTATTATAAAAATTCAAAATTATTAGTCTACATTATATATATCATATGTTATTTAAATATTATTATTATTATTATCCTTTTAAAATTAATTATTTTAATTATAAATTAAAAATCCAAAAAATGTATAAATATTTTACTTTTTGTTTTTTTATCATTTAAAAATAAATAAATAAATAAATAAAATGTATATATAATATATTATGTATTTTCATTTTCGTTATATATATAATTTTAATTCATTTTCTTTTTATTTTCGGTTTTTTATTTATTTGTTATTTTAATAATAATTTTATTATTATTAATTTATTATTATTGGTTTTATTAATATATATATATATATAATATGAACAATATAAATATACCCAAATCAAATTGCAAATAAAAGCCCAAACTTTATTAATTATAAGAATCCACTTACAGAATAAAAATAACAATTACAAGCCCATGTTTTTAATTAAATTTAGCCCATTTATGAACCCAGACCGATATAATAACAAAACCCTAATTAATTAATTCCTCTTTTGATCTTGTACAACCAGATCTGGACCGTTAGATATTGTCCCAGATCTAACGGCTAAGATTCAACGGGGTGAAGATTCCAAATCCTCCACACGCTCCACGCGCGATCGTTGGAGATCTTAGCGCGCGCATGCGTTCCACGCTCCCGACCATTCGACTTCCCGATGACTCTTCATATTTCCCGATCGCCGACGGGTGCTCTGGTGGTCCCCTCTCCTCCAGTGTTCACATGCAACCAAAAAATAAAGAATGTCAAATTTCGTACAATTTATACAAACAAAACGCCAGGAATATCAAAATCGGCCAAAATCACAACAAATATCAGAGAATTTCAGAGTCATTTATCAGAAATTCAGACGCAATACAACAAATATCAGAGGTCATAAATGAATCTAGACAAACAACTTTTCCAACAAGGCAAAATAGGATTTTTAGGTCTTCTTGTAATCGGTTATTTAAACCGAATTCATCCATTATAATAGGGTTTCTCCCAACACCAAAAAAATCAATACAAAGCAGAGCAAGTTTTGAGGTATATCCTCTGAGTTTTTGCATGCATTCGAAAAGTTAGGGTTTCGTTTTTTCTTACCTTTGAACCGATCGAGTCATCCCTCTTCATTTCTCTTTCGAACCGGCAATAATCCTAACGGCTTTGAGCCTCGGTGGTGAGCCAACAAATGAGAAAAAAGGTTTCTTCATTCGTTTTTCAAAAAGGAAGTGAGTTCGGATTTTTGTTTTCATAAGTATCGAAGGGAAAAGCTTGGTTTTTAGTTTTGTTAATAAAGGGAAAGAAGTTCTGTGGTGTTTGAAGGTTCGAAAGGAAAGATTTTTATTGGTTTTCAAACTCGCCGACCACTGCTCGATTGAACATGAAGGTTTCATGAAGAATGTTCATGTTTTTATGGGTTTCGGTTGAAGATGTCAGAAAGAATAAAGAGCTTTAGGGTTTTTTTTTTCGCATGGATTAATGGAAAGGGGCCGACTTTTGTTTTCTGATTGTGTTATACTAGGGGGTAAAGTAAAAATGGTTTTATTGTTTCTTAAACACCTTCGTGTATTGTAAATTATGCCCGTGGTCCTTGCATCTTTAAAATGGCTTTCATTTCGGTCACAAAATCACATAATCCATCCGATTTTCAGATGGTTTAATCCATCTTAAGTCCCCCTGCGTCTGAGAGTTTCTTTTTAAGCCCTTCCTCATTTCGAAATAACGCTTTGAGGGTCTAAAGGTTTTTAAATCTTTTTAATTTGGTCAGTGTTTAAAAATAAAATTGGTTTTTCACTCACTTTAACCCTACAGTTTTTGTAACCCCCTCGACCCGGTCTAGACACCACACGACTCGAATGAGTTACACGGGGAATACCGAGGCTAATCCGGAGACTCGCCACGATAAACAACCTTAAATTTTATTTTCTTGCTTTAATTAGATCCTACATGTTCATGCAAGGACTGAGTTCAACTGCACCAAAAATCGATAAGAAACGAGTCCTAATTTAACCCCAAAAGTTATAAAGACCTAATTTTAATTTTTTATAAATTTATGGACCAATTATGACATTAAAGTTATCAACATTTAATTAAGTTCATTACATGCTTGTATCACAAATTTCAACTTAAAAATATCTATAAGTCATTTAATTGAATGCTCAAAGTTTACTATTTTCAGCCTCTAAATGTTTAATTACATTCTCTATATGCAATTTCACCTGAAAACAATTTAAGCACAAATCAAGGCATATTAGCTAGATGCAATTCAACCTAGTTAGTAACAATATATTCAACTCCTAAGAGTATACTTCAAAATTAACAATCTTATAAACATACAGAAGAACCATCTCAATATACTCAACATGATTTCTAGATGCATTCAAACCTAAATAACGACATCATAGATTCGACTCATAAATAATCATGTTTCATTATCAGCAACACTTAAATTCACACATAGGGATATCAAGAATCAAAATTCAATATAACTTTTATTATAATGGAATATCAATAGACAATTCAAGTCAAAGTCGTAAAGCTAATATCAATATAGATAAATATCAAACATGTATAAGCATACGACTACTACAAGTCTCATCAATATAACAAAATTTTTAACATGAAAACACATCCCCATTGCTCTCTCACTACTACTAAATGTTATAAAGACATACTTGAGCTTTCACTTGGTGGTTACCTGGATCCTTGCTTCCCTTTGCTGCCTCAACATTATTTAATCTGCATTGCAAGGTAAATGAGAGGGTAAGCATAAGCTTAGTGAGTGAATAAAAACAAGTATAAAACACCTTGCAATGCAGCCCATATTAAACCAATTTCATCAATTTAAAAAAACATGTCATGCTCTTTATAAAACAAAACAAACATGGCTAACAACGTCATTTTTAAAACTCAGTAAGTCTCATCAAACCATGGCTAACAATGCCATCATTAAAATTTGGTAAAAACCTTTTTGAATTCACATGCTTTAAAAGCTAAAACACAAGTCTTACATGTTACTCACATAGCAATGCTTACACGTGCATCCCAATGCACAAAGCTCAAGTCTTACATGCTAACAACATACCGATGCTTAAATCACATGCATACCAATGCACAAAACCTTGCATGCATAATCCCATATGCAAAAAGTAAAAACCATGACACTTACCTTTAAAAAGTAAAAACATATATTGGTGTTAGTGATCTGATTTGTACCACTCCAAATCGTTACGATAAACGGGCAACTGCATGTTAGTACCACTCCCAGAGCATGCGCATGTTGATACCACTCTCAACATGAATTATCTCACCTTGGTGTCCGGTGAAAGTACCACTCCGATCAACCCGTATATGACATTTCCACTCCCATCACATAGCATTAGAATAAAAGGCAAAATGCAACACACAAGGAATTTATACACGTACGACTGTGAATGTTTGTAGTGCACTCTAGACCCTATTGATCGATCAACTTATCCCATAAGTTTCATCACTTAACTAGCCAATATATTCTCAAAAATCAATGCTCAAAACTTATTTCAAAACAGAATTCAAATCACATGTATCCCATTTTTCACGATTCACTTGCAAAAACCGATAAAACCACTTTTATCTTATTTTTCAAAACAAAATCGTGGGAACATCGAATGCTTATAAAATCTTTTTAAAAATAGTTTTATGAGCATTTATACACGTGCATAATCACATATGCACAACACAACAAGAGCATGACAAATAACGTTGTAAAAACACGGCATAATATGGGAACCTTTAAGAAAGCAAAACTTTAAACTTACTTCCGAGTATAGGGAGGTTTTTCAAACCTTCGCTACACCCCCAAACCTTTTAAAACACATTTAAAAACATGTCAAATCGGCAGCCCTCATAATCCACTCACCGATTTACCAAAACTTGCTCGATAAGTCACCCGAAAACACGATTTGGCTTTCCAATCTTTCTAAAACTTGTTCATCTACCCCTTGACCTAATTAAAGCATCAAAACCAGTGGGTTTAGTGCATTAAAAAATACCCAAATATCCCTCAAGTCGGACCAATGCATGGCAGCCCCTAAAAACACCATAAAACTTAACCGAAACTCACCGAAAAACCTCTCCAAACACTACCTAAACCTTATGTACGGGATTAGATACTTAAAAGTCATCTTAATTACATATAAACTCTTCAAGATTCACGTATTTAGGCATCAAAAACAGCCATGGAAAACCCTTGAACGAAAATCAAGAAAATGATGGAAATTTTTATCAAGAAAACCGATTTTATTGTTTCAAGACTTTAAAGATTGTTTCAATCAGCCAAGAACTTAAGAATTTCATTAAAGAACTTTATGTTTCAGAGGTTTGAATGATTCTCACCTCCAAAATTGATCCAACCACTTCCAAGGTTTAAAAACAAGTAAAACCGAAGAAAAACAAAGATATTTTGAAGAAGAAAGATATAGGAAAATAAACCAACTAAATTTTATTAAAAAGAATGGATATTTAACTTGAAAATATGTTGAAGAATATGTATTGGGAAGGAAGAAACCAAAATATTGGAGAAGGGTTTAAAGCTTAATGGAAAAATAGAGTTTTTCGTGTAAAACCGAAGAAGAAAATTATAAAGAATTAACCAAACTAATTTTTATTGAAAAGATCGATGTTTAACTTTTAAAATATGATGGAGAGGCTACCAAGAATATGAAAATTCGGAATTTTAAAAATAGGTTTAGGTTTATGACTTAAAAATAGGTTTTTAGGGTTAATATTATGTTATTTGGGCTATTAATTAAAATTATGGGTTATTAAATTAGAACATTGGAAGGCTTAGATAAGCTACGATTAGGATTGGATCAAAGCCCCGTAAGATTCAAAGTTTTAGCTTAATTTATGAAATTATCCTCAAGTTTTCAATTTTTACAAAATAGTCACTAATTTCAAAATCGTAGGGATTCAAGGGTCAATTTTCAAAATTGATTTGACCTAAGTCAAATATATACTAAATAGTGATTTTAGGATATTTTTCCATAATTTATTATGATTAAAAATCAAGTTTTAAGTATTTAATCCCGAACTAGGCTAAACCGACGAAACTGGTTCACTAAACTTCTAGGCCCAATTTTGGGGCGTTACAACTCTCTCCATTTTGGGGCGTTTCACCATGAAAGGAGTTAAGGAAACTCCTCCTTTACAACTTTCTTTCATTCCTACGTGATTTTCCAAACACCATTACGCCACTAAAACACTTTGATCAATACATGGATCTTACCACAAAGGACCTTTACTACCAAAACCAAGATCCCAACATACATCTCATAAATACAAGATTCACTCTCGTCCTAACACCACCCTTCATCACAACTTGAAAAGCTACACAAAACAACGGTACACTAAAAACATCATAGTCCTTCTCAACACTCATTGCACACTCAAGATAAAAGCAAAACTTTTTTTCCGAAAGCCTAACCTCTCCCTATTCAAGGTTGATAACCGACTTTCGGCAAACTGCCTCAAGTTCCAACTGTAATTAACAAGCTTAATTTTCCCAAGCATATTCCAATATACAAGGAAAAAAAACCAAAACTTTTCACCGAGCCTCACTCAACGCAACATCACATAATAAGTTTCACCAAAACCCCCCCTTAAACGGTACTACTCAAACACCCAACTATGGACATGGCAATAAGCAACTCTACTATCAAAAACACATTCACCAAGAACCCAAAAGATTCATGTCACAACACCTTAACATACCTTTCCAAACTTAGATAACTCACTAATACTGGTTACATGTCTATTAATGAGAGAACACTCACAAACTCAATTGAAAACCCATCTATCTCAAAACCTTATCAATTTAAAGCATACCGCTCAACAGCTCCAACCGTTCTCAAAGAAAACACTCACTTTTAACTACCAAGAAATTACGCCACAAAATTTATGGAGATTTGTTCACACATCTCTATTCTAATACTTATGATGATAACAACATTCTACAAGAGCACTGGCTCTCATGCTCAACTTATCAACAAAACAAACATTCACTTTTAATTTATCCACATCCAATACAAGTCCATCAAACAACAATTTCTTACAAACTCCTTTTACAACTTCTTACTTCCAGATGCATAGCAAAAAGACTACCACAAACTTTGATTAAGAAACCATTCTAACTTATAACACCATACAACACAACCACGTGCCCCATAGACAAGAAAGAAAACCATCACACAACTAAATACCCATCAACACCACCTCAACTATGCCCTACACACGTGGCTCCACCAAACATCCAATAACAACTTACCTCAAAACATCTTAACTACGAAAAGTCTCACCTACAACTCTGCACTAGACCAACACTCTTCGATAAACTTAATCGAGTCAATAATGTTCTTGGCTTTACAACACTCTTAACTTACCGACATCTGTCAAGACATAACCCTTAAGCAACTCAACTCACACTAAGCATCTCATATTAACCCATCATGCAACACAAGGCACTTCTAACCCCCTTTTGTAACAATACTCTTCATCATGCTCATCAAAATATAGTCTCTTACCTAAAGACTAGATCACCATAACCAACTCAACAACACACCATTAACAACCTGAATGAACTACACACAAAACATTTCCCAAATAATAACTCAATGGCTGGACCATTAAACAACACGACACTATAGTCAACCAACTCTTATTTCACTTAGGTTATTCCAAGCTCAAACTTGTTTCTAAAATACCTAGACAAACTTAATGTTACTCCTCCGTCCACTCACCTTAACATCCTTCTTAACGTTAAACAACAACTCATGAGAAAACCAACCGTAACGGAAAACTCAACAAACACAAACCCTCGTAACACCTCTTGACGATGAAACAAGTCTATAGGATTTGTTTTTACCAATAATGGCTATAAACTACCCAATGTTCCTCATTACACAACATCTCCATGCAGAGATATCCAAGGATTACATCCGAAACCTCCTTAGTAACCTGACCATACCCAAGCAAAACCTGACACAACTCCTTATGAACACAACATGCAAAAGCTAAGCCAAACGACACAACCACCACCTCTCAAGGTCCACACAAGTCCGTTATGCTTCCTTCATCACCTTAAATCGTTTTCCAAAATTCTCATTTCTTTTCCAAAAACTCAACTAGTACTTTCTAAAACAAACACTAGATCAATTACACACTTGACCTAACCACCTTCTTAACCATACCAAACAGAAAACACCATGTAGTACTTTTACCAATCATGATGATAACAAAACTCCTCCTACATAAACTAAATCTTCGCCAAAGGAACCTTGCAAAATCAACCTTCCACTTCACTAACGACTAACCTCTTATGGAAACAAACTCAAGGCACTCAACCTAGGTTCAACTATCCACAACTCCAAGCCCAACTAACCAATCCTTATCAAGAATTACTTCCCAACTAGAACAATAACTCGAACCACTGCACGCTAAGCTCAATACTAACCAAAGTATCTTCCAATCAATTTCGTAAACCTATACCTTTTCCTTAAAAGACCAACCACAAAACAACTTCCGTTTTCAAGAAGGAAAAGTTTGCAAATATGGACAATGTATGCATGAGTCCTATATGTCACCCTAGATGCCTATGCAAGTGCATGCAAATGCAATCTAATGTCATGCTCAAGAATGCATGCATGTCCTAAGATGTCTAATGTATATGCATGTAGGTGCTCCTATATTATGCATGATTATTGTCCATACAATATCCCCCACTCTGGAACTTCAACTTTCTATCTCTTTCACATCTAGAACCAAAGAAACTTAGCAATCAAGAGTACACAACCATACTATAACCCGAACGTTTCCAACACATTCGATTCACCTTGCACACAAGTAATTTAAAACTCCCAAAGACACTCTCAGTGATATAGTCACCTACTACTCACCAGCACAACTGATTCTCAAACTAAACTGATTCAAAACCACTTTACATTCAAACACGATCGAGGACTTAGTCGACTCAAGATCGGATATCACAATACCATAACACAAACCTGTCTACATTTTCTAATCTCCACAACTCCACCATTACTAAGTTTTAGCTTTCTTTTTGGTCTCATATCAAGCACAATGAAATAGAAATATAATTTTAACATGCAAAAATATTTTGCAAAACTTGTGAGGTCAGCGCGAAGCAAGTTCTAAGTAGCTCAAGTATAATATAAAACAATTTCCTAGTAGTAGTTAGAGTAATGGGTACCCCAAAATAAACTCAACATTATATACTGAATCTTCACATAGAACAATCTTCAACTATGATTAGTATCGCGTATATATAACTATCAAGTGTATTTTCCACAATAGCATTAAGCATCATATAAAATCATCCCAAAACATCATGCACTAACTAATGCAAAATGAAACTAGTTTCTCGTACTATATGGCATATCAAAAACCACAAATCTCATGAGATGTTTAACTTAGAAATCATTTTCAAAATCAACTGACCCTAATGTATGCAATATTTAAAATTTTAAACACTTTTTACTTTTATAGATTTCACATGTAAGATAATCTTAAAACATGGTCAAATAATAGTCTATGTCATATAATATTCAATTCACTTAGTCAAGAAACTCACGGACATGTTCACATTTACATATAACTAATGTCATAACAAAGGAACAAGATTCCATCATGCTTACAAATAATCACCTATATTTAGTGGAATATCTACCTATCAAAATTTAATCATGCTTGCAAACACCATGCTTGAAAAACAAACCCTTAAGTTATTATGTCACAACACAAGTCAATCACATATAGCAAACACCGTGAATCTCAAACAATAACATAAAATTTTCAAACAATCATCATACATAAGAAACATTTAAAACAAATTTAACTCTACAACATACCAAAAAAAACTTCCCAAAAGGTTTCGTAAACCTAAGCTCTGATACCAACAAATGTAACCCCATCGACCCGGTCTAGACACCACACGACTCGAATGAGTTACACGGGGAATACCGAGGCTAATCCGAAGACTCGCCAAGATAAACAACCCTAAATTTTATTAAAAAGAATGGATATTTACCTTGAAAATATGATGAAGAATGTCTTGGGAAGGAAGAAACCAAAATCTTGAAGAAGGGTTTAAAGCTTGATGGAAAATTAGAGTTTTTCATGTAAAACTGATGGAGGCTAGACAGTCCTGCTTTTATGATGAAGCATTTGTCCTTCCACCTTTTGTCAGATTGAAGTATTTAAGATGTCGAACCTACAGGGATTGACTTTACTTACGCAATTTATTCTTCTTGCATAATGGAAAAGTAAAGACACAGATAATTGAGTTGGATTATAACTAGGGAAACTAATTAAAGCGATAAAGATCAATGATCAAGAAATCAAGGATGGAGAAGTGGGGTAGGTTAGAGTGCTTCGTAGTGTGGGTTCAATTGACTTGTTTCTATCCAATGCAATTGTACATCACTGCCTCGGCAGTACTGTAGATTACTGCCTTGGCAGCGACGATACTTGTCCGCCGCGGCAATCCCTTGCTCGTGGGTGGACTTTATCAAAGTTCGGCAAAGTGTCCTTGAATGACTCCGCTTATCCCTAAGTCGAAGTACTGTTGATGATTAGTCCTTGATGATACCTCCCGGTGTGAATCAATTATACTCACCAACCAATCTCACACTTCTTTTAGCCGCTGAAACTCTTAACCTATCCCTAGGCCGAGTTAGTATTTCGTGATTGAAACACCGTACTTACCCCTTTCGTGAATCTAACTCTCCCGAGTCTAGATAAATGGATTACTTACAAACTTCTATCCCGAGCTTGAATGCAAGAACAAAGAATGGCAAAGGATAAGAAAACCTTGATATTTTATTGCTTTGAGATAAGAAAGCAAAGTATAATTTTCTTCCACAACTACTTCACAATCTAACCTAAACCCCAAGGGGACGATGGAGGAGTTTAGGGTTTTTCTATGAAACTTGATTTCCAGATATCTCCTCTTTACATAGGCTATGGTTTATATAGGCTTGGCCTAGGGCAAACCTTTTCAAAGTAGGAATACAACTTGAAGTAAAACACAAGTTAAGTACATAAATAAAAGATATTTATTTTATTTCCTAGTTTTATTCCTATAAGGATTCTTTTCCCGCGTAGCCTTTGACCTTGACTTTCCATGTGTTCCTCAGCTCCGATTTCTATGCTGCTTGTCTTAAAACGTTCACCTTATTTTTCTCTTCAGATCGCCTATCATATCAACTTTTATGTTCCAAGTGCTGTCGCGGCCTCCGATGCTGCTGCGGCCTCCAAGTGCTGCCGAGGCCTTCAAGTGCTGTCGAGGCGGGTACTAATCTGCATTCCAGCTTTGGTTTCCAGCATCCATCATGCTATCTGACATTACCTATGTGGTAGTTTCCTGTCTAAGAGAAGAAACCATTAACCGTACCTGTTTTATGCCAAATAATAGATAAATTCATGAATTAAGTATTGGGATGCTGAAATATGTAAAATAAGCGGAATTATCCATTATTTCCATTAAATCTGTCTTTATTAGTAGTCATCGAATGGGAAAATGATATAAAAGATGATGACTTTTAGGTACTCATCAAAAATCGAAGAACAAAAGTATAAAGAATTAACCAAACTAATTTTTATTGAAAATATTGATGTTTACCTTTGAAAATATGATGGAGAGACTGCCAAGAAGATGAAAAGTCGGAATTTTAAAAATAGGTTTTTAGGGTTAATATTAAGTTATTTGGGCTATTAATTAAAATTATGGGTTATGGGTTATTAAAATAGACCATTGGTAGGCTTATATCATCTAGGATTAGGATTGGATCAAAGCCCCTTAAGATTCAAAGTTTTGGCTTAATTTATGAAATTGTGCTCAAGTTTTCAATTTTTATAAAATAGTCACTAATTTCAAAATCATAGGGATTCAAGGGTCAATTTTCAAAATTTATTTGACCTAAGTCAAACATATACTAAATAATGATTTTAGAATATTTTTTTCATAATTTATTATGATTAAAAATCAAGTTTTAAGAATTTAATCCCAAACTAGGCTAAACCGACGAAACCGGTTCACTAAACTTCTACGCCCAATTTTGGGGCGTTAAAGTTTTGCTTTTCATTTAATTTGGTCATTTTCAGTACCTTTTTATTTTTTTAATTTGTCTAATATGTTTAATTTATGTCTCGTTTACATTATGCTATGCTTTATTTTTATTTACACATCTTATTTACATTTTGCATATATTTGTTCTAACATGCTTTTAACTTATTTTTGTCATGTTATTTTAATTATGTATTTTATTTTGTTGTTGCATTTATTTGCTTTATCATGTCTTTATTTATTATGTCATGGATGTTTTATTTATGTACTTTATTTTATTGTAAATGTATTTAACTTTGCTATAGTGAAACTTTTGTTTATGTTTTATGCCTAAGCTCTCACCTCACCAATTAATGAACTTAATAAAATACATCTTTATTCGTTCGTAACAGGTCCAACACCAGGCGTAGTGGTGGCGGTGTATGAGTTTACATTCGAATAAAGATATGGTAAAAATAAAATTGAAATCGAATCTTTAAGCAAATATTAATTTAAACGTCACTTTAAATTGGAAAATCCAAAATTAATTAAGCGGTTATTTTGTAAAGGTGTCAATTTTTGGGCAGTTTTAAAATGCTAACACCATTTTAAAATCGTAACCGACTCTCAAACACAATTTTTAACGAATCTCTGGTTTTTACGGTATCCAGTCTACCAAAGTGACCGGTGGTGACTCCAACCCTTTTCTTAAACCCTAATTTCAAAATTCCCTCTCCAATTTCACTTTTATTCCTAATTTCAAATTTCCCCTTTTGAATTGAAATCCTTAATTCCTTTTTAAAACCTTAAATTCTCTTTTTTTTTTAATTCCAAAATCTAATTTTTTAAATTCCATTTTAAATCCCTAAACTCCTAAAATTTTCAAACCCTAGATTTATGAATTTCCACCTTTTCCAATTAAATTCCCTTTTTAATTAAAACCCTAAATTTTTAAATTTTCAAGATATTTAATTTAACTTTTCAAGTTTACCAAAATAACAACTTCTTACTACATTTAAAAATTTTAGCGAGAGAGTCGCTACACTAATGAAAACATGGAAGCTAGTTCTTTCCAAAAAGGAAGACAAATAGTGGGATGTAAATGGATATTTCGTGTGAAAAAAAACTCAGATGGCTCAATAGATCGCTACAAGGAATGACTCGTTGCAAAAGGATTTTTTCAAATCCTTGGACAAGATTTTAAAAACGCATACAATCCTGTAGTAAGTTTTTCAACCTTAAATGTCTTATTATCTCTTGTTGTAACAAATAACTGAAAATTTTAACAGATAAATGTCAATAACGATTTCTTAAATGGAGGATTGGATGAATAAGTTTATATGTAGCAGCCATCGTATTTTGAGCAATCAATTAGTGATGGTTCGCCATTAGTTTTCAATTTGCAAAAGGCATTGTATGGTCTTCTCCAAGCTCCCCGGAACTGTTACAATAAGCTACGTACCCATCCCTTGCAAATTGGGTTTTGAGAGTGAAAGGTTGATGCCTCACTCTTCATTCGTGACACAAACGATTTTATCTCGTACTTTTTAGTGTACGTAGATAATATCATTGTCACTTGCCATGATAAAACTGATGTTGAGAAGCTGATAATCAGTTTAAACTCAACATTTGCTTTAAAGGATCTTGGAGAGCTTCACTTATTTCTTGGAATTGCAGTTCAATAAACTGAAGGTTACATCCATCTTAACCAAAGGAAGTTTATTCTTGAACTTTTACAGAAAACACAGATGAATCAGGTGCAATCAGTACCCACACCAATGTTGCCCTCGAACAAGTTGGTACGAAACTCAGGACAACCCTTAACCAATTCAAAAGAATATAGGAGCATTGTTGAAGCATTATTGTATATGTGTCATACTCATCCGAATATAGCATAGTGTGAATAAGGTTGCTCAGTACATGTACAATCCCTGTGAAGATTATTTAATTGTTGTGAAACAAATTTTAAAGTATCTTGCAGGAATGTTGGAGTTTGGTTTGCGTTCACATCATCAAGTTTAGATATATGGTATGTAGTTGCTTTTGCTGACGCGGATTGGGGCAACACTTTAGATGACTGCAGGTCCACAACTGGATATTGTATTTAAATAAATAACTGCCTAGTAGCTTGGTGTTCAAAGAAACAAAAAATAGTATCAAGATCGACTACAGAAGCGGAATACAAGAACATCGCAGATGCTGTTTTTGAGATGACATGAGTTACATCTTTGTTGAGAGATATGGGAATAAAATTCACAAATACACCAACTGTTTAGAGCGATAACACAGCTGTAGCACTGGCAGCAAACCCGGTTCTTCATACCAAATCCAAACATGTTGAGTTGGATGTACATTTTATTCGATAAAAGGTTGCTCAACAAGAATTACAAGTCAATTAGGTTATTGTTGACCAACAAGTAGCTGATTGTCTAACTAAGCCTCTATCAAAATCATTTTTGCAGATGTTCAGGCATAAAGATGAGTGTACAAGCCTTGGTGGGAAGTTTTTTTATCTGGATGAAGACGGGTGAATGTTGGTTTGATTTTGTTTTTTCAACAAAGGAATAAAAGGATGTTGAGATCAGCTGTGAAGCTAAATAACAAGTTGCAACGATTTGTAGTTGGATAGGTTACAGTCATCAACCCTTGATAACAAACTTCCAGATGTAACCTTCTGTCGTTAAGGGTAACCAATTTGTTTAAGAGTAACAAATTTCGTTATCACTTGCAGGCTATATAAATCAAGAGTCATAAAACTCAGGCTTCATCTTTTTGATGATTGCCTACACTCAATATGAAATTTTTTCATCCTTTTTGGAATTCTTCTGAGCTTTTTAAAGTTGTTGTTCATCTTGAGATTTTTTAGCTATTCAACATGGACCCTTATCATTAGATAAAACAATCATAGATTCTTATAGAAGATTTTTTATTACGCAACTCAGATGGGGATCATGCTTTGAATAATGATAACCTTTTTGGTAAGGATCACAAGTGTATCTTCTTCTAGAATGGAATCTGAGTGGATGATCAATTTGGTTTGAGCATTTTTACATTATTTGAAAATATGGTGTGTACACCTCTGTCTCTCGATGTGAGATTCTGGTTCTTGGTTAAACTCTCATTCGATGGGATTTTAGGTGATCACAGTTTTTTTGTGAGTGTTTGGATAACACCTTTCAAGATATGATATAAGTGCGAGCATGAACTTTCATGATGTGGAATAGGGTGTGTAAGAGCTATGTTAGTTGCACAAGTTTATAATCCGCCGAGAGTTAAAGTCTTTATATGAGACAAGCTGAGACATTTTTTGATTTTAAAGGTCTTGTAATGGACAAGCAAGTATATTGATAAAGGTTATTATTAGAGTTAGAGTCTTCTGTAGGGACACCATGAGAGAAATTGTTTTGTTTTGGTTGTAATGATGGTTTAACCTCATATTCTTTAAAATCATACGAAGTTGTGAAAAGATTTTATCTTATATTCATCTTTTGAGGTCTTACCACATGAGAAATTTCTTCGATGACGTGCTTGTGTGACGAGTTGTCAATGTGCATTTAGGTTTGTTCCTTGCCTCCCGTAATGCATCAAGTGATCAAAACATCGATAAAGAAAATGTATCCAAACAATTTTCAATTGAACTGAATAGATTCAAACTTTTTTCACTTAAATTGAAAATAACATGAACTGAAGGCAACCCGAACTAAAAAAAAATTAAAATAAATAAAGATGAGTTATGAATTATTCCATGACACACGAAAAGCCAAATATAAAAATCATATAAATGGTGAAAAAACTAATTCAGCTTAAAAATTCAACTTAAACCGGTCGATATCCTATTAACCCGATATTAACTTGATCAAAAATCAACTGACCCAAAAATAAACAAACCAAAAGCCAGTCAAACCAAAAATCAATCTCTAGGACATCCTAACATGATACCCAAATCAAAATCACCCTAAACCCAAACAAAAACAAAAACTAAACACAACCTTAATCAAATCGAACCTAAATCGAATATAGTCAAAATCAAAATAACCAAAATCGAGTAACTCATTTTTCTCCTATACTTCTATGGATATATTTAATATTAGCATGACGTATAATAGAGTATATATGTACCACTGAGCTTTGTAAACTTAATAATCAAAATCGTTGTTTTTGTGCGAAGGTTGATTATTGGTTCGCGAGATCAAGGTGCACTATCAGTACGATATTTCTCCAAACGGTGTTAATAGAGTATAATACTTTTTTTTTTGAAATATAGAGTATAATACTTGTATTTAATAGGTTGGGTATTCATAGGACCTTACGTGATAAGATTTCTAACTCGCACTTTAAAATTGTATTTATGATGTTGAATGTTCAAATGTTTTAAATTAAAACTAGATCCCTTTTATAACTATTAAAATCATTTATCTATAATTTCTTGAAAATATTTTGTTTGGGTTAAACCATATTCAGAAATTTTATGTTAACGGATTGGGTTTAAGACCAAAATTTGACATCCTTATTTAATGTGTTACAATCGTTTGATATTCTTGAGCCAAAATTTTGAACTATAGGCATAACATAAATTTTAAAGAGGATCAATTTATAATTAAACTATTTTTTAAAATATATATATATATATATATATATATATATATATAAAATGAAAAAAAGTTTCTTTCCTGTCTTAAGGGATAAGAGCCCTCCCACCACACATTTAAGTATTGTCCTGATTCTTTTAATCAACGTTACCATTAAACTCAACAACCAACAAATTCAAGATCTTCATCCTTGTAGCGGCAATCCTGCTAATTTAAATTTATAAGTTTAAAAATTTTAAAAGTCTCGAAAATTTAAAATGAAAATATCTCAAAATTGAAATTTAGACATAAAAATTAAAGATTTTGAAATGTTAAAAGGAATTAGAAATCTAGGGTTTCAAAAATTTGAATTTAGGGAAATATGAAAAATTAGGGATTTAAACCTAAAAACTAGGTTTTGAAATTTGAGAATGATTTGAAAAGGGGAATTGAAATTAGGGTTATGGATTAAAAATTGGAATTTGGAAGTTTAGGAAAAAAAATAGGGATTTGAGGAAATGAAAATTGGGGTTAAAATCTGAAATCAAAAAGGGAAATTAGAAAATTAGGGGTTGGAAAATAATTTGAAAATTATTGGGAAAAAGATTTAATAAAAATGAATCGCCACTGGTCACTTTGGTAGACCGAACACCGTAAAAACCAGAGATTCAAAATGATTTAGGTTCAAGAGTCGGTTACGATTAAAAACGGTTTTAGCGTTTAAAATCGTCCAAAATTGGCACCTTTACAAAATACCGCTCAATTAAATTTGGAATTTCCGATTTAAAGTGTCATTAAATTAATAGTTGTTTAAAATTCAATTTTATTTTTAACTGTATCTTTATTCGAAGGTAAACGCATACACCGCCACCACTACGCCTGATGTCGGGCCCGTTATGACTGAATAAAGAAGTTTATATTGGGTTCATTAATTAATGAGATGAATGTAAGCAAAAATAATATAAACAACATTTAAAAAAAACATGTGCATGAAAAGTAAAACACCTAAATACATGACACAAATAAATTAACAAGCAAAAATAAAATGAGAAAAATTAAGACAAATATATACAATAAAATAAAATGCATGAATAAAAAATTAAAGGCATAATAAAACAAATATGTACAATAGAAAAATACAACATAAACGATAAATATAAGCATGAACATAAATAAATAAATAAATAAATAGATAAATAAATAAATAAAAGGATTAGATTGCATAAAAATAAAAGACCAAAATAAAGAAAATTAATCACTGGAAAGGACCAGATTAAAAGAAATAAAAGTTTCAAGACAAAATTAAAAACAAAAGGAAATTTAAATCTCAAATCAGTGACTAAAATAAAACAAAAAGAAAATTAAGGGGTGAAATCAAAAAATACCAAAACATGATTTGATCTGAGGACAAGATTGTAAAACGATTGAAAGATGCAAGGATTGCGGGCATTAATTCCATAACATAGAGAGATTTATGAAGAGAAAAGCCCGTTTTTAAAAATTTTAAAGACTACAAAACACACTTTGAAATTAGAAGAGACTCTCCTTAGTCATTTTTGTTCAACTGAAAGAGAAAACCCCCTCCAAACGCTCTGAAATGTTTGAACCGAAGGATAAACATTCATCCATTTTTTCAGAAAATCGCCCTTGAACCTAGAAAACTACCACACCGGACACCGTTCACGGTGGCCGGCGAGTTTGAAAATCAAACTTTTTGAAGCCCTAAACTTGATTAAATCCTTTGTTTCTCAAAACCAAAACCGAAAAATCGCTTCCTTTAGTAAAAGAGATCTGAAAAACCATTTCCCCTTTTGAAAAACGAAGCAAAAACGCGAAGCCACCTTCCCCCTTTCGTTCTCGGTTCACTAACGGTTCAATGGCCAAGGCTTGTCACCGGAGAAATCAAAAAGAAAGGAGGATGACCGGACGATGAAGGTAACAAAAACCTTAACCTATTTTCTTTATTGAATGTGACATAAGGAGGTTTTGGTTACCTCGAAATGCTTTTTTCTATTGCTTTCGAATGGTAGGAAAAACCCCTTACAATGGTGTTCTTACTCGGTTTAAATAACCGACTGAAAAATTACATCTATTTACAGAGAAAAGAATTAAAGAAATTTCCTATTGGTTATGCCTCAGCTGATTTTGGTTGTATTCGTGTGTGTGCTGATATTGGCTCTGAAAATTCTGAATTTTTGTTGTAATTATCTCTGAAAATTCCCTGTAATTGTTGGCGTTTTGGTTCTGTTATCGTACGAATTCTGATGATATTTTTGTTGTTTTTGCGCATATGGCGATCAGAGGAGAAAAAGGGAACCACCGGTTAACGTCCGGTAATCGGACAACGAAAAAGATGAAGCGCTGATGGGCATTCGAACAGGCGCGCGTGGTCCTCACGCGCGAGTGACAAATCAAACCGTCCGCGCGTGCAGGAGCGTGGGAATCTGGATGGTCTTCCTGGCCTTGTTCTGGACTATTAGGTTGTGGCTAGATCTAACAACCATTAGCTGGCTGCGTAAGGAATAAGAGATGAGGGTTAGGGTTTCTAATGGGTTATCCGGTTGGGTTTGTTGTGTGGGCTATATGTAATTAATTTTTTGGGTTTTTAATTATTGGATTTATTTATTTATTTAAATTGGGTTGATTTATACTGAAATTAATAAATGGGCTGTATATTACTTAATAAATGGGTTTTTATTTAGCCTGATATAATAATAATAATAATAATAATAATAATATAAACCACATAATGAATAACCATAATAATTTAATAATAAAATTATAAAATAAATATATAAAAAAACGAAGCAAAAAACGAAGCAAAAACTAAAGCCCAATATTCGAATTTTAAAAAAATTAAATCGGATTTTCACCTCAGATAAAATTAGTGATTACAACTCTTACTTCGTAAACAATCAAAACTGCAATTCACTCAAAAAAAATCAAAGGAAGATACAAAATTTAAGAAAACCCAATAAAAAAGTTACAAAGATAATCAAATGTTTGATATTTTTACAAATTTTAATTCTAACTTACCTATAATATTAGAAATATGGTATGCAAAAAAAAATAATAATAAACAAAGTGATAACATCATAGACTAAAAATTTATAATAGACAAAATTTAACGTAGTTCAAATTAGTCTACTCCACACACGAGAGAAACATTTGTTCAATTTATGTTATGCTTGTAGTTCAGAAATGTTTGGGCGAAACATTTGGGCTACACAAAATACCTAATAAAAAATTGTCAACCTACAATATTAAAAAATTGGTATGACAAAAAATATACAAAGCAATAACATCATAAATTTAAAAATTTACGGTAGACAAGATTTAACTTAGTTTAACATAGCCTACTTCCACGGACAAGAAAACAGACAATCTATTATCAACATAGAAAATACGAAGAGTAAAAATACATAATAACCCATGATCCAATGGAACCAAAGCATTTTTCAAACATCCCTGTAATACACATCTCAATTACGTAGTGAAAATAGTTACAGAGAACCTAAGAGTGCTTACATCTCTGCTGAGAGTAATTCTCTATATCACTCTTAATTTAAAAGATTAAATTTAGTGTATTTTATAGACTCCAACACTTGGTCACCTAGAAACCTTATTCAATAAGGTATCTTATCTAAAATAAGATATTTATTAATTAAAGTAAATGTTCATTCCTAAGTAATTTTTAACTATTAGAATTATAATAAAGGTCAATTTAATTATCAATTAAAAATTATATTAAAATATAATTAATATAAATAATTTAATCGATCGATAAAATACGAGTATATTATAATAAAATTGATATGATCATTTATTAATCGTCCAATTTTATTTATAAGATATTTATGAGAGTCTTATTGGAGATAACACCAATACTTTAATTTGTGCACACTGAAATCATATTTCGTCATTACCTTCTCATTCAATCAAAGTTTCAATTTGGTATTTATGAAAGAATTAACGAAGAAAAGGATGTAATGGCCAAAATTTAATGTAAACCTACTCAAATTAAAATATCGGTGTTCTTTCAATAGCTCTTGCAAATACAAGTGGGCGGTTATTAAATGACTTTAAAATCCCGTCACACAGACCTAACAGATTTAATTCGGGATTAGAGAATTAAATTAATTTATTTAAATTAAGATCTGAACTCAATACTAGCACGATAATTTAAAACTCAAAATAAATCAAATCGAACTAAAAGTGAAACAAACTTTAATTGAACAGAAAATAAAGTCGAATGGATTTTCAATTAAATAGAATAGACTCAAACCAAAAGCTATTTGAAGTAAAGACAATTCAAAATAAAAAAAATATATTAAAATAAATAAATAAAGATAAAATATGAACTATCACATAACTCACCAGAAAGTCAAATATACAAGTTATACAAAGTCATATATGTGGTGGAAAAAACAAACTCAACCTAAAAACTTGACTAAAGCTCATCGAACTTCTATTAATCGGATTTGATCCAACCTAAAATCAAGCGACCGAAAATAATTGACCTGAAATCAACCGAATCAAAAGTCAACCAAACATAAAATCAATCGCACCGACATTTGAACCCAAATCACCATAAGCCCAAACTAAATTGAACCACACCCAAACCAACCCGAATTTAACTTAAACCGAATATAATAAGACACGAAATAACTCAAACCAAATTATCCGTTTACGACATATACAGTTCCCACTATCATTTATGATACATAAAATATCAAAAATTAAGATTGTCAACATGTTTTTCTCCCCATTTTTTTAAGATATTTTAAAAAGATTACTACGGCTTTGATTGTATTTGAGACTAGGATGAAATGATAGTCAACTCTTGTATATTAAGGGTGTTGAATATAGTGACGAAGACAATTAGAAAAACATTTGACGATGATGTTGCATATAAACAGAAGATCGAAGATTATTGATAGTTTAAAAACCTTTTGGGGAGGAAGATGAATCTAACGCGTCACTCTAACATTTCATGGACTATCTAATGTCCTTTTCTAACATAACACTATTTAATATAGTTTAACTGATGTTAATCGGAAATTTTATATTTGTGGCCGGAGTTAGAGAGGTGAGATGGAAAATTTTGTTCCTAATAAGCACAGTCGGTTTGAGAATTTGAAGAATTAAAGTGAATAAAAAAAACTATGCATATAATAATAAGTATTGAAAAAATAAATTTAAGTGTATATTTTTAATAACAAATATTGAAAAAAGAATTTTAAGAGTAAGATCCTAATAACAAAAAAAAAATTAAAAAAGAATTTTTGATAGTAGGCCTCTAATAATATATTAAAAAAAATCAAACTTTAAGAATATATTCCTAAAAATAAATATTTTAAAAAATAATTTTTAAGAATAAACACATAATAAAAAATATTTAAAATTACTCGGTATTAAAAAATTAAAACTTAAATAATAAGTATTAAAAAATATATTCGTAATAAACATTATGAACAGATAACATTAGTTTTTCTTTTGTCAGCGGATACATGTTGTGTTCACGAATATCGTCAAGTTAATCACTTGATGCATGTGAAAGTTATTATAATAAAAAAAAATCAGTGGAAGATAGTTTCATCGGAGAAACTATTACATGATCTTGATTTAATATATCATTCATGATCTCTTTCAATAAGACTCGTTTATTTAATGATATGTAGAAAAAAATGTAAAAATTCACCTTAAAAAAGGTGAAGATTTATTTTGAAAGAATAAAATAAAAAATTATTATTAAATGGGTAATAGATGACGCGATGAGTTAAACCGTATAATAATTTTTTGTTATATTTAGAGAGATAAGCCTTTACATAAAGAGATACATCTATTATTTCAATTTCTGCCTTTTACTTCTTTAATAATCAAGTAGTGTTACTTAACAATTAAGATGGTACTCCAAGTATCAGCCACCGCCTTCTTCTCTTACTTCTGCATGAGAAAAGTCTATTATCCAATAATTTCGATCAAAGTCAGAAGAAACATTTGCTTTGTTTCTTCTAACTCATCATCAATATCAACACCCGCATCACAGTAACCTCTTTCGACAGTTACCCGACTTCAAAATGATGTGTGTCTATTGCAGAACTTTTCTCTGGACATATGTGATGATCGTTTCATAACTTTTCCATTCACCAACTCGGTAATGTTTAAGTGTTGCTTATTGTTGTAACTTTAAAGATAAACTGAAGAACGTTTATTGAATCATAAACCAGATTATAAATGGTGTGGTTCTACCTCACTTGAGTACATGCTGACTTATTTATAATGCGTTGATATTGAGATCAACAACCAACAAATTTGGCTACTGGAATATCTGCATAACAAATTCCCTTTTGTTAAATCCTAACAACCTGGAGAAGATAAGTCCAACAATTTCTAAACTTGTTGCGTGAAATTATACTTCTAATATTCACCCCTATCTTTTTTTCTTTTGTTGACTTGACATTGGTACTACATTCAACTTCTTTCTGAGCAAGCTGAACTGCTGTGCTGGAAGAGGTTTAGTGAACAAATCTGCTATTTGACAACTTGACGGCACATAACCAACTTTCAGCATATTACCCAATACTTTTTCTCGGACAAAATGTAGGTCCAAGTCGACATATTTTGTCTTGGCGTGCATAACCAGATTGGCCGCCATAGCAATCGTGCTCGTATTATCACACCAAACTTTGGGTAGATCGCGTAATGGAACATTCATGTCCTTGAGAACATTGTGAACCCACATGAGTTCAGAAGTTGCATCCGCTAAACTCCGATACTCAGCTTCTGCAGTCGATCGAGACACAGACCGTTGTTTCTTTGAGCTCCATGATAGTAGATGACTTCCATAGTAAACACAATGACCTGATACAGATCGTCGATCATCTTCATCGCTTCCCCAATCAGCATCGGAGAAAGCCACGAGCGTAGAATGTTTATTTGGTTGCGTGAAAAACATTAACCCAAACTCATTTGTCCCTTTCAAGTAGCGTAAAATGCGTTTAACAACGCTCCAGTGTGCTACTGTGGGTTGCTGCATATATTGCGCGACCTTGTTTACAGCGAAGGAAATGTCCGGTCTTGTGTGGCATACATATAACAATGCTCCAACAACGCTTCGGTACTTGGATACATCATCAAAGTACTCACTATCATACTTGTGTAGTTTGGGTGAAACTGTCATTGGTGTGTCGACCTCCTTTGCATCGATCATTTGTGTTCGTTGAAGTAGGTCTGTTACATATTTGTGTTGACTAAGTAGAATACCTGCGTCACTTGTGAAGGCTTGGATGCCCAAAAAATAATCCAATAAACCAAGGTCTTTTAGAGAAAATTGACTATGTAGTTGTTGTTTTACCCGATTTATGTGTTCTTCTGAGTTTCCTGAGAGCAAGATATCATCAACATAAACAATGGCGTACGTGATCACACCCTCTTCTTGATACACAAACAATGATACATCTGCAAGTGAACATTGAAACCACAACGATATCAAAAAAATTTTAAGTTTTAGAAACCAACTTCGTGGCGCCTGTCGAAGGCCATATAACGCCTTGACTAGTTTACACACTAATGGAGTTCCATCAGCTCTTTTAACCTCAAAACCAGGAGGTTGATGCATATAAACTTCCTCTTGAAGAACCCCCTTTAGAAATACATTGTTGACGTCGACTTGGTGCATCATCCATCGATTCGAAACAGCCAAGGAAAATAATACGTTTATGGTTAGTGACTTAAGCACTGGGCTGAACGTATCTGAAAAATCGAGGCCGGGAACTTGAGAAAAACCTTTTGCCACCAGACGAGCTTTGTACTGATTCACAGAACCATCAATATTCCTTTTTACTTTGAAGAGCCACTTAAATCCGATGGCCTTACGTGTTTCTGGTGCTTCAACTAATGTCTAGGTGCCATTTGCCAGTAGTGCATCGTATTCAGCCATGACAACCTCTCTCCATTCAACACTTTCCATTGCTTCGTGAATATCTTAAGGGACTTTATCACATCTTGCCAAATAAACTTTGGGTTTGAAAATGGCACGTTTGCTGCGAGTCACCATGACATGAGTTTTTCTCGGGTTGTGAAGTGCAGGTAGCTCCGAGTCTGTCTCAGTTGTTGGACTAAGTTGTGAAGGATTATCATTGATTGGATGCTGATTTGTGCATATATTATTCGCTCTAGTGAGCCCAGCATCATCCCTTGAAGGGCGAGACGTATCAGATGCATCAGATGAGGCGAATACTTGTGTTGGAGAGTTACGCGACACCTCTAATTCGGAGCTCGACGAATTCTCAGAGGTAGCACCCGTCACTGAGACTTGGGAGTGAGTAGGTGGGGTTGATTCTTCTAGGAGCTCATGTTGCTGATGTATGGGTGACACAATTGGGACTGGTTTGGACTGAAACACCGAGTTGTACGAACCCTTCCTTGCAATCGATGTAGCAAAGGGGAACACACCCTCATTGAATTTGACATGGAGTGTCACAAATAGCCGACCTTTAGGAGATAGACATTGATAGCCATGATGCTTGGGAGAATAACCCAAGAATATACATTGTCGAGATCGGAAATCCATTTTGTGTTTGATGAATGGCCTTAAGTAGGGACAGCAAGCACAGCCAAATACGCGAAAAAAGTCATAGTCTGGTCGTTTCCCAAATAATTTCTCATATGGTGACACATTTTGCAGTATGCGCGAGGGCAAGCGATTGATTATGTATGTAGCACTTAATACGGCATATGACCAATATTCAAGAGGAACTGATGCTTGGGCAAGAAGACACAATGTTGTCTCCATAATTTGACGATGACACCTCTCAACCACACCGTTTTGTTGCGATGTGTGGGGGCATGTTACACGGTGTTGAATGCCCAATATGTTTAATCTCTTTACTAGCGCTTGAAACTTCCCTCCACCATCGGTTTAAATAGCTTTAATTACGGAGGAAAACTTATTTTGTATCAGGGCAACAAATGAATCAAAGATAACAGACACATCACTTTTATTTTTAAGAAGATAAGTCCAGCAATTTCTACTACACATATCTATAAAAGAAACATAGTAGCGAAATCCTGCAGATGCAACTGGTGCAGGTCCCCATACGTCTATCTCAACAAGGTCAAACGGAGCTTTATATTGGGTGGTTGAGGGAGAAAACGGAAGTGCATGGGCTTTACCCATCTGGCATGCTTCACATATATGATTATTTTGAACTGAAAAAGCTTTATTTAGTGCCAAACGTAGAACCGTGGAGGCAGGATGGCCAAGACGTTTGTGCCAGAGCCAATAGGAAGAAAAATCTTTATTCAAAGCTGTAAAATGAACCAAAGGTTTGGAATCAACAAGTTGAACCGGGAAGAGATATAGACCGCCTTCTTGAACACCCTTAAGTAAGACGTCTCCAGTCATTTCATCCTTCACACAACAACCATTTGAATGAAACTAAAAAAATACATCATTGTCAGAGGTAAACTTAGACACAGATAATAAATTTCGAGAAATCGATGGCACATGCAGCATCTTATCAAGAGTTAGAGTGCGATTGGAAGCAAATATATTAGAAACACCAATATGTTCAATTTGAATTACAGTGTTGTCACCCAAATGAACCTTACCTCGACCTTTGTAGGTCGTAGTACCTGTCATGTTTGTTTTGTTGTTCGTGACATGATGTGTTGCACCGGAGTCAGGGTACCATTGGAACGAGTTACCACCAGCCAAAGTTAGCGAATTGACCTGGGCAGACTCAGTTGAGTGTGAATTTTCAGTAGCTGGTGACGTATCTGAGGGAACACATGGGTCATAAAGTTGCTCGTAGTAGTCGGACTGAAACTGACAAGCATTTGCTTGAGGGTCATCTTGTTGGCGATCATGTTGTGAAGTGATGTGTCTATAACCCTGATCGAACCGATGCCAACATCCATCTGCCATGTGACCCAACTTCCCAAAAATTTGGCATTGAGGCCTCGATCTTCCTCTAAAACGGCCACTATGATGGAATCCTCCTCGTGTACCTCTTCCCCGACCGTGATTAATAGGTGGTCGCATGTAATCTGTTATGTTGGGAGAACCACCTTTCTGATATTGAGAGAGATTGATGCCGACGGGAATATGTATAGTATCAACAAATCTGGATTCTGCATCCGTGAGAATCGAGACCACTCTGTCGAGGGAGTAAGGCTCCTAACTTGCACTGATGACGGCTACAAAGGGAGCAAATTCAGAGGGTAGGCCATTAAGAATCACTGCTATGTGTTCAACCTCGGATACTTTATGCCCGAACAAAGCCAATAAATCACATATTTCTTTGATTTTAACCGTATATTCTTTCACACGCATCGCACCTTTCTTCATTGAGCGGAGCCTACAATGAAGGTGCATTACCTTCGTTGTGGAAAGCTTTGAGTAAAGACCAGTAACGACCTGTCAGATCTCGGTGGTAGTGTCGGCGCCAACTAGTTGAGGCAGAATATCCGAGCTCATCGTTGACAATAGCCAAGAAGCCAAAGAGCTGTCTTGTTTTATAAATTGAGTGTACTCTAGATTCTTCACTCGTTCGCCAGAGGTCCGTTCAATAACTTTCGGTGGTTTTGGAGTTTCTGGGTCAAGAAAGTCTTCCAACCCAAGACCGCGTATGGTGAGAATAACCTGTTGCTTCCATAGGAGGAAATTTGTGTCATCCAAACATACATTTATCCGTTTATTCGAGAACATGTGAGTGGAGGCATCCTCATTAGAGCGCAACACTAGCGGGTTGCCATCAATCGCAGTGGTCGAAAGTGCCATTAAGCAATAATCAGGGAGGATGAGAAAACTGTAGCAAACTGGTGATGAACGAGGCTTAAGAAATTAAGGAAAGCGGCGGAAGAGTGTTGACAACAGGATCGTTTTTGGCTCTGATACCATGTTGTAACTTTAAAGATAAACTGAAGAACGTTTATTGAATCATAAACCGGATTACAAATGGTGTGGTTCTACCTCACTTGAGTACATGCTGACTTATTTATAATGTGTTGATATTGAGATCAACATCCAACAAATTTGGTTACTGGAATATATGCATAACAAATTTCCTTTTGTTAAATCCTAACAACCCGGAGAAGATAAGTCCAACAATTTCTAAACTTGTTGCGTGAAAGTATACTTCTAACACTTATTTTATACTATATAACTCTTCGTATCCATATGATATGTTAACTAACATATAATATTTTGCTAATAAAAATAATTTTACTTTGCCTACGTCCATCTATTTTGATAAAGATTTTGATTTTTTTGCTAATAAAAACATGATCTACCGAATTTAGATAAATTAACTCCACTTCTATGATCCCTTAGAAAATTTCTCAGAATTCATTATAAAATTATCCTTTTTTAAGTTTTTTTTGGGCGAAAATAATTTGTAAATTAGATGATTCAAGCTTCATTCTTTTTTCTTTTTAAACATGAAGGAATTTGAGTCATGCTCAACACGAGTAGAATCGATGAAGAAGACGGTAAAAGATATGTTGATGAGCTCTAGGGATGATTCTATAGAGAATATACTATTCATTAATTATCTACTACGTCTAGGAGTATCATATCACTTTGAGTTCGAAATTCAAGAGCAATTACGTCATATTTTTCGTACATTTACAATAAACAACAAGGACTATAACTTACAAACAATTGCTATCATATTTCAAATCTTCAGGTCTAATGGTTATAAAATGTCTTGCGGTAAGTGTGTTATATTAGCATCATTAATGCAAAAAATAATTGAAATATAAATTCAAATATCATTAATTGATGTCAATGTGACGGATGGATGAACTTTAAACTAGACGTGTTTAAAAATTTCAAGAATGGTGATGGTGTATTTAAGGATGAACTGGCTAGTAACATCAAAGGTATTATAAGCTTATATGAAGCATGTCAGTGGGGAATGCATCAAGATCACATTCTGGATGAAGCTCTTAATTTCACAATGTTACACTTAGAGTCCGTATTAGTTAGCCAATCATGCCCTGATCATCTCAAAGAATACATTGAAAATGCCCTTAAATTTTTTTACCATAAAGGCATCCCAAGAATAGAATCAAAACAGTATATCTCCTATTACGAACACGATGAATCAAAGAATGAATTATTGCTTAAATTTGCAAAATATAATTTCATCTGAGTGTAGATGTTGCACCAGAGAAAACTTAACCTCATTTCAAGTTACATTTAAAATATATGTTTTTTTACTATTTGTAGGTTTTGTGAGATAAAATGTAAGGAGAAATTAAATATTATAATGTTTGTGCATGCACATGCATATTTACATGTTGTGTCTATGCATAATTAATTATGATTGATATCACAGTTGGTATCAAAAGGAAAACTTAGCTTCAAGGTTTTCACATGCAAGACAAAGAATGGTGGAGTTTCTTCATGGCAGTCTCAATGATCTTTGAACTATATTTTTCTCTTTCTCGCAACATAATGACAAAATTGTATATGGAACTTACATTAATAGATGACACTTATGATGCATACGGTTTATACGAAGAACTAAAGTCTTTGACGAAGGTAATAGAAAGGTTAGTTTGCATGTTACTAAGATTTAGTCATGCTAAAATACGTTCATCCCTTAAAATATTTCCTATTCAGATGGGATAAGAGTGAAATGGATGAGCTTCCTAAGGAAAACGTGAGAAATGTTTACGAGGTTGTCTTACATATTTCTGATAAAGTAGAGGAGATGATACAAAAGGAAGGAAGATTTTCTAGTGTCTTTTACGCTAAAAAATCGGTAAAATTACAACATTGATCAAACTCTACTACATCAAATTCTCAAACAGTTCAATTTTTCATAAATTGATTTGTATTTATCTAACTATATTTTATATGTGGTATTTAGATTAAAAAAACTAGTTTAGTTGTAATATCTCAAAAATTATTCCTAATTTTAAAATCCTAATTTTGAAATTCCTAATTAAAAACGCTAATTTTTATATTCTCAATTTCTGAAACCCTAATTTAATTGAGTTTTTTTTATTGATTTTCTAAATTTAAGGGAATTTTTTTGATAAGATTATAAAGTTTTGAAAGTTTTAAATGTGAATTTAAAGATTAGTAGTTAAAGTGATTTGATGACTTTTGGATAACTAATTTGCTTTTAAATTGAATTTTATTTTTACTGAGATTAATTATTTTTATTAATAGTTTATCTATAATTAATCTTTTTATTAAAAATATCATTTTATTCTAATTATTGTTTTATCAAAATTCTTTATTTAATATTATAAATATTATATAAAGTCTCAGAAAAGAAATCCTTTAAAATACTATAAGTTTTTTATTATTATTTTATTAATTCTTTTATGGTTTAATATAATTCTAATTCAAATTGGAATCAGTTATTTTTTCTGTATATATACATAGTATGGTTTAAGAGAAACCATAAATTGTTTTTCTCCATCAAGATTCTCTAAAGCCTATGTTTTCATTCTTTAAATTCTATTCGAGTTCAAAACCACATTATTCAGTAATTTGAGTCGATTTGGCTAAGGTGTGTTATCTTACTAGTGCTACATTTGTTTTGTTTTATTTTTCAAAAAATATATATATTTTTGTGTGACATGCTTAATATTTTATGCTTTGAAAAATAATCGTGTTTTGTCGTCATGTTAAATTTTTGTATTGTGTCTTTGATTGCATATTTGTGTTTCCGTGCTTACGTGTCATTATGATTTAAGAAATATATAAAACCTTTCGTATTTTGAGATCTTATACTTTTATGAGTAATTATGATATTAAACCCTGTAAAATTGTGTTTTCGGATAAATTATGATTTAGAATTAAGACTGAGATTGGATAAATTATAACATCATTCATACAACTTGTTTTGTATTGTTTCCTAAAATATTACTCTTGAGGAATAATTTTATAAACTATGTTTTGTTGTTTTTATCTACACCTTAGAGATACACTAAGTTCTTTAGGTTACTCCATCTTAGTTTCCTCTTACAAATATTTGAAATTTAGACAATGCTGAAGAATCTCATACTTTATCTGGTTATTTTATTATTCAATATAAAACTAACTTTTAGTTATTCAAATTATTATTACTATTTTAGAAACTTTAATATATTTGGGAATTAAGGTTGTTTACAGTATACATAAATATTTTTCTTACATTCAGATATTTTATTTGAACCATCAGACTATAATGTTAATTTTAATAAGTTTATGAGTTAATTTATTTTAGGAATTTTAACTCTTCTTAAATTACCAATTTTTAGTTATAATTTTAACTTTTGTTTTGATAAATTATTAAGTAATTAAATATTTTATAATTATTATGAAATAATATAAATTAAATTGGTTTTGAGGGTAAAGTTTTTAACGTTAACTTCCTAGATTTAATCTATTTCTTATTGTGTTAAATGTGTATTTCTTTTTATGCTATTGTTAAATGAATTTAAATGTGTGTTTTCTTCTTGTGTTAAATGTGTTTTTTTTTCTTGCGTTAAATGTGTATCCTTTCTGTGCTATTTTCAAATGAATTCAAATGTGTGTTTTCTTCTTGTATTAAAGGTGTGCTTCTTCATGTCCTTTTTTTAAATGAATTTAAATGTGTGTTCTCTTTCAGTGCTAGATTTTTGTTTTGTGATTAACTGTTTATTGTGATACCGTGATCTTGAGATTCCTTGTGATACTGTGATCAGATTATCTGAATTGTGTGTTTCGTATTCTATACGATTATATGTGCTGAGACATTTGAGATCATTAACATTGATTGCATTACATGTGCATGGGGTGGATTGTACGGAGGAAGGTGGTTTTACCACACTGTGTTTGGTGAAATAAGGGGTGAGGAGTTCTGGGGAACTACCTCCACTGTGATCGGTTGGCTTTGCCACCACTGCGTTTGGCGTTCGGAGTATGGGACTGCATTTTTTGTGACCTTGCATTTAACAGATTATCGAAATTGTGTGCCTCGTATGTTATACGAATATTTTTTATGAGACTTTTGTGATTTATGATATTGATTGCATAATCATGTGCATTGGGAAGGATTGTACGGAGGAAGGTGGTTTTACCACACTGTTTTTGGTAAAATAGGGGGTGAGGGGTTCTGGGGAACTACCTCCACTGTGATCGGTTGGCTTTGTCACCACTGTGTTTGGCGTTTGGAGTATGGGATTGCATTCTATGTGACATTGCATTCATCAATATTTGTGTTTATTTACTGTGAATATATATATTATGCATGTGATTATGAATTGAGTGACATTGTGATGTTTGACTGCACTTTAGAGACACACTGGGCTTTATAGATCATTCTTTTAGTTTTTTTTTTCTTTCAGATATCTGGCCCTAGGAGTTGGTACTCGGAGATCTCTCTCGGATACGGTTTATTACTATTTTTAGTACTATTATTTACAGATGTTTTTATTTTGGGATTATTAGAGATTGAGATGTATTTAAACCTCATGCATAAAACCAGTTATTCAAATTTAATAATTTTAAATAAGAATATTTACTTTTTTAACCTTGTTTTTATCTTTTAATTTATAAATTTAGTTTTTAAATATATTTTTTTTCAATTATTTGACATGAAAGTTTTAAAAGCAACAATTTTAACCTACCGTGCTCTTTAAGTTAAAAATTAAGGGGTTACATCAGTGTTATCAAGTTCAAAACCTATGGTTGCATAAAAATATCATGCCAATGTTGGTGAGTATTTAAAAAATGAAATATGGTCCATCGGAGCCATTACATCCTTGTCTCTACTTACGATGGGAATGCCAGAAGTAGATAAAAATGCGTACCAGTGGCTCTTAAATTCTGATATTATCATTTTCAAAGCTATGAGTTTGTTATGCCGTCTTTACAATAATATTCATAGTAATGAGGTACATATATTTAACTGGCTACCTTCCTTTTCCTTATATTTTTTCTTGTATTTTGTTTAGTTATAAACATATGATTTTGAAAGGATGAAGAGGCAAGGGGTGGATAAATATCTAGTATAGTATGTTATATGAAAGAATATGGTGTCTCAAAGAACAAATCAGTTGAAGGATTCTGTGAAAGAATAAAGGTTGCGTGGAAGGACATGAACGAGGGTTTCATAACGCCAATTTTCATCTCAAAATGAATCCTAATAACAGCTTTTAACATTGCACGTGTACTGGAGGTATGTTACCAGTTTGATGATGGATTCACTAAGTCAGAAAAAACATTCAAAGATTACATCACAAAAGTTTTAATCGACCCAATCCCCCTTGAAAATTAAGACATGCAGGTTATTTCTTTCTGGCTTGTTGCTATTAAGAATAAAAAAATATAAAATGTATAGTTAGGTTATCGGTTTGTCTTTCATTTATGTAACTTGTTTTGTTATTTTCTGCTATACCTATGTGGAATGGTCTTTTCAATCTTTATCATAATGAATAAAATCTTCCTTTGTGTGCAAACAATAAGGTATTAGTTGAAATTATTTATTCATTTAAAGTAGGAAAACATGTTTGGCCAAAAAAACTAATTATATATTATTTTTGAATTACGATAATATATTCTTTTTGTCTCACTAATTGTGTCAATGTCATACATTGATTTTTTAGTCAATATTTTTTTTAATTTTGATTATAATTTATTTAAATATTTTTAGTTAATTAAAATTTATAAAAAAAATATTTAAAAACTACTTGATTCAAGGTTTTTAAAATATATTTTTTTCATATTTTTATCAATAATAAATTGTAAATAATAAGTTGTCAAAGTTAAAAAATTTGACCCAAAAAAATCAACATGTGACACAATTAATGGGACATAAAGAGTAATATACTGAAAACAAAAATAATTAATCCGAAATATAAAATCCAAACACGACTTTCTATGGAAATTGGCTATGAAAATACATCTCTTCTTTCCTATATATTCTGACGCTATTGAGTTTACTCTAATATATTTATGTACTATTAATATATTATGTCATATCAGGGGTGAATCCAAAAATTTAAATTTGATATTTCATTTATCGACAATAATTACAATTACATATAATTAAGAGTAAATCGACTAAATCATCATATTTTGATACTCAAGTTTTTCAGAGGTATGACATAAGATCCAAACACGACGATTGTCTATCAAAATTGACAATCAAATACATATCCGGTCAATAACTAAATGTAGTTAATATTTTGTATTGCGAAATTAAAATATATTAAAAATAAAAATAATTAATCCTAAACATAAGATGTAAAAGAGAACTATTTATGAAAAATGGCAATGAAAATACTTTTTTTTTTGTATATATTTTGTCACTATTGAGTTTAATATATTCATGCACTACTAATATATTATCAGGGTGAATTTAAGTTTAATGGATCATCCATTAATAATAATTAAAGTTATATATAATATAAGAGCAAATTGATTAAGTTATTATATTTTTGGTACCAACGTAAAATAGCATTTGTGCTAACATCCATAAATAAATATTTTTCAATAAAATTAGAATACAATTCTTCTTAGTTTTATTCATAGAGTGGCTAGCTATTATATACAAGATTTAACCTAATATTCTAAGTAACTAATTAATAGAAAAGTAAAACACTAGACCTAATATTCTAATAAAGTTCACTTTTCATAAGTGTAAGATAGAAACTATATTCTTATACTTAACACTACCCCTCAAGTTGGGTCATAGATATTGATCATGCCCAACTTGTTACATAGATAATTGATTCGAACTCCATTAAGAGATTTGGTGAAGAAGTCGCCTAGTTGTTCTTCGATTTTCATATAACCTGTTGATATCAAGCCTTGTTGTATTTTTTTGCGAACAAAGTGACAATCAATCTCAATGTGCTTTTTCCTTTCATGAAACACCGGATTCGAAGCAATGTGTATTGCAACCTGATTATCACACCAACGTTTTGCCGGTATTTGGCCATTGCTCTATATTCGGCTTCTGCACTAGATCGTGAGACAACATTTTGCTTTTTACTCTTCTACGAAATCAAGTTTCCTGCAACAAACACACAATATCTTGAGGTAAATCTTCTATCGTCCTTGCATCCCGCCCAATCTGAGTCAGAAAAACATTCAATTCTAGTATGGTCATGATTGCCATATAGAATTCCACGTCCAAGAGCACCTTTTAGATAACATAAAACTTGTTCTACTACTTTCCAATGATCAACGATTGGTGACGACATAAATTGACTTAAGAAACTTATCGGAAAAGATATATCAAGACGTGTCACTGTGAGATAATTTAGTTTACCGATAAGTCTTTTGTACCTTTCAGGGTCATTAAATAATTCACCTTCTTTGGTTAATTGTAGATTAGGGACCAATGGTGTACTACAAGGTTTGGTACCTAATTTTCCTGACTCTGATAGAAGATCAAGCATATACTTCCTTTGAGATAGGAAAATCCCTTTTTTACTTTTATTTACCTCAATCCCCAAGAAGTATTTTAATACCCCCAGATCTTTGGTGTAAAACCGAGTGTGGAGGAAAGACTTTAGTGAGGAGATTCCGCTAGTGTTACTACCAGTGAGCACAATATCGTATACATATACGACTAGTAGAATAATGCCCCTATCAGACTTTCTAAAGAAAACAGAGTGATCTGATTCACTTTTTTGAATCCCTAACTTTTCAATAACTTGACTAAGCTTACCAAACCTAGCCCGATGAATCTATTTAAGACCATATAAAGATTTTTTCAGAAAACATACTTTTCCAAACTCCCCCTAAGCAACAAAACCAAATGGTTGCTCCATATATACTTCCACTTGAAGATGACCATGAAGGAAAGCATTCTTGATTTCTAACTGATGCAAAGGCTAGTCAAAACTGGTTGGAAGGGAGATAAATAACCTGACAGGAGTAAGCTTAGAAACAGGAGAAAACATATCCGAATAGTCTACACCATAGGTCTGAGCATATCCCTTGGCAACCAGGCGAGATTTTAAACAATTAAGGGAGCCATCAGGATTAAATTTAACAGTAAACACTCACTTACATCCAATAGCTTGTTTACTAGTGGGCAAAGGAACCAAAGTCCATGTTCCTTTAACATACATAGCAGTCATTTCTTCAAGCATAGTCGCACGCCATCCAGGATGAGATAGTGCATCTCTAACAGTTTTAGGGACAAAAATAGTATCGAAGGATGATACAAAAACACGCGAAGAAGAAGATAAACAATTATAGGAAATGATATACAAAATTGGGTAAGTACAAGTACGTTTACCTTTCCGAAGTAGAATAGGAAGGTCAAGATCATCTAGAGGAGGTGGATCTGATGACGAAGAAATTGGCTCATCAGGACATGAATATGGAACATCCAAAACATGTTGAATTAGATCGGAAGGAGGTGTTAGTGGTCGAAGGGTATAGATGTTCTTAATGGGGGGCTTGACAAATGAGGGTGAGGAAAACTCCAAAGGAGAAAAAACTTGATAAAACAAGAAATCATCGTCGTTCTGTTTGATAGATCCTGACGAAAATGGAAAAGGTTTGTGTTCCCAAAATGAAACATCAGCAGACCCAAGATACCTACCCAGACTTGGACAATAACAACGATACCCTTTTTGTCCACGAGAATATCCCCAAAACACACATTTCAAAGATTTTCGGGGATATAGGAAACAAATTTTTTCTGGGAAAAGGGTAAGAAAGAGAATGTTACCTAACAAAGTAGAAGAGGGCATACAGTTGATCAAAAAACAAGTCGTGGAGATGGCATCAACCCAAAAACATTTTGGAACCTGCATGTGAAAGAGTAATTCCCGGAAAATTTCTAGGAGATGTCGATTTTTACGTTCAACAAAATCATTTTGAGAAGGGGTGTCAACACAAGAAGTCTGATGGAGAATACCATTTTAAGCATGTATTTCTGAAAGAAGTATCGAAACATACTCTTTGGCATTATCACTTCTTAAATTTTGGACAGACTTACCAAATTGGGTACGAATCTCAGTACAGAAGGAAGAGAAATGAGTAAATAATTCAGAACGAGATTTCATTAAATAAAGCCAAGTCATTCTAGAATAATCATCAACAAAAGTAACAAAATAACGAAAACCATGTTTAAAAGTAACAGGACTAGGACCCCAAACATCAAAGTGAACTAATTCGAAAGGAGTAGAAGCTCGTTTATTGACTCTAGAAAATTGAGGACAAAGTTTCTTTAAAGAAGGTAGGGAGGGATGACCCAATCAAAAATTTTCTTCAAAAGGATTGACACTACAAGTGCAAGCAACAAATTCCGAAGTACAGGTGTCAAGGATGTAGAGACCATCAGACTAATGTCCTTTACTAATAATCTTCTTCGTCAACAGATCCTGAAACACACAATAACTATGAAAAAATGAGACACAAAATTAAGGGTACGAGTAAGATTACTAATGAACATTAGGTTGAAGGATTGATTCGATAAACTCAAAACAGAGGACAAAGGAAGAGATGAAGTTGGACAAGAAGTGTCAGAGCCAATAACAAAAGATGTGGAACCATCAGCTAAAGTAACAATATTGATGGAAGGGTGGATTATATAATGAGAAAGAAGATTTGGGTTACCTGACATGTGATTTGTGCCCCATAATCGATAACCCATTTTGAAGATGTGGAAACAAGACATGTATTGGGTGTACGTACCTGACTCAACAAGGGCAAAAATAGGACCGGAAGTAGGCCTTAATGTGTCTTGAAGGTGAAGAAGTTTGGCATACTCATCCGTATATATCGTAACAGTACGAACAATGCCAGACATAATATCAATCTTCTTGTCAGCCATATGATTAAATTAACAAAATCCAAAAAATAAAAAACAACCCAAAACCGAAAAATAACGAAAAAAAACTATTGGTACCAAAAAATCAAATATCCAACCCAAAAATAGTTCGAATGCAAGGACCGACGGCTGGATGGAGGTGGTGTCAACAGAAGAGACTCCGAAGGTGGTTGGGTGAGAATGACCAAAAATCGAAAAAAAGGGAACTTTCTTTTTGAATCCAAACAACCAAAAAAATATTTTAGAGAAACCTAGACAATTGATACCACGTAGAATAAAATTCTCCTTAATTTTATTCATAGGGTGGCTAGCTATTATATACAAGATTTAACCTAATATTCTAGGTAACTAATTAATAGAAAGGTAAAATCATAAACCTAATATTCTAATAAAATTCACTTTCTATAAGTACAAGATACAAACTATATTCCCATACTTCACATTATGAAATTTATTTATTAATTTAGTAATTCTCCAAAAAAAACTTTTTCTATTGTTGATGTTGTCGAGAGAAAAAAAAAACACTAACATCAAAAGTAAGTAGACTTTTGGATGTTTCATACTTTTTGTTCTTGAATAGTTTAACAAAAAAATTTATTCAAAAATTTTTAATATCTTAAAATTTCTCATCATTTGGAATATCAACTATGAAACTCTTTCCTCTTTAATCCTTAGAAAAAGTCATTTTAAATATTTATTTAAAATTTTTAACTGCAAACGATAAACACTCATTAGTTTTTTAAATTATTTATAAAAACCTGATAAAATGAAAACCTTTTGATTCTTGAAATCATTCAATCTTTCCAATGCTAGACTGTGAGCGCGCTTATATACTAAGCAAATACTTCTATTATAAACTTTAGAACCTGAACCAATAAAAGTATTTCCCTCAGGCGAGTTATCATTCTTAATAAGTAGCAAACAAAATAGAAAGTTACATCCTTTACAATATTATATTTGTTAAAATCATTTTTAAATTTGACATAAAAATAATTTAACATTAAATTTTTAAAAATTAGTATTTTATCTTTAATTTTATTATCGTTTAAATTTGGATTAAAAATATTATAAGTTTATTATAATAAAGTCACCTGCATTGATGTGAAAGTTACTATAATAAAATCACCTGCATCGTTTTTGTAGCTGACAAATCTGTTTAACATAAATTGAAAGATCAAGCGAAAGTAATGTTAGAGAACTGTATAATGTTTTTCCTATCTATATTTTATTTTTTAAATGGATTACATTATAAATTTTATCACTCAATTGTTCTATCATTCAACATTCGAAGAAAAAACCCTTTCAAAACCACATAAGATTTATTTTATTCTTAATATTTTATTATAACATGATTTATTTTATTAATATTTGTACCACATAGGATTTAGAGTAAAAAATAATAAAATCCGTCACCCTCCCACCCCCAACCAATATTTTTGTTAAAACAAAACTATAAATTGTAGAAAAAAAAAAAAAACAAGCTTGATTTGAAGATGTCAACGATGGAGAAGCCTCTTTTGGGACGAGGAGCAACTATCTCTTTTCGGAGTCCATCCAGTAGTGGACGACAAGGATTGGAGAATATGAATCCAAAGTGTTCGACTTTAGATTCTTAGAGCTTGGGGAATTTTTATGTAACAGCTGCTAACCATAATTAAAGTAAGTATTGATCACGTGCTTAATTTCTCATGCGTAAATAGGTAAAGCATGTGTAAATAGATAAAGATATGTTAAAAGAATTTATATTGCTATGAAACTTGGCATGCTACAAGATGTGGGCTATAATAATCTGTCTGTAAAATTTTATTGACTTTAAACGTTGTTTGTAAGGTTAAATTACATAAAAACTAGACATAATTTGTAAGTAAAAAATAAAGAGTATCAATACAGGTGATGACATATTTATATGAGTGTGCAATTTTAGTTATAATCATTTAGGTATGTCAATATGAGTTGGAGTGTATCAATTCGCAAATTAGTCACTGAAATTTGTATATTAAACAAAGATGTTTATTAAAATTTTTGTTTTGATATAATATTTAAAAAATAATTTTGAACTAAATTAAAATGATTATAAAAATTATAATCAATAATTTTATCTGGAATATAAATCCAATCCAATTTTTATTTTGTCCGTATCAATAAAGGACAGTAATTTTCAAAATTCAAAAATGTTACTACATTACACTATTATTATATGTTTGAAAAGAAACCAAAATATTATATACATATATTATTATTATTATTATTATTATTATCTTTTACCCTTTTTCTCTATTTACATTTTAAATACAAGCCCGATCTAAATCAGCTCTAATATGATAACTAAAAATCCTAGTACAGTCTTTCTCTTTGTAAAGTCATATCCAAGTCGTTAAATCTAGACCTTGATTTAAGGACCAGAGAACCGGATGAAGCTTTTGGATTTGCCACGCGCCCAGGCACGCCCTTTGAGATCCCCACGCACACTGCTTCAACTGCTCGAGACTTTTCAGATTGTACATCATTTGCAGGTTAACAAACCAAAATACATAAATCTCAGGACATGTAATGCGCAAATCAGAGACCATTTTTCAGGGAAATTTCAGCAAGCAAACCGACAATTAGAGAAATACAACCAAAACCACAGCAGAAACCAATAAAATTTTAGGGCTTTTATTCTTTTCTGAAAATTATGTAAGATCGATTGTTTAAAACGAGGTGAACCATTGTATTCGAGGATTTCTTTCTTCAGATTATCAATACAAGAAGAGCATTTCAGGTATACCCTAAGAATTTTTCGAGTTTCATGCGATAGAAAATAAGGAAAAAAAAAAGAGTTTGAGAGTTTTTTTTAACCTTTGTCGTCTTGGTTCCTAAGTGTTCGAGGGCTTCGCCCAATAACGACGATCCTTCTCCTTCGGTGATAATTCTGTGGTCGTTCCGTCAAGGGTGAACCAAAAAAGGGAACTCTTTTACCTTCTTCCCTATGTATTTTTCAGATCGAAGAAGAATATTTTATTTGCATGATTTTTTAAAAAAAAAAAAAAAGAAGAGAGATCTGTTTTCTACTTCATCGTTTTAAAGGCTAGTTTTTTTTAGAGGAGGAAAAAAGTGTTTTCTGGAAAGCATAAGAACAATGAAGGTTGTTCATATTTTTTTGGTTTTGGGGTTCGAAATACAGAGAAAATGGAGTTTTATTTGGGATATCAGAGAATAAAATGAATAAAAGGGCTGGAATTAAAATCTTTTTGAGTTTTATACTCTAAAATATTTTAAAAAACGGGTTAATCACCATTTAAATCCTTCCGTCTTTTTAAAATTTTTTCCGCAACTTCGAAAGTTTCCAAGTCTTTTCGATTCCGACCCTAATTTGAATAGAATACAATTTCTAAACGACAAAACCACAATTTGGTCCTTCAAGTTTCATCTCTTTTTATTTTGGTCCAAAATCCAATAGTCTTAATCCTCTTTTCAACCTTCTAGATTTCATTTTGTTTTATTTTAGTCCTGTAAATATTTGATTTATCGTTCTTTTATTTATTTTCACATCTTTTTCTGTTTTTATTTTTACATATTTATGCTCACATTATATATATATATATATATTTATATTTGTACACTTCATTTTATCACTAATCATGTATATATATTAAAATCCTTTTTCCTTTTTCATATCATAAGCTTTTTACTTATATTTTTTATAACATATTTAATATAGGTATGGTAATATATATTATTGTTTTATTTTCTTATATCATACTTCTGTTCTTGTTTACTTATTCTTTGTTTTCTAAGTTGCATATATATTAAGCATGTCTTGTATAATATTTTTTTTTTTTATTTATGCATCGTGTTTGATTTGCTAATATTTTTACTTTCGCTTGCTTCCAATTTATAAATTGTATGTGTTGTATTATGGATTATCATGTATGTTTTCGAATTAGAGATTGCATCTATTGATCTGAAAGGGGAATATGAGGGAATAGTAGTATCTAGTACCAAGAGATAAAACTTCCACGTCCTACTTAAAAAATATATAATTCAGGCATTTATCTTAAAAGAATATAGTTTGGGCACCTATTTATAAGTTAAACAATTTTTAACGGTGTTATCTTAAAACGCTAGCGGAATGAAACATTAGACACCTATTTTAGCGGGAAAAAAAATATTAGGCACCTATTTCAGAAAAAGTGTATAGTTTAGGCACTTATTTCAGAATTAAACCTATATTTTATAATTATAAGTATTTTATTTGCGTATGTCTCCCATGTACATATTTATTTATTTTTGTTTGTTTAAGATTACATATTAAAATATCGATTAATTTGATGTGTTGTCTAATTATTCGTATTAAATGAGGTTAGCATCAATCTAAGTGGTGGTAGTTAAGCATTTATTCTCAAATATCGAGATTTTTAAAACTCACTCGCAAATATAATTAAATCTCAATTTAAATGTCATTTTAATTTAAAAAATCTGGTATTAAAAAGCAATAATATTTTTAAGGTACTAATTTTGGGTGGTTTAAAAATGCTAACACTGTTTTTATCGTAACCGATTCCCGAACCCATCTACTTCGAATATATGGTTTCACGATGTCCAACCTATCTAACTGGCCAGTAACGACTCCACCAATTTCCAAACTTTTTTTAATTACCCCGTTTTCACCCATTTTTTTAAAAAGAATTCAACCATTTCTTAACCGTTTTTTAAATCCCTTTATCTTTAGGTTTTATTTTCCTAAATCAAAAATACCTCTTTTTAAATTTAACGACCCATTTATTTTCTCTTTACTTTTTAATTCCCCTTCACTTTTTTTCTAAATCCTAAATTTTCCTTTTTCTCAATTTTTTTTTTAATTTTTTTCATCTTTAATCAAAAATTCCTTTTTAATTTTTTTTTAATTAGTGACCTTTTTTCAACTTTCCAATTTTACAAAATTTCAACCTTTTCCAAAATTCAAATGTAAAAAAAAAAAACTTAAAATTTTTATTTTTTTTAAAAATGATCCCTACAAAATATTATGTTTAAATACTTTGAAAATATGTTTGAAATGGTTTTATAAGATTTTAACTTGATTTAAAACAATTTAAATGATCAAAACATCGATTTTATAGGGCATACCGTGACCTTTGGTCTGTACCAATATGAGTGTTAAAACTATTTTCCAGATTTAAAATTGCGTATCGATACATTTTTATCATATCGGATACTCGCATATCGGTATTGACTATTAGATTAAGAAATTATGCTTAAAAATCATCTCAACAGCTCCAATTCATTTTCAAAGATCAACAACAGATAGGAACTCATTTAGAAAGATAAAAAAACCTTTAAACATCTGAAGAAAATAATCATCCAATGCCAACATGCCCATAGTTGTAATTAGAGTCTTTAGTACATAAATTTTCATTCTTGTATAAACTAACACTTGTGAACTAAATTTTAATGTATACTCAATTATTTTAGGTTTGAGTGTGAGAGTTAAAGAGTGCAAACACATACTTTTGAGAGAGATTTCTGTTTACTTTATTTTCTTTTTGAAAGACAAGGTTTTCAAAACTTGGATTGTAAGCTTTGGATGCTAGGCTTGATAATTGAGTCTAGGTTGTAAGGTTATTCATTTGACCTCAAAATAAAAAAATTCGTAGTGAATTTGAAAATCCTTAGTTGGAAAACTAAGGTAGTGGATGTATGCTTTAATTAGAAAGTCGAATCACTCTAAATTATTACATATAATTTTTCTATCCATTTACTTCCACCAAAATCACCCAATTTACAACTTCTCTACCACTTGACAATATAATTCGATTGAAGACATTAAGATGCACGCAATTGTATGCTACTAGTTGGTAGTTAATTCACATTCATTTGCATGCTACTAGCTATTATAATCATTCATGTCAATTTAAATTATTTGAATTAATTCACATTCATTTGCATGCTTTTAGATGTTATAAGCATTTATGTTAGTTTGAATTCATTTCTATTTGCGTGTTAATATGTCATTTGTTATTTTAAGTTGATAGTTAATTATGCATTTATTTTGTTTTATCTATGTATAAGGAAAAAGAGAATTCAAAACTGAATTGTTGTTCAAGTGAGGACTAGATAAAGATTTACACTCAATGACAGAATAATTGTGTGATTTGAGTAATGGGTGAAAAATTCTTCAAATATCATTTTTTTTTCAAAATTCATGTTTAGTTGGCCAATAAAAGAAGAATGAAAACCAATTAACACTTTGAAGGCACAAAAACGTTTTCTCGAAAATATATGGCTGATGATATTTTTGTTGCATGGTTAAGTTTACAAGCTTTAATATGTTACAATTATGAAGAGGTTCGCAAGAAAAATGTAAACATAAAAGCTATAATTTTTTTTATAAATAAATATTGGTTGGGTTGATTTAAAATTCATATCACAGACACTAATATACTTTATATGATGAGGTTTGGATTGAATTGACATCTTTAAATGATATTCATCCGTATGATATATATCTAACTCAACTTGCTTTAAACTTGAGTTGGATTTAGTTCATATTTGATTTGATTCAAATTGAGTTTAAGTTAACAACCACTAGCAAAACAGGTTTTTGGCGGCGTTTTTTAAGTTATATAGTGGCGTTTTTAGTGCCGCCAGAAATACTAACGGTACTAAAACAAGAGCCGCAAAAAGCGTCGCTAAACCTGCGCCGTAAAAATTAGTGGCATTTATTTTTGAAAAATGCCACTAATGTACATAATCTATAGTGGCGTTTAAGATGTCAAACGTCGCTAATGTATTTTCTTCAGTGGAATTTTATTTTACAAACGCCATTGTAGGTCGTGTACATCAGTGGCATTTGTGGTTATAAACGTCACAATTTGTCGTGTCCTATAGCGGTAAACGTCATTTTACTCGTCAAAATAAAATAATCTTCTTTAAATTAAATAAGTAAAAGAATAGTATAGTAAAGAGGGTCGGTCCACAGGGAATTTAGAATTTCTGATGTAATTCTGTGTTGATTCCAATCCAGGATGCTGCAAACAATTAATTAAAAAGGGGTTGATGAGATTGTGATGAAAAAAAACTAAAATACACAAATTAAAAGTAAAAAATAAAGATTGAGAAAAAGAAATAGTAGTTGAAAATAACAATGAAGAAATCATTTCGAGCTAACTTTGTTTAAATCTTGTTGATCATTGAAATGGATTTATACTCCGGGATTCATGTCGGTTACAGTCTACAAGGCCCAACCAGTTGTAACTTTTCTTTCTCTCTTGTAATTGATCTTCCCAAGTCTATCTTTGAAAGATGATTCTTGAGTGGATTAACCACTACTATTGATAAGTGCTCAACTCACTATCACTTTTTACACCTTTTACAGGCATTAATCATTAAATCTACACCCACTTGGACCAATGCATATACTTAATGTGATATATTTAGAAGTTATGCTATTTACAGAAAAGGCAAGTTTTACTGCATTTTTACATCTGTGCAGGAAATATTATTGCCGCGGCAGCAACGTGGTCGAGGCAGAACCTGATGTCGAGGCAGTAGCCGAAAGACAAGTAGCGATACTATAGGCGATTGGAAGAGAAAAATATAATGGACGTTTCTGGACGTGCAACACATGGATCGGAGTTGGTTAGTACGAGGAAAATCCCAAGACAAGGCCACGCGGGAAAGCTTCTTATTTGGAATAAACTTGGAAATATTTTATTTATGCACATGACTTGTTCCCTACTCCAAGTTGTATTCTACTTAGGAAAGGTTTGCCCTAGGCCAAGCCTATATAAGACCTAGCCGTCCAAGGGAATAGGGAGAGCCGATTCTTAGAGAGTTCACCCTAAGACTCATTGTTTTTCTTTCTCTCAAATTATGTTCTAAGTTTTCTTAGGGTTTAGGTGAAGGTTGTCGAGTACTTGTGAGAGGAGATTGTACTTTGTTCTTTATTTCAATGCAATAAAAATATCAAGGTTTGCTTATCCTTTACCATTCTTTGTTCTTGCATTCAAGCTCGGGAGAGAAGTTTGTAAGTAATCTATTTATCTAGACTCGGGATAGTTAGATTCACGAAAGGGATAAGTACGGTATTTCAATCGCGAAACACTAAATCGGCCTAGGGATAGGTTAAGAGTTTCAGCGGCTAAAAGAAGTGTGAGATTGGTTGGTGGGTATAATTGATTCATGCCGGGAGGTATCATCAAGGACTAGTCATCAACAGTACTTCGACTTAGGGATAAGCGGAGTCATCCAAGGAAACTTTTCCGAACTTTGATAAAGTCCACCCAAGAGCAAGGGATTGTCGCGGCGGACAAGTATCATTGCTGCCAAGGCAGTAATCTGCAGTACTGCCGAGGTGGTGATGTACAATTGCATTGGACAGAGACAAGTCAATCAAATCCACAATACAACATAACTGGATCCTGCCCTCTCTCTTAATCAGATCTCATCCTTTTACTTAGTTTTCTTTATTTCAATTTATTTAGTTTCATCAAAACCCAAATTATCTGTGTCTTTATTTCTTTTTACAGAGCAAGAAGACGAAGGAGGCATATTAAGTAGACCAATCCCTGTGGATATGATACACGATTATACTGATCACTTTATTACTTGTGATGTGTCCACTTGCACCAATTGCGCACTTTTGACACGCAACAACTATTTTCGTTAAAACAATCAGATTAAGTACTGGAAAGGCTCAAATGAGATTATGTTATCTCATCGAGAATCGAATTCGATCTCGTTTTTTCTTAGTGGACCGTCGCTAAGTGTGTTCACAGGAAGTCGAATTGCCATAGGCCGATCCTTCCTCCCAATGTAAATTAAAACAACATCCATACCAACGAGCTCTTTTTGGTTTGAAAAATGTTTTAATTTTGTAAGTAAGACCGATTTCCTAACTAAATAAACAGAAAAACAAGAATTTATCCCGAAGGGAATTAAGATCTATTCAATTCTCACGCATGGAATAGATTCATTGCTAGTTCTCGACTTAAAGAAAATTAGCTAAGCATGATATGAATTATTATACTTAACATATTTTTCTAAAATATAAAAAGACTTAGAGTAAAGAAAGAAAAAGAAAGGAACTTTATAGAATAGTAAAGGAACAAGACAAGAGTTTAAAGATAAAATGATGCCCATTTAGACAAGCTCGCTTTAAACACAACAAAATGACTGCTAAATGAGGTTAAATCAAATTTTATGAGTTCAAATAGTTAATTATGGGCTTTTGAACCTAATTAAATAGCTTAAACTCAAATATTTAGTTTTTTACTCGGTTAAAATTCGAACGGGTTCAATATAAAGCTCATTTAGACATAGACGCTTTAAACACAACAAACGATTGGAAAATGATGTTAAAGTAAATTTTAAGATTTCAAATAGTTAATTATGGGCTTGTGAAACTAATTATACATCTTAATCTCAAATTTTTAGCTTTTTACTCGCTTAAAATTCGATTGGGTTCACTATAAAGCCCATTTAGACATGCACGTTTTGAAAACCGACAAAATGATCACAAAATGATATTAAATCAAATTTTATGATTTTAAATACTTAATTATGGGCTTTTAAACCTAATTATAAAAATTAATCTTAAATTTTTAGCTTTTTACTTGGTTAAAATATGAACTTGTTCCCTATATAACCGATTTAGACAAGCTCGCTTTAAACCCAACAAAATGAACGATAAATGAGGTTAAATCAAATTTTATGAGTTCAAGTAGTTTATTATGGGCTTGTGAACCTAATTATAAATCTTAATCTCAAATTTTTAGCTTTTTACTCGGTTAAAATTCGATTGGGTTCACTATAAAGCCTATTTAGACATGCACGCTTTAAACCCAACAAAACGATCGCAAAATGATATTAAATAAAATTTTATGAGTTTAAATAGTTAATTATGGGCTTTTAAACCTAATTATACATATTAATCTCAAATTTTTAGATTTTTACTCGGTTAAAGTTCGAACAGGTTCGCTATACAGCTGATTTAGACAAATTCGCTTTAAACCAAACAAAATGACCGTAAATGAGGTTAAATCAAATTTTATGTGTTCAAGTAGTTTATTATGAGATTTTGAACCTAATTAAATAGCTTAACCTCAAATTTTTAGTTTTTTACACTGTTAAAATTTGAACGGGTTCATTATAAAGCCCATTTAGACATGCATGCTTTAAACCAAACAAAACGCTTGCAAAATGATGTTAAAGTAAATTTTAAGATTTCAAATAGTTAATTATAGGCTTTTGAACCTAATTATATAGCTTAATATCAAATTTTTATGGCTTTTACTTGGTTAAAATTCGAACAGGTTTACATTAAAGCCTATTTAGACATACACAATTTTGACCCAATAAAACGATTGTAAAATGATACTAAATCAAATTTTCTAAGTTTAAATAGTTAATTATGGGCTTTTGAACCAAATTATACAACATAATCTCAAATTTTTAGCTTTTCACTCAGTTAAACTTCAATCGGATTCTCTATAAAGCCTATTTAGACATGCACGCTTTAATCCTAACAAAAAGACAAAAAATAATATTAAATCAAATTTTATGATTTCAAATAGTTAATTATACATCTTAATCTCAATTTTTTAGCTTTTTACTAGGTTAAAATTCGAATGAGTTCATTAGAAAGCCCATTTAGACATGCACGCTTTATACCCAACTAAACGTTCGCAAAATGATATTAAATTAAATTTTATGAGTTTGAATAGTTAATTATGGGCTTTTAAACCTAATTATACATATTAATCTCAAATTTTTAGCTTTTTACTTGGTTAAAATTCGAACAGGTTCGCTATAAAGCCCATTTAGATATGTACGCTTTAAAACCAACAAAATGATCAAAAAATGATGTTAAAGTAACTTTTAATATTTTAAATATTAATTATGGGATTTTGAACCTAATTTGGACAACTTAATCTCAAATTTTTATGATCTTTACTCGGTTAAAATTCTAACGGGTTCACATTAAAGCCCATTTTGACATACACGCTTTTGACCTAATAAAACGATTGCAAAATGATACTAAATCAAATTTTCTGAGTTTAAATAGTTAATTATGGGTTTTTTAACCTATTTATACAACATAATCTCAAATTTTTTGCTTTTTACAAGGTTAAAATTCAATCGGGTTCTCTATAAAACTTTTTTAGACATACACGATTTAATCCTAACAAAACGACAAAAAAATGATATTAAATCAAATTTTATGAATTTAAATAGTTAATTATAAATCTTAAGCTTAAATTTTTACCTTTTTACTTGGTTAGAATTTGAATGGTTCATTATAAAGCTCATTTAGACATGTACGCTTTAAACCCAACAAAACGATCGCAAAAAGATAATAAATCAAATTTTATGAGTTTAAATAGTTAATTATGGACTTTTAAACCTAATTATATTATTATTCTCAATTTTTGGCATTTTACTCAGTTAAAATTTGAACTTGTTCCCTATATAGCTCATTTAAACTAGCTCGCTTCAAACCCAAAAAACGACTACTAAATAAGGTTAAATCAAATTTTATGAGTTCAAGTAGTTAATTATGGGCTTTTGAACCTAATTAAATAGCTTAAAATCAAATATTTATTTTTTTACTCGGTTAAAATTCGAACGGGTTCTCTTTAAAGTTCATTTAGATATACACGTTTTAAACCCAACAAAACGATTGAAAAATGATGTTAAAGTAAATTTTAAGATTTTAAATAGTTAATTATGGGCTTTTAAACCTAATTATACATCTTAATCTCAAATTTTTAGCTTTTTACTCGATTAAAATTCGAAAGGGTTCATTATAAAGCCTATTTAGACATGCACGATTTAAACCCAACAAAACTATCACAAAATGATGTTAAATCAAATTTTATGAGTTCAAATATTTAATTATGAGACTTTAAATCTAATTATACATATTAATCTCAATTTTTTAGCTTTTTACTCTGTTGAAATTTGAACATGTTCCCTACATAGTCCATTTAGACAAGCTCGCTTTAAATCCAACAAAATGGCCGCTAAATGAGGTTAAATTAAATTTTATGAGTTCAAGTAGTTAATTATGAGATTTTTGTTGGGCTTGAAGGTGGCTCGATGGATAACCGATTTAACTCGCCAAGTGATGGAGAAATGAAAATTTGGGTGTTTGTTGTGGAAGCAATGAAAGTAGACAATGAACATAAGAAACATTTTTGAAATCTTCAAATTAGTCCAAAATATTTTTCAATTATTATATCAAAATCAATATCTCAACAATCTCCCCTTTTTGATATAATAAAACTAACTAAAAAATTGTTTTTGAGATGCTCCCCCCTTACTCAATAAAACATTTGAACAATCAATTTTTCAAAACATTCTCCCCCTTTTTGTTATATCAAAAATGTCTCAAAACAAATTTGAAAATCTTTAAAGCTCATAACATAGGAGAGTTTTAAAATGTCAATCAAATATCAAAAGTTAGTTAGTTTATGAAAACAAAAGGCTCCCCCTTACTCAAGGCATCACTAAGGTATTAGTCCAACATATATGATAATTCTAGTTGAAATAAAATAAAAATAAGCAAAAAATGGAAATTTTACCACACTTGAATTAAATGTAGGATGTGAAGCCTTCCTTCTTCAAGTGTCCTTCTTGTGTGTATGGAGCTCCCCCTTAATCTTGCACTTGATTGCTCATACCTCCATCACATCTAAACAAGACAATCAAGTAATTTTTGGTATCCAAATTGCTTTAGATCCTTTAACGTTAGTAGCACATAATTTAGTACCCTTAGGAATCCATTTTTCAATTTTATCCTTTTTGGTTGAAGTGATTAGTCCTTTTGGGATCCAAACATTTCTAAAATATTTCCCATCAATAAATCTAGGGATACTAGATTGTCTCATGTAAAAATTTGATTTTCCCAAATTATTTTTCTTTTGAAGTTCATTGGAAATCAAATCTTTTTCCTTTTTAAGATCATCTAAAGCAACTTGATGATCTTTTTCCATCTTTTGAAGCAAATTTTGTAAGTCAAATACTTTAAGCTTAAAAACTTTTAGTTTTACTTCAAATTCAAAATTGGTTTTTGAAAGCAAATCATTTTCTAATTTAAACTTTGAAGTCATCTTTTTTGTTTTTAGAAAATGAAATCTTAAACTCAAAAGCCAATTTATCATAGGCTTCTTGTAACTCATCAAATGTATATGAAATTAAACTAGATGAGTTAGAAGTTACCTCCCCCTCATTGAGGGCCATCAAGCATAGGTTGGCTTTTTCATTTTCGGTGAATTCTTCATCACTCCAAATAGTCACATATGCTTGCTTCTTTGAAGATGATCCCTTTATGGTTGACTTGTGAGAATCATTCATTTTCATCTTCGAATCGTGTTTTGAGGATTTCTTACTTTTGTTCCTCACGAATCGATCGAAGTCTATGAAGATTTGGGCAAGCTCTCCATCTTCTTCATTATCCTCCTCACTTGAATCTTCAAAATGGATGCACTTGGAGGACTTGAGAGCAATGGTGTTGACATTTACACCAAGCTCTTGATTTTCTTTTTCCTTATCGATCTAATCTCTTCCTTCTTTTCTCCTCTTCTCTTCCTTTCATCATAATTTGATGTGAGAGGAGCGATCCCATGAGTTTATCAAGCTTGAGAGTTTTGATATTTTTAGCTTCGATGATGACAGTCCTTTTTGAGTCCTATGACTCGTGAAGGGAATAGATGAGCTTTCGAACAAACTTTTCCTCCGGAATGATTTCTTCATATCCTCTAAGTCCTTTGGTGATGGTGGAGAACCGATCGAACATCTTTGCAATGTCCTTTTTCGGATTCATCTTGAAGTTCTCATACTCTTGGTTGAAGAGTCTAATCTTGGTCTTCTTTACTTCATTTGTAACCTCGTCTGTAACTTCGAGCTTGTCCCAAACTTCCTTAGCACTCTCACAAGAAGATATCTTCTCATAGATGCTTGGATGGAATGCACAAACAAGAATGTGCAAAGCCTTGCAATTAAGCAACGTCTTCTTATGATCTTCCACGCTCCATTCCGCCTTAGTTCCTTTTGGCACAAATGGTCCATCTTCCACTATATCCCAAAGCTTGTAGTCTCTTGAGTTAATGAAATACTTCACCCTTATCTTCCATTGGGAGTAGTTGGACCCGTCAAAGAATGGTGGCTTGTCAATGGATTGAGCCATGGAATGTCGGTTGATCGGTAATTGGTCGAGCTCTTTGGACCTTCTCAATAGGATGTTAATCCCTCTCGATTGAGCCTCTCTCTGATACCAATTGTTGGGCTTGAAGGTGGCTCGATGGATAACTGATTTAACTCGCCAAGTGATAGAGAAATGACAATTTGGGTGTTTGTTGTGGAAACAATGAAAGTAGACAATGAACACAAGGATTTATAGTGGTTCGGCCTTCAAACAAACACCTACATCCACTACCTTAGCTTCCCACTAAGGATTTCCAAAATTCACTAAGAATTCAACCTATTGAGGAACAAAGGGATAACATTACAACCTTCATTCACAACCCGAATCAAGCATCCAAAGTTCACAACCGAACTTTGGGAAATCACTCACAAAGAGAATTTTTAAGCAAAACTTGAATCCTTCTAATAAAGATAATTGTTTGCAAATATATTCTCACCCAATCCTAAGACACTTGAGCATACATAAACATTAAGCTCACAAGTGTTGTCTACCCAAAAAAATGAGAATTATGCACTAAGACATTTCTTGCATCATAATGTTGTTACAATGTAAACATTGGTCTTCTCTTGATGCTTGAGGCTTGCTTTTATCATCCCAAATGAGCTTCTAGTCGTTTATGACCGTTGGGGATGTTTTGGAGCTGCTGGGAAGTCAAAAAGTTGAGCATTAAATTTTCACCTGCACAGAGATTCCAAAACCTTTTACCAAAAGTTTCGAAACCTTGCAAAAATATAGCCGTTACAGGACCAAGGTTTCGAAACCTTTTACCAGAGGTTTTGAAACCTTTGCTAAGGTTTCAAGAAAAGGTCATTATGCCTGAGATGTTTCGAAACCTTTTAAGGGAGGTTTCAAAACTTTTATTTAAAACACAATTTTGACTATTTTAAAACTGTTTCAAACACTTCTAAAATCTCTCAAAAACTTTTCAAACTTATTTTCAAATTGTTTGAAAATAATAAATATTTTTGAAATCTTCAAATTAGTCCAAAACATTTTTTAATTATTATATAAAAATCAATATCTCAACAATTTTGAACCTAATTAAACATCTTAACCTCAAATTTTTAGGTTTTTACTCGGTTAAAATTCTAACGGGTTCACTATAAAGCTCATTTAGACATGCACGCTTTAAACCCTACAAAACGATCGAAAAATGATGTTAAAGTAAATTTTATGAGTTCAAATAGTTATTATGGGATTTTGAACCTAATTATATGGTTTAATCTCAAATTTTTAACTTCTTATTCGATTAAAATTCGAACGGGTTCACTATAAAGGTCATTTAGACATGCTCGCTTTAAACCCAACAAAATGATCGCTAAATGAGTTTAAATCATCTATGAACACTACTACAAATTGATCCAAATTTGGGTAAAAGAACTTTTTCATGAAATCCATGAACGTAGATGGGGCATTGGTAAGTCCAAAAGGCATTACCAAGAACTTATAGTGTCCATACCGTGTCCTAAAAGCGATTTTCTATAGATCTTCCTCAACCTCTTCAACTAGTAGTAGCTAGACCTCAAGTATATGTTTGAAAACACCCGGGCTGTAACCCCCTTAGCCCGGCCTGGACAGAACTGGCACTAACGGGTCACACGGGGAATATCGAACTAAACCCGTTAAGGTCTAATTCGATAAACAACCCTGAAAACCGATATGTTTTTTTTCTTCTTAACTAGATGCATAATTTGGTTCCTATGTGTGTCGAGGTCATGCGTAACGAAAATGGAAACATTCGATTCACGATTGATCAATTCAATTCGCATATTAGTACATAAGGATTAAAACGCAAATAATTCTTAATTCCAACAATAAACCGGTAATTCAACCTACCATAGTTCAAGTAAACATGCATAGAATACTCATAACAAAGTTCAGATCGATCGAACTATTATAGCATCGTCAATTTCATATTTCATAAAGTAGGGACCTAATTGTAAAGCTCACAATAACATAGGGACTAAAACTAACATTAATTTATCAATACGAATTCATGTTAACATCATGCATCTTGGTGATATTACAACTCTCAATACTATTCATTGCATCTATATTCGATCGTGGAAAGAAATCCGACCTTAAACGAAATTTTCCGCGCTTAAAGTGTCATTTTTGCGTCAGGGGTATCGATACCCTAAGTCTCGGTATCGATACCCTATCGTGGGACTTAGTCTTATTGCACTTCGAAGGCTCTTGGTATCGATACCCCCATGGGTGGTATCGATACCCAAACGTCCAGTGGGGTAATTGCATCGAACCATGATTCGATGCCGCCCAAATTAAGCCTTGGGTATCGATACCCTTTACCAGAGGTATCGATACCCCCTGTACAATTTGACAAGTTTGAACATTTTAAATTAGTTCCACCCATTCAAACATAACCATTAATCACCCTTTACTATATGCATAACTTCCTAAGCATAAAGAACAATTTAGAGCACACATTTTTCACATCAAAGATCCCAAACAATCTATAGGCATGCTTCCTAAAATATGATTAAAAAAAATCAAAAATGTTCATGCATGCACTTGCTTTAACAATCCAAGCAACATCATAGTCCATCAATTGACAATCCAAAACATTATAGGTCTTATTACAACATTAACCAAAGCAAAAATCACACACTTCACATGGGTTTGATTTACACATTGCCAAGCCCAAATTATTTGCCAAAACATACCAAAAATTGAGACAACTCTTCCCCGGGGTTCCCTTGCTCCGAACGTAGCCTCGAATATCTCTATTCTTCTGCAAGTATGAAAAGAGAGAGCTTAAGCAAAACATGCTTAGTGAGGAAGCTCTAAAACAAGTTCAAAATCATTTATAAATTCATACTTTCATTCTTCATGCTTATTTGAAATAGGTAAAACCAAATCATGCTTATCAATAATTTCAAATCATTTTATGTATCATGCACAAATATATCATTCCATTTCTTATATGCATATTGGCTTTCTAGTGATCACTTAATATGAACTTTTAGTTCACCGAATACACGGATTCCTTTTTCCATAATTGGAGACACTTGGTCTCAACATGCATCGGTCGGACACATAGTCACCCTTGTATACATGTTACTCCCACTACGCACGGTCGGACACAAAGTCACCCTTGTTTACGCATGGGTCAACTATATGCACGGTCGGACACAAAGTCACCCTTGTTTACATATAGGCAAGCTCTACACGCACGGTCAGACACAAAGTCACCCTTGTTTACGTGTAAGCAAACTCTACACGCACGGTCGGACACAAAGTCACCCTTGTTTACGTGTAGGCATCATCATTATTCTCATTATTTTATAGTGCACTCAATCCTAATGACATGTCATTTGTATTCGAATCTAAGGTTAGTGTCACTAAGCCAATATCAATTCCAATCATGCATGTTAACTTGCTGCTCATAATGCACTCATTAAATGTTCATCATGTGAACTAAAATCATGCTCAACGGCTTTATCAACATAGGCAAATAACCTCATCATAATCCAAATTCTTTTTCATGCTTACATAAACCATGAATACCTTAATAAACCATGCATTTTCAGCAATTAACGCATGCATGCATCATTTCAAAATCAAATATATGCAATTCCAAAATCATATTGAATCATTGTTCACATATATGTCATTACCGAAAATAACCGAAAATCGAGGTAATGCATCAACATCATTTAAAACACTTACTCTTGAACTATGGAAAGTTTTCACACTATTCCATAGTCCCCAAAACAGAACCGAACCAATGCGTTTCACTTTAAATCCAAAACCACTCACCGACAAGCGAAACGAGCCTCGTCGATGCTCCGATGGCAACGGCAACGCACCAGCCACTTATGCACCTTCTTGCACTACCTCTACAACATTAAAAGCAGAGCATATTCACATTACAACATGCTCAAAACAGCAGCCACATTTAACCCTCACAAAACTATCGAAAACCTAGCCGAAAAGACCGAAACTAAGCCGAAACGCATCCGAAACAACATCAGCCCAAAACCTAATGAATCTAACATCTAATCCACTTCAATTATGAACCAAAACACTTCCAAACCATCCTTATACCTCCAGAAACATTAGAACACCTAAAACAGCCCCTAAAACAACCGAAAACCACATTAAAACGCTACCGATTACATTATTCCGGGATTAAATTAATGTGCCATCAATTCAACACTTAATTAATCATTTAATTGACATAATATCATAATTAAATCAACCTAATTACAACATTAATTGGGATCTAAAAAGATTTCACAAAAACCTCCATAAAATCCATAGATCTAGAATTAAAAACACAAAATTAAGTTTCCATTGTTGATTAGCAAGCCAATACTTGGGCATTTCAATAAAGAACCTTAGAAAAAGATTAGAAATCAGCAAAGTTACCTTAAAGATTTGCTCCACCAAAAAGATGAGAAATCCTCCCTTGATTTCTTGAAAATGGATGTTGATTTTACAAAATTGATGAGTAGGTTTTGTAGAGAATGAAAGGATGAATAAAATGAAGTAAATCTTGTTGAAAAATGATGAAGAAATCAGCAAGAAATTGAAGAAATTTGGAGAAGAAGATGGAGAGAAAATGAGAGAAAATCTTGAGAGAAAAGATGAGAAAATGGGAAGTTACAAAAGAAAATGGAATTATCATTTAAATAAAACAATTTAAAAACAATTTTGGTGGATAAATCATTAGTTAAAAATAAATTGGGTTTATGGCCCTCTAAGGATTCTAAGTATGGCTTACTTTCCAATTTAGTCACTAAAAATCCTTATTGCCGAAAATTACTAATTAAATCCCCAAAACTTTCCCAAAATTACAATTTAGTCACTAGCACAAAATTAAGCCCAATTAAAAATCAAATTAAAGTTCAAATAATATTCCTTTAACTTTAAAACACCATTTTAATATTTTTAGAACCATTTCACAAAAGTATTACTTATCCGATTAAAATATTATTATTTTAATTTTTCCCGGAATAACGAACCCTAGGAATCCGATACGACCCGGATCGAATTTCCCCAACTAACACTCAAACTACTAACCCCAAAACCGGGATGTTACAACTCTCCCCCTCTTAAGAAAATTTCGTCCTCGAAATTCTTACCTGAAACAAACAAGTGAGGAAACTGCTCCTCCATACTTTTCCTTGTCTCCCAAGTTGCCACTTCAACACCTCGTTGTCTCCACAGCACTTTAACCAAATCTATGGTCTTCCCTCGAAGAACCTTTGTATCCACATCTAAAATCTTCACCGGTTCTTCCTCATAACCCATATCTGCTCTTAACTCAATCTCCTCAACCGGAACAACATGAGAGGGATTTGATCTATACCTACGAAGAATCGATACATGAAAAACATCATGCATCCTACTCAACTCCTCCGGCAACCTCAACCGATAAGCAACAGGACTAACACGCTCCAACACCTCATACGGCCCAATGAAACGAGGACTCAACTTACCCTTACGTCCAAACCTCATCACTTTCTTCCACGCCGAAACTTTTAGAAACACTTTGTCCCCGACATCATACTCTATCTCTCTACGCTTCAAATCGGCATAAGACTTTTGTCTATCTGAAGCCTCCTTGAGCTTAGCACAAATAAGATTAACCTTCTCATCCGTATCTTTCAACACTTGTGGTAAAGAAACATACTTTTGTCCAACTTCCTTCCAACACAAAGGTGTATGACACCTACGCCCATATAAAGCCTCAAACGGTGCCATCTGTATACTTGTCTGATAACTATTATTGTAAGCAAACTCCACCAAAGGCAACTGCTTCTACCAAGAACCTTGAAACTCAATGATGCAACATCTCAACATAACCTCCAAAGTTGTACTAAAGCTAAGCCTCGTACCCAAAGCAACTTGCAAACCTCTCCAAAACATAGAAGTAAAACGCGGATCTCTATCCGATATGATCGACTTAGGCACACCATGCAACTTCACCACCTCAGAAACATACAAACCCGCTAACTTATCCATAGAATACGTCGTATGCATGGCAATAAAATGTGCACACTTCGTAAACCTATCAACAATCACCCATATAGAATCCTTTTTGGACGACGCTAATGGCAACTCTGTCACAAAACCATAGTCACTCTCTGCCACTTCCATTCCGGCACTTGAACCGGTTGCAACAACCCTGTAGGAAACTGATGTTCAGCTTTCACCCGCTGACACACCATACAACATGACACAAACTCTGTCACTTCCTTCTTCAAACCAACCCAAAAATATACACTTTTGAGATTCCTGTATATCCTCACACTACCCAGATGCACAGCAAACGGACTAGTATGAGCTCCTACCAAGATAGCTTGTCTCAGCTCAACACCATCTGGCACCACAATCCAACCTTTAAAACACAAAACCTCATCATCATCAAAATGATATTCGGTCGGTCTACCTTCAGCGACATCTTCCACAAAAGGTACCAAAGCCTCATCCTCCAACTGTTTCATCTTTATCATCTCTACGAAAACAGGCTTTACCTACGACTCCGTCACAAAACCATTTTCCTTTGAAATATTCCACTTAGCAAACATAGCCCTCAACTCCACCGCTGTCTTACGGCTCAAAGCATCAGTTACCACATTAGCTTTTCCCGGATGATACTCACTAAACAATCAAACATTTACCCTCTTCGGACACACAACAAATTCGTCCCTCATACTGAAGCAACAACACACAAACCACCACACTTCTTCAACTTTCACAGAAAACATAACTCAAAAGAGAACTCTCTTTCTTTTTTTTTCTTTCTTCTTTTTTTTTTCTTTTTTGGTCGATAATCAACTCTTAGCAACCACAACAGTTTCCATACCACCACCGTCGAACTAACCCTCTTTTCAACATCCTCAAACATACAAGGTAACCATATAAACCTTCCATCAACCTACGGTCCACACAACGATGCTCAACCAACAAGCCTCATACCGGCTTAACATAAAACAGTTAAACATGGTCTCAAACAAACTCCATCGATGGCAACACCTTCATTAAGAGATATAGTCCCAGTATACCATCCTTCCACCTATGGATTACAAAACCCAATACTCAAACGGAAACCAATGTTGTTCCCAAAACCTCGAATCTAAACATGCTAGGACATACCACATATCCAAATCAACCAATGGAACTTAGGACTCCAAAAGAACCGTACTCAAATAAACGATCATTCCAGCCAAACACCTAGAAAACTTCATCTCACCCTCAAAATTTTACTACCAAACTCCAAACTCATGATGATTCTTCCCAACTTACCAGTAGGACAAACAACCACCCATAAATCAACCATATCTAAAACAAGCCCACTCAAAAACACCTGCACCTAACTTCTATTACAACATCGTACCACCAAACGCATAGAAAAGATTACCACATGTCCTTATCAAGACACCACTCCAACTCGACAACCTTTGAAACAACCATGTGGCTCAGATAACCTAAAAGGTTCTTGACACAAAAACTTAACCTTTCCAAACACATCCTCAACTATACCTTTACCAAACATCTGATCACGTCTTACCTCCGATCAACTTAACTAAGTCAGAGCCCCACTCACAGCTCCACTATTTACCAGGACTACCACATAGATTTAACCCAAACAACTTTTCTCGTAACTCCATAACAATCCTGGTCCATCCCACAAAACAAACACCTTTGACAGACATCCCTACACAAGACAAGCTATCCACGATAGCTAACATTGAACAAACATGCAACACCAGGAACCTACCACCCTTTGTGCCGACACCCAACATCGTACTCATCTCAAAGTTAGTACCTCCAATTCATGTTTAAGCCACCACAAAACACAAAACAACACAACTCAAACTTCGAGGTCCACGTGTCGCTAACTACCTCGACACCCAACACAAAACTCTTTCCTAACCTCAACTCACTGATAAAATCAACTCTTACCCCACCTATACCACAACAAAATCCAAACTTGTCAAACTCTTCCTTCCACTCACCCCAACACCTCTTATTTTATAACCTTACCAAGGTTGTAACCACATTGTTGAATCATCCACTAACATGAACCCACTGGACATAACTCTCACTACACTTTCAATAAAAGCAAGCCCAAAAGACCAAGTAACGGATATAGGTTATAAACTGTCCAGCGGTCCTCGTCACACAACTCAAACACCATTACAATCTAACTTTAGCTGAGTTAAACCCAACTTAACTCCTTACACACACAATATGGGCACTTTCCACCTTTACGACACAACTAAAACCTCGCAAGGTCACACTAAAACCATGATTCAAACCCATGATACCACAACTCCCATACTAATATGTATGTTATTGTATTATTTCATCAAGACTTGACCCAATACTCCTCAAGGCAAAACACCCGATCAGTCACAACCCTTAACCTAACCACACGTTAGACCATACAACAGAGGACTCCATGTAGTTTTTTTTTTCCACTAACCATGACGATAAACATATCACTTTTCTTTTAAAACAAATCTACACTCTTTAAGAAAACAAAACACCAAACCATCTTACATCACACAACATGCCACAACCCTCAAACTCTAACTGGAGAAAATTTGCAAAACTCAGCCTTCCATTTCTTAATGACCAACTCAAAACTAACCATAACTCAGGGTATCCCCCTCAGTTTCAAATATTCACAACTCTGAGCCCAAAAGACCCATTCCTCATCCAAGACTATTCCCTATCCAAAAGGGTAACTTGCCCACAACACAACAAGCTCAAGACCAAAAGGAAGCCTTTTCAACAACTTTTTTTTAACAAACCTACACCTAAAAAGAACCAACCCAACACCACTTCCATCTTCAAAGGAGATACTCGCAAGTGTGAACAAATGTATGTATGATTCCCTATATTCCCTCATCAATGCATGTACAAGTGCATGTAAATGCAATTTCTAATGTCATACTCGAGAATGCATGCATGCCCTACAATATCTATAGATATTTACATATATATGCTCTTACACTATGCATGATTATTTGTTCACACTCACAAATAACATCCTTGATTCCAACAATTTCAACTACTAACTTGCTAACTATTTCCAAGTCAGGTTAGCAGCAGACACTCCTCTTCAGCAGACTGAAATACACCTGTCAAAGCCTGAACGCACAGTGCAACTCAATTTCTAAACTGACCTCTCCGTATAACCGGACGCAGCAACTACGAGTGAAGGGGAAGGGAAATTGCTCTTCCCTAGCAGTCGTTTCACCCTCAAACTGACCATCAGTGATTATACTAGCACTAGCTCAAGTCTCACATCTCAGAGACATATTCCAAAACTTTAAACACAAATTTAAACGTATAATCAAAACATAATATCACAACATATTAGACTTACATTCGGGCAAGATCCAAGGGAAACTTGAAGCATTTGAAAATGTATTGGCATTGGCAATGTGTAACCGTTATCCCTTTTTAACCATCATCATTCAAAGTACAACCATAATGAATAGATGTTCAACACTTCAACAACATATCACATTCAGTCATACACTTAGTAAACCTCTACACACTTTAGCAAACCTAATCACACACTTTAGCAAACCTGGCTCTGATACCACCAAATGTAACCCCCTTAGCCCGTCCTGGATGGAACCGGCACTAACGGGTCACACCGGGAATATCGAACTAAACCCGTTAAGGTCTAATTCGATAAACAACCCTGAAAACCGATATGTTTTTTTTCTTCTTAACTAGATGCATAATTTGGTTCCTATGTGTGTCGAGGTCATGCGTAACGAAAATGGAAACATTCGATTCACGATTGATCAATTCAATTCGCATATTAGTACATAAGGATTAAAACGCAAATAATTCTTAATTCCAACAATAAACCGGTAATTCAACCTACCATAGTTCAAGTAAACATGCACAGAATACTCATAACAAAGTTCAAATCGATCGAACTATTATAGCATCGTCAATTTCATATTTCATAAAGTAGGGACCTAATTGTAAAGCTCACAATAACATAGGGACTAAAACTAACATTAATTTATCAATGCGAATTCATGTTAACATCATGCATCTTGGTGATGTTACAACTCTCAATACTATTCATTGCATCTATATTCGATCGTGGAAAGAAATCCAACCTTAAACGAAATTTTCCGCGCTTAAAATGTCATTTTTGGGTCAGGGGTATCGATACCCTAAGTCTCGGTATCGATACCCTATCGTGGGACTTAGTCTTATTGCACTTCGAAGGCTCTTGGTATCGATACCCCCATGGGTGGTATCGATACCCAAACGTCCAGTGGGGTAATTGCATCGAACCATGATTCGATGCCGCCCAAATTAAGCCTTGGGTATCGATACCCTTTACCAGAGGTATCGATACCCCCTGTACAATTTGACAAGTTTGAACATTTTAAATTAGTTCCAACCATTCAAACATAACCATTAATCACCCTTTACTATATGCATAACTTCCTAAGCATAAAGAACAATTTAGAGCACACATTTTTCACATCAAAGATCCCAAACAATCTATAGGCATGCTTCCTAAAATATGATTAAAAAAAATCAAAAATGTTCATGCATGCACTTGCTTTAACAATCCAAGCAACATCATAGTCCATCAATTGACAATCCAAAACATTATAGGTCTTATTACAACATTAACCAAAGTAAAAATCACACACTTCACATGGGTTTGATTTACACATTGCCAAGCCCAAATTATTTGCCAAAACATACCAAAAATTGAGACAACTCTTCCCCGGGGTTCCCTTGCTTCGAACGTAGCATCGAATATCTCTATTCTTCTGCAAGTATGAAAAGAGAGAGCTTAAGCACAACATGCTTAGTGAGGAAGCTCTAAAACAAGTTCAAAATCATTTATAAATTCATACTTGCATTCTTCATGATTATTTGAAATAGGTAAAACCAAATCATGCTTATCAATAATGTCAAATCATTTTATGTATCATGCACAAATATATCATTCCATTTCTTATATGCATATTGGCTTTCTAGTGATCACTTAATATAAACTTTTAGTTCACCGAATACACGGATTCCTTTTTCCATAATTGGAGACACTTGGTCTCAACATGCATCGGTCGGACACATAGTCACCCTTGTATACATGTTACCCCCACTACGCACGGTCGGACACAAAGTCACCCTTGTTTACGCATGGGTCAACTATATGCACGGTCGGACACAAAGTCACTCTTGTTTACATATAGGCAAGCTCTACACGCACGGTCGGACACAAAGTCACCCTTGTTTACGTGTAGGCAAACTCTACACGCACGGTCGGACACAAAGTCACCCTTGTTTACGTGTAGGCATCATCATTATTCTCATTATTTTATAGTGCACTCAATCCTAATGACATGTCATTTGTATTCGAATCTAAGGTTAGTGTCACTAAGCCAATATCAATTCCAATCATGCATGTTAACTTGCTGCTCATAATGCACTCATTAAATGTTCATCATGTGAACTAAAATCATGCTCAACGGCTTTATCAACATAGGCAAATAACCTCATCATAATCCAAATTCTTTTTCATGCTTACATAAACCATGAATACCTTAATAAACCATGCATTTTCAGCAATTAACGCATGCATGCATCATTTCAAAATCAAATATATGCAATTCCAAAATCATATTGAATCATTGTTCACATATATGTCATTACCGAAAATAACCGAAAATCGAGGTAATGCATCAACATCATTTAAAACACTTACTCTTGAACTATGCAAAGTTTTCACACTATTCCATAGTCCCCAAAACAGAACCGAACCAATGCGTTTCACTTTAAATCCAAAACCACTCACCGACAAGCGAAACGAGCCTCGTCGATGCTCCGATGGCAACGGCAACGCACCAGCCACTTATGCACCTTCTTGCACTACCTCTACAACATTAAAAGCAGAGCATATTCACATTACAACATGCTCAAAACAGCAGCCACATTTAACCCTCACAAAACTATCGAAAACCTAGCGAAAAGACCGAAACTAAGCCGAAACGCATCCGAAACAACATCAGCCCAAAACCTAATGAATCTAACATCTAATCCACTTCAATTATGAACCAAAACACTTCCAAACCATCCTTATACCTCCAGCAACATTAGAACACCTAAAACAGCCCCTAAAACAACCGAAAACCACATTAAAACACTATCGATTATATTATTCCGGGATTAAATTAATGTGCCATCAATTCAACACTTAATTAATCATTTAATTGACATAATATCATAATTAAATCAACCTAATTACAACATTAATTGGGATCTAAAAAGATTTCACAAAAACCTCCATAAAATCCATAGATCTAGAATTAAAAACACAAAATTAAGTTTCCATTGTTGATTAGCAAGCCAATACTTGGGCATTTCAATAAAGAACCTTAGAAAAAGATTAGAAATCAGCAAAGTTACCTTAAAGATTTGCTCCACCAAAAAGATGAGAAATCCTCCCTTGATTTCTTGAAAATGGATGTTGATTTTACAAAATTGATGAGTAGGTTTTGTAGAGAATGAAAGGATGAATAAAATGAAGTAAATCTTGTTGAAAAATGATGAAGAAATCAGCAAGAAATTGAAGAAATTTGGAGAAGAAGATGGAGAGAAAATGAGAGAAAATCTTGAGAGAAAAGATGAGAAAATGGGAAGTTACAAAAGAAAATGGAATTATCATTTAAATAAAACAATTTAAAAACAATTTTGGTGGATAAATCATTAGTTAAAAATAAATTGGGTTTATGGCCCTCTAAGGATTCTAAGTATGGCTTACTTTCCAATTTAGTCACTAAAAATCCTTATTGCCGAAAATTACTAATTAAATCCCCAAAACTTTCCCAAAATTACAATTTAGTCACTAGCACAAAATTAAGCCCAATTAAAAATCAAATTAAAGTTCAAATAATATTCCTTTAACTTTAAAACACCATTTTAATATTTTTAGAACCATTTCACAAAAGTATATTACTTATCCGATTAAAATATTATTATTTTAATTTTTCCCGGAATAACGAACCCTAGGAATCCGATACGATCCGGATCGAATTTCCCTAACTAACACTCAAACTACTAACCCCAAAACCGGGATATTACACGGGCACCTTGCAATTGATTGAACAAGTCGTCAATCCTAGGGAGAGGGTATAGATTCTTTTTCGTTACCTTGTTAAGCTATCGGTAGTCAATGCTCATCCTTATTGACCCATCCTTCTTTTTCAAAAACAAAACATGAGTACCCCAAGGTGAAAAACTCAGTTGGATAAACCCTTTTTCCAGCAACTCTTGGATCTGATTCTTCAAATCTATTATTTTGGTCGATTTCGTATGATAAGGGGTTATTGACACTAGTGTCATTCCCTACATCACCTTGATTCAAAACTCAATATCTCGATCCGATAATAAACCCAATAACTCCTTTGGAAACAGATCGATAAACTCACAAAGAGACTCTCCAAAATTGGACCCCAACTCTCGTATAAAACACATAAGCTTAGAAAGCTTCACAACCTTGTTGGATTAACCATTGCGCCACCAAAGACGAAACAACATTAGGAAGGAAAGGATTCCATTCTCCTCTTACAACCAACTAAGATCCATCAAACAACTTGGAGCTTCAAACTCATGTTCCTACAACCCAAGATAGCGTCATGCTCAAAAAGTCAATCCATACCTAGGATTTCATCAAACTCTTGAAAGGGAAACACCATAAGGTTTGTAGGGAATATTGAACCTTGTACCTCAATCGGAAACCTCCGATATATCTTATCCATTATTACATCTAAACTCAATGGATTTGTCACACAAAATCCTATCTATAGATCCTCGGCCAGCAAACCCCATAGTTAAGATATCCTACTACGGATGTAGGAATTCATAGACCTAGAGTCCACTAATGCTACTATAGGTAGAGAAAAAAAAGACAAAGAACTTTATATCATATTGATAGACTAGCACTCCTCTTGTACTCTGACTGTATACTGCCTCGTTGGTGACCTAACGATAGACTTGAGCGTGACCCTACTTTGATGGTCGGTGGTCTGACTTATCCCTCCTCTAGGAAAGCCTCGATTCCTCTGAGCTGGATGAGAGATACTCAATGCCTAAACTGGTATTGTAATGTCAAAAGTAGGTCAATCCTTCACAAGGTGATATAGAGATCCATACTCATAAAAAGTTTAGTTTGGCCCCCAACACTCACCATGATGCCTACGCCCACACTGATTACAAAGTGGTGCACCTGCACTCCATTGAGAACTATCTGGACTCAGCATAAATGAAGAAGATGAAGATCTCCTACTACTAGCATACTCTAACCTATAATCTTATCTTGAACCCTAATTCAATGCTCCTATTCCTTGGTTCCATCAATTTCTGTCCCTTCTTGAGTGAGACTGTGAATTGTTAGAGAAATTCTAATTTCTCCCACTTGAGCTCACATGCCCTTTAGTAGAATAATATGTTAACCCTTGTACTTGCTCCAAGGATTTAGCACTAGCCGTCAACTCATAAAACACTTGCGGTGGAGCAGTTGTTATGTAGGTCTAGATCTCCTTCCGCAACCTTCCTATAAACCTCTTGTATCTCATTTTGTCGGTAGCTATCAACTCAAGTGCATAAATACTCAAATACAAGAACTCTTGCTCATACTCGAAGACTGTATGGTTATCTTGCATAAGGTGAGTGAACTGATCCCTCAACCGGTCGATGTGAGCCTCACACACATACTTATTTTCAAACTCATCCAAGAAGTCATCCCATGTTAGTTCATCTAGGTGCCATTCCATTTCCACATCTTCCCACCATTCTCTTGCATTTTCTTTGAGTAGAGACAGAATGTTAGATAGCTTGTCTTCATATCTTAACCTCATTTGCCTTATGATCCAACGAGTATCAAGAAGCCACTAATCCACCTTACCGGATTATCTCGTCCTGATCTCAAGAAATTTATAGTACCTTGTTTATGCACCCTCTCAATCGGTGCCTCACATGGAGTAGGTGCACGCCTTGAAATAGCTCTCACTATTTAGTCCTAGGCACGATGTAGATGGGTGAAGTAATTCTCCCCTTGTATAGCCCCTTCTTCAAACCTGTCCATATCAAGCACATTGTCCTCATGGGCATGATTCACTTCTACATAGACAAACAAAGAGGATTATAGCATCAAAATTTAGATTATTGAAGTAAGACTTTGACTTATGGGTATGTATTCGCAAGACACTTGTTACCGAACTAGACACTCCCTTAAGACATCCTAGAACTAACTAAATCTAGGGTCTGATATCAAAAAATGTAATATTCCGAACCCAGATACGACATTTCGGCTACAAGTCCAACTCGTTCCCAAAAAATGTTTCTCATTTTAATCCCACATAAATTAAATCATAAAATCAAACATATTGCCAACGTATGAAAGTAGTTAAATCATTCCAAATTAGTTAGGAGCTCCAAATACAATTTGATAAAACATTTGACCAATAAAACTTAAGTAAATAGAGTTACAATTACAAAAGAGTCCTATGAATACATAGTCCACTACATCAAAGCAATTGTATTGTACCAACGATCAATGTTGAAGATCCTCGAAGATAGTGCTCTTTCATGCTCAACCTCTTACCTACCAATGCATGGAAACACATTTCGAGCACTAAGCTACAAAAGCTCAATGGATAGACAACCTATCGACTATGCTTTAAGTGAATCATAACTACACGTTTGCTAGATGAGATATGAAAGTATGGTATGAAACAATAATGCTATCATAGTTATCTAAACACATGATATGACAACTAGCAGTCAAAGCATAAATGTAAACAAACTAGGAGTAAGTTTTGATGTCATCTGGGTCTAGAAGGCCCAATCATGCCCGGAATCTCACATAGGGCTACTCAAAATATCGCATCGAGCAAGTATACTCGAAATCTCGCATCGAGTCTTCACTCAAAATCTTGCATCGAGTAGGGCTCAAAATCTCGCATCAAGCAAAGTCATCAACCAGAATCTCACATCAAATGACCTTCAATATATCACCTAGAATATCACATCGGATGACCTTTATTCTATTGCAAAATGCACTCATTAGGTATCTGGATCCCACTAAACAAGGACTCAACAACCAAGCCATGATCCACCAAGGATCCCTAGACCATGCTATATAAGCAACCACCACAAACTAGCACTCAAAACATAAAAACTTGGATAGATTGCTCTACCCGTATCAATATGCATCCTATATGTATCGATACCTCTCACTATTTATCGATTTGTCCATTCGCTTACCGATACTGAGAATACATTCGATGTATTTAACCCATCAAGGCATATCGATATGTTTACCTAGCGTTCTGATACTAATATCAATACTCATATATTGAGTACCAGTCTCAAGCTTGTACCGATACAACCCTTGGTGTACCGATACCAAAAATGGTCACTAGATTTTTAAATGAGCACACTCGTACCGGTATGCCTCATGGTTGTACCGATACCCCTAAGAGGAATCGCTCATCTTAAAAGAGGGGTGTATCAATTCCCAATCCTGACTATCGGTACCCAAGCTAAGAACACACGACCTAAAGCTCAGAAATACCTTTTTCTAACCCCCAAATGCAATCCTAATGATCTAAAACCGTTCTTACATGTTATTGGAAGTATTTAGGTGAGTTTATAATCATTTTTAGTTTGTAGCAACGTCCATATAAGAAGTTAACATTGATGCACACATAAGCTCTAACCTCAACCAAATCACCATAAATCAATCAAGTATGTAATTAGGGATGATGCACATAAAAATCACAGGATTTAGAAGTCTAATAACCTCCAAAAGCAAGTTGATAAACCTCTCACACAAACTTTCAAGCTTTCTTTTTGCCTAAGCTTAAAGATGGTTCTCCTTGTTCTCTTATTACTAGGTTGAATACCAACAAACTATTACTCTATAAGAACGATTTAAGGAAGCTAAAAATGAACTCTTAACCATACATTGAACTCCCAAAAATACCTTCTTGTTTTTCCCCTCAAAGACCCACTAAAACCTCATCTTTCACTATTTTTAACCAAACTTACGTTTTTAAGTAGATCCTTTTAAATTGAACAAACCTTCCTTTATCAACCAAATGTGATTCTATGATTTAATCTTAAAAAAAAAAACTTTGATAATGTTTCGAGAGGAAGAATATCTTGAGAAAAAGATGGGAAAGACAATAAAGAGGGGTGAGATCATGGTTTTCTGCAAAATGCAGAAAATTAACCTTTCTCTCCTCCCTTTTCATCACATTTGTCATTTACCAAAATGTCCCATGACAACATTCACTCAAGCCCAAACAAAGCCCAAACTAAACTCTAAGCCTAACAAGGTTCACATAGCCTAAAGACGAGGCCGAACCACACCTCGAATTAACCCAACACCGAGCCCAAAATCTAAGTCGTGACACTACTTATTATGTAGATTCTAATTGAAAGTTAAATAGTAAGTATTTTAGATTTTATCACATTGATTCACCACATACTGAAAGGACTATGCCCAATATTTTGTTAGACTTGCTTCATGATTGAAGTATTGACTATAAATTTTTTTAAACACATTGGAAAATGCTTCTAATAATAATAAAATACAAGACTATTTGAATGATACTTTTAATGCACAAGGGTTTTGTTGTGTAGAGGAACGTACTTTCATGTTTGACATGTTGCAAATGTGTTGAATGTTATTGTTAAGGATGGATTTAGGATTATTAAGCATATTGTTGTCAAGATAAGAGATTTTGTGAAGTATATTAAATGGTCAAAATAAAAAATATTTTTTGACGTTGTGTAAAATTATCTAAAATAGAAGAAACTAAAGTATTGTGGCTTGATGTGCCTACAAGATGGAACTCTACATATATGATACTTGATAGGAACATTTTATAACAAAAAATTGTGTAAAATGCACGATTGATAAGAACTCTACATATATGATGCTTGATAGGAACATTTTGTATCATTTTTAAGTAAAATTTTCAGTTAGTTATAAAAAAGAAAATTATTTTTCGGTTCTCGGATTACATTTATTAAATCTATGAACCACTTATTGAGGTCAAAGTTCTATACAATCGGTTCCGTCACCAAGTATATGAATTGGGCTTTAGATACAGTTGTGCATAGTTTGTATCAATCCTTATTTTCATGGATTGTTAGGACATAGGAGTTAGAATTGGGGCTTCGTACACGGTTAACTTGGTTCCGATTCCAAGTAATATTTACCCGATGTTGGGTTTGGATTGATTTATTTTATCATACTATTAAATTTTAAGATATTTTTAAAAATGTCCATGAATAGCACGAGTCCTCTAGCATAAGTGGTTAAAAGAACGGTTGATCTTCCTAGATGTCATGGGTTCGAGCACCAGCGATGCCAGTAAAGTGATTAAGCGATCAATGTTAAATGGTAGAATAAAATATAAACAATTATTATAAATAATATAAATATTAAAAATCTAAATTGTCAAAGTATAAAAGAATAAAATATTAAATAAATTTAATAAAATGAAAATTATTATAAATAATAATAATAATAATAATAATAATAATAATAATAATAATAATAATAATAATAATACAAGCGGGTCGAAAACAAACTTTGGCTAGTCATTTATAAATATAAACAATTTGGGATACCACGTAAAAAGTTAACCCGACTGAAATTTGTTTGAGTCAGAATTTGGTCTGACCTAGATATATAATGATCCGAACTTGATCTGTATCCAACTGTTGTTTATTCGAACTCGAGTTGGACCTGTTATTGTAATAATCGAACTCGAACTGTATCTAACCGAAAATGACCCGAACCTGATTTCAACCTGTTATTGTGGACCCGAAACCCGACCTATATCCGACTGAAACAAACCCGAACCCGAGTCTGACCTGACAGATAACCGATATTACCCGATTGAATCGACCCGAGATCTGATTTTACCCGACCTGTTATTAACCTGTACTAATAATAACAAGACGTAATATTTACATGACAAATAATTAAGTATATCTATAATTTGATGAATTTAAAAATATTGGTAAACATAATTACTCTTAAAAAATAGAATTAGATAATAGAATTAATTTAGGAATTAATATTTAAATTTAGCATTACATATTAAATTAAATTAATTTATTTACTATTTTATTTAGTTTTAATATATTTAATTTTAATTTTAATTTTAAAATAATATTTCATTAAATTATAATCTTAAATTAATATTTCATTAAAAATTATAATTTTAAATTAATATTTAATTAAGTTAAATTAACTTATTGAACTTAGAATTAATTAAGCTAAATTAAAATATAAAAGTATAAATTAAAAACATAATTAAAAGAATTTTAAAATAGATTTTTATTAAATTAATCTAAATTATGACTCAATTAAATTAAACCAAAACAATTAATAATAAAAAATAAAATAATTGTTAAAAAAGTGAAAAGACCAAATTTTAAAAGGAAATAAGTCAATCATTTTTTAAGTTTGAGATTAATTTATAGTGTAAAAATTTTAGAGAGATATAAGTTACTTAAAATTTTGGAGGAAATTAGAAATAAATTTTGATTATTATATAAGAAAGAGGGGAAAACAAAATTTTAGAGGGAATTAATATATATATATAGTAAATTTTGGATTATTATTATTATTATTATTATTATTATTATTACTACTACTATTATTACAACATATAATCAAATAATGAATTTTGATTAAATATAATCAATTAAAAATATAAAAAGGGAGATTAGATTTAGATATTCATTTGACACTACTCTAGGTCGAGTAAAAAATTCCACATATTTTTATATAGGTCGCGCCTAAAAAATTGATCTTCGTGTCGCTTTACACTTTATTTTACAATTATTTCAATTTGGTTATGATCACTCGAAAATTAAGTTTTTAAATTTTATTTTTATTCGATTTGTTTCTCATTTAATTAAAATTAGATTATATATTTTAAAATTGTTTTAATTTGATCATAGGGAATTAGTTTAGTGATTTGAGCTTAGGGGATTAATGTTGGATTTAAAGAATTAATAATATATATGAATTAATTCATAAATAAATTAAATATGTATATTAGTATACATTTAAGTATATTATATATATATATATATATTAAAGTATATTATATATATTATATACATAGTATATACTAATGTATATTATATACATATATTAATATATACATCTAGTATATATCCATATATATATATATATAAGTAACAAGTATACATATATTAATGTATATATATACATACATACTTACTTATATATAAATATACATACAATATATATTAAATACATATATTTTATATAAATATATTAATATATATTATACTTACATACATATTTATATATTATATACATATACATATATACATGTTATATATTTTATATATAATATTATATATTTTATATTTTCATATATAGTATACATTTTATATTTCCATATATAATATCGTACCCTATATAATATAAATTCTATATATAAAATATATGTTATATATAATATACATTTTATATTTATTATAAATTTCATATATAGAATATATTTTATATAGAGTATAAAGTTCATATTTCTATTTTTGAAATATATTAAAGTACATTAAAATTAAATTTTTTCACCGAATTTAAGTACTATTAATTTATAATTTTTACAATTTATTCCTTACAACTTTATTTTTATTTCAAATTGACTACTTTTTATTTTTCTAATTTAGTTTAGTGTTTTTAATAAGAATGTATTTTATTTTATTAATGTTTACTTTTTAATTTAAAACTTTATTCTTTCTAATCCAATATTTATTCTTTATTAATTTTTAATTTTTGTAATTTAGCTCAATTTTTAAGATATGAATCATTTGATGATATTTTTTTTTAGTCTAGTGCGTAATATTTATTTTTAATGGGATTCATGCTAGTTAAAAATGTTAGATATTACATAATTAATTCGAAATGAGTGATCAACCATTCAACCCAAAGTCTATCAATTATTTAATTTATTACTTATTTTTATCAAACTCAAACTTAATAATTTTAATTAATATGAATTTAAAACCCGAATTAATTCGACCTGAAATAAAACCGACTTGAAATGAATCCGACCTGAAATGCAACCGACATGAAATGAATCCGACCTGAAATGAACCTGTCAATTATCTGATTTGGACCTGAACTGTTTGAACCCAACCTGAAATAAATCTCACCTAAATGAATCTGACCTGAAAAGGACCCGACCTGAAATGGACCTAACCTGAAATGGACCCGCACCTGACCCGAATCGAATCAATATATCAAATCAACCTGAAATGGCTTGTATCTAATTTTATCCGACCTGACAATACCCAACCTGAAACCATCCGAATAATTGATTTTACATCCCTAATAACACATCAGTGAAGCCATAGGGGGTTTGGCAGGGGCTTGAACCCCTCGGGCCCTTTTTTTTTTTTTTTAATTTGGTCTCAAATAATTTAAACTATAACTTATTTATTTATTTATTTTAATATCATAAAATCGTTTGTCAAAGTGTTTAAAGGAAATTAAACTTGTTTTATTTGAAGTTTATACTTAAATTTTGTTGGAGATATTTTTTATTTTCTATTTTTAATCTTAAAATTTTTCATTTCTGATTTCGTACTTAAATTAACATAAAATGTGTTAGTCTCATGCGTATGTCCAATCCAAATTTATCTAACTTGACTTGTGAACACTTATATAATAAACTACATATATAGTCATTCAATTATTTCGATCACTTAACTATAAAAAATTACATATATATCTATAAGCTTATTATATGTATTTTTTATCACCAGCAATTCGTTTATTTAATTAATTGAAAGATAATTTAATTTTTTTAAATCAATATAATAATAAATTTAGCTTTCAATATCAATGCATTTTCTTCATTTTAATTATAATTAGAAAAACTCTTTTATTTACGTATTGTGTGAATTTGATTCTAGTTTTAAAAAAATCAAAATAAGTCATAAAAATTTAGTAATAGATTAATATTTTTTTTTGTTTTTTAATGGTTATAAGTTTAATTAAGGTTAATTTCCTTTTCTCGTTTTCATTATTTTGTTTCTTTTAGATTTAAAACCTAACATTTTTAGTCACTTTTTTATCTTTCTCACAACAGAACTTTACAACATAATCATCAAACCAATGCGACCGTCACTAATCCAAGATTGATTTTTATTACCCATTCATTGTTAGTCACTAAACCTTTATCCAAACCATCACATTATCAAAACCATAATCCTACTCGACTGTTAACAAGTAAAAATTTTAGGATTTAAATTGAGGTTTTAGTCGTGAGGTTTTAATGTGGTTGTAGATAAAAAAATAAAAAAAATTACAACAAACGTCACACATCGTTAATATTATTAATATAATAATATTAAAAAATAAAAATTAAATTTTAGAAAAACTTTTATATTTCTTTAATTGATATGTTAGAATTAATTATCCAAAATCTTCTAAATATCAAAAATATTAAATCGAATTTCTTTATTTTTCTTCTATTGTCGTCTTCGCGGCTATGGTTGTTGACATTTTTTGTTGATGATCTTGTATGGTGACCCTTACCTTGCTGTAAGAACAATGGGAAACAGCATAGAAAAAAAAACCTTACCTTTTTGCGCAAACGGCCGTAGAAAATGGATCATTTGATTCACTTTCGGTTCGAATTGTTTCGGTTCGATTCATTTCGGTTTTGTTTGTATTTGGTTTAGATTCGGTTCGGATTGGTTTAGATTTCAGTTTCGGTTTTAATTCGGTTATATGATAATTCGGTTCGGATATCGGATCGGTGATTCGGGTCAATATCTTATTGGTTGTTTTTGGGTTGGGTCCATATCGGGTCGAATATTTTCGAGTCGGGTCCATATCGGGTGATTCGGATCGGTTCGATTTGAGTCAATCTTTGAATTTTCGAGTTAATTTGGTTTGAGTTGAACTTGAGTATGAATGTAACCATGTATATTATATATAGAATTAATCATATATTTTTTAAAGAATGATGTAGGATGAATCAAGGATTATGACATTTTTATTGGAATTGTTTTGAAATTTTTAGCCTCTATTTTTATTCGAGTAAAGTCAGTATCGATAATTTAAGGGCTAATGCCATTTTTGTAAATACATGGATTCATTAATGACATCTTGGTCATTTTTGTAACACCCCAAATTTTGGTCCTGATTCGATTTTTTTTTAAATCCCTAATTTAAGGGCTAAATATCACTTTTGAACAAAAATTATTTATTTAAGACTTGCTCGTATTGTTAAAAAAATAAACAATAGTAAAAATAAATTATTTATTCACTTTGACTCAATTATCAGATTAAAATCGTATTGATGTTCGGTTTAGATCGATTTTGAGCAAGTTAATTTTGGGCTGTTTTCGGTTCTGGTTGCTTTCGGTCCGAGTGAAAATTGGTTTAAGTCAAACCCGTTACGGGTCTATATAGGTTCTTCTAAAATTCGATTCGGTTTCGGTTCAAGTTTCGGATCACGTTAAGATCATCTTGTTTTGATTCAATCGGATTTCGATCAAATAAATCAATTCGATTTTTAATTCTCGAATCAAATTTGTCAGGTCTAAACGGTTTCCAGACTCGAACGACAACCAAGTTGTAGCACGGACGAAAGCACTGTGTAAAAATTGGTATGCAATATACGATAACGACGACTAAAATGGTGTAAAGCAAGCTCGATTAAGCACTCTAGACCGGCGATTGATTGAAACTTAATGTCAAATGATGACACTAAAGGATGGAGGCGGCGATAATTTTATCGGTTGACAGCTAGATAACGGCCGTGACGACTATAATAATAAAGAGAAAAAGACTTAGGTGAGTTTGGTTCACGGAAAATATTATTACCTTTAAAAATAAGATTACTGAAACATATCATTACTTGGTATATTATTGGTATATTACTTTGTTTGGTTTATTTGATAAGAATGTAAGTTGACAGTGTTTGGTTGGGGGAATATAAGATTACTTGAAAGTAATTTTTACCAAACTATCCTTATAAATATATTTTATTTCTAATCAGTTAAACTTTTATCGATAAATAAAAAATATTAAAATAAAAATTCATAGGAATTTTTTTATTTAATATAATTTTATTATAATTAATATTAAGAATTTATATTTTTAAATAATTTTTATAAATATTATATTTATAAAAAAATCATAGTATAAAGTTGAGTTCAAAAAATAAAAATTATTGTGGATTTTAAACATAATTTCAACAGGGTTTACCTGTATAGGTAATATAACTTGTAATTGTAGATTTTTTGTAACCCTTTATACATACGTAGGTATTCAGGTCTTAGAGTAAACTTATTTGAATCAATATACCTATATAGGTAAAATGTTTTGAAAGTGTACAAATTGATTGATTTAAAAATTATTTCTGTCGATAATGATATATAGGTAATGTTCACAGAAAAGATTACCTTTGAAGAAAATATAATTTATTTACGGTCGCCTAAATATATTGAGATTATTAAATTATGATTATTTTTTAATTTAAAATATTAATAAAATAATTTATTTATTATATCGTAAATACGTTGAGATTATTAAATTTTATTTTTTAATATAAAATTATTTTTTATTTTTTATTATTAAATTAAATTTAAATTGAATGTCAAAAATATCAAAGCCAAGAGTAAAAATAATAAATTATTGAATTTTTTTTCATGGGCATTAAAGTCCAAAACAATGGGAATCAAACAATACCTAAGAAATCTAAGGGAATGACATTCCCATCTAAACCCCCAAAACAAGCTACTGTTGGGAATGTTTTATAACCTCCTGAAGGGAATGCCTTTAATCCAAACGTGGGTATTAGATTCTGGAAAAAACTTTTCCCTGTGGTAATACTTTTTTCCACCATCCAAACACACCCTTAAGGTTTGTTTATTTAGGATTTGACTACGATAAAAATATAATCCAATTATTTGAAAATAAAAATTAAAAATTAATTATTAATTATATAAGAAAAATATGAAAAATAATTAAATTCGAAAATGAAATTTATTTTCAAAAGTAATTATTAATTATCTTGGGTTTGACTACAATAGAAATATAATCCAATAATAATGATGTATGGTACCCGTGAGACTCATCTTAATGGATATTATTGTGTTCATTACAAACTATTATTTTCTAAAATAATGCTATCCGATGATATCGCTGCTACCATATAGCGATTGCTATTTAACCCAAGATAAATCCCCTTTTTGCTGTGTCAAAAATCAAGAACAAAGTAAAGGGAAACTCTTATCTTGGTTACAACCCCGCATCAGGATGGTTTTAATTGGACAGTAATGGATAAAATTTGGGTGATCCTGGAGCAGCTGGGGTGGGGTGATGATAAGGGATCAAGACCATAACTAGTATGTTGACTCATTTAGGCACATCCCATGTGCAACATGCGTCCAACCGGAATTATGGCGGAAACAAATCGGATGCAATTACAGTCATTGGTCTTATTAACAGCAATGTTGTCACCGACATTTGTGTGTCGAGTGTCTATACTTTTTTTATCCTATTTTATCAAACGATAATCGATACTAATTTAATTTTTAATCACGCTTTATTTTCGAGAAGAAAAATTGATGTCATCCCATTTCAGTAGCCATTAATAAAGAATTATAGTGCTTGCTAAATTGGTTTTCTCCAGTAAAAACTATCATTCCTTTTGTTGAATAGAATTTGGATCAACTTTGATATTTGTTCATTTCTTGCATCAAAATTATGCTCTGGGCCCAACATTGTAGCTTTTTTTTTGGTTGTCTAGCATTAACCCAGATTTTTTTGATGTTTCGGAATCAAATACGTGTTCGTTTTACAGTATAAAGAAAGCCACTCCATTTGAACTTCACATTTTTTCGAACAACCATGTTGTAATTCTGTGGCTATGAAATTGGCATTGACAGCCGCTGGGACAAAACTTGGGTCATACACTCATGCTCCAGAACCTTTGATTTAATTCATTCACAATAACTCACATAACCCCACCGTACACAAACAGGCTGGAAAGAGGGAGAGTGATATTTCATGTTCTTCTTAGTTTATAAATTAGAATCTTTTGACCATAAATCATAATAAAAAAATTTAATTTTTATTAAAGGGTTCAATTCAATTAAAATATAATTATTAAATATCAACATATCTAGTAAAAAATATCACAAACCCTGAAATTTAAATATAAAATTCCTATCATATTCATCTTTCTATTAAAAATTTATAACTAACCAACTTCAACTTACGAGCATCGTCTCCCTCTCATATAATTCTCGACCTTTTATTTCATGTTTATCTTTTGGACTTAGTGCACAATGTCCAAGTATATTAATTTGGTAAGTATGTCCAAATTGGAAATCATAAAATATTCAATACTTATCTTATTAGCAAATTTTCAATGCAAGATCTTCCGCAATATAGATATGTAAGGAGAAAGGAAGGGTGAGCATTCGAGCGAGTCGAGTCAAAAAATTTTAAGTTATTCAAGTTGAGTTAACATATTTTACAATTTGAAATTTTTTTTTCTGAAATTTTTTCGATTTGAGTCAGTTTTAACGAGTTTGAGTCGATTCAATTTTTTGAGTTTATGTATAAATTTTAATTGCACTATTTATAATACTATAGTATGATTCTAAATTAAACGGCTCTCTCTTTATATCTACATACATATTTTTTTCATATTATTTTTCACATATATAAATAAGATTTTGAATTATTATTATCATCATCAAATACCTTAGATATGAATATGTCATTTTTATTAAATTACGAGCCTTGTTAAAAACTTTTTTCTTATCTAGAAAAGGATAAAACGAGATAAAAATAATAATAAATTAAATATAATAATATAAATATATAAATTAAAAAATATAAAATAATTAACTTAATTTAAATAATATAAATAAAAATTCTATTAAATAAAATAAAAAATAATATGAAAAGTGATCATATCGTAAAGAAATGAAAATTAAAAATAATAAAAAAGAGAAGATATAAATGAAATAAAACTTAAAATAAAACTATAGGGACTAAATGTGTAATTAGACCCTATAAATTTTCGAGTTATTCAATTTTTTGAGTAACTCGAACTTTGAAAATTTAAACTCGACTCAAAATCGAATTTTTTTCAAGTTATTCGATTCGACTTGAATAACTCGAAATTGAAAAAAATCAATTTTTAAAATCGAGTCGAATTTTATTTACCCCTAAAAAGAAGCCATATGTCCAGAAGGAAATGAGAAGCAAAGCTGTTCCGAGTAAAATTGAATTTTTAGGCAAAAGTACACATTGGGGGTGATATGGAAGGGTGCTTTTGGCGTCACTATGTTCACATTTCACACCTCCATTTCACATATTCTACCCTAAATTATATCCGCAAGGAAATCAAGTTATTGCCTTCATCTCATGATAGATAAAAAGTAAATAAATAATTATTGGAGAAATTATATCAATGATTATTTAATTATAAGGTGATTTAAACTATTTAAATAATATTAATTTAGTGATCTGTCATTAACACTTAACAAAAAAAAAAAAAGTATCGTGAAGATCAAATTATAATAATTAAAACGACACGTGACTTAAATTCTATCACTTAAATAATTAATTTAATTGATAAATTTAATAGTACGAAGATCAAATTATAATAACCCCATAATTAAATGGGCATTGATATAATTTACCCATAATTAATATATAAAATAAAAATATATTTTAATGACTGAAGTTTCAGAAATTACATAATAATCATTAAATTTATAAATTTGTTATAAATGATCTATAAATTTTGTCAAATTATTATAAAATAGTCATTGAAACTTATCTAACTGTAGGGATGTAAAAAGTTGACCCGACCTGAAAACCCGACTGAAACTTGTTCGAGTCAAAACTTGGTTTGACTCGGGGATATAATGACCCAAACCCAATTTTTATTCGACTATTGTTAACCCGAACCTGAGTTGGACCTGTTACTATAGTAACCAAACCCGAACTGTATCCGATTGAAAATGACCCGAACCCGATTTTAACCTGTTACTGTCAACTCGAAACCCGACTTGCATCCGACTGAAACAAACTCGAACCTGAGTCTGACCTGACAAATAACCGATATTACCCGACTGAATCAACCCGAGACCTGATTTTACCCAACCTGTTTTGAACCCAACCTGATAAATGACCCGACTTGTTTTGAACACAACCTGTTATTAACCTGAACTAATATTAACAAAACTTAATATTTACATGACATATAATTAAGTATATATATAATTTGATTAATTTAAAATATTAGTAAATATAATTAATCTAAAAAAATAGAATTAGACCTGAGAATTAATTTAGGGATTAATATTTAAATTTAGTATTACATATTTAATTAAATTAATCTATTTACTATTTTATTTAATTTTAATGTATTTAATTATAATTATAATTTAAATTAATATTAAATTAAATTAAATTATTGAACTTATATTAAGTAATCTAAATTAAAATATAAAAACATAAATTACAAACGTAATTAAAAGAATTCTAAAATCAAATATATTTTTTATTAAATTAATCTAAGTTATGATTCAATTAAATTAAATCAAAACAATTGATAATAAAAGAAAAAGACAATTAATAAAAAAGAGTGAAAAAGACAATTAGTGTAAAAATTTTGGAGGGATATAAAAAAGAAAGAAAAATTTTGGAGGGAAAAAATAGAAATAAATATTGATTATTATATAAAAAATTGAAAAAAAATAAAGTTTTTGAAGGAATTAATATATATAGGAAATTTTGGATTATTATTATTATTATTATTATTATTATTATTATTATTATATATAATCAAATAATAATTTTTTTTGGATAAATGGAAAATCAAATAATAAACTTTAATTAAATATAATCAATTAAAAATATAAAAAGGAGATTAAATTTAGAAATTCATTTGACACTACTCTAGTTTAGGTAAAAAATTTCGCATATTTTTATATAGGTAGCACCTAATAAATCGAATCTCGTGCCGCTTTACACCTTATTTTACAATTATTTCAATTTGATTATGATCACCCAAAAATTAAGTTTTAAATTTTATTTTTTATTCGATTTGATCCTTATTTAATTAAAATTAGATTATATATTTTAAAATTGTTTCAATTTGATAATAGGGAGATAGTTTAGTGATTGGAGAAGTGGTCTCAGAGAACTAGTTTAATGATTTGGGATTAAGGATTTAATATTGAGCTTAAAGAACTAATAATATATATGCATTAATTTATAAAAAAAATTAAATTCATATATTAGTATACATTTTTTTTGAACAGAGGTCCACTAATTTTATTAAACGAGAATATATCCGAAATTACAATGAAAGTTTACATCCAGTAAACAAAACACTTCAAAACAGAAATATACCTATTAAACAAAACTAGTGGTTATCAGATCATAAGAGGACCAAACAAAGAAAAGATAAGAACCTAATCCAAAGACTCGAAATAAAAGAAGGATACAAACATCACCAAAATTCACGATGATAGGTAAAATCATCAACAAACAACATAAAAATGCATATTACAATAAAGGTGCGTTGACAACAAAGATATTATCACTATTCAATCGCGAAAGGAACGGTAGATGTAATCGCATATCCAAATCTTGTTCGAGGGTCCAAAAAGGGAGATAAAAATATAAAGAAAGGAGTGTCATCTTGATCAGTCGTGGCGTTGTCAAATCTAACCCTAATAGAAAACCAAATGAAAAGAAAAAAAAAGTGCCAAAAGACAGAGAAAACATATCAAAAGGTAGAATAAAATCGTGCCATAAAAGTAGAATAATTTATTGAAAACAAAAAAAAATAAAACAAATGAAATAATAGATCCGACGGTCGACAACCAGTATTAGAACCGGTGCTGCCGCCGGTGAAGGAAGAAAACGAAGGGAAGAAGTTTTGAAAGTGAATAAGTGGCTAGGGCTGCAGAGAAATTTTAACAGTATATATTAGTATACATTTAAGTATATATTATATATGTATTAAACTATATTACATATATTATAAGTATATTATATATTACATATAATACATTAATATATAAAGTATAATATATATTATATATATATAAAGCTATATTATATACATAATATATATTAATGTATATTATATACATATATTAATATATACATTCAGTATATATGCATATATATATATGTATATATAAAAGTAATAAGTATACATATATTAATGTATATATATATAAGTATACATATACTTACACACATACTTATATATTATATATCTATACATATATACATATTATATATATATATATATATAGTATTATACATTTCATATTTTCGTATATGGTATCATACCATATATAATATAAAATCTATATATAGAATATATTCTATATATAGAATATCTTCTATATATAGTATAAATTTTATATATAAGTATATGGTATATTGGTCGTTCTTCTAACGAAGTAGCTGATGTTCTTGCTACTACCTTGCGTGGTCAACTACCATGAGTCTTGTTAATGAATGTTGCTCCAGTTTGGATACATGAAATTGTTTAGCGTGAGGCTCATCAATCTATAACAGTTAGTGGTATTGGTTGATTTCCTTCTTTTATTGAAGTTTTATGTGTTTATGTTGTGGGTATGGTTCTTTTTTTGTTTTTTCTTATTTTTCTTGAGTTAATCATGTTGGAGAAAAATTTGTTACTCTGTGCTAAATACGTTCTATATTTAGTATAAATTTCATATATAGAATATATTTCATATATAGTATAAATTATATATTTACATCTTTTAAATGTATTAAACTATATTGTATAGGTATAAATTATAATGTATTAAAGTAAATTTAAATTATATTTTTTACCGAATTTAACTATTATTAATTTATATTTACAATTTAGTCCTTAGAACTTTATTTTTATTTTAAATTGACTATTATTTATTTTTCTAATTTAATTTAGTATTTTTAATAAGATGATATTTTATTAATGTTTATCCTTTTTAATTTAAAACTTTATTTTTTCTAGTTCAATGTTTATTCCTTATTAACTTTTAATTTTTGTAATTTATCTCAATTTTTAAGATATGAATCATTTAATTATATTTTTGTTTAGTCTAGTGCATAATATTTATTTTTAATGAGATTCATGCTAGTTAAGGACGTTAGATATCCGAAATAAATGATCAACCATTCAACCCAAAGTCTATCGGTTATTTACTTAATTACTTATTTGTACCAAACTCAAATTTAATCATTTTAAGTAATATGAATTTAAAACCCGAATTAATTCAACTTGAAATAAACTCGACCTGAAATGCAACCGAACTGAAATGAACCCAACCTAAAATCTAACCGAACTGAAATGAACATGTCAATTATCTGATTTGGACCCGAACCGTTTGAACCCAACCTAAAATGAACCCGACTTGAAAAGGACCCGACCTGAAATGAATCAGACCTGAAATGGACCCACACACGACCCGAATCTAGTCAAAGCATTAAATTAACCTGAAATGACTTGTATCCGATTTTACCTGACCTGACAGTACCCGCCCGACCTGAAATTCATCCAAGTAACTGTTTTTACGTCTATATCTAACTGTTACAGGCGGACCTTAAACTTATTGAAACATATATTTTTTTTATAACATTTAGTCATAATTTATGACTATTCAATAAATTTAATAATTATTTTATAATTTATGAAAGAAAAATATTTTTACTTAATCTAGCGGTCATTTATACATTTTATTTTTTTAATTTTTTTTCTCTTGAAGTAATAACTTCTCAAATCATTGAAACAATGATTCTTTATTTTTATTTATTTTTAATTTCTAGAGTAAAGTGAAATTAATTGTTTTTGTCAAAATTAATTAACACAATTTCAAAGATCATTTGGGAGTTCAGAAATAAAAAAGAAAATAAGGTATAAAAATCTGAAGTCATTCAAGTAGTGTTATGCATGAAATATTTAATCAATTATAAATTTAATGAGAATAAAGTAAATATATAATGAGTTGTATTTAAATCTATAAGATGCGTAAAAAATTACAACTCTTTATATTTAAGCTATAAAATCTAAAATTTTAATTTCTAACCCTTAATATCTTAAAACCTAAATCTTAGACTCAAATCTTAAACTATAAACTTCATATTTTACACTATACAACCTAAATTCCAACTTAAATATCTAAATCCTAAAATTAAAAAGTTTAGATAAAAACCAATCTTATATATCAACTTAATTTCTGTATATAATATAAAAACCAATATCTTGCTGCAAAACCTATAAATAATATGTATATTTAACAAATATTAATTATAATCTTAATTCTATTAAAGGAGAAGAAATGTAGCGCTGTTAATACATCTAGAACGAATAACTTAAAAAAATATAAAAGAATAAAGATAAACTATTTAATAAAAATTAATCAAATATGTTTGCTCATATATATATATATATATATAAATATAAATAAAGGTTGAACCACCTATTTATTATAGTGAATAAAAATAAAATAGATAAATGTAACGATAAAAATATGGAGTCAATATTGATCTGAACATAAATAAACTAAATAGTAGGCCAAGATTGGCTTATTGGAATAGGGCAATTAGAGAAACGATTCGATGACGATTAGGGTGTTCAAAACTTCGTTTAATTGAATTAATCGATTAAATTAAAGTTTTTTTTGTTAATCAGTCGATTAATTTTAAATTAGATCGGTTAACGGTTAATAATTTATTTAAACTTCGATTATCAGTTAAATAAATTTAAAATCAGTTAATTAATTGAATTAACCGAAATTTTTATAAATTATATAAATTATAAATATTTATTTTTTGTCATTAAACTTTTAAAAATTATAAAAAAATTATTAAATTTTATTAAATTAACAAAAAATATCATTAAATTTATTAAATTATAAAAAAAATAATCATTAAAATTTTCAATATTTATCGATAGTTTATAACTTATGATGAATCAATGATTATTTTTTAATAATTTATAAGTTTAATGGTTGTTTATAAATTTTGAAAGTTCAATGGCTAAAAAAAACATTTTAACATAGTTTAATAATCATTTGTATAATTTACCTAATTTTTTAAAAAATTCTAGTTAACCAAATCTATTAATCAGATTAACCAAACTTTTTTTCAGTTTGATTAAAAATTTTCAATTTTTTTCAAAATATTGATTTATTAAATTATTTATTAATGTTGTATAATGGATAATTCTCAAAAATATTGCATTTTAATTTTTTTTTCTTAATATGGTGATTGTGAAAATTTATTTTCCAGAATATTGCATATTCTACAATAAATTAAATCGGTACTAGGTGGTTCCGTTTCCAAATAGTATCAATTAAAGTCGGCACCTGATGAATCTGACTTTAAATAGTGTTTGAAGTTTCGAAGTTTCAGTTGCTATGTGATCCTTTATCACTATTTGAAGTCTGAGCCACTTGGTTCCGTCTTGAACTATGTTAGGCAGTCCAAAAAAGTGACATGTGTCACTCACTGTTTAAGAACAGAACCAGTTTGTTCCAACTTTAAAATTACTGTAGAAAAAATAAATTATTATATATATATATATAACACAAAACCATACTATATATGAATATAATAAACATATAATATATAGGATAATATATATATATTAGTTAGAATATACGATGTGTTAAAATATATTACTTAGTATATTAAATAGTATATTAATTAACATAAATGTGAAAACATATAAATATGTACATATATTAATTAACATATGTGTATGTATATCGGTATAACGTGCTATACTTTGTATAAAAATAATATGTCATGCTAAATATTATGTATATACATAATGAAGTGATAAACATATAATAAAATATATTAATATCGTATCATATAATAAATATTATATACATACTTATAACACATATTATGACAATAAAATAAACTTTAATAACATATCATACTAAATATTATATATTAATATTCTGGGAAACTTTTAATGAATAATTAGTATATAATATACATATATATGATAAAGAAATATATAATTATACATACGTAAACTTAGAAGTCAAGAAAAAGAATAAAAATAAAGCAAATTAATGCCATTAACTACTTTGAAAAGTAAAAATTTGTAAAAACGAAAATGATTTTATTTGGGTTTGAAGAAAAATATATGAACAAAGAAAGATTGTAATTTAATTTTTTTAATATAAAGCTCTCTTTTTATTACATTTAAAAAAAACTTCCTCCTTTACATATGGTGGATTACATCTATTTATAATGATTTTTTGCTTGGTGAGCAAGACATGAATAGTCACTTGACACTATTGATGATATTTAATCTTTTTTGTGTGTGCAAGAATGAGTAAAATAATTTCTTTATTTTTTGTATGGTTTCATGTTGTAGTGATCGACTGAGATGTCGTACGACTTTCCTGGAAGCCCGATGGGTGAGCCACGTAGTCAAAATTATTGAAGATGGAGAGACTCAATCGGTGAAGAAAATCTCGACCTTTGGATTTGGGTTTGTGAGTTACCTGAACAAAAACGGGTTATGACAGCTGGCGAGTTTGAAAACCCTTTAAAAAAACTTTATTCATTTGCTTTCGAGTTTTAAAAAATAATGTCCCTTTCCCTTTTTGCTAAAACAAAGTAAAAGAACACTTCTTTTTATAAAATCAAAAACATAAACACTACTTTTTTTGTTCTTTTCGATGAAAAAGAGGAAGGGTTTCATCCTTTCGTTCTCGGTTCACCAAAATGACCCAAGGACCAAGGCTTTTTACTATAGAATATAAAGAGGACGACCAAGAAAAAATCAAACGGTTATAAACACAAAGGTAAAAAAAACTCGATCTATTTTCCTTATGATTTTTTATGTGCATGCAAGATCCCAAATTGGTAATAGCTTGGTATACCTCGAATGTTTCTTTGTATTGATTGAAAATGAGGGGAAAAATTTCTTTACACCTTTGTTCGATTTCGGTTTATATAGACGGATACATGAAATTCCATAAAATTAAAAAAATCCCTAAAATCGTAGGTAGTATGCTCGTATCCTAGAGAATTTCACCTTATAGCCATTAAGAGAAATTTTAGGTACCTTAGAGATAAACCTTGTTTAGGTCTATGGTATTCTAGAGAATCTTCCTTTGATCTTCATGTTTACTTGGTTGCGGATTATGGGGATGTAAGATAGATAGAAAAAGTAATTTAAGAATATGTTAATTCTTAAGTAGTATATGCTCGTATCTTGGTTCTCTAAGAAACAAAATAGTGTAGCTCTATCAACCACCGAATCATAGTACATATCCTTAGGGAGTTATTGTGCTCAAGTCCTTTGGATGAAGCAACAACTCTTAGACTATGACATTAGATTTGGAACCATACCCTTAAGTGTGATAACACTAATGCTATATGTCTTGCTAATAATCTCATCCAACATTTTAGAACCAAACACATAGAAATTAGACATCACTTTATTAGAGATCATGTGTCTAAAAATGATGTTATTCTAGAATATGTTGATACCTTGAATAAATTAGTGAATATTTTTGTAATTCTTTATCCAAAGAGCGTTTTTGGACCCTTAGGAGAGAGTTAGGTTTAACTAGACTATCTTGACCATTAGTGTCCTAACTTTTGCTAAAATATGCTTGAATTTAATTGAAAATCATGCTTGTATTATTTTTCATCTTGTTGCTTTTGTGTATGTTGTTACAGGGAGTATATGTAACCCCCTCGAATCGGTCTAGACGCCACCCGACTCGAACGAGTTACACGGGGAATACCGAGGCTAATCCAGAGACTTTTCTTGATAAACGACCCTAAAATTTTCCTTTTTTATCTTATCTAAATGCTTTAATTAGATCTTATATGTTCATGCAAGGATTGATCTCAGTTGCATCGAAAACTAATAAGGAACGAGTCCTAAAATGTATAGACATACTTCAGGGACCAAAATGTAATTTTCCAAAAACTAAAGGACTAATTATGAAATTAGTGTTACCAATCTTTAATTAGGTTCATTACATGCTTGCATCTCAAATTTTAGTCCTAAATACACATTATCTATATATCATATACAACTTATTGGATACATTGCAACCTAGTTAGTAACAATTGATTCAACTCGTAAATAGGCATGCTTCATTATCAACAACACTCAAATTCACACATAAGGATAACAAGAAATAAACTTCAATGTAACTTTATTATAACTAAAGTTATACCAATAGGCAATTCAATTCCAGGTCACAAGGCTAACATTATCTCGACTAATCAAAACATATAATCTCGGCTAAAGGCATCATAACCTAATTTCAGCATAAAGTTCATGACTTTCAAAACATTCCTACATTAAGCTTTTATTCAGGAAATATTAACATTTAATATCATCAATATGTATAAGAATACAACTATTTCAAGTCTCAATAGTATAGACAATATTAACTATATGATGAATTCATCCTCATTGCTCTCTCACTACTACTAATGTTATAAAGATATACTTGAGCTTTCACTTGGCGATTACTTAGATCATTGTTTCTCTTTTTGCTGTCTCAACTTTATTTACTCTGTATTGCAAGGTAATTGAGAGGGTAAGCATAAGCTTAGTGAGTGAATAAAAACAAGTATAAAAAACATCTTGCAATATAGCCTATATTAAACAGATTTCATCAATTTATAAACCAAGTCATGCTATATAAAATAATCACTCGTAGTTAACAATGCCACCAATATTAAAAATCAGCAAGTGTTTCATCACGTGGTGCTAAGCCACAAAACTCAAGGCTTAAATGCTTCACTTAGCAAGACTTATAAAACTTTTGAACTCAATGTCAAACACTCATAAACTCTGTTTGCAATAAAAATCAGTAAAAACATTACACTTGCATTTTCTCGTATTGATATTAGTGGTCTGATTAGTTTACCTCTAATCGTTAGGATAAATAGATACTCGCATGAAGGCGCAAATGCCAAACCATGCCACGTATGGGATTGTAATGTCACCATACCATGTATGAGGGCTCTAACACCTACTCATACCACGCAAAAGATAAACTCATACACACGAATGAATTAAATCCAAACATGTTTCCCACCTTATCTTCCATGATGAGTTATGCTTAAATGCAATACAAAACATATATCACAATTCAAGCAATAATTTTAATACATCACTAAGGAATTTACCCACATATACGAATTTTATAAATAATAAAGAGTGAACAAACATCTTATCGATCGGTCGAATTATCCCTATTAACATCATCTCAATATCCAAAAAAAATTCTCAATTTTTAAGTAAAAAAAGTAAGTAATCCACATGCATCCTACTACCACATGCATCAAATGCATAAATCGGTAAAAACCATTTTTCTCATGTTTTCAAAACAAAACCTTGGGAGCATCATATGTACATAAAAAAATTTGTAAATACATCTCATGAGCATTGAAACACATGTATATTCACATATGCACAAGTATAACACGAGCATGACTAAACATAGTAAAAACAAGGCTTAATATGAGAATCTTTAAGAAAACATTACTTAAAACTTACTTCCGAGTATAGGGAGGTTTTTCACACCTTCCCTACACCCCTAAACCTTTGAAAATACATTTAAAACATTGCCAAATCGACAACCACCATAATCCACTCACCGATTTACTGAAACTTACTCGACAAGTCACCCAAAAACGCGATTCGACTTTCCAATATCCTTCAAATATGATCATATAAAACTTGAACTAATTCAAGCATCAAAACCAAATGTTTTGGTGCATTAAAACACACCCAAACATCCCTCAATCAAATCTAACCGAAATTCACCAAAAACTTCTCCAAACCCCCAAAACCTTAAGTCTGAGATTAGATACTTAAAATTCATCTTAATTAAATCTAAAAAATTCAAGATTTATGTATTTAGGAATCAAAAACATCCATGTAAAACTCTTGAACGAAAATCAAGAAAATAATAAAAAATTTTATCAAGAAAACCGATTTTATTGATTCAAGACTTTAAAGATTGATGCAATCATGCAAGAACTTAGGAATTTCATTAAAGAACTTTAGGTTTCAGAGGTTTGAATGATTCTCACCTCCAAAACTAATTCAACCTCCTTGCAAGGTTTAAAAACAAGTAAAATCGAAGAAAAACGAAGAGATTTTGAAGAAGAAAAATATAAAGAATTAACCGAAAAATTTTTTATTGAAAAGATTGGTGTTTAACTTTGGAAAGATGATGGATTGGATGCCAAGAAGATGAGAAAATGAAATCTTGAAAATAGGTTTATGTTTATGATATAAAAATATGTTTTTAGGAATGAAATTAAGTTATTTGGGTTATTAATTAAAATTATAGGTTATGGGTTATTAAAATAGGCCCTTGGAAGGCTTAGATCAACTAGGATTATGATTAGATCAAAGAACCTTAAAGATTCAAGTTTTTGACATTTTTATAAAATTGTCCTCAAGTTTTTAATTTTTACAAAACACTCAATAATTTCAAAATCCTAGGGATTCAAGGGTCAATTTTTGAAATTGAGTTTACCAAAGTCAAATATATATATATATATATATATATGGGTTCAAGTTGTATTAAAATAGCACTTGTATCAAAATAGATACACCTACGTTTTGATACTCGTGTTTCAAAACACCTAGAAGGCGTATCCATATACATAGCAGCAGATACGTTTTTAAGGGCTTTAATTGCTTAACCTAATTTAATTAAAATACAACCACCCCTCTTTCAAAAACCTAACTAATTTTTGCTATAACCCCCCTCAATCTCTTCAATTCTTCACATCAAACCTAAAATCAATTGAGTTTTTTTTTTCATAAACACATCAAGCTTAAGGCTATATCCAATTTTGAAGCTTTGTTCAGCCAAAATTCATCCAAACCCTTACTCATGATACTGTTTTTAAAGAGATTTTATATGCATTCGATGTTTCCACGTTTTATAAAATAAGATAAAAGCGGTTTTATCGGGTTTTGCAAGTGATGCGTGAAAAGTGGGATACATGTGATTTGAATTCTGTTTTGAATTAAGTTTTGAGCATTGATTTTTTTGATAATATATTGGCTAGTTAACTGATTAACCTTACGGGATAATTTGAATGATCAATAAGGTCTAGAGTGCACTATAAATATTCAAAATGTGTATTTGTGTAAATTCCTTGTGTGTTGCATTTTGGCTTTTAGCCTAATGCTGTGTGATAGGGGTAGTACTGTCACATCCAGTTTGATAGGGGTAGTACTATCACCGGAAATTAAGGTGAGACTTTTTATGTTGGGTGTAATATCAATATGCGCATGCTTTGGGGGTAGTACTATCATGCGGTTGCCCGTGTATCCTAACGATTTTGGGTAGTAAAAATCGGATCACTAGCACTAATATATGTGAATATTTTAAAATGTATTTTTCATGGTTTTTACTTGATTGCATACGGTATTATGCATGCGAGGTTTTTTGCATTGGTATGCATGTGATTTGAGCATTGCTATATATGTTGTTAGCATGTAAGAATTAAGCTTTGTGCATTGAGATGCATGTGTAAGCATTGCTATGTGAGTAGCATGTAAGACTTGTGTTTTTATCTTATAAAGCATGTGATTTCAAAAAGGTTTTTACTAAATTTTAATGATGACATTGATAGCCATGGTTTGATTACACTTACTGAGTTTTAAAAGTGACGTTGTTAGCCATGTTTGTTTTGTTTTATAAAGAGCATGAAATGTTTTTAAATTGACATTAGTTTAATATGTACTGTATTTCAATATGTTTTTATACTCGTTTTTATTCAACCACTAAGCTTATGTTTACACTCTTTTTTACCTTGCAATGTAGAGTAAATAATGTTGAGACAGCAAAAGGAAGCAAGGATCCAGGTAATCGCCAAGTGAAAGCTCAAGTATGTCTTTATAAAATTATTAGTAGTGAGAGAGCAATGGGGATGGGTTTATCATATAGTGAATATTGTCTATGCTATTGAGATTTGAAATAGTTGTATGCTTATACGTATTGATGATATTTAATGTTGATGTTTCTTGAATAAAAGCTTAATGTAGGAATGTTTTGAAAGTCATGCACCTTATTTTGAAATTAGGTTATGATGCCTTTACCCGGGATGATATATTTTGATTAGTCGAGATAATGTTAGCCTTGTGACCTAGAATTGAATTGCCTATTGGTATACCTTTAGTTATAATAAAGTTACATTAAAGTTTGATTCTTGTTATTCCTATGTGTGAACTTGAGTGTTGTTGATAATGAAGCATGACTATTTTTGAGTTCAATCAATTGTTGCTAACTAGGTTGCAATGTATCTAGTAAGTTGTATATGATATGTGAATAACGTGTATTTAGGATTGAAATTTGAGATTCAAGCATGTAATGAACCTAATTAAAGATTGGTAACACTATTTTCATATTTAGTCCTTTAGTTTTTGGAAAATTACATTTTGGTCCTTGAAGCAGTCTGAAAGTTTCAGGACTTGTTCCATACTTGTTTACGCTGCAATTGAATATAATCTATGTATGGACATATAGGATCAAAATAAAGAACTAGATAAGATATAAGTAAAAAATAGTCGTTTAATTTTTAGGGTTATTTATCGGGGCTAGTCTCCGGATTAGCCTCGGTATTCCCCGTGTAGCTTATTTGAGTCAGGTGGTGTCTAGACCGGGTCGAGGAGGTTATATTGAGTGTGTTGAAGACATTGATAGTCATAGACAAATCGGCTACTCGCATGGTCAAGTTTCCTTTTTCACAATTGATGAGAATTCGATTGGTAGCAAGGAATGGACTCCCCAAGATGATGGGTGACTTGTAATCCACTTCAAAATCCAAAATTAAAAAGTCCACTAGGAATACAAACTTGCCCACCTTCACTATCACATCTTCCACTTTTTCTTCGTACCAGACGTGATAATGGTTCGCCAATTGGAAGATGACAGTGGTTGGCCTTGTACTCCCTATACCAAGGTTCTTGAATATTGTTTTGGGCATCAAATTGACACTCTATCTGAGGTCACATAATGCCTTACCCACAAAATTTTCGCCGATAGAACATGGAATGATAAAGATGCTTGGATCTTGTCTCTTCGTGAGTAAATTAGTCATCCCAGAATAAAACTCAGATGATATAATATTTTTTCATTTTTCTTTTCTTTGTAATAATATCTTTTAAAAACTTTGCATATGAGGGTATTTGATCAATAGAATCTAAAAATGAAATATTGATATGAAATTTGTCCAAAATACTTACAAATTTCGGAAATTGAAGATCTTCCTTGTGTTGCTTCAAACGCTGAGAGAATGATGGGGGGTCTTATGTCCTCTAAAGGTGGTATTGATACTACTTTTGCTACAACATCTGCATGCTTCTCACCATTTGCCTAAGTATTTTAGTTTTCTCTATTTCCTTCTTGAACAGATGTTTCTTCTTGTTGTTCACGTTCCTTTTTCTCTGGAATGAGGGTTTTATCTTTTTCTTTTCTTTTCTTTTGAATTATTCCCCTATATTTATTTATTTTTCACTCCTCAAGGTAAGCACGTTGTATTGCTCCTTGCCATGATTATTAATGACTTCATTATAACTAGGCAAGTTACCTCTCGATCTAACTTGTAATGCTTGAGCAATTTGACCTTCTTAAGTTTCTAGCAATCTAAGATATGAGATATGACTTTGAAGCAATGCTCCTCGGGTCTGCAACATATTGTCTTAATTCATGATTGTTTTGAAATGCTCTTGTAATAGCACCTTAGTTGATGACATAAACTCCTTGGTAGAGGCCATAAATTCTTGCAATGAAGCTTCCAAAGAATTGTTGTTGTTTTATTGTATTGCTCCCTTGTTCTCATTTTGCTATGGCATATTTTCGTGAAAAACTTTTTGTACTGCCATGGGTTGTTGTCTACTTGAGTTGCTAGCTTGATTTGCTCCTTGATTTTCCCATAAAAGATTAAGATTTTTGCTTCACCCTGGGTTATACGTATTAGAGTAGGGGTTGTTTGAATTTTTGTTGAAGTTTCCAACATAATGAGTAGACTCATGAAGACTGAGGTAATCATTATCGAAATGGTTTCCACTACAATGGACGAAACTTAATGCCTTAACTTCCCGCACCTCACTTGGTTTTGAAGATTCTTTAACATGTTTGTGATAGAACAAAGTTGAGATGAAACATAATTATTTGCATCCATTTCTAGCTTTTCTTGACTTTTTATTCTTATTGCAAGTCTTGTAGTAGGAAACTGGTAATCATTGTTAGTTATTCTATCAATGATATCAAATGCTTGTTCCTGAGATTTTTCCAACAATGTTCCATTTGCTGAAGCATCTAACATCATTCTCGTAGGTTTATTGACTCCATTGTAAAACATCACGATTTGAATCCATTCTTGAAAACCGTGATTGATACATCTTCTCAACAAGATTTTGTACCAATATCAACACTCGTATATCGACTCATCATCTCCTTGACGGAAAGATGCTATCACATTTCTTAACTGAGTGTTCATGTTGGGTGGTTTGTATCTTGCTAAGAAACTCTTGCATAGTGTTGTTCACGACTTTAGAAAACCGGTTGGAATATCGTTCAGTCAATCCCTTGCTCAATCTCTTATAGAGTATGAAAATAGCTTAAGCTTCAACGCATCCTTATGCACTCCTTGTTGGTGGAAGAATCACAAACTTTCAATAAAGCATGGATATGTTGTCAACAGTCTCATGAGGAGATTCTCAAAATTGCACTATCGAATTCATCATGTTGAACATAACAGGTTTGAGCTCAAAGTAAGATTCTTGAATTTTAGGCGCCATAATCCAAAAATTAAGGTCATCCACGAACGGTGTTAAGTGATATCGAATTGCCCTTGGTCCTACTACAACTCTAGGATTTGCTGAAGCATTTTGATTCTGTGGAACTTGAGGGTTGTTAGGAGCCTGATATATTGTTTGTCTTCTTCTTTGCTCACGCCTCCTTTGACGAAGATGTAATAGACCCTATTACAATTGAAATTGCATATTTTCAAACGTAGGTTTGGGAGGAATTTTCAAGAGTATTTAACACACATAAAATTAGATCATTTCTATTGCATGAAAATATGCAATAGAAAAATAGTAAATCTCACTAAAATATGATAGCAAAATAAAGTTGAGATAGGAGTAACCAAGATAAGCTGCACGAGCACAAACACGAATGAATATTCAAGGTAAAAACTGGTCAGGATTATTATGGAAAGACTTATGCTTTTATCTTGAATAATTACTATTTTTCAGCTTTAATCACATTCTACAAGGTTTACTAAAAGTGTCTCCACTATTCCTCATTAAAGACCTAACACTAAAAAATGCTACGACATTACTTTCTAGTCTCAACCCTAACACTCCTAATGGTGATAAAGTTATACCCTTTTTAGTCGTTGAAAGTCTACCTTATCCATAAGGTGAATTAGGACTCTATCTCCTAGCTTCAAGCTCCATTGTTCATGTGGAACTAAGCTTGACTCTCCCTAGGTCTAAGCTAATCTAACACCCTAGCAATGACAATCTCCCGAGAGATCTTACAAACTAAGTCATACTAATTAGTTCATGACTAGGGTAAAATAAACATAAGCATCCTAAATAAGCCTAAGTCATACTAATTAGTTCATGACTAGGGTAAAATAAATATCCATAATTCTGTTCTTGAGATACAATTTTCAAACATAAAAATCAGTAAAATAAAGCTAGGAAGGAAGAAAATACAAACACCAACGTCGTGAGGTCTTTTAGCTTGTTGTTTCTCCCAAAGTTGTGTAAAATCCTTGTTTTGGAGCTCCAAAAATAGAGGCTCGACTGCAAGAAGAAGATGAGAAAGTGACCATATTTCTTCTCTTTTCTCTCTCACTCTTGCTCTAGTTTGGCTCTAATTTCAGGTTATCTCATCTCTGCCTTTAATGAGGGTAATGCCCTTGTATTTATAGAGGAGCTCTATGGTTTTGTGCCCTAAAGATGTATGGAATATTCTCTAAATCTACAGGGGAGAGCAGCTGGTTAGACTATCACGTGAAGGGTTGGGGGATGCACTTTTGTCTTTTTCTGCATTTTTTTCTTGTGTGCCCAGAATGTTATAATATATGTTGTAGTCCGATCCAACACTAAATATATAATATCTCTTCCTTTCTCTAACTTTGCCCTAGCAATCCTGCACAACACCACCAAACAAACACTTTCCTCAAATAGCATCTTAAAAATAAAAATACAAACCTAATCTGCCGTAAATGTAAATGAAATGCTTCTAAATATAATGCAATGTAATACAAATACACTTGAAATCAAGCTAAATCTTAAGTAAAAAAGAATAAAATATATGCTTTTTAAGGCGTTAATAAATTTTCTAGGTTATTCCTTTTTTTAAAATTATTTTCAAGGTCTTTTTAATTTTGTTTAAAGTTTTAGTTTCATCCTTTATTACATTAAAATATATTTTAGGATAAATGACCTTAATACCCGAATGTTCTTTTTTTTTTAATTTAATCCTTTCTGGTGTTGAAGTATCTTCTCTAATTTGTTCATATTTTAATGCATGTTGATTTCCTCTTAGTTGTTTCATGTATGCTTTATTAGGTTTTTGTTTTGTTTTGTTTTTCTATTTTGCATTGTATAGCTTGCATATATGCTTGTACATGAGTGCTTTTACTTTTTATCATGTTTTATGTTTTTTTGTTTGTCTGAATGCATATATTTGAATTTATAAAAAAATATAACTTTTGCATCTTATTTTTTTATTCACATATATGAATTTTATATTATTTAATATATTTTATGCGTTATAAAATTAAATTACTTCATATATATATATATATTATATTTTATTTTATGATTTTATATAATGTTTTTTCTTATATCACCTTTTCTTCTAAATCACTTGTAAGTGTGGTTTATATATATATATAATATGTTTTTTAAGGTTTCTTATTTATATATAATAATATTATTTAAACTCATTTTTTTTTATGTATTTTACCTTACTTTAATTTTTTAGCTTAAAATTGGAACTAATTTATCAAAAGTGATGTCTTTTTATTCGATGTAAAGGAGGCTAGTACCAATCGTAGTAACGGTAGTTGATCGTTTGTATTCGAATAAAAAGTTTTTGAAAATTTACTCTCACGTATAATCAAATTTTAATTTAAATATCACTTTCATTTATAAAGTTCGATATTAAAAAGCTATAATTTTATTTGATGCAAACGAATGCAAAGGACTCTAACCTTTTCGGCCGTAATTGACTTATAAACCCATTTTATTCAAATCTCAAATTTTAAGGTATCTAGCCTACTAAAATGACCAATAACGATTCTAACTTTTTTCCAAATCATTTTTAAATCATTTTTTAAATTACTCTCAATCATTTTTAATTCCAATTTTTTTAGGGTTTCATTAAGAATAACACTTCTATTTTTCTTAATATTTCCCGAAACCTAAACTTTTTCATTAAATGGTTCCAAAAAATTAGTTTTTCATTTTCAAAGCTATTAGCGACATCTAATTTCTTAAAATTTTATTTCTTAAAAGGGTCACTATAAATACCATATTAATAATTTAGTACACTTACATGTGTTGCTTCAACGACATAAGTTAAATTTAGTTAACTAACATTTTTTAAAAATTAGATTTACTTTTTTTTCAAAATTAAAACATTAATTAAAGTAAAGATGAAATGACAGTTTACTTATGAATTATAAAAATAATTGTTCAATAAAACTAACATTTTATTAACTAACATTTTTTTTTACATTATTTTTTCAATCAAAAGTTACGGACAAATTTTTACATTATGCTTTTCAAAAAGTAAAAAAAAAATAATAATAAGTTAATTATTCTTATAAGATAAAGAAAAAATTCATAAGTAAATCAATAAAACTATTAGAAATAAATAAATATAATCTGCTATGTTCATAGGGCTATAAATGAATCGAACGAACACGAACGAGGGTGTGTTTATGTTCATTCGTTTAACTTTAACCGAACAAATGAACGAACACGAACATAAACGAATGCAAATTTTCTTGTTCGTGTTCGTTCGTTAAGGATTTTAGCTTGATCTTTGGTATGAGCACCAATAACAAGGACCCAAAGGAGTATCCAAGTTGCCCCATCACGCGTGCAAGGGCCAAGAAGTTTCAATCAACCATGGAAAGCTTGTTCACATCAAGCTTTGAACGTGGGGAAGTGGGATTAACAAGGGAGGATCACTTTATTTTGCTTATGCATAATTTTGCATGAGAATTTAAAGTTTTTATACATATCAATGCATTGAATAAGTGTGCTGATCATTTAAGCATGCATAGTGTTTAAGCATCTAGTTCATTTAGGGAAGTAGTTTATCTAGTCATTTAAATAAACTATTTTATTCATGCATGTAGTCATTAATAAAGTTATTTCACTGATCAAACTAGTTCATTCATTAAACTAGTGCATTAGTCAAACTAACTCTTATATTTTTTATGCATTTTTTAATTAAAATTTAAATAAAGTTTACCTTTGTGTTAGGTCAATGAAGGGAGATGAACAGTCACACCAAATGCAAGAATACATGTAAGATTGATCTCTATTTTTGAAATGGATCTGAGAAGATTTGAGTCTTAAAGTCTATTTCACGTTTATTCCTCTATCTCTTAGCTTTCCAACGCCTTTAGAATCATCTTAATCCGATATCGGTAGCTTGAGATATGATAGATTTACCGAAGATAGTGCAGGCTGGAATTTTCATTACGGGAATTTTATGCAAGGATGATTTTGATGATTTTGAGCCAAGATTTCTTTCATCTTCATACAAGAGACAAGTCATTGAAGGTCTTCTTTATTCACATATTCAAGTCAATTCAAAGCTGATTTTTATTCATACAAATGAAGGCCATCATTATGCAAATAATCAAGGCATTCAAGTCACTTCTTCATCATCTTTGGAGGCTATTTGTATTCTACATGGAGACAAACAATGAAGGCCCTCTTAATGCATAATATTATGACATTCAAGAAGGTTAATTAGCTTGAGGATCAACATGGAATTAGAAGAGACTCCCCTTTTTACTACCAAAGTGTTTACATACATCAAGTGTCCATTTTCATTCCCTTTTTCTCCATGAAAGAGCAAGACAAGGCAACTGGTGTCTGACGTGTAGTGCTATAAATTATGCGAACACATATGTGCAAGTATACACAGTCGTAAAAGTAATAAAAAGGTAAGTATCGTTCCCACGAGGATCGAGGAACCAGTAAGTCAATAATGTCAAGGCAAAAAGGTGTCACTTAACTAAAAAGGAAAATAACAAAGATAAAGATATAGACAGAAGGATTATGTACGATGCAGGTGTAATGGTAAAATGCTATGACAATTTTAGAATGCAAGCAACTAAAATATGCCAAGGCAAAATGATATGGATGGTGATGGCATGGTAGATGTAAGGAAATGATGTGCGGAAGATATAGTATTGTAATTACAAGAGAACAAGTAAACAAAGAAAGTAGTTTGTAAATCCGGAGGCAAATCCAGGATACAAGAACGCGTTTAAACAATATGTTGTACTAACCTTCTATTGACGAACTCTCTCAGGAATGATTGGTGGAAGTTCCTAGAACTTCTTACCCATTACTCCTACTTAACACATAGCTGCTACGGTGTATATCTACTCGACAAAGGTTTCTAAAGTGTTCCCGCTCTTTCGAGTCATAGGAACCTGACAAACTAAAATGCCATGGTATTCTCGCCTGTCACGCAAGTAGCACTAGCCTATCGACAAAGCACACTCTTTTCACCTACGCCTCTTTCGAGTGCTCTAGGATCCAACTAGACTCTATTTGCAGTCTAGAACACATTGCTCACGTAGATCCTCCCTTAGCTCCTTTCGGATGATCTAAGGACCTATAGCTAAGCCTCTGATAAGTGCTCAACCCACTATCACTTTTTACACCTTTTGTGGGCATTAATCACCGAATTTACACCCACTCGGACCAATGCATGTACTTAATGTGATATATTTAGAAGTTATGCTTATAGAGATAATATTTACAAAAAAGGCACGTTTTACTACATTTTTATATCTATGTAGGAGAACCAGTGCCGCGGCAGTGACAAGGCCAAGGCAGGACCTGATACCGAGGCAGCAACTGAGAGCCAAGAAGCAAGACTGTAGGCGATTGGAAGATAAAAATTCAAGGGATGTGTCTGGACATAAAGCTCATGGTTCGAAGCTGGCTAGCATGAGGAAAAGCCCAAGACAAGGCCACGCGGGAAAGCCCCCTTAGCTGAATTAAACTTGGAAATATTTTAATTATGTACATGACTTGTTCCCTACTCCAAGTTGTATTCTACTTAGGAAAGGTTTGCCTTAGGTCTAGCCTATATAAAGACCTAGCAATCCAATGTAACACATACGAATACCTAGAGAGAAAGAGCCGATTCATAATCTTGTTTTCTTTCCATCCATTATGTTCTAAGCTTCTTTAGGGTTTAGGTGAATGTTGTTTAGTAAATGTGAGAGGAGATTGTACTTTGTCTTTGTTTCAATGCAATAAAATTATCAAGTTTTGCTTATCCTTTGTTATTCCTTGTTCTTGCATTCAAGCCCGGTAGGGAAGTTTGTAAGTAATCTATTTATCTAGACTCGGGAGAGTTAGATTCACGAAAGGGGTAGGTACGGTGTTTCAATCGCGAAACACTAACTCAGCCTAGGGATAGGTTAAGAGTTTCAGCGGCTAAAAGAAGTGTGAGATTGGTTGGTGAGTATAATTGGTTCACGCCGGGAGGTATCATCAAGGACTAGTCATCAACAACACTCTAACTTAGGGATAAGCAGAGTCATTCAAGGACACTTTGCCGAACTTTGGTAAAGTCTACCCACGAGCAAGGGATTGCCGCAGCGGACAGTATCGTCGCTGCCAAGGCAGTAAACTGCAGTACTACCGAGGCAGTGATATACGATTGCATTGAGTAGAGACAAGTCAATCAAATCCACAATACAACGCTACTGGATCCTGACCCATATCTCTCTATAATATTCAATCTCTTTACTTTGCTTAGTATTTTAGTTTAGTTAAACCAAACTCAATTACTTGTGTTTTGTTTTACTTCTTTCTACAGAACAAGAAGACGAAGAAGACATATTAAGTCTACCAGTCCCTGTGGAGACGATAATCCGATAAATGCTTATCACTTATTACTTTCGATGTGTCCACTTGCACTAAAAGCGCATTTTTGACACGCGACAAGTTTTTGGCGCCGTTGCCGGGGATTGGCAACTAAATTTTGTTTTCTTTATTTTCTTGTTTATTTTTATTTTTATTTTAATTTTGTTTTTCTTGGTGTATGACCAGGGCCAACCCAACCAACCCCTTATACGAGTTAGATCCAGAGATCGAAAGAACAAGGCTAGGGTTGAGGAGACAAATCCAAGAGGCTATGGTAGATCACCCGGCAGGACAAAACCTACCTGCCGGTAATGGAGGTTTACCGCCGCCACCTGGGCCGCGGCAGCTCACTGTCAGAGACTTCCTGGAGGAGGACTTAAATGGATTAAACCCAGGAGTCGTTACACCGGAGATAGAAGCAGCCCACTTTGAACTGAAACCTGTTATGTTCAATATGCTTAACACTATTAGACAATTTGGTGGGTCTGCAACTGAAGACGCAATGCAGCACCTTAAGTCCTTCATGGAAATTTGCAACTCTTTCAAAATCCAAGGAGTTCATGAAGATGTCTTGCGATTGAAGCTATTCCCCTATTCACTAAGGGATAGGGCGAAAGCTTGGCTGGATAGCATTCCAGCAGGATCTATTGGATCTTGGAGTGAACTCTGCCGTGATTTTATTACTCGTTTTAATCCTACAAACCTATATGATAGAATTTGTAATGAAATCACTTCTTTTCGACAGGCAGATGACGAACCAATGTACGAGGCATGGGAGCGCTACAGGGAGTTACTACACAAGTGTCCTTTGCATGGATTTCCCCTATGAACACAAGTGATAATGTTCTACAATGCCACGAATGCCCCGACAAGGATGATGTTAGATGCCTCGGCAAACGGAACACTCCTTGATAAAGCACCTGAGGAAGCTATCGAGATACTAAACAAAATCACGAAAAATGATTTTCAATTTCCGACATCTAGGCGAGGAGGAATAAGACGCCAAGCCACGGTAAATGAATTAGACACATCGAATTCAGTGGCAGCACAATTGGCCTCTCTTACCAAGATGGTGCAAAACCTGCAATTACAGCAAAACACCCGTGAGGTTAAGGTAATTGATTCTTATTGTGACTTATGTGGAGGTAACCACAGTTCCTCTGATTGCATGAATCAAGAAACCGGTACGTATGTTGGGAACTACAACCGCAACAATATGATGTCCAACACATACAATCCCTCATGGAAGAGGCATCCAAACCTATCATGGAGCAACCCTAACAAAGCTTTAAACCCAATCACCCAACCTTCAGGATTTCAGCAACCGATGCAACAACTGCCGCCGCCGCAGACCTAGCAGTCAATGCTGCCGCCGCAGCTGCAGCAACAACCGGTAAGTTCGTTGGAGAACACTCTCAAGGCCTTTATGATGAAAACTGAGTCATACATGGCAGAGAACAGTAATTTCATCAAAAGGACAGACGCTTTTATGAATAGGACTGAGATGAGGTTGCAAAATCAAGAAGCGGCCATCAAAACGCTAGAAACTCAGGTTGGGCAGTTTGCTCAAAACATAAACACTAGACCACAAGGAGGACTACCTAGCAATACTGAAGTTGCTAAGGTAATAGGCCATGAACAGTGCAAGGCTATCACTACTAGGAGTGGTCTACAACTGAAGAAAAAGATCCCAGAGAGCCAAATTCAATCAGCGGATCCAGTAAAAGAAGAGGCTGAGCAAACTGATGCTGATAACACTACCCCGGCAGAGAGCACAGCAGCTCCTGAACAGCCTGCCGAGACAGCGACAACCCCAGTGGTGCCAGGTATTAAATTCCAAACTAAGGAAACCCTGGATGAGATGAGACCACCACCACCTTTCCCACAAAGGTTGAAAAAGCAAAAACAGGACCAGCAGTTCAAGAAATTCCTTGATATTCTAAAGCAAGTCCACATTAACATACCGTTCGTAGAGGCAATTGAACAAATGTCTAACTATGCCAAGTTCTTAAAGGACATGGTGTCTAAGAGGAAACGAATAGGTGAGTTTGAGACAGTGGCTACTACCGAGGGCTGCATGGCAATGCTACACAATCGCATGCCACCGAAATTAAAAGATCCTGACTGCTTTATCATACCTTGTGCAATAGGTAAAAATTATGAAGGTAAGGCCCTATGCAACCTTGGAGCGAGCATAAATCTAATGCCCAAATTAGTCTTCCAAAAGCTTGGAATAGGAAGGGAAAAACCTACAACAGTTATGCTCCAACTAGCAGATCGATCCTACGTGCAACCTGAAGGCAAAATTGAGGACATACTGGTAAGAGTTGATAAGTTTATTTTTCCTGCTGATTTTCTTGTCCTTGATTGTGAAGCAGATGATAATGCACCGATCATCCTTGGGAGACCTTTCCTTGCAACTGGACGCACATTAATTGACGTGGAAAAAGGAGAGTTGACAATGCGGGTCAGTGACCAACAAGTCAAACTCAACGCATTCCACAACTTAAAAAAATATGATGATCCATAGGAGTGCAAGGCCATCTACACTGTAGACACCAGAGTATCCTGCCTTGGCAGTCGGCTCGGCAAGTTATTCGGCAAAAGATCAAGTTCAAAGTGGATGAAAACACAGCAAAAGGGAGTGACCAACAACTCATTAATGACTCTGGCCAACGAAAGAGAATCATTTTGGGAGATGCATTTGCATGCTCTCCACCAGTAACATGATCTCCTCCCTTTTTTCCTTGTTATATTATATTAGGATTAGTTTAGTTTATTTTTATTTTTCTAAGTTGTTTTTGCTTTAAGTATTTTTCTTTTTGTGTGTTTAATTTTTATTTAGGATCATAAGCAAGAATAAAGGAGAAATAGCTCACAGCAGGAATTCTGCCGAGGCAGAAAGCAGTGTCAGAGCCGCAGCAGAACAGTGTAACGGCTAGTCTGCCGAGATTCCTGCCGCGGCAGAAAAGGAAACGACATTAAAGAACAACGGCTACAAAACGGCTAGTGGATCCAAACGGTCACAAGGCCGAGGCCTATATAAGAAACCCTTCCTCTTGAACTATTCACTCTTGCTTTCTTGTTTTCTTTAGAATTCATAACAATCTTCCTCTCACATTACTCTCTGCCTACTCACAATTCTTCGTGAAATTCCCAGATATTTTCAAGAAAACCTCCAAGAAATCATCTCACAATCTTGATGGCAACTTATAAGAGATTTGCCCCAGCCAACGTTGAAGATCGTTTCAACCGATCTTTCATCGCCCGGAAATTGTGGGAAGAACAAGGTTTTCAGCATTCGAATGATGAAAACTACGACATCGAGCATTATCTTTTTGACAGAATCAAGTACCAAGATTGGAAAATTTTCTGTCTCCAACCTGCCCAGGCGAACGCGACCATCGTGCGGGAATTCTATGCGCACGGGCCCATCAAAGTTTCCCTCTTTGTACACTGCCACGGCAGGCCGGTCCAGCTAGATGCCGAGATCATCAACGACTTCTGCGGCCTCACCCCAAACAGTGATGTTCACGCCGAATTCATGGAGGAAATCACTGCCAAGGACTACGAGTTAATCAAAGACGACCTTTGTTACGCGAATACTCCATGGGAAACCGGTACCCATAAAGGATCCGTGACAAGGCAGAGCCTAAAGCCTGAAGCCAAGATGTGGAATACCTTTGTCAAGCGACGACTCATCCCCACGTCCCACAACAGCACGGTGGATCGGAGGCGATTGGTGCTTATCCAATCGATAATCAACAAAAGAACCATCAATGTTTGAGAGATCATCCTACGTGAAATTCACGAATGTGGTATGCCAATCGAAGATACGGACGAATACACTCCCCAAAGGCGAGGATGGACCAGGGACTTCTGTCACAAAGTCATGCAGATCACGCAGGCGGAGCCAGTCCAAGCAACGCCCCAGCAGTTCACGGTTGATACTACTGCCGGGGCCCAGTACACGGCAGACATACCTGATACTGCCCACACCTCTGCCGCAGCAGACCCATACCAGGAGATTTTGCAAAGGATGGCAGCGATGGACCTCACACAACAAAGGTACATGGAGTACCAAAGAGATTTCAACGGCACACTCGCCCAGATGATGCTCCACGCTTTTCCAGACCAATGGGCGCAATTTCCAGAGTTTCCCAGCAATATGTTTGTCACAGCCGCCCCTTACACCGAGACTACACCAGCTCCGGGAGGACCAAGGTCGTTCTTCCATGTGGACCCTCCACCACAGTACCATGCTGTTGGCCCATCTAGGGCAGTAGATTCTGCCGCGGCATCATCTGCCAGCAGAAGACCATCCAAACGGAGGGCAGTCTTCAGCACTCCACCCCGATCCCCAATCATCATGGGCAGTCTATCAGCTGAGATAGATGCCTAGTGCATCAAAGCTCCACCGCCGCCGGACCAAGTACACACCACACCGGGGGAGCCACGGCAATGGAGGGTGGAACGAACATAATGGTGACCGAAGACATGGTCGATGTGGAAGAAGGAGAAGAGGTCGAGGCCCCAATGCAACGGACACCACCCACTAGAGTCCAACCGCTCCGACAAGCAATAGCTCAACCATCGCCCTCACCAAGAACAAAGCAATCGGCAGCAAGGCCAAGGAGAAAAATTGTTACAAGCAGCTCTTCGGAGTCGCTTTAAATCTTTGTTCTTAATTCAATATGAATTGTTTGCTGTCTTTATATGCTGCTTATTTCATATTTGTGTTGCCCGCTTATTTCTTCAAATATAAAGCATTGAGGACATGCTTGGTTTGAGTTTGGGGGTGCAGATTCACTGCCAAGGCAGTAATCTACTACCGAGGCCTTGCCAAAAAGGGAGTATTCCAGTGATTTTTTTTATTATTCATGCTTCCCGCCTTACTTGAATTAACTGCCTACACTTTTGCACTGCTTATCATCAGTATTGCCTTAGTTTACTCTTTAAGGCTATAGAAATCTTTCTCCTTACCATGATTAGGTCCTGTTAAGAAGGTTTAACCTTAGGATACTTAAGGATGAAAACTTAGAAGCTTACTATAGGAAGAACTTTAAACACTTTTGGGACTTGTTGGATTAGAGGAATTCTTTTAATGAACTTAGGTGATAAAGACTTAGATTTTTGGGAAGGTAACTAGAGGTGCCTATCACCGACTCTAGAAAGTACTCTTCTTAATGCTAGAGGTGCCCGAAATTGGCTCTAGTATGTTTTAAGGAATATTAAAAAGAAAGAAGGAATTTAGTGAAGGGAAAAACACAATCCTTGAGGTGCCCGAAATTGGCTCAATGATTGGTTGCTTAGAAAAGAAGAGAACACTTAACCAAATTCTACTTGTCTTGAACTTAGAGTTCATCTAAGAAAACCTTTAATTAAACTTGTCCACAAAAACACACACACTCACAATTCTTATAGTTTATTTCTAGGTAAACCCTTGGGTAGCCGAAAGGTTAAGGCTTAAGAATAGGCCTAGTTATGGTGGGGAGAATAGATGGACATGTAAGACCAACAGAGAGTAAAGTTCGGCAAATTGATGGTTTGCATTGCTTGAGGACAAACAATAGTTCGAGTTTGGGGGTGTGATAAGTGCTCAACCCACTATCACTTTTTACACCTTTTGTAGGCATTAATCACTGAATTTACACCCATTCGGACCAATGCATGTACTTAATGTGATATATTTAGAAGTTATGCTTATAGAGATAATATTTATAGAAAAGGCACGTTTTACTGCATTTTTATATCTATGCAGGAGAACCAGTGCCGCGGCAGCAACAAGGCCGAGGCAGGACCTGATGCCGAGGCAGCAGCTAAAAGCTAGGAAGCAAGACTGTAGGCGATTGGAAGATAAAAATCCAAGGGACGTGTCTGGACATAAAGCCCATGGATCGGAGCTGGCTAGCATGAGGAAAAGCCCAAGACAAGGCCACGCGGGAAAGCCCCTTAGCTGAATTAAACTTGGAAATATTTTAATTATGTACATGACTTGTTCCCTACTCCAAGTTGTATTCTACTTAGAAAAGGTTTGCCCTAGCATGCACCTAAACATGGGACACTTTCGTGCCTCTTACAATGCTTAAATGATTATCAACAATGAGCAAAGCAAATATACAAACACATAGAAGACAATATATTAAATAAAATCAAAAGATAATCATCCAAGAAGCAACCACCTAAACAAAGCTCACATGGTGGTGCAAAATGTTAAGAAATATCATCCACATATGTATTAAACATTCAACAATCATCCTCATGAAAATATGAAAAATAAAGCAAAAGAATGAGGACTAGAAGACACCCTCGGTGTGCACAAGTCGTCAGCTCTTCAACCACCACGAGACGTCTTGGCATGCTAGCCCCTCTCGGGTGCCTAGCACGCCACTCCCTTCAAGCTCTATCAATGGAGGACACTTCGGCCAGAGTTTGGAAGAGAAAGGTGGGAGCTTTCAACCGCTGTAAACCACTCCAAAAGTGCCTCTTTTTCTGTGTTTTTTTGTTCCTCAAAAGTCCTCTCTTTTTCTTGTAGGTCACCGTGCCTTAAAAGGGGTGATAACCCTAAAGAATAATGAAAATTCCATTTATGCCCCCTTTCACGTGATGACATTTCTGCAGAGATGGCAGTGGTGACAGTGGTCCCTATTGAGGTGGCTTGTGGTCCAGCGATATTGGTTGTGGTCCCCTACTGAGGTGGTTGTGGTCAGGCTGTAATGGTCCCGGCCGACTATAATGGCATCAGCTGACACTCTTATCAAAATATCTTTTTGTCGTTTAGATCAACACAAGAGTCCTCCAGTTTTGCCATGGCATTTTCCCATCGCTATCCTTCTGCGAATGCCATGACAAATGGTCTCAACTTCCATTTTTGCTTTACCTGCACAACACAACTGAAAAGAACTTCCTTTCCCATTAAATAACACCTATTACCACATAAAAATGTCAAGGCATAACTACAAAACTACATGTAATGATATGAGCCTAAATGCAACTAAATGAACTTATATGAGTCTAAGGACACTCAATAACTTAAGTAAAAAGGCCTGAAATATAGCCTTTTGCGGAGTTATCAGTAGCCCAAGAGTCCTTCCACCATTTGGACGAAATTATATATATATATATATTAAGCCTAAATTAAGTCCAAATTAATCACTAATACCTTGAACATTCATCCACTTAAAGATAAGAGAGAAAACAAAGCATTCATTAGCATTCATCACCATAAAGATGAAGCATTCATCTCTTGTTGTAAGACTCTTCATATGGTTCCTATGAACACTATAAATAGGAACCTTTCCTTCATTTTTAGAACACCAATTTGATATAATAAAACTTTTTTGAAAGGTTGTTTTCTGCTTTGTTCTTGCGAGAACTCTATCGGCTTCAAGTTAGGCTTGTAGTCTTCATTCATTCCATCTTATTATCGTGTTGGTTCCTAGCTTCTTATAGCTAGTGGGTCACGTGCCATATTACTTCACTTCAATCCATAAAGTTATATTGTTGGTTCCTAACTCGATATAACTAACGGATCTCAATCCACCATCCTTACAACTTACAAAATCCATGTCACTTTTATCATTATTTCCATCATCTTTTCACCACTTTTTCATTCATTTCATATAATCACCGTACCATCACACTTTCATCATTTTTTTGATATTCTTGTTCGTTCTTATGCTTCATGATCATGCAAATACAATATACTAATCCTTGAAGAATCCATTCTTACTACAATCACGATCAGACAACATAACATGACTCGGACCATACTACCGGGTTCATATCATTCATGTTCGTTTATGTTAGCTCATTTAAATGATAAACGAACGTAAACGAACGAACATAAACGAACGTAAACGAACGAACATAAATAACATATATAATATGCTAAATATTTAATATTTTGGATTAATTTGATTAATGTAGCTAATTAACTGATTTTAAACCAAATTAGTTGATAATTAAAATTTAAAAAAACTCTTAATTAATAAATGAAACCTAAAATTTAATTGATTAACTAGTTTTGTTTTGTTTCGATCCATTAACTTGGTTTAACAGAACAATGAGCACCCCTAGCCTATAACAAGGGAGATTTTAACGAGTCAAAAAATAAGACTTCTAACTAGAGTAACTCAAATTTATTTGACTCAACTTACTTGATATAATGCTCACCCTTAGATATATGTGAATAAATTTAAACGAACATAAACGAATGAACATAAATGAACGAACATAAACGAAGAGATTATCGAACGTTCACGAACATAAATGTACGAACGAGCCCTTCATTCGTTTAACTAAATGAATGAAAAATCTTCTTCATGTTCGTTCATTTAATAAATAAACGAACATAAAGGAACTTCCCGCCATACGGTTCACGAACGGTCCACTCAATCTAAATCGACCCAACTTGAACCAAACCAAATTGGCTCAACCTAAACCAATTTGAACCGATCTAACTCGTTGATTTAGTGACATCAATATGATATCAGCGTTGACTTTGATCATTGATGTTAGGGTTGACTTTGATCAATGATATCAATGTTGACCTAACTGTTGACTACTAATGTTAGAATTGACTTTGACCAAAAAGTCATAATATTTGGAAATTCCTATTTTATGTTTTTCGACGTTCTGAGTCCAACCATGATGTCCGTTTTGTGAAATTTGAACCCTAATCCCACCAAATTTGACTTTTAAATTTGAGCTTAACTTTCTACCAAGTTTAAATTATGGTTAATTGTGTAAAATAAAGGACTAATAAGACTATTGATCTGGTTGTAGGTTCTCATAACCTACCAGATCGTGTAGCGATTCAACCTAGCACTTCTCGATTCGACCGATCGCGTGATATAATCATAATTTGTATGTATTAATATCTTATAATTAGTTTAAGTAATAACATCTCTTTATTAATTTAAAGTTTATTTTATCTTAGGGTCTAACATTGTAGCTGAGAGAGGTTATAACGCCTAGTAGACCACCAGACCTACTCTACTTTTTAAGATGTATTCCTTATGTACAATATGATTATTTTACTACTGTTTTTCTTGATTTAATAAACTAGTCATGTGCACATGATTGTTTTCCTGATTTCCTCACATGTATATATAATATGTTTGTAGATTTTAAGTATGATTATACGGTGTTTGATATATACTTGATATATCTTGCATGTTTTATATATATATATATATATATATATGATGGTTTGTTCATTACCTATTACTTTTGATATTTTTGCGTATTGAAATATTGTATAGACTGATTCATTGGGGTACTTGAGATATGATGTGAAGAGTCTGAGGTTCAACCTTGATCCGGTTGTTAATTTCGCTTGTTTAAGGTTCTTAGCTTCATTTAGGGTAATCTTGCCTTTTTTCCGTTGCTATGCTTCGATTAGGGTAATCCCACCTATTTTCGGTTCATATGCTTCGGCTAAGGTAATTTTGCTTATAATTTAAGGTGACCCCTTAGGTCGGTACCTTCGCATTCTCATGCCTGGGTTAATGCCTACATAAGATACTCTTATGGGGAACTAAATTAAGGAGTTCGGATGAAGGGTAAATTGTTGCATATATATATATATATATACCTGATTTTTTTAAAAAAAATTTATTGTTATACACGAGTGTTATTTGTGTTTTTACTTTGCATTATTGGAACACATTGAGCTTCCTAGCTTATACCCAAATCTTTTTCCTTTAGGATACTTTTGGATAGGCTTTCTGGAATTGCACTATGAGGATCTACACATTCCGTGCTTATATTTTAATGTAATGTTTATATCTTTTAGTTTGTATTTTGGGTAACATGAGCCTATGTTTGTTATTTGATATTTTATTATTTTGATTGTGATATAATATACTTTTTTGATGATGATGATGTTTTACTTGTGGATACACTATTAAAATTTAACATTATTATGTTTATAATTTATTTTATACATTTATGTATATATATATAATGTGATTACTTTAGATCAAGTTTTCATATAAGTTAATCTAGGAGGTTACACATAGCTTTAAATATTTTCTCTAATATTCATCCTCTTGTTAGCATGTAAAGAAAAACAAGGGTTAAAATTTCTTCTTCAGTTTGTAATGGAATCAAATATATAGAGAGATGTATAGATATAAATAAGATTTTCGCAGGGGTGGGTTATTTCTTGGTCACAAATGAGAGTTTGCTGAGGGGTAAAGCAAACAGTGAGAATGTGAGATACATGTGGATTGGGTAAAAGAAGCCTAAAAAGAGAGGTTCTCATGTTTTGTGGGGCTTTGCCTACGAACCGCACTGGGAGACGAGTCTTAATTATATCCCTATTATTTTATTCACACGTTCAGTTCTAGAGGATTGAGAGGGGTAACTAAAGGTTGTTTGTTTCTTTACTACCTCACATGACAACACATAGAAGGGGCAAATTTTAACAAGGAAGAGAGAGATTTAGACGTGAAAACCATTTGGTAAGCGGCCCAACAGGACACCTTTGCAGCTACTACTTGTTGTTGCTGGTATTAAGTACTGTATTTGTCTTTGTTATTCAATTCTTTGTTAGGAAGCTGCTCTTTATGACCTTTGCTTGGTCTCTCTTTTTTCTACTATTATTGTCGCTCCTGTTTGTGGGTTATTCGGTAAATTATGTAATATTGGCTTTGGTTCTTGTATAAAAGTATTTCATTTAATCTTTCAGAGGTCTTCTCTCTTTGCTCCTGTTGTTGGGTTTTCTCTTTCTCCTGTCTCTCTTCTTTTCTTGAGAAAGGAGAGCAAAATAGCTCAAGAAAGCTATTTTTTTCATCCAGGTTTTGTGGTATAATCATTCATCTTCTCATTCTTTTATATTGATCAAGGTCTTTCAATTTTATACGTTTGGCGAGCCTTCTGGGCGCGTTTCTCATGTTCATATTTGTTTGATCGGTTGATGGTCAGATGAAATGGAGGATATTCTCTCTGCCTTTTCTTGATTTTTTTTGGTTTGATGGGTATTGCTTTCCTTTTGAAGTTTTGATTTTTATGTATTTTTTTTCTTCTAAATCTGCATATTCTTTGTGTTTAAACTCTGTAACTCTCTGCTGTTTTCACATGTCGGTTGATTGTTGAGGCTCCTTTTAGTTATTTTTCTTTCTACTGTTGTTTTCTTTTTGCTCTGTTTTATGATGCTTTTGGGATTGATGGTGGCATATGATAAAGGCTCCTCTGTTCAGTTTGTTTTTGACTTTTGTTCTAATTGATGTCTGCTTTCATTTTGGTCCACAGTTGGATATGTGCTGTTTGTGGATGATGATTATTGTTTGGTTTTGGTTCCCCAAGAATGGTTTGCTTGCCTTTTGAATCTAAGATGTTTATACTTTTGTGATCCATATAGATGTCTTTAGTATTGTGTGTGTGCGTAAAAATTTTGGATACGGGTATGCCCTTTTCTTCAATATGTTTTTAGGATCATACCTTATACTTGCTTCTGATTTGAATACGAGTCCGAGAGAGGTGTTGGGGATGGTTACTTTAGGGTAAATGAAGAGCATGGGAACATAGGCTAGCATCACGTTTGGTCATCTTTGTTGATGATATGCTTTACTGAGTGAATTAGTGTCTTTGTTGATATAGTTACCTTGTCGCCGTGTTACTGGTTATCACCGCATTTGCTTATAATATTTTATGTCTTAGAGGCTAAATATGTCTCTTTAAATCAACACAAAGCATAGAATCATTTAAATGCCACTGCTTCTCTTTTGCTTTGTTTCACTGCATTTGCTATATTCTTAGAATCATTTAAATGTCTCTTACATTGTCACCCTGCTAATGGTTATCACTCCATTACTATTAGGAAAATAGAAATTGATTGAAACGCATTTATAATATTTTGTTTTGTACTTTTATACTTTTATACCCCAATATTGTGTCTAGAATCATTTAAATGCCACTGCTTCTCTTTTACTTTGTTATGCAAATTGTTTACTTACAATTTGTATTGGAATATTCTTCAGGATTTCAGTATAGTTGTACGAAAATTCATACGAGTCATAATGCAGGGGCAAAGGGGTACTCTTGGTTCCTTGCCTGAAACCTTATTTGATCATAACTCTACATCAAATAATGCCGCTGCTATCGAACAGCAGGTTTGCTGGAATAATATTCAAAATCCTATAGAAAACAGGTTGCCTAATTGTTTGTTGTCATCTAATGACTTGAACATTGGATATGTGAACTCTATTGGTCACGAGGAGCAGCTGGGTAGATGGAGCTTGGGAGAGCCTAGCTCTAGTGGCACACAAAATGAGGTCAGCTATAATGAGCGGAAAATAGATCATGTATGGTCATTGTCTATGAGTGCTTCTGCAAATGCTGGTCCGAGGCTAGAAGGATGGAGGTATGAACAGAGCTCTCTATTTACACAAAGTTCCTATTCTGATACACTTCCCCAGAATCAAAGGTTAAATGCAGGATTAGTTGGTCATAGTGATAATAACTATCGGGTTACAGAATGTTCTAACCTGTATAAGCCTAGTGGATCTGAAAATGAGCAGAATTCTCTGGGTACTGGTTCTGAAGCGTTTCTACTCTCTCCTGGAAGTGTTGGGTATGTTGTGGATGATAATGATAGCAGACCTGGTTGCTCATATGTGGGTCGTCGTGCATCATGCAAAAGAAAGGCTCTGGAAGGAAATGTTGGGCAGTCTTCTTCGAGTGGAAGTTCTAGGTACTATCATAGTGCAGAAAGTAGTGCATGGCATGGAGTTTCTGCTAGCTATACTGCAGGAAGCAATGTGGATATATCTAACCCCTCAAGGCAGTCACATCCTAGACTTGGATTAGACATCAGAGGATCAGCATCTGACAGCATTCCTAAACCAATTGTTTTACCACCAACTACAGAGAGCTCACGCAGGAATTTCCGGCTGAGAATAAATCCTCCTAGTATACAAGAACCTATTTCTCGATCGCTATTTTCTACAGATGATTTAGTTCGGCGATCTGTTGTTTCGTCTGCACCACAGTCATCAAGACGTCTCCCAACTGATCATTCTCTGGATTTAAGTTCAGCACCAATGGTACCTAATGCAAGTTTCGAAAGCCCAAATGTTGTAGTTAATGTTCCAACTTTAATTCGAAATGGAGGTTCTGGCTCAAGAACTGAGAGTTCATCAAATTCTAATCTATTTGTAGATAGAGATGTTGTACCACGAGCAAGACATCAATCAAGAAGTGCCAGAAACATATTAGATCATCGTATGTTGGTTCCAGCACCAGAACTAAGTTTGGTTAGAAATCCTGGTTTAAGCAGTGGAAGTACAAGTGCTCCTGGAAATGTTGCTTCTGCTTCCCGTACTGGTTCAAATTCTGGTTCCAATGCAACATCCACACCTACTTGGGTTCTTCGTCCCAACTCCTCTTCACAATACCCACAAAGGTTGTCAGAACTTGTTCGTCAATCATTAATGTCTTCCCTTGGCACTGAATCTGGAGGCCAAAGCAATCATTCCTCACTTCCTTCTGGATCTACTGCTTCTCCGGAAGAGATGATGCTTTTCTCTTGCGTAGCTAATCAGGGTCACCATCGTTCATCTACTAGGTCATTGCCATGGTTGGAAAGACAAGATGCTGGTTTGGTAGGAATTCCCTACTCATCACGAACTTTAGCTTTTGCCACTGAAGGAAGAAGCAGGCTTGTTGCATCTGAGGTCTGCTTTTGAACTCCATCCTTTCTGTTTTTGATAGATTTTCTGTTGCCCCTAAAATTCAATTGATAACAAAGTACTATCCCGGGTCCCTTAACACCACTACTTGATTTGCTGCCAATCTAATTCTTACTGGATATCACATGCCTGGTTTATATAAAGGGAACTTCTTGTAATGCTAACTGTGGAGAATATGCATATGTTTCGATTTTCCCTTAATTGCTTTTGTTTGAAAGGCATGTCCTTGGCCATTGTTATCCAAAATTCTTGCACTAGTCCATGAATCAGTCATTCATGTGTTCCACTTTATTCTCGATTTTGATCGCTCAAAGATAAATGCCACCACTTAACTTGTAAAGTCTTGGTTCTACCTGCATATGAGACATTAAATATGGCCTTAGTTGAGACCACTCAAGTTGCTCTGACATTTTGTTTATGGGGCAGATTCGCAATGTCTTGGATCGCATGCGCCGGGGGGAGAACTTGCGGTTTGAGGTATGGATTTTAATCATTATTGCGTAATTTGATGCTGTTATATCTTCACCAACTGAAACACGAAAATTGCCGTTTCTTTTCTCTGTCATCGTTTTACAAATGTGAGAACTTGAAGTAATTACATAGTTAAGTTGAAATAAAATCACCAAGTTTTTTATGGTTTTTGATAAATTTATGACTTAAACTTTTATTCATGCCAATTAGCCTATTTAAATAGAGGTTACATAGTTTACTTGAAATAAAAGACTTTAAACTTGAGGATAAACAAAAACAGGACACTGTCTCCTAATAACTCTCAAAATAATAATAATAACAATAATAATAATTGGACTTCTAATGACAATAAAACTGTTGTTTCCTAAATAGCTAATAATATTTCCTTTTCCCTATAGTTATTAACGCAACAGGTGGTCATTCTGGTACTGCCTTGAGAGTGATCATGTCATTTTGGACCTTATTCCCAAAGCAAGTAACATTCTCTCATCCAATTCTGCTTGTATGCAGGACATTATGATCTTTGATCAATCAATACTATTACGGGTAGCTGATATTGATGACCGGCATAGGGATATGCGACTCGATGTTGATAACATGTCGTATGAGGTAGTATCTATATTCTTTGCATCTTTCATCCTTTGTGTTTGAAAATTCTCATAGTAGAATTGTTTTGTGGGTAATAGGAGTTATTGGCTCTGGAAGAACGCATTGGTAATGTAAGCACAGGGTTGAGTGAAGAAACTATTTTAAACCGTCTGAAACGACGAAAGCACTCTAGTGCACCAGGATCTCAGTTAGAGGAAGAACCGTGTTGTGTTTGTCAGGTAATGGATTTTCTCATCTGTATTTTTCTTAACTGATTTTACAAACCTTGGAAATAATTGTTTATCGACTTGCAGGAAGAATATAAAGATGGAGAAGATCTCGGGACACTGGAATGTGGACATGACTTCCATGCTGATTGCATTAAACAGTGGCTGATGCACAAGAACATGTGCCCCATTTGTAAAACAACAGGTCTGACTAAATGAGTCGACCTGTTGTTTTCAGGCAATTAGTTCTTCCTCAGGTCAGAAAAAACTCGGGATCATTAACTATAAGATTAATATCCAATTTAGTCACTATAAATAAGACTTAAATATGATCCTTCAACGTATTTTTTAACCATACTTTTAGAAAATTAAAGGAAACGTTTTCTTCTCGGAAACCTCCTTTTTCTTTATATTTGCAAAGAGAGAGAAAGAGAATCTTCTTAATAGATTCGATGATGTTTCTCGAGGTGGAAAATGCACTAGTTTGGGAAAATGAAATATATAATGGTTTGGATCATTCTGTAGATGCCTAAGATATACATTCCTTCCAGCAAACAACTGAAAACATTTTGGTGCATTGTTTGATGCATCTCGGCAGCATGGAGATGCTAATAAATAATAATTATGCCTCCCCCCTTTCTAAATTCTGAAACAAAGTTAGATTTGATTCTGTAGGCAGTGCGCACATCGATTCAGCCAAGCCTTGGAGGAGTTGAAAAACCTTGCTGATATGATGTTATATATTTTACTTCGCCAGTGATGCAGTTGAGACAGGGGAGCTGACGGATAGTGCTGGAATGGCTCCCTCGACACCGGCCTACTTATGAGTATCAAAATGTGCATTATATTGTATATTTATGCTTTAATTTCTCTTTTGCTAATTAAACATGTAAAAGTTGAGAACTTATGATCCATAATCCGAAAATTTTTAAGACACACTCGTACTTTGTTCTTGCAGTGTTCCTGTGTCAAATGTGTGAGAAAACATCCTTATCAACATAATGATGCTAAACTGGTGAAGATAATGATTCCCAATTACTCGGTTTTCCTTGATTCAAATGTCATGGTTAATGGATGGGTTAAAGGTAGAGATGTAAAAACATGTATGGGTTTTGAATTGGGTCAAATCATATATAAGTTATTTTAGATTGATTTAATGTTATGATTTATGTTTATTTGATGATTCGGGTTGGGTGCTGGTTAGTTTTAGGTTGAGTTTATTTTGGATTATATTTATTTTAGTTTGGGTTTATTTTAGGTCGGGTCAAAACGATTTAGGTCTAAATTAATTAATTAACGTTATTTTCGACTTAGATGGACTTGAGGTAAGTTAAGTTCATTTCGGATTGATTTAATTTGCGATAGGTTATTTTAGGTCTGTTTAATTCCACGTTTTAAATTTTTAATAAATTTTAATTTCATGTTTTAAATTTATACTAAGTTTGAATTTGGTACAAATAGTCAATAGACTTTGGGTTCATTTTAGGACTATAATGAATAAAAATATCATGTTAAAAATATTAGATTAGATTAGAAAATTTTAAAATAAATAGTGGTGAATTCAAACCCAAAACCTTAAAATTTTAGATCAGGTTAATTTAGGTTTTAAATTTGTATTAAGTTTGGGTTTGGTACAAATAGCCGATAAACTTTGGATAGAGTCATTTTGAGTGAATTATTTAACACTTGACTTTTATGAACATGAATCACACTAGAAATAAATATTAGATGTTAGAATAAACAAAAATATCATCATCTGATTCATATCTAAAATATTAAAGTAGATTACAAAAAATACAAATTAATAAGGGTTAATTTTGGTGAAAAATAAAATTTTAGGGACTAACATGAATAAAAATACCATCATATTAAAAATATTGGACTGAATTACAAAAAAATGAAGAAGGATCAATTTAAAATAAAAATAAATTTTTAGAGACTATAATAAACAAAAATATTAAATTAAAAACATTAGATTAAATTACCAAAAAAATTAATAGTGACATTTTGGACTAAAATTAAAGTTTTAGAGACTATAATGAACGAAACTATCATCATGTTAAAAATATTGGACTGGATTAGAAAATTTCAACTTTGACTTTTAAAATTTTATATTTTTACGATTTTTTAAAAAAATTCTCTTTCTCTATTATTTTAATTCAAAGCCCAACCTCTCTCTCTTTAATTGTGTTTTTTCCCTATAAATTCGTCTTTAGGAAGTAGTTGAAAAATGGATTTTCTTTTGAAATGATGAAAACTATATATTTTTTGTTTAGTATTTACCTCTCTCTCATGGATCTGACGAGAACCATTGTGAAGAAACCATTTCCCCTAGATTCAAGAACTGCAATGACGTACTGTTTGGGAACAAACGGATCCAAAAGCAACCAAAATAGAGGATTAACCTATCCAAGCTTTGAATAAGAAAGTGCGCAATGGACTTGAATGGGGGAACCAGGTATTCCACTCGAATAAGAACCCAGTGAGAATAGAACCAATCGAACAAGTCTCGAACTCCATACGGTAAAGTGAAAACGTACTACAATTGAAACTTTGGGGTACCAAAATATCGACAATCTTAAAATTGAGCAACAACAAAGACAACCAAAAGAACACTTTGATGCAGTTATATAACCTGGTCTTAACGATTTTGTTTTCTTTAGAGGAAGTGTTGTCGGCGTCGGTTGACCGGATGTGTCTCGGCGACGGATGACTGAACCGAGAGCGAAGAATGTGGAAGCAATGGATGTTAAGCAACCAGCAGACTGTTGGCTTTTAACAAGAGAACTGAAATAAAAGTGAAACAATAATTTAGAGATTATCTTAGATAATTTATCTTTTTTTTTATTATGCTATATCAGTTTTTCATTAAAATTTAACGATAATATATGTCTCAATGACAAAAAAATTTATAGCCCGAAAACATAGATAACTTTATTGGTCGATTTTCAAAATTGTTAATTAAATATATATTGGGGGCAAATAAAATTGTCAATGATAAAAGTAACTTTATTGGTCTATTAAAGTGGATCTTGAGAAAGTGTATGATAGATTTGAATGGAGTTTCATTGAGGATACGCTTTGTGATGTTGGCATCCCGAATAATCTTCGTCGATTAATCATGCTTTGTGTTTCTTCGATTACTACTCAGATGCTTTGGAATAATGGGTTTATCGAGGGTGTTTAAACCTAGTCGTGGTATCCGATAGGGTGATCCCCTTTCGCCTTATTTATTCGTAATGTGTATGGAGAGATTAGCTCAGGCTATCCATGTAGAGGTTGATAGAAAACTATGGAAGGCGATTAAACCCTCTCGTCAAGGTCCGAGTATTTCACATCTCTTCTTTGCTGACGATATGGTTTTGTTTGCTGAAGCTTCTATGGAACAACTGCAAATTATTCGGAGAGTATTAGAACGTTTTTGTGAGGTATTTGGACATAAGGTAAATACTGCAAAGACTAGCATATTTTTTTCAAAAAAATACTGGTGTAAGTTTGCGGGAATATATTAGTAGAACTTTTGGTTTTTGGAAGTTACAGATCTTGGGCGATATTTGGGGGTACCTATGCTTCACTCTCGGGTTACTAAAGCTTCTTACCGATATCTTATTCAAAAGATTCAAGATAGATTGCCTGGGTGGAAGGCAAAAACCTTATCTCTAGCTGGACGAATTACTCTAGCTAAAACAATTTTATTAGCTATTCCAACTTATGCAATACAGACGACATTCCTACCTAAATCGACTTGTGATGAGATTGAAAAACTTATAAGAAGGTTTATTCGGGGAACTCTTGATGAGCACCGAAGTATCCATCTTGTTTCATGGTATAAAATTTGCAAATCGGACACACAGAGGGTTGGGTTTTCGACATATGGATCAACAAAATGCAGCTTTTATGATGAAAATGGCTTTCCATATGCTATGTGATCCGACTAAATTATGGGTACAGGTTTTGCGATCAAAGTATAAATTGGGTGAAGGGATTCCTGCAGTCATCTCTCGTCAAAAGTGTTCTCGATTATGGAAAGGTATGAGTGTTGTATGGTAAGACGTTGGTGCAGGGGTGAGCTGGAATATTGGTAATGGGTTATTTATTGATTTTTGGCGGGATCGTTGGATCATGGATATTGAACCTCTAATAACGTTTCTTTCTTCTGATGTTCGACAGTCCATACCTTACATTTCTGTTGCAGAAATGGTTAATAATGATGGACAGTGGAAGTGGGATAACTTTAAGACTTTGTTACCAACGAGGGTTATACTTAAGATCGCAGTGATTAAGGCACCTTTTTCTTCATTATGTGATGATAGGTTGGGTTGGAGATGGAATAAGAATCGAGCCTTCACAATTCGCTCTGCTTATAATGCCTATAATTCTCAGTCTGCAAGTTCGAATGACGAAATTTAGCGTGTGATTGCAAAGTACCAAGGACAAGAGCGCATTAAAACTTTTCTTTGGTTGGTCGGACATGGAAGCATTCTTACCAATAGTGAACATGTTCGTCGTCATATTGCAACATATGCTCGTTGTGGAGTTTGTGATGATGCAGATGAAACGATTGATCACTTGTTTCGATGGTGTCCGGTGGTTAATGCTGCTTGGTTATCTTTGATCAAGGCTGAGTATTGGAGTGAGTTCTTTTCTATGGACTTTTCTAACTGGTTTAAGAGTAATTTAGTTTGCTCTAAACCTTTTGCAATTGATTCGTCGGATTGGAATATTGGTTTTGGTGTTGTTTTATGGATAATTTGGACATTGCGGAATCATCATATTTTTAGGCCAGATTACTCACTTCATGAATCTATCATTGAGAAAAGTAATTGAATGGTGAGAGAGATACGACACGCCATGAGTAGTTGGGTACGACAGAATGTTGGGAAGAATCGACAGAATTGTGAGGGAGTTCGGTAGAATTTACCAATGATAGGTTGACATGTTTTGAATGTGGATGGTGCATGTGCGAAGTCGGACAATATAGCGGCATGTGGGGGGTGATTAGGGATGATAATGGAGATTGGATTATGGGGTATGCAAATTTTGTGGGATCGTGCAAGGTTTTGGACGCAAATTTATGAGGTGTATATGAGGGACTTCATCATGCTTGGCGGCTTGGCATCTGGCGTTTAAGGATTGAGTTGGATAATTTAACTGCAGTCAATACGTTGACTAATAAGAATGGTTCATCATTTTCACATTTGAATCCCTATATATAGGAATTATTTCAACGTGATTGGAATGTTCAAATTGTGCATGTCTTCCGAGAGGCGAATAAAGTGGCAGATAGTTTGGCCAAATTATTGAGGAACGATACGCTTGAGACTCATATCTTTTATGAGACTCCGTTGTTTGTTAGAGATTTGGTTGTTGCGGATCGTGAGGGGGCTTTAAAATACGATTGAGAATGAATCCTTTGTAGTTTTCATGTTTGTTAGTCTCATATGATGCATATTTTGTCGGATAAGGTATTTTCATAGGTACTCTTTTCCTCCACATAGGTCTAGGGAGGTTTTTAATGAGACCTATGAAATACCTCTCATGTATGGTTTTTTATTCAATAAAATCATACTTTTTCATCAAAAAATAATGTCCTAAAATTTATTATATATAATAATAAAAATAATTGGAACTTTAAAAATTCTTATTTTTTATTACATGTTATAATAATTTAATATGTTTACTACTAATTCATTCAAAAAAATAACATTAAGGATATTATTATTATAACATATAAGAAACTTTGATTAAAATGAAGAATTATATGTTATAGTAATAATACAATAATGTCCCTCTAGAAAAGGAAATATTATTACATCCTTTTAAAATTTTGAGTGGCTTATTTCTAATTTTTTTCTAAAATTTTGGGTGACATATCCCTTTAAAATTTTTAAACTAAAAATAAATTAATCTCAAATCTAAAAATTAAATGGCTTATTTTCCTTTAATTTATTTTTCTTTTTCTTTTTTTATCAATTATTCGTTTTATTTTTTTATCAATTATTTTAGTTTAATTTAATTGAATCTCACTAATTTAATTAAAATTCTATATTTAGTTTTACAATGTTTTATTAGTATGTGATTTATACTTTTAGATTTTATTTTAATTCAATTAAATCTTAAGTTTAATAAGTTAATTTAATTCAGATATTATTATAACCTATAATAAATTTTGATTAAATATAATTATACACAAAAATTTAAAATAGATGTAAACATATAATTGTACACATAATAACATGAATATGAAAGTTAAAACTTTAATTTATTTCAAACCTTACCCATAAAAGCTCAGTGAGAAATCAGAGACGTAAGGATGCGCCGATAAATACATGTTTTTTGAAGGCATGGGTTCGATATTTTTTATGCTTTAGGAAAAGAAGAAAAAGTTTGAGTATTTCTTTTGTTTTTATGTTGAAGAAAGAAAAAAAAATGATTTTTTAATAATTATAGTATAATTGGCGTAAAAAATATTTTTATTTTATTTTATTATTATTTATGACTAATAATTATAGTATAATTGGCATAAAATAAGTTTTATTTTAGGGTAAACTATATAAATAGTCACCAAACTTTTAAGGTAGATTTATTTTGGTCACCGTACTTTTAAAATATTTGATAAGATCACCGAACATTAGTTTACATTTGATAAAGTCACCCAACTTTTATTTCATACTCGATAAAGTCACTCAACCTTTAGATCGTATTCGATAAGGTCACCCAACTTTTAATTCGCATTCAATAAGGTCCCTATCATTAAATTCCATTAAAAATTTTTGTTAGTTTTAATATATCCTTAATAAAAAATGGATAAGCTACAATAATCATCACTCAACTTTCTTCACACTCCTATTTTGATCACTAAAGTTTAAATTAATCCTTAAAAATTGAAGAATTTTGATAAATATTTTTTTATATTTTTCTTATTGAATGCGAACTAAAAGTTGAGTGACCTTATCGAATGCAAACTAAAAATTGGGTGACTTTATTGAATATTTTAAAAGTATGATGACCAAAATAAATCTACTCTAAAAATTCGATGACCTTATCGAATAATTTAAAAGTACGATGACTAAAATAAATCTAACTTAAAGGTTTGGTGACCATTTATGTACTTTACCCTTTATTTTATTATTATTTATGGTTTTTATGGCCCCAAGAAAGTGTTTTAATTGTAGTTTTGGTGCTATTGTTCATTGAACCATTGTCTCTTTCTTCTTCTCATTTTATTATCATTAGAAAAGTAAGTTTTTTTTACTACTTTTTATCTTTTTGTCAAGATTTATTATTATTATTACTATTATTATTATTATTATTATTATATAAAAACAATTATATTATTAATTTTACGTTTCTAAGATTTAATCTAGATTGAAAAGAATATTTTAATATTAATTTTGATATCAATTAATATAATAAAATAAATTTATTTATAATTATTAATTTAAATAAAATATTAAAATAAAATATTTTAAAAAATATTAATATATTAAAATATTCATGTTTAATAGTTTTAAATCTATATTTTATTAAATATTTTGATTTAAGCATTTAAAATTATTACAAATATAAATAATCCACAAACACACTATCATGGTCTTTATTTAGCGATAATGTCATTATCCAAAATCGATATTAAAGAAAATTGTAGTAAGAAACAAAACCACATCGATAACAATCTGTAACGTCTGCAATGTAATGGTATAGCCGTCAGTCATGATGATAACGAGACGTAATTCTCATTTTTAGACCAATCATAAATGGTTCATTGAAGGTTTTTTTTTCTCAAATCTTTTTAACGAATAACGAGGAGGATAAACGATTAATAGGGGTTTGCTCAGGGGGCGTGATGAGGAGTTGAATGAGGTGTGTGACGCATTTCACGGACAGTAAATGATTGGTGACTTGTTGGTAAAAGATGAAAATAGGAAGAAGTGTGTTGAAAAGAATGAGCAGGAAAGACAATGAGAAAGGCGAAGTTAAAACATTAAGGGGCTGTTTGGATTAAGGAAAAAAAAATTCAGGGGAAAAAACTTTTCCAGCATCTTAAACCTTTGTTTGAATTTAAAAGATGCCCATTACAAGATAATATGATATTACCTACAGTAGCGTGTTTTGGGTGTTTAAGTGAGAATTCCAATCCCATCAAATTCTTTGGTATTTGGTTATTCCCTCTCTTTAGGACAACATCACCCTTATAAAATTGAAAAATTATAATTTAACATTTTTCTAAAATATAAAGTGAAGACAAATAATAATTAAATTATACAATTCAGAATTTAATAATATATTTTAATCAGATTTTCTCCTAATACTAAATTTTATTAAATTTAAATATTCATTATTTTTTTATTTATATTAACGTACAAATTATTATTTTTTTTTATTAACATACAAATTAAATTTTTAATTTTAAAAAAATATAAAATTAATAAAAAATAAAAAAATATAATTTTATATTCTTAAAAAATAAAATTTAATAATCTCAATTTATTTATAACAACATAAATAAATTATTTTATTAATATTTTAAAATTTAAAAAATAAAAATAAAAATTCAATCATAATTTAAACATATTTAAACCATTGTAAATAAGTTATATTTTCTCAAACTTAATTATAACAACATAAATATGTTATTTTATTAATATATATCATAAGAATAATTTGGTAAAATGTATATTTAAGTAATCTTATAATCTTTAAACCAAACACTGTCATCTTACATTCCTATCTAATAAACCGAACAAAGTAATATAACAATCCCAGTAATGTATCAAGTAATAATATATTCCAGTAATCTTATTCCCAAAGGTAATCATCTTTTCCCTGAACCAAACACACCCTAAAAGGGTAAATGATAGGAAGGAGGGTCCAAGTTTTAATAATTTTTGGAGAGCTTTAAAATTTTTAGTACGCTTACAACTTAGTCTCTAAAGGCAAATTTTTAGTTTAATTAAGATGTGTTGTTTTATTTTATTTCCAATTCAGTCCTCAAATCCATAATAAAACTTTGAATTGAGCTTCTAACTCTTATTTCCTTTCAATTAAATCCTTTAATAATTGTTGAAAAACAAACTAAAAATTATTAATATTAACTTTTTATAATTATAATTAAATACACTTATTGTTGAATTTTGTTATGATATTTTTTTAATTTAGGTATTGATCAGTAGAATATATATATATATTATTCTTGAGTTTTCCGGTGAAAAATAACTCTTCGATAAAATTGTTAAAATTATAAGAAACCTTAATCTCCAATCCCACAATTAAAATAGTTTTTCAATCTATTTTAATTTATATATGTTATTTTTGTTAGAAAACACTCTAATTATTATTATTATTATTATTGTTATTATTATTATTATTATCATCTTTTATAATAAGTTTTGCAAATTTTTTAAAAAAATTCATGACCGCGACACCCGCAATGACAACAATAAACTTTGTTATGTCTACAACTGCGATAACCACGACACAAACGTTATTTAAATCTCTTTATATACTTCTTTGATATTTTAATAATTTAATAAAGAATATATTTTTTCATTTACATTTTATTTATTTAAATTATATAAATAATATTTATATTATTTAATATAAGGGATACCTTGTCTATGAAAGGCGCGCGCCTTCATCTAGCACCTCAACTCTAGAGACCTTTTACGCCTTAGAGCGTCTAGAGCCTCTTAAAACTAAGGTTCAAACTTAGTAGTACTAATTTGACAAATAATTTATTTTGAGTTAGATCCACTGATCAGCCTAGTGGTTAAGGATGCTCATATTGTCTCATCTTGTATGAGTTCGAATCTTGGTTGGAAATATAATCTCTGTTTAATCAAAATATAATTTATAGTAAATGAGTTAGTACTAAACATATTGAATCATTATGTTAGAATATTTATTTTGATATAATAATTGAAAAATAGTTTTATAGTAATTTGAAATGATTTTAAAAATGTATTTTAAGTCCAAACAATTTTAGAAATATGTTTGAATTAGTTTTTGAATGTTTCTGGCTTCAACTAATATTGTTAATCCTCTAAATAGTTAAAAACCGAAGCTTGGTACCAATAACAAGGGTTTGGTATCGATACCGAGGGTACTAAACCAGTACTAACCTTTTTAGTACAGATATGCATAGTTGATAAAGGATTCTAGAATCAATCTAGCGTTCCGATACAATTGAGGCCATATTGATAATTAGGGTTGAATATTCGATCGAGTTGAATCGATTCAAAATTTTTTGAATTATTCAAGTTGATACATCCGATTTTATTATTCAAACTTTATTTAAATTTTTTTGAATCGATTTATAAAATTTGAATCGAGTTCAGTTCCGAGTTTATGTACAAGTTTAATTGTAATAATTTATAATATTATAACAATGGTTTTAATCTAAATGACTTTATCTGTATATTCCTTTTTACATATATAAAAAATATCAACAAAATTATTTAATATATTCATAATAATTTTTTATACGTAAGGCATAATATTTCATTAAACTATAATCCACATTAAAAAACCCTTTCTTATCCAAGTTAGGTCATAGTGAGACTCTAGATAATGAAACAAGAAAAAAAGTACTTTAAAATATTTATATAATTTTAATCAAATCCTATCTTGGTAGTTGCCTTAGAAAGTGAATTTGCATTTATTCGTATAATTTTAGAGAATTAGATGGTTTTTATTGTCGAGCTCTACGTTGAAAAAGCTGAGATGCTTTCTGTTCATGAGTATAGGTTACCTTACAAATAATCTCACATGATATATTAACATGTCATTAATCAATAGATAATCAACACAACTCAACATAACAATTAATATGCCATCGACAACAATTAAACACAACAAATTTCCAATCTTTACCATCTAACAAGCATACAAGATAAGTAAAAATGGGTAAATCTTATTCTTGAGTTTGGATTAGTTTATCAAGCCTAATACACAATATTTTCTCAGCAATTCAAAGCCAAATTCATCTCAAATATTCTCATTTTCGTACTTAAACAAAGCACAACCATTACCCTTCAATTTAAACACCTAAAACACTTCAAAACATGTCCGAAACATCACTCATATATAGTATAACCATCAACTGTATATAAATGTCCCACTCTTGGAGGTAATTGATCAAATGCCCACTTATGCCAAATTTCTCAAGGAGATAATTACGAAGAAAAGAAAAGTGGAAAAATTTGAGACAATTGTTACGGCAAAAGAATATAAACGGGCATAAACGGATAATAGGATGAACCATGACAAATTTAAAGGGGATTAGTCCTACCATATGTGTGCATAAGATATTTTTGGAAGAATGTCATGGCAATTTCATAGAGCCACAACCCAGACTCAACCCTATTGTGGAGAAAGTTTTGATGAAGGAAATTATCAAACGGCTAGATGCTGGAGTTATCTACCCAATATCGGATAATTCATGGGTGAGCCCGATGCAATGTGTTCCCAAGAAGGGTGGCACAACCGTGGTGAGCAATAAAGATAATGAGTTATTGCTTACGCGCGTAGTGAAAAACAATACTAAGTTTTGATGGTAGTTTGTCTCCCAAGATACAACAACTAGAGGACCTTCAATAATAGCACGGTTGCTGAGTTCCCGAACCTTATCTGTCTTTGTCAATCACCAAAGAGAGAACGAGAGAGAAAACGTTTTTGATGTGTTTAAAAACTGAGAAATCAACTCATATTTATAGTGGAAAATTAGGGCAACAATGAGTAGTTGAAACGAATCAGAATTCGAAAAATAAGGGATAATGCTAATTATTTAATATTTAAAATTGAATTAAATTCAAATTTAAACTAATAATAGTCATTATCTTCCCATTATCTATTTTAATATCCGGAGCATTTTTGACTGCTCTTAATTCGTATTTCATCTGAATACAAACTCTTTTCTAGATATTAAAAAAATTAAGGAAAAAATACTCACAACGGGTAAAATATCCACAGGTCCAACAGATCTGGACATTCGCGTCGCCCACTTCGTACAAGTGCGCCCCAACCCGAATGCGATTGAATTTGCACCCCCTACGCGCGAGGCACAAAGTAATCTTAGATCATTTAATGACCTCTATGTGGGTATGTGTATATAAACACCTCCCACCTCATTTATCCCATCAATGTGATATAAAGGGGTTTTTTATTCTTTATTTTATTGTTGACCTTCTTACTTTGAGCATTAATTTCTCATTCATCACTCAATAATTTGAGCATATGAACTACCGTTATAAAGATCTCGCGGAGTAAAATAGAAATCAATAATTTCCTTATTCGAATCCTCATCTTTACCCTTAAAAAAAACCTTTTAAAGATGATGATTGTTCACTATTTTCTAACATTGTCTCTGTCGCATCCCAGATTGATGTGTGACTGTCAATAGCCCTCTTTTCTAGTCATCAAAAATTTTTGAGCTCTTCTCAGTCTTTCGTGCTCTCTACTTCTTTGACCACCTAGCCATTGCGACTCTCGCATCTACCTATACAGCTCTCACATCTGATTTAGAGGAATGGATGCTTTGCAGTTCTATGATAGGTAGAGAAGAAGGGTTGGAGGAGAGAGAAATAAGGCATTTCTTCGAGAGACGAGTGGGTGCTACCCTGTGGGCTCATCTGGGTTGCTATATCTCTTCTTGAAACAGTTTGAAAAATATCAGTAGTTGCATCCTTGACTGCATCAATATTTTCATCCGCTTCTTTGACGAAAAAGCAATCAAAAGGTTAAAGTATATGAAAGTGCAATAGGCTTGGCCATTAGCATTATAACAACCACTCATCTCTCGATAGAACACATGTTTAAATTTGAAAAATATAGCTTATATTAAGATTTCATGAATGTAACATAACGTTCATTGTAGCGATTTTTTAAAAGTAAATTAAAATTATAAGTTAAGTTTTAAGGGTTTTTTTAAAATTAAAAAGGGCACTAAATTTTAGAAATAATTAAAAAGGGATTTTAAAAACTTTGGAGTTGATAATGGAAACATTTTGAAAATATTTTTTAAAAAAAATAAGATTAAAAAAGAAAAGTTACAAAATTTGGAACAGTTGGTTTGAAAACGATTTGGAAAATAGTTGGAAAAGATTTTTAAAACAATGAAATTTGTTTGAAAATAGTTAGAGAAACATTTAAAAAAATGGGGAAACGGTTAAAAAGGGTTTAGAAAACAATTTTAAAGAAAAGGTTGGTGAAACAAAAAATATTTTGAAAATTGATCGAAAAATAGTTAAATAAAACAGAGGGAAAAAGTTAAGAAAACTGATTAAAAAGACATTGAGGAAATAGTTTAAAAATTATTCCTTTTAGAAAAAAGAGGGGAGTCGCCACTAGCAACTGAGATAGCTCGAATACTATAAAACTAAAGTTTCGGGTTCGGAAGTCGGTTATGATAAAAAACGTTGTTAGCATTTTTAAATTGCCTAAAAATTGATACCTTTAAAAATTTAATGTTTTTTAATATTGAATTTTATAAATTAAAGTGGTATTAAATTAAAATTTGGTTACGAACACGAGTAAATTTTAAAAGTCTCGTTATTCAAAAATAAATGTCTAACTATCACTACTTCGATTGGTGTTAGTGGGGTGTTCATATCTGAGTACCCGAAATTTTTGGGTACCAAAACGTCGGCCCGTGATCCGGCCCATAAGAACCGGGTACCCTCAAATCAGGTATATGGTTTAATTTTTTATATATTTTTTAAATTTATTTTTTTAAATATATATATATATATATATATAGGAAACACATAAAATTTCATGTTATATATTTCAAACACAAAAATATTGATTTGAGGTTGGTTTTAAAGATAAATATTTAAATATATATGTATATATTAAAGTTTATCGATAAAAGAATGTATTACTCTTGATCTTGATTTTTCTTTCAAATCTCATATTGATAAATTAATATAAATATTTATGAAAAATTCAAAACTTAAAAGTTTATAATACAAATATAAAAAGAAGTTAAAGGAATTAAAATTAATTTTAGGGAAAAATAATAAAAATATTAAATAAAAATATAATTTAAAATTTAAAATATATAATTATTAAAATTATCGGTACGGTTCGGGTACCTGATTCTTAAAAAATTTCGGTCCTACCCGGCCCAACTACCTAGAAAAAAATACGAGTCGGGTATATGGCCAAAAAAATTCGGGTTTTTCATTATAAATACAAGTAATTTTTAATCGGGTAGACAGATCAATAGATCAAGTATTTTTGAACACCCCTAGATACTAGCCTCATTTAATTTTAATAACACAATATGTATAATATCAATAAATATCTAGAATAATGCATGTAAATAAAATAAATGATTATATAAAAAGGCAAATATTTTAGAAAATGCACGTTTACATAAATCATGATGCTAAAATAGGACAAGTTATTTCATGATGTTTCAAACGTTATATACAACTTTAACACACATATTAAAGGAAAACAAGTATTAGAAAACAATATACAAAAACCAAAATCTAATTTATATGTGTATTTACAAATATGAATTGTAAATAAATATGCTCAATAAACATACATTATTTACATAAATAAAATACATATAAAAAACATGACATAAAAAAAATAAATGAATACATGGCTCATATATGTACATGAAAACAAATAATTAAAACATATAGAGGCTGAATTAAATAAAATAGAAATTGACAGACAAAAAATGATTTATGCTACTAGAATTTAGACCAAAATGAATAAAATCAAGAACTAAGGGGATAAATCGAAGAGAAAGAAGGAAAGATTTGAAATAGGGACCAAATGAGAGAAAACAAAAATCAAAGAGCCAAGTGGAGAAGAAATAGAAGTAAAATTATTTCAATGACCAAAATGAGAGAAAATATTTGAAAAGGAGAGAATTCTCTCCTTTTTTCTTCGCAAAACCCAGAAACATAATGAACATCCATCCTTATTTTTAGAAAATTACCATTCCTATTTTCAAAAAATACCACGTCTTTTTTTTCTCGTGAATCCGATTTCTATTTAAAAACTATATTCTTCTTTGTTTTCAAAAGAAAAGAAAATGAAAACCTTTGATTTTAATGAAAAGCAGACTCGAAACAAAGCCTTCTTGAAATTTTAACCCTTTCCCTAGTCTGGCTCACCGTTAACGGGCGCAATGACCTTTGGATTATCGCCGAGAAGAGAGAAAGGAGATGACAAACAACTCTTTCAAGGTAAAAAAAAAAACAAATTTTAAAATATTCTTTCATTCATACTTTTCTCTTTCGCATGTAAAACAAAAATTGAAAGAGACAATTCTCGTATACCTCGAATAATTTTTGTTATATTGATCTGTGGGTGAGGGGAAAAAATCCCTTTTACAATGGTGGTCTTCGGTTTATAAAACCGATTTTATATGAAAATAAGAAAAGGAAAAAAACAGATTAAAGGGACTTCGGTATGGAATGCCTCAACAAAACAACATCACAGCTGGGCATGGAAGAAGTTGTTAGGCTTAAAGGAAGAGCTTGCTATGATAGGAAGCATCCAAGAAAGGTACAAAGCTACGATAGTTTGGGAAACTCTACGGCATAAACAACCTAAGGTACCCTGGTACAAGGTCGTTTGGGAGGCCCCATCTATCCCCCGTTATTCTTTCGTTTCATGGTTAGTTATTTTGGATAGGTTGCCGATAAGGAGTCAAATGGTGCGATGGGGATATCATGGATACCTATGGTGTTTATTTTGTGGCATCAATTGTGAGACTCGGGACCATTTGTTTGGTGAATGTGTGTATTCAAAGAATATTTGGGTGATGGTTATGCAAGGATGCGAACTACCTTTATCTTTTGGATGTTGGAATGATCTCTTCGAATGGACCTAAACAAACGACAAAGGAAAATCCTTACGTGCTACGATTGTGAGATTGGCTCGGAATATTTTCAACTATTTCTTGTGGCAAGAACGAAATAATAGATTACATGGAAAAGGTCTAAGGTTAGAAACTGAATTGTTTGCTCTTATAAAATTAAATTTGAAATGGAAAATCTCAGGATACAATAGGATTGGATACAATGATATTTGTATAGCTGAGAATTGGGGGATCAGCTAGTGTTTTTTTTACCTCTTTGGAGGTTTGTTTATTTGGGGTTTATTGATGTAGACACTCTTTTTCTGTATGATTGTTCTTGGATAATAAAATCTCATTTATAAAAAAAAAACAGATTAAATTTCTTCATTGGTTGTCTCCATTGTGTACGTTTGGATCAATTCATGTTTGGTTCTGAATAGGTTTTCTTATCTGTCTGCTAAAATTCTCCATTTTTTCTCTGATTTCCTGCATTCGGGGGCTCATATATGACATTTCTTTCTTTGTCTGTGTACGCCCCTAGAGTTTCACGTCCGTAGAACTCGGCTACTCTATCAGAACGTGTGGCCTTAGACGCTTCGTGACTCAAGACAAACGCCTAAGTAAGTCTTTTCACCCTTTCGGAAGATCAAACTTCCCAAGCACCGACAAACGCAAAGCGTTCTAAGCGGAAACGAATCAAACGAGATGAGCTAGGAAGAACTCTTCAAGAACGCTCAAAAACGTTTAAGAACACTAAAGAACAAAGAAAGAACACACTCAGAGTATTTAGAGAAAATGCCTTTATTCCTTGGAAACTTGGAATACTCCGATACACACTGATACTCAGTGATACCTCAAATGAAGTGGGGAAGGCCTCTATTTATAGTTGAACTCCCCTCAATCCTACGGTCTATACAATTTTACACCGACGGCTATGATACAACCTTATCCATTTACAAAGCATAATTCTGGGAATATTCCCACCTAACTATGGAAAGAATCTTCTATGTTCACACAAAGTGTTCACACACCTTGGATGGATAAGTCTCTCCCTGGATTGGGCCAACGTTGGTGGTCTTCGCAAGCCCAGCATTGCTCTTGGAATTACTTGGGCAGGCCACATCGCACCATGAGATGCCAATGTCTCGGACCCCAACCAACGGCCCGTGACATTCTCCCCCACCAAACTTGGCGACGCCCTCGTCGCGCCACTCGGACAACTCTAAGTTCGATCCTGGAGCTTCTCGCGCACCTTGGCTAGCTTCTGTCTCGGAGTCTGGCTTGAATGTCCCCCCATAAGAACCGCTCTCCCCATAAAGAGCACCGGACTCTGATTCAGCTATCCCCCCATAAGGACTGCTCGCTTCGGCTCGCACCGTCTAGTAAAATCAATCGTACCAAGCACATCTTGATCACTATCCCCGTGTTCAAGAGGTACTTCACTCATTGACCCAGCATTTTCTCTCTCTGACAAGACTTCTTCACTGAAGCTTGACGCCCCATTGCTCCACGGCAATGCTACACCCATCGACACTTCGGTCCCCTTGAAGTTCGATACATCGGCCATCTTGTCCACGGATGGCTCCTCGACGGCATCCACGCCAACAGGCTCAGGCAACACATGCCTCACCAAGGAAATGTCCCCAACAGTCGCCTCTCTCTCGATGACTCCTCGGCTTGGAGCATCCTCGACACGCTGAATAGTTGTCAACTTCTTGGTCCCTTGCCCGATGTCTCGTCGTACTGGTACAACACATCGTTGTCTCGGATCCAAGATACACACGACGTTGGCACACGGAATGATGATCGCTTCTACACGGTCAAGGAAGTTAAGTCCCAAAATAAAATCAAAGTCATAAGTATCGATTACCTTGAAGTTTTCCTTCGACTTTGAATCACCAATCTGCAACTCAACTTTCCGCACAGTCCCTATAACAGGAGCTTCCTTGGCATTCACAGTCTTGATCTTGTCTGTTGAATCCACAACTTTCAGACCAAGCTCCACTGCATCCTTCTTGGACATGAACAGATCACTTGCCCCAGTATCCACCAAAGCACTCTTCGATCGTCCTGCCACATTGATGTCGACAAACATCAACCCATTCTGCTTCTTGCCATTCTTCTTGGCAGAACTCAGAATCATCGAGCCAAGCTTCACAGCCTCATCACCCTCGGGCTCGTCCACCTTGGACTGCTTAACTCGACCAGGGCACTCTCGCGCTATATGCGACCCCTTACACCGGTAACACTTGCGTCCCGTCACCTTCGGCTTTCCACCTTTGATACTGGTGATTGCACCAAGTCTACCCGCTGGTTCACCATCTGAGTCGTCGTCCTTATGAACAATGGCATCGAGGCGGCTCTTCTTGTTTGGACACTCCTTTACTATGTGAGGTCCTTCACAATGGTAGCACCTTACGGTTCCTCGATCCTTCCGCTCATTTGGCTTGTCGTACCGATTGGACTTGGGGGATGGCTTTCCCTCGACGTTCTTTTCTTTGGATTCGTCTTCATCTTCCCTATCATTGCCCTTGTCATGGGGTTTAGAAGACTCGTTTTGTATCTCAAACTCCGCAATCGATTCAGCAGCGGTCATCGCTTCTAAAAGATCCTTAACGCCCATTCTCTTCAGCTCCATTCTTGCCCAACGCTGAAGACCAGATTTGAAGAGATACAAACCCTCCGATTTACTCAAGTCTTTGATCTGCAACTTGAGCTCGGTAAACCTTTTGACGTAATCTCGGATTGAGCCGTCATGCTTCAGTTGATGAAGCCTGTCTCGAGCTTCCTCGTTGGCATTCTTTGGATAAAAATGTTCCTTAAGCTCAGACTGGAAATCCTTCCATGTCCCGACTGGAATGTCGTCATCCGACTCAGAACATTTGTTTCGCCACCACAATAAGGCAACATCAGTCAAATAGACTACCGCATTGTTTACCTTCTCGACATCATCAATGATGCTCATTCCCCGGAAGTATTGCTCCATGTACCATATGAAGTTCTCAACATCTTTAGCCGACCTGGTTCCACTTAACTCCTTGGGTTTTGGGATGTCCTTCACTGGCTTAGGTGTTGTTGTCGAATTCAACAAACCGTTCCGCATAGCAGCCTGATATACCAGCACTTCCGCCTTGAGTCCCAACACTTCCTCCCTCAATGCCTCAAACTTGGCTTCGAGAGCATCTCTCTTTTCCTCCAGCTTATCACCTTGGTCATCCAGTTCCTCGAGGCGTGTGTCCACCACGTCGAGTCTCTCCACGACATCCTTCACGGATCCTTCAATCCTGGTGACCTTGTCCTCAAGTGCAGACAACTTGTGCCTTGAGTTAGCTCGGCTTTCTTTGTTAGCCTGGGTTTCCACACCCTTCTGGCTCGTAGCAGCAACAGTCTCCCTCTTTGGTGCCATCTCAAACTCAATGCTTTTGTACCTCGAACGGCTAGAACGTTGCTCGAACAAGGCTCTGATACCACTTGTCACGCCCCTAGAGTTTCACGTCCGTAGAACTCGGCTACTCTATCAGAACGTGCGGCCTTAGACGCTTCGTGACTCAAGACAAACGCCTAAGTAAGCCTTTTCACCCTTTCGGAAGATCAAACTTCCCAAGCACCGACAAACGCAAAGCATTCTAAGCGGGAACGAATCAAACGAGATGAGCTAGGAAGAACTCTTCAAGAACGCTCAAGAACGTTCAAGAACACTAAAGAACAAAGAAAGAACACACTCAGAGGATTTAGAGAAAATGCCTTTATTCCTTGGAAACTTGGAATACTCCGATACACACTGATACTCAGTGATACCTCAAATGAGGTGGGGAAGGCCTCTATTTATAGTTGAACTCCCCTCGATCCTACAGTCTATACAATTTTACACCGACGGCTATGATACAACCTTATCCATTTACAAAGCATAATTTTGGGAATATTCCCACCTAACTATAGAAAGAATCTTCTGTGTTCACACACCTTGGATGGATAAGTCTCTCCCTGAACCGGGCCAACGTTGGTGGTCTTTGCAAGCCCAGCATTGCTCTTGGAATTACTTGGGTAGGCCACATCGCACCATGAGATGCCAATGTCTCGGACCCCAACCAACGGCCCGTGACATTTGCATGTGTTGAGGCCGGAATAAGGGAGGGGACCAATGAGAGGAGGTGGATGACCAGATCGTGCGTGACTGACGCGGGAGGTGAAACGTTTAAAGCTAGGCACAGGATATAGAATGTCATGGTACGTAGCCTTCACATTCGAGTTAGGACTCGAAACGTCTCCTTTAGTTTATCATCTGAACCGTTATATCAATCCTTGATCTGATGGTGGATATGCGGCTACATGGATACATAAGATAGGGTTAGGTTCCTTTGTAATCAGATTAGGGTTTGATAGGCTAGGGCAAAAAGGGTTCATTGGGCTTGATTGTAAATAAATTTGGGTTTTATTTAATAAAATGTATATTTAAAAATAAAATGTGTTGTTTATTTTGGATTTTTAAAGTATGAGGTATAATATATTAATAGTAATTAAAATTAAAAGGCAGCGCCCTAGCCGCATTCCCCTGCCTCCTTTCATCATTGTTGTGTAATGGAACATGCTCAGAACTCCAACCTTTATGCATTCCAGCAATTGAATGGTGATGATAATTGGGAGTCCCAGGACTAGGAATTGAACCTGATTTTCGTGCTGCAACCGGGATTTTCTTCATGTGCCTCAACCGTGGACATGAAGCGGAGACATTATTTAGATCCAAAGAAGCTTTTCTTCGACTATGATGATTTTTTTAATTGAAAGTGAAATAAAAGAATTACATTACATAGAGACTATCAGATTGTAAAGATTAAAACAGTTCAGTCGGTGGATAAACAAATAAGGACATTGTATGGTTAAGAAGGTTACAAAGCTTTGCTATGGCGTCAGAAGATTTGTTGGCTTCACGTGAAATCCAATGAAATTCTGTTATCCATCATGTTGTTTGCAACCTATCAATAGCACGAACATGGGAATTCAAATCATTTCCTGCATTTAGAGAGTTCAAACGATTGATTGCTTCCAAACAATCTGATTGTATTAAGATTCGTTCAAAGTCATTTTCCCAAGCAATTTTCAAACCTTCAAAAATTGCGCAGAACTCAACCTGCAAGGGTGTTGTGATTCCAATTATTTTGTTGAAGTCAATGACACAACTGTCAGCGTCACTAAGGAAGACCCCTCCAACTGATCCAAACCCGGATGAAGAGATAGAACCATTTGTATTAAGAATCACCCAACCCTCATCCTACAGCTACCAATGAGTCGATGATGGAGTTGAGGTATGTCTAGTAGGAATGACAATAGTATAATACTCAACATAATATTTTTCCCAAATGGCACTATGTTTGGGGATTTTTTTCAGCTTGGAAACTATATACACTAAAAACCATATCATTCCGATTTTTCCAAACTTGCCATAGAATGGATGCAAACAAAATTTACCATGGTAGATTCCAAAAATTAAGAGTATGTGTAGATTGGAAATTAGAAAACAACCATAAATGAATATTTGAACCGAAAGAAAAATGTCACTGAATATCGGGCTAGCAACCTCATCCATACCTATCTTCCACATGAAAATTTCGAAGAACATGAAGAAGAGTCTCCTCGATAACATGACAACAAGGACATAATGGATCATGGTCAATAGAACAACGACATTGTTCTACATTTTTCATTAACTTTTCTTTGTGGAATCGAACCCATTAAAAAGAATCGAAGCCGCTGTGGAATCGCCATATTCCAAAACACTTTCCAGCAAGGTAATTTGAATTTCCAAGTAGAGCTTTGTAAATATGAATAGGCAGTTGAATGTCAAAAAGTTGCTTACTATTGAATTACCAAATTGGCCTATTATCGATATCACCGAGTCCAGGACACTTAATTGCCATAATATGTGGAAGGACCTAGGGCTAAAACATAGTCCCTAGAGAATTCATGTTCCAGTTCCCGTTTGCATCAATGAAATCCAAGAAAGTAAGCTCATTATTCACTGGAGTATCATTCTTAAGCTAAGCACGCAAAGGACCTAGTGATGGCACCCATACATCGTCAAGAAATTTAGTTGTCGTACCATTTTTGATTGACCAAGCTATACATGATCTCAACTCAATCCAAGCATTTGATATTTTCTTTCCACAAATGTGTGCAAATTGTACGATGCACTATTTCTAGACATACTTCAGTCACCTTATATTTTTGGCGTAATAATTTCACCCGAAGGGTGTTGGTGCTAGATACAAGAGAAAAACAAATCTTCAAGACAAAGGCGATATTAAAATCATATATTCGCCGAAAACCAAGTCCTCCATGATCAGATGGTTGACATATAGATTCCCAATTAATACGTGAAGCTTTGGAAGTAGAAACGGAAGATCCCCAAATAAATTTTCTTATTATTTTTTCTACTTCATTACAAATGCGCTTTGGAAGGATTGATGTTTGCATGAAGTAGAATGGGATGGCAGATAAAATTGACTTTGCAAGGGTCACACGTCCTGCCATAGAGAGTGTACGACCAACCCAATCATTCAGTCGTTCTCTGATTTTGTCTAAAATAAAATTACTCCCTCCGTCCTACTATTTTTACGTAGTTTTAAGAAGAAAAAGTTTGTGTAAGAAAGATGATGTAAAATAATTGAAAGGACAATTTTATCCTTAAAAGGTTAAATTTTATTTTGCTAGAAAACAAAAGAAAGGATAAAAAGGGAAATATACCTTGTAAAAATTGTTGATTTTTCCAATGAGACATTTTAAGTGAGACAATTTTAAAATACAAAAGGGACACCATATATGGGACAGAGGGAGTATAATCGAAGCTTTTTACGCGGGAATGCAGAACAGAAACTCCTAAATACTTCCTCAAAGACCTTATAGGTTGAAAGCCAAAAAAAAAAAAGAACATATCCTTTCTTGTAGGAAAAAAAATTATTGGGTAAAAAATAAACCTACGTCTTTCGCTTATTAAAATTGTGTCCCGAGAAACTACCAAAAGTCTTGAATTTTTCGAATAATCATTGCTTGATTCAAATTTGCTTTAGCATAAATAATGAGATCGTCCGCAAAGAATAAATGTGATATTGGGATGCCATTCTTAATGAACTAAAATAGATGTCATGTTTCTTTAAAGACCTCATTTTTAATCATGTGGCCTGAACGTTCCATTACGAGGACAAATAAGTAAGGCAAAAGAGGGTTATTTTGTCTGACACCCCTATTGGGGAAGAAGGTTTTGAAAGCTTGTCATTCCATTGGATCTGAAAACTTGATGAGGAAACAAAATTCATAATAATGCGTCGGATTACCGGTGGGAACCCTGCTTCAAACAAAGAGTTAGAAATGAAATCCCATTGCACATGATCAATAAAACACAAAACTCAAATAACTTTACTTAAAACCTATAACCTTATTTTATATCAAAACCTAAACCCTTATTTTATTATTTTCGTTTTCTCTTCTTCCAAGGAAGAGATAAACCATCTTTTCAAGGTAAATTTGTTTTCTCTTCAATTAAATTCGTTCTAATAAATATCTATAACTTTTTCTTCTTCTTCTTCTTCTTCAAAAATCTTGTTTTTACTTGTTTTTTCTTCTTCAAAAACTATGGAAGTTGGTTGGGTCAGAATTGGAGGTAAGAATCATTCAATCCTATGATTTAAAAAGGTTCTTTACTGAATTCGCAAGTTCTTGGATTGTTAAAAATGTTTTTAATTTTTTTGTTTTAGAAAAATCGGTTTTCGGGTCAAAAACCATAATTTTCGTTCAAGGGTTTTTACTCATTGTTTTTGGATCATAAATGAATGTTTTTTTAAAGTTTTAGGATGTTTATAAAGTGTTTTTAAAATTTCTAATCCCAGACTAAAGGTTTAGGAGAAGTTTGGATGGTTTTTAAGGGTTTTCTGTTGGTTTTGATAGGTTTAAGGGGTTGTCTGACTTGAGATTTATTGTGTGCGATTAGGAGAACTAAATCTTTAGTATTTGATGCTTGAAATAGGACAAGTAGGTGATCTCGTTTGAAGGAGTTTTGGATCAAACCGGTGACTTGACAAGCAAGAAACGGTTATCGGTGACTGGATTATGAGGGTTGTGGATTTGACAATGTTTTAAATGTGTTTTCAAATGTTTGGAGGTGTAGGAAAGGTGTTAAAAACCTCTCTATACTCGGAAGTAAGTTTTAAGTATTGCTTTCTTAAAGGTTCTCATATTATGATATGTTTTACTACGTTAATTGTCATGCTCTTATTGTGTTGTGCATATTTGATTATGCATTTGTTTTAATGCTCATGAGACTATTTTTACAAAGGTTTTTATATGTGAATAATGCTCCCACGTTTTTTTGAAAACATGATAAAAGTAGTTTTTACCGGTTTATGCATTTGATGCATGTATTGGTGGGATGCATGAGTTTATTTCACTGTTTTTTTTTTCTTGAAACTTGAGCATTGTGTTTTGTTTTTGGTGTTGGTATTAATGATGGTGAAACGTGGATAAGTTGATTGATCAATAGGATGTGAGTGCACTATAATTAAAATTCGTACGTGTGTGAATTCCTTGGTGATGCATTAAAGGTGATGCCTAGTGTTGTGTGATATAACAGTTTCCTTATCACATTCGGGTATGATGAACTATCTCGGACACTAAGGTAGACCGATATAGGTCGTCGAAGATTGTGTTAGTCAATCATGAGCATGTTGGCGGTATAAGTCACATGCGAGTTTTCCGTTTATCCTAACGTTTAGTGGTAATCTAAACGGTTCACTGATACCAATACAATGTTAAGCAAGTATATTTTCTTAATCGAATAGTGTTTTCAATGAAGATTTGCCATAGTAGCATGTAAATCTTGTGTTATGCCTATTGGGCATGTGTTTTCAAAAGTTATTTGAAAAGGTTTTGTGGCTTATGCCATGGTATACTTGTTGTTTTTCATGATGTTGGCATTGATTGCCATGTGTTTATTCCGTGGGTTGAGCATGACATGTTTTTATAAAATTTTGGTTTTTATGGTCTACATTGCAAGTTGTTTTTACTTGTGTTTTTATATGTTACTCACTAAGCTTTTGCTTAACTACTCTCCTTTACTTGCAATCAGAGAAATAAGTGGTTATGTGCCATTAAGAAGCAAGGGAGTCAAGTAATTTTATACTTTCTTAGGCTTAAGTATGTTTTAAGTTAATTTGAGAACCTTAAGTAGATGAGAGCATTGGAGCAATGAATTAATATGTTTTTTTTTTGGATATTCTGGTCTTGAACTTCTTTTACGACATAGATATGCTATTAAAGTCTTTGGATTTGATTCTTACTTTGATTGTGCTTTAGCATGTTGAATTATGACTTTGATAAGTATTGGTTTCAATTTGTGTTAAAAGCATGGAACTTGGATGATTGACATCTAGAAATCTTTTTGAATTAAGTGATTTATGCTCTATAGGTGAATAAATGCATTTAGTACACTTGTGGTCACGTTTAAAGCTTGAAATCTGGGTAAATAGTTGTTTCTGGACAGGGGTTTCGATACTTGTTCATAGGGTATCGATACCTAGGCAAAAACATGATGATTTTCTAGGAAATTAAGCCTAGGTATCGAAACCACATGAATTGGTTTTGAAACAGTAGTATTAAATCTTTAGGCGTATCGATACGGTTTAGTTTGGTTTCGATACCGACCGTCACAGTATAAAATGGTATCAGAACGGTCCTCTATGTGTATCGAAATGTGGGCTTGTCGCACAAGCAATAAGATGAGTTATCAATGGTGTATCAAAACAATTAATACCTGTTTCGATACCCTTTTTTCTTTTACGACGGTATCGAAACTGGGAAGGGCTATTTCGATACCTCTGTCAGTTAAAGTCGTTATAGGCTATGTTAAACTTTAAAAATTTATATTTTAGTCACCAAACTTTAATAATGTAATTAGCTGACTTGTAGATATTATTTTAAGCTGAAAATTTATGTGCAAGCATGAAAAATAACTAATTAAATATTGGTAACCTTAATTTCAATTTTAGATCATAATTATTTGGAAAATTACAATTAGGTCCCTAAAACTTGTTCGGATAAAATTAGGAGTCGAATCTTATTATTTTCTGTTGCAATTTGGTGATGGATCAGAAGTCCTATGTAATTCCACCTTTCGCCAAATTGTAGTATTTAAGATGTCGAACCCATAGGGATTGGGTTGACTTCACCATTTCTTAATCCTGCACTTATAAAAATAAGAACACAAGTATATTGGTGAATTGGAGTAACTAGATTAACTACTTAAAAACTAATTAAAAGAAGAAAATAAGAATGATAGAAGTGAGGCCAATTTGAGTGCTTTATAGAGGGGAATCTAGTTATACTAATTATCCACTTATTAATGCAATGGGTTGACTTGCCGCCTCGGCAGGTCGCACTAAGGGTCGCCGTAGCTGTCTAGGCGGGGTTATGCCTTGTCGACAATTCAAGTTTCCATAGTTCGACAGAGCATCCTTATATGTCTTTTTCCTTATCCCTAAGCGAAGAAAACTGTTGAAACCCACGTCTTGATGATACCTCCCGGCGTGAACCAAGGGTAAATAACAGTCAAACACATGCGTCTTATTAGTCGCTGAAATCCTGGGCGGTTTATCTCTAAACCGAATTAGTCAATGCCCTTGAGCAAAGATCATATTCTCTCGTTTTGTGAGCCTAACTCTCTCGATATTAGACAAATAGATTTTTCTTCACATATTATCATCTCGAGCTCATATGCAAAGAAGAGTGATTGCCTAGAGAGAATAAACTATGAAAATAGGTTTGCCTTAATAAATATCAAATATAATACAATTTTCCCCAACTACTCCACAAACAACCTAAACCTCGAGAGGGTTTTAAAACATGGTGTAGTCGGCGGCTAAGGGTTTATGCTATGGAATTCCGACTCTCCTCACTTCTATTTATCGATATGTCTAGCCCTAATGAGTGACTTATATAGGTCAAGCCCTAAGTTAAAGTTTTCCATGCAAGGAAAGAGTTCTAAGAGGAAAAAAAATACAATCTCCTAATTAAACTATGATACTTTATTCTATTACCTAAAATAACTCTTTTTTCCCGCATTTGACTTTGACCAGAGCTTAAATCTTTAAATCTGCTCCGTCTTTCTCTCGCTCTTTGTCCGTTAGAATCGGCATCTTTTTCTCTATCTATCGATCACCAGTTGTCATCTTTAATATGCTGTCGCGACATCCAAAACGCTACCGTGGCTGGTGCTTCATCTGCATTTCAGCTTCTTTACCAGCATCCGTTTTCTTGTTTGGCCATCCCTATGATGTGGTTTCCTGCCTAGGAAAGAAAACCATCAAATGCATCTGTTTTATGCAAAATAATAGATAAATTCATGATATACAGATGCTGAAATATGGAAAATAAGCAGAATTATCCAATATTGCCCTTAAATCTGTCCTTTATTAGCAATAAACGAGTGGGAAAATGATATAAAAATTAGGACTTTTAGACACTTATCACAATTGAACTCAATTCTTTCATGAACATGTGGGATCTAATTAATGCATATAGAGAAGATAAAAGAAATTTTTTAGGGTTTTTTATCGGGGCGAGTCTCCGGATTAGCGTCGATATTCCCCATGTAGCTCGTTCGAGTCGGGTGGCGTCTAGACTGGGTCGAGGGAGTTATAATAACCCAAGCCAATTTAAGTTAGTTCATGGCTGGGCAAAATATCCAACAAAAATATCCTCTCATCACTCGAATAAAACAAGAAAAATATGTTAGTTCATGGTGGTGTGAAAATGTTTAAAGACATATCATCCACAAACATTCACATTAACCTCTCAAATATATGAAATAAAGCAAAGAGAAAGGTTGGAAGACACCCTTGGTGTGCGCTACCGCCGGCTCTTCGACCACCATGGAGATGCTTTAGCGTGCTAGCCCCTCTCGGGTGCTTAGCATGCCAATCCCTTCAAGCTCGATCAACGGAGGAACCTTCGGACGGTGGTTGGGGGAAAAAAGTGGAAGCTTTCTTCGACGTTTTTTGCTCTCTTTGTACTCGAAAATAGCTCCAAAGGTCCTCTCTCTAAAAATTAAAGGCTCCTCCTTTCTTAGGTCACCATTCCTTATAAAATGGGGGGTGAAAACCTTAAGCATTAGGTAAATTCACTTTTTCACCCCCACTCAAATGACAATAATTCTGTCAGGTGACAATGGTCCCCTCCAAGGTGGTTATCGCCAGCCTCACGTATAGCACAGCTGACACTCCTCTCAAAATATCTTCTTGTCTTTTTCTGAAGTTTTGGATGTCTCCATATTTGTCATGACATTTTTATTTGTTGTCCTTCTGCAAATGTCATGACAAATCTCCCTTGCTCCCAGCTTTGTTTTACCTGCACATCATCAACCAAAGCACGACCTTCCCCGTAAAATAACATCTATTAACGCACCATAAATGTCAAGACATAAACAACCATCAAATGCAATGTTATGATCTTAAATGAATCAAATGATCCTATATGCACTTAAAGACAATCAATAACTTAAGTGAAAAGTCTCTAAATATAGTCTTTTTGCGAAGTTATCAAAAAACTTCTTGGGTGATATCACCCCTCCCCTTCTCTGTAGAGAAATTAAATTTCCCACCTTACCCATTGGCCAACACCTCAAATTACTCTTATGCCCTCCAAAGGTCGATAGCCCAAAGCCCAAACACATAACATCCCGACAAAACTCCTAGAGGCCCAAAAGATCCAAATACGAGGCCTGAGTCTCGATTTAAACCCGACCCCCGATTCGATAGAATCTGGGTCATTACAATAATATTTTTTTTAATTTCGAGTTATTCGAGTAGAGTTTAAATTTTGAGTAAAGTTCGAATTATTTCATTTTTCGAATAAATAAAAAAATTTTAGGGTCTAATTGCACATTAGTCACTGTAATTTCATTTTTAGTTTTATTTCAATCATATCCTTTTTTATTTTTTATTTTTGCCTTTTAATTTCCTTTTTATACAATACGATCATGTTCTATATTATTTTTTTATTCTATTTAATGTAATTTTTATTTGTATCTTTTTATATTATGCTATTTAAATTATGTTATTTATTATATATATTTTAATTTTCGTATTTTATTTATCGTTATTTTTATTCTCGCCTTGATATGATCTAGATAAGAAAGAGGTTTTTAACGAGGTTCTTAATTTAATAAAATTACATATTCATACGTAAGGTATTTGATGATGATGATAATAATAATAATAATAATTCAAAATCTTATTTACACATATAAAATATAATATAAAGGAATATAAAGAGTGAGTAATTTAAATTGAAATTAAAATGTACTATATTATTATAAATAGTATAATTAAAATTTATTCATAAACTTAAAAAATAGAATCGACTCGAACTCAGTAAAACTAACTCGATTAAAAAATTCAAATTATAAAATATATAATAACTTAACTCGAATAATTTAAAAAAAATTTAACTCGACTCGACTCAACTCGCTTAAACACTCATCCCCACTATCCATTTGTCATCCCTAAAAGCCAGTCAGGGCTATAACTATTAACTATCCCTGCTGTCACTTTGGTTTTCAATGCCCACATGAGCTGGAGCAAATTCAAAGAGTCGTTGTTCCGATTATTATCGGTAGGTTTATCATTTTCCACAACGTAACATTATAAAAATAAAGCTTAATAATTATTATATACGTATCTAAATTATATATATAATTTATTATCGGTAGGTTTATCATTTTCCACAAAAACTTGTTGCGTGTTTTAAGTGTTCGCAAATGCGTGCAAGTGTACACGTTTTCAAGTTATAGTATAGAAAAAATATCGTCTCCACAGGGATTGGTGCTTCTTCTAGAATCTAATTTCTTGCACTGAAAAATAAAGAGACACAAGTGATGATAGTTGAAGTTTAAGAAAATAAACAATATAAGAAAAAGTAGATGAAATTGAATGGGTGAGAGAAAAGGTTTGATTATCCTGAGTTGTGGACTGATGTCCGAATTGAATTCTTCATTGTAAATAAATGCTCGCACCGCTCAACTCGTTCTGGCAATTGGGCTCAATCGATTGCTTATGACATTTCTCCGAGTTATCAGTTCGTAGATTGGTTGGGCAATAGCGATGAGGGAATTGCTCGGGCAATTTGGGCGACTATCCTTGAGGTTCAGCAAAGCATTGCTTCGGCAAACGTTGCTTCTATTAGCCGTTGAAATCCTGCACTTATCCCTAAGCTGGATTAGTTCTTTCGCACTTGGATCGAACCATACCTATTCGTTTTGTGAATCCAATCCTCCCGAATCTGGATAAATAAGTCGTTTATCGAGGTCCTCTCCCGATTCTCTCGCAAACAAATTAAATGCCAAGAATAGGTAAACCTCAATTAAGAACAACTAAATACTTAAATAAAATTCAAATCGTTCTTACAATCACAAAATAAGATAACCTAACCAATTACATCAATTCATGGGTTCTAAAGATATACAAAGAATAAACCCAAATTGATTCTCTCTAAATCAATTATAGAAATTGACTCCCAAATTGGACTCCTATTCGACTCATCGTTAGCTTGACGCCATGCTCTTCCTTTTATAGGAGAAATCTAGATTGACTTAGGTGATAAGGTAAGGTTGAATTGGAAATATTCTTAAAGAATATTTCCATTCTTTATTTGATTCTCATCACCACTTTCCTTATTTTCTTTATTCTCTAATTCTTTCTATATCTTCTCCATTGACCTTTTCTTTCCCAAATCGATAGCTCCTCATCAAAGAAGGAATCTTGCAAACATGGAAATAAACCACAGTAGTATCCTTTTCCACAAAATTCAACCAACTAAGGAATTAAAGTGACAACCAAGAAAATAAAAGGAAAATGCATGAAAATAATAAAATACAACTAATTATGTGCTTAAGTATAACAACAATAACGAGTAAAAAGGGTAATAAAAATAATACTTTTGAACACTCATCACACCCCGAAACTCGAATTATTGCTTGTCCTCAAGCAATGCAAACCTAACAATTAATTGCCAAGGCATCCAATCTTCATAGACATGCTTTGAAATTTAACTTCCAACCTCAGAACCGGGGCACAAAGTATGATCACCTTTAAATTTTTCGAAAAGCAAAGAAATTTTTCCAGAATCAAACTATAATGCTTGTGACAAAGTGTGTGTAGTTGTGTACACGTTAATTTTCAAGATTATGTGGAAAAAAATCAGCAATAATTGCCTGGGCATTAATCTCAATTTTACTAGAGCCAGTTTTGGGCACCTCTAGCATTTAAACGATTATTATCTTTTTAATTTTATCAGCTAGAGCCAGTTTCAGGCACCTCTAGTGATTCTTCAATGCACACAAACTAGAGCCAGTATCGGGCACCTCTAGAATGATATTGCTTATCCATTTTTTAATAATTGCCCAAAATTCTAACAACCTAAAATCACAAAGTCTCTATCAATCAACTAGTCACAGCCGTGTAAAAAAAAATCAGCATCATAGTAAAATTCTAGATTCTTTCCATGCAATCCTAAAATTAAAGTCAATTTCAATTAAGTGCAATGGTAAAAATCTCATCATTAGTTATCCATCAAATTTAAAGCAATTAGATCAAATTGAAATTCTTGGCAAATAATTTATGCAATGTATATGCACTAACTAAGTATGAATGCAACTATCATGAATCAATTAAAGGTAAACGCCCCCAAACTCGAGATGAGCATTGTCCTCAATGCATGCAAAAAATAAAAATAAAAATGCAAATGAGTTAATTTAAGAGGTTTTCACCTTGAGTTAGCAATTTCCTTGTTGCCTAAGATTTAACTTTTCTGTCCTCATGGTTGTGCTGGTGGATTAGATCCTCCATTGATGCTTTTTCATTATCTTGAGCAACAATTGTCTGGCCACAACAATTGCCTGGGCATGTGAAGTGGCGAGCATAACATCACAACGAATTGATCCAAAATGTCCAATATAATCACAACTCCATTTGCCTGTCAAGAAAAACGAAAATAATATTAGGGAAGGTAGGTGACAAAGATCATTAGTGGAAGGAAATAATTTCGGCTAGAAATAAAGGGAAATAAATAGACAAAAATTAAGGTAACTTCAAGAATTAATTATGGAATTAATCTCTTCAAAGTTTGACCCATATTAAAGTCTATCCAAATCTGCAATCAAATCTCCCTTGATCTTGATTTTCTTTCCTAAAAAGATAAATGTCAATAAAGCAAGAATTATTCAAGTAATGAGAAGATAATTATTCCTAAAAACCATAATTAAGAAAATTCATGAAAATATCAAAATAAAAAAATAAAATAAACGAGAAAAACAATATAAAATAAAAATATAAAGAAAACTTATGGAGGGTCGTTTTCGATATTTCTTATAGTCCATCCGCACCCTCCATCGAGTGACAATTCTGCCCCAAAAAAATGGGTCAATGTGAATACGGATGTTCCCATTTGTGCTATCATGGTGGAGGTGTCTTTCTTTCGTGTTCTCTTGTAATCCATGCATATCCTCCACCTTGATATTGTTCCTAAAAGCAAAAATAAATTATTAGAAAAAATTATATCAACATCCAACCATTTAATTACCTCATTGTCATTAACTTCCATCATAGTTGAATATAGCCTTCGTTGTCGTGGCAATTGTTGTGATAGCCAATTGTCGTGGCAATCTTTTGCCACAATTCGGTGTAAGTCAAGTGAAGAACCATCTTTCTTGAAATTTTCAAGAATCAACCCACATTGTTCTTTATGCTTCTCAAAAATCTCCATCAGTAGAGACTTTGGTTTGGAACTAATATTAGATGGAATTACCACAGATAAAATATCATCTTCCAAACAATCATATCCTATTTGTGATGGCTTCAAATCTTGTAACGTTGACTCCTCGGAAGATACCTGCAATGAAATAGGTGAGTTTTGAAAGAATTCAAAAGGTTCAATCATTACCTTCTTATATTCCATTATCAAGGCATCGCCATCTCTTTGATCGAACATGTTTGCATGTAATTGCCCAGGCAACTGTGAGTGAGAGTAATCCTCAGATTCCTTCTTCAGCATCAGTGCTGATGTAACATCCTGGGAATCAGACTCCTCAAAATTTTCTATAGCAGTACTCTCCTCGGCCTCATTAAATGGTATCGTGACATTGCCCTGTTCAGGCTTCTCCATTTTCTTGGCAATTATTTCTGTAGACTCATCCAACGTGTGACAGTCTTTCTCATCAACATGTTCTGGACTTAGAGGTTCCAGAATTTCCTCTTTGTCCTCTAGTGTTGGGATTTCAATATCCCTAAGAATTGATTGTTGGGACATGTTATCCATGACATATATGGATTTCCTCAATTGATCTTCCAAATTCCCCAAGGGTGCATCTAATTTAGCCATAGTCGCATCAAATCTAGCTATTCTCGCATCCATTTTAGCTATATATGCATCCATAGACCTTGATTAATTTTCCATTAATTCATCAATTCTAGCCATTGATGCTTGCATTCATTCCTCAAACGAATTTGGATACTCTTGAAAAGAATTATCTTTCCATGACATATCTGTAGCATCAACAAAATTGTCATGGTAACAAAAATTTTGAGCGTTTTGATCATACCAAGAAGGATTTTGTTGTTGGTTCCATCTTTGGTCCTCCATGTGGCCATATGTTCCAGCATTGTACAGACAATTATTAAACGAATGATTTTCTCCATAATAAGAACAAAAAATTGTCGTGGCATAAACTTGTTGGGTTGCTCTTTGTTGGCATATGTAATCATCAAGAAATTCTTGATTGGATCGATTCATATCTTCCAACATCAACTCCCGAATAGACTTCTTTCTATTATTCTGCATCTTGAAGTTCCTCAACTTTTTTTGTTTTATAAAAAAAAAAGAAAATAAGTTAGTAACAATAATAAAAAAAATGCAAGAAACTAAAAACAAAGATGCTATTGTCAATCCCCGGCAACGGCACCAAAAACTTGTTGCGTGTTTTAAGTGTTCGCAAATGCGTGCAGGTGTACACGTTTTCAAGTTATATTATAGAAAGATATCATCTCTACAGGGATTGGTGCTTCTTCTAGAATCTAATTTCTTGTACTGAAAAATAAAGAGACACAAGTGATGATAGTTGAAGTTTAAGAAAATAAACAATATAAGAAAAAGTATATGAAATTGAATGGGTGAGAGAAAAGGTTTGATTATCCTGAGTTGTGGAGTGATGTCCGAATTCGCATCAAATCTAGCTATTCTCGCATCCATTTTAGCTATATATGCATCCATAGACCTTGATTAATTTTCCATTAATTCATCAATTCTAGCCATTGATGCTTGCATTCATTCCTCAAACGAATTTGGATACTCTTGAAAAGAATTATCTTTCCATGACATATCTGTAGCATCAACAAAATTTGTCATGGTAACAAAAATTTTGAGCGTTTTGATCATACCAAGAAGGATTTTGTTGTTGGTTCCATCTTTGGTCCTCCATGTGGCCATATGTTCCAGCATTGTACAGACAATTATTAAACGAATGATTTTCTCCACAATAAGAACAAAAAATTGTCGTGGCATAAACTTGTTGGGTTGCTCTTTGTTGGCATATGTAATCATCAAGAAATTCTTGATTGGATCGATTCATATCTTCCAACATCAACTCCCGAATAGACTTCTTTCTATTATTCTGCATCTTGAAGTTCCTCAACTTTTTTTGTTTTATAAAAAAAAAGAAAATAAGTTAGTAACAATAATAAAAAAAATGCAAGAAACTAAAAACAAAGATGCTATTGTCAATCCCCGGCAACGGCACCAAAAACTTGTTGCGTGTTTTAAGTGTTCGCAAATGCGTGCAGGTGTACACGTTTTCAAGTTATATTATAGAAAGATATCGTCTCTACAAGGATTGGTGCTTCTTCTAGAATCTAATTTCTTGTACTGAAAAATAAAGAGACACAAGTGATGATAGTTGAAGTTTAAGAAAATAAACAATATAAGAAAAAGTATATGAAATTGAATGGGTGAGAGAAAAGGTTTGATTATCCTGAGTTGTGGAGTGATGTTCGAATTGAATTCTTCATTGTAAATAAGTGCTCGCACCGCTCAACTCGTTTTGGCTATTGGGCTCAATCGATTGCTTATGACATTTCTCCAAGTTGTCAGTTCGTAGATTGATTGGCAATAGCGATGAGGGAATTGCTCGGGCAATTTGGGCGACTATCCTTGAGGTTCAGCAAAGCATTGCTTCGGCAAGCGTTGCTTCTATTAGCCGTTGAAATCCTGCACTTATCCCTAAGCCGGATTAGTTCTTTCGCACTTGGATCGAATCATACCTATTCGTTTTGTGAATCCAATCCTCCCGAATCTGGATAAATAAGTCGTTTACCGAGGTCTTCTCCCGATTCTCTCGCAAACAAATTAAATGCCAAGAATAGGTAAACCTCAATTAAGAACAACTAAATACTTAAATAAAATTCAAATCGTTCTTACAATCACAAAACAAAATAACCTAACCAATTACATCAATTCATGGGTTCTAAAGATATACAAAGAATAAACCCAAATTGATTCTCTCTAAATCAATTATAGAAATTGACTCCCAAATTGGACTCCTATTCGACTCATCGTTAGCTTGACGCCATGCTCTTCCTTTTATAGGAGAAATCTAGATTGACTTAGATGATAAGGTAAGGTTGAATTGGAAATATTCTTTAAGAATATTTCCATTCTTTATTTGATTCTCATCACCACTTTCCTTCTTTGCTTTATTCTCCAATTCTTTCTATATCTTCTCCATTGACCTTTTCTTTCCCAAATCGATAGCTCCTCATCAAAGAAGGAATCCTGCAAACATGGAAATAAACCACAGTAGTATCCTTTTTCACAAAATTTAACCAACTAAGGAATTAAAGTGACAACCAAAAAAATAAAAGGAAAATGCATGAAAATAATAAAATACAATTAATTATGTGCTTAAGAATAACAACAATAACGAGTAAAAAGGGTAATAAAAATAATACTTTTGAACGCTCATCATATATATAATTTATTTTTAATGTTTAAATTAATTATACATATATATATACAATTTTATTTTAATAATCATCTTTAAGTGTTTAATAATTAAATAATATTATTTTTAATTTTTTTTATATTTTATTTTATTTTTTTACTTAATTTAAAAAACTCTAAAATTTTCAAGACTCACAAAATGATCTCAAATTTAAAACTCCTAATCTTTTTAACCGGTTCCGTCGTTAATGATCACATTGTCATTCATTATATCTGTTGTCGGACCATCATAATTATTTTTTAATCACTCATCATCAATAATCGACGATAAATATATCGATTAGCTTTTTAAGTCCAAAAAAGTTCAAAAGTAAAAAAAAAAAAAGAAAAATGGGTCGCCTAATATATATATGCAAATCTATAATGCTAGTTTTAAATAATAATACTAACACGCACGAACCTTTTAGCTCAAGTGGTTAAAAGAACGGTTGATGTTCCTAGAGGTCATGGGTTCGAGCACCAGCGATGCCAGCAGCGTGATTGAGTGATTAAAATGTCAAATAGTAAAAAGATTATATTCTAGAACAAATACTACTTGTAATCACTATTAGCTTGTTAATAATAATAATAATACTAACACAGAAATATAAGGTTTGGGTTAATTTATATACGAATGGACCCAACCAACCCTTGTTTTTGGAATATAAAAGGATGGGAAGGAGGTTAGGTTAGGTGTCGCCATACCATTTTTATTTTGTGGTACAATTCACACAGATTGATTGGCTCGGATTTCATCTCTTGTATTCAACGCAAGGTAGGACCAAAAAATAAGTATTCAACTCAAGGCCAGGAACACACTTCGATTACCTTACATACAAAGGATTGTATTGTAGATTATGAAAATTAATAGGAAAAACAGTATATAAATATATAGTCAATGCTATAATTATAATATTAAATTTCTAATATATTTTTAAACAAAATAATTAAATTCTTCTATCTAGATAATGTTAAAATTAAAATATATTTAATACGAATATAAACCCAAAATCTATACATGTAAAATCATCAAGAACAATAAAATAAATAAATTGAATGCGGAAGTGTGCCTAATTAATTGATAGAGTTTTTCCGTTTAATATTCCAAAAAGTTAGGTTATCTCTTACAACACAACTCTCAGACGAGGAAAAAAATATGTAAGTTAACCTAATTCTTGGGGATCATAACCCTTTTATATAGTTGATTTAATAACCAACTATTAAGTATTTATAACTTTGCCCCTCATCAAGTTATAAATACATTTTATGGTATCTACACTTTTAATTCCATGACAATTTAATACCTATAACACGTGTAACATAATTGATCACTTAATTACGTGTTAAACTTTATGATAGCAATATATATTATACATATGTGCCTACTATTATTGAATTTGAATCCAACAATCTCCCACTTGGGCAACATATGTTTCCTGACAAATGTATAACCTTATGAGCTCAAAATTTGCTATCATATAATAGGTATTCTATAACAATATCGTCCGTCAATTATATCTATATAGGATAAAAGCGATCTTCATCATATCAATCATGACTAGAATCATTAATGGTCACACATATAAACATAATCAAATGACATAGATCAATCATGGATGCATAGTATAGAAATTACATATAAATGTGAACCGAACATGCCTATTTCCAACTGGTCCTCTTAAACTTTAATGAGATCAAACTTTACTAAATTCAGAGTGTGCATAAGACAAAAATAACTTTATTTCTGCAGAAATTAACTTTAAAATGAAGTAATAGAAATTGTGTTTAAAACGAATGTGAATTAATCAAAATAACAAACTCCTACTAAAATTGAATATACTTAAATAATATTACACCCACATGAGCAGTGTGCTCATGAAAGTCCCAGGGCGATAGTTTTTCAATAAGCGTTTAATTATGGAGTTTGTACCAACATGCTCTATAGACACACAAACACTCTAAATTTTCTTTAACAACTAGGAACTAAATTTTAAAGTGTTCCTATTGTTTATAGAATAAATGATGCATATTTATTGTCACAAAATAATTGAAGTGGTCTTTCTATTCAATCTATAATTAGCAGCTCATGTGATAGAGTATTTTGCATTAATATTCTAGTAGAATCGAAGCCTATAAACTTGATGATCTCTAACTTACCAAAACTTCGATACGTAAGCATGTAATTTTTGTTCTCTAAAGACATTTCATAACTCTATTGGCTGCTATACAACTGTCCATATTATATTTACTTAAATATATGTCTAACATTCTAATAATGTACACAATATCCAAATGCATACACACTTAAGCATAAATTAGATTCTCAATAGCTTATGTATATGAAATCTTTTGTATTTTATAAATTTCAAGGTTACTTTTAGGTAACGGAAAAAAATTATCTTCTTTAATAATATGAGTATCACTTGGTTTACTCCCACTGAACTTGTAATACAAACAATTTTCAACTAAATTTATCTCAAAACCGAATGAGATAATCAATATAAAATTTATAATTTCATTAATGAGAGTCAAACTTAAGCTCATAGAGAGATTTTTTAATTTATATATCATTAATTTTGTATCATTAGACACAAATCAATGATTGTACCATATAATTAATTTATTCAATATTGTCATTTAAAAACACAAGCTTAACATCTATCTTATGTAGCTCAAGATTAAAAGCAACAAGTGTCAAGATTATTTTGAAAGAGTCTTTCAGTGAAACTTGAGAAAAGCTTAATCTTTTGAATAACATCAATCCACTTTTCAGAGTTAAAACTTTTATGGTTTGATAAAAGAAACTGATCAAATCATTTTCTATCATTCTATTATTATTCTTATTTTCTTGATAAATTATTAAGTAATAATCCTGAATAGTATTTTTCTTTCCTATCATGGATATCTTTAAATACACTTTTTTGAGGTTGTTAAGTTTGTTCTTCTGAAAAATAATTACATTATCTTGAATGAGAGTTATTCAATATTGTTTTGTTGATGTACTTGATTCACTTTTTGATTAATGATAGGTGTGAAAACCTAAACATCGTCAAAAGTGAGTAGAATTAAATTAATATCTAATTCCTCCTTAATAGCAATGTATCTAACCTTATTCTCCCTCCAAATTCAACATCCTAAAAAATGTTATAAATCTCTCATTAAAATAATCTTAATTTTGGGATCATAAAATTTACAGCCCATGGATCACTCAAAATAACCTAAGTAGTTGATTACTTTTTGAAGTTTATTTTCTTTACATGTATCCTAACTTATACAAAAGAATCAACACTTTGTAACTTATTGTTATTCCTTTTAAGTAGGACCCTTAGCAACTTCATTCTAATTCGTTTTTATTGTACTTATTCTTAGAGATACTAACTAAATGAGCACTAACTGAATGAGTATTTTTACAATTATAATGCTTTAATTTTTCTTCCTCTTTAACACAATGAGAAATAATCTCATTTAAACTTTATTTCTCCTTTAATAATTGCAACTAATTTTGAATTAGTTAAATTGTATAGGAAGCAATACCAAAATTATAAGAATAAACAATTGTTATAAAGTTTGATCTTATTTGCCTTAAGTTTTGAAGCAATATAATATACTCCTTCACATTTCCTTGATCTTATACTTCATAGACATCAAGTAAACCAGAAAGTGATATCATATTAACCTTAAAAAATTAGTAATTTTTTTTATCAAGGAAACCCTTAGTATGAATAATTTCTTTAAATTTGTGCTCATAAAAATTTATAAAATATTATACTTTATGATCATTAGACTTATGCAACTTGAACGAACTCGCCTCTCAAAATTCTATTTATGGATACTTACCGCCGTGAGAGGTGCAAGTTATTCTTCACATAGTGCAAGTTCTATGTTCATACAACCAAATACTATATGTAAGTGTCTTTTCTATTCCTTGAAATTAATTTCATTAAACATGAATGTAGAATGTATTCAACAGATATTATGACAACAAAGATAAATTACCTAAATAAAGAACAAAAATAAGTAAATAAACAAGCTCACATAAATATTTATAAGTAAACAATAAATTCAAAATAATGACTAGTTCCCCTCAAGATACCAACCACAACATTAATATCAAGTCTTTCGACAATCATATTAATTGTAAGTGGTACTCTTGTTGTAGCAATCAAATATTGACAATAAACTATGTCAAACAATAGATTAATCTTTGGACTAACGTATTGTTCATATAAAATATCATATAATTGTCATACATTTATTACCACATTTGTCATTGTAATTTGGCCAAATATTAATTTTTCTTTGGGCCAATTAATAAACGAATGAATTACAAAGACCCATAATTATCTTAATATTTTAAATAAACTAATCTATACAAAAGCGATCACTTTGGTGACATTATGTTTCAATTAATCTATTAAAATATTAGACATTCGAAGCCAAAATATGAATTTAATTATTTTAAAATATTTTCTTAATTTTATCTTTCACTCAAAGTAAAAGATAACAAAAATAATAATAAATTTTAATAAAGGTAATCTCATCACAAGATATCGAACACTCCATTAATATTTTATAAAAAAAAAACTTGTAAGTGATATCTTGATGTAAAAATCAAACATTGATAATAAGAATATGTTAAACAGAAATCTTCCTTTGGGCCAATTTATTATTCACATATAAAACTGAATAATTATCACATGTTTATTACCACAGATGCACATGTAATATTACTAATTATTAACCTTCCTTTGGGCCGATTAATATTAGCATAAACCAAATTACATGTACAAAAACATCTATATTTTAAAATAAAATAATTTCCACAATAGAGGTCACTTTGGTGACTTAATGCTTCAATTAATTTATCTTAAAATATATAACATAAATATACCAATATTCAAACTTAATATTTATAGTAGTCAAAGCTGAAATTTTTTATAACACTTAAAATTCTGAAATGTCCTAAAATAAGATTATCTAAATGGGGCTATCAAAATTTAAAAAACTAAAATCATTGACTGTTCTTTAGAAATTCCTTAATATAAATTTATCAAAATTAAACTCGATAAAAATATTTAATCTTGAAATAAAAGTAAAAAAACAGAAGCATCATACAAATAAGTAATTCATATAAATGATTACTTGAAACTTTAGTATAACCATAATAATTTAATAATCAAAAAAGAAAATTTTGATCAAATCGATTTGAATATATCAATACCAAATATATATTCTATTATACATAATAACATATGATCAAAACTAAATACTAAATATATTAATTAATTAACTACGTAAGTAATATATTTTAGAAGTAACATGCCGAAAGATCATTCAATCATAACTTAATAAACCTAAACCAAATATAAAGCTTCAAGATCTAACTTAATTATAAAATTTTTGTATCATGATAAATTTATCACGATAAGGCCTAAATTAATTATATTTTTTCTTTATTACTAACGATCAAAACTAAAAGTTTTAATCAAATATAATTTAATGTATATTTATTTAGAAAGATTTAACTTAATACCTAATGATCAAAAATAAATTTTAATCCAACCAAGTTGAATATATATTTTAAATAAAATATATATTTTATAACCGTAAATTGACTGTGCAATTACTAAAGTAAAAAGCATGTAAAATTAAGGAGAAATCCATATTTAATAAATAATAATTAATAATTACCAAAATCCAAAATCAATGGAATTAAAAAAAATGCATGATAGAAGCGTCAATTGTAGATTGTGGTCAAATCAATTGTAAATTAAAAAGAGAAAACGAATTGCAAATTAAAGCCAAATCAATTGTAAATTCATAGATGCAATTGGCTATTTGCCTAAACATAGAGCCTCAAATTGAATTCATAAATCGATATTTCAAACCAAAAATAATTTTAATAGCACAAAATATGCAAATTAAAGAAATAATAAAAAAAACTGTACTAAACATATAACTTATTCTCAATAATTCGACAGAATTATGACTCTGATACCACTTGTTAGAATTAAAATATATTTAATACGAATAGATCTATACATATCAAATCATTAAGAACAATAAAATAAATAAACTGAATGCGAAAGCGTACCTAAATTAATTGATAGAGTTTTTCCGTTTGATATTCCGAAAAGTTAGGTTATCCCTTGCAACACAACTCTCAAACAGGGAAAAGATAAATATAAGTTAACCTAATTCTTGGGGACCATAACCCTTTTATATAGTTGATTTAATAATCAACTATTAAGTATTTATAAATCTACCCCTCATCATGTTATAAATACACCTTATGGTATCTACACTTTTAATTCTATGACAATTTAATACTTATAACACGTATAACATAATTGATAACTTAATTACGTGTTAAACTTTATAATAGCAATATATATTATACATATGTACCTACTATTATTGAATTTTAATTCAATAAAGAATAAACATGAAATTGATATATATATATATATATATTATTTTAGCTATCATCATTCGTTTAGCCACTTTGGGAAAAAAATTGAGGTCAATTGTTAAAAAAATCAAAACAAAATTTTAACAACTATTATGTTGAACGTTTTGTTCACAAAACCTAAAATTATTTTTAGGATTAAGATTACCGAAATATAATATTACTTGACACATTATAAAAAATATTGTATTATTTTATTTAGTTTATTTGGCAGGGATATAAGATTATAGTATTTGGTTGGATGAATATAAGATAAATTGAAAATAATATTTATCAACTTGTTTTTTTATATATATTTTTAAGAAGTTAAATTTGGATTATTAAACTAAAAATAGTTGCATAAAAATTTATAATTAATTTTTTATATTATCTAAAATTTATAAAAAAGTTATATTTATAATATAACTAATATATTAAATTAATTTTCAAAAAATATATATTTATATACCTTTATTCTCTTTTAATATTTTTAAACAACGAAATATTAAACGTTTAATAGATTTATATTTTTATTTTTTTATTACATTGGACTATTTATTGAATAAATTAAAATAAATAATAAAAATATATATAAGTAATGAAAAATGATAAAAATAAATTAACTTACTGAATTTTTTTAGATGAAAAATATCTTATAAATCAAACATGAAATTATTAACATCATGTCTAAGCGCATTCAATCTCAAGCAACATACAGTCTCAACTTATAACTTTAAAAATATCATAAATACGATGTTAATAAAAATATATTATTAAATATTATATCATTATTTAAATATATACAATACCATTTATATATTAAAATAATATTAAAAATATTTAATAAACTTATATCATAAATATTATATCATGTCGCTGTCGTCCCTAATTTTGGTGTTGATTTTGTTTCAACCGAAGATGACATTGCTATCATACCCGTATTTTATCCGAGTATTAGTACATATAGTAAGACCATAATAAATAGTTGATGATAATAATTAGTTTAGGAAATAAATCCCACATTTGTGGGAATATACATTACATACAATCACTCATTTTAGTGTAGAAAAGAAATCCCACATTAATGAAAATGTTCAATACATATAATCATTCATTTTAGTGTATGAAATAAATCCCACATTGGTTGAAAACCTCACTTTCGCCTTCCTCAAATGTCTATATAAGGGAGGGAAGTCTATTTTAAAAAAAAAAAGAATGACAAAAGCCGTGAAGCAAATCAAAGGGGATTATCCTTGACTTTACAATGCCAAGCTTTGGTAAGTCTATCACTTTTTATTAGTATATTTGTTTAGTTTCTTTATTCATTTAGGCATTAGAATTTGTAATTAAAATATTTTAGTCACTTAGTACTCGTAATTGAGCTCTTACTTCAATAAAATATAATTTGATCCTTGTTTGTCTTGATTTATGCTTTAATTATTTGATTTACTTTTGCTTATATGTTATAATTAAACTGTTTGATTTACAAATCATATAGCATACTTGTTTAGGATAACTTAATACACTTAGTAAGATAAGTTAAAGCCTTCTAGAGTTAGTCATTTTAATTAAATAATTTGATTAGAAAAAAATTATAGCATATAAATGGGTATTAAATAAATACCTTGATATACTAATTTGGTTAGTTTCTCATTGTAATGGTTAATCAAGTGTGTATTTATGTATTACATTTAATATACAATTTTCACTTAGAAAATGATAAATAATATATGATTAGTACAAAATAAAAATGAGTTAAGTAATTAATTAGAAAAATAATTAGAAATATTATTAATTTTTCTGAGGGCTTAAATGGGTAGTCCCTAATTGTTATGGCGTTATACATGCCCTCTCTAAAATTAATAATATTTTAGTGCCTTAATTATCAAATTAATAGAGTCAAATTAGATACCACTTAAAATTGATCAGATAATAATTTATCATGCATTTAAACCTTTTGGAGGAGGAATTACATTTCTTCAAAATACGAGTTAAAATTTCTTAAGGTTAGTGAATGTTTTAATCAAGCTCATATTTAAAAGAAATATATTTTCTTACCAAAAGGATATCCTTATTCAAATAAATTTCATTCGACAATTACGAACTAAATTGAAATTATTATTCGAAATGCCAAAATGCCACGTGAAATTAATAAGATATCGATTTCGGGAGCTCGTAAGGGTCTTCCATACAAATAATCGACTCCCGAACCTAAATTTCAAAACTAGAATCTCTGGTTTGTTTTATGGTGTCCGGACTACCAAAGTGATCGGTGGCGACTCCAAAATGTTTTTTAATTAAATAAAAGTGTAAAATCAAATTTTTTAAATAATTAATTCGGGTTTTAAAATTGAAATTAGTTTTCAAAATTAATTAAAATGGGACGTGTTTTAATCAAAGAAACTTAATTTTCAAGATTAGCAATTAAAAGAGTAAAAAACTCAATTTTCAAAATTCAATTTACACCTGGTTTTAAAATGGCCGCGACAATTACATTCTATGAATCTCCTACTCACATGGGGTTGTTGGATTTCGATGCGATGAGAGCACCTCAATTCTCAGATATGCCCAATTAACTTCAAGTTAGAATGATGAATTATCGAATGTGCTTCAATTTGATTCCCTCCTCCCTCGAACTACCCAGAAAAAGGCCATATCACCTCTGAAAACTTAGTCACATGGAAGCAGGCAACTCATTCAGTCGTTCTAGATTAGGTTCTTCGATTGGATCAATGCATGTATGAATCATAAAAAAATCCTGACAGTCTAGTCTAGAAAAAACTTGAATTTGGTTGGGTTAGCCTTTTGGTAGGAAGGACGGTCTAAGGAAGAAATACCCTACCAATGAATAGATTAATATAATAACGTAAACAATATCTTTCTTCGTATACGATCTTAAAGGGAGTGACGTGCTAGGCACCCAAGAGAGGCTAGCACGCTAAGGCATCCCATGGTGGTCGAAGAAGTCGGCGGTAGCACGCACCGAGGGTGTTTTCCAAACTTTTCATTTACTTTATTTTATATACTTGAGAGGTTTATGTGGATGTTTATGGATGGTATTAGTGGATGATATTTGTCTTTAAACTTTCACACCAACATGTCTAGCTTTATTTCGGTGGATGTTTTTGTGGATGATTAACTTTATCTTTTTATGAATATTCTATCATATTATGTGTTTGTTTATTTGCTTTGCTCATTGTGTTTAATCATTTAATCAATTTAAGATGCATGAGAGTGTCCTTTGTTTAGATGCACGGTAGGTGTTCAAGAGAAACCTAGCCATAGATCCTTAGTATTTGAGAGAAACTAAGGGAGGATCTACGTGAGAAATGGGTTCTAGACTGCAAATAGAACCTAATCTGACCTTAGGTGCTCGAGAGAGACTTAAGAGAGAGTTTCAACGACTAAAAGGAGTGAGCTTTGTCGATAGGCTAGATGTCATTGTTGATACCGAGAGGAGATGTCGTGACATTTTAGACTATCAGGTTCCTTTTACTCGAGAGAGCGACAGCACATTAGGAAACTTTGCTGAGTAAATAAGCCACATAGTATCTAGTTGTTTGTAGGGGTGATGTTAAGTAGTCCCTAAGAAATCCACCAATCATTCTAGTAGAGCTCATCAATCGAGGATCATTACATCATACAACTTACTTGTGCTTTTGCATTTTGCTTTTGCCTTGGCATTTACAAAGTGTTCCTCTATTTCTTCTTTTTCTTCTGTTTACTTCCAATCACATTACCATATTCTTTGCACACTGCTTCCATACATCTACCGTGCCATCACCATCCATTCCATTTTACCTTGACAATTTTAGTTGCTTGCATTCGGAAATTGTCATAGTATTTCTATCATCACACCTTCACCACACTTCACCGTACATATACATTTTCATTTGTTCGTACCAGCTTATGTATTTTTCTTTTAGTTAGTGACACCTTTTTGCCTTGACAAATTTGACATGGACTTTCTCCTGATCCTCGTGGGAATGATACTCACTCACCCTTTTTTACTTGCATGACTATGTATACTCTCATATATGTTCGCATAATTTTTAGCACTACACGGAAACTACCAATCTGTAATATATTTGATCGAGGGACAAATATCAAAGTAACGATTAATTGAGAAGGAAGTCTTTGGAAACTTCCAGACACAAACCCTGTATATTGTGTTTATCACATTTGTAAAAACAACAACGAGTAGTTAAAAAACCAATACCTTCAAAATGAAATATTAAGCATCGATAAGCATATTTTATTTATGTATGTGTATATTTTGATTTGTCTATATACTAACAATATTATAAAACAGATTATTTACTAACATGACTAGATTTTAAAAGACAAATAGAGAATATAATAAAGTGTGACCAACATGTTTGGAGTTGGGCTAATAGTATTGAAAGAGAAAGATGGGCTCAATGTTAAGTGTATCAATGTAATATTAAAAGTATCACGTTATCTTCCAATAACAAGCCTAGTGAAAGAGATAGGTTAGATAAAGTTTTGATAGTAAAAGGAAAGAAAACTGAGGCCTTAATAAATAGGGGCAAAGTTGGGCTACAAACCTTGTGAGGAAAATCCAAGATAATATGACAAATGAAACGTCAATGAAGGTTCACATCTTTGATCGAATAAATCATACATTTGATGTTGTTGGTCCCAAACGGTTCAACCAAGAAGTGCACTCTAATGTACTTTGAGTCGATTTCTGACATTTTCGTGTAATTATGGAGCATTCCAAGTATGACGATATCAGTTTCATCATGCAGTTGCAACATGTATGACTATAAGGGTTTACACATGCATCTATGTTAATGAATGCTTTAATCTCTATAGGATGGTTAATATTTACAAAAGTAAATTTTACCGAATATGAATTCAAATTATTGGCCATTAGTGGAGCATAGAAAATGGTTACTAGATCTTACCATCCGTCGTATTCTAAGTGGCCAACCTATATTGACTCACATCTATACTAGTATGGATCTTCATCATAAAGAGAAGGGAAAATGCAAGAGATGCACAATATGTAGAGTTGAAGGACATTCTAGAGCAAATTCTCCAAATGAGCTACAATTTGTGCCTATTCCTTGGTGATGCAAAATATTATTATACTTGTATTTAAAAATATTTGAATTCAATATTAAGGATCAAATTATTTAAACATTTGAAAACATTAATTTATGTATAAAAAATTAAAAATAGGAAATTAGAAAAACAAAAATAAAAAAACATCAAATTAAGCATAAAAGGTAAAACTCTAATATATTAACCACAAAAGTAAAACAAATCATTTCTTTTGCAATTTTTGACTATTACATGTGTAATTGAAAAATAATGCTACAATGGTCATCAAGGATGTTGTAACCTATGTGGTGCCTCCTCTTCAGCATCATCTTTAGCATCCTTTTTAATCACAAAGAGATAAGTGGACGGTGTCATGAACATAAAATTGATATGCCCTCCCAAAATATCTAGGAAACTTAGGAAAATATGTATTTATTGAAAATCGATGTTATCATAAAAATAAAATTGATTTTCTGTGATGAAATAACTCAGGTCTATAAAAAAATCGTATCATCAAACCCTAAATTATTTGAGGATCTATGACTCACTTTTGATTGCATACATCTAAAACCCAATTTTTTTCTCATATAGTTGTAGGCATTATTGCGTTTATATTTGGCTATCATGTGGTTAGACAACTTTAGGGGTTTCTACTTCAAATATTTGTAGTATGGATATGTAGGTTACATTCTTCTGGCTTGTCATGAGAACATACCAGATCATGTACTCCAAACTCTCAAAATCAAAATCAACAACTTCTATTGAATAGCATTCAGGCATTGATGAAGTTATATCTTCCATAAAGTACTATACTCAATATGTATGGCTTCCCAATCTGTATCTGCTCTACCATGTCCATCATATATGTGAAGATAATAATTGTCATGTGGAATAGGCTGATGAAAGTAAAATTGTCTCAACACTCTATCTAGAAAGTAGAACTCGACCATAGCAAAATAGATCAATAATGTAATAATATACTATAAAATTGTTTTATTCATTAGATAATCAAGTACAAAAATGTGGTTATCATCATACACCTTCCAAAATTGGAAAAAAATATTGAATTGAATCGATAAGATATCTTCATTGAACCAAATAAGAAGATATTTAAAGAAATAAAATATAATTTAGATACATGGTCTTAATAATATGAATTAATAAAGAGATTTACAAACTCTTACACTATTGTGTGTCAATCATGTATCATGATTTTCATCATAATATTTATATACAAATAAATTTTCATATAATATTTTTTAAAAAATCAACTACAAATAAAAATATTTATCTTGCACAAAGAGAAAACTATATATATGATCTAGTAACTAATGTAAAGAATAGAAGAATTGTCAAGCCCACGCTTGCAATAATAGTAAACATCCGCCAATCATACTTAACTTCTTACCATTTTCTAGTATAGCGACCTTAAACAACTTACGATATAATCTTGCTAATATGGAAGATCCTCAACTATATTCACAACTAGCTACCTAAGGAGTATTAAAAAATTTAGATATCTGACATTAACCAAATTTTCAAATTTATCCAGCATTAGAATACCACTAATCAACTATAGATATATACTTGACTAACCTGATAAATTTCTTCAACGATACTAAACTCATTTAGTTAAAATTTACTCTCAAACCAATTCAATTTCACACATGAACCTTTAATATTACTTCCATATGGCATTTTCCCAAGGTACATTTCATAAATTGCAGTAATTAAGGATCCCCAATATATTCACAACTAGGTACCTAAGGAGTACTAAAAAATTTAGATATCTGATACTAATCAAATTTTCAGATTTATTCGGCATTAGAATACCACTAATCGACTATAGAATATATGCTCCACTAACCTGATATAAGCATGATAATATGGAGGATCCCAACTATATTCACAACTAGCTACCTAAGGAGTACTAAAAAATTTAGACATCTGTCACTAACAAAAATTTAGATTTATCCAGCGTTAGAATACCACTAATTATCTGTAGAATATATGCTCGACTAGCCTGATAAATCTCTTCAACGGTAATAAAATCATTCAGTTGAAATTTACTCTCTAACCAATTCAATTTCACACAAGAACCTTTAACATTACTTCCATATGGCATTTTTTCAAGGTACATTTCACAAATTGCAGTAATTGAACCTTAAGTATGGTTGATCAGCGACTTCTCGTTGTTAGGGACGCCAATATATAAACTACATCCTGTAGAGAGATCTTGCATTCTCCACAAGGCATAGGAAATATATGCATTTCGGGTCTTTGATGCTTGATTAGAGCGGTAATCAATCCTGGAACCAACTTATAACCACGAAGAAATATGACATAATAAAATCTAACAATATGCAAGAAATTCAAGATTCTATTATCTTAAGAAGTATAATCATGTTACAATTTCAATTTTCATTCTCGTTTAATTGTTGTTTTCCTTATCATTAACTATCTTTAGTTCAAATTTTTATTTTTCAAATTATTTAGTTTTATTTTCTTTGTTTGTAATGTAATTTGGTTGAGGTTGTTCACATATAAAACCTTCAATCATGTTCAATAAATACATTCAATTTATTTTTTATATTGTTTTTTATGAAAATCAGAGCCTAATGTTTTAACAAATAAAATATAATTTTTTTCCTATTGTATAAATTACCCATTCTATTATCAATGCAGATAATTCAACACCCACAATCACTATTGTTCAATTCAATCCCCTAACCTAACTATTAATAAAACTCATTGGTACCCAAAAACTTTACCATTTGGAAAACTCAACTTGAAATATTGATATATGGCCATAACCTAATTGATTATCTTAATGGCATAACAATTGCATTACATACATCACTCATCATTGAAAATCAAATCAATTCAACCCCAGTTTATCAAACATGGTTTTGTAAAAAAAAAACTAATTTAAAATGTCACTTTAGCTTTCGTTGAACCTACTCTTGCCTCTCTCATTGAAATCGCATCTAATACTCATAAAGAATGACAATCGCTACATACAACTTTTGCCAATAAATCTTAAACTCGGATTCTTAAACTTTAAGATAAACTTGCACATGTCACTAAAGATTTATAACTTATTTTTGATTACCATCGTGATTTTCGTTCCATTGTTGATGAGCTTGCTACTATAGTTGAACCAATATCCAACACTCGTCTTATTGTTCGAATACTAAAAGGTCTTGGTCCTGAGTATAAACATATCTTTGTCGTTATTAGATCTTATGAAACCCTAATAATTTATAAAGAAAGTTTCTACAACATGAAGAAAGTAAGATCATGCTGATAACACCTGTCAATGCAAAGTTTCATCGAAACTCATCATTCACACCATCACATTATGACAATAATCGTCGATAGAATCCCAAGAACAACTATAATAGGCACAATCAACTTTGAAATCAACAATGAAATATTAAATAATAACATCAATGGTCTACCAATATTTTGTACTACCAGCTATGTAGTGGACTTTTTCATTATGCTCATGTGTGTCGTTCTCTGTCTTATAATCATATTGAAGAAAGGGTCAATTTTGTTGCTCGCTCTCAAAGTTCTCAAGCATATTAGATAATATATATTGGTGTCACTCATTATATGACCTTTGTGTTTAAAGTTTGAGCACTTCACAAGACTACAATGGTTCTGAAGAAATCATCATGGGCAATGGTAACATTATTTTGATTTCGCACAATGGTAATGATACTCTAAATGCATAAAATAAAAAAATTTAACTTCATCACACTTTGCTCACCTAAAATTAAAACTAATCTTATCTTTATTTCTTGTGTTTTTGTTTCTATCTTGATAATAACATTTCTATTAATTTTTTTTTTCTTATCTCTTATCTTGTGAAGGATCTCACTACGAGGGAACCATTGCTTAATGGTTGAATTATAGACAACTTATATCAGTAGTTTTCAAGAAATGTCTCTAATACACTAAAATAAATATTGTTGTTTTATATCATCTTTGGTATCAAAACAATTATTTTTTATTCTTGTCAATCCAATAAAAATCACCGACAACCTTTTCAAAAAGTTTTTGCAAAGTGAAAAACTTTTATATTTAATTTATAGTGATTCATAGGGACCATTTCCTATTGTATCTATTGACTTATATGGACCACTTTCAAAATATTGCATCTTTTATTTGAGCGTCAATTTGAAACTAAAATTATGTCATTATATATTAACGGTGGTTGAGAATTTCAAAATCTTTAATCGTATCTCTACACTCAAAGTATAAAACACTTGATATCTACTCCATACACACCACCAAAGGTAGCATTAGTTGCAAGACGACATAAACATAATTTTGAAAATGCTTGCACATTATTATATCAAGCATCTTTACCATCATTGTTTTGAACTTATTCATGTCACCAAGCTATATATTTAATTAATAGAATGTCTATCCCTCACTCTACAATATCACTCTCTCTATAAATTTTTATTAAAAAAACTCAAATGTTGAGTTTATTAAAATGTTTGATTGTCTTTACTTCCCTTGGATTAAATCATATGTAAAGAAAAGTTCTAACCACGTCATACACTTTGTGTCTAAGAGGTTTTTTTAGACAAATTCTATAGTCATCAATATTTTGATCCATATACATCTAAAGTATCTCTCACGAGATTTTCGATTTTTTAAAAAAAATAATTTTCTTTTCTTAGATATTTTTTTCAAGTTTAAAGAACCTAATACCTCATGGGATATGATCTTATTTAAAAATATTCTAGTAACTCATCCTACTATTAATCTCAATCATATTTCTTCTTCATTTCTTCCACCATCACGCATATAATTTCCAACTCAACATAATACCAGCACATCCTCTTCTCCACAATCAACCTCCCTAAATATCATAAATAATACCACATCTTCAATCCTCACTTACAAATTCCATTACTGACATGCGTCGTATAGTGTCAAAAATAAATTTCTTATTCTCAAATAAATAAAAATAATATAGTAAAGGAGAAGTAAGGGTCGATCCCACAGAGGCTAGAAACTTCCTGATTACGCTTGTTTGATCGGTGATCCAAGAATATTGAAGGATGTTTTTAAGTAAAAAGGGGGGTTTGTTGAATTGGATAAACTAAATAATTGAAGAGAAAACAAAATAAAGAAAGTGATTTAATAATATAAAAACTAGCCTTAGGCTTTCACTTTGACTCGACTTTAATAGATCATCGAAAAATATTTTCACTTCGGGATTTTACATCGACACTTAGCTTTCAAGGTACAATCCTTGAAAAAAACTTCTAAACCGAATACCCAAGTTTATCTTTGATATTGGTTTCATGGATTAATCCACCAACTCATTGTTTATAGAAAAATCATTTAAATCTCAAGACCGACTTGGATTATGTTATTTCAATAATAACTAATCCAATCTTTATTTTTCGCTTTAGCAATCAATTTGCTAAGTGTGTTCCCTAGAAGTTGGATTACTTCAATAGCCGATCCTTCCTCCTACATAAATGATCAAATCAAAATCTTGACTAAAGTCAATCTTTAGTTTTGAAATCAACTTGAAACAAATAAGTTCAAAAGAAAACTTTTAAAGAAATAAAAAGACGAAGTTATTGACGTGCTTTTCAATCCTCACGTTTAGATCGAGTTATTGCTTAAACCCTTGGCTAATAAAAATTTAGCCGAGCATAATTTCTTCCATAATTATGCTCGACATAAAAATAAAATAAAGTAAAAAAATAAAGAAAATAAGAGAAGAAAATAACCCAAGGAATTTCGAATTAAAAGAGAAATTGAGAGATGAGTTCTAGGCTTACCCAATGTGGGTATTTATAGCCTTCTACAAACCCTAAAAACAAGGGATAAACCTAAGATAATCCTAAAAATATTTAAATTCAAATTACAAAGAGATAAATCCTAATTTAAACTTCAAAACGCGGCTGATAAGCTATCTGGAACGCTGATAAGCTATCATGCGCTTGCTGATGTCATCTTCTAGAAGTTGATGATGAAACGCTGCGTCAGATTTCAAGCCTAAAGTCGAGCCCACGAATCCAGACTCGATCCAGAAAATAAAAAAAAACTTAAGAAATTGGCCATTTAAGCGCATTTTCCAGATTCAGAGTCCTGCACAAAAAGATACGAAAAATAATAAGATCAGTAAAAATTTCATCAAACCAAGGAGTAATTAAGCACAAAATAATAACTATTTTAAACACTTATCAATTACCAACACCAACCTCTTGTCTTACCATTTCCTCACCCTTCTTTTTTTACTACACTAATAATTCTCTCCTTTCTTTTTTCAACACCCCCATCTTTACTTATAACCACAAATTTTTTCACCCATTGATCAATCATTCGAAAATCAATAGCCTCAAACCTCATTAATATCAAACCACTATAAAAAAAACTAATATTATCTCTCATTCATACAATCAAAGCCAAGCTAATTCCCCACTAAAATTCAGTCATACAAACTGAAATTGATGTTCTTGTGCATAATCAAACTTGAAACTTGGTCCTATATGATTCCTCCAAGAATGTGATAGATTGTAAGTAACTGTTTTGTATTAAACATGATCTAGATGGTTCTTTTTACAGGTAAAAAGCCTGCATTATGCTAAAGAGTTTACTCAAAGTCCTTTGACTTAATTATCATTATACTTTCAATCTTGTGGTGAAATCTTCTAATATCTGTCTCGTTTTAATAATTGCTACACAGGATAGTTGTCTGATTAATCAATTGGATATCAATAATGCGTTTGTATAGTGTCATCTTATAGAGAATGTCTATATGCGGCAACCGCTTAGATTTGATGATGCAAGTTTACGAAAATATATAAGCAAGTTGAATAAGGCCATATACGACTAAAACAAGAACCTTGTACTTGAAATCATGAGTTTAAAACATATTTTCTCTCTTTAGGGTTTGTGTGATCGCATTCTGATTTTTCTTTATTTATTCTTCATAGTTCTTAATGCATAATTTATATATTAGTGTATATTGATGACATAATTATCATTTATTTTTGATAGATTTTATCATATTATTGATGTTATTTCAAATAAATTTTCTTTGAATGACATGGGTTCTCTGATTTACTTCCTTGGTGTTGAGTTACTACCTAATTCTGATGGGATTTTTATGTCAGTATGAATATATTTTTGATTTTTTTACAAGAAGTTAAAACGAAAAATTATAAGGGTGCGATCAAGCGGATGATAACGTCAACTATTTTTGAATCTTCTTTAGAAGATATTTCGATTGATGGTTCTCTTTATTTTTTTATCATAGACAAGTTAAACTATTTGACCTTTACTAGCCTAGACATTGCCTTTTTAGTCAACCTTCTTTCTCAGGCCATGCACCAACCTACCATGTCTTATTGGGTGGCTCTTAAATGCATTCTACGATATTTTCAAGATACTATTACCTTGGCCTTTGCATTTCTCTCCATATTGATCATCATTTAATTACCTGTTTAAACTCTAATTAGGTTGATGATCCAATTAATCGAACATCTACTATTGTTTATGTTGTCTATCTAGGCTCTACTCCTATTTTTTGGTTTAAAAAAATGTTCTATTTCACAATCTTCTATCGAAACAGTATATTGTATCATTATTGAAATAATATCTGAGATCAATTAGATCACCAACTTTCTATCAGAATTGTAACCCCCTCGACCCGGTCTAAACACCATCCGACTCGAACGAGCTATAAGGGGAATACCGAGGCTAATCTAGAGACTTACCCCGATAAACAAACCTAAATTATTTTTATTTTATCTCTTATAAAAATGTATTAATTAGATCGTAAATGTTCATGCAAGGAATGAGTTCATTTACAGCGGAAATTAATGCGAAATGATTCCTATTTTAAACGAATAAGTTTTAGGGACTTAATTACAATTTTCCAAAAATTCTTGATCTAAAAAGTGAAATTAAGATTACCAATCCTTAATTAATTATATTTTCTGCTTGTACGTAAATTTTCAGGTTAAAATAATATCTACAAGTCATCCAATTGCATTCCTAAAGTTTGGTGACTAAAATGTAAGTTTTCAGAATTTTATTCCAACCTTTAACGACTATACCTAACAGGGGTATCGAAAAACCTTTCATTGGTATCGATACTATCGGAAACGAAAAAGGGGTATTGAAACGTGTATTAAAGGTTTCGATACACCTTCGATAACTCAGAAGATTGTCTGCGCTACAAGCCCGCGTTTCGATACGTTTGAAGGACCGTTTCGATACCATATGAAACTATGAAGGTCAGCATCAAAAACAAACAAAACCGTATTGATACGCCTGATGAATTTACTCTACTGTTTCGAAACCATTTCATGTGGTTTCGATACCCATGCTTAATTTCCCAGAAAATTGTTATGTTTTTGCTTAAGTATCGATACCCTATGAACAAGTATCGAAACCCTCTGCCCAGAAGCAACTAATTACCCAAATTTCATGCCTTATACGTGTCCGAAAGTGTTCTAGATGCAATTATTCACCTATAGGGCATAAAACACATAATCCCACAAGATTTCTAGATGTCAAATGTCCTAGTTCCATTCTCTTAACACAAATTGAAAGCAATATTCAACAAAGTCATAACTCAATATGTATAAGCACAACTAATATGTGAATCAAATCCTAATGACTTCATTAAAATAAAAGCAAATATACCAATGTGCAAGATTCAATGTTCAACTGTTCAATAATCGACTTATATGTCCTAAGGTTCCTCATCACCATTGCTCCCTAAACTACCTAAGGTTCAAAATATAAAAGCAACATACTTGAGCTATAATATGAATTAAAAAGCACTAAGAGTATTCCTTGCTTTTCTCGATGACTAACTCACTTCTTATCTGCATTACAAGGAAAATAGAGAGATTAAGCTTTCGCTTAGTGAGTGAATTATAAAACAATTTTAACTACTTGTAATGCAACCCATATTATAAGGAAAAAAGATTAAAAACAAGTAACGCTTAAGAAAACCAATTGTGACTATCAAGTCACTAATATAAAAATCAACAATTGTTTAACACATGGCATACGCTACAAAATAAGTCTTACATGCTTAACAAGCAATGCTTCAAAACCTTTGAGCTCTTTTATAAAAGCACATGCAATTTATAAATAACACAAAAATCTATAAAACGTTTATACTTGCGTTTTTCACATGTTAGTTAAGTGACACGAATGGAGTTACCTCCAAACATTGAGATAAATGGAAAAGCATGTGAATGACATCGTACACCAAATCACATAGATTGACTATCACAATATAAACATCCCACCTTGATGTTCGGGATAGTTCTCCATACCCGAATGTGATAAGGTAATAGGTATATCACACAACACTAGGTTAACCTCTAATGCATCACTCAAGGAATTTAAAACACGTACGAATTTGTATTTATAGTGCACTCACATCCTATTGATCGACCAACTTATCCCAGGCCCATCAACTTAATATATAACACAAAACAAAACTAAATGCTCAAGTTTTACATTAAAAAAAATAGCTAAATCACATGGATTCCTCTATTTTTTATGCACAATTTGCATAAACCGATAAAAATCATCTTTTACTTATTTTGAAAACAAACTGAGGAATCATTAAAACCAATTTAAAAAGAGTCACATGAGTATTCGTTCATATGCATAATCACATATGTACAATTAATAACAAGCATGACTAACACATAGAAAATAGCATAATATGGGAAAACCGATTTACGAGAGCAAACGTAAAACTTACTCCGGAGTATAGGGAGGTTTCTCACACCTTCCCTACAATCCCAACACTTCGAAAACAAAGTTAAAACACTGCTGAAGCAGCCCACTCTCAAATCCACTCACCGATAACCGAAACTTGTCCAACAAGTAACCGAAACTTCACTCGATCACTTCAAACGAGATCTCCTGCTTCTTGCCCTGTTTCAAGCATCAAAAACTAAGGTTTTAATTCTTCCAATCACACACAAGAAACCTTTAGTCGGACAACCCCTTAAACCTATCAAATCCTTAACCGAAAACTTCCCGAAACCAACCAAACTTCTCCTAAAACTTTAGGTAGGGATTAAGGTTTTCAAAACACTTTATAAACATCTTAACACATTGAAAATCATACTTTTAGGACGCAAAAACAGTGAGTAAAAACCCTTGAACGAAAATGATGATTTTTGACCTAAAAAACGATTTTTCAAAAACAAAGGATAAAAAACGTTTTTAGCAAGCCAAGAATTTGGGAATTTCATTAAAGAAATTCAAATTTCTAGAGGGTTGATAAAATCTCACCTCCAAAATTGATCTAATTGCTTTTCGGATTTTAAAACGTAAAAACGATGAAAAAACTAGAATTTTAAAGAGGAAAAAGTTATAATAATTAATCAAAACGAAATTAGATGAAAAAGAAAAAAAATCAACTTAAAAGTTGGTTTTTTGTCTGCCTCCAATGAGGGAAAACAAAAATAATAAAAATAGGTTAGGTTTATAGTGTTTGAATAGGGTTTTAGAGTTTAAAAACAAGTAAAACTAGTTATTTGAGTTAAAATAAAATTCTTAGATTTAATTAATTAAAAATTGGAAAGCCTAAACCATATAAGATTGCAATTGGATTAAAGCCCCTTAAAGATTCAAATTTTTGGCTTGAGTTATAAAATTTTCCTCAAATTTTCAATTTTTACAAAATAGTCACTAATTTCAAAATCTTAGGGTTTCAAGGGTCAATTTTCAAAATTGGTTTGACCAAATTAAAATATATATTTAATAAGTATTTTAGAATATTTTTCCATAATTTATTTTGACCAAAAATCTATTTTTAAGAATTTAATCTCGAACTAGGTTTAACAGGCTAAACTGACCCACTAACTTTCAAGCCCAATTTTAGGGCATTACAAGAATTACTATCTCCAATTTCAGGAATTTTTATAATCTTCTGTGATAGTATTAGTACCACTTATATTTGAGCTAATCCAATATTTCATATTCAGATGAAACATGTTGATTTTCATTTTGTCCATGAACAAGTTGAGAAAAGCATTCTTGTGGTTTTACTTCTTCATGCCGCAAACCAAGTTATTGATTTATTAACTAAATCGATATCTCAAGTTACATTTCATCTTCGCTTTCTTAAGTTGGGCATTTTTGACTCTATATCCCCTTAGACTGGACTATACGAAAAGCCCGATCTAGAATGTTCACATTTTTATTTCCAAATATAATTCAAGTTTCAATATAATCAAAATAACTTGTACCGATAAATTTTCAATCTAGATATCAGGTTGGACCGGTTCGAGACAGGTTCTGACCGGTTTGGACCGGTCGACTCTAGGCCACCATCCAAGGCGGACAAAAATCGCCCTAGGCGCGGCGCATGGAGACCACGCGTGGCCCAAAACGACCAAAAAACGACTCTCCAGACTCGGATAGAACTCCAAATTTAATAAAACATCTAATTTAAATCAAATAAACCTAGATATAGGTTTAAAAGGTAAGGGTTCTTACCAAACTTACCCAAACGGAAAATGCTTAGATGAAGCCCTTGTTTACGTCGGACGAGGGCGCTCTTATGGGGCTTTCGAACGTCTAGACACGACGAGCAATAAGGGACCGGTGATGCACTAGAACGGCTTCGATGAGGGTTGGAAACGATGGAAAATCGAGATGAAAACTCACTTAGGTCACTAGAGTTTTAAAACTCGATTCCCGGCGAAAGGAACGACGGTTGCGTGTGTGATTAAGGGGCTTTTGTTCGGGTTTCAACGGCGAGCACAAATAAGGTGACGATGGATGTCACGGAGCGGCAGTGATAGAGACCGAGACGGTAGCCGATGTGAGGGATATGAAAGATCGAAAGTAAAAGGTTCCAGATTAATGGGGGAAAGGTTTCCAAAAATAGCAAGGGAAAATAGATTTATTTCGAATCTAAAATTATTATTTTATTCTTGCTATTTTTTTGGTATAGCTTAACAACTACTGGGGTAAACTCATTCTCAAGAGCTGCCTAAGTTCAATTGGCTAGACAACTAATTGAGTAAAAGGAGGGTCGTGGATTCAAAATCCCATAACTACATTTCTTAAACATTTTTTCAAGTGTTACAGACTCTACTTCCAACTTGCGAGAGCGTAAAAGAATAAAAATCATATTACAATTTGAATTTCATTTGTTGTTATCTTTATCATTAATTATCTTTAGTTTAAGTCTTTATTTTTAAATTTTTTAGTTTTATCTTTCTTTTTTGATAATATAATTTGATTTGGGTTTTTATTATATAAAATCTTCAACCATGTTCAATAAATGTATCTAATTCATTTTCTACATTGGTTTTTTTATTATCTAAGGAAACTTCTACTGTGCTTCGAAGATGTTTAAATATTTCCTCTGTATCATATAATTAACACATCATTTAAATATGATTATTAAAAAAGTAAAAAATTTAAAATAAATATAAAATTCAAGATATCTACCATCTCAACTAGTAATGTATCAATCCTCTAAATATAACAGAGAAGCTTATTCAATCATCTTGTAAAATAAATTTAAAACAAGAAAAATTTAATTAATTTACAAAATAAAAAAAATAATTTAAAAAATGAAAAAATGTATTAAATTACTATATTCTAAAAATAAAAATATCTTAAAAATTATTACTAAATTCAAAAAAATCGAAAAAAATCATAAATTATAACAGCATATATAAAAAATTGAAAATATATATATTTCTTTTATGTGTTTATTTATATATTTTATCAATAATTTTATATTACATATATTATCAATAAACAATAAAAACTTATTAATATATCTCACATAAAATTATTAATGAAATATATAAAAGAATACGTAAGAAATAAATAAATTTTATTCTTTGACAATGATTATATAAATTGGGTCGATTCAATCTTTTAAAAATTATAATACATATTTTATAATAAAAAGGTAAATTACATCATATGCCATTCAATTATTAATAAAATTATAAATAAATAATTATATTATAAAAATGTTACAGTTGAATCAGTCAATTAAGGATTGCAACAAGCAAGCCATTGCAATTGCACATGACAATCTAAAATGGAATATTTAATCAGTAATAATAATAAATGCTAGATTAAATTATGAAATTATATACAAAGGTTAATTTTAGATAAAAATAAACTTTTTAATAATTAAATTGAACAAAATTAAATTTGACAGATTTAACATGATATTTATTATTTCAATAAAATCAAGTGAGTTGACTTAGTAAAAGAGGGGATGACATGGCATAATGTACTTATTTTTTTTAGGCATAAAGATAATTTTAACTCTTAACGTTTATAATTTTTATTATTTTGGTCTTTAATCTTTTTCTAGGATAATTTTAACCCTTAACGTTATAATTTTTATTATTTTGGCCCTTAATCTTTTTTAGGATAAATTTAACCCTTAACCTACGTTCTTTTTTACAAATATCTTATTTCTTAACTAATATAATGACTAACTGTTAAAAATGTTACGATATTAGCATGTCATATATATGTGATAATATATTTTAAATAACATGACATCTAGCTTCATTCTACATGTATATGATATGTCATTATCGTTAATTTTTTTACGATAATGATAAATATATACATGTAAAATATAATTTTATTCTAACATAAAATATAAAACAATTAAAATTTAAATAAAATATTAAAAAATAATTAAATCTAAAATAAAAGGCTACTAAGCATTATCAAATTTTAAATATCATTTTACATATACATGACATATCATTACGTTAATTTTTTAACTATCTAATCGTCATGCTAGTTAAAAATAAGATATTTGTTAAAAAGATATAGGTTAATGGCTTAATTTATCAAAAAAAAAAGATGAGGGCTAAAATGATAAAAATCATAAACATTAAAGGTTAAAATTATCTTTATGCCTTTTTTTAACAACAGGATAACAACATGAGACGAAATGAGTAATAACGTAAATGTTAAGGACAAAATAAATAACGGTACAAATGTTAAGAGTATATAAATCCAAAATAATAATAATAATAATAATAATAATAATAATTAAGAGACAAATTATTAAGCTATATAGATTTGGTGTTGAATTAAAATTTTGATTTTGTAGCGGTTTAGTAATATTAAATTATCACTACTGTTAAGAATATAGAGAGAAAATATGAATTGGAATGAACTTTCTTTTCATTCAATTTGGTTGATTACAAAGGAAGAATAACTCCAAATTTATAGATGAAAAAACCCTAACGAAAGATTCTGGAAAACGTCTGGAAGGCATGCATTTCACATGAAATGTTGATGAGCTGGGAAGTGAGCTTGCATAACAGAAATTGTTGGACCTTCAGCTCCTTCTTTTATTCTCGTTGTAATTCTAATATTTCCCCCGTTTCTTCAAGCTCTGAAATCTTTCGGACACATAGTTGAGAGCGAAAATCAGCAAACACAGCTACAGGGATAGGTTTAGTGAAAATGTCAGCCACCTGATTGGACGTGGGTGCATAGTTGACCTGTAAAGTCTGAGAAAGAACTTTCTCACGAACGAAGAAGAGATCAAGGTCAACATGCTTTGTTTTAGCATGCATGAACGGGTTAGCTGCAAGTGCAACGACACTTGTATTGTCACTCCAAATGATAGGGGGCTCGACTGGAAGAACATTCATCCCTTGGAGTGCAGCTTGGATCCATAAGACATCAGCAGCAGCAGCAATGCTTCGAAACTCTGCTTCAACTGTAGAACGAGACACAGCTCGTTGCTTGCGAGAGCTCCAGGAGATCAAATGCATGCCCAGGTAAGTGTAGTGGCCTGAGATGGAGCGTCGATCATCAGGATCGCTCCCCCAATCCGCATCGGAAAAAGAGTGAAATCCAATATCAAGATTGTTCCCTAGAGCAAACCACAATCCATAATCTGTGGTTTGTTTGAGATACCTCAGAATACGCTTGACTGTTATCCTGTGAGAATCATGAGAATTTTGCATGAACTGAGCTACTTTGTTCACAGAATGAGCAATGTTCGGGCGAGTGTGGCAAAGGTATTGAAGTGAGCCAACTACACTACGATATTCATGTGGATCAGGTAAAGGAGTGCCTTCATGTTTACTGATTTTTCGAGTTGGTGGCCATTGGTGTAGAAACTCTAGACAAGTCTGAGAAGTTGAGTTTAACTAACAAATCAGTGATGTACTTGGTTTGAGTTAAAAATAAACCACCATAAAAACGATGAACAATGCCCAAGAAAAAGTTTAAGTCACCGAGATCCTTAAGAGAAAACCTGTGATGAAGATGGACAATAGTAGCTAAGACATGAGCAGAAGAAGATCTAGTGAGGAGTATGTCATCGACATACACTACCACATACATAAATATGTCAGTCTCCTTATGTACAAACAGTGAAACATCAACACTAGAGGATGTGAAGCCCAAATTTGCAAGAAAGATCTTGAGCTTGGTGAACCAGTTTCGTGGAGCTTGTCTGAGACCATAGAGTGTTTTCTTAAGTTTGCAGACAAGCAAGGTTCCATCGTTTGGTACTTGCTGGAAGCCTTCAGGTTGAAGCATGTAAACGTCTTCCTCAAGATCGCCTTTAAAAAAGTTGTTATTAACATCGACTTGCCGAATCGACTAGTTGTTTGTTACTGCCAAAGAGAGAAGAAGGTTCACTGTGGCTGGTTTGATCACAAGGCTGAAGGTTTCTTTAAAATCGGCACCAAAAAATTGAGAGAAACCTTTGGCCACTAACTGAGCCTTTTATCGGTCAATGGAACCATCAGGCCGTCTTTTTATTTTGAAAAGCCATTTGCAACCAACGGTGTTACGATTAGGGGGTAATGGTACCAAGTCCCATGTGTCATTGGCAACTAAAGCAGTGTACTCAGCCTGCATTGCTTGTCTCCAAGTTGAGTCTTGAAGAGCATGATGCAAATCTGGAGGAACCTGTTCTAGTTGCAGGTGATATATTTTTGGTTTGAAGATACCTGTTTTGCCTTGTGTTGTCATCGGGTGAGTGTTAAGGGGCACCTGAGTAGGAAGACCAGCAGTAGTGGGTATCTCCTCAGGCTGGTGAGCTGGCATAACAGAAGGACTTGAACATTGTGAAGGATCCCCAATATGATCAGTAAAAGGCACAGAATTAGAAGTACTAGTGGAAGCTGATGAAGAAGCAGGATGTGGCTCTGGGGGTGCATCAGGTGTAACTGTATCCTTTTCACTATTGTTGGTGGCACCAGGAACATAAAGTGGTGGTGGTCAGATTGTTGAGGCTGTGATGTTGATTGAGGAGGAGACTTACTAGGAAAGTGTCCATCAAACACAACATTTATGGATGTGAAGACTTTCTCACTAGTAGACTCAAAACATAAATATTCATGATGAAGAGGTGAATAACCTAGAAAAATGCAAGGTCGAGAGCGAAATTCGAACTTGTGCTTGTTGAAAGGTCTCAAGTGGGGATAGCATGGACAGCCAAATACTCTCAGAAACTTGTAGTTAAGTAGCTTGTGATAGAGAATTTGATAAGGTGATTGATTCTCTAGTGTTGTAGAAGGCATCCTGTTGATCAAGTATGTAGCACTAAGTGTGGCATAGGACCAAAACTCAAGAGGTAGGTTTGCATGAGCAAGCAAGGTAATGTTGGTCTCAACAATGTGCCTGTGTTTTCGCTCCACAACACCATTATGTTGGGAGGTGCTAGGACAGATAATTCGTAGTTGTACTCCAAGCTGAGCTAACAAAGACCTCAAAAAATGGAATTCACCACCACCATCGACTTGTATTGCAAGTAAATTGACAGTAAATTGATTCTTTATTAAGGAGAAAAACATGTGGAAAGCATTACATGCATCTGATTTGTTCTTAAGCAAGTAGATCCAAGTGTATCTAGAATACATGTCAACACACGACATGTAATATCAAAAACCATTTGAAGAAACTGTTGTTGGTCCCCATATATCCAATTCCACAAGTTGAAAAGGTGATGTATAAATTGTAGTAGATGAAGCAAAGGACAAAGAGTGGCCTTTACCAAGTTGACAAGCTTGGCAAGGGATGCGATCAACCGAAAATCTTTTATTTGCAACGAGGCTAACAACTTCAGCAGAAGGATGCCTTAATGTGTAATTCCACAACCAATAGTCAAACATGGATGCTGAACAAGCAAGAGCAGATGCATGGGGATATGAGGAAGGTAAGAGATGCGAAGTATCAAACACATAGAGTCCTCCTTGAAGCGAGCCTCGCAAGATTTCTGTACCTGATCTTTCATATTTAAGACAACAGTAAGTGGAATGAAATTCAAAGAACACGTTATTATCAGTTGTGAACCGAGAGATAGATAGCAAGTTTCTGGCGATATCAGGAACATGAATCAATTGCTGAAGAGTAAATATTCGATCTTCAGTAACTAAAGATGATTGCCCAATACTTTTAATAGAAAGAGTTGATCCATCACTGAACCTTACCCTGACCAGTATAAGGATTGTTGTGATGAAGAAGGGACTAATTGTTGGTGACATGGTTAGTAGCACCAGAGTCAAGATACCAGTGAGTGGGATGAGCAACAAGTGTATTGACCTGTGGTTCAGCAGCTGGTCCAGAAGGTTCAGACGACACAAAAGGATTGTAGCTGCCTTTAGGAGGATCACAGGAGCAAGCATGTATTTCAGCTGTGGATTTGGATGGAGGTTGATAGGACTGATCATAGCGATGCCAGAAACGATCAGCTAAGTGGCCAAGCTTGCCACAGATTTGGCACTGAAATTTTGTCGGGACTTGTAACAACCACCAGGACCTGTTCGACCTCCACGAGGGGATCCACGACCACCAGGGTGATAAGAGAAACATGAATCAATCCCAGTGGATGGAGAATCCATCACAGTGTTATGAATACCAATCGAGAGTTTGAGAGATTCTTCAAGGCGAGTTTCAGCATCAAGAAGTAGAGAAACTACACCATCAAAGGTGTACGGTTCTTTGCTCGCAGAAATGACAGCAACAACAAATTTAAATTCGGATGGGAGTCTATTGAGAACAGTGGCCACTTGTTCAATTTCAGAGACCAGATTGCCACAGATTGCAAGTAAATCACAAACTTCTTTGATCTGAGTCGTAAAAGCACTGATCGAAAGCGAGCCTTTCTTCAAAAACTTAAGGCGACAACGTAGGTGCATGACTCGAGTAGTTGAAAGCTTGGAATACCTCTAGGCAAGTGTATTCCAAATGGAGGAAGAGGACTCGGCTCCAACCAGACGAGGAAGGATGGAGGTTCTAACTGTCGAGAGGAGCCAAGTAGCTAAGGAGCTGTCTTGTTTCAGAAAATACTGGTAAGCAGAGTTAACCATAGGAGTTCCATCAGCACCGGTGGTGAGTAGCGCAGGGAGGGGAGTAGTTCCGTCGAGATAGTGTTCTAAGCCTTGCCCACGGAGCAACAAAGTCACCTACTGCCACCATAACAAGAAATTGGTGTCGTCAAGCTTCACACTAATTTGTTTGTTGAAAAAGCCGTGAGCTGCAACAAAGTCGTCAGTGAAAATTTCTCGAGAACTAGGTGTAGACAACATGATGAAGAACAATACAAAGAGAAAATCAAAACTCCAGGACTAGAATAGCGAAAGATACCATGTTAAGAATATAAAGAGAAAATATGAATTGGAATGAATTTTCTTTTCATTCAATTTGGTTGATTACCATGGAAGAATAGCTCCGAATTTATAGATGGAAAAACCCTAATGAAAGATTTTGGAAAACGTCTGGAAGGCATGCATTTCACATGAAATGCTGATGAGCTAGGAAGTGAACTGGTATAACAGAAATTGTTGGACCTTCAGCTCCTTCCTTTATTCTCGTTGTAATTCTAATAACTACACCATGGGTAATAAACAGATTGGACAATATGAATGACTACGAGGGGTATTATCACGTTTTTGAAAATTTTATTTTTTTATATTTTATGAATTTTAATATTTTATATTATTAATCTAATTTTATACTTTAAATTTTTTTAAAAAATTATATAATTTTATTAACTATAATAATTTATATCACTAACGTAAAATCATGTACGCTTACCGAATAACACCGTCCTCACGCGTAAGGACCAATTCACCAATAACTGAACATCAATTTGCTCTTTCTACCACACATCACCATATGTCGCCCAATTATGTGGGGGTAAAGCAAAGGAAATTGAGAAAACCCCTATGTAGGGATTAAATTAAAAAATGTTATAAAGTATTCTCTTATTTCGGAGAATATTGATATATATTTCTTTTTAAAAATTATATTTTAAAAATAAAAAATTAGAGTTATTATCAGTTATTTTAATAGGTCGGACAATATAAAATTAGAGATTCGTGAAAAGGAATTGAAAATTTATTACGTGTGGAGAAGGATTAACACTCTTATCACGCTCGAAATCGGTACTAAATCATACATTACTTTTAATCGATGGAAATTATTAAAATTAAAATTAAATTTAATTAAATAAATTTAATCGAATATAAACTTTAACTAAACGAGCTTTAATGTTTGATAATCTAGAATTAATTAATTATTTAATTAATAAGGGTACTATACCTTCAGATCGTAAATTAAACAGAGATCAAATAAGCTCAACTATAATGTTAATTTATAGTTCGAATTTAGTACATTGCCTTTATGCATATGCAAACAGTTAAACATGATGTGATGAATTATCCAAGATTATTTCAAAGTAAAACTTACCTTCAGTTCAGACAATAAGAATTTATTTGAATATTTGATCAATACCCATTAAGTTAAGATATTACGATATAAATATTAAAATTAATATCTCCCTTTTATAATTAAAGTTAATTAATTATCAAAATACTCATTTAAATTTCTAAAGGGTAAATGAATGATTTAAATGCATATCATTGAAAAGCTTGAAATAAATACCAAAAGGCTCACTAAACTCTTATCCTAAAAACTCAAATTCAAAACTATTATTCAAATTTCTCTAATATTAATCCTAATTAATTAAAACCTAAAAATCTAAAATCCTAATATTTTATGAATTTATCTTAAATCAAAATAATTATTAACTTCATTAATTTAAAAATGTTATGCCATCAAGCTAAAGATACAATTTAAAAGAAGTTAAATTATTAATAATGATTTTTTAATTATATTAAATTAAATATTAATTTAGAAAAAATAGAATAAATTTAACTAATTTAAAATATGCTCCATTACGTCAAGGATAAATTTTAATTTAATTAAATTTGTTCAAATTCTAAATTTTAACTAGGGTTTCAACTAATCCAAAAAAAAACTAAATTCATTTTAATTAATCAGATCACACCAATAAGCCATGAGTAAGTTTTAAATTAATTAAAAAAATTCTGAAAAAGCTAAACTATCCTAAAACATGTAAGTAAATATAAAATTAAGCCATATCCAACAAATAAATAAAGCACATGACATTAACAAATAAATAAAATAGCATATAAGAATGAAACTTAAATAAGCAAAAAAAAAAATTATCAGTCAACATTTTATTAAATCATAAAAATAAATTACATAATAAATATATATAAAATATATCAAATTTTAAATATTTATACTCGATTAATCAAATTCTACGTATCGTTGTTGGGTTGAGGAGCTCGATTTAAGGTTTCTTGCGATTAGAATGGATCTAGAATTTGAGAGGTCTCGGGTATGGCAATGAAGTGTGCATTTTTGGAATGGCAATCCCCAAAATATCATTTAGGGTCGTAGGGAAAATGTCGAGCCATGGGTTGTTGGGGAAGGGTAGGAGTTTGGTGAGGTTCGGCAGAGTGCAATTGTGAAAAGTGAAAAAAATGGCCGTAGGTTGTTCCCTTCAGTGAGGGTTATATATTGTTATATATTTATCCCATGAGAATCGAGTATTGATTTATCTGATAAAGAACTATATTTTTGTAAGGAATTAAGTTTTTTTATTTTTCTTTTGTAATTTTTTACTATATAAAATTATAGATAATAAATCATGTTTGATGTGAGATATTAGATTAAATTATAAAATTTTAAATATTAAAAATAATATAAATTTATTTATTTTAAATACTTAATTTAAATCGTACAAAATTAAGTATATACACCCTTCAAACCCTAATTTATAATTCAGTTGACATACCATGATATAAAGATGTGTTAGGCTGATGGACACGTGTAAATGTTCCCCGCTAGAGAAAGTAAATCCATAAATATGGTCTTTCTCTATATAAAAAAAGAAGATTGAACGATGGAAGTGCTTTTTGTCCTGGTCGACTTCACTAATCACTGAAGCTGAAACATTCTATACCATAATTCAGGGATTAAATCGATAAGTTATTAAAATTACATGGGTTAATTTTTAAAATTAGGGTTAAATTAAAATAAGTGTAGAATTTGGAGGCTAATTATATAATTATATCAATTTATGTTAACTGCCATGTTATAATCGTAATTTTTTTAACGGAATTGGACCAATTTGTTATAATTTTTAAGTCGTTGGAGCAATTTGTAACTTATGATAGTCGAAGGATACAAAAGACAATTAGGATATAATCGAAGGATCATTTATATAGTTTACCCAAGATAAAATATATACATACGTCATCACCATTCAATCCGATTTCTCTTTAATATGTCAATTTTTTAATTTAATATTATATCCTTTAAATATCAAATCAAGTTACAACTATTTAAATTACTATTGTTTTAAAATTGATTGAGTTATAAAAAATACTTATATTATAAGTATATAGGTTGAATTTCTAAATTTGCTTTGGTTATATATACTTTATAAAAAATAACAAATCAAGCCAATAAAAAAGTATTTGTTTCTTAGGGTAAATTCTTGTAAAATAGAAAAGTTTAAGGGTAGAGAAAAAATTAAATATATTTAAACTCATTTGATGCACTTAATTTATTTAATTTTGATTTTTTAAACCTAAGTTTAGATTCATTATTATTTGCTTCAATTATGTTAAAAGTAATACAAAATGGTTAAAAATATTTTAAAATTCAATAAACTTTTTTTTTCCAACAATATTCATATTTAGTCCTTGATTTTTAGTAACACGTTTAACAATGTTTTAAATTCAAACTCTATACTTACTGAATTCACGGTTAAAAAATCAGTACTAAAATTCATTATAAAAAGGAGAAGTCTACTTTATCAAATGAAACCCACATAAAACCGTGGGTCCCGAAGCTGCAGACGTAGTTAATGTTATCCAGAATCATTGGCTTTATCACGTGCAAATAGATGTCGCACATAACCCATTCTTCAGACCAAAATACCCCTAACATCTCTCCATCGATTTAAAAAATCATTATTTTTAATTCTGAGTTATTCTAGTTGGATTATTTTAAGTTTAAATAAAATTTAATTTTATTATTTATAATAGTTCGAATGAAGATTTTTTAATAAAATTTAAATATAAAATAAAATAATCAATTTAATTAATTTAAAAATATGAATGTTCACCCTATGCTTTATCATTTTTCCCACTCGTTGAAGATATATGACGCTAATCCTACACAACAAATCCAAACCAATACATTTCACACAAGTCACTACCCTCTCTACACTCAACATGGACAGTCCAGATCTCAAGTCACCAGCAGCCAAAACTTTCTCAACGGTTCACAGTTTGCCAATCAACCCGGCCCACAAAACATTACTTAAAACAAGCTCACAGGAAAATGTTTTTTTATTTAAAAAAGCGAAAAAAAAAGGGAAGACAACGGTACACTTGGCGGTTCCTCGAAGTCCCTAACTCGCGAAGAAGGAGCCAAACCAAACACGCTGTCTTAAACGGGTAAACTAAAACAACTCATGTTCTCATTACTCAATAGGCATTAGCTTAGATCTTCTGAGTTCTGAGTATGTCTGAATGTTCCAACCTTGAGAAAAAATAAAATTTAAACTTCTTTAATTGAAGTATAGTAGAGGACTATATATATATCTAAATCTTGAAGCCAAACTTTTCAGTACTTTTTTATCCAGATTTTAATGGCGACTAACAAGAGCTTCGGAACTAGCCAACCACCACCAGCAGCTGCCGGCGTTGGGTATACTATGTTAAGCAGACAGCCATCGATCTATTCTCTAAACCTTCGATGAGTTCCAAAGCACTATGGGCGGGATAGGCAAAGATTTTGGTTCGATGAACATGGATGAGTTATTGAAGAACATTTGGAGCGCTGAAGAGACTCAAACAATGGCTTCTGCCAGCGTTGGCTTGGACGGAAATGGAGGGTTACAGAGGCAAGGGTCCCTGATCCTGCCGAGGACACTTAGCCAGAAGACTGTTGATGAAGTTTGGAAAGATATGTCAAAGGAGCATTCAATTGGAAAAGATGGGTTTGGAAGTGCAGGGCCAGGGACTAATGATAATATTCCCCAGAGGCAGCAAACGTTAGGGGAGATGACGTTGGAAGAGTTTTTGGTGAGGGCTGGTGTGGTAAGAGAGGACATCCAATTTGCTGCTTCCAATTTGCCATTCAACGTTAATGGAGTTAACTCAAACCACCACCAATTAGCCCAGCAGCAAACTCAAAATAATCACCGCCACCAACCAGTTTTCCCTAAGCAACCTGTTGTAGGATTCGGATCTCAGTTGGGGAGTCCTGGAAATAGAGGTGGAATTACTACTGGGATTGGGGATCAGGAGATAAGCAATTGTCTTATTCAGAGTGGTGGACTACGAGGTGGAACGTTGGGGATGGTTGGTTTAGGAGGGGCAGTCGGCGTTTCAACCAGATCACCGGCTAACCTGCTTTTGTCGAACGGGATAGGGAACAGTAGTGCAGAGAATTCCTCTGTCTCGCCAGTTCCTTATGTGTTTAATGGAAGTTTGAGGGGTAGGAAATCCAGTGCTGTGGAAAAGGTTGCTGAGAGGAGGCAAAGGAGAATGATAAAGAACCGAGAATCTGCCGCAAGATCTCGAGCTCGCAAGCAGGTGAGTATGTTACTTATTCACACGCTCTTCATGGATTTTTTAGTTCCTTGTGGTAAAGGTAGACAATTTGGAATATGCAGTGTTGTCTTCCGTGAACTGATCTATTATCGGTCTGCTTTCAAATTGTAGTATAGGATTAATGAGTTGTACAAACCATTGACCTTGTGTTTTTATCATCTATGACATGCCTGCATCTCAAACTTCATGAATCATGCGGCAGTGTGGTAATTTTATAGCAATCTGACATGAGAAGAGATGAAAGATTGTGAGATGTCGAGGTCTTGAGGAGTTTATAAGGATTCATATTGCGATGTAATGATGCATTTGTTTCGACAACACGAGATGTTTGAAGCTGTATCATATCATAAGAATCAAATAAAACCATTGATCAAGGTTGACATTCCTTGACCTAGTAAATTTTATTCTAAACATAACGAATCGAAACTATTATATCTTTTACAGTATAACTGGTAAAAATCATGTTGTGTCCTCAGGCTTGTGCTTTGATGTTTCTCATGGCATTCACTGTTTATTTTTTATTTTTAATAATCTGTTAGGCTTATACAACTGAACTGGAAGAAGAAGTTGCTAAGCTAAAAGAGGAGAACGAAGAATTGCAGAAGCAAAACGTATGTTCTTACTTTTCTTTGTTTCAGTGTGTCCATCACGGTATAACTCTAAGTTCTTGACTGTACTTTGGTTGCTGCAGGCAGAAATAATGGAAATGCAGAAAAATCAGGTACCGAGCCATTTCTGTTTTTATTTTATAACTCTAAGTTGGCTGCTTAGTTCAATTCTGAAGAATTATTTGGTGCAACCACAGATCATGGAGATGCTGAACATGCAACATGGATCGAAGAAACGATGCTTGAGAAGAACACTGACTGGTCCATGGTAAAGTGAAAACATGATGCTATCTTGGTTAGCAGATGGTTGTAGGTATTTAAGTCATAGGGTAGCAGTTGATTTCTTTAGATTGAATTGATGAATTAGTGCAGTGTTAACTGAAGTAATTTGTTTCTTTTATGCACATAGTTCGGTTAATTACACGCTATATGTATATTTAGGAGCATGGTGAAGTTGTCAGAGATGGACCGAGGAGACCGAAGGAAACGATCACCCCTCTAAAAGTTTAAAATTTCTATATAATTTAATTTTTTTTTAAAAATTATATATTTTCTATTAAAAATTTATTTTCACCGCCTAAATTTTTATAAATTCACCCTCAAAAATTTATAAGTTCATCCCCAAAAAAATCTTGCGTCGATTCCTGATAGCAGTCCTTTTTTATCATTGTTAATCGAAGTAATCCCCTGTTTCTGCACTCCGCAGTCCATGGATTTTCCTTCTTATTCTCATTTGTTTCAAACCGCAGTAATTCCATCCCTTTCTATGGATCTGAGGCTCAATTCAAGTTCTGTTTTTCTTGATATTTATTGATGAATCCCATAGATTTGAATTTACGTTTAATGGGGGAAGGAATGAAGTAGACGTTAACCTTTATACCAAGGTTTTTTCTCCCCTACTGTGTTTGCTTTTTCTTAGTCTCGATTTTTATTGGTGACTGCCTTGGCTGTCTCTTCTCACTCGTCGCATATCCATAGAGTTAAAATCGACAAAACCATAATGTTGAAGTTAAAAACACAAAAGATCGGTAAGTATGATCCTTGTATGCCTTAAAAGTTTGTGGTTCGTTTTCTGTTTTGTTCGTGTTTATTTTTTCGATCGAGTCTTTGGATGATTTTTCCCACTTTCTCTATGTATGGTCTTTATATGATCTAAAGGGGCTAGTTTTAAGAAAATGTTTAAATTATGTATTTAGTTTACAATGATAATTGTAAACTATTATTGTAATATTAGGCATTTTCTCGTTTAATTAAAGTTTGACTGAATAGTCACTTTGTTTCATATTATTTTTAAGCATTTTTAACCCTTAATATTTTATTTTGAGTTTAAATAATCCCTTTACAATTGAAAATTATTGATCAAATAATGATAAATAGCCTAAATGACTTAATAGAATGACATATCATTAAAAATATTTTATATGGTTTTATAAAATTATTTTTTACTTGTTATGTCTTTTTGTCAAATCGACATCTTTGTTATATGATATTAATATGTATTATTATGTAAGTTATCACGTTATTTTAAATTATTTATAATTAACTAAAAAATTTTATCCATAGAAAGATCATTTTGACATGAGATAAAACATTGAGTGTTAAAATATGATAAAAAATAATAAATATTAAATCGATTATCTAATCAACTGTTAAAAATATTTTTTTTTACGTTATTGCAGCGACTTTTTACTAAAATTATTTAATTATATGTGTTTTGCAAGGTTCAATGTTACGATTTTAACCTTTAAACATTTTCGTTAAAAAATATTATTATGATTTATGATTTTAAATAATGAGATCTTTTTGTTTGAAAATTTTAGTTCATTAAGTTAATGAAACTCGAAGTTGTCATTTATCATTTGGGGTAGATTGGTCACCATAAGAAATCAGAGATTTATTTTGAAAAAGTTCATAATTTGATTACGCGTTGAGAAGGATTAACACCCTATTATACCCGAAAATCGATACAAAATATATATTTTCCTTTAAAATAATGAATATCACATGAAATTTGAATTAAATTTAATTTAGCTTTTTTTAATCGAAAATTGACTTTTTTTTTTATAATAAAGGAATACTACCAATGGCCTCATTAAAAAACCCCTAACCTAAATGGAGGAAAAGAGTACCATATGAAAGTATTTACAAGGTAAACACAAGATCAACCAAGACCAATCTATCAAAAAACATTACAACCAAAAAAACCTAGCTCACACCATGACAACACAAGATTAACCATTATGACTAACGATCACTCTATCAACACCACTCATCGTACCAATGTCAATCTCCAAACCAACAATTTCCGTATTGACAACATCCCTGAGATTATAAGGGGGGTTATAAACAGATGTTCACCAATAGGAGAACCACGAATCATCGAAGCAAGACGATCAGCTACAACATTACAATCATGATGGATATGAAGAATATGCACTCTCCAATTGCGATCAAGAATGTTAATTATAGTAGCCACCAAAGCACTCTCAATAAGAATATTTGATTCCTTACGCATGATTCTAGCAACATCTAAATTATCAACCTCCAAAACAACCTGTCGAAAACTAAGCCTCCAAGCATGCAAAAGAATATCGTGAGCAGCCCATAATTCAGAAAAAAATAATAGAACAAATACCAAGGCTACGAGTAAATCCAAACAGCCAGGATCCATCATGATTGCGTAAGACACCTCCTACCGCGGCCATACCATCACATGAACGAACCGAACCATCAGAATTAGCCTTGATCCAATCAGTAGACGGAGGCTGCCAAGTCAAATGAGGGCTCATGGTGGATCGTCTTACAATTTGTGACTGAATGGTTAAGAAGTCTGAGACAAGACGTTCTCCATAACACCGAATATCCTCTCTTTGAACATACTGATAATCAAGGATGCGGCTACATCTATTTTTCCATATAATCTAGCAAAAGATTGAAAAACGCACATCCCAATTCAGCGAATCCTGAACAAATTTTCCTCTGTTATTAATATTACAGGACATCCACTCATCAAAAGGAAAAGCAAAAAATTAGCTCTCTTAGAAGGCACAATAACTTCTATCCACAACCTCTGACTTGTAGTGCAAAATCTCAACACATGATCCAGACTTTCAACCTCGTGATTACATATCGTGCACTACGCAGAAGTGGTCAAATGCCTCCTCAAGCGTTATTCGTTAGTTAGTAAACGGTTCTGGACAACTAGGCAAAGAAAAGTTTTAACTCTCGGTGGCAAGTGTAACGACCACAACTTCTTCCAATTAAATGATCTAGGCATATAAACTTCCGGTTCAAGGGAATTGTATGCAGATTTAGTAGAAAAATTACGATTTTGTTCCCATTTCCATCCAGGAAGATCACCACCCAAAGAGTCTTGGGGAGGTGGAATAGAAGCAATCTTTCGAAGTGTATAATCAGGCAAGAGAAGTTGTAGACGAGACCAATCCCACGATCCATTAATATCAACCATAGCACAAACCATCGTAGGGGGAGGACTAGAGGAAGAGGTACAATGAAAAACCAAACGACTCTCAGAACTCAACCAGTGATCATACCAGAAATCTGTACTTCTATCATTTCTAATATGCCAACATATGCTTTCCTTGATATCCCCCCACATAGTAGAAATACTTGACCATAATCTAGAAACGTTATCACTACGAAGGGATAAAGGTACCACATCCTCCCATCCATACTTAGCCTTCATCACACGAACCCACAGTTTATCTTGATTAGTGACTAATTGAAATCCTAACTTCATAATAAAAGCCTTATTATGATGATGCAAAATTTTAAAACCCATGCCACCATCTTCAATCGGTTGTGTCATCTGAGCCCACCTTACCAGAGGGATACCACGAGAACCATTACTATCACCCTAGACAAATTTTCGTATAATTTTCTCCATATCTTCACACACACCCTTCGGAACCCAAACAGATTGCATTATATAGACAGGGATCGACTGAAGCACTGATTTCGCAAGAGTAATCCTACCTGCCAGGGATAAGTATTTTGCAGCCCATCCTGATAATCACATCTCCATTTTCTCAAGAATATAAGCAAAGGTTGCCTTTGTAACCCGTTTGTGAAAAAGTGGAACCCCAAGATACTTTCCCAAATCCGTAACCAATTCGAAGCCCAACAAACCAGCTAGATCGTTATGAAGACTCATACCACAATTCTTAGAAAAATAAATCTGGGTTTTAGAAATATTAACCTTGTGGCCTGAAGCAGTACAAAAACAATGCATCACCTCTCTAATGACATTAAGCTGAGATACATCTGCTTCAGCAAAAAGGATCAAGTCATCTGCAAAGAAAAGGTGTGATAAACCAGGACCATTACGGAAAAGACGAATTTGCTTCCAATCACCTGAATCAATTCGTCGGTGAATATCTTGAGAAAGTCTCTCCATACATAAAACAAATAAATACGGAGACAAAGGATCACCTTGATGTAAACCCCTAGAGGGCTTGAATTGCGTTGTTATATTCCCATTCCATAGAACCTGAGACGAAACTGATCGCACACAAATCATGATAAGAGAAATAAACCTGGAAGGTAAACTGACTGTCGATAGGGTTTCCTCAATATAATCCCATTCAAGCCTGTCATATGCTTTTTCAAGATCCACCTTAATAGCCATCAAACCTTTATTACCGGATTTATGGGCCATTGAATGTATCACCTCTTGGGCAAGAATGATGTTGTCAATGATTTGTCTTCCAGGAACAAAACTTGCTTGGGTGCAGTCAATCCATTTAAACAAGAAAGGCTTCAGACGACAAACGAGCAACTTAGAAATAATTTTATAGAGAACATTACATAGGCTTATTGGGCGAAATTGACTGATCACCATAGGATTCTCAACCTTAGGAATAAGAACCAACAAAGTTTGATTAACTCAATCCTCCAAAACCCCTGTAACAAAGAAATCTCTCACAAATTGATACATAGACTCACCCACCAACTCCCAATTCTTCTGATAAAAAACGACTGGAAGCCCATCAACCCCGGTGCCTTTAAAGGATTCATGTCAAACACTATATTACGAACCTCCTCCATATTTGCTTCAGTTAGGAGAGGCCGAAGATCAGAGGCACTAAACTGATGAAAATCACACGCTATATCAACAACTCTATATTACAGTATTCACTTGTGAACAAATTTTGGAAATAAGAAACAAAGTCATAAGCTCAGATTGATCATCACTCCAACGACCATCAGAAAGTTTCAATCTACGAATCGGATTTTTCCTTCTACGAGACATCACAGAAGAATGAAAGTACTTAGTATTTCGATCACCTTTTTCAATCCAATTAATTCTAGACTTTTGATGCCACATGCTCTCCTCTTGAGCGAGAACATTGTCCAAATCTTTCTTTAAGCTCACCTCCAAATCCAAGAGAAAAGGGTTGTATGCATTTTCCAAAGCCTTCTCAATCCCAAAAATACGGGCAAGAAGATTAGATTTACGACGACCAATATGACCAAATACATTAAAGTTCCAGACTTGGCTTTTGCATTGAAAATCCATGATGTTTTGATGTATAGAACGGTTAGGTAACCAAACATTCTGAAGAAGTTGAGTAAAGTTATCATGGTCATTCCATGCCGCCAAATAACGATAAGGACGAGAGTTACTAATATCTCCTCGAGTACCAGTATCTAACATTATAGGACAGTGATCAGACCCCAACTGATGAAGATGAATAACATTAGACAATGCAAACCGATCATACCATATAGTATTACATAAGTACCTATCAAGTCTTTGAGAGAGCTGACCACGTTTCCAAGTAAATTGAGGTCCAGAGAAACCCATGTCAATTAAACCAGAATTAAAAAGAAAATCCTCATAAAGAGGGCAACCACCTAAGCGTCGAGGAAAGCCCTCAAAACGTTTAGCATGACTTCCAATAACATTAAGGTCACCTCCAAGAATCCAAGGACAATCGAAACCAACATCTAAAGCACAAAGTTGATCCCAAAGAGCTCGACGTATACCCGCATGAGGATTAGCATATATAAAAGTGATAAAGAAACTGCAATCACCGTTAGTAGGAGAACAAAATCCATGAATGAACTGGTTAGACATAACAAGAATATCCAAACAAACAGACTCTCTCCAAAGAACCCAAATACCACTCGAAAAACCATGAGCTTCAATCCTGTAAGAAAACTTAAAGCCAAACTTACGAATAAACTCATCAGCCAAACAACCACTGACACGTGGTTCGAAAATTGCAATAATGTCGGAACTATAACGTCTCATCATTAACCTGAAATATCTCTGAGAACAGGAGCCCAAAGCCCCTTGAATATTCCAAAAAATTACTTTAACCATTAAAAAGATAAGAGAAAGGAGATACTTAATCTTGCATAACGTCCGGATCTGACTGGTCAAACGATGCATTCTCCTTCTAGTGCATTTGTCTATCAATGGTTTCAATGGATGTCGATGACACTTGCAAAGAGTTACTCCCGTCACCCTTGGCGTGGTCAAGATCAGACACTAAGGCTGAAACACATTCTAATAAACCAGATGTGTGCGAGCCTTTGGTATCTCTCTTTTTCGTCTTGGAAACAGATTTTTGTAAGCTTTTAACCCTAGGTACAGCTTTGCCCAAAACCTTATTGTTCATAATTTTAAATGAGGGTGGCAGAACACGGCCATTTCTCTCACGAAAACCAGAACGATCATTCGATTCTCCAATCTTCACCGCAACATTATTTTTCCCATTCAACGAGGAAGTTACCTGCACCAACTTATCTTTTGAAGCCACTTGCACATCTTTAACACTCAAATGATGATCTTTATTCACTGAATTATTTGCAATCGATATATGAGAATGTTCAACATTCCTAGCATCAACCTTTGATTCCATAGGAGTGATAACAGACTACTCAAACTGTCCACTTATGATATCAGATGCATGTGAGGCTGAAATATTATTCTTTAACTTTGACCCAACTGAAACATTGCCATTTACGTTATCTATCTCCGGTATAGCTTTAGAAGTCGTACCCATAAAGGCTTCATCTTCATCCCTTACCACCCTCAAAGAATCAAATTTTGATCTAAAATTATGATTTGAGCTGTTAACATTAGTAGTAGCAGTGTCCTCTTTACGTGGCATCACCCGTCGTCTCCTATTTTTAACTTGCATCCAAGGTCCAAATCTATCTTCCGGATTCTTACCCTCTCCATTAGACATAAGCGTTTCTTTATCCTCTCCTAGAGATATACCACAAGAGTCCTTTGAATGTCCAAACTTTCCACAAGAAAAACAAATATTTGACAAACCTTCATATTCAATATCCACCCGTAAACCATCAATAACAATACCTGATTTCAAAGGCTCATCCAGGTTCACTATTATTGTTAAACGTGCAAATCTACCACGCCGACCTTCCATAGTATTATAGTCAATTTTAACAACCTGACTAATAGTCGCTGCAATATGTCTAAACAGACTTTTAGTATAATAAGGATATGGTAATTTAGGAAGACGTACCCATGCCATAATGTTTGTCGGATGGGCTGCAGAAGTTGTGAAATTTCTACTCCAAGGTTGAACAGTAAGATAACTCCCAAAAATTACCCATAGTCCTCCCGATAGAACTTTGTTGAAGTCTTCCTCAAGTGCGAATCGGATGAGATAATACTCATTATCAAGATCAATTAGAATAATTTCACCACTTGGATTCCATAAGGCTAGTATTCGATTAAGAAGGACACGATATCCAATTGTTTTTCCCAATAGCCGAATGACAAGAGAACTAGCCAACTTAGCATCAATTTCGTCATGGATGCGATCTGAAAAACTGATTTCTGGTACAACTAGATCTCCTCCAAGGCGAACATCCTCTGCTCGGACCTTCACATCAATCTCGGTGAGATTTTTAGAAGTCTTAGTCTCCGTAACATTGCCTAATAATTTGTCTCGAAAGGACACTTTACCACCTTCCAGATTAGGATCAAAATTTTTTGGAGAAACAACAGCGCTCGTCCCTTCAACAATCAATTCGCCAGAACTTTCTTGCATAATTTTCATCGGCATAGGGCTATTACACACAGCAGCTTCACCTAAAGTTGAATCGGTAGGCAAGCCATGTAGTTCAGAATGTTTGCTAATTGCTGGAGAAGACATCAAATTACAGTTATCTGGAGGGCGACCACTCCTTGTTCCAGCGATTGGTATGCTGACGCCGGCCATGAAAATTGTGGAGACGAAAACCTAGGCGGTAGGGTTTTTAAATTTCTATTAATTTATATATTTTTAAATAATTCTCTCAATAAATTATAACGATAAGTTCTAATCGAAAATTGACTTTAATTGTGTGGTTTTTGTTAAATTGGAGATTTCGAATTAATTATACATTTAATTTATCACAACATGATATAAATCTAATTGTTGTGTTAGTTTATGGTTCGGATTTCATACATCACTTTTATGCATGATACAAACATTTTAAGTATGATGTCACGATTTTGTCAATTTTAATAATTATTTACCTTGAGAAGGTAAAAATTAATCTGAATATTTTATTAACATACTTTCGACTCGAACTGTTATAATACAAATATTGGTATTAATAGATACCTCTTTTTAGTTTTAAAGTTAATTTAATAAAGACTATTAATTAAATAAGTCACATGAATGACATGTAAAAAAGCATGATAAAAAAATATAAATAAATAAATACATAAAACAAAAAAAATAACAATCAAACAAATAAAAGTACTAGAAAAAGCCTAAAATAAATTATGAAAAAATAAAATATGAATTAAATAAAACACAATCATATAAAATTAAATACGAGAAAAATAAATGTGAAATTTAAATTTACGCTAAAAGGACCATAAATAACGGGTCATTAAAAGTGAATAAGAGATTAAATAAATAAAAAAGAAAAAAAATATATAATTGGTATAATTAGTACAATAACATATATAATAAACATGGGATAAATAGTTACAAAATGATAAATGTATACAATAATAAAAACCACGTAAATTAATATATAAACAATACACATATAATGTACTCTATAAAAGGGTACACGTATATACATGTATACAAGATATAATGAAAACTAAAATATAATATGGCAAAATGCTTTAAAGTAAAAATAATATAATACAATATATATTAATGTCCAAAGCTATAAAATAAAATGCATGTTTGTTGAATAAATATTAATTGATTTTGATATAAAAAATTACATAAATAATTAAAATGTATCCCCTCGATCCGGATGTCACATTGGGCTTTCGGCCTACAACCGATATTTTAAAATTTCGCTTTAAAAGTCTATCGGTACATTTAAATCCATTAAAAGTTCATTCATTTCAAGCCAACCAAAGTCATAAATACAAGTAAATCAAAATAGTTTGAAGCTCCAATTAATACAGTTCATTAAAACATTTGACTCGATCCAAATTAAATAAAAGTTACTAATACATATAGGGTCCTACAAGTACATGACCCACTACATCTAGTAAAAGTACTATGAAAACAATGTCGATGCTAAAACCAACCACGATGATGCTCCTCTGATCCAAAGCTTTCCCTAACCTACGTATGAAAACACATTTTGAAATACTGAGCTATAGAAGCTTAGTGGTTACTTTAACAACTGATTCCCATCACACATATCATAAATAAAAAATATTTAACATGAATGAAGACATGACATGAGTACGATGGCGCTATCATATCCGCCTAAACACAATATATCATGCTTGTATATTATCGGCACATAGCATATGCATTTAAGAGAAGTTCACATAGCATCTCAAGTCCATATATCTCATATATATATATATATATATATATATATATATATATATATGGTGTCTTGTATCACCTCGAAGTAGTATAATAGTAAGAGACCCATCAGCACTAAGCAAGGTCCATGGCATGCCAATCCACATAATATCAGCTAAGGAACCCATCAACACTAAGCAAGGTCCTAACTTGTCTTCCGCATAATATAGCACCGATAACCCTTAACACTAAACAAGGTTACCAGTTTATCTTCCATATAATATTTAACTCTAATAACTCATCAACACTAAGCAATGTTATTAGTTACCACATCTCATAATAATATAACTCTAGGAAACCCATCAACACTAAGCAAGGTTCCTAGTAAACCAAATAACTCATGTGTATCACATCAAACCCTCATTGGTCTTAATACCAATTTATACCACCAAAAACCCAAGTTATTGTTCGATTATCTCATAGACAAGGTTAAAAAGCCAATTTCTCGGTTTTAGTATTCATTTTACACCTTAAGATACTCCTAGGACCATTTACCCTGAATTATAGAGTCCTTGTACGAATGTGTAAATTTTTGGATAGATTGCCCTGTAAGTATCTCGGTTTTACTATTCATGTGTATCACACCTATACGGCCTCGGTATCGATACACCTCCCTTGCGTATCGATATGTCAAGCTAAGTAGTTTCGAACATAATAAGGGAAAGCCTACCCATATCGATACACCTATATGGAGTATTGAAACGCACATAGTACTGATACGCCTCCTTCGCGTATTGATACACTAAGCTAAACAACTTAGCAAAACCCAAGGAAAAACCCACCCGTACCGATACGTCCCCTAGTTTCGGTATACCCCTAAGAAGTTATCGAACGATATGCCTGCACGAAAATGCAGGTCTTGACCTTCAAAATGCTTAGAATTCTACCCAATACAATGATTCTTAAACCATTACTATACTTTAGGGGGACGATTCTAAGCATGATTATAACCATTTACTCAAGTTCATCAACAATATCTCAATTCATCATTAAAGAGCATTTTAAGCTACCAAGCCTATCAAGCAAGCATCAAACATGAAACCATGCTTAAATCTATAAAATACATGATATTAGGGAGTTGGAGGAATACCAACCTCAAGCAAAAGCAACAACAAACACGTTTTTTCTCATTTTCTTCAAGCTCTCTCCTTTCCAAGCTCTTGAAAACTCACCCACTTCTTTCTCTACATGAAGGAGTTAAAACCAACAATTAGACACTTCCATGGACATTATTAGAAGCCAAAGACATGAAAAAACTGAAGAGAACTTATCTTAACCCTTATTTCCCGTTTGCTCATCAACCTCACAAACAAAATATCTTCCACCAAACTCAACACTCTTTATTGTGATAAGTAGATATCTTGATGCTCTAGATCTTTCCCTCAAGACTTAAAACGAGTTTCCAACCCAAACTCTCAAAGATTCAACCTTTAATACTTTCTTTTTCTTACTACAAAGATGAGGAATAAGGGAAGAAAAGAGAGAAAGAGATGAGATCATGTTCTGCATCGCATTAAACCCTTCTTCTTTCTTATCTTATTTAGGCATTTACCAAAATACCCTCATCCTAAACTCCTAATGCCCAAAACCAAAAAAGCCCAATAAGCCTAAGACCCAACAAGTCCCAAAACGCAAACACCACCGAAGCTCAATACCTCGGGTTAACCTGACACTCAGATCCGAATCTAGATCGTGATATAAAATTATTTTAAAAGCAAATTTTTGATAAAAATAATCACTAAGCCAGTTGATTATTTTCAAATTATGGTTCAAAATGATTTTCAAACTCCTTTGTATGATTTTTCTTAGTCAAATAGGCCAAAAATGACAATGCGTACCGATACAGCTCTTATGCGTACCAGTAACGTGCTTTTATCAGTTTACATTGAATAGAAAATTTTACCAGTACGAAACCATATACCGATATACCTTCAACGGTAAATTTATTTTGATTTAAATCAATATCGGTACGGCAAACCCTCGTACAAATACTATAAGCTTTTAAATTTACATCGAATGCAATTTGGGTATCGGTACTACTGTAGTAGTACTGATACTCCAAAAGAAAAATTTTAAATAAACACTCATGCGTACAAGTACGACCTATAGGCGTACTAATACTAGGCAGTCTTATGAAATTCAATGAGCTATTTGAGTACTGGTACTGGCTAGTGTACCGATACCCATCTCTTTCGTACGGATACTCATTTTCTGAGTACCAGTATGCCCTGATTTGTAACGACTCTTTATATATATGCAAGGTACCGATACGGGCTTTCACATATCGATACTAAATGCATCAAAGGAGAATTTATTGTGGGAAAACACCTTCCTAACGGATATAATCAATTTTCCAACAACCCAAACGTCTAGAATCGAATAAAGGCATATATATTCAAGATTCCAAAGCTCGTATCAACAACTAATGATCTTTGAATGAGAAATCAAGCAAAAATCCAATATTCAAGAGCTTTTATTATCAAAATTCAACACCCAACTTGTTTGTACTCATTTGTGATTTTTATTTCAAGTTTAGGGAGTGATCTTATTGTAATGTGGGTGGACACTATCAACCTATTGAGAGGTCCAATAGGTTTACCAATTCTCTTCTTAAACAAGTGTTTGTTTGATCAAACTTTGGGTAGAATATTGATCGATTGTAAGGTTTCCTCCTAATCCGAGAAAAGGATACATATTCAAAGTTAGTGGATTGTTGAAATCCTTAGTGGTGTGCTAAGGTAATAGATGTAGAGCTTGTTTGAAGCTTGAATCACTCAAAAATTCCTTGTGCAATGTCTTCATTTTTAGCACCCATAAATTTTTTAATTGCCAATTCACCCTCTATTGGCCATTTATATTTGATTGATTATCTCAAAAATTGATATCAGAGCTATACTCATTGGAAGGATTTACACCCTTTTGAGACGATCTTAGAAGAGATTTATCAATCGCCATGGCATCTACTTTTGAGAAAAATATGTACAAGTCACAATATATCACGAAGCCACCCTTCTTTAATGGATACAACTATCCATATTGGAAGAACAAGATGAGTTTTTTCATCAACTCACATAATTGTCCTTTTGGATACAATTGAAGATTGTTCATCCATTCCAATGAAGCAAGAAAAAGATAGGCAAGTTTCTAAGAAGAGAAGCAAAATGACGGAGGAAGAAAGAACGAAGAATTCGATAAATGATAAGGCTTTGCACATACTCTTTTGTGCACTTATCCCGAATATTTATTCGAAGATGTAATCTTGAAAATGTACAAAGGAAGTTTGGGATTCTCTAGAGACAACATATGAGGGCACAAATGATACTCAGAATTTCAAGATGGATCCGAATGAAGACATCATCAAGATGTTTGATCGATTCTCAGTAATCGTCATCAGGCTTAAAGGTTTTGGTGAAATAATTCTAGAAGAGTAACTCGTTCGGAAGCTTATCTACCAAGTTCTCGAATCTTGGGATAGCAAGAGAACCTTCATCATTGAAGCGAAGGATCTCAAGACCTTAAAGCTTGATGCTCTTGTGGTATCTCTTCTTAACCATCAGATTATAAAGGAAAGAAAGGAAGAGGAAAAGAAGAAAAATAAAATAACAGTAAAAAAGAGAGAGATGGAAAATAAGAAATAAGGAATTGTCCTTAAAGTTTTTATACCACTAGAGGAGGAAAATATAATTGAAGAGGGAAATACAATTCTAGTGAGCTATTTGAGTTTTGGTACTGGTCAGCGTACTGGTACCCATATCTTTCATACCGATACTCATTTTCTGAGTATCAATACGCCCTTCTTTGTAATGACTGTTTCTATATATGGAAGATATTGATACAAGCTTTCACATACTAATAACAAAAGCATCAAAGGAGAATTATTGCGGGAAAACACCTCCCTAACGACTATAATCAATTTTCCAATAACCCAAACGGCTAGAATTGAATAAAGGCATATATATTCAAGACTCCAAAGCTTTTATCAACAACTAATGATCTTTGAGTGAGAAATCAAGCAAAAATCCAATATTCAAGAGCTTTTATTATCAAAATTCAACACCCAACTTGTTTGTACTCATTTGTGATTTTTATTTAAAGTTTGGGGAGTGATCTTATTGTAATGTGGATGGACACTATCAACCTATTGAGAGGTCTAATAGGTTTTACCAATTCTCTTCTTAAACAAGTGTTTGTTTGATCAAACTTTGGGTAGAATATTGATCGATTGTAAGGTCTCCTCCTAATCCAAGAAAAGGAGACATATTCAAAGTTAGTGGATTGTTGAAATCCTTAGTGGTGTCCTAAGGTAGTGGATGTAGAGCTTGTTTGAAGCTTGAACCACTCAAAAATTTCTTTTATAATTTTCTCTTCATTTTAGCACCCATAAATTTTTTAATTACCAATTCACCCTCTCTTGGCCATGTATATTCGATTGATTATCTCAAAAATTGATATCAGAGCTACACTCATTGAAAGGATTTACAACCTTTTGATATGATCCTAGAAGAGATTTATCAATCACCATGGCATATACTTCCTGGCAAAATATGTACGAGTCGCAATGTATCACGAAGCCACCCTTCTTTAATGGAGACAACTATCCATATTGGAAGAATAGGAACTAACATGATTATTTCTTTTGGATATAATTGAATATTTTTCATCCATTCCAATGAAGCAACAAAAAGATGGGCAAGTTTCTAAGAAGAGAAGCGAGATGACAGAGGAAGAAAGAACAAAGAATTCGATAAATGATAAGGGTTTGCACATACTCTTTTGTGCATTTGGACCGAACATTTATTCGAAGATTTCATCTTGCAAAAGTGAAAAAGAAGTTTGGGATTCTCTAGAGATAACATATGAGGGCACAAATGATGTCAAAGAGACCAAAATTGGGTTTCTTAATCTCAACTATGAGAATTTCAAGATAGAGCTGGATGAAGCAACACCAAGATGTTTGATCGATTCTCGGTAATTGTCATCAGGCTTAAAGGTTTTGGTGAAATCATTCCGGAGGAGGAACTCTTTCGGAAGCTCATCTATACAGTTCTCAAATCTTGGGATAGGAAGAGAACCTCCATCATTGAAGCGAAAGGTCTCAAGACCTTGAAGCTTGATGCTCTTGTGAGATCTCTTCTTACCCACGAGATTATGAATAAAGGAAGTGAAGAGGAAAAGAAGAAAGATGGGATGAAGCTAGAAAAGAGAGAGATGGAAAATAAGAAACAAGGAATTACTCTTAAAGCTTATATATCACTGGAGTAGGGAAATGAAATTGAAGAGGAAGAGCTAAAAGAATTGGCTATGGTAGCCAAATGATTCAGTCGTCTTATGAGGGCCAACCGGAATAGAAGGTTTCAAAGAAAGAAAGATTTTAAATGAAAGAGCAAGGAAGATGAGAAAGACGAACTCATATACTGTGAATGCAAGAAACCAGGCCACATTAGAATGGATTTCCCACAATACAAAAAGAAGGGTTTTGATAGAAAAAATAAGTAAAAGGCTCATGTTGCCACTTGGAGTGATGAGGACTCTTCATCCAATGAAGAACAAGAAGGTGGCCATCTTGTGTCTCATGGATTTTGACAATAAGCCAAAGGTAACCCTTGAAATCTCTTGCAATAATTTATCTTATGATGAACTAAATGATGCATATGAAGAATTGCAAGATGGTTTTGATGAGTTAGTGCTAGAGCATATGAAATCTCTCAAAAAGAACAAAAAGATCTTACTAGAGTTAAAAAGTGGGAATAATTCATTGACTAAGACTAACTAGGAATTAGAAAGTAAATTGAGATAAATGCATGAGAAATTTGAGGAACTAGAAAAGAAAATTATTGACATGCATAATTTGCTTTCTAAGGTTAGAGAAGATCACCAAAAAGAAATTGATGACTTAAAGGTTTTTTAGAAAGATTAGTTCTAATAATTACTTTAAAGGAGAATCTTCTATAACTAATCATGTTAGGAAGACCTTTAGAAAATATGGACAATGAAGGTTTCCTAGGCATAATAAAGGTAAAAGAATTAGGAGCATTTAGATTTCAAAGAATATATTGCTTCTAATGATATTTGTGTTATTGCCACTTGGATTACTAAGGGAACCAAGTTATTAAGAACTAATTCATATGGACCCAAACAAGTTTGGGTACCAAAAGACAAAGCTTAATTCCATGTTTGTAGGGGGAGCATTGCTACAAGGCTATAACTTCAAGTGCAAATGCATGGTACCTTGATAGTGGATGGTCGAGACACATGATAAGCGACAATAGTAGATTCTTGGATTTTAAGCCAAAAAATGGAGTAGTAACCTTTGGTGATAACTCCTAAGGCCACATTGAAGGAATTGGCTCCATTGATAATAGTTTTTATATTCTTATAGAAAATGTATTTTTAGTCAATGGTCTTAAGCATAATCTTTTAAGCATTAGTCAACTTTGTGAAAAAGGTTTCAATATTTTCTTTAACTCAAATGGTTGCAAAATTTTGAACATTAAAACAAATCATGTGGTGCTTATAGGTCATCGCATTGTAAATATTTATATGGTGCATTTAGATGACATAAAAACCTCAAATATATGTTTGATTGCAAAAGATAAAAATGTCTTTTAGCTATGACATAGAAAACTAGGACATGCAAGCATGAGTGTATTAGAAAAATTGATTTCAAATGATATAGTTAGAGGTTTACCTAAGTTGAAATTTTCAAATGAAAATATTTATGATGCTTGTGTAAAAGGCAAACATAAAAAAAAGTTCTTTTAAATATATTAATGATGTTTCAACTAGTAGAGTTTTATAACTAATCCATATGAATTTATTTTGTCTTATTAGAACTACTAGTTTGGGTAGAAAATCATATGCATTTATTTTAGTTGATGATTACTCTAGATAATCTTGGATTCTATTTTTAAGAACAAAAGATGAGGCTTTAGAAAATTTCATCACATTTACAGAGATTTCTCACAATGACCTTGGACAAAAGATTTCCCATATTAAAAGTGATCATAGAATCGAATTTCAAAAATTTAGGTTTTGAGGATTTTTGTAATTCAAATGGTATAAGTCATAATTTTTTAGCTCCTAGAACTTTTCAACAAAATGGGGTAGTTGAAATGAAAAATCGTACTTTAGAAGAAATGGTTAGAACCATAATTTGTGAAAATAATTTGCCTAAGTATTTTTGGGCGGAAACCACAAACTCCGCATGTTACATTATAAATTTAGTGATGATTAGGCCACTTTTAAAGAAAATACCTTATCAGATTGTAAAATAAAAGAAGACTAACATTAGTTATTTTCATCCATTTGGATGTAAGTGTTTTGTTTTAAATAATGGAAAAGAAAATTTGGGCAAATTTGATTCTAAGAATGATGAAGCTATTTTTTAAGGATATTCTTTAACTTCTAAAACTTATCGTATTTTCAAAAAAAGAACCTTAGTTGTTGAAGAGTTTGTACATGTGATTTTTGATGATAACCTCCTTCCGAGGTGGATGTGTTCCAACCAAAGAAGTTACACAAGATCCACCACTAGAAGCCTTAAGGGACTTTAAAGGTTGAAGAAAAGGAAGTGAGCTACCCAAAGAAGTTCAACAATGTTAAAGATGGTGAGATTTTGGGTTATTTATCCAAAGGGGTACCTAATAGACTCTCTCTTAGAAATGCATCTAATGTTGCATTTACTTCATGCATAGAACCCAAAAATATCAATGATTCTTTAAAAGATTATTATTGGATATTAGCTATGCAAGAAGAATTTAATCAATTTGAGTGAATTCAATTTTGGACATTAGTTGGTATGCCTAGTAACAAATCTACTATAAGAACTAAATGAGTTTTTAAGAATATACTAGATGAGAGTGTTAACATTGTGAGGAATAAAGATAGATTAGTTGTTCAAGGTTACACTCAAGAAGAAGGAATCGATTTTGATGAAACTTATGCACTCGTAGCTAGAATGGAAGCCATTAGAATGTTACTAACATTTACATGTTATCATGAATTCAAGTTTTTTCAAATGGATGTTAAAAGTACATTTTTAAATGGTTTTATAAATGAAGAAGTGTATGTAGAAAAATCATCTGGTTTTTGAAGATAAAAAATGTCCAAACCATGTTTTCAAATTAACTAAGGCATTGCATGGTTTAAAACAAGCTCCTAGAGCTTTGTATGAAAGACTTTCAAATTTCTTACTTGAAAAAGGTTTTGATAAAAGAAAGATGGATACTACATTTTTATAAAAAAAAATGGAAAAAATATTTTAGTAGTTCAAATTTATGTTAATGATATTATTTTCGGTTCTACTAATGAATTGTTTTGCCAAGATTTTGCTAAGTTAATGTAAGGTGAGTTCAAAATGATCATGGTGGGGAGATTTTATTTTTCTTGAGGCTCTAAATCAAGCAAATGAAGGATAAAACCTTCATAAATCAAGCTAAGTACATCAAGGACATGCTCAAAAGGTTTGGTTTGGAGAATGTGAAACCTCAAGTTACACCAATGAGCTCTTCTACAAAGCTTGATAAGGATGAAGGAGGTAAGTGTATTGATTCTAAGCTTTATCATTCAATGATTGAATCATTGCTTTATCTTACCGCAAGTAGACCCGACATTATGTTTAGCGTTTACTTGTGTGTTAGATTTGAAGCTAGTCCTAGAGAATCACACCTTATATCCATTAAGAGAATCTTTACATACCTCAAAGACACTCCTTGTTTAGGGCTTTTGTATTCTAGGGATTTCTCATCTGATCTTCATGCATTTTCAGATGCAGACATTACAACAAAATTATCTTTTAGTGGCACTTCTAACGGCGTTTATTGATCAAATGCCGCAATATTTATACTTTTAGTGGCGTTTTTAAGAAAACGCCGCTAAATATGAGTTTTTGAGGAGTTTTAAAAAAAACGTCACTAGTAATAATGTCTTTAGTAGTGTTTTTTTGAAAACGCCACTAAAACCTATCTTTAGTGGTGCTTTTAAAACCAAACGTCGCTAAGAACATGTTTTTAGTGGCATTTTCCAAAAAAACGCCACTAAAGATATTATTATTATTGGCTTTTTTTACAGACGATCAAAAAGATTAAAGTGAGTACTATTAGCCTTTTTTACGGACGATCAAAAAGATAAACAAAATCATTTTCCTTCCAGAGTAGAGTTGAGATCACCCTTCCTTGGTTTCTTTTTCTACTATTTTATTTTATTTTTATTTTAATTTTCTTGTGCCACCACTGTTGTCTGCATCACCTCCATCTTCTCCATAGTTACTTAGGGTTTGAAATCATCTCTTTTCGCTTATTTTTTCATTTCTTAGCTTTCAAGTTGGATTCTCTCACTTTTCTCAGGCGAATCTCCATGCGCCGCTGATTCAATGGCTTCGTTTCTCAGTGTTTGAAATCACTTTCTCTTCTCTTTCTCACGCTCTTTGCTCGATCAATTTCAAGAACAAAGGCTAGGGTTTGGATCACAATTATCGTTTATTAATTAAATTTCTCAAGCTAGGCTTTGCAATATTAAAGTGGGGGAATTTTGTTTATTATTAATTAATTTTTTATCCGAGGGCTTTGTTTGCTTATTAATTCATTTGGGGGATTTGGATGGCTTTGGGTGATCTAATGACGTGGTTTTCACAATTATCGTTGGAAGTATTCAATCATGTCACGGACGACAACGATATCAGTGGCGACTACCATGATGCTGCTGTTGCTTCTAACCTAGCCTCTCAAATGAGGGATTTTGATACTGAATCCACCAGCAGTTACGCCAATGTCCTACCCCCTCTGTCATAGTTCCTACAACCATGGCTTACTTGCCTCAAACTATGGTCTTATGTGAGCTTCGACACCCTGCCTTTTCTTTTTACTTTTACCTACAAGTACAAAGACTTAACTGCATTGTTATTTTTGATCTCTTGTGCAACGTCCATTCTAGCGTGAGCAGCTGCAACAGTTATGTGTTCAATTCTTTAAGTGGCCTCCTGAAAAAACAGGTAATATGCATTTCGGAAATATGCAACATTTTCTCTATGGTCATCAATAAAATCATGCAAGTGGTAGTATGCATTTTCAACATATTAACACATAGTGTATCAATGGCTCAGATGAATACATTCTTCCTAAGATTGTTGAAAGAGATTTACGTCGATTTGCCCATTTGCGATCAACTTTGTCTCAGTTAGATGTTAATATTCCATTGAAGGGGGTATTGTTTCCATCTTTAATATTTACAAAAGTTCATTCTTGAATAGTTGACAGCCTAAATTCTTGTTTGGAATAGTCGTTTTGGAAGTGTTCTTATTGGGAAAATTTGTTTAGATTTGCTAATAATGTTGGCAGATTGTTACACACTCCAATGTACATCTAGAGCTAACCATCCTTTTGATTAGAACCACAGTTGGCAACAGATTTGACTACCTTTAAATGATTTTAGATCCTTGTTAAGAAAAATAGACTGATCTCATATATAAAATACTTAAGATAAAATGTTCGAATGTGATTGCATGTAAGCCTCCAGCATTTGATGCGATAACCCAAATATTTAGAGTAATATTTAATTCTCCATTGTACTTCGTTTGATGTTGTTGATGCTAGCTTATCTTTAAATGATAGCATACCATTAAAAACTTTCTCATTACAGGTGTCAGTCAAGTATCCTGTATCCACAATTATCAAGAGACGAACAGTTCATGGAAGAGAATGTTTTGAGGTGAAGTGGGAAGAGTTTTATGGAGTTAAAAGCTCTGTAATTTTTGCAAATCTTGTAGAGAGGTATGTTGTCTGTTTAATCAATATAATTGACACTTTAATTAGTGTCAAATAAGTTTATGTGAAATTCTCATATTTACTTTCGGCATGAGATTGAGATTTATTTGGCTTCCAATTCGGATAAACAACACATTGTCATACGTTCAAACATTTTATATTGCAGGTGCAGATGATTTTTTTACTCATGATAAGTCTTAAAGAATCTTATAGGTTCTTGGCTTCCAATTCTGGTTTGTAATTTTTATTATCTAATGTGACTTATTATCTATTATCTTTCAATGCTTATGCAAAAACAATGTGATATTTTACTTATTAAGGGAAAGAGTGGAACATAGGATTAGGAACCTTAAGTGTGCTATAAATGTGTCATGGTTGTTTTTTCGATACTGAATGTAATGTATTTTAGATTATTATATAATATTTTTTTCGATTAATACTATTTGTTTTTTTTTTTTGAACATGGTATTATTCGCGGGGTTTGTAGTGACAAATGCCACTACATAACACGTTTTTTGCGGCGTTTTTGGTGACAAACGCCACTACATAACACTTTTTTGCGGCATTTGTAGTGACAAATGCCACTACAAAATAGGTTTTTTGCGACGTTTGTACTCACAAACGCTGCTATAGATTTTTACTTTTTGCGGTGTTTTTAACCCCAAAATGCCACAAACTATTGCGGCGGTGGTTTCAGCGGCACTTGTTGCGGCAATTTTTTAAGCGCCAGAAAAAAATTTAGCGGCGTTAAAAAACGCCACTATAGGACTAAAAAACGCTGCAATAGATCTGTTTTGCTGTAGTGAGATTTTGGGGGTTGTAAATTAGATAGAAAAAGTGTCTCCGAAACATTTCAATTCCTAGGTAATATGCTCATATCTTGGTTCTCTAAGAAACAAAATAGTGTAGCCTTATCTACCACCAAAGCGAAATATATATGGCCGAAAGTTGTTGTTCTCAAATCTTTTGGATAAAGCAAAAACTTTTAGATTATGGAGTTTATGTAGGTACAATACCCCTTAAGTGTGAGAATACTATTGCTATATGTCTCACTAAGAATCCTATCCAACAATCTAGAACCAAACACATAGAAATAAGACATCATTTCATTAGAGATCATGTCTTAAAATAAGATGTTATTCTAGAATATGTCAACACCTTGGATCAATTAGCAGATATTTTTACTAAATCGTTAGATAAAAAGCGTTTTTGGACTCTTAGGAGAGAGTTAGGACTCACTAGTCTTAATTGAACCTTAGAGTTTCTATTTTTTCAAAAGTATGCTTGATTGTGCTTAAATTCATCTTAATGTTTGTTTCAATCTATTGTGCTTTGATTCTTATAGCTAGGGGAAGTCTTGACATGTTTTAAATCTATGTTTAATGCTATTTCACATGTACATGCATTATTATTACATAATAGGATATTTCCTTAGGTTCCATAATGCTTTGTGCAGGCAAATTTGATCATTTGGTGCATAGAGTACCGATACTGGTAGTTAGTATCGGTACGGGTACTTAAAGATCACAATTTTGTGTGTATCGTAGTAATGGTATCGATACGCGTTTAAATCATACCAGTATGCATAGAAATGACCTTAATGATCGGTACTTAGGTAAGGCGTACCGATATGAAAAACACGGAGGATCGGTACTGATACACAAGTTCTCCGTACCGGTACACGAGAGGCAAAAAGGGTAATTTGGGTTCCTTAAATTATTTTTCAACAAAATTTTTATTCTATATCAATCCTAATGAATTTTATCCAAAATCGCTCTATTTTTTTCTCAAAATTCAAGCAAATCTCTCAAATTTCTTGAGTGTTTTTTATTCAAAATAAAAAATCCATCAAATTTACAATGTTTCGAGGCTTTCCATCTGAAGTTTTTTATCCATTCCAACTTTTAAGGTATAATTTTCGTCTTTTATTTTATATATATTTTTATCATTTAGTTTGTTTTAGTCCTGTTAATAAGTTAATATAGATTAGGATTTTGATACGGAACTTAGTTTTTAGGTCTATTTTCAATTTTAGATTATATATATAAATTATATTTTTTTGTTTTTAACTCTTTTTAGTTTTTTTTAAATAAATATAACTTTTTATATGTCTTACATATTTTTTAATTCTTATTATTTAAAAAATATTATTATTGTATTTTTTTCTTTTTGTTTTTGAAATTCTTTTTTTATATATGTAATTAGTTTTATTTATATTATTATCTTTTTTAGTTTTAAATTGTATAGTATTTATTAGAGTTGGATTGAATTATTGAATTAGATATCATTGTGTTTTTAAATGTTTTGGAAAATTTATTCCACTCTTTCAATTCCTAAACCTTTTTCAAAATGCCCCCTTCAAAATGCCCCCTAAGAAACATTCTAGAATCGACGCTTCTAGTTCTAATCCTATCCCTTTGAATTTTTTATTTATTTTTAACTCGTATTTCAATGAAGTCGGTCGTCCAAACCAACTAGAAACCTTTCGTCATTTTGAAAACTTTCCAATTAGGAGGGAACGAGTAATTGACATGTATTTTCTAGTCTCCAACACCTTTAATTTTCCATATACCCAACTTCTTAAAGATTAGATATTTTTACCGTTTCTCCGTATCCCGGGTGTAGTCTATAAAACCCTTGTTAGAGTGTTCTATTCAAATGCTAGAGCCAAAATAGATGAACAATCTAATGAGATTGTTGCTCTTGAATCTTATGTTATGGGAAAAAACTTTAGGCTAGATTCATCCATAATAGCTACACGTCTTGGTCTAGAGGACGTCGGGGTAGACGGTGAATCAATGCTTATTCTTTTTGTTCATCCCGCGGGTTCTTCCGCTTCTGTCCTTAATGCACATGATAGGATTTTACATCTTATCGCTTGGTTTTTTCGTCCATCGAGGGATAAGTGGTCTACAATTCGAGGGGTCGATGCTTTTTGGTTACATTACTTTCGCAATGGAATTCGCATCAACCTCGCAAAAACTATCTTTACTGAATTTGTTTATATTTCCAACATTGTTATTCTTCTGAAGTTAAATCTTTCACTTGCGATTTTGTTCTACTATATCTTTAACAAAGAACGTATTGATATCTCTTCTGATATTCCCTATTCTCTCTTGCCTCTAAAATTCTTTGTATAATTTTTCTTCATTTTTAGCACTCATAAATTTTTTAATTGTCAATTCATCTCCTCTTGACAATCTATATTCGATTGATTATCTCAACAATGTTACAAAATCTTGTATAATATAATATGATATATTATAAAAATATAATAAATATATATATGCATATATATATATATATATATATATATTGAATACATACATATATTATGAACCATAGTAAATATAACTATACATAATATAGCAAAAATACATATTATAAATACTATAAATCCATATACTTACTTACCTGGGATTCACACACACGCACATATATATATATATATATATAATATTTATCTAGGTGATTTAGTATATAAAAGTAATGTATCTATATTTAAGAAATATTTCTTTGGAAGTTATATAGAAATTACACCAAAATACTACATAACTATAAACATACTTATATATAACGCATAATAAAATACCTAATATAATATTACATATATAGTCACACACACATAATATACATAATACATACATTTATGTAACATACTACATATATAACAAATACATATTATATATATATATATATAGTTACTACATGTATAATATATGTATAATATAACAAGGACCAAAACATTAAATGCATGAAATATAAAGCATAAATTGAAAATAGGATTTTTAATAAAAATAAAATAATAAAGAAATAAATAAAGGAAGGAAAAAGGAGGGATTAGTATCGTGATTATACCAAAAACATTTTATCTATGCACTAAAGCTAGGATTAAGGATGTAAAAACAGTTACTCAGATGAGTTTCAGTTTGGGTACTGTCAGATCGGGTAAAATCAGATACAGGTCATTTTAGGTTTATTTGATGTTTTGACTCGATTCCGGTCGGGTGCGGGTCCATTTCTGGTTGGGTCCATTTCAGGTCGGGTTTATTTCAAGTCGGGTTCAAATGGTTCGAGTCCAAATCAGATAATTTATAGGTTGTCGGGTAGATTTCATGTCGGGTTCAATTCAGTTCGGTTGCATTTTAGGTCGTGTTTACTTCAAGTCGGTTTTATTTCAGGTCGAATTAATTCAGGTTTCAAATTCATATTAATTAAAATTATTAAGTTTGAGTTTGATACAAATAAGTAATTAAGTAAATAACCGATAGACTTTTGGTTGAATGGTTGATCATTCATTTCAAATTAATTATTTAATATCTAACGTCTTTAACTAGCATGAATCTTATTAAAAATAAATATTACGCACTAGACTAAACAAAAATATCATCAAATGATTCATATCTTAAAAATTTGGCTAAATTGCAAAAATTAAAAATTAATAAGAAATAAACATTGGACCGAAAAGTATAAAATTTTAAATTAAAAAGGATAAACATTAATAAAATAAAATACCATCTTATTAAAAACATTAAATTAAATTAGAAAAATAAATAGTAATTAATTTGAAATAAAAATAAAGTTGTAAGGACTAAATTGCAAAAATTATAAATTAATAATAGTTAAATCCAATAAAAATTTAAATTTTAATGTACTTTAATACATTATAATTTATACATATACAATATAGTTTAATACATTTCAAAAATGAAAATATAAAATTTATACTATATGTGAAATATATTCTATATATGGGGAATTTATACTAAATATAGAATACATTCTATATATGAAATTTATATTATATATGGTATGATACTATATATGGAATATAAAATGTATAATGTTATACATATAAAAATATATAATATGTATGTATGTATATATATAATATATAAGTATGTATGTAAGTATATGTATACTTATATACTATATAGTATACATTAATATATGTATACTTATTACCTCTCTCTATATATATAAGATGTATATATAATATTTATATATATTATACTTTATGTATTAATGTATTATATGTAATATATAATATACTTAGAATAAATAATATACCTAATATACTTTAATATATATAATATTATATATATAATATATATACTTTAATATATATATATATATATATATATATATATATATATATATATATATATATATATATATACACTTAAATGTATATTAATATATGTATTTAATTTGTTTATAAATTAATGTATGTATATTATTAATTCTTTAAGGTCAACACTAATCTTCTAAGCCCAAATCACTAAACTAGTTCTCTAAGATCAATTCTCCAATCACAAAACTAATTATTTATGATCGAATTAAAACAATTTTAAAATATATAATTTGATTTAATTAAATAAGGATCAAATAGAATAAAAAATAAAATTTAAAACTTAATTTTTGAGTGATCATAACCAAATTGAAATACTTGTAAAATAAGGTGTAGAGAGGAGCAATATTCAATTTTTTAGGCGCGACCTATATAAAAATGTGTGGAATTTTTTACCTAATCTAGAGTATTATCAAATGAATATCTAAATCTAATCTCCATTTTATATTTTTAATTGATTATATTTTAATCAAAGTTTATTATTTGATTATAAGTTGTAATAATAATAATAATCCTTCAAAATTTATTATATATATTAATTCACTCCAAAATTTTGTTTTTCTCCTTTTTTTTATATAATAATCAAAAATTATTTTTAATTCTCTCCAAAATTTTGGGTAATTTATATCCCTCCAAATTTTTTTCACTAAAAGTAAATTAATCTCAAACTTAAAAAATGAGTACCTTATTTCCCTCCAAAATTTGGTCTTTTCACTCTTTTTTTACAAATCGTCTTTTTCCTTTTTATCAATTATTTTAGTTTAATTTATTTGAGTTTAGTTTAATTTAATAAAAATTTACATTTTATTTTAGAATTATTTTAATTATGTTTGTAATTTATGTTTTTATATTTTAATTTAGCTTAATTAATCCTAAGTTCAATAAGTTAATTTAACTTAATTAAATATTAATTTAAAACTATATTTTTAATGAAATATTAATTTAGAATTATAATTTTTAATTAAATATTATTTTAAAATTATAATTAAAATTAAATACATTAAAGCTAAATAAAATAATAAATAAATTAATTTAATTAAATATTAATCTCTAAATTAATTCTCATGTCTAATTCTATTTTTTTAAGACTAATTATATTTACTAATATTTTAAATTCATCAAATTATAGATATACTTAATTATATGTCATGTAAATATTAAGTATTGTTAATATTAGTTCAGGTCAATAACAAGTCGGGTTCAAAAAAAGTCGGGTCATTTATCAGGTCGGGTTCAGAACATGTCGAGTTCAAAACAGGTTGGGTAAAATCAGGTCTCAGGTCGATTCAGTCGGGTAATATCGGTTATCTGCCAGGTCAGACTCGAGTTCGGGTTTGTTTTAGTCGGATGCAGGTCGGGTTTCGGGTCCACAGTAACAGATTGAAATCGGGTTCGGGTCATTCTCGGTCGGATACCGTTCGAGTTCAGTTACTACAGTAACAAGTCCAACTCGAGTTCGGGTCAACAACAGTCAGATACAGATCGGGTTCGGGTCATTACATCCCTCGATCAAACTAGGTTCTGATTCGAATAGATTTCAGTTTAATTTTCAGGTCGGGTCAACTTTTTACATCCCTAGCTAGATAACCTAACCATTTTATCATTTTTCATTATTTCAACACTTTTCTTCGTCACTTTTTTCTTTTGAGATACAAATAAGAATGAATAACACTTTTATTTTATTTCTTTTTGCTTTAAAAATCTAGAATCAACTAAGAAAAAGGAGAGATCGATGGTGGAACCAATCACCGGTGGTTCTACGCTTAACATGATGACTGACAGCGACAATTCGAAATTGAACTAAGGTAAGTCGATCCGATTCCTTCCTTTTATTTTATAGGAGATTCAAAAATAGATGAAAATAAAGGTATACCTCTTTTTTTACTGCTTGAATACTTTTCAGATCTGAATCTCTTTTCTCGTTTGATTCAAAATGAAAGAAAGAATATAAAAATCTATTTTTTTTTCACCTCGAATGTACTATCTTTATTGATGCCGATATCCCTATATAAAAATAGGTCATCCTTACATATACCGATCTTTTTATGCTCTTGCTTACATGAGTGAAAAACATAAATGCATTCACTGTGGCTTATTCTGATCCGATATTTCCCCTCCTTTTTAAATACATTAAAGTACAATAGCCCATTGTTGATAATAATTTGGCTCTATAATCCCCCCTTTTTTTTATTCTTTGTTGCATGTGTGGTGGTTGAGAAATATCGGTGAGATTTTCGTTGGCAGCATAATCGTCGTTGATGGCATCACATAGTCGAAGTAGACGAACGATTGGGCACGTGGAAGTTTAATAGTCCCTGAGGTGTGATAAACGTGTGCGTGGAAGTCTAAGAGCCATGACCAGGCTTGATCTGGATCGTTCGATCAAGATCTAATTGAATGATTCAGGACAAGCTGCGTGAAAAAAGAATTTTTTTATCAGATTAGGTTACACTAATTTTAGGGTTTTGAGGTTATTTTAAGGTCCGATTAATTTGGATCTATGTAATTTAATTATTATTAGAGCTTGTGATTTTGAACTTAGACTGAACATTTAAATTATTTCTAGATTTTAATAATATTCAGGTCTTTTCTTTAATTTTTTTAAATGTTTTTAGCCCAAGAATAATAATAACACATGCAATATAAATACATTTATACTATATATATGCATACACTTCAAATATACATATTTAATATACATACAATATAATACATACATACATACACAAATAATAATATTAATAATATTAGCATACACACATGTAAAATTAACACATAATAAAGTACACATAAAAACATATACTAATACATATGCAAACATTAATATAATTACATATACATACATGTTGACATACATACATGCAATATGTAATAATAAAAAAAATACTAACATACATATTAATATGGTAATAATAATTCAGATACTCATACGCATATAAAATACATACAATCATGTACTATATAATATATATATTAAGTATTAATTAATATTCATACAATAAACATATAACAATTGCATATATATATTTAGTAAAATCCCCATTATTACTAATATATAAAGAGTTGGGTCAACCTCAATTAAAATTAGTGATTACAATTATATCATTATTATTAACCGAATTAAAAATTATCAAATGTGTAATGTTTATAATAGGTCCCAAGGGCCTAGACCCTTCGCCACTAACTAGTTTATGATTAATGGGAAATATGTTCCTTTGCGAAAGGAGATTTATTTTCAAAAAATATTTGAGCCCATCTCTATGATGCTATTTTAAAAATGTTTCTAATTTTAAAAATATTCTTAGAATAAAAAACTCAAATCAGATTAGGTTACAATAATTTTAGGATTTTGGTGATATTTAGGGTCGGACCAATTTGGGCTTATGTAATTTAGTTATTATTTGGGCTTGTGATATTGGACTTGGACTAGACTTTTAAATTATTTTTAGGTCTTCATAATATTCTGCTCTTTTCTTTAATTTATTCTTAATTTTTTTTCAGCCCAATAATAATAATACACATGTAATATATATATATATATATATATATACACACTTCAATGATTCATGTTTAATATACATATAATATAATACATTCGTACATAAATAATAATATTAATAATATTAGCATACACACACAAGTAAAATTAACACATTATAAATTATACATACAAACACATACTAATACATATACAAACAGTAATATAGTTACATATACATACATGTAATATGTAATAATAATAACAACGATACTAACATACATACTAATATTGTAATAATAATTCACATACCCATTCACATATAAAATACATATAATCATGCACTATAATATATATATTAAGTATTAATCAATACTCATGCAATAAACATATAACAATAGCATATATGTTTATAGTAAAAATCCATTATTATGAATATATAAAGAGATGGGTCAATTCCAGATAAAATTAATGATTATAGTTGTCCCTTTTTCTTATACTTGTGGAATAAGAATAAAACCAAGATCATAAGAATTAATTTTTCCCTACTTTCCTATTAGACGATTTATTCCTCTTAAATGAAAGTGAGAAAATCTAAATGGCTTATTTTCTAAATTGAAAAAAAGTGACATTGATAAGTCTTTTCGATGTGACAACATAAAAACCAATTAGACTTAAAATGACTTATATTTATGAAAAGTCAGTGAATAAGTTCAAATAATTTTACTTTCTCTATGCGGTTAAAAGTAAATTTTGCTTACCCTTCATGATAAAAAAACAAACTAGGTGGTGTTAGTAGGTCCTTCTTGAAGTGGTAACAGTCAAACCAACTAGCCTTCAAATGATTCATCCTTACGAAAAGACCACAAATGAGTCCAAATAACTTTGTTTTTCATAAACGGTAAAAAAAAAACTAAAGATATCATACTCCTTCGAAAAGGTAGTGAATAAATGGAGGTCCTTTATGTGAAAGTTCCTTAAAGGTTTATACTTCTCGTGAGATTGAACAAATAGGCTATTTTCTTCCCCTCTTTTTGAGAAAGGTTTTGTCATCTTGTCTCTTTTGTTGATAATTGTCGAGTTTAAAATTCTTAACTCAAAAAATCTTTTCAAGTTTCCACTTTAATGGTTACTCTTTATGTTTCCAATATCTATGAAAGAAAGATGAGATGCCATAATATAGCATGTTCCTAACCTAGGGATGTTTACCTAAGTATGATGCATGAGTGCCAATGATTTGTTCTGATATTTTGCTTCTTGGTCCTTACTTTGATCTTCTCGTCTTTCTGTTTTTTAATGATTGTGTCTCGTCCCTCACTCAGGTTTATACTTTATGCTTTTTTCCTTTTGAACTATTCATCACTTTAAAACCTCCTTTCATATTTTCATTTTAGACTTGTCTTCTCTAAAACTCTCTTTATGGATTTTCACTTTGGAGTTCTTTTGCGCTCTTTCATGTTTTCGCCTCAATTTCTCTAAACGTGAAGTGCTTATTGAATTTCTTTAGTGAAATTTGTCAATTTATCTTCAACGTATTCCTGTCTTAATTTTGATGAATCCTTTTTTTCCTATAATACTTGCATTCAATAAGTTTAATCATAATAATACTGAAAAATCTCCTTTTCTTTTTATTTCTTTATTTCTTTATTTATTTATAGTGCCAATTCATGTACAAAATGAGATGAACAACAAAAATGAAAATCAAATTTTATTAATACTTGTAGAATTATTAAAAAAGTTTTAAAAATAATGGCAAACATATAAAGAAAGAAAAGGAAAAAGGATGTAGTTAGTATCTACTGTATGAATAATGAAGACCTATCAATTAGAGTGAACTTTTCATTCACCACTCTTGGTTATCATTTTTAATGTCTTTTGTACTAAAGCAAAGTCTTTTAACCGAAACAAAGTCTGTTAGCCAAATTGTAAAAATTTTAGTGTATCTAAACTGTCATGTTCAGATTTTCAATTCAAATTCCTCCATGGTTTTAGGACGACCATCTTTGGTTTTTTGCCCTAAACCTACTTTTTTATTTTTTACGTATAATATTTTTTATAGATTCTGAGTTTATAGGATTACTCAATCTTTCCCATTCATCTCTACTAGGATTAATTCTCCTTTAAAGAAAGCTTTCTTTACAACACACGACCTTTCCCAGTTATGTATCCACTTCCCTTGAAAGGTTTTTTTGTTAAGTAAGATCTTTTAAGTACTAAATCCCCTTATTGGAATTTCTTTGGTCGAACCTTTTTATAAAAGTTCGCATCATACTTTTTTGATACATTTGACTATGGCAGATGGTGCTCAAACTTTTCTCTTCTATAAGGTTCAACTAATCAATCTGGGCTTATATCCATTCGACATCATCCAACTTTACCTTGTTTAAAATTCAAAGTGATGGAATCTCTATCATGATGGGTAATATTGTTTCTGTTTTGTATACCGAAGAGTATGACATTTCCATAGTTGAATTCCTCGTAGTGGTATGATAGGAAAATAAGTTGAAAGGGGAGCTTTTCATTTTGGGTGTGATCTTCTTGATATTTTTATTTTTCACTTCTACTACCCTATTCATTTTGGGTGGTAAAATTTGGAGTTGTTTTGCACAATCTTGAATTACTCTCAAACTTCAATCATCATCTTGTTGTTTAAGTTAGAAGCATTATTAGTGATGATTCTTTCGGGCAAACTATAGCAACATATAATCTATTTTTTAAGGAATTTTTAAATTGTCGCTCTTTTGATTTTGACATATGATGCAACTTTCACCCATTTGGTGAAGTGATCAATAACTACTAAGATAAAACGATACCAATTTTAAGCATTCAAGTGTATCTGGACAATGATGTCTATTCCTCAAGTAGCAAATAACCATGGCGAATTCATTATGTGAAGTGGTACTAGTTGAATATGTATCTTATCTGCGTAGATTTGACATTTATGATATTTCTGTTACCACAAAATAAAGCAAATTATTAATATGTTAAACACAATTCTGTAAACGAAATTGAAATAAAACATATAAATTAGAAATGCAAAGATCAAAGAAACCAAAATAAATAAAAAAATGATTCTGAAACTTTAACCGAGGTCTTTGCTATCACAGTGTCCTTAAAACAGATTCGTCCCCTCCCGGTGCTGGAGTTACTATGGAACGTCTGTCTCCTAGGATACAACTGTAGAATACAATAAGGAGAGCAACGCTACCTTACTGCAACAACGAACTTTACAGAAGCAGAACACTATCTGGCTATAGGATATTTATGGTTTTTTCAGTGTGTTGAGATAGGAGCAAGATGGCTCCTTTTATAGTGTTCAGGCAGGGGACATGTTTAATTACAGAATTAATCTATAATTAACAATTCCTGAAGAGTTACAACTCTCTGAATTCAAAATGTTATTTAAAAGAGAATTAATCCAAATAAATTGGAGGTTACAACCAGCTGAAGGGTCTGCAACTCCTTAAAAGGTGGTTTAATTCTATAATATCTGTTGAAAAATAAAGTCAGAAAAGTAGAAAAAAAATCTGTCATTTTAGAAACCAAGACCAAAGGCCCCAAGGCCAAGGCCCATCTTTGACTTTTATAAAAGTCAACTAAGGCTAGCCCAAAGTGCCTAGCCATAGGCTAGGCACACCCGGGGTGTCTAGTCCAAACCTTTGACTTATTTCCAATAATAACATGAAGAACTTTTATATATAAAGCTTTCCAAATCTATATTCCCAACAAGCGTGGGATATTCTACTTTTCATCTTATTTTTCCAACATCATGGGTGTTACATTGAGCAACAATTTCTCATTCACCCATTGAACATTTTGAGCTTGTAAATATATAATTTCTTCTACTCTTATAGTAGATTAATCATTCGTTTAGTCCCAATTAATTTGACTAATGGAACCCACATAAATTTAATCTCCAAAATGTTCATTATCATACCATTTTTTCCAACAATTTCTTTGTATAATTGATATAATCTCCCTCAATTATCGACTAGAAGTAGCCATTTCTCATGATTTTTCTGGCCATCAAGAATCCAATAGTATGGGTTCCACATAAGTCTTTGTGGACCTCCTTCAAAATGGTTTCAGACTCTTGAGCATCGACACATCTCAACAATATCTAATCTCTTCTTCTTTTATACAAAACTTATCCATTGAGGATGCACCTCGATGCTAACCTTCTTATTGTTCTTTTTCCATTATCGTTGACACCTTTCGAATAAGTCTGGTACTTGATATACTAGAGAATGTCATAATACCACAAATTTCCATCCTTTTACTCTTCTAAACTATAGCAGTGGGATGGAACCTCAAAGGTTTGCATCTCCACCGGCTTCATTTCGGTTGTATTATTTACTTTAAATACTATGTCCAGAGTGTCTAGGACGTTGTTCATCTGATTATCCTCTCTCTACATATAGGCAAAGTTGATTTCCTTAAACTCCTTAGATAACTCTTAGATCAAATCATAAAACTTGATTAACTTTAGGATTTTCCTCTCCCATTATTTCCAAAGTTGTTAGATTACCAATGAAGAGTCTTGTCGCGTGTCAAAAGTGCGCGTTTAGTGCAAGTGGACACATCGAAAGTAATAAGTGATAAGTAATTATCGGATTATCGTCTCCACAGGGACTGGTAGACTTAATATGCCTTCTTCACCTTCTTGTTCTGTAGAAAAGTAAAAACACAAGTGATTTGAGTTGGTTTATCTAAACTAAAATAACTAAACAAAAATAAAGAGATTTAATAATAGAGGAAGATGGGTCAGGATCCAGTTGCGTTGTATTGTGGATTTGATTGACTTGTCTCTGCTCAATGCAATTGTATATCACTGCCTCGGCAGCACTTCAGTTTACTGCCTTAGCAGCGACGATACTTGTCCGCCGCGGCAATCCCTTGCTCGTGGTTGGACTTTACCAAAGTTCGGCAAAGTGTCCTTGAATGACTCTGCTTATCCCTAAGTCAGAGTGTTGTTGATGACTAGTCCTTGATGATACCTCCCGGCGTGAACCAATTATATTAACCAACCAATCTCACACTTCTTTTAGCCACTGAAACTCTTAACTTATCCCTAGGCCGAGTTAGTATTTCGCGATTGAAACACCGTACTTACCCCTTTCGTGAATCTAACTCTCCCGAGCTTAGATAAATGGATTACTCACAAACTTTTTGTCGCGTGTCAAAAGTGTGCGATTAGTGCAAGTGGACACATCGAAAGTAATAAGTGATAAATAATTATCGGATTATCGTCTCCATAGGGACTGGTAGACTTAATATGCCTTTTTCACCTTCTTGTTCTGTAGAAAAGTAAAAACACAAGTGATTTGAGTTGGTTTATCTAAACTAAAATAACTAAACAAAAATAACAAGATTTAATAATAGAGAAAGGTGGGTCAGGATCCAGTTACGTTGTATTGTAGATTTGATTGACTTGTCTCTGCTTAATGCAATCGTATATCACTGCCTCGGCAGCACTGCAATTTACTGCCTTGGTAGCGACGATACTTGTCCATCGCGGCAATCCCTTACTCGAGGTTGGACTTTACCAAAGTTCGGGAAAGTGTCCTTGAATGACTCCGGTTATCCCTAAGTCAGAGTGCTGTTGATGACTAGTCCTTGATGATACCTCCCGGCGTGAACCAATTATACTCACCAACCAATCTCACACTTCTTTTAGCCGCTGTAATTCTTAACCTATCCCTAGGCCGAGTTAGTATTTCGTGATTGAAACACCGTACTTACCCCTTTCGTGAATCTAACTCTCCCGAGCTTAGATAAATAGATTACTCACAAACTTCCCTCCCGGGCTTGAATGCAAGAACAAGGAATAACAAAGGATAAACAAACCTTGATAATTTTATTGCATTGAAACAAAGACAAAGTACAATCTCCTCTCACATATACTCGGCAACCTTCACCTAATCCCTAAGAAGGTTTAGAACATAATGGAGAGAAAGAAGACAAGTATAGAATTCGGCTCTCTCTCCCTAGGTATTTCGTCTCTAGCACATTGGATGGCTAGGTCTTTATATAGGCTAGAGCTAGGGCAAACCTTTCCTAAGTAGAATACAACTTGGAGTAGGGAACAAGTCAAGTACATAATTAAAATATTTCCAAGTTTAATTCGGCTAAGGGGGCTTTCCCGCGTGGTCTTTTCTTGGGCTTTTCCTCATGCTAGCCAGCTCCGATCCATGGGCTTTAAGTCCAAACACGTCCCTTGGATTTTTATCTTTCCATCGCCTACAGTCTTGCTTCCTGTCTTTCTGCTGCTGCCTCGGCATCAGGTTCTACCTCGGCCTTGTCACTGCCACGGCACTGGTTCTCCTTCACAGATATGAAAATGCAGTAAAACGTACCTTTTCTGTAAATACTAACTCTGTAAGCATAACTTCTAAATATATCACATTAAGTACATGCATTGGTCCGAGTGGGTTTAAATTTGGTGATTAATGCCCATAAAAGGAGTAAAAAGTGATAATGTGTTGAGCACTTATCACTTTCCTCCCGGGCTTGAATGGAAGAACAAAGAATAACAAAGGATAAACAAACCTTGATAATTTTATTGCATTGAAACAAAGAAAAAGTACAATCTCCTCTCACATATACTTGGCAACCTTCACTTAATCCCTAAGAAGGTTTAGAACATAATGGAGAGAAAGAAGACAAGTATAGAATTCGGCTCTCTCTCCCTAGGTATTCCGTCTCTAGCACATTGGATGGCTAGGTCTTTATATAGGCTAGAGCTAGGGCAAACCTTTCCTAAGTAGAATACAACTTGGAGTAAGGAATAAGTCAAGTACATAATTAAAATATTTCCAAGTTTAATTCGGCTGAGGGGGCTTTCCCGCGTGGTCTTTTCTTGGGCTTTTCCTCATGCTAGCCAGCTCCGATCCATGGGCTTTAAGTCCAAACACGTCCCTTGGATTTTTATCTTTCCATCGCCTACAATCTTGCTTCCTGTCTTTCTGTTGCTGCCTCGGCATCAGGTCCTGCCTCGGCCTTGTCACTGCCGCGACATTGGTTCTCCTGCACAGATATAAAAATGCAGTAAAATGTGCATTTTCTGTAAATATTAACTCTGTAAGCATAACTTTTGAATATATCACATTGAGTATATGCATTGGTCCGATTGGGTGTATATTTGGTGATTAATGCCCATAAAAGGAGTAAAAAGTGATAGTGAGTTGAGCACTTATCACACCCCCAATCTCGAACTATTGCTTGTCCTCAAGCAATGCAAACCATCAATTTGCCGAACTCTACTCTTTCTTGGTCTTACATTTCCATCTATTCTCCCCACCATAGCTAGGCCTATTCTTTAGTCTTAACCTTTCGGTTACCTAAGGGTTTACCTAGAAACAAACTATAAGAATTATGAGTTTATTGACAAACTTTAAGTTCAAGACAAGTAGAATTTGGTTAAGTGTTCTCTTCTTTTCTCAACCACTAAATCTTGAGCCAATTTCGGGCACCTCAAGGATTTAGGTTTTTCTTTTCACTAAATTCCTTCTTTCTTTTTAATATTCCTTAAAACATACTAGAGCCAATTTCGGGCACCTCTAGCATAAAGAAGAGACTTTCTAGAGCCGGTGATAGACACCTCTAGTTACTTTCCAAAAATCTAAGTCTTTATCACCTAAGTTCATTAAAAGAATTCCTATAATCCAACAAGTCCCAAAAGTGTTTAAAGTTCTTCCTATAGTAAGCTTCTAAGTTTTCATCCGTAAGTATCCTAAGGTTAAACTTTTTAACAGAACCTAATCATGGTAAGGAGAAAGATTTCTATAGCCTTAAAGAATAAACTAAGGCAATACTGATGATAAGCAGTGCAAAAGTGTAGGCAGTTAATTCAAGTAAGGCGGTGAGCATGAAAATTTTTAAGAAAATTCACTGGAATAATCCCTTTTTGGTAAGGCCTCGGCAGTAGATTGCTGCCTTGGCAGTGAATCTGCACCCTCAAACTCAAACCAAGCATTGTCCTCAATGCTTTATATTTGAAGAAATAAGCGGGCAACAAAAATATGAAGTAAGCAGCATATAAAGACAGCAAAAGCAATTAATATTGAATTTAGACAAAAAATTTAAAGCGACTCCGAAGAGCTACTTGTGACAATTTTTCTCCTCGGCCTTGCTGCCGATTGCTTTGTTCTTGGTGAGGGCGATGGTTGCGCTTTTGCTTGCCGGGGCGGTTGGACTCTTGTGGGCGGTGTCCGTTGCATTGGGGCCTCAACCTCTTCTCCTTCTTCCACATCGGCCATGTCTTCGGTCAACATTATGTCCGTTCCACCCTCCATTGCCGTGGCTCCTCCGGTGTGGTGTGTACTTGGTCGGGTGGCGGTGGAGCTTTGGTGCACAAAGACATCTATCTCGGCTGATAGACTGCCCATGATGATTGTGGATCGAGGAGGAGTGCTGAAGACTGCCCTCCGTTTGGATGGTCTTCTGTTGGCAGATGATGCCGCGGCAGAATCTGCTGCCCTGGATGGGCCGGCAGCCTGGTACTGGGGTTGAGGGTCTGCATGGAAGAACGACATTGGTCCTCCCAGAGCTGGGGTAGTCTCGGTGTAAGGGGCGGCTATGACGAACATGTTGCTGGGAAACTCTAGAAATTGCGCCCCTTGGTCTGGAAAAGCGTGGAGCATCATCTGGGCGAGTGTGCCGTTGAAATCTCTCTGGTACTCGATGTATCTTTGTTGTCGAAGGTCCATTGCTGTCATCCTTTGTAAAATCTCCTGATAGGGGTCTACTGCGGTAGAGGTGTGGGCAGTATCAGGTATGTCTGCCGTGTACTGGGCCCCGGCAGCAGTATCGGTAGTGAACTGCTGGGGCGTTGCTTGGACTGGCTCCGCCTACGTGATCTGCATGACTTTGTGACAAAAGTCTCTGGTCTATCCTCGCCGTGGGGGAGTGTATTCGTTCGTATCTTCAATGGGCACACCTACAGCAACACATAAACCCGTGATCAAACATGGGAAATACAATGGTCCCCTATCTTTCTTACCACACTCGTAAATTTCCCGTAGGATGATCTCTCCAACATTGATGGTCCTCTTATTGATGATTGATTGGATAAGCACCAATCTTTTGCGGTCCACCGTGCTATTGTGGGACGTGGGGATGAGGCGTCGCTTGACAAAGGTATTCCACATCTTGGCCTCGGGCTTTAGGCTTTGTCTTGTTACGGATCCTCTATGGGTACCGGTTTCCCATGGAGTATTCACATAACAAAGATCATCTTTGATGAGCTCGTAGTCCTCGGCAGTGATGTCTTCCATGAATTCGGCGTGGATATCACTGTCAGGAGTGAGGCCGTAGAAATTTTTGATTGTCTCGGCTTCTAACTGGACCGGCCTGCCGTGGCAATGAACGAAGAGGGAGTCTTTGCTGGGCCTGTGCGCATAGAACTCCCGCACAATCATAGCATTCGCCTGGTCAGGTTGGAGACAGAAAATTTCCCAGTTTTGGTACTTAATTCTGTCGAAGAGGTAGTGCTCAATGCCGTAGTTTTCATCGTCCGCATGCTGGAAACCTTGTTCTTCCCACAGTTGCCGAGCGATGAAAGATCGATTGAAGCGATCTTCAAAGTTGGCTGGGGCAAATCTCTTGTAGGTTGCCATCAAGATTGTGAGATGATTTCTTGGAAGTTTTCTTGAAGAGAATCTGGAAGTTCACGAAGGATTGTGAGTAGGCAGAGAGTTATGTGAGAGGAAGATTGTTAGAATGCTAAAGAAAACATGAATGCAAAAGTGAATAGTTCAAGAGGAAAGGGTTTCTTATATAGGCCTCGGCCTTGTGACCGTTTGGATTCACTAGCCGTTTTGTAACCGTTTCCTTTTTCTGCCGTTTCATTTTCTACCGCGGCATGAATCTCGGCAGACTAGTCGTTACACTGTTCTGCCCGTTGAGACTGCTGCGGCCCTGACACTGTTTTTCTACCTCGGCAGAGTTCCTGCTGTGAACTACTTCTTCTTTATTCTTGCTTATTATTCCTAAATAAAAATTAAACACACAAAAGAAAAATACTTAAGGCAAAAATAAAAAATTCGAAAAATATAAATAAACTAATCCTAATATATTAATAAAGAAAAGAGAGGAGATCAGGTTACTGGTGGAGAGCATGTAAATGCATCTCCCAAGATGATTCTCTCTCTTTGGCCCGAATTGTAAATAGGTTGTGGGCCACTCCTTTTTACTGTATGTTCATCCACTTTGGGCTTAATTTTTTTGCCGAATATCCTGCCAAGCAGACTGCCAAGGCAGGATACTTTAGTGTCTACTGTGTGGATGGCCTTGCACTCCTCTGGATCATCATATTTTCTTAAGTTGTGGAATGTGTTGAGTTTGACTTGTTGGTCATTGACCCGCATCGTCAACTCTCCTTTTTCCACGTCAATTAGGGTGCGTCTAGTTGCAAGGAAAGGTCTCCCAAGGATGATCGGTGCATTCTCATCTGCTTCACAATCAAGGACAAGAAAATCAGCATGAAAAATAAACTTATCTACTCTTACCAATATGTCCTCGATTTTGCCTTCAGGTTGCACATAGGATCGATCCGCTAGTTGGAGCATAATGGTTGTAGGTTTTGCCCTTCCAATTCCAAGCTTTTCAAAGACTGATTTGGGCATGAGATTTATGCTTGCTACAAGGTCGCATAGGGCCTTACCTTCATAACTCTTACCTAACGCACAAGGTATGATGAAGCAACCAGGATCCTTTAACTTTGGTGGCATGCGATTATGCAGCATTGCCATGCATCCCTCGGTGGCAGCCACGGTCTCAAACTCACCTATTCGTTTCCTCTTTGACACCATGTCCTTTAAGAACTTGGCATAGTTAGGCATTTGTTCAATTGCCTTTACGAACGGTATGTTGATGTGTACTTGCTTTAAGATGTCGAGGAACTTTTTAAATTGTTGGTCCTGTTTTTGCTTTTTGAACCTTTGTGGGAAAGGTGGTGGTGGTCTCATCTTATCCAGGGTTTCATTAGTTTGGAATTTAATACCTAGCACCACTGGAGTTGTTGCTGCCTCGATAGGCTGTTCAGGAGCTGCTGTGTTTTCTACCGGGGCAGTGTTATCAGTTTGCTCATCCTCTTCTTTTGCTTGATCCGCTGATTGAATTTGGCGCTCTGGGAGCTTTTCCTTCAGCTATAAACCACTCCTAGTAGTAATTGCCTTACACTGTTCATGGCCCATACCTTAGCAACTTCAGTATTGCTAGGTAGTCCTCCTTGTGGTCTAGTGTTTATGCTTTGAGCAAACTGCCCAACCTGAGTTTCCAACGTTTTAATGGTCGCCTCTTGATTTTGCAACCTCATCTCACTTCTATTCATAAAAGCGTCTGTCCTTTTGATGAAATTACTGTTTTCTGCCATGTATGACTCTGTTTTCATCATAAAGGCTTTGAGAGTGTTCTCTAGTGAACTTATCGGTTGCTGCTGCGGCATTGACTGCTGGGCCTGCGGCGGCGACAGTTGTTGCATCGGTTGCTAAAATCCTGAAGGTTGGGTGATTGGGTTTAAGACATTGTTAGGGTTGCTCCATGATAAGTTTGGATGCCTCTTCCATGAGGGGTTGTATGTGTTGGACATCATATTGTTGCGGTTGTAGTTTCCAACATACATACCGGTTTCTTGATTCATGCAGTCAGAGGAACCGTGGTTACCTCCACATAAGTCACAATATGAATCAATTACCTTGACCTCACGGGTATTTTGTTGTAACTGTAGGTTTTGTACCATCTTGGTAAGAGAGGCCAATTTTGCTGCCACTGAATTTGATGAGTCTAATTCATTTACCGTGGCTTGGCGTCTTACTCCTCCTCGCCTAGATGTCAGAAATTGAAAATCATTTTTCGCGAGTTTATTTAGTATCTCAATAGCTTCCTCAGGTGCTTTATCCAGGAGTGTTCCGTTTGCCGAGGCATCTAACATCATCCTTGTCGGGGCATTTGTGGCATTGTAGAACATTGTCACTTGTGCCCATAGGGGAAATCCATGCAAAGGACACTTGTGCAATAGCTCCCTATAGCGTTCCCATGCCTCGTACATTGGTTCGTCTTCTGCTTGTCGAAAAGAAGTGATTTCATGACGAATTCTATCATATAAGTTCATAGGATTAAAACGAGTAATAAAATCACGGCAGAGTTCACTCCAAGATCCAATAGATCCTGCTGGAATGCTATTCAACCAAGCTTTCGCCCTATCACTCAGTGAATAGGGGAATAGCTTCAATCGCAAGACATCTTCATGGACTCCTTGGATTTTGAAAGAGTTGCAAATTTCCATGAAGGACTTAAGGTGCTGCCTTGCGTCTTCAGTTGCAGACCCACCAAATTGTCCAATAGTGTTTAGCATATTGAACATAACAGGTTTCAGTTCAAAGTGGGCTGCTTCTATCTCTGGTGTAATGACTCTTGGGTTTAATCCATTTAAGTCCTCTTCCAGGAAGTCTCTGACTGTGAGCTACCGCGGCCCAGGTGGCGGCGGAATTCCTTCATTGCCGGAAGGTAAGTTTTGTCCTGCCGGGTGATCTGCCATGGCTCCTTGGATCTGTCTCCTCAACCTTTGCCTTGTTCTTTCGATCTCTGGATCTAACTCGTACAACGGGTGGGTTGGGTTGGCCCTGGTCATACACCAAGAAAAACAAGAGTAAAATAAAAATAAAAATAAACAAGAAAATAAAGAAAAAAATTAGTTGCTAGTCCCCGGCAACGGCGCCAAAAACTTGTCGCGTGTCAAAAGTACGCGTTTAGTGCAAGTGGACACATCGAAAGTAATAAGTGATAAGTAATTATCGGATTATCGTCTCCACAGGGACTGGTAGACTTAATATGCCTTCTTCACCTTCTTGTTCTGTAGAAAAGTAAAAACACAAGTGATTTGAGTTTGTTTATCTAAACTAAAATAACTAAACAAAAATAAAGAGATTTAATAATAGAGGAAGATGGGTCAGGATCCAGTTGTGTTGTATTGTGGATTTGATTGACTTGTCTCTGCTCAATGCAATCGTATATCACTGCCTCGGCAGCACTGCAGTTTACTGCCTTGGCAGCGACGATACTTGTCCGCCGCGACAATCCCTTGCTTGTGGTTGGACTTTACCAAAGTTCGGCAAAGTGTCCTTGAATGACTCCGCTTATCCCTAAGTCAGAGTGCTGTTGATGACTAGTCCTTGATGATACCTCCCGGCGTGAACCAATTATACTCACCAACCAGTCTCACACTTCTTTTAGCCACTGAAACTCTTAACCTATCCCTAGGCCGAGTTAGTATTTCGCGATTGAAACACCGTACTTACCCCTTTCGTGAATCTAACTCTCCCGAGCTTAGATAAATGGATTACTCACAAACTTCCCTCCCGGGCTTGATTGCAAGAACAAGGAATAACAAAGGATAAGCAAACCTTGATAATTTTATTGCATTGAAACAAAGACAAAGTACAATCTGCTCTCACATATACTCGACAACCTTCACCTAATCCCTAAGAAGGTTTAGAACATAATGGAGAGAAAGAAGACAAGTATAGAATTCGGCTCTCTCTCCCTAGGTATTCCGTCTCTAGCACATTGGATGGCTAGGTCTTTATATAGGCTAGAGCTAGGGCAAACCTTTCCTAAGTAGAATACAACTTGGAGTAGGGAACAAGTCAAGTACATAATTAAAATATTTCCAAGTTTAATTCGGCTAAGGGGGCTTTCCCGCGTGGTCTTTTCTTGGGCTTTTCCTCATGCTAGCTAGCTCCGATCCGTCCCTTGGATTTTTATCTTTCCATCGCCTACATTCTTTTTTCCTTTCTTTCTGCTGCTGCCTCGGCATCAGGTCCTGCCTCGGCCTTGTCACTGCCGCGGCACTGGTTCTCCTGCACAGATATAAAAATGCAGTAAAACGTGCCTTTTCTGTAAATATTAACTCTGTAAGCATAACTTCTGAATATATCACATTGAGTATATGCATTGGTCCGATTGGGTGTATATTTGGTGATTAATGCACATAAAAGGAGTAAAAAGTGATAGTGAGTTTAGCACTTATCAAGTCTCCGAAAACCCAGACCACTTTGATCTTTTTTCAATAGCCGCGCGAAGTCCCATGATGAAGGCTTCATACTTGGCTTGGCTATGTTATTTAGGAGAAAAATACTACCTATCTTCGATGTCCATATTTCCTGTCAATGTCATTGCCTCGATCAAAAATTTTATCGGATCCATTCATGAAATTAAGTAGGTAGTATGATACAACATGTATTATCGAAGCCACTTAGTAGCCTATACCAAAGAACAACATAATTTTTGAATAGGTGGGTACCATGTTTCACAATCAGTGAATTTCTTGCTCAAATATTAAATTGCCCTGTAACGTCCCAAAAATAGGCCTATATGTTTCGGTGTCCGGTTTAGAGGTTTGGATGAACTGTGTTAATTGTTTAGCTTAGTCCGAGATTAAATTCTTAAAAATCAGTTTTTAATAGGATTAAATTGTGGAAAAATGTTTTAAAATTCTTATTTCACTTATATTTGATTTTGGTAAAATCAATTTTTGAAAATGACTTTTTCGGTCCTTGAGATTTTGAAACTAGTGACCATTTTGTAAAAATTGAAAACTAGACTAATTTAGTGACTAAATTGTAATTGTAGCAAAAATTTGAATCTTTAAGGGGATTTGATCCAATAAATTCTCATCTTAATCTAAACTTCCAAAAGGTCTTTATAAATATCCTTTTAATGATTTAATTAGCACAATTAATAATCATTTCCCATTTTTACCAAAATCACATATTTTACGTAACTTCCTATTTTCTATTATTCTCTCCAATTTTCTCTGCATCCAAAAAGATTTTCTTCATCTTTTTCAATTTAAACATCATCTTTATACTTAAATTCACATTTTACTTTGATCACCTTGCATTTCCTCTTTATTTTCTTATTATTTTCCATTGATTTTCTTGATTTTTGTACTCAATTGATACTAGGAGATTTTAAGATTCCTAAATCAATGTTTCCTGATATATTTTAATGTAATTTTGATTTTTTTAAGTGTGTTATCTTGCATCTATGGTTTAGGTAGAGTTTATAATGTTTCTTGATGTGTTTGTTTGGGTAAAGTGGTACTTTAAGGGTTGCTATGTGGAGGTTCGAGTTGGAGGTTGATTGAATGCATTTTGAAGCAATAATACCTCAATTTTTAATGTTTGAAATAGGTCAAGATGAAGGTGATCACGTATTAAGGTGATCGGACGAGCCAAAACGTGTTTTGTGGCTTCGGTAAGGGACGTTTATTCAATCGACGAGTGGGATGCCAATTTGGAAAATGTATTAAGGCTTATCACAGTGGTTTGGGGGTGTAGAGAAGGTGTGAGAAGCCTTCTTGTAACGCCTAAAATTGGTCCTAGAAGTTTAGAGGCCGATTTAGAGGTCCAGCGGACCGATTTTGTTGGTTTAGCTTAGTTTGAGATTAAATTATTAAAAATTGGTTTTTAATAAAAATAAATTGTGGAAAAATATTCTAAAATTCTTAATTGACTTATATTTGACTTAGGTCAACTCAATTTCAAAAATTGACCCTTTAATCCCTATGATTTTGAAATCATTGTCTATTTTGTAAAAAATTGAAAACTTGAGGACAAATTTATAAATTAAGTCAATTGATCCAATCCTAATCCTAGTTGATCTAAACCTTCCAAGAGCCTATATAAACAACCTTTAATCACTTGTTTTAACCTAAGTAATCAAAATTCCCTAATTTTGATTAAAAACCCAAAAATTCACTTTTTAAAATATAACCCCTCTTTAAATTTCGGTTTCTTCTACTCCAAGGTGTTTCTTCATCATCTTTTCAAGGTAAATATGATTTTTTTAAATAAAATGATTTGATTTCTAAACCTGATTTTGGTATATTATGGGCTGCATTGCAAGGTGTTTTTTACATATGTTTTTATTCACTCACTAAGCTTATGCTTACCCTCTCATTTACCTTGCAATGCAAAGTATTTAGCGTGGAGGCAGCAAAAAGAAAGCAAGGATCCGGATAACTGTCAAGTGAAAACTCAAGTATGTCTTTATAGCTTTAGCAGTAGTGAGAGAGCAATGGGGATGGGTTATCATATTGTGAATATTATTCATGCTAATTATACTTGAAATAGTTATATGCTTATACATATTTGATGAATATTAAAGTTGATGTTAGTTTGTAACTTGGATTTGAATTGCCTATTGATATTTCTTTAGTTATAATAAATGTATACTGAAATTTGATTCTTGTTATCCCTATGTGTGATTTTGAGATTGTTGAAGTTGAAGCATGCTCTTAGGGGTTTGAGTATATTGTTGCTAACTAGGTTGCAATGCATCTAGTAAGTTATACCTGATAAGTGAATGATGTTTACTTAGGTGTATATGCATCTAGAAAATGTTTTGAAACTTGTGCATGAAGTTAAATGAGTTGTAGATACTAATTTAAGCCAAAATTTGATATACAATCATGTAATATACTTAATTAAGGATTGATAACCTTAATTTCACTTTTAGAACATAATTTTCTAGAAAATTACAATTAGGTCCCTAAACTTGTTCGGTTAAATTAGGACCCGTTTCTTTGCAATTTTTGCTACAAATGAACCCATTCCTTGAATGAAAATGTAATATCTAATTAATGCATTTAGAGAAGATAAAAGAAAAAATTTTAGGGTTGTTTATCGGGGCGAGTCTCCGGATTAACCTCGGTATTCCTCATGTAGCTCATTCGATTCGGGTGGCGTCTAGATCGGGTCGAGGAGGTTACATTTTTTTGGTATCAAAGCTGAGTTTTATAAACCTTTTAGGAAGTTTTGTTTGGTATTTTGTAGAGTTAAATTTATTTTAAATGTTACTTATGCACGATGATTATTTTAAAATTCTATGTTATTGTATGTGATGCACGATATTTGCTATATATGATTGATTTTTGTTGTGACTTAGTAAGTTAGGGTCTTGTATGAAAAGCACGATAATTGCAAGCATGATTAAATTTTGATGTTCTTGGATGTTTGTTATATATGTGGTTGTTGATAAAGCATGATATGCTAGGGTGTTTGCAATCATGATTAAATTTTGATGTGCTTACATGTTTTCATATGAATTGTTGTTTGTAAGAATGATGAAATTTTGTTGCATCGTTATAAAATTAGTTATATGGAGATATTGTAACCATGTTTTAAGGTTGTCTTGCATATGAAATTTATAAAAGGAAATGTGCTTAGATTTTAAATGTTGTATACATTGTTTTTAGTTGGTTTTAAAAATGAACTATGAGTTGAACATTCCATGAAATTTGTGATTTTGATATGCCATGTAGCATTGGAAATTAGATTGAATTTTCATTGTTTAATGCATGAGTTTTTTTAATGGTTTATATGATGCTTAATGCATATGTGAACAATATTTGAAAAAAAATGTTGTGTATACTTGTGGAAATTACACTTGCTATATGATTATATGTTCTTAATGCTAATCAAAATTGATGATTATGCTATGTGATACTTGAGTACGTATTCTTGGGGTTTATTTTGGGTACCCATTGCTCTAACTACTATTGTGAAACTATTTTATAACGTACTTGATCTACTTAGAACTTACTTCGCGCTGGCCTTAAAGTTTTGCAAAATGTTTTTATATGTTGAAATTGTTTTTCTATTTTATTGTGATTGATATGAGACCGAAAAGAAAGCTAAAACTTGGTAAATAAGGAGTTGTGGAGATTAGAAAATGAGGGACAAGTTTTTGTTGTTGTGTATTTATGGTGTTGTGATATCCGATATTGAGTCGATTGTGTCCTCAATCGTATTTAAGTGTAAAGTGGTTTTGAATCAGTTTAGTCTGAGAATCTATTGTATTGGTGAGTAGCAGGTAATTACATCATTGAGAGTGCTTTTGGGAGTTTCTATGGTTCTGATTGGGTTATGGTGTTGAAGTTCCGGAGTTGAGGATGTTGTTTGTGAGTATGGACAATAATCATGCATAGTATAAGAGCACTTACGTGCATATACATTAGGCATCTTAGGACATGTATGCATTCTTGAGCATGACATTAGATTGTATTTGCGTGCACTTGCATATGCATCTAGGTTTACATATAAGACTCATGCATACATTGTCCATATCTCCGAATATTTCCCTCGTAAAAATGGAAGTTGTGTTTGGTCAGTCCCGTGGGGAGAAGATATAGTTTAAAGAGGTGTTTGAAAGATGACCTTGTTGGCGTCGAGCCTGTTATGTAGTGGGTCGATGTATTGTTCTAGTTGGGAAGTAATTCTTGATAAGGATTGGTTAGTTGAGATTGGAGTTGTAGATGGTTGAACCCATGATGAGTGCCTTGAGTTTGATGTCAGTTGGGGTTGGTTGTTAGTGAAGTGGAAGGCTAAGTTTTGTAAGGTTTCTTAGGTGAAAGTTCGGTTTGTGTAAGAGGTGTTGTGTTATAGTTATGTTTTGTTGAAATACCATTGGTAATCTCTTTCTATATGGTTTAGAAAGTGATAGGTCAGGGGTGTAACTGATCTAGTGTTTTGTTTTGGGAAGTACTAGTTGGGTTCTTGAAAAGGAAAGAATATATCAGAAAGGGAGTTTCAATGTTAAAAGATACGTAACGCACTTTTATGAGACTTGAGAAGTTGTGGTTTTGCCGTGTGGCTTGGATTTTTCATGTTGTGTCTTAAGAGAGTTGTGTCGGGTTTACTTTGGGTATGGTCAGATTGTTATGGAGCTATTAGATGTTATTCTCAGTGACCTCTGTATGGAGGAATTGTATGATGAGAAATATTGGACAGTTTGTAACCTTTATTGGTCAAACGATCTTTTGAGCTTACCTTATCCTCAAGAAGTGTTGAGAAGGTTGGGTTTGAGGAGTTTCCGTCTACGGTTGGTTTTCTCTTGTGTTGTTGTTGCTTAAAGATAAAATGGATGTTAGATTGAGTGGATAAAGGAGTATCTTTATGCTTGACTAGGTTAGAGAGGAACAATTTTGAGCTTGGAATAATTTAAGTGAGATAAGAGTTGGTTGATCGTAGTGTCGTTTTGTTTAATGGTAGACAGTGAGTTGTTGTTTGGGAAAAGTTGTGTGTAGTACATACATGTTGTTAATGGTATATGGGCACCGAAAGTTTGTTATGTATTATGGAGTTGGTTATGGTGATCTAGTCTTTAGATGAGACATTATCTTTTGGATGAGCATGATGTTGTATACTAACACAAAAGGATTAGAAGTGCCTTGTGTTGCATGATGAGTTAAATCTGAGCTGCTTAGTGTGACTTAGGTTGCTTAAGGGTTATGTATTGATAGGTGCCAGTTTAGGGTAGTAACTTAAGAGTGTTATGAAGTCAAGAGTATTGTTGACTCGATTAAGTTTATCGAAGAGTGTTGGTCTAGTGACAGAGTTGTAGGTGAGACTTTTTATGGTTAAGATGTTCTGAGGTAAGTTTTTATCGAATCTTTGATGGAAGCACGTGTGCAGGGCACAGTTGAGGTTGTGTTGATGAGTTTAGTTGTGATGTGGGCTGTGTTTTATGTCTATGAGGCATGAAGTTCTGTTGTATGGTGTTGAGTTAGAATGATATCTTGATCAAAGGTTTTGATAGTCGTTTGCTATGAATATAGAAGTAAGAAGTTGTGTTGGAAGTTTAAAAGTGGTTGATGTTAAGTGAACTTGTTTTGGATGTGGTTGAGTTGAAAGTGAATGTTTGTTTTGCTAGTAAGTTGAGCTTGAGAACCAGTGTTAATTGAGAATGTTGTTGTCGTCAAAGGTGCTAGAGTAGAGGTGGGTGAACAAATCTTCGTATGTTTTGTGACATTTTTTCTTGGCAGTTAAGAGAAAGTTTTTCCTTGAGAATGGTTGGATCTGTTGCTATTTGTGCACGGTTTTTCTGGGTTATCTGAGATCTTCTTGTTAAGTTGGTTGAAACGGACCATGGTGTTTTGGTGTACCGTTTTTCTGTGTATAGTTGCAAGTTGTGATGACGGGTGATCCTAGGATGAGAATAAATCTTATCTATACGAGATGTATGTTGATATCTTGTCTTTTGGTAGTAAAGGTTCTAGTGGTAAGGTCATCATGTGAGTCAGAGAGTTTTAGTGGTATCTTGGTGTTTGGAATGTCACATGGGAGTGAAAGAAAGTTGTGAAGGAGTTTTCTTAACTCTTTTCATGGTGAAAATTTCGAGGAAGAAATTTCTTAAGTGGGAGAGAGTTGTAACGCCCCAAAATTGGGCCTAGAAGTTTAGAGGCCGGTTTAAAGGTCTAGTGACCGGTTTTGTTGGTTTAGCCTAGTTCAGAATTAAATTCTCAAAAATGGTTTTTAATGAAAATAAATTATGGAAAAATATTCTAACATTCTTAATTGACTTATTTTTGACTTAGGTCAACTCAATTTCGAAAATTGACCCTTGAATCCCTATGATTTTGAAATTATTGTCTATTTTGTAAAAAATTGAAAACTTGAGGACAATTTTATAAATTAAGCTAAAACTTTTAATATTTAAGGGGCTTTGATCCAATCCTAATCCTAGTTGATCTAAACATTCAAAAAGCCTATATAAACAACCTTTAATCACTTGTTTTAACCTAAGTAATCAAAATTCCCTAATTTTGATTCAAAACCCAAAAATTTACTTTTTAAAAATAACCCCCTTTAAATTTCAGTTTGTTCTTCTCCAGGGCAGCCTTTTCATCATCTTTTCAAGGTAAATATCCAGTATTTTTAATAAAATTTCATTGATTTATTTTTCTATAATTTTTTTCTTCAAAATCTTTTCATTTTTCTTCGGTTTTACTTGAAAAACTCTATTTTTGCATCAAGCTTTAAACCCTTTCCCAAGATTTCGGTTTCTTCCTTCCAAAGAAATATTCTTGATCACCTTTTCAAAGGTAAACACCGATATTTTCAATAAAAATTCGTTTGATTAATTCTTTATATTTTTCTTCATCAAAATATCTTCGTTTTTCTACGGATTTTCTTGTTTTTAAACCTTGTACGGGGTTGGATCAATTTTGGAGGTTAGAATCATTCAAACCTATGAAACCTAAAGTTCTTTAATAAAATTCCTAAGTTCTTGTCTGATTGAAACAATCTTTAAAGTCTTGATTTTCGTTTAAGGATTTTACATGGCTGTTTTTGCTACCTAAATACATGAATCTTTAAGTGTTTATATTTAATTAAGATGAATTTTAAGTATCTAATCCCGGAACTAAGATTTATGTGGTGTTTTGATAGGTTTTTGATGAATTTCAATTAAGTTTTATGGTGTTTTTAGGGGTTGCCATGTATTGGTTATAATCTTGGACCTAAGTTTTATGTGTGTTATAATGCATTAAAACCTCTAGTTTTGATGCTTGAATTAGGTCAAGAGGTAGAGGAACAAGTTTGAAGGAGATTGAAAAGCCGAATCGCTTTTCGGGTGACTTGTCGTGCAAGTTTCGGTAAATCGGTGAGTGGATTATGAGGGTTGCCAATTTGGCATGGTTTTAAGTATTGCTTTCTTAAAGGTTCCCATATTATGCCTTGTTTTTACTATATTTAGTCATGCTTGTGCTATACTTGTGAATATGTGAATATGCATATCTTTCAATGCTAATGAGATGTTTTTAAAAATGTTTTTATATACATATGATGCTTCCACAGTTTTGTTTTGAAGAAATGAGAAATGTGGTTTTTACCGGTTAATGCATTTGATGCATGTGTTAGTGGGATGCATGCATTTTTACATACCGTTTTAACTTGAAAACTTGAGCATTGGTTTTGTTTTGTGTTGGATATTAAGGTGATGGGCATAGGATAAGTTGATCGATCAATAGGATGTGAGTACACTATAAATACAAATTCGTATGTGTTTTAAATTCCTTGAGTGATGCATTAGAGGTTAGCCTAGTGTTGTGTGATACAATAGTCACCTTATCACATTCGGGTATAGCGAATTATCTCGGACATCAAGGTGGGATCTTTAGATTGTGATAGTCAATCTGTGTGAATTGGTGTACGACGCCATTCGCATGTTTCTGTTTATCCTAACGATTGGAGGTAAATCCATTCGTGTCACTTAACCAACATGTGAAAAATGCAAGTATAAACGTTTTACTATTTTGGAGCAATTCGAGAATTGCATGTGTTTTGTTAACGAGCTCCAATGTTTTTTAAGTCTTTGTATGAGTAGCATGTAAGACTTGTTATGCTTACAAAGCATGTGATTTCAAAAAGGTATTTTTGAAAGGCTTTGTGACTTGTGAGCCTTGCTACACTTCTTGAATTTCAAAAGGTGGTGTTATTTGTCATGATTGACTGTTTTTTTTATAAAGAGCATGACTTAATTTTTAAACTTGATTTTGGTATATTATAGGCTACATTGCAAGGTATAACCCCTCGAACCAGTCTAGGCAAAACCTGACTCGAACGAGTTACACGGGAAATACCGATGCTAATCCGAAGACTCACCCCGATAAACAACCTGAAAATTTTTCTTTATCTTATCTAAATGCATTAATTAGATCCTACATGTTAATGTAAGGACTGAGTTTATTTGCAGCGGAAACTAAAGATAAACGAGTCCTAATTTAATCGAACAAGTTTTATGGACCTAATTGTAAACTTTTTTAGATATTTGTGATCTAAAAGTGTACTAGATACATTTAATAACCTATAGGACATAAATCACATAATTCAACAAGATTTCTAGATGATTGACATCCTATTTCCTTGCTCTTAATACAAATTAAAACCAATATTCATTAAAGTCATAATTCAACTTGAATAAGCACAATTAATATGTGAATCAAATCTAAAGACTTTATTAACATAAAAGCAACATACCAATATGCAAATTTTAATATTCAACTTCTATGTCATAAGGTTCCTCATCACCATTGCTCCCTAAACTACCTAAGGTTCAAAATATAAAAGCAACATACTTGAGCTAAATATGAATTAAAAAGCACTAAGAGTATTCCTTACTTTCCCGGATGACTAACTCACTTCTTGTCTGCTTTACAAGGAAAAGAGAGAGGACAAAAATCAAAACTAGTCTAAAACAAGTTTTGCTCAAGAAAACTATTTGTGACTATTACGTCACTAAGATATTCAAAAATCCGCAAGTGTTTATCACATGGCATATGCCACAAAACTAGTCTTACATGCTTAACAAGCAATGCTTCAAAACCCTTGAGCTCTTTTAGTAAAACACATGCAATTTATATATTGCACAAAAATCAAAAAAACATTTACACTTGCGTTTTTCACATGTTGGTTAGGTGACACGAATTGAGTTTCCTCCAAACGTTGGGATAAACGGACAAACATGTGAATTTCATCGTACATCAATTCACACAGATTGACTATCATAATCTAAAGATCCCAACTTGGTGTTCGGGATAGTTCGCCATACCCGAATGTGATAAGGTAACAATTATATCACACAACACTAGGCTAACCTCTAATGCATCACTCAAGGAATTTATACACGTACGCATTTTAATTTATAGTGCACTCACATCCTATTGATCGATCAACTTATCCCATGCCCATCAACTTAATATACAACACAAAACAAAACTAATACTCAAGTTTTCAAGTTAAAAACGACATGTAAAAACTCATGCATCCCACTAATACATGCATCAAATGCATTAACCAATAAAAACCATTTTTCTCATGTTTTCAAAACAAAACTGTGGCAGCATCATATGTATATAAAATTTTTTGAAAAAGAATCTCATGAGCATTAAAACACATGCATATTCACATATGCACAATTAAATAACAAGCATGACTAGTCACATAGAAAAATAGCATAATATGGGAAAACCGATTTACGAGAGCAAACAAAAAACTTACTCCAGAGTATAGGGAGGTTTCTCACACCTTCCCTACACTTCCATCACTTTGAAAAGAAATTTAAAACACTTCCGAAGCATCCCACTCTCAAATCTACTCACCGATTTACTGAAACTTGTTCGACAAGTCACCCGAAAACACGATTCGACTTTCCTATCTCCCTGCAACTTGTTCTTCTACCTCTTGAACTAATTAAAGCATCAAAACCAAAGGTTTTATTGCATTAAAACTCACCAAAAAAACCTTCAATTCGGAACAAAACATGGCATCCCCTAAAAACACCATAAAACCTAACCGAAACTCACCGAAAACCTCTCCAAACACCACCTAAACCTTAGGTACGGGATTAGATACTTAAAAGCCATCTTAATTAAATCTAAAAAATTCAAAATTCATATATTTAGGTATCAAAAACATCCATATAAAACCCTTGAACAAAAATCAAGAAAACAATGGAATTTTTATCAAGAAAACCCATTTTATTGATTCAAGACTTTAAAGATTGTTTTGATCTAGAAAACCTCCCTATACTTCGGAGTAAGTGTTTTAAGTTTTTCTCTCTTGAAAATCTCATATTACGCCTTTCTTTACTATGTGTTTTGTCATGTTCATGTTTTAATGGTGCATAAGAAATTATGCACGTGATTAGATGCTCATGTTACGTTTTTTTTTAAAACGTTTTGATGCTCCCATGGTTTTGTTTTCGAAATTAGATAAAAAGAGATTTTATCGATTTTTACACTTGATGCAGGTATTGATGGGATGCATGAGTTGTGATTCACTGTTTTTGTTTTAAAACTTGAGCATCATGTTTTGTTTTTAGTATTGGTATTAAAGATGATGAAACGTGGATAAGTTGATCGATCAATAGGATGTGAGTGCACTAGAATTAAAATGCGTACGTGTATAAATTCCTTGGTGATGCATTAGAGTTAATACTTACATTGTGATATCTGAGTTGTATTACATGTAAGTGTTGCTTATCTCGGATGCTAAGGTGTGTTTCATGATTGGTTTCATTCCATCATGGGTGTGATTACGCGATTGGCCTTCACACGTGATATGAGTAGCGGTTGGCTCTCATATGTGGCATGTTGGCGATTGGCCCCATGCCTGTCGTTTCCGTTTATCTTAACATTTAGTGATAGTCTAAATGGTTCACTAATACCAATACAATTTTAAAAGTAAGTATGTTTTCTTAATTGAAAAGTGTTTCCAACGAAGCTTTGCGATTGACATGTAAGACTTGAGTGATGCTTATTAAGCATGTGTTTTCCAAAAGTATTTGAAAAAGGTTTTGTGTCTTATGCCATGGATACTTGTTGTTTTTTATGTTGTTGGCATTGATAGCCATATGATTATTTCATGAGTTGAACATGACATGTTTTTATAAAACTTTGGCTTTTATGGGCTGCATTGCAAGTTATTTTACTTATGATTTTAAATTGTCACTCACTAAGCTTTTGCTTAACCACTCTCCTTTACTTGAAATACAGATAAATAAGTGATTAGGTGCCAACAAGAAGCAAGGAAGTTAAGTAACTATTTATATTTTCTTAGGCTCAAGTATGTTTTGAATTCAATTAAGAACCTTAAAGTAGATGAGAGCAATGGAGCATTGTCTTGATATATTTATTTGGATATTCTTTATGACATTGTTTTGCTTTGAAGTATTTATGAAGAAATCCATGATGAATTTGAAGTATGTTTACCTCGATGAATATTGTTTTCAATTTATATTAATAACATGGAACTAGAATGATTTGCATCTAAAAATCTTGTTAAAATATGTGGTTTATGGTCTATAGATGATTAAATGCATCTAGAAGGGTGTTTCGATACCTCTATTATTTAAAGTCGTTATAGGTTGATTTAAACTCTGGAAATTTACACCTTACTCACCAAACTTTAATAGTGCAATTAGATGTCTTGTAGATATTATTTTAATTTGAAATTTGAGACTTAAGCATGTAATAGACTTAATTAAGCATTGATAACCTTAATTTCACATTTTGATCATAATTATTTGGAAAATTACAATTAGGTCCCTGAAGCATGTTTGTGCGTTTTAGGATTCATTCCTTACTTGTTTCCGCTGCATTCGAATATAATCTATGCATGAACATGTAGGATCTAATTAAAGCATTTAGAAAAGATTAAAAGAATTTTTTTAGGGTTTTTTATCGGGGCGAGTCTCTAGATCAACCTCGGTATTCCCCGTGTAGCTCCTTCGAGTGGGGTTGTGTCTAGACCGGGTCGAGGGGGTTACAATTTTATTGATTCAAGAGTTTAAAGATTATTTTGATCAGCCAAGAACTTAGTAATTTCATTAAAGAACTTTAGGTTTTAGAGGTTTGAATGATTCTCACCTCCAAAATTGATCCCACCCTTTCAAAGGTTTAAAAACTAGAAAACTCGTAGAAAAACAAAGAGATTTTGATGAAGGAAAATATAAAAAAATAAACCAAAGAAATTTTATTAAAAATAATGTATATTTACCTTGAAAATATTATAAAGAGGCTTCCTTGTAGAAAAAGAAACCGAAATTTAAAGGAGGGATATTTTAAAAAAAAAATGAATTTTTTGGGCTTTGGATCAAAATTAGAGAATTCTGATTACTTAGGTTAAAAAAAGGGATTAAAGATTTTTTATATAGTCTCTTCGAAGGTTTAGATCAACTAGGATTAAGATTATATCAAATTACCTTAAAGATCCAAAATTTTGGCTTAGTTTATAAAATTGTCCTTAAATTTTCAATTTTTACAAAATAGTCACTAATTTAAAAATATTAGGGTTTAAAGGGTCAATTTTAAAAATTGAGTTTACCTAATTCAAATATATATTAAATAATGATTTTGGGAATTTTTTCCATAATTTATTTCGACCAAAAATTAATTTTTTAAGAATTTAATCCCGAAGTAGGCTTAACCGGTTAAATCGGCCCACTAACTTCTAGACCCAATTTTGGAGCGTTACACAAGTTGTTTTTTACATATTTTTTTATTCAATCACTAAGCTTATGCTGACCCTCTCATTTACCTTGCAATAAAGAGTATTTAGCGCGGAAGCAGCAAAAAGAAAGAAAGGATCCAGGTAACTACTAAGTGAAAGCTCAAGTATGTCTCTATATCATTAATAGTAGTGAGAGAGCAATGAGGATGGGTTATCATATTGTGAATATTAAAGTTGATGTTAGCTTGAAACTTGGATTTGAATTGCCTATTGGTATTCCTTTAGTTGTAATAAACGTATATTGAATTTTGATTCTTGTTATCCCTATGTGTGATTTTGAGATTGTTGAAGTTGAAGCATGCTCTTAGGGGTTTGAGTATATTGTTTCTAACTAGGTTGCAATGCATCTAGTAAGTTATACCTGATATGTGGATGATATTTACTTAGGTGTATATGCATCTAGAAAATGTTTTAAAACTTGTGCATGAAATTAAAAGAGTTGTAGATACTAATTTAAGCCGAAATTTTACATACAAGTATGTAATATAATTAATTAAGGATTGATAACCTTAATTTCACTTTTAGAACATAATTTTATGGAAAATTACAATTAGGCCCTAAACTTGTTCCGTTAAATTAAGATTCGTTTCTTAGCAATTTCCGCTGCAAATGAACCCATTCCTTGCATGAACTTGTATATTCTAATTAATGCATTTAGAGAATATAAAAGAAAAAAATTTAGGGTCATTTATCGGGGCGAGTCTCCGGATTAGCCGTGGTATTCCCCGTGTAGCTCATTCGAGTCAAGTGGCATCTAGACTGGGTCGAGGGGGGTTAGACTCCCTACATCTGGAAGTAAGTATGTGATTAATTGCTCTTGGATATGTCCACTTTATATCCCATGTTACATTGACTTTATCATGCTCTAGTTATTGTTTTGCATATTATATTATACATGTGTTTTGATCCTCATGATGCACATTAAAAGTGGATTTACATTGCATATTATGCTTCCGCTGTTTTGCTTAAAAAGCATGAGAATTTTAGTTTTATCGGTTTATGTAATTAATGCATGATTGATTTATGAGATTGTAACCCCTCGACCTTGTCTAGACGCCACCCGAATCAAACAAGCTACACTAGAAATACTGAGGCTAATCCGGAGACTCGCCTCGATTAACGACCATAAAATTTTTTATTTTATCTTTTCTAAAAGAATTAATTAGATCCTACATGTTCATGTAAGGACTGAGTTCATTTGCAACAGAAATTAATGAGAAATAAGTCATAATTAACCGAACAAGTTTTAAGGACCTAATTGTAATTTTCTAGATAATTGTACTCTAATTGTGAAATTAAATTGACCAATATTTAATTAGGTATATTTCATGCTTGCACTTAAAATTTTAGTTTAAAATAAAATCTAAAAGTCATCTAATTGGTTCATCAAGTTTTAGTGACTAAAATGTAAGTTTTCAAAGTTATTTTTCAGCCTTTAACGACTTTAACTGACAGGGGTATCTGATGAGTGCCTAAAAGTCCTATTCTTTATACCAATTTCTCACTCGATTATTGCTAATAAAGGATAGATTTAATGGCAATATTGAATAATTCTGCTTATTTCTAAATTTCAGCATCCCAATACTTAATTCATGAATTTATCTATTATTTGGCATAAAGCAGGTACGGTTAATGGTTTCTTCTCTTAGACAGGAAACTACCACATAGGAAATGCCAGATAGCATGATGGATGCTGGAAGCTGAAGCTGAAATGCAGATAAGCACCTGCCTCGGCAGCACTTTGATGCCCCGGCGGCACTTTAATGCCTCGGCAGCATCTGAGGCTGCGGCAGCACCTGGAACATAAATGTCGATATGATAGGCGATCTGAAGAGAAAAATGAGGTGGACGTTTTAAGACAAGAGGCATAGAAATCAGAGTTGAGGAACACACGGAAAGTCAAGGTCAAAGGCCACACGGGAAAATAATCATTATAGGAATAAACTAGGAAATAAAATAAATATCTTTTATTTATGTACTTAGCTTGTGTTTTACTCCAAGTTGTATTCCTACTTTAGAAAGGTTTGCCCTAGGCCAAGCCTATATAAACCATAGCCTATGTAGAGAGGAGGATATCTCGAAATCAAGTGTTCATAGAAAAACCCTAAACTCCTCCATCGTCCCCTTGGGGTTTAGGTTAGTTTGTGGAGTAGTTGAGGAAGAAAATTGTACTTTGTTTCTTGTTTCATGCAATAAAATTATCAAGGTTTGCTTATCCTTTGTTATTCCTTGTTTTCACAATTGAGCTCGGGAGAGGATATTGTGAATCATCCATTTATCTAAGCTCGGGAGAGTTAGATTCACGAAAGGGGTAAGTACGGTGTTTCAATCGCGAAATACTAACTCGGCCTAGGGATAGGTTAAGAGTTTCAGCGGCTAAAAGAAGTGTGAGATTGGTTGGTGAGTATAATTGGCTCACGCCGGGAGGTATCATCAAGGACTAGTCATCAACAACACTCTGACTTAGGGATAAGCGAAGTCATCCAAGGACACTTTGCCGAACTTTGGTAAAGTCTGCCCACGAGCAAGGGATTGCCGCGGCAGACAGTATTGTCGCTGCTAAGGCAGTAAACTGCAGTACTGCCAAGGCAGTGAAGTACAATGGCATGAGACAGAAACAAGTCAATTGAACCCACACTACGAAGCACTCTAACCTACCCCACTTTTCCATCCTTGATTTCTTGATCACTTATCTTTATTATTTTCATTAGTTTCTTTAGTTATAATCCAACTCAATTATTTGTGTCTTTAATTTTCCATTGTGCCAGAAGAATAAATTGCGTAAGTAAAACCAATCCCTGTGGGTTCGACATCTTAAATACTTCAATCTGACAAAAGGTGGAAGGACGAATGCTTCTTCATAAAAGCAAGACTTTCTAGCCTCCATCAGTATCGAAACACCCTTCACCGGTATCGAAACCTATGAAAACGACAAAGGTGTACCGAAATGTGTATTAAAGGTTTCGTAAAACCTACGATAACTCAAAAGATTGCTTGCATAACAAACCCGCATTTCGATACGCTTGAAGTAACATTCCGATACCATTTGAGACTGTGAAGGCCTGTATTGAAACAAAACAGAACCATATCGATACGCTTGATGAAATATTACTACTTTTTCGAAACTAGTGCATGTGGTTTCGATACCCATGCTTAATTTCCCATAAAATCGTTGTGTTTTTGCCTAGGTATCGATACCCTATGAACAAGTATCGAAACCGCCTACACAGAAACAACCATTTACCCAGATTTTAAGCCTTAAACTTGACCAAAAGTTTTCTAGATGCATTTATTAACCTATAGTCCATAAACCACATAATTCAACAAGATTTTTAGATGCCAATATTAGCTACCCAATCTGGATACTTAAAAACCTTAAAATATCCAACTTCAAGTTGTTTCTTCACCTCTTCCCTAATTTTTAACAACAAGCTCATTCTTATCCTCTAGAGTTTTTGGTAGACGAGATTGTAATCTAGTCTAATAGGGAGCCTGTGCTTTACAATATCTTTATTTATGCCTGATATATCTTGGTATGACTATATACGAATACATCTTTAAATTCTTCAAGTAATTCCATCAACTCCTACATGACCTCCGGTGATAGAGTTCCTATGATTTTTACATATTTTCTTTCTTCGTAGGTTTCCAAAATTATAATCTCTATCATCTCTTGGTGAGATTTTAAATTCTTCAAGTAATTCCATCAACTCCTACATGACCCACATGACCTCGAAAAATTCACTAATTAGTTCTTCTTGAAGGTACCTTTCATACTCTTGGTTTGCCTTTCAAACATCCATCTCCAGATTTTGAATCCTATCGAATATGAAGACATTCTTGAAATTTGTCTACGTGATGAGGGACCAAGGAATATCCTACCTTAACAATATGGCCTTCTTTGTTCTTGTTTTCTCCGTCACTCATGTTTTTATGCAAATAATTAGGTTGATGACCAAGAACAAAGTGTTCAACTTTGTGATCATTTTGATGGGACACTGACGCCCTCACAAGTTCTTCTCCAATCCTTTATTCTTTCTTGCTTTTTCCCTAGGGTTTCATACACCATCATTTTGGTATAATTTGACAATTTAAGGTTTGGAATCCTATTCCCTTCAGCAAAAAATATGTAATTAACCGGTTCTAAGGTTCTAAATGAACACTCCATAACTTCCTTTTCAGTATAGATTAAAGGCACATCCGAAGTAAATAAAGAAAAGATATCTTCTTTACCTTTCTTTGTTACTAACTTCCCTTCGATGAGGAACTTTAACTTCTGGTGAAGTGAAGATGGAATGGCACCGACTGAGTCTATCCACGACCTTTCCCAAAGGCATCTCTAAGATGGTTGAATATCCATAACCACAAAATCAATCATATATTTGACAAGACCAATGAGAAGGGATACTTTAATCTTCCAAACCACATCTTTTTGGGTCTCTTAGAAGGCTCGTATTGTATTCTGATATGGATTTATTTGCAAATTATCGATCGAAAGTCTTTTTAATGTAGTTAATGGTGCAAATTTTCACCAAACATTTGTGCTTAAAATGGTTCCCTTCCAGGTTAATATCTTTGATCTTTCTAGTTGAACCATTTTGCTTGAAATGGGACTACTCCAAACATTTCACCTTATCTTCCAAGGCTTTGTTTCAACATTGTTCTCTTTCTAATTGTTTTGAGTGATAGGTGTGAAGATTCTCTATCTCCTGAGTTAAGATAAACACTTGGTCCTTGTACTAAAGGTACACCCTTTTATAGTTCTCGGCTTTTGCCTTCTCTTCCTTGAATCAGCGTTCCAACCTTAACTCGATTTATTTCTTGTGGTTCTTTTTCCTTGGTCCAACCTCTTAATTTTCAGAATTTTCTCTTTTTCTAATTTGAGCTCAAGTTCTAACTCATCCTTTTTTCTTTGTAAACCTCTAATGGTTTCTTCGAACTGGACATTTTCTAATCCAAAGTCAAAATTTTCCTAACGAGCTTTCTCTTGTAACTTAATGTACCTGATTTGTTCTTCTTCTAGTTGTCTTCTTTTCATCTCCACTTCGTTAGGGAGTGTGAACAATCTTTCTTCTATTTTTCTTCTACTGTTGGGGTTTAACTGTGGAATATTGTCATTGACATGATTAAGTCTCCATACCTCGTACTCATGGGTGACCATGCAAGTGGCCTCTATAATTTGATCCGCCTTGTAGTTTTCCAAGTTGAAAATGCTTAAAAGACTTTCGGTTTTTACCTTTTTCCTTCGTATAATCCATATTGAACTCATTTAGACCATTAGTGGTCGGCATGAATTGATTTAACCCATACTGTCTCAGAACTTGAATATGTGCATATGTAGTGAGCCCCTAAAGAACGAGTAGTGGTACCCATGCAAACTCTCCACACCTATAAAGTATGTTATTTTTCAAAAACCACAAATATAACCCCCTCAACCTGTTTTAGACGAAACCTGACTCGAACAGATTACATGGGGAATATCGATATAAATCCAGGAAGATTTGCACCAATAAACAACCTTATTTTTTCCTTTTATCTTGTCTATAGTATTTATTGTCCTACATGTACATGCATTCAACTAGAAACCCAACGCTTGAATCTGGAGGCGAAACAAGCATCGATTGCACCATACACGCAAAAAGGACCAAATTATAAATTTCTATAATTTCAGTGTCCAAATATTAAAATAGTATTAAAAGTCTTTAATTAAGTGCATTACATTCTTTCATGTCAAACCTCAACTCAAAATAATATCTACAACTCATTTAATTGACATCACAAGATTCAAGGACTAAAATGTAAAGAATCTAAACTTGCATTTAAGCCTTTAACTAGCATAACAGATAGGGGTATCGATACCACTGAGGCTGGTATCGATTCCATTTGACAATGCTAAAGGTGGAATTGATACTATGAGAAATGGTATCGATACCTAGGCAAAAAATGCAAAGGGTGGTATAGTACCATGGGCAATGGTATCAATAACCAAGCCATTTTTCACCCGATTCACCCTTTTTCAAACCCGTGTATCGAAACAATACTCCCCTATTTCGATACCAATGGGTAATTTTGCCAAAAAATAGCCTAAAAGGCACTCCAAACACATACAAAAAGATTATTAAAGATGCTTAACACCAACCAAATATAATTGAGCTCAAAAAGCATGAATCATTAACCAAATTACCATGCTTAAACATAACCATTTGGCATCTAAGCTAAATGCATCACAAACTACTATCAACATAAGATTCAAGGTATTCAAAACACTTTCTTTAGATGCTTTTACTTACAAGACATCAACATTTTTCGACATCCAATACATACTCAAGTTGATGTAACCAAAGTAATTCTCATCAATCAAAAACCAACTCTTGCAACAATGATACTATACCTCCATTGCTCTCTTACTACTAATACTACACTTTAGAAAACATAATTAAGCTTTTCATCGACACGCACTTAGAATCTTGCTTTTCTTGGTTGCCTCGATTAACATCTCTACATTGCATGGTAAAATAAAGGGTAAGCATAAGCTTAATGATGGGTAGAACATAGAAAAACCACCTTTGCAATGCAACTCATAAGTCCATAAATAAAACACTTTAATACATGCCATATCATGCTCATTATAAGTTTCCCAAACATGATTTACAGGAAAAAAAAACAATTTACATATCAAGTATCATTTATCTCATGCATTACAAAGCTAGTTTCTCAAAACTTTCGTCCTTTTAATAAAAACAAAACTTATGGACTTTTTAATACACATGCATCTCTATGCATTAGTCTCTAGTCTTACATGTTATTTACATAGCAAAGCTAACAATCTATTGGTCACATGCATCGTCCTACATGATATTCACCTAGAAAAGCTTAAACCACATGCACTTTAATGTGCAAATGCTTAAACCATTTCAAGTCTTATATGATAAACTCATAGCAATGCTTAGGTCATTCTCTCGTGCTCATATCCTTGCACAAGTATAGTTAGAAACACATGCTTGTGAAACTCATGCCTTTATAAAACATCACATTTTCTAAGCAATTCTATATCAACATGTGCAACAATTCTCATACTTTTCAATACACAAAAATCTCATGCCTTACATGAATCACAATATGCAATGCTTACAAAATCTCATGTACAAGATCCCATGTACAAATATTTGAAGTTTTATATGCAATTAACCATGCAATGCTTAACAAGTTTCATGCTCAATGGAAATATATAAAAACAGTGGCACAGGGTACATAACACATACATTGGCTTACAAGTGACACCGGATGGTACTACCCCCATCCATATAAAAATAAGTAAACAATGTTCGGATAAACATACTCATAATGGATCTACTCCCACCATGCTTTATGATAAAACTAACCCTATCATGGGATAATCATCTCGGACGAGATGGCACTACCCCCATTTCCCGAATGCGATATAACTACCCCTATCACACGACATTAGAACTACCCCTAATGCTCCTCGAGTAATAACGAATGTACGAATTTTGTATATTATAGTGAACTCACACCCTATTGATCAGTCAACATATCCAACATCTCTAGATATGTAACGCCCCAGAATTAGGCCTAGAAGTTAGTGGGTCAGTTTAGCTGGTTAAGCCTAGTTCGGGATTAAATACTTAGAAATTGATTTTTAATCAAAATAAATTGTGGAAAAATATTCTAAAATTCTTAATTGACTTATATTTGACTTAGGTAAACTCAATTTCGAAAATTGACCCTTGAATCCCTAAGATTTTGAAATTAGTGATTATTTTGTAAAAATTAAAAACTTGAGGATAATTTTATAAACTAAGCCAAAAATTTGAATCTTTAAGGTAATTTGATATAATCCTAATCCTAGTTGATATAAACCTTCCAATAGCCTATATAAACAACCTTTAATCCCTTATTTTAATCTAAGTAATCAAAATTCTCTAATTTTGATCCAAAACCCCAAAATTCACTTTTTAAAAATATCTCTTCTTAAAATTTCGGTTTCTTCTTATACAAGGCAGTCTCTTCATCATCTTTGCAAGGTAAATATCCATTCTTTTTAATAAAATTTCGTTGGTTAATTTTCTTATATTTTTCTTATTCAAAATCTCTTCGTTTTTCTACGGGTTTTCTAGTTTTTAAACCTTTGAAGGGGTGGGATCAAAATCTCAAAAAGCATGAATCATTCAAACCTATGAAAACTAAAGTTCTTTAATGAAATTCCTAAGTTCTTGGCTGATCGAAACAATCTTTAAATTCTTGAATAAATAAAATCGATTTTCTTGATAAAAATCTCATTGTATTCTTGATTTTCGTTCAAGGGTTTTCTACGGCTGTTTTTGATGCCTAAATACATGAATCTTGAAGTGTTTATGTAAAACCAAAATTGATTTTGATATAACAAGTATGTAAAAGGACTATTTTGTAATAAATTTTTAAGTCCCTAAGTCAAACTTTTGATTTCAAGTCAAACCAAGAACTTTGAAATAAATTTTCTAAGTGTTTTTATACGAGAGTATCGATACCTTTCAAACCGGTATCGATACCAACCTGCATTTTTAAAGCTTTTTTTCTTGAAACTAAGAACAGGTATCGAAACAGGGTTCGATACAAATACCTTACTGTCAATGCCTGTTTCGAACCACGTATCGAACCACTTCGAATGTTTTAATTATTTTAAAATCATTTAAAATTATGACTCATGGTATCGATACCAGTATCGATACCTCCTTTAATTCCCAACGGCTATTTTAGAATTTAATGAGTTGACCGTTGGTGGCAGTTAAAACATTAAAAGATGGTTAATTTGTTTCAGAACATGGTTCGATACACCCTCTATTAAATGCACAACGTCTCTTTCTTTTTATAGGCTGTTTCGAAACAGATTCTTCGTGTTTCGATACCGGTGCCTGCAGAAGTGCATTTATGGTGGGAAGATTAGGCCCTAACGTCTTTATTTCAAGTCCCAACAAACTCAATGGTTAGAAATCTATGATGAGGTATAAAATGAAGCAATTCAAGCAGCATTAACAACTATTTGAACCTCAAGCAACATCCAAGCAATCAAATCCAACTCCCAAGCACTCTCATTGAATATCTTGACTCCCATCTCTTGCACTTCAATTTTATTCTTTGTAATTGAGTTTGGGGAGAGTTTGTTTGTAATTGGGGCATATTTATCTTGTGAGAAAATTCATTTTAGCCCACTCAAATCTCTTGTATTTCTTTGTGAGGTCCAAGTCAACTTTGGGTAGAAAATTGGCTTGATTGTAAAGGTTATCCCTTGAACCTAGAAAAAGGTTGAATTCATAGTGAATTCGTTTCAAAATCTTTAGTGAGAGCTAAGGTAGTGGATGTAGAGCTTGTTCGAAGTTTGAACCACTATAAATCTCTTGTTCTTCAAATTTTCTAATTATACTGAAAATCTTCCACCGACAATTTTTTAATTGCCAATTCACCCCCTCTTGGCCAACTATCAAGATCGATCAACTCAACAATTGGTATCAGAGCTAGATTTTTGAAGGGATTTACCTCCATTAAAGAAGATCCAAAGATTGTTGATCACTTTTTCAAGTCAAGTCAAATGGCCTCCACATCCTGAACATGGAACGAATCTCACTCTAGCACCAAACCTCCATTCTTCAACGGTGAAAACTACCCGTATTGGAAGAATAGAATGAGGCTCTTCATCAACTCCAATGATTATATACTTTGGTATATAATTGAAGATGGTCCCTCAATTCCAATGAAGATGAAAGGAGATAGAAAAGTACCGAAGAAGAGAAACGAGATGACCGATAAAGAGCGTAGAAGGATGTCTACAAACGACAAGGCTCTACACATTCTATTTTGTGCTGTTGGTGCCGACATCTACTCAAAGATGTCATCTTGCACAAGTGCCAAAGAAGTATGAGACTCTTTGGAGACTACATATGAGGGCACCAATGATATCAAAGAGACTAAGATAGGTATTCTCAATCTTAGCTATGAGAACTTCAAGATGGAGCCGGATGAAGACGTCACCAAGATGTTTGATCAGTTTTCTGTCATTGTGAATGGTCTCAAGGGCTTTGGTGAGATCATTCCGGAAGATTAGCTTGTGAGGAAGCTCACCTATGCTCTTCCCGAGTCTTGGGATAGCAAGAGAACGACCATTATTGAAGCCAAGGACCTTAAGACTCTTAAGCTTGATGCTCTTGTGGGATCTCTTCTCACCCATGAGATCATGAACAAAGGAAGAGAAGAAGAGAAAAAGAAGGCATAGGTGAAGCTTGAAAAGAGAGAAGTTGAAAAGAAAAAGCAAGAGATTGCTCTTAAAGCTTCAATTTCTCAAGAAGAAGTAGATACAAGTGAAGAAGAAGAGCTAGAAGAATTGGCTATGGTGGCCAAAAGATTCACTAGGCTCATGAGGGCTAATCGGAATAGGAGATTCCAAAGGAAGAAAGAATTCAAAGGAAAGGGCAAGGAGGATGAGAAGGACCAAATAATTTTCTATGAGTGTAAGAAGCCCAGTCATATTAGGACCGATTGCCCACAATACAAAAGAAAGGGTTTTGAGAAGAAGAAGAAGAAACAAAAGGCTTACGTTGCCACATAGAGTGATGAGGAGTCATCATCCGATGAGGACAATGAAGTAGCCAATTTATGTCTCATGGCTCTTGATGAGCCCAAGGTAACCCTTGAACCCTCTTGCAATGATCTTAGGAGTGTATGGGTTCCTAAGGAACTTATTATTTCTAATAATGTTCATGTCATTGCATCTTGGATTTCTAAGGGAACCAAGCTTTTGGGAATTAACTCTCATGGACCCAAAATGATTTGGGTACCAAAAATCAAAAACTAAATCTTTGTTTGTAGGTTGAGCATTGCTTCAAGGCCAAAGCTTCAAGTCAAAACATGTGGTACCTTGATAGTGGATGCTCAAGGCATATGACCGGAGATAAGGGACGATTTAAGGAGTTAGAGCTCAAAAGTGGTGGAGTAGTGACTTTTGGTGACAACTCCAAAGGCCAAATTGAGGGTATTGGCTCTATTGGTAATCACTCCTCTATTCTTATTGAAAATGTCTTACTTGTTAATGGTCTTAAGCATAATTTGTTGAGCATTTGTCAATTATGTGATAAAGGGTTCTATGTTTCTTTTGATAAAAGTGGTTGCAAAATAATAGACATAGAATCTAATAAAACAATGCTCATAGGTCATCGCATAGGAAATATCTATATGGTGCATTTAGATGACATTAATCTATCTCATGCATGCTTAGTTGCTAGTGATGAAAATTATGCTTGGTTATGACATAGGAAACTAGGACATGCTAGAATAAGTGTTTTAGAGAAACTAGTCTCCCAAAATCTAGTCAGAGGTTTACCTAAGCTCAAGTTTTCCTTAGATAAAATTTGTGATGCATGTGCTAAGGGTAAACAAAAGAGAGTTTCTTTTAAATCCATTAATAATGTTTCTACTAGTAGAGTTTTACAATTGATTCATATGGATCTTTTTGGGCCTATTAGAACTACTAGTTTGGGTGGAAAATCATATGCTTTTGCTATTGTAGATGACTACTCTAGATACACTTGGGTTCTATTTTTGAGTACTAAAGATGAAGCCTTAGAAAAATTCATCACATTTTAAAATATTTCTCAAAATGATCTTGATCAATGAATTTCTCATATTAGAAGTGATCATGGAACCGAATTTCAAAATTTAGGTTTTGAGAATTTTTGTAATGAAAATGGGATTAGCTACAATTTTTCGGCTCCTCTCACTCCTCAACAAAATGGGGTAGTTGAGAGGAAAAATAGAACTTTAGAAGAAATGGCTAGAACCATGCTTTGTGAAAACAATTTACCTAAGTATTTTTAGGCGGAAGCCACAAACACTTCTTGTTACATTATTAATCGAGTAATGATTAGGCCAATTTTAAAGAAAACTACTTATGAGATTTTAAAATCCAAAAAGCCTAACGTTAGCTATTTCACCCTTTTGGGTGCAAGTGCTTTGTTTTAAACAATGGAAAAGATAATTTAGGTAAATTTGATGCAAAAAGTGATGAAGCTATTTTTCTTTGGATATTCTCAAAATTCAAAGGCTTATAGAGTTTTTAACAAAAGAACCTTAGTTGTAGAAGAGTCTATACATATGGTTTTCGATGATAACCTCCTTCCTAGGAAGGATTCTTGTGATGATGATGATGTAGGAATCATTGAAACCATTGATGATGGACAAGCATAAAAGGTGGATGGGGTTCCAACCAATGAGAAAACACAAGATCCTCCAATAGAAGCTTTAGGAGATGTAAAGCTTGAATAAAGGGAAGTGATCTACCCAAGAGATTTCAACTATGTCAAAAGTGGTGAAATCTTGGGTGATCCATCCAAGGGGGTAACTACTCGTTCTTCTCTTAGATTAATGAATCATATTGCATTTATCTCATGCATAAAGCCTAAGAATATCAATGAAGCTTTAGATGATGATTTTTGGATATTGGCTACGCAAGAATAGTTAAATCAATTTGAGAGAAGTAATGTATGGACATTAGTTGATAGGCCTAGTAATAAGTCCACTATAGAAACTAATTGGGTTTTTAGAAACAAACTAGATAAGAGTGATAACATTGTGAGAAATAAAGCTAGAATAGTTGCTCAAGGTTACACTCAAGAAGAGGGAATAGATTTTGATGAAACTTATGCACCCGTAGCTAGAATGGAAGCTATTAGGATGTTACTTGCATTTGCATGTTGCCATGATTTCAAGCTTTTTCAGATGGATGTCAAAAGTGCCTTTTTAAATGGTTTTATAAATGAAGAAGTGTATGTTGAACAACCACCGGGTTCTGAGGATCCAAAATTTCCAAACCATGTGTTTAAATTAAAAAAAGCTTTATATGGTTTGAAACAAGCTCCTAGAGATTGGTATGAAAGACTTTCAAATTTTTTAATTGAAAAAGGTTTTGAAAAAGGAAAGGTGGACACTACACTTTTTATAAAAAAGTTTTAAAAATGACATCTTAGTAGTTCAAATTTATGTTGTTGATATTATTTTTGGATCTAAGAATGAATGTTATTGTCAAGAATTTTCTAAGCTAATGCAAGGTGAATTGAAGATGAGCATGATGGGGGAGCTCTCATTATTTTTGGGAATCCAAATCAAGCAAAGGAATGATGGAACCTTCATCAATCAAGCTAAATACATCAAAGATATGCTCAAGAAGTTTGGCTTGGAGAATGTGAAACCTCAAGCCACTCCTATGAGCTCATCAACTAAGCTTGATAAGGATGAAGGAGGTAAGTGTGCTGATTCTAAATTGTATAGATCAATGATAGGATCTTTTCTTTACCTTACCAAAAGTAGACCGGATATTATGTTTAGTGTTTGCTTGTGTGCTAGGTTTCAAGCTAGTCCTAGAGAATCACACTTAGTAGCCATTAAGAGAATTTTTAGGTACCTTAGAGACACAGCTTGTTTAGGTCTTTGGTATCCTAAAGCTTCTTCCTTTAATCTTCATGCTTATTCGGATGCGGATTATGGAGGTTGTAAGATAGATAGGAAAAGTACTTCCGGAACATATCAATTCCTAGATAGTTTGCTCATATCTTGGTTCTCTAAGAAACAAAATAGTGTAGCTTTATCTACCACCAAAGCGGAGTACATATCCTTAGGGAGTTGTTGTGCTCAAGTCCTTTGGATGAAGCAACAACTCTTAGATTATGGCATTAAGGTAGAAACCATACCTTTAAAATGTGATAGTACTAGTGTCGTATGTCTTACTAAGAACCCCATTCAACACTCTAGAACCAAACACATAGAAATTAGACATCACTTCATTAGAGATCATGTGTCTAAAAATGATGTTGTTTTAGAGTTTGTTGACACCTTAAACCAATTAGAGGATATCTTTATTAAACTTTTAGATAAAGAGCGTTTTTGGACACTTAGGAGAGAGTTAGGTCTAACTAGCCTATCTTAACCTCTTGTGTGTTATTTTTATGCAAATTTTGCTTGAATCTTGATTGAAATCATGTCTATGTTGTTTTGAATCTTATTGCTTCTATGCATGTTGCTAGGGGGAGTATGAACTTGTTTATGCACTATAATCTTGTCATAACATCATTTGCATGCTTCTAGAGACTTTAGAGACTCATTTCTAGTACTTTAGAAGCCTAAAATGCAAAGCTCAACTAAGTGGTATCGATACAGCTAGCACCTGTTTCGATACCTGTTCATCGTGTTCATCTAGGTAGTTTCTGGGAAGAACTGGTATCAAAACCAAGTTCGATACCAGGGTATCGGTACTAGCATCGAAACAGGCTGTTTCGATACCTGTTTTGATACACGCGGCGGCAGATTGCTTTAAAACATCCGAAATCTAATTTTAATCAAATTAAAACATATCCTAAATTCTCTCCCAAACCCTAGCCGCATATTCCCTTTAAAATCCTCTCAAATCCATCAGTTTTCACCACAAATTCAACGTTTTTCTTTGGGGATTCTATTCCACACATCAAAGCCAAGATCATATCAAAGTTTGGTGCTTCAAAAACCACAAATTCTTCCTAATCCATAATCAAGGTAATTTTCGAAAAACATTATTTTCGTTGATTTTTAGAATGTTAAAATTTAGATTTTGAATGTTTTATTATTGCTTATTGTATGGGTTTTCATAATCGTACAAAATTTTTTTCAAAATCAATTTTTTTTCATTCGAATATAAATTAATTTTCTTGTATTAGTTTTCACTGTTTTTTCAAGCAATTTTCAAAATTCTCAAATACCTTGAATTATAGATTAATAGGATTGAATTAGGTTGATAGAGCATACATGTTTTTATATACCTAATCTTAAAATTATTTTTAATCCTAGATCATGACACCAAAGAAACGTTCTCGCACCGAGGCCAGAAGTTCGTCATCTTCTCGTTCTTCCCGAGTGAATTTACCAATGGATTTTGACAAAAGTTTGGATGGTCCCGGTAGGATTGACAACTTCAACATATTCCGCAATTACACGCTTAAGAAGGAGCGGTGTATGGATGTGGATTTCATGACCTCCTACAAGTTTTTATTCCGTTACTACGAACAAATTGTTGATTGGAAGTTCTTGCCTTTACTCACCCACTTCGACAAGTTTTATCCAACCCTTGTTCTTATTTTTTATGCTAATGCTAAGTGCATCCTCTCGAAAGATAGGAGCAAAGTGGTTGCGATTGAATCCTATCTTATGGGCCGAACTTTTCGAATCAATGTCGGCACCTTTGTCAATGCCTTCGGTCTTGAAGATGTGCGTATTGATGATGAATACTCTCTTGTAGCTTTCACCGGTTCGGCTATATCTCTTGACGTCCATGATCGGTTCTTGCACCTCATTATCTCTTGGTGGATTCGTCCATCAAATAGTAAGTACTCTCGGATTCGTCAAGTGGACAATTTTTGGTTGAAGTGCTTCCGTGAGGCTCGACGTCCCAATCTTGCTCAAATTGTCTTCTCCGACATGTGTGGCACATCAACAACCGTGCCACTCCCTTTGTCAAATCATTTCCTTATGCTTGTGTGCTAAGTTCTATCTTCATGCATTTGGGAATTCAACCGTTCCCATTTTCAGTATGCCTCTAATGGTGAATGGGTTTGAGGTGCTCCTCCTCCTGCTCCTCCTCCCGTTGATCCGGAGCCTCTCCAACAAGTTGCACCAAACGCCGAGCTTATGGCTTTTCTCACTTTGAGATTTGACAGTTTGGATGCTCGATTTGACACCTTGGATGGAAGGTTTGATTCCTTGACCACTCAATTCAATTCTCGTTTCGATGCCATGGAAACAAGGTTGACGGGTTTGGAAAACCAAAACACTTCCATGAGGATCTCCATTGAAGCTCTTCGTTATATGCAAACCTCTTCCAATAAAGATTGAGATGACAATGCGGAAGATGATGATGAGGATGATGAGGATGATGAGGATGGTGAGGATGGTGATGATGATGATATGGGCGATGAGTGATCTTAGCCTTTTTTATCCTTGCTTTGCTATGGTTTTCTTTAGGTCTAGTTGTGTTTTTCTTTATCATTATGTTGCATTTCATTTCATATTAGAACAATATGCACCTATGTTATTTCTTTTATGCTTTGAACTCTTTGTTGGATTTGAATATTTTATGCTATGGATTTTATTTTATTTAATGCTATGCTTGTTATAAATTGTGCCTTATATTGATTTTGATCTAACAAAAAGGGGGAGAGATATCTTGTTTTTAAGTTAAGGAACCATCTTTAAAATTTAAAGTTATGCACCTATTAAGGGGGAGTCCTTTAAAAAAAAGTTATTTTCAATGTTTTGGAACCTAAAATTTGGAACCTAAAATTGTGATTTTAAACTTAAAATTTTATAATGGTTTTGTTATATCAAAAAGGGGGAGATTGTAAAACCAAAATTGATTTTGATATAACAATTATTTATAAGGACTATTTTGCAATAAATTTTTAAGTCCCTAAGTCAAACTTTTGATTTCAAGTCAAACCAAGAACTTTGAAATAAATTTTCTAAGTGTTTTTATACGAGAGTATCGATACCTTTCAAACCGGTATCGACACCAACCTGCATTTTTAAAGCTATGTTCTTGAAACTAAGAACAGGTATCGAAATAAGGTTCGATACAAATACCTTACTGCCAATGCTTGTTTCGAACCACGTATCGAACCACTTCGAATGTTTTAATTATTTTAAAATCATTTAAAATTATGACTCATGGTATCGATACCAGTATCGATACCCCCTTTAGTTCCCAACGGCTATTTTAACATTTAATGAGTTGACCGTTGATGGCAGTTAAAACTTTAAAAGATGGTTAAGCTGTTTCGGAACATGGTTCGATACCACCTATTATAGTGTAGTAATGGTATCGAAACATGGTTCGATACACCCTCTATTAAATGCACAACGTCTTTTTCTTTTTATAGGCTATTTCGAAACAGGTTCTTCGTGTTTCGATATTGGTGCCTGCGGAAGTGCATTTATGGTGGGAAGATTAGGTCCTAACGTGTTTATTTCAAGTCCCAACAACCACAACGGTTAGAAATCAATGAGGAGGTATAAAATGAAGCAATTCAAACAACATTAACAACTATTTGAACCTCAAGCAATATCCAAGCAATCAAATCCAACTCCCAAGCACTCTCATTGAATATCTTGACTCCCATATCTTGTACTTCAATTTTATTCTTTGTAATTGAGTTTGGGGAGAGTTTGTTTGTAATTGGGGCATATTTATCTTGTGAGAGAATTCATTTTAGCCCACTCAAATCTCTTGTATTTCTTTGTGAGGTCCAAGTCAATTTTGGGTAGAAAATTGGCTTGATTGTAAAGGTTATCCCTTGAACCTAGAAAAAGGTTGAATTCATAGTGAATTGGTTTCAAAATCCTTAGTAGGATCTAAGTTAGTGGATGTAGAGCTTGTTCGAAGCTTGAAACACTATAAATCTCTTGTTCTTCAAATTTTCCAATTATACCAAAAATCTTCCACCGAAAAATTTTTAATTGCCAATTCACCCCCCTCTTGGCCAACTATCAAGATCGATCAACTCAACAGTTTAGATATAATTAAAATGGATTTTAAGTATCTAATCCCGTACATAAGGTTTAGGGGGTGTTTGGAGAGGTTTTCGGTGAGTTTCGGTTAGGTTTTATGGTGTTTTTAGGGGCTGCCATGTATTGGTCCGACTTGAGGGATGTTTGAGTGTGTTATAATGCAATAAAACCTCTGGTTTTGATGCTTGAATTAGGTCAGGACGTATAGGAACAAGTTTGAGGGAGATCAAAAAGCCAAATCACGTTTTTAGGTGACTTGTCGGGCAAGTTTCGATAAATTGGTGAGTGATTTTGAGAGTGGGCTACTTCGGCATTGTTTTAAATCTGTGTTTCAAAGGTTTGAGGGTGTAGGGAAGGTGTGAAAAAACTCCCTATACTCCGGAGTAAGTGTTTTAAGTTTTGCTCTCTTGAAAATCCCATATTACGTCTTTCTTTACTATGTGTTTTGTCATGTTCATGTTTTAATGGTGAATAAGAGATTATGCACATGATTAGATGCTCACGATACTATTTTTTTATAATGTTTTGATGCTCTAATGGTTTTGTTTTCAAAATTTGATAAAAAGAGGTTTTATCGGTTTTTGCACTTGATGCACATATTGATGGGAGGCATAAGTCGTGATTCACTGTTTTATCTTAAAACTTGAGCATCGTGTCTTGTTTTAGTATTGGTATTAAAGATGATGAAACATGTATAAGTTGATCGATCAATAGGATGTGAGTGCACTATAATTAAAATACGTACGTGTATAAATGTCTTGGTGATGCATTAGAGTTAATACTTACATTGTGATATATGTGTTGTATTACATGTAAGTGTTGCTTATCCCGGAAGCTAAGGTGTGTTCATGATTGGTTTTATTTCATCGTGGGTGTGATTAGGTGATTGGCCTTCACACGTGATATGAGTAGCGGTTGGCTCTCATATATGGCATGTTGGTGATTGGCCTCTTGCCTGCCGTTTCCGTTTATCCTAACGTTTAGTGATAGTCTAAATGCTTCACTAATATCAATACGATGTTATGAGCAAGTATGTTTTATTAATTGAACGGTACTTTCAATGAAGCTTTGCTATAAGCATGTAAGACTTGAGTGATGCTCAATGAGCATGTGTTTTCAAAAGTATTTGAACAGGACATTGATAGCCATGGATACTTGTTGTTTTTCAAGTTGTTGGCATTGATAGCCATGTGATTATTTCATGAGTTGAACAGGACATGTTTTTATAAAACTTTGGCTTTTATGGGCTGCATTGCAAGTTGTTTTACTTATGTTTTTAAATTGTCACTCACTAAGCTTTTGCTTAACCACTCTCCTTTACTTGCAATGCAGATAAATAAGTAATTAGGTGCCAGCAAGAAGCAAGAAAGTCGAGTAACTATTTATATTTTCTTAGGCTCAAGTATGTTTTGAATTCAATTAAGAACCTTAAAGTAGATGAGAGCAATGGAGCACTATTTTGATATGTTTATTTGGATATTCTTTATGACATTGTTTTGCTTGAAGTATTTATGAAGAAATACATGATGAATTTGAAGTATGTTTACCTTGATGAATATTATCTTCAATTATGACTCATTTCTCATTAATTTCCGTTGCAAATGAACTCATTCCTTGCATAAATATTTAGGATCTAATTAATACATTTAGAAAAGATAAAAGAAATTTTTTCAGGGTTGTTTATCGGGGCGAGTCTCCGTATTAGCCTCGGTATTCCCCGTGTAGCTCGTTCGAATCGGGTGGCGTTTAGACCGGGTCGAGGGGATTACAAGATACATCACCTAACCAATATACAAGTCTCAAAATACCTTTCAAATGCTGTCCAAAACATACATCATATGCATCATTAAAATCATCCCAAAATCTCATGCATAACCAATTCAAATCTTCAAAATATACTCCATTTTTACTTAGCGTTTTTTTTCAAATCAAATAAAACTCATGGGATGTTTAATTCACGAATCATATCCAAAACCAATGGAAAACAATGCAAACAACATTTAAACCCAAGGCACATTCCATTTCTCATTCACAAATTACATATGCAAAAACTATGCTAAGAGCATGACTAAAACATGGCAAACATGAAGCAATATGTGATGAACCTTTAAGAGAGAAAAACCAATTAACTTACTTCCGAGTGTAGGAAGTTTTTTCACACCATCCTTACACCCAAAAGCTTTTTGAAAACAATTAAAACCTTGCCGATATGGCAACACACTCACCACTTGTCCGAAACTCGCTTGCCGAATGCAACAGACACTCTCGCCTTTTCCGAAACACTTCCCACACTTAGCTCAAAACCTTGCCATGTTTTAGCACAAAGAAAACAGAGGGATTAATGCACATTGATGCATTCAATCAACCTCCCAAATTTCCCAACCAAACAACCCCAAAAAACTACACCTAAGAAAACCGAAATTGGATCAATAGACCCTTAAGGATCAATAGACCCTTAAGGATTCTAAGTTTTGAATCAATTACATTTTAGTTACTAAAATAGTCCCGTTTTACAATTTTACAAAATAGTCACTAGTTTTCAAAATGTCAAGGTTCCAAGTAAAATTTTACAAAATTGATTTGACCAAATTCAAATATAGTCCAAATAAGAATTTTATAGTATTTCCCCATATTTTTTTCCTTTGAAACCATTTATAAAAGTTAAATCCCGAATCTAGGCTAATTGGATTGACCGGTTTAACCAAACCCTTGATCCGACCATGATAACATCTAAGCCTAGTTTTGGGGAGTTACAACTCTCCCCTACTTAAAAAATTTCGTCAACAAAATTTACATAGTGTGAAGAGGTAAGGGAAATGCTCTTTCATCATCTTCTTGCACTCTTACACAACTCCTTCATCACCTTGATACCACCAAAAGCTATCTAACCCACACGAAAAATTTGCCACAGAAACCTTAATCCTAGAAAACAAGATCTCAACCCTCCAACAAAAAAGATAAGACTCAATTCCATCCAAACATTTACCCTCTTCGGCCAACTAGAGGATCTGTTCCTCATATCAAAGCAACGATGCAAAAACCACTAACCTACCTCAACTCCCATGGGAAACACAAATCAAAAGAGAAATCCTTTTTCTTGTTTAAGATCGATAACCGACTACTGAAAACCGCAACGATTTCCAAACTACAACTACCGAACTAACCCCCTTCTTCAACATCCTCCAACATAATAGGTAACCATAAGAGAGTGATACAAATCCTAGAGGATATGTTACGGGGTTGTATGTTAGACTTCCGAGGCAATTGGGAGGATTTCTTGCCTTTGGTAGATTTGCATATAATAACAGTTACCAGGTTAGCATCCGTATGGCAACATATGAGGCTTTGTATGATCATAAGTGTCGTACACCTATTTGTTGGACTGAGTTATATGATCGAAAAACTCTGGGTCCCGAGTTAATCCAGGAAACTGAGGAGACTGTCAGATTAATCTGAGATCACCTGAAGGAAGATTTTGCTAGACAGAAATCTTATGCTGACCGGAGAAGAAAAGATATCGAGTTTGAGGTTGGTGATCAGGTTTTGTTGAAAGTATCTCCATGGAAGAAAGTTATGAGATTTAGGCATAAGGGCAAGCTGATCCCGAGTTATATCAAACCATATTGTATCTTGAAAAAAGTTAATCCTGTTTCATATCAGCTTGAGTTACCTCTTCATCTTAGTCACATTCATGATTTATTTCATGTATCTATGTTGAGACAGTAACATCCAGATCCAAGTCCTATTATTCAGGTTCAGGATGTTGAGCTACGACTAGACTTGTCTTATGAGGATGAGTCTGTTCAAATCCTAGAGTTTGATGAGAGAGTTTTAAGAAAAAGACGTATCTTTATGGTCAAAGTTCATTGGAGAAATCCTAGTCCTTCTGAGGCCACCCTGGAGATCGATGAATCTACGAGGGAGTAGTTTCCACATCTTTTAATTCAGGTAAAATTTTCAAGGATGAATCTTCTTTTTAGGGGGGGAGAGTTATAACACCTTTAAAGTACAAAAAAATAATATATAAAATAGAGAAAATGTGATTATGGGGTGCTAAACCCACACCTCTTGTTTTTTGGCCAAGTACCCAACCACTTGAGCTAACAAGATCTTGTGAACTAATCTCCCCCACATTCCTTTTGATTTTAGGAAATAAAATAATAATAACATCAGATACATATATGTTTATCTTTTGCTATTTTTGGAAACCGAGTAACCCCTAAATCTGAAAGTTTCTTTTTCTTTCAACCAACTTTCCATCTTCCTTACACCGACCACCAACCCAAGATCATTCATCGGCTGGCCATGGCTTCCAACGCCGTCTTCAGTGTGCTCGCCATCTTCCCCGACCAAAAGCTCCTTAACCACGCACGCAGTTGTCACCCCGTTTGTCGGGAATCGAAGCGGAAAGCTTCGACCTCTCTAGGGTAATAAATCGTTTGAATTTCGCTAAATCCGGACGTCATGGATATCATTTCATCGAGTCGATGCCACCTTTGGCTTCCCCGTGCTCCGACGAACCTTTATCCACTATTCGAGACTCTAATTTGCTTGATTGAAGCCTCATCAGAAACCTTTCTGTTTTGGTTTGGTTGGTAAGTTGGGTGAGTTTTAATCCCTCTTTGATTCGGATTTCTGGTTTTTTAGGATGACATAGCTTTTTTTTGGTTGAAATCTGGATGAATCTTTTATTCGAGAGCTTTTTCCAACTGTTTTGGGCCACGTGTGGCCATCACGTGCCGCCTAGGGTGATTTCCGGTCAGCCTAGAGCCAGGTGATCCAAATCGGTCCAACCCAATCTAAAACTGTTCAAACACAATCCAAACTGAGCCGAACCGACCGAGTCGAACCTAGTCAGAATGAACCGGTCAACCCGAGTCAACCGTTTACCGACCCGACCCAACCCATTGACCCGTTGACCTGACCTGACCCGTTAACCCATTGACCCAACCTGATCCATTGATCGTTGACTCGTGAAGTCAGCATGATGTCTACATTAACTACTGACATGACTGCTGATGTTAGCATGACGTCAGTGTTGACTTTGACTACCAACGCCAGCGTTGACTTTGACCAAAAAGTCAAAATTTCAAAAAATAAACCATTTTATGTTTTTAAACATCCTGAGTCCATCCGTGAAGTCCGTTTCTCCAAATTCGAACTCGAAGGCCTCCAAATCGGACATTAAAATTTCGAGTCAAACTTTCTTCTAAGTTCAATGTTTGAATTTAAGGGCTAATATCGATATTTGATTACTTTTAGGATCTCATAGTCCTCCCGATCGTGTACCGGCTCAGCCCAGCTGCTCTTGTTTCAACCAATCTCGTAATCAGATCATGACTCATATGTATTTAATCTCATGAATAGATCCAATATCTAAAATCCAATATTAATATAATTATATCTTCTATATTAGGGAGTATTGCAGCAGAGTGTGGATTGAACGCCCAATATATCATCTGTCTGAGTCTGTCTTTTTTGAGGTGTGTTCCTTGTGTGCAATATGACTGTATATTACTGTTTTTTTTCGATTTAAACAAACTTAACATGTGCACATGACTGTTTTCCTAGATTTATATAAATATTATGTTTTGTTCCTTAAGCATGAATTTATTGTGTTTGAACATATATCTGATATATCCAATATGATTTTCTTGATTTAATAAATATATGATGAACTGATTAGTACTTGATACTCCTATCATTATTCTTTTAGAGTATGCCCAAAGACCAATCATATGATGATTGTAAGGATACTTTTATTTACCAATTTTATTAAATAAAGACATTACCATTGTTGTTTTCAGATATATGTTTCAATGTATAACATAAATTGAGAAACAATAAGGTCCATATAATAATATAAGTATTATTATTAAAAGATGATTGTAACGATATTTCTCATAGTGACAACTATATGTATGATCTTTAGACTTGAGATTATTACTATCTCAACATATGTTGTTTATGTTTTGATGTTGTTAAACGTGTCTCGTAATTAGTTACACTATAAAAAATGACATTGGACATATTAGAATGTATGTAGTGAGATGTGAATGATCGAGATAGGATTTGTCCTTCCTACATAATAGGAAAATATATCAAAGGCCACTTGATTGAGTGAGACTAGAAATGCATGGCCATGCTTGAATAGGTTGATATAAGATATCACAAATTATTCACTAACAGTAGTTCACTCTAGATATCAAGAAACATTAAAATAGGCTATACAAGTGTGACTATTCTAATACTTGTGTCTATTATAGATATAAAAGGACAAAAGGATACAATACATTAAGAGAGTTGGTCACGAACATGATACATCGAATCATGATTTGTAACTTAGATGACAATGATATATTGCTAGATGTCACTCAATGTTTGTAATATTTGAATTGTTCTAATATTATTACTAACGTTACAATGAGCCTATAGGGTCACACCCAATGGTTCGAAAGGAGACAAAAATATATATGTATAAGTAGATTATATTTAATCCCGAATTTTAAACAAATGATATAATTAAAGTAATTGTATCCCTTTTCAAATTTGAATTAAATATAGATCCCGAAATTTAAGAAAATTATAAAAGAAATTATTTCCTATAAAAAAATTCGGAATAAAACTATAATACCTAGGGTTACATATATATATATATAAGGGATTTTTGGTCTAGCATACGTATTAGAGAGAATTCTAAATTCTCAAAACCTAAAATCACGAAAAATAGTTTTTCGAGATTTGCTCTCAACCGGGTGAACTGAGTACAGGCTAAGACAATATTCGTGGAGGCTAAAGATTCAGATTGTTGAACGATCGTGATTGTAGCAGATCCAGTTGTTGTTTTTGTTGCTTATCAAGGAACCCAATGTAAGTCGTCGCATCTCTTCCTCTCGATTTTGGATTAAACGTACATGGATCACTGGAAAGACCATCATAATTTGTTCTGCTGTGCCATGGGGTGTGCCGACAGCTCTAACATATTCCTGTTATTTACATAACTGTAACATCGGGATTTGGGATGTATTGTGGAGTGTCTGAGGTTCAACCCTGATTCGGCTGGTAATTTCGCCTTTTTACGGTTCCTAGCTTTGGTTAGGGTAATTCCACCTGTTATCGGTTCTCATGCAATAGTCGGGGTAATTTAGGCTGGTACCTTTGCCCTATCGGGTTTAGGTTAATGCCAGTATCAGATGTTATTCTAGGGAACTGTATCCAAGAGTTCGGTTGGAGGGTACCATGTCATACATATAAATGACCTATTTTCTGAAATTAATGTTTATATGAATATATTTGATTTTATGTACTATTGGAACACACTAGGCTTCATACCTCATACCCAATTCTTTCACTTTCAGATATCTATAGATAGGCAGCCCGGACTTGGCACTTGGAGGATCTACACATCTCCTGGATATCTATTTTGATGTAATGTAAATCTTCCGAATTGCATTCAGGGTGACATGTGCCTATATTTTGTTATAGATGTTTTAATCAAACATTATTTTGAGGATAATAGATTATATTGTATTTTGTTTAGACAATGTTACGTTGCATTTTAACTTAAACGTTATCCAAATATACACATATCTTGTAGAGTTAGGAGACTAAACTCAAACTTGAAATTGATTCTCTAATTATAAAAAATTCAAGCTATTTGAGTCTCATTTTATAACTTGAATTTGACTTGAAATTAATTAGAGTCGAATTTATAAAATTTTGATTAGACTCCAATTGTTTTTTTCATCGAATCGAATTTTATTTCCCTAATCACTCGGTTAAAAAGATCTATGGCTTTAATTTTTAACATTGGCCCACAAAAGGAGATATATATTTGTCCTTTCAAAATTAATCATTATTTATCCCTATTAATAGGATATTTGTGGTTGATCAACCGTATCATTTAACTTAAACTTATGATTAAATATTATAAAGATTATTAAATTTTATTATAATTCCGATCATTAAAAACGGTTAAATACTCAAAAAGAACGAGGAAGTGCAAAACAAAAGAGGAAATGATGTAACATATTATAGATGAAACAATGGTTACATTTTCTACAGCTGTTCATACAAAATTTCTTAAATCACCCTTTGGTGAAATATTTATTTAAATACACAACTAAAAAATATATATTTTTAATAAAAGAATTCAATTTATTTCCTAATAACTTTTAGGAACTAAATTGATCGTTTTTGGCATTATTTATAGCAAACCAAAACCTTCACTTATAACTGATCCTTCTTTATCCAATTCTTTAATCATATTTGCAGTTGCCATAACTATATATTTTTCTCTTTAGTTTGTAATTTCTAATAAGAATTAGAGAATGCGACGTGAAAAAATATTATATTTCAAGATTAATTGCATAAATATATATTTTATTTTTAAGTCTCGGGTGTGTTGTGTAACTTGTTTCATTTAGTGTATTTATGTTCTTTTTAGAGTTATTTTCATGGTTTACCGATTGTATTTGTAGGCCATTAATTCATATATATAATTGATTTGCGAAAAATATAGTGATGTTTTTGTTCTAATAGATGTAATCGCATTGCTATGAGGGTTTCCTAATATAAATATATCTCGTAGAATTAAGAGACTTGACTTAAATTTGAAATTGATCTATTAATTTAAAAAATGAAAATAATTAATTCTCATTTTATAACTAGAACTTGATTTGAAATTATTTTGGGTCAAATTTATAAAATTGTGATTTGATTCAAAATGTTTTTTTCATCAAATCAAGTTTTACTTCCCTAATCACTCTGTTAAAAATGAACCATGGCATTAATTATAACATTTCACAACAAAATTTTAAAATTATAATTATATATTTTCCTCTCATGTTTCTAGTTTCTAATAAGAATTAGAGATTGTGCTGTAAAATAACATTATATTTCAAATTAATTACATATATATAATTTTTTATCATTAAGCCTCAAGTGTAAGAAAATAAGTATTCAATTCGAAGGGGACGAGAATCAGACCTTAAAAATATTATCCTTTTAGAAAAACATTAAAAGTATCTAGACGATAGTGTGCGAGGATATGTTTTTCTAACAAGAGACAAAGACGCAGACAATTACAAAGGATGTGTTATGATGACGATATTGAGTATTGTATTTCAAATGTGGATGGAAAATATGGACGCTTATTAGGATTTGAAATAAGATCAAGTCTGAAGTTGTATCCTTAATTGTTAATCTGTGTTGTGGGCAATTTGCGCACAACGTCTTGAATCACACCCGATAGTTGTACAACGACTCGATATCCTTTTTCAAGATACTCAAGATATTCCACCTTAGTTCATTCGCTTTTGCTGCAGTGAAATTCCTGTCATGAAAAAGTTGTTTCATATCAATCCACGTATCAATCGAATTGGAAAGTAAATCAAATAATCAATCTTTATCTATATCGGCTAATTAAAAAGTAAAGCATGAAGTTTAATTTGATCTTCGAATACTCCTTGAGGTTTCGTGCTTAAACAAACTATGTGGAACTCTTTAAGGTGTTTATGCGGATTTTCATGGTGGCCTCCCTTCTTCGAGATATATAAATTGTTTCAGATGATTCAAATTGTTCGTTTTGTTCATATTCTAAGATAAGCAAATGTGCTAGTTAGCCTTGATAAAGATGGTTTATGGCGTAGTTTTGTCCATAAGGCAGGGTGTTAGTCTTAGTTGAATCTTTGAATTTTATTATTCTTGAGTTTTGCTGGTTTTGTGGAAGGTGTTTTTTCGACGTTTTTATTATTTTGTAACAGGTCTAGGGATCCTGTTAAGGAGTATATTGTAAGACTAGTAAGAGCTTTTATTCCTTGTGTACTTTTCCTAAGTTATATGTACTCTTTTCCTCCACTTAATCTTAGGGAGGTTTTTAATGAGGCATATAACTCGGGTTTGATTAATAAATTTTACTTAGCAAAAAAAAAAAAAAGACTCAGGTGTGTTGTGTAACTTGTTACTTTTTGTGTATTTATGTTCTTTTTAGAGTTATTTTCCCGGTTTACCGATTGTTTCAATAGGCCTTTTTATTCTTATAAGTAATTGATTAGCGAAAAATATATTGAAGTTCTCCTAAAATAAGTAATAGCATTTTATGCAGCTTTTTCTAATATACACATATCTTGTAGAGTTAGGAGACTCAACTCAAACTTGAAATTGATTCTCGAACTATAAAAAATTCAAGCTATTTGAGTCTCATTTTATAAATTGGACTTGATTTGAAATTAGTTAGAGTCGAATTTATAAAATTGTGATTACACTCCAATAGTTTTTTTTCATTGAATCAACTTTTATTTTCCTAATCACTCGGTTAAAAAAAGATTTATGGCTTGAATTTTTAACATTGGCCTGTAAAAGGAGATATATATTTGTCCTTTCAAAAATTAATCGTTTTTATCCCTATTAATAGGATGTTTGTGGTTGATCAGTCGTATCATTTAACTTAAACTTATGATTAATTATTATAAAGATTATTGAATTTTATTATAATTTGATTCATTAAAAACGGTTAAATACTCAAAAATAAAGTGCAAGTGCAAAACAAAAGCGGAAATGATGTCACATATTATTGATGAAACAATGGTTAAATTTTCTACGGCGGTTCATACAAAACTTCTTAAACTAGCCTTTGGCACTAATTGTTGCAATATTTATTTAAATACACAACTAAAAATATATATATTTAATAAAAGAATTCAATTTATTTCCTAATAACTTTTAGGAAATAAATTGATCGTTTTTGGCATTATTTATAGCAAAGCAAAACCTTCACATATAACTGATCCTTCTTTATCCAATTCTTTAATCATATTTGCAGTTGCCATAACCTGTATAAACATTAAATAAGCAAGAATTAAGGAATATAGTAATTGAATTTTCCATTTTATTATTTAAATTAAAATAAAAATAATTTTTGTTACATGATTAAGAATTTAATAACTTGTATATGAAAAAGTCACATTTCTTAATTTAATATAATAATTTTAATGGCGATAACAATTGAACTTGTTTTTTTTTATTTTAAAAGTGGATCAATTGAATTCTTAGAAATAAAAATACAAGGGGTATATTCCTTTTATATGGAGGGTATAGGGGCTTGAATCATATTTTTATACTTTTTTGTTTTTTTGTTTGATTAATAATAAATTATTGGTTGTTCGATGTACATTTTAAAAATGTTACCAAAAATTTAATCAAATGTTTCATCTTACTTGGATTTTTCTTGATGAGCTGAGCACTGCCACTAAAGTCGCAGGAGTTTGGCTCCTTTAAATGTTTCTGGTAATAAGCATTCATGGCGAATTTGGCACGAGACACGATGGTGTCTGGCTCGGAACAAACACCACCGGGTTGAATAGGACCGCAATCCACCTCTGGTCGACCGCAGGCCCAATCCAAGGCTTTCTGCAATTCACCATTGCTAACTCCAGATTTCGGCACGCACCATGATTCGGGCAATGTTTTACTATCAGGATTGACAGGTCTATTGGCTTCTACAATGACAAAGGAGGAGGAGAGTTGGAAGACAACGACGACGGCAATGAGAAGGAAAGAAATTATGCTCAATGACTCCATTGGTAATAGTAATGTGATTCTTCTTTGATTTTGTTTTATGCTTATAAGTTGATCATGTAAAGTAGTGTATGATCAAAATTATGACACGTAAAAAATTATGAGAATTAACAGGATTCAAAGGTGGATCATAGAAAAAGTCAATGCAAGGGCCTTGTAATTTTCATTTAAGCCCTTTGAAATTCATTTTTAACTTTATTTTGGTCCTATATGAGAGTGAGTATTCGATTGGATTGAGTGGATTTGAGTCGAGTTAAGAAATTTGGTTTTGTCTAGACAAGAAATCCTATTTTTATAACTCAAATTCTTATTCGATCTTTTTGAGTCAAATTTATTAATTTGAGTTGATTTGAGTTATTTGTGTTATGTTCAAAACTAATCGTACATAATATAATTCTATGATATTAATTGGTTCCAATTTATATAATTTTTCTATAAAATTACACGAATTACGTACATATTTCTTCATAATTTAACATGTGAACTATGATGTATTAGGCAAAATTGAGAGACTCAAGTCGAATCTGGAAAACTATAGACTAATGACTAGAAATTTGATTTATTCAAGTCTCATTTTATAATTTAAACTTTATTTAAAAAATCAAAACGAATTGGTGAAATTATGATGCGGGTTTTTTAAATGTACATTAACTTATCGAAATGTATTAAAGTTTTTTATACAAATTTTAAAAAAATAGTTCGAGAAAGAACAAGTATATTGGATCAGTTGCTAAAGCAGTTCATCTCTCATTTCCTTTAGTTTATGAAATTTAGATCCACTAGGAACAAACTCTTTATTCCTCTAAAGTTTCTCATTTCTCTTCCCTCTAAATAAGATTAGGATTAGAATTAATATTTATAAAAAACAGAGATAATTATTCACAATAAAATTTTGAAAATATAACTATATATTTTTCTCTCTGGTTCGTAATTTCTAATAAGAAATAGAAAATACGATGTGAAAAAACATTACATTTCAAGATTAATTGCTTACATATATATTTTATCTTTAAGTCTAGGGTGTGTTGTGTAACTAGTTTCTTTTAGTGTATTTATGTTCTTTTTAGAGTTATTTTCATGGTTTATCGATTGTTTTTGTAGGCCTTTCATTCATATATGTAATTGATTTGCGAAAAATATAGTGATGTTTTTCTTCTAATAGATGTAATCGCATTGCTATGAGGGTTTCCTAATATAAATATATCTCGTAGAATTAAGAGACTCGACTTAAATTTGAAAATGATCTATTAATTTAAAAAAAATGAAAATAATTGATTCTCATTTTATAACTAGAACTTGATTTGAAATTATTTTGGGTCAAATTTATAAAATTGTGATTTGACTTAAAATGTTTTTTTCATCAAATCAAGTTTTACTTAACTAATCACTCTGTTAAAAATGAACCATGGCATTAATTATAATTTTTCACAACAAAATTTTGAAATTATAATTATATATTTTCCTCTCATGTTTGTAGTTTCTAATAAGAATTAGAGATTGTGCTGTAAAATAATATTATATTTCAAAATTAATTACATATATATAATTTTTTATCATTAAGTCTCAAGTGTAAGAAAATAGGTATTCAATCCGAAGGGGATGAGAATCAGACCTTAGAAATATTATCCTTTTAGAAAAACATTAAAAGTATCTAGACGATAGTGTGCGAGGAAATGTTTTTCTAACAAGAGACAAAGACGCAGACAATTACAAAGGATGTGTTATGATGACGATATTGAGTATTGTATTTCAAATGTGGATGGAAAATATGAACGCTTATTAATATCTGAAATAAGATAAAGTTTGAAGTTGTATCCTTAATTGTTAATCTGTGTTGTGGGCAATTTGCGCACAACGTCTTGAATCACACCCGATAGTTGTACAACGACTCGATATCCTTTTTCAAGATACTCAAGATATTCCACCTTAGTTCATTCGCTTTTGCTGCAGTGAAATTCCTGTCAAGAAAAAGTTGTTTCATATCAGTCCACGTATTAATCGAATTGGAAAGTAAATCAAATAACCAATCTTTATCTATATCACTAATTAAAAAGGAAAGCATAAAGTTTAATTTGATCTTCGAATACTCCTTGAGGTTTCGTGCTTAAACAAACCATGTGGAACTCTTTAAGGTGTTTATGCGGATTTTCATGGTGGCCTCCCTTCTTCGAGATATATAAATTGTTTCAGATGATTCAAATTGTTCGTTTTGTTCATATTCTAAGATAAGCAAATGTGCTAGTGGATAGCCTTGATAAAGATGGTTTATGGCGTAGTTTTGTCCATAAGGCAGGGTGTTAGTCTTAGTTGAATCTTTGAATTTTATTATTCTTGAGTTTTGCTGGTTTTGTGAAAGGTGTTTTTTCGACGTTTTTATTATTTTGTAACAGGTCTAGGGATCCTGTTAAGGAGTATATTGTAAGACTAGTAAGAGCTTTTATTCCATGTGTACTTTTCCTAAGTTATATGTACTCTTTTCCTCCACTTAATCTTAGGGAGGTTTTTAACTAGGCATATAACTCGAGTTTGATTAATAAATTTTACTTAGCAAAAAAAAAAAAAGACTCAGGTGTATTGTGTAACTTTTTACTTTTTGTGTATTTATGTTCTTTTCAGAGTTATTTTCCCGGTTTACCGATGTTTCAATAGACCTTTTCATTCTTATAAGTAATTGATTAGCGAAAAATATAGTGAAGTTCTTCTCCTAAAAGAAGTAATAGTATTTTATGCAGCTTTTTCTAATATACACATATCTTGTAGAGTTAGGAGACTCAACTCAAACTTGAAATTGATTCTCTAACTATAAAAAATTCAAGCTATTAGAATCTCATTTTATAACTTGGACTTGATTTGAAATTAATTAGTGTCGAATTTATAAAATTGTGATTAGACTCCAATAGTTTTTTTTCATTGGATAGACTTTTATTTTCCTAATCACTCGATTAAAAAAAAAATCTATTGCTTTAATTTTTAATATTGGCCCGTAAAAGGTGATATATATTTGTCCTTTCAAAATTAATCATTTTTATCCCTATTAATAGGATGTTTGTGGTTGATCAGCCGTATCATTTAACTTAAACTTATGATTAATTATTATTAAGATTATTGAATTTTATTATAATTCGATTCATTAAAAACGGTTAAATACTCAAAAATAAAGTGCAAGTGCAAAACAAAAGCGGAAATGATGTCACATATTATTGTTGAAACAATGGTTAAATTTCCTACGGCGGTTTATACAAAACTTCTTAAACTAGCCTTTGGCACTAATTGTTGCAATATTTATTTAAAAACACAACTAAAAAAATATATATTTAATAAAAGAATTCAATTTATTTTCTAATAACTTTTAGGAAATAAATTGATCGTTTTTGGCATTATTTATAGCAAAGCAAAACCTTCACTTATAACTGATCCTTCTTTATCCAATTATTTAATCATATTTGCAGTTGCCATAACCTGTATAAACATTAAATAAACAAGAATTAAGTAATATAGTAATTGAATTTTCCATTTTATTATTTAAATTAAAATAAAAATAATTTTTGTTACATGATTAAGAATTTAATAACTTGTATACGAAAAAGTCACATTTCTTAATTTAATATAATAATTTTAATGGCGATAACAATTGAACTTGAATTTTTTTATTTTAAAAGTGGATCAATTAAATTCTTAGGAATAAAAATACAAGGGGTATATTCCTTTTATATGGAGGGTATAGGGGCTTGAATCATATTTTAATACTTTTTTGTTTTTTTGCTTGATTAATAATAAATTATTGATTGTTCGATGTACATTTTAAAAATGTTACCAAAAATTTAATCAAATGTTTCATCTTACTTGGATTTTCCTTGATGAGCTGAGCACTGCCACTAAAGTCGCAGGAGTTTGGCTCCTTTAAATGTTTCTGGTAATAAGCATTCATGGCGAATTTGGCACGAGACACGACGGTGTCCGGCTCGGAACAAACACCACCGGGTTGAATGGGACCGCAGTCCACCTCTGGTCGACCGCAGGCCCAATCCAAGGCTTTCTGCAATTCACCATTGCTAACTCTAGATTTCGGCACGCACCATGATTCGGGCAATGTTTTACTATCAGGATTGACAGGTCTATTGGCTTCTACAATGACAAAGGAGGAGGAGAGTTGGAAGACGATGACGACGGCAATGAGAAGGAAAGAAATTATGCTCAATGACTCCATTGGTAATAGTAATGTGATTCTTCTTTGATTTTGTTTTATGCCTATAAGTTGATCATGTAAAGTAGTGTATGATCAAAATTATGACACGTAAAAAATTATGAGAATTAACAGGATTCAAAGGTGGATCATAGAAAAAGTCAATCCAAGGGCCTTGTAATTTTCATTTAAGCCCTTTGAAATTCATTTTTAACTTTATTTTGGTCCTATATGAGAGTGAGTATTCGATTGGATTGAGTAGATTTGAGTCGAGTTAAGAAATTTGGTTTTGTCTAGACAAGAAATCCTATTTTTATAACTCAAATTTTTATTCGATCTTTTTGAGTCAAATTTATTAATTTGAGTTATTTGTGTTATGTTCAAAACTAATCGTACATAATATAATTCTATGATATTAATTGGTTCCAATTTATATAATTTTCTATAAAATTATACGAATTACATACATATTTCTTCATAATTTAAAATGTGAACTATGATGTATTAGGCAAAATTGAGAGACTCAAGTCGAATTTGGAAAACTATAGACTAATGACTAGAAATTTGAATTATTCAAGTCTCATTTTATAATTTAAACTTTATTTAAAAATCAAAACGAATTGGTGAAATTATGATGCGGGTTTTTTACATGTACATTAACCTATCGAAATGTATTAAAGTTTGTATACAAATTTCAAAAAAATAGTTCGAGAAAGAACAAGTATATTGGATCGGTTGCTAAAGCAGTTCATCTCTCATTTCCTTTAGTTTATGAACTTTAGATCCACTAAGAACAAACTCTTTATTCCTCTATAGTTTCTCATTTCTCTTCCCTCTAAATAAGATTAGGATTAGAATTAATATTTATAAAAAAAAGATAATTATTCACAATAAAGTTTTGAAAATATAACTATATATTTTTCTCTCTGGTTTGTAATTTCTAATAAGAACTAGAAAATACGATGTCAAAAAACATTATATTTCAAGATTAATTGCATACATATATATTTTATCTTTAAGTCTTGGGTGTGTTGTGTAACTTGTTTCATTTAGTGTATTTATGTTCTTTTTAGAGTTATTTTCATGGTTTACCGATTGTTTTTGTAGGCCTTTCATTCATATATGTAATTGATTTGCGAAAAATATAGTGATGTTTTTCTACTAATAGATGTAATCACATTGCTATGAGGGTTTCCTAATATAAATATATCTCGTAGAATTAAGAGACTAGACTTAAATTTTAAAATGATCTATTAATTTTAAAAAAATGAAAATAATTGATTCTCATTTTATAACTAGAACTTGATTTGAAATTATTTTGGGTCAAATTTATAAAATTGTGATTTGATTCAAAATGTTTTTTTTTTCATCAAATCAAGTTTTACTTCCCGAATCACTCTGTTAAAAATGAACCATGGCATTAATTATAATATTTCACAACAAAATTTTAAATTTATAATTATATATTTTCCTCTCATGTTTGTAGTTTTTAATAAGAATTAGAGATTGTGCTGTAAAATAACATTATATTTCATATTAATTACATATATATAATTTTCTATCATTAAGCCTCAAGTGTAAGAAAGTAAGTATTCAATTCGAAGGGGACGAGAATCAGACCTTAAAAATATTATCTTTTTAGAAAAACATTAAAAGTATCTAGATGATAGTGTGCGAGGATATGTTTTTCTAACAAGAGACAAAGACGCAGACAATTACAAAGGATGTGTTATGATGACGATATTGAGTATTGTATTTCAAATGTGGATGGAAAATATGGACGCTTATTAGCATTTGAAATAAGATCAAGTCTGAAGTTGTATCCTTAATTGTTAATCCCTGTTGTGGGAAATTTGCGCACAACTTCTTGAATCACACCCGATAGTTGTACAACGACTCGATATCATTTTTCGGATAATCAAGATATTCCACCTTAGTTCGTTCGCTTTTGCTGCAGTGAAATTCTTGTCAAGAAAAAGTTGTTTCATATCAGTCCACGTATTAATCGAGTTGGAAAGTAAATCAAATAACCAATCTTTATCTATATCGACTAATTAAAAAGGAAAGCATGAAGTTCAATTTGATCTTCGAATACTCCTTGAGGTTTCGTGCTTAAACAAACCATGTGGAACTCTTTAAGGTGTTTATGCGGATTTTCATGGTGGCCTCCCTTCTTCGAGATATATAAATTGTTTCAGATGATTCAAATTGTTCGTTTTGTTCATATTCTAAGATAAGCAAATGTGCTAGTGGATAGCCTTGATAAAGATGGTTTATCACATAGTTTTCTCCTTAAGGCAGGGTGGTAGTCTTGGTTGAATCTTTGACTTTTATTATTCTTGAGTTTTGTTGGTTTTGTGAAAGGTGTTTTCTCGACGTTTTTATTATTTTGTAACTGGTCTAGGGATCCTGTTAAGGAGTATATTTTAAGACTACTAAAAGCTTTGATTCCTTGCGTACTTTTCCTAAGTTATATGTATTCTTTTCCTCCACTTAATCTTAGGGCGGTTTTTAACGAGGCATATAACTCGGGTTTGATTAATAAATTTTACTTAGCAAAAAAAAAAGACTCAGGTGTATTGTGTAACTTGTTACTTTTTGTGTATTTATGTTTTTTTCAGAGTTATTTTCCCGGTTTACCGATTGTTTTAATAGGCCTTTTCATTCTTATAAGTAATTGATTAGAGAAAAATATAGTGAAGTTCTTCTCCTAAAAGAACTAATAGCATTTTATGTTGCTTTTTCTAATATACACATATCTTGTAGAGTTAGGAGACTCAACTCAAACTTTAAATTGATTCTCTATAAAAAATTCAAGCTATTTGAGTCTCTTTTTATAACTTGGACTTGATTTGAAATTAATTAAAGTCGAATTTATAATTGATTTGATCGATGTTGATAATTGGCCAAGAGGGGGGTGAATTGGCTATTTAAAATTTTTGTCGGTGGAATTTCGGTAAAAATAGAAAAATGAAGAACAAGAGATTTATAGTGGAACAAGCTCTACATCCACTACCTTAGCTCCCAATAAGTATTTTGATATCAATTCACTAAGAGAATTCAACCTTTTTGTCGTTTTAAGGGATAACCGTTACAATTCGAATCAATTCTTCTACCCAAGAATTGATTCAACCTCACAAGATAAAATTTGAAAGAAAGACAAATTGAAATCTCTCACAAAATGGATAATTTCCCCAAATACAAACAAACTCTTCCCAAACTCACTTATAAAGAATCAAATTGAAATTACTAGATTTGGGAGTCAAGATATGCAATGAAGTACTTTGTAGTTGGATTTGTGTGCTTAAATGTTGCTTGAGGTTCAATAGTTGTTAATGTTGCTTGAATTGCTTCATTTTATACCTCCTCATTGATTTCTAACCTTTGTGGTTGTTGGGACTTGAAATAAAGACGTTAGGACCACATCTTCCCACCATAAATGCACTTCTGCAGACACCGGTATCGAAACACGAAGAACCTGTTTCGAAACAGCCTATAAAAAGAAAGAGACGTGCATTTAATAGGGGTGTATCAAACCAGGTATCGATGTCATTACTACACTGTAATGGTCGGTATCGAACCATGTTTTGAAACATCTCAACCATCTTTTAAAGTTTTAACTGCCACCAACGACCAACTTATTAAATGCTAAAATAGCCGTTGGGAATTAAAGGGGGTATCGATACTGGTATCGATACCATGAGTCATAATTTTAAATGATTTTAAAATAATTAAAATCCTCGAAGTGGTTCGATACATGGTTCGAAACAAGCATATGCAGTAAGGTATTGGTATCGAACCATGTTTCGATACATGTTCTTAGTTTCAAGAACAATGCTTTAAAAATGCAGATCGATATCGATACCGGTCTTAATGGTATCGATACTCTCGTATCAAAACACTTAGAAAATTTATTTCAAAGTTCTTAGTTTGACTTTAAATCAAAAGTTTGACTTAGGGACTTAAAAATTTATTACAAAATAGTCCTTATACGTAATTGTTATATCAAAATCAATTTTAGTTTTACAATCTCCCCTTTTTGATATAACAAAACCATTATAAATTTTTAAGTTTAAAATCACAATTTTAGATTCCAAAACTTTGAAAAACTTTTTAAAAGGACTCCCCCTTAATAGATGCATAACTTTAAATTTTAAAGATGGTTCCTTAACTTAAAAAACAAGATATTTCACCCCCTTTTTGTTAGATCAAAATCAATATAAGGCACAATTTATAACAAGCATAGCATTAAATAAAATAGAATCTATAGCATAAAATATCCAAATCCAACAAAGAGTTCAAAGCATAAAAGAAATAACATAGGTGCATATTGTTCTAATATGAAATGAAATGCAACATAAAGCTAAAGAAAAAACATAACTAGACCTAAAGAAAGCCATAGGAAAACAAAGATAAAAGCTAAGATCACTCATTGCCATATCCTCCTCATCATCACCATCCTCACCATCCTCATCATCTTCTTCCTCATTGTCATCTCCATCTTTATTGGAAGAAGTTTGCATGTAGCGAAGAGCTTCAATGGAGATTCTCATGGAAGTGATTTGATTTTCCAAACCCGTCAATCTCGTATCTATGGCATCGAAACGAGAATTGAATTGAGTGAACAAGGAATCAAACCTTCCATCCAAGGTGTCAAAACGAGCATCCAAACTGTCAAATCTCGAAGTGAGAAAAGCCATAAGCTCGACATTTGGTGCAACTTGTTGGAGAGGCTCTGGATCAACATCGGGAGGAGGAGGAGGAGGAGCACCTCGAACCCATTCACCATTAGAGGCATACTAAAATTGGGAACGGTTGAGAGAAGTCTCGCCTATGGGTTCTTTAACCGATTCCACCTTTTCGTAGGAGCAATCAATTCCCAAATGCATAAAGATGGAACTTAGCACACAAGCATAAGGAAAAGATTTAACAAGGAGAGTGGAACGGTTGTTGATATGCCACACAATTTCGGAGAAGATAATTTGGGCAAGATTTGGGCGTCGAGCCTCATGAAAGCACTTCAACCAAAAGCTATCTACTTGACGGATCCAGGAGTACTTACCGTTTGATGGACGATTCCACCAAGAGATAATAAGGTGCAAGAACCGATCATGGACGTCAAGAGAGATAACCGAACCAGTGAAATATCCAAGAGAGTCTTCATCGTCAATACCCATATCTTCAAGACCAAATACATCGACAAAGGTACTGACATCGATTCGGAAAGTTCGGCCCATGAGATAAGATTCTATCGCAACCACTTTGCTCCTATCTTTCGAGAGAATGCACATAGCATTAGCATAAAAAATAAGAACAAGGGTTGGATAGAACTTGCCGGAGTGGGTGAGAAAGGGTAAGAACTTACAATCAACGATTTGGTCGTAGTAACGGAATGAAAACTTGTAGGAAGTCATGAAACCCATATCCACACATTACTCCTTCTTAAGGGTGTAGTTGCGGAATGTGTTGAAATTGTCAATCCTACCTGGTCTATCCAAACTTTTGTCAAAAACCACGAGTAAATTCACTCGGGAAGGATGAGAAGATGACGCACTTCCAGCCTCGGTGCGAGAACATTTCTTTGGTGCCATGATCTAGGAGTAAAAACAATTTTAGATTAGGTATATAAAAACATGTATGCTCTATCAACCTAATTCAATCCTATTAATCTATAATTCAAGGTATTTGAAAATTTTGAAAATTGCTTGAAAAAAAAGTAAAAACTAATACGAGAAAATTAATTTATATTCGAATGAAAAAAATTTTATTTTGAATTTTTTTTAGGATTATGAAAACCCATACAATAAGCATCGATAAATTATTCAAAATCTAATTTTTAACATCCTAAAAATCAATGAAAATAAGGTTTTTCGAAAATTACCTTGTTATGAATTAGGAAGAATTTGTGGTTTTTGAAGCACTGTTTGTTGATATGATCTTGGCTTTGATGTATGGGATAGAATCCCCAAAAAAATGTTGAATTTGTGGTGAAAATTGATGGATTTGAGAGGAATATATAGGGAAGGTTGGCTAGGGTTTGAGAGAGTTTGTTTGGATAAGTTTTAATTTGATTAAAATTAGGTTTAGCATGTTTTAAAGCAATCTGTCGTCGCATGTATCGGAACAGGTATCGAAATAGCCTGTTTCGATGCTAGTACCGATACCCTGGTATCAAAACTGGTATCGATACCAGTTCTTCCCAGAATCTACCCAGATGAACACGATGAACAGGTATCGATACCACTTAGCGAGCTTTGCATTTTAGGCTTCTAAAGTACTAAAAATGAGTTTCTAAAGTCCCTAGAAGCATGCAAATGACGTTATGACATGATTATAGTGCATAAACAAGTTCATACTCCCCATATCAACATGCATAGAAGCAATAAGATGCAAAACAACATAGGCATGATTTCAATCAAGACTCAAGCAAAATTTTCATAAAAATAACACACAAGAGGTCAAGATAGGCTAGTTAGACCTAACTCTCTCCTAAGTGTCCAAAAACGCTCTTTGTCTAAAGGTTTAGTAAAGATATCTGCTAAATGGTTTAAGGTTTCAACAAACTCTAAAACAACATCATTTTTAGACACATGATCTCTAATGAAGTGATGTCTAATTTCTATGTGTTTGGTTCTAGAGTGTTGAATGAGGTTCTTAGTAAGACATATGACACTAGTATTATCACATTTTAGAGGTATGGTTTCTACCTTAATGCCATAATCTAAGAGTTGTTGCTTCATCCAAAGGACTTGAGCACAACAACTCCCTAAGGATATGTTTCTTAGAGAACCAAGGTATGAGCATACTACCTAGGAATTGACATGTTCCGGAAGTAATTTTCCTATCTATCTTACAACCTCCATAATCCGTATCCGAATAAGCATGAAGATTAAAGGAAGAAGCTTTAGGATACCAAAGACCTAAACAAGGTGTGTCTCTAAGGTACCTAAAAATTCTCATAATGGATACTAAGTGTGATTCTCTAGGGCTAGCTTGAAACCTAGCACACAAGCAAACACTAAACATAATATCCGGTCTACTTGCGGTAAGGTAAAGCAAAGATCCTATCATTGATCTATACAATTTAGAATCAACACACTTACGTCCTTCATCTTTGTCAAGCTTAGTTGATGAGCTCATAGGAGTGGCTTGAGATTTCACATTCTCCAAGCCAAACTTCTTGAGCATATCCTTGATGTATTTAGCTTGATTGATGAAGGTGCCATCCTTCCTTTGCTTGATTTGGAGTTCCAAAAAGAATGAGAGCTCCCCCATCATGCTCATCTCGAATTCACCTTGCATTAGCTTAGAAAATTCTTGACAATAACATTCATTAGTAGATCCAAAAATAATATCATCAACATAAATTTAAACTACTAAGATGTCATTTTTAAACCTTTTTATAAAAAGTGTAGTGTCCACCTTTCCTTTTTCAAAACATTTTTCAATTAAAAAGTTTGAAAGTCTTTCATACCAAGCTCTAGGAGCTTATTTCAAACCATATAAAGCTTTTTTTAATTTAAACACATGGTTTGGAAATTTTGGATCCTCAAAACCTGGTGGTTGTTCAACATACACTTCTTCATTTATAAAACCATTTAAAAAAGCACTTTTGACATCCATTTTAAAAAGCTTGAAATCATGATAACATGCAAATGCAAGTAACATCCTAATAGCTTCTATTTTGGCTACGGGTGCTTAAGTTTCATCAAAATCTATTCCCTCTTCTTGAGTGTAACCTTGAGAAACAAATCTAGCTTTATTTCTCACAATGTTACCACTCTTATCTAGTTTGTTTCTAAAGACCCATTTAGTTCCTATAGTGGATTTATTAGTAGGCCTATCAACTAATGTCCATACATTACTTCTCTCAAATTAATTTAACTCTTCTTGCATAGCCAATATCCAAAAATCATCATCTAAAGCTTCATTGATATTCTTAGGCTTTATGCATGAGATAAATGCAATATTATTCACTAATCTATGATAAGTGCTCAACTCACTATCACTTTTTACACCTTTCATGGACAATAATCACTAAATCTACATCTACTTGGACCAATGCATGTTCTTAATGTGAGATAATTAGATATTCTGCTTTTGAAACATATAAAGATGATACTTATAGAAAAGGCAAGTTTTACTGCACTTTTGTGTCTGTGCAGGAAAAACTATTGTCGCGGCAGCGACTGAGGCCGAGACAGGTCCTGATGTCGAGGCAGCAGCTGAAGGACAAGTAGCGATATTGTAGGCAAGCTGAAGAGAAAAATGAGCTGGACGTTTTTGGACAAGCAGCACATGGATCGGAGCTAGGTCGCACATGGAAAGCCCAAGTCAAAGGCCACGCGGGAAAAGCATCCTAGTTGGAATAAACTTGGAAATATTTTATTTATGGACTTGTCTTGTGTCCTACTCCAAGTTGTATTCCTACTTAGGAAAGGTTTACCCTAGACCAAGCCTATATAAGCCATAGCCGTATAAGGAGAAAGGAGAGAGAGGAGATTTTGGCACAAAGCACTTAGCATCATAGAGAGCCGATTTCATCTTATATTTTAGAATTCTCTTTTACTTTTTATTATGTTCTAAGTTTCTTTAGGCTTAGGTGAAAGTTGTAGAGTATTAGTGAGAAGAGATTGACTTTTATTTCTTATTTCAATGCAATAAAATATCAAGGTTTGCTTATTCTTTGCCATTCCTTGTTCTTGCATACAAGCTCGATAGAGAAGTTTGTGAGAAATCCATTTATCTAATATCGAGAGAGTTAGATTAACGAAAGGAATAAGTACGGTGTTTCAATCGGAAAACACTTACTCGGCCTCGAGATAGGTTAAGAGTTTCAGCAGCTAAAAGAAGTGTGGGATTGGTTGGTGATTATAATTAATTCACACCAAGAGGTATCATCAAGGACTGGTCATCAACAGTACTTCGACTTAGAGATAAGCGGAGTCATCAAAGGACACTTTGCCGAACTTTGGTAAAGTCTACCCAAGAGCAAGAGATTGCCGCGGTGGACTAGAATCATCGTTGTCGAGGCAGTAATCTACAGTACTGCGGAGGCAGTGTTGTGCGGTTGCATTGGACAGAAACAAGTCAATTGAATCCACTATACAACACAACTGGATCCTGGCCACTTCTTTAATCTGTTTATTCTCTTTTTATTTAGTTTTCTTTATTTAGTTTCATCAACCCCAATTTTACTTGTTTCTTTATTTTATGGGTAAACTACTGCACTAGTCACCTTCGTTTACCTCTAGTACATTTTTAGTCATCGATTTTGAAAAACGACCTGTAAGGTCACTATCGTTTTCGAACTGTAAACATTTAGTCACTCCGACGTTAAGTGTCGTTAAAACTAAACAGAAAAATGGCCTGACAGTTTACCAGAATTACATTTTTTCATCTTTCATCCACGTGTTTTACACGTGGATTTCACCCCTAACAAATTCAAAGAAGCTTTCTTTACTCTTAGCCTATTCTTAAAAATTTTCTTTTCTTTAACCCTAAATTTTTTTTCTGTAGAAGAAGTTGTTGAAGAAGATGACAACAAAGGAAGCTCACAACATTGCATCTAAATAAGTTCTTGTAGTTCCATTGAAGGCCCCAGATAAAATTATTATGCTTAACACTAGTAGTTTCATACCCCTTGAATGCCTAAGGAAGAAGATTTACACCATTGATGAGCACTCTAACAAAAAAAAGTCTGTAAAAGACGAATCTACATTGCTGAAAATTTTCAGTTTACCTTGTTCATAAAATCTTTCAAACTGAGAATTCCCATGAGTATTGCTATGTTCTTCACCATAATCAACTCTTTCACCTTTTAAATAATAGAACAATTCACGAGCTCTAAAATCAACCAAAAACCCTTTAAAAACCACATATAAACATACAAAATCAACATAAATGGTAACTATTTATGCTACATAATCAACTAAATCATATATGTTGGTGAGAGATCGTAAATCAGGCACAAGAACCCTCTCATCTTTCTTTTCAGTCCCTCCAAAATATGAAACACTTTCAAATTTCTGTAAGCAAAACCCACATCTGATCATAAAATTCAGCTTAAGCATCTCTCCACGTTTTCAAACAGAAACCCAATCTTTTTGGTCTTCCATCTTACCTCCTGCAACTAAATTGATACTCATTGTTAAAGCTTTCCGCTTTTGTGGTGTGAAATGGGGGAGATGTTGTTAATGACAAGAGATGCATAGAGAAGTTTCAGATAAGCTGATGGTAAAGAAAGTTTCGTTGAATTTGTTTTAGAGGGGTGAAATCCACGTGTAAAACACATGGATGAAAGATGAAAAAAATTAATTCTGGTTAATTGCCATGTCATTTTTCTGTTTAGGTTTAACGACATTTAACGTCGGAGTGACTAAATGTTTACAGTCCGAAAACGATAGTGATCTTACTGGTCGTTTTTCAAAATCGGTGACTAAAAATGTACTAGAGGTAAACGAAAGTGACTAGCGTAGTAGTTTACCCTTATTTTATTCCTTTTTCAGAGCAAGAAGACAAAAGAAGACATATTAAGTAGACCAATCCCTGTGGAGACGATATTTGATATGCTTATCACTTTATTACTTGCGACGTGTTCACTTGCACAATTTGCGCACTTTTGACACGCAACAAGTTTTTGGCGCCGTTGCCGGGGATTGACAACTAAATTTTGTTTTCTTTATTTTCTTGCTTTTTAATTTTAATTTTTATTTTACTGTGGTTTTTCTTGGTGTATGATCAGGGCCAACCCAACCAACCCTTTGTACGAGCTAGATCTAGAGATCGAACGTACACGGCAAAGGTTGAGGAGAAAAATCCAAGAAGCTATGGCAGTCAATCAAGGAGATCAGAACTTACCTGCCGGCAATGGAGGCCTTCCGCCGCCGCCGATGTCGAGGTAGTTCACTGTCAGGGATTTCCTGGAAGAAGATTTAAATGGGTTAAATCCTGGAGTGGTTACACCAGAAATAGAAGCAACCCACTTTGAACTGAAACCTGTCATGTTCAATATGCTCAACACTATTGGATAGTTTGGTGGGTCTATAACAGAAGATGCCAGGCAACATCTTAAATCATTCATGGAGATCTGTAACTCTTTCAAAATTCAAGGAGTCCATGAAGATGTCTTGAGATTGAAATTATTTCCCTATTCACTGAGGGATAGGGCAAAAACCTGGTTAAACAACATTCCAGCAAGATCTGTAGGATCTTGGAGTGAATTATGTCGTGATTTCATTACACGTTTTAATCCTACAAATTTATATGATCGTATTCATAATGAAATTACTTCTTTTCGGCAGGCAGATGATGAACCTATGTTTGAGGCATGGGAGCGCTATAGGGAGCTACTGCACAAGTGTCCTTTACATGGATTTCCCTTGTGGAAACAAGTAACCATGTTTTACAATGCTACCAATGCCCCAACAAGGATGATGCTAGACGCCTCTGTCAATGGAACACTCCTTGATAAAACACCTGAGGAAGCTATAGAGATCTTGAACAAACTCGCAAAGAACGATTTTCAATTCCCTACATCTAGGCGAGGAGGAGTAAGATGCCAAGCCAAAGTGAATGAGTTAGAAACATCCAATTCAGTGGCAGCACAATTGACCTCTCTTACTAAGATGGTGCAAAACATGCAATTACAGCACAATACCCATGAGGTTAAGGCGATAGATTCTTTCTGCAATTTATGTGGTGGTAATCATAATTCTTCTGAATGTATGCAGAATCAAGAGTTTAGCCTTTATGTTGGAAATTACAATAGGAACAATATGATGTCCAATACATACAACCCATCATGGAAGAGGCATCCAAACTTTTTATGGAGTAATCCCAACAATGCCTTGAATCCAAATACTCAACCCCCAGGATTCCAACAACCAATGCAACATCTGCCGCCGCCGCAGGTCCAACAACCATTGCCGCAGCAGCAGATGCATCAGCAGCAACCTATAAATTCACTAGAAAATTCTCTTAAGGCCTTTATGATGAAAACAGAATCATACATGGCACAGAACAGTAACTTCATCAAAAGAACAGATGCATTCATAAATAGAACTGAGATAAGGTTGCAGAACCAAGAGGCAACAATCAAATCATTGGAAACTCAGGTTGGGCAGTTTGCTTAAAACATGAACACTAGACCACAAGGAGGATTACCTAGCAATACTGAAGTTGCTAAGGTAATGGGCCATGAACAATGCAAGGCAATTACTACTAGGAGTGGTCTACAGCTTAAGGAGAAAGTAGGAAACTCAGCAGACAAAGTCCCACCAGTAGAACAAGAAGATTCAGAAAAAGAGGACTTGGATGTTGAACCAAAAGATCATGCCACAGATATCCCAGCAGAAAGCACTGCCCCAGCAGAGAACTCGGCAGTACCTCAACAAGCTGCCGAGACAAATAAAGACCCAGTGGTGCCAGGTATTAAATTCCAAACAAATGATACCCTGGAAGAAATGCGACCACCACCACCTTTCCCACAAAGGTTGAAAAAGCAGAAACAGGACCACCAATTTAAAAAATTCCTAGATATCTTGAAGCAAGTCCACATCAACTTGCCATTTGTTGAGGCAATTGAACAAATGCCAAACTATGCTAAGTTCTTGAAAGACATAGTGTCTAAGAGAAAGAGGCTTGGTGAGTTTGAAACAGTGGCTGCTACTGAAGGATGCATGACAATGCTACACAATCGCATGCCTCCTAAATTAAAGGATCCTGGATGCTTCACCATACCTTGTGCAATAGGTAACCACTACGAAGGAAAGGCCTTATGCGACCTTGGAGCAAGCATAAACTTGATGCATAAATCTGTTTTCCAAAAGCTTGGAATAGGAAGGGCAAAACCTACAACAATGATGCTCCAACTTGCGGATAGATCATATGTGCAACCAGAAGGAAAGATCGAGGACATACTGGTAAGGGTGGATAAATTTATTTTTCCCGCTGACTTTCTTGTCCTTGATTGTGAAGCAGATGATAATGCACCTATCATCTAGGGAAGACCTTTCCTTGCCACTATACGCACACTAATTGATGTGGAAAAAGGAGAATTGACAATGAGGGTCAATGACCAGCATGTCAAACTCAATGCTTTCCATAATTTGAAAAGACATGATGATCCAGAGGAGTACAAAGCTATCCACAACATAGATGCAAGCACTAAAATATCCCGTCTCAGCAACCACTGCCTTGCTAGTAAGCTCAGTAGAAAAAACGATGCTTGTTATGAAAGAATATTTAGCAGTAAGATTAAGCCAGAGGTGGAGGCAGCAAATAGGAATTCCCATTGTTCAGGCATATTCAGGTCCAAATGATCAGAACCACATGGTGCAGTAAAGATCAAATCAAAAAGGGATGGGCATGAGTTCAAGGAGAATGGCCAACATTTGAAACATTATTCTGGCCAACAAGAGACAATCACCTTAGGAGATGCATTTGCATGCACTCCCTTAGTGACATAATCTATTTCCCCTTATCTTTTATTATATTAGGAATAATTTTATTGTAGAGTTAAATTTTATTAGTATATCTGTTATTTATTTAATTATGTTTACTGTTATTTTAGGAAAATAAGCAAGAATAAAGGAGCAATAGTTCACAGCAGGAAATCTGCTACAGGGGCAGAAAACAGTGTAAGGGCCGCAGCAGTCCCAATGGGCCGAACAGTGCAACGGCTAGTCTGCCGAAATTCCTTCTATGGCAGCAAAGGCAAACGACAATAAAGGCTAACAATACAAAACGGATAGTGGTTCAAACGGCTACAAGGCCGAGTCCTTTATAAGCACCACCTCCCTCTTGAACTATTCACTCTTGCATTCTTGATTCTTTAGAATTATTACTAAATCTCTCTCTTGCTATATTCTTTACAATCTCAAAGCTCTCTTAATTTTTTAGAAACTTTCCAAGAAACTCTCCAAGATATTCAGAAAATCTCCACTACTCATACATGGCTGCATACAACAGATTTACCCCCGCCGCTGCTGAAGAACGCTTCAACAAATCTTTCATTGCTCGGCAGCTATGGGAAGAGCAAGGATTCCAACACTCCGATGAGTAGAATTACGACATTGAGCATTACTTGTCCGACAAGATCAAATATCAAGATTGGCAGATCTTTTGCCTTCAACCGCCCTAGGACAATGCCACAATTGTACGGGAATTCTATGCGCATGGACCAAGCAAGGATTCTATATATGTTCACTACCGAGGCAGGCCTGTCAGACTTGATGCCGAGATAATCAATCTATTCTACGGCCTAACTATTGTTCGTGATGACCATGCTGCATTCATGGAGGACATCACCAATGAAGACTATGAGCTAATCAAAGACGACCTTTGCTACGACAACACTCATTGGGAAACCGGTGCCCATAGAGGATCGGTAGCAAGGTAGAATCTTAACCCCGAGGCAAAACTGTGGAATACTTTCGTCAAAAGAAGCCTAATACCAACCTCCCACAACAACACGGTGGACCGAAGAAGATTGGTGTTCATTCAATCCATAATCAACAAACGAAGCATCAATGTTAGAGAGATAATTTTAAGGGAAATCTACGAGTGCGGTAAGAAGGATAGAGGACCTTTATATTTTCCTTGTTTAATTACGGGTATTTTTAATGCTGCAGGTGTACCAATGGCAAACACGGATGAATTCACCACCCAAAGGCGTGGGTGGACTAAGGAATTCTACCACAAAATCATACAAATCACATAGGCAGAGCCAGTCCAGGCAAATCCTCAGCAATACACTACTGACACTAATGCCGGGGCCCAGTACACGACAGACATACTTGATACTGCCCACATTAGTGCCACGACAGAGCCCTACCAGGATATCCTTCAAAGGATATCCAAACCAAGGGACTTCGACCTCAGGCAACAACGCTACATGGAATACCAAAGGGACTTCAACACAGCCATGGCCCAGATGATGATCAACAACTTTCCAAACCAAGGATAGCAGTCGTCTCGGTGTAGGGTGCAGCCATGGCCCACAGTAGTGTACACGTCTCAAGTAATAAAGTGATAAGTATTATCGGATATTGCCTCCACAGGGATTGGTCTACTTAATATGCTTTCTTATGTCTTCTTGCTCTGTAGAAAAATTAAAATAAAAAATGCAAGTGATTTGGATTGGAGTAAACTAAATAACGTGAATAATAAAACAAACTAAATAAAGAGAAAATAAACAGAATAAGAAGATGACCAGGATCTAGTTGTGTTGTATCGTGGATTCAATTGACTTTTCTCTGTCCAATGCAATCACACAACACTGCCTCGGCAGCACTATAGTTTTACTGCCTCGACAGTGATGATGTTCGTCCGCCGCGGCAATCCCATGCTCTTGGGTAGACTTTACCAAGATTCGGAAAAGTGTCCTTTGGTGACTCCGTTTATCCCTAAGTCGATGTACTGTTGATGACCAGTCCTTGATGATACCTCCCGGCGTGAATCAATTATAATCACCAACCAATCCCACACTTCTTTTAGCCGCTGAAACTCTAACCTATCCCTAGGCTGAGTTAGTATTTTCCGAATAGAAAAATATCGTACTTATTCCTTTCGTGAGCCTAACTCTCCCGATATTAGACAAATAAATCTCTCAAAAACTTCTCTCCCGAGCTTGAATGCAAGATCAATGAATAGCAAAGAATAAGCAAATCTTGATATTTTATTGCATTGAAACAAGAAAACAAAGTTCAATCTCTTCTCACAAATACTAAACAACCTTCACCTAAGCCTAAAAGAATTTAGAACATAATGAAACAAAGAAAACTCTAAACTAATTTCTCTCGTGCGCTTGATGATATTCTTTCTCCTTGGTCGGCTATGGTTTATATAGGCTTGACCTAGGGCAAACCTTTCCTAAGTAGTAATACAACTTAGAGTAAAACACAAGTCAAGTACATAAATAAATTATTTGTTTTATTTCTAAGTTTATTCCCACAAGGATTCTTTTTCGTGTGGCCTTTGACTTGGGCTTTCTGCTTGCTTCCCAGCTCCGATCCTTGTGTTGTTTGTCAAGAAAACGTCCACCTCATTTTTATCTTCAAGTCGCCTACAATATCGTTACTTGTCCTTCAGTTGATGCCGCAGCCTCAGGTTCTGCTTCGGCCACACTTACTGCCGCGGCAGTGGATATTCCTGCAGTTGCATAAAAGGTGCCGTAAAACTTGTATTTTTTGTAAATATCATCTTTATAAGTCACACAAGCAGAATATCTAAATATCTCACATTAAGTTCATGCTTTAGTCCAAGTAGGTGTAGATTAACTGATTATTGTCCATGAAAGGTGTAAAAAGTGATAGTGAATTAAGCACTTATCAACGACTCCAGCTCCAGGACACTACTGGCCCTTAGCAACAATTTCATGCTGCTGGCCCATCTAGGGCAGCAGACTCTGCCGCGACATCATCTGCCAGCAGACGACCATCCAATAGGAGGGAAGTCTTCAGCACACCACTAGGATCCCCCATCATCATGGGTAGTCTCTTAGCAGAGATAGATGTCTATATACATCAAAGTTCAACCGCTGTTGGGCCAAGCATTCACAATGCCTGAGCAGATGCAACAAATGAAGTCGGGACAGATATTATGGTCATAGAGGAAATTGCCGAAGAAGAAGAAGGAGACGAAGTATTTAAGGGATTTTTCAAAAAAAAATTATGTCCACCACCTTACTTGAATTATTGTCCATACTTCTGCACTGCTCTTCATCAGTATTGCCTTAGTTTATTCTTTTAAGGCTATAGAAATCTTTCTCCTTACCATGGTTAGGTCCTGTTTAGAAGGATTAACCTTAGGATACTTAAGGAAGAAAACTTAGAAGCTTGCTATAAGATTGCTATAAGATTGATCCTAAAAACACTTTTGGGACTTGTTGGATTATAGGAATTCTTTTAATGAACTTAGGTGATAAAGACTTAGATTTTTGGGAAAGTGAATAGAGGTGCCTATCACCGGCTCTAGGAATTACTCTTCTTCATGCTAGAGGTGGCCGAAATTGGCTCTAGTATGCTAAAAAGATTATCAAATAAAAGAAGGAATTATTGAGAAGAAAACACAATCCTTGAGGTGCCCGAAATTGGCTCAAGAAATTGTTGTTTTAAGAAGAGAACACTAAATCCAAGTCTACTTGTCTTGAACTTAGAGTTTGTCTAAGAAAGCCTTTAATCAAACTTGTCCACAAAAGCGCACACACTCACTAAATCTTATAGTTTGTTTCTAGGTAAACCCTTGGGTAACCGAAAGGTTAAGGTTTAAGAATAGGCATAGTTATGGTGGGGAGAATAGATGAAAACATAAGACCAAGAGAGAGCAAGGTTTGGCAAATTGATGGTTTGCATTGCTTGAGGACAAGCAATAGTTCGAGTTTGGGGGTGTGATAAGTGCTCAACTCACTATCACTTTTTACACCTTTCATGGACAATAATCACTAAATCTACATCTACTTGGACCAATGCATGTGCTTAAAGTGAGATAATTAGATATTCTGCTTTTCTAACATATAAAGATGATACTTATAGAAAAGGCGAGTTTTACTGCACTTTTGTGTCTGTGCAGGAAAAACTATTGCCGCGGCAGCAAATGAGGCCGAGGCAGGACCTGATGTCGAGGCAGCAGCTGAAGGACAAGTAGCGATAATGTAGGCAAGCTGAAGAGAAAAATGAGCTGGACGTTTCTGGACAAGCAACACATGGATCGGAGCTGGGTAGCACATGGAAAGCCCAAGTCAAAGGCCACGCGGGAAAAGCATCCTAGTTGGAATAAACATGGAAATATTTTATTTATGGACTTGACTTGTGTCCTACTCCAAGTTGTATTCCTACTTAGGAAAGGTTTGCCCTAGACCAAGCCTATATTAGCCATAGACATCTAAGGAGAAAGGAGAGAGAGGAGATTTCGGCACAAAGCACTTGGCATCATAGACAGCCGATTCCATCTTAGATTTTAGAATTCTCTTTTACTTTTTATTATATTCTAAGTTTCCTTAGGCTTAGGTGAAAGTTGTAGAGTATTAGTGAGAAGAGATTGACTTTTGTTTCTTGTTTCACTGCAATAAAATATCAAGGTTTGCTTATTCTTTGCCATTCCTTGTTCTTGCATACAAGCTCGAGAGAGAAGTTTGTGAGAAATCCATTTATCTAATATCGAGAGAGTTAGATTCACGAAAGGAATAAGTATGATGTTTCAATCGGGAAACACTAACTCGGCCTAGAGATAGGTTAAGAGTTTCAGAGGCTAAAAGAAGTGTGGGATTGGTTGGTGATTATAATTGATTCACGCCAAGAGGTATCATCAAGGACTGGTCATCAACAATACTTCGACTTAGAGATAAGCGGAGTCATCAAAGGACATTTTGCTGAACTTTGGTAAAGTCTACCTAAGAGGAAGAGATTACCGCGGCGGACTAGCATCATCACTGTCGAGGCAGTAATCAGTAGTACTGCCGAGGCAGTGTTGTGCGGTTGCATTTGACAGAAACAAGTCAATTGAATCCACTATACAACACAACTGGATCCTGGCCACTTCTTTAATCTGTTTATTCTCTTTTTATTTAGTTTTCTTTATTTAGTTTCATCAACCCTAATTTTACTTATGTCTTTATTTTATTCCTTTTTCAGATCAAGAAGACAAAAGAAGACATATTAAGTAGACCAATCCCTGTGGAGACGATATCTGATATGCTTATCACTTGATTACTTGCGACATGTTCACTTGCACAATTTGCGCACTTTTGACACGCAATAATCTAAGAGAAGAACGAGTAATTATCCCCTTGGATGGATCACCCAAGATTTCACCACTTTTCACATAGTTGAACTCCCTTGGGTAGCACACTTCTCTTTCTTCAAGCTTTACATTTCCTAAAGCTTCTATTGGAGGATCTTGTGTTTCCTCATTGGTTGGAACCCCATCCACCTTTGATGTTTGTCCATCATCAATGGTTTTAATGATTCCTACATCATCATCATCACAAGAATCCTTCCTAGGAAGGAGGTTATCATCGAAAACCACATGTATAGACTCTTCTAAAACTAAGGTTCTTTTGTTAAAAACACGATAAGCCTTTAAATGTTGAGAATAACCAAGAAAACTAGCTTCATCACTTTTTGCATCAAATTTACCTAAATTATCTTTTCCATTGTTTAAAACAAAACACTTGCACCCAAAAGGGTGAAAATAACTAATGTTAGGCTTTTTAGATTTTAAAATCTCATAAGGAGTCTTTTTCAAAATTGGCCTAATCATTACTCGATTAATAATGTAACAAGAAGTGTTTGTGGCTTCCACCCAAAAATACTTAGGTAAATTGTTTTCACAAAGCATGATTCTAGCCATTTCTTCTAAAGTTCTATTTTTCCTCTCAACTACCCTATTTTGTTGAGGAGTGCGAGGAGCTGAAAAATTGTGGCTAATCACATTTTCATTACAAAAATTCTCAAAACCTAAATTTTAAAATTCGGTTACATGATCACTTCTAATATGAGAAATTCTTTGATCAAGATCATTTTGAGAAATATTTGAAAATGTGATGAATTTTTCTAAGGCTTCATCTTTAGTACTTAAAAATAGAACCCAAGTGTATCTAGAGTAATCATGTACAATAACAAAAGCATATGATTTTCCACCCAAACTAGTAGTTCTAATAGGCCCAAAAAGATCCATATGAATCAATTGTAAAACTCTACTAGTTGAAACATCATTAATAGACTTAAAAGAAACTCTCTTTCGTTTACCCTTAGAACATGCATCACAAATTTTATCTAAGGAGAACTTGAGCTTAGGTAAACCTCTAATTAGATTTTGGGAGGCTAGTTTCTCTAAAATACTTATGCTAGCATGTCCAAGTTTCCTATGCCATAACGAAGCATCATTTTCATCACTAGCTACCAAGCATGCATGAGATAGATTTATGTCATCTAGATGCACCATATAAATATTTCTATGCGATGACCTATGAGCATTGTTTTATTAGATTCTATGTCTATTATTTTGCAACCACTTTTATCAAAAGAAACATAGAACCCTTTATCACATAATTGACTAATGCTCAACAAATTATGCTTTAGACCATTAACAAGTAAGACATTTTCACTAAGAATAGAGGAGTGATTACCAATAGAGCCAATACCCTCAATTTGGCCTTTGGAGTTGTCACCAAAAGTCACTACTCCACCCTTTTTGAGCTCTAACTCCTTAAATCGTCCCTTGTCTCCGATCATATGCCTTGAGCATCCACTATCAAGGTACCACATGTTTTGACTTGAAGCTTTGGCCTTAAAGCAATGCTCAACCTACAAACAAAGATTTAGTTTTTGACTTTTGGTACCCAAATCATTTTGGGTCCATGAGAGTTAGTTCCCAAAAGCTTGGTTCCCTTAGGAATCCAAGATGCAATGGCATGAACATTATTAGAAATAATAAGTTCCTTAGGAATCCATACACTCCTAATCTTTCTATATCTAGTATGCCTTTGAAAACCTCTTTATTTGTGGCCAATGATAAGTGCTCAACTCACTATCACTTTTTACACCTTTTATGGGCATTAACCACTGAATTTACACCCACTCGGACCAATGCATGTACTTAATGTGATATATTTAGAAGTTATGAGTATAAAGATGATATTTATAGAAAAGGCAAGTTTTACTGCATTTTTATATCTGTGCAGGAGAAACAAATGCCGCGGCAGCAACATGGCCGAGGCAGGACCTGATGCCGAGGCAGCAGCTGAAAGCCAGGAAGCAATATTGTAGGCGATCGAAAGAGAAAAATCCAAGGGACGTTTCTGGACATGAAGCACATGGATCGCAGCTGGTTAGCATGAGGAAAAGCCCAAGACAAGGCCACGCGGGAAAGCCTCTTAGTTGATTTAAACTTGGAAATATTTTATTTATGTACATGACTTGTTCCCTACTCCAAGTTATATTCTACTTAGGAAAGGTTTGCCCTAGGCCAAGCCTATATAAGACCTAGCCGTCCAATGTATAAGGGATATACCGAGAGAGAAGATTCATAGAGAGTTTTCCCTAAGATTCAATGTTTTCTTTCTCTAAAATTATGTTCTAAGCTTTCTTAGGGTTTAGGTGAAGGTTGTTAAGTATTTGTGAGAGGAGATTGTACTTTGTTCTTTGTTTCAATGCAATAAAACTATCAAGGTTTGCTTATCGTTTGTCATTCTTTGTTCTTCCATTCAAGCTCGGGAGAGAAGTTTTTGAGTAATCCATTTATCTATACTCGGGATAGTTAGATTCACGAAAGGGGTAAGTACGGTGTTTCAATCGCGAAATACTAACTCGGCCTAGGGATAGGTTAAGAGTTTCAGCGGCTAAAAGAAGTGTGAGATTGGTTGGTGAGTATAATTGATTCACGCCGGGAGGTATCATCAAGGACTAGTCATCAACAGTACTTCGACTTAGGGATAAGCGGAGTCATTCAAGGACACTTTGCCAAACTTTGGTAATGTCCACCTACGAGCAAGGGATTGCCGCGGCGGACAGTATCGTCGCTGCCAAGGCAGTAATCTACAGTGCTGCCGAGGCAGTGATATATAATTGCATTGGGCAAAGACAAGTCAATCAAATCCACAATACAACGCAACTGGATCCTAACCTCTCTCTCTATTAATCAAATCTCATTCTTTTACTTAGTTATTTTATTTCAATTTATTTAGTTTCATCCAAACCCAAATTACTTGTGTTTTTATTTCTCTTTACAGAACAAGAAGACGAAGAAGACATATTAAGTATACCAATTCCAGAGGAAACGATACACGATAATACTTATCACTTTATTACTTGCGATGTGTCCACTTGCACTAATCGCGCACTTTTGACACGCGACAAGTTTTTGGCGTCGTTGTCGGGGATTGACAACTAAATTTTGTTTTCTTTATTTTCTTGTTTCTTTTCTTTATTTTTATTTTACTTTGGTTTTTCTTAGTGTATGACCAGGGCCAACCCAACCAACCTTTTGTACGAGTTAGACCCAGAGATCGAACGTACACGATAAAGGTTGAGGAGACAAATCCAAGAAGCTATGGCAGATCACCAGTAGGACAAAACTTACCTGCCGGCAATCGAGGTCTACCGCCGCCACCAGGGCCGCGGCAGCTTACTATCAGAGACTTACTGGAAGAGGATTTAAATGGGTTAAACCCAGGAGTCGTTACACCAGAGATACAAGAAGCCCACTTTGAACTGAAACCTGTCATGTTCAATATGCTTAACACTATTGGACAATTTGGTGGGTCTGTAACTGAAGATGCAAGGCAGCACCTCAAGTCCTTCATGGAGATATGAAATTCCTTTAAAATCCAAGGAGTCCATGAAGATGTCTTGATATTGAAGCTATTACCCTATTCACTGAGGGATAGGGAGAAAGCTTGATTAAATAGCATTCCAGCAGGATCTATTAGATCTTGGAGTAAACTCTGTCGTGATTTTATTACACGCTTTAATCCTACAAATTTATATGATAGAATTCGTAATGAATTCACTTCTTTTCGACAAGCAGATGACGAACCGATGTACGAGGCATGGGAGCGGTATAGGGAGTTACTGCACAAGTGTCCTTTGCATGGATTTCCCCTATGGACACAAGTGACCATGTTCTATAATGCTACGAATACAAAGATGATGTTAGATGCCTCGGCAAACGGAACACTCGTTGATAAAGCACCTAAGGAAGCTATTAAGATACTAAACAAACTTGCAAAGAACGATTTTCAATTCCTTACATCTAGGCGAGAAGGAGTAAGACGCCAAGCCACAGTGAATGAGTTAGACACATCAAATTCAGTGGCAGCACAATTGGTCTCTCTTACTGTCGCGTGTCAAAAGTGCGCGTTTAGTGCAAGTGGACACATCGAAAGTAATAAGTGATAAGCATTTATCGGATTATCATCACCACAGGGACTGGTAGACTTAATATGTCTTCTTCGTCTTCTTGTTCTGTAGAAAGAAGTAAAATAAAACACAAGTGATTGAGTTTGGTTTCACTAAACTAAAATAACTAAGCAAAGTAAAGAGATTTAATATTAGAGAGAGATGGGTCAGGATCTAGTTGCGTTGTATTGTGGATTTGATTGACTTGTCTCTGCTCAATACAATCGTATATCACTGCCTCGGCAGCACTGCAGTTTACTGCCTTGGCAGCGACGATACTGTCCGCCGCGGCAATCCCTTGCTCGTGGGTAGACTTTACCAAAGTTTGGCAAAGTGTCCTTGAATGACTCCGCTTATCCCTAAGTCAGAGTGTTGTTGATGACTAGTCCTTGATGATACCTCCCGGCGTGAACCAATTATACTCACCAACCAATCTCACACTTCTTTTAGCCGCTGAAACTCTTAACCTATCCCTAGTCCGAGTTAGTATTTCGCGATTGAAACACCGTACTTACCACTTTCGTGAATCTAACTTTCCCGAGTCTAGATAAATGGATTACTCACAAACTTCCCTTCCGGGCTTGAATGCAAGAACAAGGAATAACAAAGGATAAGCAAACCTTGATAATTTTATTGCATTGAAACAAAGATAAAGTACAATCTCCTCTCACAAATACTAACAACCTTCACCTAAACCCTAAAGAAGCTTAGAACATGATTGAGAGAAAGAAAACAAGTTATGATTCGGCTCTATCTCCCTAGGTATTCCGTCTCTATTACATTGGATGGCTAGGTCTTTATGTAGGCTAGACCTAGGGCAAACCTTTCCTAAATAGAATACAACTTGGAGTAGGGAACAAGTCATGTACATAATTAAAATATTTCCAAGTTTAATTCGGCTAAGGGGGCTTTCCCGCGTGGCCTTGTCTTGGGCTTTTCCTCATGCTAGCCAGCTCCGATCCATGGGCTTTATGTCCAGAAACGTCCCTTGGATTTTTGTCTTCCAATCGCCTTCAGTCTTGCTTCCTGGCTCTCAGCTGCTGCCTCGGCAACAGGTCCTGCCTCAGCCTTGTCACTACCGCGGCACTGGTTCTCCTGCACAGATATGAAAATGCAGTAAAACGTGCCTTTTCTATAAATATTATTTTTATAAGCATGACTTCTAAATATATCACATTAAGTACATGCATTGGTTCAAGTGGGTGTAAATTCGGTGATTAATGCCAACAAAAGGTGTAAAAAGTGATAGTGAGTTGAGCATTTATCACACCCCCAAACTCGAACTATTGCTTTTTCTCAAGCAATGCAAACCATCAATTTGTCGAACTCTACTCTCTCTTGGTCTTACATGTTCGTCTATTCTCCCCACCATAACTAGGCCTATTCTTAAGCCTTAACCTTTCGGCTTCCCAAAGGTTTACCTAGAAACAAACTATAAGAATTGTGAGTGTGTGTGTTTTTATGGACAAGTTTGATTAAAGGCTTTCTTAGATAAACTCTAAGTTCAAGACAAGTAGAATTTGGTTAAGTGTTCTCTTCTTTTCTAAACAACCAATTCTTGAGCAAATTTCGGGCACCTCAAGGATTGTGTTTTTCCCTTCACTAATTCTTTTTTCTTTTTGATATCCCTTAACGTATACTAGAGCCAATTTCGGGCACCTCTAGTATGAAGAAGAGTACTTCCTACAGCTGGTGATAGGCACCTATAGTTACTTTCCCAAAAATCTAGGTCTTTATCACCTAAGTTCATTAAAAGAATTCCTATAATCCAACAAGTCCCAAAAGTGTTTAGATTTCTTCCTATAGTAAGCTTCTAAGTTTTCATCCTTAAGTATCCTAAGGTTAAACCTTCTTAACAGAACCTAATCATGGTAAGGAGAAAGATTTCTATAGCCTTAAAGAATAAACTAAGGCAATACTGATGATAAGCAGTGCAAAATTGTAGGCAGTTAATTCAAGTAAGGCGGGGAGCATGAAAAATAAAAAAAAAATCACTAGAATACTCCCTTTTTGGCAAGGCCTCGGCAGTAGATTGTTGCCTTGGAAGTGAATCTGCACCCCCAAACTCAAACCAAGCATTGTCCTCAATGCTTTATATTTGTAGAAATAATCAGGCAACAAAAGCAGCATATAAAGACAATAAAAGCAATTAATATTGAATTAAGAACAAAAATTTAAAGCGGTTGGGGCGGTTAGACTCTTGTGAGTGGTGTCCGTTGCATTGGGGCCTCGACCTCTTCTTCTTCTTCCACATCGGCCATGTCTTCGGTCAGCATTATGTCCGTGCCACCCTCCATTGTCGTGGCTCCTCCAATGTGGTGTGTACTTGGTCAGGCGGCGGTGGAGCTTTGGTGCAAATAGGCATCTATCTCAGCTGATAGACTGCCCATGATGATTGGGGATCTGGGTGGAGTGCTGAAGACTGCCCTTCGTTTGGATGGTCTTCTGCTGGCAGATGATGCCGCGGTAGAATCCGCTGCCCTGGATGGGCCGGCAGCCTGGTACTGTGGTTGAGGGTCCGCATGGAAGAACGGCCTTGGTCCTCCCAGAGCTGGTCTAGTCTCGGTGTAAGGGGTGGCTATGACAAACATATTGCTGGGAAACTCTGGAAATTGCGCCCCTTGGTCTGGAAAAGCGTGGAGCATCATCTGGGCGAGTGTGCCGTTGAAATCTCTTTGGTACTCCATGTACCTCTGTTGTCTGAGGTCCATCGCTGCCATCCTTTGCAAAATCTCCTGGTATGGGTCTGCTGCGGCAGAGGTGTGGGCAGTATCAGGTATGTCTGCCGTGTACTGGGCCCCGACAGCAGTATCATCCGTGAACTGTTGGGGCGTTGCTTGGACTGGCTCCGCCTGCTTGATCTGCATGACTTTGTGACAAAAGTCCCTGGTCCATCCTCGCCTTTGGGGACTGTATTCGTCCGTATCTTCGATTGGCACACCTGTGGCAACACACAAACCTGTGATCAAACATGGGAAATATAATGGTCCCCTATCTTTCTTACCGCATTCGTGAATTTCACGTAGGATGATCTCTCCAACATTGATGGTTCTTTTGTTGATGATCGATTGGATAAGCACCAATCGCCTCCGGTCCACCGTGCTGTTATGGGACGTAGGGATGAGGCGTCTCTTGAAAAAGGTATTCCACATCTTGGCCTCGGGCTTTAAGCTCTGTCTTGTTACAGATCCTCTATGGGTACCGGTTTCCCATGGGGTATTCGCGTAACAAATATCGTCTTTGATTAACTTATAATCCTCGGCAGTGATGTCTTCCAGGAATTCGGCGTGAACATCACTGCTCGGAGTGAGGCCGTAGAAGTCGTTGATGATCTCAGCATCTAACTGGACCGGCCTGCCGCGGCAGTGAACAAAGAGGGAATCTTTGCTGGGCCCGTGCGCATAGAATTCCCTTACGATTGTAGTATTCGCCTGGGCAGGTTGAAGACAGAAAAATTCCCAATCTTGGTACTTGATTCTGTCAAAAAGATAATGCTCGATGCCGTAGTTTTCATCATCCGAATTCTGGAAACCTTGTTCTTCCCATAATTGTCGGGCGATGAAAGATCGGTTGAAACGATCTTCAACGTTGGCTGGGGCAAATCTCTTGTAGGTTGCCATTAAGATTGTGAGATGATTTCTTGGAGGTTTTCTTAAAAAGAATCTGGAATTTCACGAAGAATTGTGAGTAGGCAGAGAGTAATGTGAGAGGAAGATTGTTATGAATTCTAAGGAAAACAAGAAAGCAAGAGTGAATAGTTCAAGAGGAAGGAGTTTCTTATATAGGCCTCGACCTTGTGACCGTTTGGATCCACTAGCCGTTTTGTAGCCGTTATTCTTTACTGCCGTTTCCTTTTCTGCTGCGGCAGGAATCTCGGCAGACTAGCCGTTACACTGTTCTGCCCGTTGAGACTACTGCGGCCCTGACACTGTTTTTCTACCTCGGTAGAGTTCCTGCTGTGAACTACTCCTTTATTCTTGCTTATTGTCCTAAATAGAAATTAAACACAAAAAAAGAAAAAGTACTTAAAGAAAAAAAATAAAAATAAAAATAAAAATAAACGAATCCTAATATATTAATAAAGAAAAGAGAGGAGATCATGTTACTGGTGGAGAGCATGCAGATGCATCTGCCAAGATGATTCTCTCTCGTTGGCCCGAATTGTAAATCGGTTGTGGGCCACTCCCTTTTGCTGTGTGTCCATCCACTTTGGGCTTGATCTTTTTACCAACTAATCTTCCTAGCATTCTACCAAGGCAGGAAATTTTGGTACTTCCTGTGTGAATGGCCTTGCACTCCTCTGGATCATCATATTTTTTAAGTTGTGGAATGCATTGAGTTTGACTTGTTGGTCATTGACTCGAATTGTCAACTCTCCTTTTTCCACGTCAATTAGTGTGCGTCCAGTTGCAAGGAAAGGTCTCCCAAGGATGATCGGTGCATTATCATCTACTTCACAATCAAGGACAAGAAAATCAGCAGGAAAAATAAACTTATCAACTCTTACCAGTATGTCCTCGATTTTGCCTTCAGGTTGCACATAGGATCGATCCGCTAGTTGGAGCATAACTGTTGTAGGTTTTGCCCTTCCTATTCCAAGCTTTTGAAAAATTGATTTGGGCATTAGATTGATACTTGCTCCAAGGTCGCATAGGGCCTTACCTTCATAATTTTTACCTATTGCACAAGGTATGATAAAGCAGCCAGGATCTTTTAATTTCGATGGCATGCGATTGTGCAGCATTGCCATGCATCCCTCGGTAGCAGCCACTATTTCGAACTCACCTATTCATTTCCTCTTTGACACCATGTCCTTTAAGAACTTGGCATAGTTAGGCATTTGTTCAATTGCCTCTACAAACGGTATGTTAATGTGGACTTGCTTTAGAATATCAAGAAATTTCTTGAATTGATGGTCCTGTTTTTGCTTTTTCAACATTTGTGGGAAAGGTGGTGGTGGTCTCATCTCATCCAGGGTTTCTTTAGTTTGGAATTTAATACCTGGCACCGCTAGGGTTGTTACTGTCTCGGCAGGTTGTTTCGGAGCTACTGTGCTCTCTGCCGGGGCAGTGTTATCAGCATCAGTTTGCTCAGCTCCCTCTTTTGCTGGATCCGCTGATTGAATTTGGCTCTCTAGGATCTTTTCCTTCAGTTGTAGACCACTCCTAGTAGTAATTGCTTTGCACTGTTCATGGCCCATTACCTTAGCAACTTCAGTATTGCTAGGTAGTCCTCCTTGTGGTCTAGTGTTTATGTTTTGAGCAAACTGCCCAACCTGAGTTTCTAGCGTTTTAATGGCCGCTTCTTGATTTTGCAACCTCATCTCATTCTTATTCATAAAAGCGTCGACTGCTGTTGCATCTGCTACTGCGGCATTGACTGTTGGGACTGCGGCGGAGGTAGTTGTTGCATCGGTTGCTGAAATCCTGAAGGTTGGGTGATTGGGTTTAAGGCATTGTTAGGGTTGCACCATGATAGGTTTGGATGCCTCTTCCATGAGGGATTGTATGTGTTGGACATCATATTGTTGCGGTTGTAGTTCCCAACATACATACCGGTTTCTTGATTCATGCAATCAGAGGAACTGTGGTTACCTCCACATAAGTCACAATAAGAATCAATTACCTCCACATGTGTTGGTTTCTTGATTCATGCTGGAATGCTATTCAGCCAAGCTTTCGCCATATCCCTCAGTGAATAGGGGAATAGCTTCAATTGCAAGATATCTTCATGGACTCCTTGGATTTTGAAAGAGTTGCAGATTTCCATGAAGGACTTAAGGTGTTGCCTTGCGTCTTCAGTTGCAGACCCACCAAATTGTCCAATAGTATTGAGCATATTGAACATAACAGGTTTCAGTTCAAAGTGGGCTGCTTCTATCTCCGGTGTAACAACTCCTGGGTTTAATCCATTTAACTCCTCCTCCAGGAAGTCTCTTACATTGAGCTGCCGCGGCCTAGGTGGCGGCGGTAAACCTCCATTACAGGCAGGTAAGTTTTGTCCTGTCGGGTGATCTGCCATAGACTCTTGGATTTGTCTCCTCAACCTTAGCCTTGTTCGTTCGATCTTTGGATCTAATTCGTATAAGGGGTTGGTTGGGTTGGCCCTGGTCATACACCAAGAAAAACAAGAGTAAAATAAAAATAGAAAAAAGAAAATAAAGAAAACAAAATTTAGTTGTCAGTCCCCGGTAACGGCGCCAAAAACTTGTCGCGTGTCAAAAGTGCGCGTTTAGTGCAAGTGGACACATCGAAAGTAATAAGTGATAAGCATTTATCGGATTATCGTCTCCACAAGGACTGATAGACTTAATATGTCTTCTTCGTCTTCTTGTTCTGTAGAAAGAAGTAAAATAAAACACAAGTGATTGAGTTTGGTTTCACTAAACTAAAATAACTAAGCAAAGTAAAGAGATTTAATATTAGAGAGAGATGGGTCAGGATCCAGTTGGGTTGTATTGTGGATTTGATTGACTTGTCTTTGCTCAATGCAATCGTATATCACTGCCTCGGCAGCACTGCAGTTTACTGCCTTGGCAGCGACAATACTGTCCGCCGCGGCAATTCCTTGCTCGTGGGTAGACTTTACCAAAGTTAGGCAAAGTGTCCTTGAATGACTCTGCTTATCCCTAAGTCAGAGTGTTGTTGATGACTAGTCCTTGGTGATACCTCCCGGCGTGAACCAATTATACTCACCAACCAATCTCACACTTCTTTTAGCCGCTGAAACTCTTAACCTATCCCTAGTCCGAGTTAGTATTTCGCGATTGAAACACCGTACTTACCCCTTTCGTGAATCTAACTCTCCCGATTCTAGATAAATGGATTACTCAAAAACTTCCCTCCCTGGCTTGAATGCAAGAACAAGGAATAATAAAGGATAAGCAAACATTGATAATTTTATTGCATTGAAACAAAGACAAAGTACAATCTCCTCGCACAAATACTAACAACCTTCACCTAAACCCTAAAGAAGCTTAGAACATGATTGAGAGAAAGAAAACAAGTTATGATTCGGCTCTATCTCCCAAGGTATTCCGTCTCTATTACATTGGATGGCTAGGTCTTTATATAGGCTAGACCTAGGGCAAACTTTTCCTAAGTAGAATACAACTTGGAGTAGGGAACAAGTCATGTACATAATTAAAATATTTTCAAGTTTAATTCGGCTAAGGGGGCTTTCCCGCACGATGGTAGCGTTTTCCTGGGCAGGTTGAAGGCAAAAGATTTCTCAATCTTGGTACTTGATCCTGTCGAACAGATAGTGCTCAATTCCATAATTTTCATCATCCGAGTGTTGGAACCCTTGTTCCTCCCATAACTGTCGGCAATGAAAGACCTGTTGAAGCGGTCTTCAACATTGGCTAGGGAAAAGCACTTGTAGGTGGCCATAAATATTGTGACGAGAGTTAGATTCACTAGAATACTCCCTTTTAGTTGTCACTAAAAAGAAACAAGAAAACAAGGAAAACAAAATTTAGTTGTCAGTCCCCGGCAACGGCGCCAAAAACTTGTCGCGTGTCAAAAGTGCGCGTTTAGTGCAAGCGGACACATCGCAAGTAATAAGTGATAAGTATGTTATCGAGTTATCGTCTCCTCAGGGACTGGTATACTTAATATGCTTCCTTTATCTTCTTGCTCTGTAGAAAGATAAAAACACAAGTGAGTTGATGTGATTTAATTGAACTAAAATAATTGAATAAAAATAAAGAGTCGAAATATTAGAGAGAGACTTGGGTCAGGATCCAGTTGTATTGTATTGTGGACTTGATTGACTTGTCTTTATCCAATGCAATCGTATATCTCTGCCTCGGCAGCACTGCAGTTTACTGCCTGGGCAGCGATAACGCTGTCTGCCGCGACAATCCCTTGCTCATGGGCAGACTTTACCAAAGTTCGGCAATGTGTCCTTGAATGACTCCGCTTATCCCTAAGTCAGAGTGTTGTTGATGACTAGTCCTTGATGATACCTCCCGGCGTGAACCAATTATACTCACCAACCAATCTCACACTTCTTTTAGCTGCTGAAACTCTTAACCTATCCCTAGGCCGAGTTAGTATTTCGCGATTGAAACACCGTACTTACCCCTTTCGTGAATCTGACTCTCCCGAGCTTAGATAAATGGATTACTCACAAACTTCCCTCCCGGGCTTGAATGCGAGAACAAGGAATAACAAAGGATAAGCAAACCTTGATAATCTTTATTGCATTAAATAAAAGACAAATTACAATCTCCTCTCACAAATACTCCACAACCTTCACCTAAACCCTATGAAGGTTTTAGAACATGATGGAGAGGAAAGAAACAAGAGTAGAAGTCGACTCTCCCTAGGTATTTCCGATGTCTCATACATTGGGTGGCTAGGTCTTTATATAGGCTAGACCTAGGGCAAACCTTTCCTAACTAGAATACAACTTGGACTAGGGAACAAGTCAAGTACATAATATTATATTTCCAAGTTTGAATTCGGCTAAGGGGGTTTTCCCGCGTGGTCTTCCTTTGCGTTTTTCCTTGTGCTAGCCAGCTCCGATTCTTGGGCTTCAAGTCCAAACACGTTCCTTAGATTTTTTTCTTTCCATCGCCTATCACTTTGCTTCCTGTCTTCCTGCTGCTGCCTCGGCATCAGGTCCTGCCTCGGCCTTGTCGCTGCCGCGGCAATGGTTTTCCTGCACAGATATGAAAACGCAGTAAAACGTGCCTTTTTCTATAAATATTATCTATTTAAGTATAACTTCTAAATATATCACATTAAGCATATGCATTGGTTCAAGTGGGTGAATATTTGGTGATAAATGCCGATAAAAGGAGTATAAAGTGATAGTGTGTTGAGCACTTATCAGGTTACAAACGGCTAGTGATCTCAACGATCACAAGGCCGTGGCCTATATAAGAAACTCCTTCCTCTTGAACTATTCACTCTTACTTTCTTGCTTTCTTTAGTATTCTTAACAATCTCTCTTTCAATTACTCTCTGCCTTCTACAATCTCCAGATTCTCTTCAAGAAAAACCTCCAAGAACGCACATCTCTCTATCTTGATGGCTACATACAAAAGATTTGCCCCAGCCAACGTTGAAGATCGATTCAACTGATCTTTCATCGCTAGGCAACTTTGGGAAGAGCAAGGTTTCCAACATGCAGACGAAGAAAATTACGGCATTGAGCACTACCTATACGACAAAATTAAGTACCAGAATTGGGAAATTTTCTGCCTGTAACCCGCCCAGGCGAACGCCACGATCGTGCGGGAGTTCTACGCTCATGGGCCCAGCAAAGACTCCCAATTCGTTCACTGTCGCGGCAGGCCGGTCTAGCTCAATGCCGAGACGATCAACAACTTCTACGGCCTCACCCCAAACAGTGATATCCATGCCGAATTCTTGGAAGATATCACTGTTGAGGACTATGAACTCATCAAGGACGATCTTTGTTACGGAAACACTCTATGGGAAACCGGTACCCATCGAGGCTCCATAACAAGACAAAGCTTGAAGCCGGAAGCCAAGATGTGGAACACCTTCGTCAAACGATGCCTCATCCCAACATCACACAACAGCATGGTGGATCGCAAGAGATTGGTGCTTATCCAATCCATCATCAACAAGAGGACCATCAACGTTGGAGAAATCATCCTATGGGAAATTCACGAGTGCGTTAAGAAAGATAGAGGACCATTGTATTTCCCTTGCTTGATTACGGGTTTATGTGTTTCTGCAGGTGTACCCATTGCAGAAACGGATGAATATACGCCCCCAAGACGAGGATGGACCAGGGACTTCTGCCACAAAGTCATGCAAATTACGCAAGCCGAACCTGTCCGGGCAACGCCGTAGTAGTTCATTGCCGATACTGCTGTCGGGGCCCAGTACACGGCAGACATGCCTGGTACTGCCCATACCTCTGTCGCAGCAGACCCATACCAAAAAATCTTGCAGCGAATGGCCGTAATGGATCTTCGACAACAACGGTACATGGAGTACCAACGGGACTTCAACGACACTCTAGCCCAGATGATGTTGCACGCTTTCCCGGACCAAAGCGTACAATTCCCGGAGTTCCCAAGCAACATATTCGTCACCGCCGCACCCTATACCGAGACCCCACCCACTCGAGTCCAGCCGCCGAGGCAAGCAAAGACGCAACCATCGCCATCCCCAAGGACAAAGCATTTGGCATCGAGGCCACGGAGGAAAATTGTTACAAGCAGCTCTTTGGAGTCTCTTTAAATTTCTTTGTCCTTAATTCAATATTAATTGCTTTTACTGTTTTTACTTGTTGTTTTATATTCATGTTTTGTTTTGCCGCTTACTTCTTCAAATATAAAGCATTGAGGACAATGCTTGGTTTGAGTTTGGGGATGCAGATTCACTGCCAAGGCAGCAATCTGCTGCCGCGGCCTTGCCAAAAAGGGAGTATTCCAGTGATTTTTTTTATTTTTATGCTCCCCACCTTACTTGAACTAACTGCTTACACTCTTGCACTACCCATCATCAGTATTGCCTTAGTTTATTCTTTAAGGCTATAGAAATCTTTCTCCTTACCATGTTTAGGTTCTGTTAAGAGGGCTTAATCTTAGGATGCTTAAGGATGAAAACTTAGAAGCTTACTATAGGTAGAACTTTAAACTTTAAACACTTTTGGGACTTGTTGGATTATAGGAATTCTTTTAATGAACTTAGGTGATAAAGACTTAGATCTTTGGAAAGTAACTAGAGGTGCCTACCACCGGCTCTAGAAAGTCTCTTCTTCATACTAGAGGTGCCCGAAATTGGCTCTAGTATGTGTTAAGGAATATTAAAAAGAAAAGAGGATTTTTAGTGAAAAGAAAAACACAAGTGTTTGAGGTGCCCGAAACCGGCTCAAGATTTGGGGTTTGAAAAAGAAGAGAACACTTAACCAATGTCTATTTGTCTTGAACTTAGAGTTTATCTAAGAAAGCCCTTAATCAAACTTGTCCACAAAAACGCACACACTCACAACTCCTATAGTTTATTTCTAGGTAATGCCTTGAGTAACCGAATGGTTAAGACTAAAGAATAGGCCTAGGTATGGTGGGGAGAATAGATGGACATGTAAGACCAAGAGAGAGTAAAGTTCGGCAAATTGATGGTTTGCATTGCTTGAGGACAAGCAATAGTTCGAGTTTGGGGGTGTGATAAGTTCTCAACACACTATCACTTTTTACTCCTTTTTATGGGCATTAATTACCAAATATACATCCACTTGGACCAATGCATGCACTCAATGTGATATATTTAGAAGTATACTCATATAGATAATATTTATAGAAAAAGGCACGTTTTACTGCGTTTTCATATCTGTGCAGGAAAACCAGTGCTGCGACAGAGACAAGGCCGAGGCAGGACCTGATGCCGAGGCAGCAACAGAAAGATAGGAAGCAAGCTTATAGGCGATGGAAAGACAAAAATCCAAGGAACGTGTTTGGACTTGAAGCCCATGAATTGGAGCTGGCTAGCACAAGGAAAAGCCCAAAGGAAGACCATGCGGGAAAGCCCCTTAGCCGAATATAAACTTGGAAATATATTATTATTATGTACTTGACTTGTTCCCTACTCCAAGTTTTATTCTACTTAGGAAAGGTTTGCCCTAGGTCTAGCCTATATAAAGACCTAGCCACCCAATGTACAAAACACGAAATACCTAGGGAGAGAGCCGACTTCTACTCTTGTTTCTTTCCTCTCCATGATGTTCTAAACCTTCTTAGGGATTAGGTGAAGGTTCTAGAGTATTTGTGAGAGGAGATTGTACTTTGTCTTTCATTCAATGCAATAAAGATTATCAAGGTTTGCTTATCCTTTGTTATTCCTTGTTTCACAATTGAGCTCGGGAGAGGATATTGTGATCATCCATTTATCTAAGCTCGGGAGAGTTAGATTCATGAAAGGGGTAAGTACGGTGTTTCAATCGCGAAACACTAACTCGACCTAGGGATAGGTTAAGAGTTTCAGCGGCTAAAAGAAGTGTGAGATTGGTTGGTGAGTATAATTGGTTCACGCCGGGAGGTATCATCAAGGACTAGTCATCAACAGTACTCTGACTTAAGGATAAGCGGAGTCATTCAAGGACACTTTGCCGAACTTTGGTAAAGTCTGCCCACGAGTAAGGGATTGCCGCGGCAGACAGTGTTATCGCTGCCCAGGCAGTAAACTGCAGTGCTGCCGAGGCAGTGATATACGATTGCATTGGACAGAGACAAGTCAATCAATTCCACAATACAACGCAACTGTATCCTAGCCCATCTCTCTCTACTATTTCAATCTTTTACTGTTATCTTAGTTATTTTAGTTTAGATAAATCAAATCAACTCACTTGTGTTTTTATTTTTCCACAGAACAAGGAGGTGAAGAAAGCATATTAAGTATACCGGTCCCTGAGGAGACGATAACTCGATAATATACTTATCACTTATTACTTACGATGTGTCCACTTGCACTGAACACGCACTTTTGACACGCGACACAACCTACCCAGGCGAATGCTACAATCGTAAGGGAATTCTATGCGCACGGGCCTAGAAAAGATTCCCTTTTCGTTCACTACCGCGACAGGCCGGTCCAATTAGATGCCGAGATCATCAACGACTTCTACGGCCTCACCCCAAACAGTGATGTTCACGCCAAATTTTTGGAAGACATCACTGCCGAGGATTACGAGTTAATCAAAGACGATCTTTGTTACACAAATACCCCATGGGAAACCGGTACCAATAGAGGATCCGTAACAAGACAAAGCTTAAAGCCCGAGGCCAAGATGTGGAATACCTTTTTCAAGAGATGCCTCATCCCTACGTCCTACGATAGCACGGTGGATCGAAGGCGATTGGTGCTTATCCAATCGATCATCAAAAAAGAACCATCAATGCTGGAAAGATCATCCTACGTGAAATTCACGAGTGCGGTAAGAAAGATAGTGGACCATTGTATTTCCCATGTTTGATCACAAGTTTATGTGTTGCCGCAGGTGTGCCAATCGAAGACACGAACGAATACACTCCCCAAAGGCGAGGATGGACCAGGGACTTTTGTCACAAAGTCATGCAGATCACGTAGGCGGAGCCAGTCCAAGCAACGCCCCAGCAGTTCACGGTTGATACTACTGTCGGGGCCCAGTACACGGCAGACATACCTGATACTGCCCACACCTCTGCCGCCGCAGACCCATACCAGGAGATTTTGCAAAGGATGGCAGCGATGGACCTCAGACAACAGAGGTACATGGAGTACCAAAGAGATTTCAACGGCACACTCGCCCAGATGATGCTCCACGCTTTTCCAAACCAAGGGGCGCAACTTCTAGACTTTCCAAGCAATATGTTTGTCACAGCCGCCCCTTACACCGAGACTAGACCAACTCCGGGAGGACCAAGGCCATTCTTCCATGCAGACCCTCAACCATAGTACCAGGCTGCCGGACCATCCAGGGCAGCGGATTCTACCGCGGCATCATCTGCCAGCAGAAGACCATCCAAACGAAGGGCAGTCTTCAGCACTCCACCCAGATCCCCAATCATCATGGGCAGTCTATCAGCTGAGATAGATGCCTATGTGCATCAAATCTCCACCGCCGCCGGACCAAGTACACACCACACCGGAGGAGCCACAGCAATGGAGGCTGGCACGGAAATAATGCTGACCGAAGACATGGCCGATGTGGAAGAAGGAGAAGAGGTCGAGGCCCCAATACAATGGACACCACGCACAAGAGTCCAACCGCCCCGGCCGCTTTAAATTTTTGTTCTTAATTCAATATTAATTGCTTTTATTGTCTTTATATGCTGCTTTTGTTGCCCGATTATTTCTTCAAATATAAAGCATTGAGGATAATGCTTGGTTTAAGTTTGGGGGTGCAGATTCACCGCCAAGGCAACAATCTACTGCCGAGGCCTTGCCAAAAAGAGAGTATTCCAGTGATTTTTTTTTATTTTTCATGCTCCCCGCCTTACTAGAATTAACTGCCTACACTTTTGCATTGCTTATCATCAGTATTGTCTTAGTTTATTCTTTAAGGCTATAGAAATCTTTCTCCTTACCATGATTAGGTTCTGTTAAGAAGGTTTAACCTTAGGATACTTAAGGATGAAAACTTAGAAGCTTACTATAGGAAGAAATCTAAACACTTTTGGGACTTGTTGGATTATAGGAATTCTTTTAATGAACTTAGGTGATAAAGACTTAGATTTTTGGGAAAGTAACTAGAGGTGCCTATCACCAGCTCTAGGAAGTACTCTTCTTTATACTAGAGGTGCCCGAAATTGGCTCTAGTATGCGTTAAGGGATATCAAAAAGAAAGAAAGAATTAGTGAAGGGAAAAACACAATCCTTGAGGTGCTCGAAATTTGCTCAAGAATTGGTTGTTTAGAAAAGAAGAGAACACTTAACCAAATTCTACTTGTCTTGAACTTAGAGTTTATCTAATAAAGCCTTTAATCAAACTTGTCCACAAAAAACGCACACACTCACCAAATCTTATAGTTTGTTTCTAGGTAAACCCTTGGGTAGTCGAAAGGTTAAGGCTTAAGAATAGGCATAGTTATGTTGGGGAGAATAGATGGAAACATAAGACCAAGAGAGAGTAGAGTTTTGCAAATTGATGGTTTGCATTGCTTGAGGACAAGCAATAGTTCGCGTTTGGGGGTGTGATAAGTGCTCAACTCACTATCACGTTTTACACCTTTTATGGGCATTAATCACTGAATTTACACCCACTCGGACCAATGCATGCACTTAATGTGATATATTTAGAAGTTATGAGTATAAAAATGATATTTACAGAAAAGGCAAGTTTTACTACATTTTTATATCTGTGCAGGAGAAACAAGTGTCGCGACAGTAACATGGCCGAGGCAGAACCTGATGCCGAGGCAGCAGCAGAAAGCCAGGAAGCAATACTATAGGCGATCGAAAGAGAAAAATCCAAGGGACGTTTCTGGACATGAAGCACATGGATCGGAGCTGGTTAGCATGTGGAAAAGCCCAAGACAATGCCACGCGGGAAAGCCTCTTAGTTGAATTAAAATTGGAAATATTTTATTTATGTACATGACTTGTTCCCTACTCCAAGTTATATTCTACTTAGGAAAGGTTTTCCCTAGGCCAAGCCTATATAAGACCTAGCCGTCCAATGTATAAGGGATATACCGAGAGAGAAGATTCATATAGAGTTTTCCCTAAGATTCAATGTTTTCTTTCTCTAAAATTATGTTCTAAGCTTTCTTAGGGTTTAGGTGAAGGTTGTTAAGTATTAGTGAGAGGATTTTGTACTTTGTTCTTTGTTTCAATGCAATAAAACTATCAAGGTTTGCTTATCCTTTGCCATTCTTTGTTCTTGCATTCAAGCTCGGGAGAGAAGTTTGTAAGTAATCCATTTATCTAGACTCGGGAGAGTTAGATTCACAAAAGGGGTAAGTACGGTGTTTCAATCGCGAAATACTAACTCGGCCTAGGGATAGGTTAAGAGTTTCAGCGGCTAAAAGAAGTGTGAGATTGGTTGGTGAGTATAATTGATTCACGCCAGGAGGTATCATCAAGGACTAGTCATCAACAATACTTCGACTTAGGGATAAGCGGAGTCATTCAAGGACACTTTGTCGAACTTTGGTAAAGTCCACCCACGAGCAAGGGATTGCCGCGACGGACAGTATCGTCGCTGCCAAGGCAGTAATCTGCAGTGCTGCCGAGGCAGTGATATACAATTGCATTGGGCAGAGACAAGTCAATCAAATCCACAATACAATGCAACTAGATCCTGACCTCTCTCTTTATTAATCAAATCTCATTCTTTTACTTAGTTGTTTTATTTCAATTTATTTAGTTTCATCCAAACCCAAATTACTTGTGTTTTTATTTCTCTTTACAGAACAACGAAGAAGACATATTAAGTATACCAATCCCTGAGGAGACGATACACGATAATACTTATCACTTTATTACTTGCGATGTGTCCACTTGCACTAATCGCGCACTTTTGACACGCGACAACCATAAAAATTCTTTTTCACATAGTTGGGTATTGAAGAGCTTCATTTTTCAAAAGTTGAACTACCGACCACTTTAATTTGTTCTTTGAGCTCATTCACCACTTTATGGTGATTCTCACTCAAGCTAGAAATAAGGTTTTTTAAATCCACATTTTCGTTTTGAAAGAACTTTAAATCATCATTTAAAGTAACAAACTTTTCTTCCAAAATCGTTTTTGTCAAAGAATCATTTTTCTTTTCTAAATCGGAAATGGTTTTCTTACTTTTCAAAATTGATTCTTTGAACTTCAAAACCAACTCATCATAAATATCTTGCAATTCATCATAAGCATCATATAATTCATCATACGTAAGATCATTGCAAGAGGGTTCAAGGGTTAACTTAGGCTCATCAACAGCCATGAGACATAAATTGGCTACTTCATTGTCCTCATCGGATGATGACTCCTCATCACTCCATGTGGCAACATGAGACTTTTGCTTCTTCTTCTTCTCAAAACCCTTCCTTTTGTATTGTGGGTAATCGGTCCTAATGTGACCGGGCTTCTTGCACTCATAGCAAATGATTTGGTCTTTCTCATCTTCTTTTCCCTTTCCTTTGAATTCCTTCGTTCTTTGGAATCTCCTATTTCGATTAGCCCTCATGAGCCTAGTGAATCTTTTGGCCACCATAGCCAATTCTTCTAGTTCTTCTTCTTTACTTGTATCCACCTCTTCTTGTAAGGATGAAGCCTTGAAAGCAATTCTTTGCTTTTTCTTTTCAACTTCTCTTTTTTCTAGCTTCACTTCTCCCTTCTTCTTTTCATCTTCTCTTCCTTTCTTCATGATCTCATGGGTGAGAAGAGATCCCACAAGAGCATCAAGTTTGAGAGTCTTGAGGTCCTTGGCTTCAATAATGGTCGTTCTATTGCTATCCCAAGACTCGGGAAGAGAGTAGATGAGCTTCCTCACAAGCTTATCTTCCGGTATGATCTCACCAAATCCCTTGAGACCATTCACAATGACGGAAACCGATCAAACATCTTGATGACGTCTTCATCCGGCTCCATCTTGAAGTTCTCATAACTAAGATTGAGAAGACCTATCTTTGTCTCTTTGACATCATTTGTGCCTTCATATATTGTCTCCAAAGAGTCTCATACTTCTTTGGCACTTGTGCAAGATGACATCTTGGAGTAGATGTCGGGACCAAGAGCACAAAAGAGGATGTGTAGAGCTTTATCATTTGTAGACATCCTTCTACGCTCTTCGTCGGTCATCTCGTTCCTCTTCTTTGGCACTTGTCTATCTCCTTCCATCTTCCTTGGAATTGAGGGACCATCTTCAATTATATCCCAAAGGATATAATCGTTGGAGTTGATGAAGAGCCTCATTCTATTCTTCCAATACGGGTAGTTGTCACCGTTGAAGAATGGAGGTTTGGTGATGGAGTGAGACTCGTTTCAACTATCGGAGGTGGAGGCTATTGTATTTGACTTGTAGATATGATCAACACTTCTTGGATCTTATTTGGTGGAGGTGAATCCTTTCAAATATCTAGCTCTGATACCAATTGTTGAGTTGATCGATCTTGATAATTGGCCAAGAGGGGGGTGAATTGGCTATTTAAAATTTTTGTTGGTGGAATTTCGGTAAAAATAGAAAAATTAAGAACAAGAGATTTATAGTGGTTCAAGCTTCGGAACAAGCTCTACATCCACTACCTTAGCTCCCAATAAGGATTTTGAAATCAATTCACTAAGAGAATTTGACCTTTTTCTCGGTTCAAGGGATAACCGTTACAATTCGAATCAATTGTTCTACCCAAGAATTGATTCAACCTCACAAGATAAAAGATGAAAGAAATGCAAATTGAAATCTCTCACAAGATGGATAATTGCCCCAAATACAGACAAACTCTTCCCAAACTCACTTACAAAGAATCAAATTGAAATTACAAGAGTTGGGAGTCAAGATATGCAATGAAGTACTTTGGAGTTAGATTTGTGTGCTTGAATGTTGCTTGAGGTTCAATAGTTGTTAATGTTGCTTGAATTGCTTCATTTTATACCTCCTCATTATTTCTAACCGTTGTGGTTGTTGGAAATTGAAATAAAGACGTTAGGACCACATCTTCCCACCATAAATGCACTTCTGCAGACACCGGTATCGAAACATGAAGACCCTGTTTCGAAACAACCTATAAAAAGAAAGAGACGTTGTGCATTTAATAGGGGGTGTATCGAACCAGGTATCGATGCCATTACTACACTGTAATGGTCGGTATCGAACCATGTTTCGAAACATTTCAACCATCTTTTAAAGTTTTAAGTGTCACCAACGGTCAACTCATTAAATGCTAAAATAGCCGTTGGGAATTAAAGGGGTATCGATACCATGAGTCATAATTTTAAATGATTTTAAAATAATTAAAATCCTCGAAGTGGTTCAATACGTGGTTCGAAACAAGCATTGGCAGTAAGGTATTGGTATCGAACCATGTTTCAATACTTGTTCTTAGTTTCAAGAACAATGCTTTAAAAATGCAGATCGGTATCGATACCGGTCTTAATGGTATCGATACTCTCGTATCAAAACACTTAGAAAATTTATTTCAAAGTTCTTGGTTTGACTTGAAATCAAAAGTTTGACTTAGGGACTTAAAATTTATTACAAAATAGTCCTTATACATAATTGTTATATCAAAATAAATTTTGGTTTTACAAATTGTGATTAGACTCAAATAGTTTTTTTTTCATTGAATCGACTTTTATTTTCCTAATCACTCGGTTAAAAAAAGATCCATGGCTTTAATTTTTAACATTGGCCCGTAAAAGGTGATATATATTTGTCCTTTCAAAATTAATCATTTTTATCCCTATTAATAGGATGTTTGTGGTTGATCAGCCGTATCATTTAACTTAAACTTATGATTAATTATTATAAAGATTATTGAATTTTATTATAATTCGATTCATTAAAAACGGTTAAATACTCAAAAATAAAGTGCAAGTGCAAAAAAAAGCGGAAATGATGTCACATATTATTGATGAAACAATGGTTAAATTTCCTACGGCGGTTCATACAAAACTTCTTAAACTAGCCTTTGGCACTAATTGTTGCAATATTTATTTAAATACACAACTAAAAAAATATATATTTAATAAAAGAATTCAATTTATTTCCTAATAACTTTTAGGAAATAAATTGATCGTTTTTGACATTATTTATAGCAAAGCAAAACCTTCACTTATAACTGATCCTTCTTTATCCAATTCTTTAATCATATTTGCAGTTGCCATAACCTGTATAAACATTAAATAAACAAGAATTAAGTAATATAGTAATTGAATTTTCCATTTTATTATTTAAATTAAAATAAAAATAATTTTTATTACATGATTAAGAATTTAATTCCTTGTATACGAAAAAGTCATATTTCTTAATTTAATATAATAATTTTAATGGCGATGACAATTGAACTTGAATTTTTTTATTTTAAAAGTGGATCAATTGAATTCTTAGAAATAAAAATACAAGGGGTATATTCTATTTATATGGAGGGTAAAGGGGCTTGAAGCATATTTTAATACTTTTTTGTTTTTTTGTTTGATTAATAATAAATTATTGATTGTCCGATGTACATTTTAAAAATGTTACCAAAAATTTACTCAAATATTTCATCTTACTTGGATTTTCCTTGATGAGCTGAGCACTACCACTAAAGTCGCAGGAGTTTGGCTCCTTTAAATGTTTCTGGTAATAAGCATTCATGGCGAATTTGGCACGAGACACGACGGTGTCCGGCTCGGAACAAACACCACCGGGTTGAATGGGACCGCAATCCACCTCTGGTCGACCGCACGCCCAATCCAAGGCTTTCTGCAATTCAGCATTACTAACTCCAGATTTCGGCACGCACCATGATTCGGGCAATGTTTTACTATCAGGATTGACAGGTCTATTGGATTCTACAATGACAAAGGAGGAGGAGAGTTGGAAGACGACGACGATGGCAATGAGAAGGAAAGATATTCTGCTTAATGACTCCATTGGTAATAGTAATGTGATTCTTCTTTGATTTTGTTTTGTGCTTATAAGTTGATCATGTAAACTAGTGTATGATCAAAATTATGACACGTAAAAAATTATGAGAATTAACAGGATTCAAAGGTGGATCATAGAAAAAGTCAATGCAAGGGCCTTGTAATTTTCATTTAAGCCCTTTGAAATTCATTTTTAGCTTTATTTTGGTCCTATATGAGAGTGAGTATTCGATTGGATTGAGTGGATTTGAGTCGAGTTAAGAAATTTGGTTTAGTCTAGACAAGAAATCCTATTTTTATAACTCAAATTTTATTCGATTTTTTTGAGTCAAATTTATTAATTTGAGTTGATTTGAGTTATTTGTTTTATGTTCAAAACTAATCGTAGATAATATAATTCTATGATATTAATTGGTTCCAATTTATATAATTTTCTATAAAATTATAAGAATTACATACATATTTCTTCATAATTTAACATGTGAACTATGATGTATTACACAAAATTGAGAGACTCAACTCGAATCTGGAAAACTATAGACTAATGACTAGAAATTTGAATTATTCAAGTCTCATTTTATAATTTAAACTTTACTTAAAAAATCAAAACGAATTGGTGAAATTATGATGCGGGTTGTTTACATGTACATTAACCTATCGAAATGTATTAAAGTTTGTATACAAATTTCAAAAAAATAGTTCAAGAAAAAACAAGTATATTGAATCAGTTGCTAAAGCAGTTCATCTCTCATTTCCTTTAGTTTATGAACTTTAGATCCACTAGGAACAAACTCTTTATTCCTCTATAGTTTCTCATTTCTCTTCCCTCTAAATAAGATTAGGATTAGAATTAATATTTATAAAAAAACAGAGATAATTATTCACAATAAAGTTTTGAAAATATAACTATATATTTTTTCTCTTTGGTTTGTAATTTCTAATAAGAACTAGAAAATACGATGTGAAAAAACATTATATTTCAAGATTAATTGCAATACATATATATTTTATCTTTAAGTCTCGGGTGTGTTGTGTAACTAGTTTCATTTACAGTATTTATGTTCTTTTTAGAGTTATTTTCATGGTTTACCGATTGTTTTTGTAGGCCTTTCATTCATATATGTGATTGATTTGCGAAAAATATAGTGATGTTTTTGTTCTAATAGATGCAATCGCATTGCTATGAGGGTTTCCTAATATAAATATATCTCACAGAATTAAGAGACTCGACTTAAATTTGAAAATGATCTATTAATTTAAAAAAAATGAAAATAATTGATTCTCATTTTATAACTAGAACTTGATTTGAAATTATTTTGGGTCAAATTTATAAAATTTTGATTTGACTCAAAATGTTTTTTTTTCATCAAATCAAGTTTTACTTAACTAATCACTCTGTTAAAAATGAACCATGACATTAATTATAATTTTTCACAACAAAATTTTGAAATTATAATTATATATTTTCCTCTCTTGTTTGTAGTTTCTAATAAGAATTAGAGATTGTGCTGTAAAATAACATTATATTTCAAAATTAATTACATATATATAATTTTTTATCATTAAGTCTCAAGTGTAAGAAAGTAGGTATTCAATTCGAAGGGGATGAGAATCAGACCTTAGACTTTTAGAAAAACATTAATAGTATCTAGACGATAGTGGGCGAGGATATGTTTTTCTAACAAGAGACAAAGACACAGACAATTACAAAGGATGTGTTATGATGATGATATTGAGTATTGTATTTCAAATGTGTTTGGAAAATATGGACGCTTATTAGGATTTGAAATAAGATCAAGTCTGAAGTTGTATCCTTAATTGTTAATCCGTGTTGTGGGCAATTTGCGCACAACGTCTTGAATCACACCCGATAGTTGTACAACGACTCGATATCCTTTTTTCGGATACTCAAGATATTCCACCTTAATTTGTTCGCTTTTGCTGCAGTGAAATTCCTATCAAGAAAAAGTTGTTTCATATCAGTACACGTATTAATCGAATTGGAAAGTAAATCAAATAGCCAATCTTTATCTATATTGACTAATTAAAAAGGAAAGCATGAAGTTTAATTTGATCTTCGAATACTCCTTGAGGTTTCGTGCTTAAACAAACCATGTAGAACTCTTTAAGGAGTTTATGCGGATTTTCATGGTGGCCTCCCTTCTTCGAGATATATAAATTGTTTCAGATGATTCAAATTGTTCGTTTTGTTCGTATTCTAAGATAAGCAAATGTGCTAGTGGATAGCCTTGATAAAGATGGTTTATCGCGTAGTTTTCTCCTTAAGGCAGGGTGGTAGTCTTGGTTGAATATTTGGCTTTTATTATTCTCGAGTTTTGTTGGTTTTGTGAAAGGTGTTTTCTAGACGTTTTTATTATTTTGTAACAGGTCTAGGGATCCTGTTAAGGAGTATATTGTAAGACTACTAAAAGCTTTTATTCCTTGTGTACTTTTCCTAAGTTATATGTACTCTTTTCTTCCACTTAATCTTTGGGAGGTTTTTAACGAGGCATATAACTCGGGTTTGATTAAAAAATTTTACTTAGCAAAAAAAAAAAAAAACTCAGGTGTATTGTGTAACTTGTTACTTTTTGTGTATTTATGTTTTTTTTCAGAGTTATTTTCTCGGTTTACCAATTGTTTCAATTGGCCTTTTCATTCTTATAAGTAATTGATTAGTGAAAAATATAGTGAAGTTCTTCTCCTAATAGAAGTAATAGCATTTTATGCAGCTTTTTCTAATATACACATATCTTGTAGAGTTAGGATACTCAACTCAAACTTGAAATTGATTCTCTAACTATCAAAAATTCAAGCTATTTGAGTCTCATTTTATAACTTGGATTTGATTTGAAATTAATTAGAGTCGAATTTATAAAATTGTGATTAGACTCCAATAGTTTTTTTCATTGAATCGACTTTTATTTTCCTAATCACTCGGTTAAAAAAAGATCCATGGCTTTAATTTTTAACATTGGCCCGTAAAAGGTGATATACATTTGTCCTTTCAAAATTAATCGCTTTTATCCCTATTAATAGGATGTTTGTGGTTGATCAGCCATATCATTTAACTTAAACTTATGATTAATTATTATAAATATTATTGAATTTTATTATAATTCGATTCATTAAAAACGGTTAAATACTCAAAAATAAAGTGCAAGTGCAAAACAAAAGCGGAAATGATGTCACATATTATTGATGAAACAATGGTTAAATTTCCTACGGCGGTTCATTCAAAACTTCTTAAACTAGCCTTTGGCACTAATTGTTGAATACACAACTAAAAAATACATATTTAATAAAAGAATTCAATTTATTTCCCAATAACTTTTAGGAAATAAATTGATCGTTTTTGGCATTATTTATAGCAAAGCAAAACCTTCACTTATAATTGATCCTTCTTTATCCAATTCTTTATTCATATTTGCAGTTACCATAACCTGTATAAACATTAAATAAACAAGAATTAAGTAATATAGTAATTGAATTTTCCATTTTATTATTTAAATTAAAATAAAAATAATTTTTGTTACATGATTAAGAATTTAATTCCTTGTATACGAAAAAATCACATTTCTTAATTTAATATAATAATTTTAATTGCAATGACAATTGAACTTGAATTTTTTTATTTTAAAAGTGGATCAATTGAATTCTTAGAAATAAAAATACAAGGGGTATATTCTATTTATATGGAGGGTATAGGGGCTTGAAGCATATTTTAATACTTTTTTGTTTTTTTGTTTGATTAATAATAAATTATTGATTGTTCGATGTACATTTTAAAAATGTTACCAAAAATTTACTCAAATGTTTCATCTTACTTGGATTTTCCTTGATGAGCTGAGCACTGCCACTAAAGTCGTAGGAGTTTGGCTCCTTTAAATGTTTCTGGTAATAAGCATTCATGGCGAATTTGGCACGAGACACGACGGTGTCCGGCTCGGAACAAACACCACCGGGTTGAATGGGACCGCAATCCACCTCTGGTCGACCGCAGGCCCAATCCAAGGCTTTCTGCAATTCACCATTGCTAACTCCTGATTTCGGCACGCACCATGATTCGGGCAACGTTTTACTATCATGATTAACAGGTCTATTGGCTTCTACAATGACAAAGGAGGAGGAGAGTTGGAAGACGACGACGATGGAAATGAGAAGGAAAGAAATTCTGCTTAATGACTCCATTGGTAACAGTAATGTGATTCTTCTTTGATTTTGTTTTGTGCTTATAAGTTGATCATGTAAAGTAGTGTATGATCAAAATTATGACACGTAAAAAATTATGAGAATTAACAGGATTCAAAGGTGGATCATAGAAAAAGTCAATGCAAGGGCCTTGTAATTTTCATTTAAGCCCTTTGAAATTCATTTTTTACTTTATTTTGGTCCTATATGAGAGTGAGTATTCGATTGGATTGAGTGGATTTGAGTCGAGTTAAGAAATTTGGTTTAGTCTAGACAAGAAATCCTATTTTTATAACTCAAATTTTTATTCGATATTTTTGAGTCAAATTTATTAATTTGAGTTGATTTGAGTTATTTGTGTTATGTTCAAAACTAATCGTATATAATATAATTCTATGATATTAATTGGTTCCAATTTATATAATTTTCTATAAAATTATACGAATTACATACATATTTCTTCATAATTTAACATATGAACTATGATGTATTAGGCAAAATTGAGAGACTTAACTCGAATCTAGAAATCTATAGACTAATGACTAGAAATTTGAATTATTCAAGTCTCATTTTATAATTTAAACTTTATTTAAAAAATCAAAACGAATTGGTGAAATTATGATGCGGGTTTTTTACATGTACATTAACCTATCGAAATGTATTAAAGTTTGTATACAAATTTCAAAAAAATAGTTCGAGAAAGAACAAGTATATTGGATCAGTTGCTAAAGCAGTTCATCTCTCATTTCCTTTAGTTTATGAACTTTAGATCCACTAGGAACAAACTCTTTATTCCTCTATAGTTTCTCATTTCTCTTCCCTCTAAATAAGATTAGGATTAGAATTAATATTTATAAAAAACAGAGATAATTATTCACAATAAAGTTTCGAAAATATAACTATATAATTTTCTCTTTGGTTTGTAATTTCTAATAAGAACTAGAAAATACGATGTGAAAAAACATTATATTTCAAGATTAATTGCATACATATATATTTTATCTTTAAGTCTCGGGTGTGTTGTGTAACTAGTTTCATTTAGTTTATTTATGTTCTTTTTAGAGTTATTTTCATGGTTTACCGATTGTTTTTGCAGGCCTTTCATTCATATATGTAATTGATTTGCGAAAAATATAGTGATGTGTAACCCCCCTCGACCCGGTCTAGACACCACCCGACTCGAACTAGTTACACGAGGAATACCGAGGCTAATACGGAGACTCCTCCCGATAAACAACCCTAAAAATAAAATTTTACTTTTTATCTTATGTAGATGCTTTAATTAGATCATATATGTTCATGCAAGGAATGAGTTCAATTGCAACAGAAACCGATAAGAAACGAGTCCTAATTTAACCGAACAAGTTATAGGGACCTAATTATAATTTTCTAGAAATTATTGGACCAATTATGGTATTAAAGTTACCAACATTTAATTAAGTTCATTACATGCTTGTATCTCAAATTTCAACTTAAAATAATATCTACAAGTCATTTAATTGCATGTTCAAAGTTTAGGGACTATTTTCAGCCTTCAAAAGTTCCATGACATTCTTTATATTCAAATTCACCTAAAATCACTTGAAGCATATATCAACGAATATTAGCTAGATTCAATTCAATCTAGTTAGCAACAATATATTCAACTCCAGAGAGTATGCTTCAACATCAACAATCTTATAAACACAAGGAATAACCATCTCAATATGCTCAACATGATTTCTAGATGCATTCCAACCTAAATAACAATATCATAGATTCGACTCATAAATAGTCATACTTCATTATCAACAATACTCAAATTCACACATAGGGATATCAAGAATCAAACTTCAAAATAACTATATTATAACTAAAGGAATATCAATGGGCAATTCAAGTCAAAGTCATAAAGCTAATATCAACATAGATAAACACCAAACATGTATAAGCATACGACTACTACAAGTCTCATCAATATAACAATATTCTTAACACGGTAACCCATCCCCGTTGCTCTCTCACTACTACAAGCCTCCACATTAAAAACTATGCATTGCAAGGTAATTGAGAGGGTAAGCATAAGCTTAGTGAGTGAATAAAAACATATTTAAAAACACCTTGCAATGCAGCCCATAATATACCAAAATCAATTTTAAAAACCAAGTCACGCTCTATAAAATAGTCACTCGTGGCTAACAATGCCACCAAAAGTAAAAATCAACAAGTGTTTCATCACGTGGTGCTAAGCCACAAAACTCAAGGCTTATATGCTTCACTTAGAAAGGCTTATAAAACGTTTGAACTCAATGTCTTACACTCGCAAACTCTGTTGGCAATAAAAATCAGTATAAAATATAACACTTGCGTTTTTAGATGTTGGTACTAGTGATCCAATTAGTTTACTGCTAATCGTTGGGATAAACGGATACACGCTTGAAGACATAAATTTTAAATCATGCCACGTATGGGACTAAACTGTCACCATACCACGTATGAGGGTTACTCATACCACACACGAGTCTATCTCATGCACACGAATGGAATCAATTCCAAACATGTTTCCCATATTAGCTTCCCGGATAAGCTACGCTTCAATGCAATACAACACATATATCACAATTTAAGCAATAACTCTAATGCATCACTAAGGTGTTGGATTAAAATTCAATAATAGTGGGAACATATGTATAATGTATATTGCTATTATAAAGTTTAACACGTAATTAAGTGACCAATTATGTTACACGTGTTATAGGTATTAAATTGTCATGGAATTAAAAGTGTAGATACCATAAGGTGTATTTATAATTTGATGAGGGATAGAGTTATAAATACTTAATAGTTGGTTATTAAATCAACTATATAAAGGGGTTATGGTCCCCAAGAATTAGGTTAACTTGCATATCTCTTTTCCCCATCTGAGAGTTGTGTGGCAAGAGATAACCTAACTTCTTGGAAGATCAAATCCTCTGGAAAAACTCTATCGATTAATTCAGGTGCGTTTCCATGTTCAGTTTATTTATTTTATTGTTCTTGATGATTTGACATGTATAGATCTTGTGTTTATATTCGTATTGAATATATTTTAATTCTAACAAGTGACATCAGAGCCAACATTATGTCAAATCATTGAGATTTATGTTTTTTGGGTTTTAAATTCTTTATTGTTTATTATCGATTTAAAATCTCGGATTTATATGTTTATGGTGATTTGAGTTTTTTTTCGACATAAATATTAAGGTTTGGTATTTCACATATTCTTTTCTCGGTAATTCTTATATTTCGTGAGAAATCAATATATATTTTTTTTCTCAATCGGGAATATTCGTATCGATCTTTGTGAATTTTGTGATTGATTTTGCAATTTGAAATTTCGTAATTTTTTCAATTTGGAAATTTGTTTTTTCCTTTTAATTTTAGTGCAGGATTAAATAATTTTTAATTCCATTGATTACTCTGATAATTATCACATACTTTTTTATGTTAATTTTATGTTCTGAATTTCAATGGATTAATTATTATTTTTTCCATAATTAATGAATTTCGATTAATAATAATTAAAATGTATTTTTAATACACACTGTTATTAATTTAGAAAATATATATTTTATTTAAAATGTATGTTTAATTCTTTTGGATCAAATTTTTAGTTTTGATCGTTGGGTATTAAGTTAAACTTTTAGAAATAAATATATATTAAATTTGGTTAGATCAAACTTTTAGTTTTGATCGTTAGTAATAAAGAAAACAAAATTTTATTTGGGCTTTGTCGTGATAAATTTATCATGATTCAAAAATTTTATAATCAGGTTAGCTATTGAAGCTTTATATTTGGTTTATGTCTATTAAGTTATAATTGAATAATCTTTTGGCATGTTACTTTTTAAAGTTTACTACTACTTTACGGATTTAATTAATTGATATTTTCAGTATTTAGCTTTGATCATATGTTATTATGTGTTATAGAATATATATTTGGTATTGATATATTCAATTCGGTTTGATCAAAAATTTCTTTTGATTATTATATTATTATGATTATATTAAAGTTTCAAGTAATTGTTATACGAATTACTCATTTGTATGATATTTTTTGTATTTTGTTTTTAGTTAAAGATTAAATGTTTTGATCGAATTTAGTTTTGGTAAAAACATATTTAAGGAAATTTTTGAAGAATAATAAAAGATTTCGGCTCTTTGGATTCTGAAAGCCCCTTTAAGACGAAAAATTATATCATGGGTCAGTCCTACCACTTGTCCATGGGACCAACCAATAAAAACTGCCTACTTCATCAATTTTTCCATGTCATAATTTTTTCCCAAGTGAATCTTCACTTGGAAAATTAAAAAATAATGAGGTGGACAATTTCTATTGGTTGGTCTCATGGATGACGTGGTGGGACTGACCCATGATATAATTTCTCCTTTGAGACAACCTTAATTTGGTTTACTTTGAAAACTCAAGTGTTATCAGAAATTTTAGCTTTGATTGTTATAAATATTAGGTTGGAATATTGGTATATTTATGTTATATATTTTAAGATAAATTAATTGAAGTATTAAGTTACCAAAATGATCTTTATTGTGGAAATTATTTTATTTTAAAATATAGAAGGTTTTGTGCATGTAATTTAGTTTATGCTAATATTAATCGGCCCAAAGGAAGGTTAATAATTAGTAATGTTACATGTGCATCTGTGGTAATAAACTTGTGATAATTATTCAGTTTTATATGTGAACAATAAATCAGCCCGAAGAAAGTTTCTGTTTAACGTATTCTTATTATCAATGTCTAAGTACTACATCAAGATATCACTTATAAGTTAATATTTTTTAGATAAAATATTAATGGAGTGCCTGATATCTTGTGATGAGGTTACCTTTATTCAAATTTATTATTATTTTGGTTATCTTTTACTTTGAGTGAAAGATAAAATTAATATATATTTTTTTGAAACAATTAAATTCATAATTTGGCTTCGAATATCTAATATTTTAATAAATTAATTGAAACATAATGTCACCGAAGTTACCTTTTTTGTGTAGATTAGTTTATTTAAACTATTAAGATAATTACGGGGCTTTGTAATTCATGCGTTTATTAATTGGTCCAAAGGAAATTAATATTTGGCCGAATTACAACGATAATTGTGGCGATAAATGTGTGACAATTATATGATATTTTATGTGGACAATACGTTAGTCCAAAGATTAATCTATTGTTTGATATAGTTTATTGTCAATGTTTGATTGCTACAACAAGAGTACCGCTTACAATTAATATTACTGTCCAAAGACTTGATATTAATGTTGTACTTGGTATCTTAAGGGGAACTAGTCATTATTTTGAATTTATTATTTACTTATGGATATTTATGTGAGCTTGTTTATTTATTTATTTATTTTTTCTATATTGAGATGATTTATCTTTATTATAATATATGTTGAATACATTCTACACTCATGTTTAGTGAAATTAATTTCAAGGAAAAGAAAAGACACTTATATATAGTATTTGGTGGTATGAACATAGACTTGCACCTCTCATAGCGGTAAGCATTCATAAATAGGATTTTGAGAGGTGAGTTTCTTCAAGTTGTATAAGTCTAATGATCATAAAGTATAATATTTTAGAAACTTTTAGGAGCACAAATCTAAAGAAATTATTCATACTAAGGGTTTTCTTGAAAAAAATGAGAAAAATATTATTTTTTTAAGATTAATATGACATCACTTTGGTTTACTTGATGTCTATGAAGTATAAGGATCAAGGAAATGTGATGGAGTATATTATATTGCTTCAAAACTTAAGGCACATAAGATCAAACTTCATAACGATTGTTTGTTCTTATAATTTTAGTATAGCTTCCTATACAGTTTAACTAATTCAATATTAGTTACAATTATTAAAGGAGAAATAAACTTCAAATGAGATTTTTCTCATTGTGTTAAAGAGGAAGAAAAGTTGAAGCATTATAATTGCAAAAATAGTCATTTAGTTAGTGCTCATTTACTTAGTATCTCTAAGAATAAGGGTAATAAAAAATATATATTAGAATGAAGTTGCTAAGGGTCTTACTCAAAAGGAATAACAATAAGTTACAAAGTGTTGATTCTTTTGTATAAGCTAGGATACATATAAAGAAAATAAACTTCAAAAGTAAGCAATTACTTAGGCTATTTTGAGTGATCAATGGGCTGTAAAGTTTATAATCCCACAATTAAGATTATTTTAATAAGAGATTTAAAACATTTTTTAGGTTGTTGAGTTTGGAGGGAGAATAAGGTTAGATACATTGTTGTTAAGGAGGAATTGGATATTAATTTAATTCCTACTATCACTTTTGACGATGTTTAGGTTTTCACACCTATCATTAATCAAAAAGTTAATCAATTACATCAGCAAAACAATGTTGAACAACTCTCATTCAAGATAAGGTACCTATTTTTTCAGAAGAGCAAACTCAACAATCTAAAATGAATGTCTTTAAAGATATCCATGAGAGGAAAGAGAAATACTACTAAGGATTATTACTTAGTATTTCATCAAGAAAATAAGTATAATAAAAGAATGATAGAAAATAACCTGATCAGTTATTTTTATCAAACCATAAAAGTTTCAACTATCAAAAGTGGATAGATGTCATTAAAAAAAGTATAATTTTATACAAGGCAATAAAGTTTAAAAACTTGTCTCATTACCTTCAGGTACAAACCAATTGGTTGTAAATTAATATTTAAAACCAAGAGGAATGTAAATGATAATGTGGACAAGTATAAGGCATGTCTTGTATCTAAAGGATATACTCTAAAATAAGACATTGATTTTGTTGAGACTTTCTCTCAAGTTTTACTGAAAGGCTCTTTCAAAATAATCTTGACACTTGTTTCTTTTAATCTTGAGCTACATAAGATGGATGTTAAGCTTGTGTTTTTCAATGACAGCATTGAATAATTTAATTATATGGTACAATCATTGATTTGTGTCTAATGATACAAAATTAATGATATGTAAATTAAAGAAATCCATCTATGAGCTTAAGTTTGACTCTCATTAATAAAATTATAAATTTTATGTTGATTATCTTATTCGGTTTTGAGATAAATTAGGTTGAAATTTGTATGTATTACAAGTTCAGTGGGAATAAACCAAGCGATACTCACATTACTAAAGAAGACAATTTTTTTCAGTGCCCTAAAAGTAACCTTAAAATTTATGAAATACAAAAGATTATATACATAAGCTATTGAGAATCTAATTTATGTTTAAGTATGTATGCATTTGGAAATTGTGTACATTATTAGAATGTTAGACAGATATTTAAGTAAATTTAATATGGACCATTGGATAGCAGCCAATAGAGTTATGAAATGTCTTTAGAGAACAAAAATTACATGCTCACATATCGAAGTTCTGGTTAGAGATCATCAAGTTTACAGGCTTCGATTCTACTAAAATATTGATGTAAAAGACTATGTCACATGAACTGCTAATTATAGATTGAATAGAAAAACCACATCAATTATTTTGTGACAATAAATATGCATCATTTATTCTATAAACAATATGAACACTTTAAATTTAGTTCCTACTTGTTAAAGAAAATTCAGAGTGTTTTTGTGTCTATAGAGCATGTTGGTACAAACTCCATAATTGTGCGCTTATTGAGAAACTATCGCCCTGGTTCTTTCATGAGCACACTGCTCAAGTGAGTGTAATATTATTTAAGTATATTTAGTTTTAGTGGGAGGTTTTATTTTGATAAATGCTCATTCGTTTTAGACACAATTTCCGTTACTTCAGTTTAAAGTTAATTTCTGCAGAAATAAAGTTATTTTGACTTATGCACACTCTGAATTCAGTAAAGTTTGTTCTCATTAAAGTTTAGGAGGACTAGTTGGGAATAGGCATGTTCGGTTCACATTTACATGTAATTTCCATGCTACGCATCCATGATTGATCTATGTCATTTGATTATGTTTGTATACGTGACCATTGATGGGTCTAATCATGATTGATATGATGAAGACCGCTTTGATCCTATATGGATATAATTGATGGACGAGATAATTATAGAATACCTATTATATGATAGCAAATTTTTGAGCTCATAAGGTTATACATTTGTCAGGAAACATATGTTGCCCAAGTGGGAGATTGTTTGATTAAAATTCAATAATAGTGGGCACATATGTATAATGTATATTGCTATTATAAAGTTTAACACATAATTAAGTGACCAATTATGTTACACGTGTTATAGGTATTAAATTGTCATGGAATTAAAAGTTGGTTATTAAATCAACTATTTAAAGGGGTTATGGTCCCCAAGAATTAGGTTAACTTGTATATCTCTTTTCCCCATCTGAGAGTTGTGTGGCAAGAGATAACCTAACTTCTTGAAAGATCAAACCCTCTAGAAAAAATCTATCGATTAATTCAGGTACGCTTCTGCATTCAGTTTATTTATTTTATTGTTCTTGAAGATTTGACATGTATAGATCTTGGGTTTATATTCGTATTGAATATATTTTAATTCTAACATAAGGAATTTACACACGTATACGAATTTTCATAAATAATAAACAATACACTAACATCCTATCGATCGATCGACCTATCCCTATAATATCATCTCAATAGCCCACACAAAACACTATCAATGCTCAAGTTTTCATATCAAAAACAGATTATTAACTGCATGCATCCCACTAACAGATGCATCAAATGCATAAACCGATAAAAAACATTTTTCTCATGTTTTCAAAACAAAACCGGGGGAGCATCATATGTATATAAAAAACCTTTGTAAAAATATCTCATGAGCATTGAAACACAAGCATATTCACACATGCACAAGTATAATACGAGCATGACTAAACATTGTAAAAACACAACATAATATGAGAACCTTTAAGAAATCAATACTTAAAACTTACTTCCGAGTATAGGGAGTTTTTTCACACCTTCCCTACACGCCAAACCTTTGAAAACACATTTAAAACCATGCCAAATTAGCAGCCCTCATAATCCACTCACCGATTTACCGAAACTTGCTCGACAAGTCGTCCGAACACGCGATTCGGCTTTCCAATCTCCCTCAAACTTGTTCCTCTAACTCATGAACTAATTCAAGAATCAAAACCAGAGGTTTTAGGTTATTATAAATCACCCAAACATCCCTCAAGTCGGACCAATACATGGCAGCCCCTAAAAAACCATAAAACTTAACCGAAACTTACCGAAAACATCTCCAAACACTACCTAAACCTTAGGTATGGGATTAGATACTTAAAAGATATCTTAATTACATATAAACAATTCAAGATTCATGTATTTAGGCATCAAAAACAGCCATGTAAAACCCTTGAACGAAAATCAAGAAAACAATGGAATTTTTATCAAGAAAACTGATTTTATTGATTCAATACTTTAAATATTGTTTCAGTCGGCCAAGAACTTATGAATTTCGTTAAAGAACTTTAGGTTTCAGAGGTATGAATTATTCTCACCTCCAAAATTGATCCCACCCTTCAAAGGTTTAAAAACTAGAAAACCCGTAGAAAAACGAATAGATTTTGATGAAGAAAAATATAAAGAATTCATCAAATGATGACAGTCAAAACAAGAAATAAACAAGAGAAAAGAATTAATTTGGAGAAGAGAAAGGAATAGCTATGATTTCCATAGAAAAGGGATGAAGACAACAAAAAATAATTCCAATCTAATCGATATCCTAACCTGCACTGTAGGTTTTTATTTAACGCTATCAAAACGACAACGTTTTACAAGGGAACAAAAAAAACAAAATAACAAACTTAACAAACTAAAAACAAAAATACAGAATATTTAAAACAACTTGCAACAATACTCCCTTCTTTAGAAAATCCTTGTCCTCCAGGATTAAAGTTTGAACCCATTCCAAGTTAAATGAATGTCTTGTCATGTTTTTTTCTTTTTATGATTCAACCAAATATGTCCCAAGGTTCTTTTCAGTGTATCCAAAAACAACACATGAAACGATAGTAATGTTAAATATCCCCCCGGATCAAAAATCACTCTAGGTGGTACAAAAATATAGTCAGCCAAATTAGTCCTTAGCTCATCCAAATTCTCAAGAATCCTCAATCCTCCTCTATCATTTTTAACCCTAGAAAATGCCACGATTTTGACAATTCTACAATTCATGTATACATAAGGTTCTTTCACAACCATTTCATCAAAAGTGCCATGAGCTTCTCCTATGTATATATAAGAACCGCTAGTAATACTCTCTCGGTCGGAGAAATCCTTGTCCTCAAGGATTAGAGAGAAAAAAAATAAAATCAATAAGAACTGATGTTGAATCAATTAAGTCTTTGAAATGATTGGATCAAATATCCATAGGAAGCCCCTTAGGTTCCTCGAAAGCATCCCCAAATTCTTTTAATAGTTGCTCGAAATTCTGAGAAGTATGGTGCTGTTGTAAGTGAAGCTCCACTTGCTGTTGAATAGAAAGTAAGGAAATCCCTGGAACCATATTCACACATTTTAACAATTTAGCTCTCTTTGTATCCTTCAAAAATTGAGATGGACCAGATTCAATTCCCTTCCAACAAATTTCCCTTCCAGCATATTGAAAATTCATAATTCTATTCGAAAAATTCCATTGAATAGAACCCAAAGAACTTCAGCATTGCACCCCCAAAACAATGTCACAACCCTTGAGAGGCAAAACCAAAAACTCATTAGCAATAGAATAATTATAAACAGACCAGTTGACGCCACAATAGAGACCTTGAATACATAAAGATCCACCATCAGTTATGCTCACTTGTAATTGATGCTTCATTTCCACAAATAAACCACATCGTTTCACTACTTCAATACACAAAAAATTGTGAATGATGCCCAAATCAACTAAAGCAATAAGGGTCATTTTCTGATAGTAACCATAATGTTCATAGTATCACAAGCTTTAGTCCCCCACATTGCCTGTAGAAACAACATTGGAACATCAGCCTGATGAAATTCAGTTATTTCTGGTTATAGTTTCTCCTCACAATTAACCATTTCATCTATGTCACCCTTAGTGTCTCCATTTTCCATAAGAAGCTGATATAACTGAGAGCATGTGTATTTATGTTCTGGAGCAAATTTGGCTGGGCAACAAAAACAAAGACCCTTCCTCCATTTCTCCTCCATCTCAGCAACAAATAATCTACCAGGACCATTACTAGTAGCAGGAAATTCCTTCTTATGAGGTGTTTTAATTGTAAATATGAAAGTCTGTCTTGAAACTTGTGGCATACTGACAAAAGTGCCAACATTCTAAAGCAAAACCAATGACTGATCTCCTTTGTTAGGAGATGATTGAACACTTTCAATAGAAGGTAACCTACAAAACTGGGATCTGTCCAACATATAAGAACTCTATCGAGGCGTCATAATCATTACGTGTTCAAAATGCAATACCAATCGAAAAGCATCCAATAAATCTTTGTTTTGAAATAACCAAACATATTGTCCAATCTCTTTCCTCAAATTAGCAATAAAAACACTAAGAACATTTGCATCAAAAAGTTGGGTTTGATTCAGAGGACTTACAAAAGCAACATAGTACTGATCCATTGAAGATTTTTGCCGAAAAGCCACCAATTCTCCCATAGGATTTTCGATACCTTCTGGCGCAAAACGATCTCGCATAGACTTCAAATATAGCTCCCAATCTAACTTGTGAATTTCCCCAACGTTGCTTACTACAGAATGATGCCATTGCAAAGCATCACCTTTCAAATAAATCATAACCAAACGGACTTTAGCGTTGTCAGGAACATTCTCAGCCAAGAAAAATTGTTCAAGTTTCGCCCACCAATCTCAAAAATTAGACCCATCAAAATTGGAGCATTTCAATCGATATGAGCTATAATTCGGTTTGCTCGACACAATCTCATTCTTCTGAGAATCAGCATCCAACTCTATCGATCACGTCGGCGAGACCCCAAGCAAACCAAAAAAAAATCTCAGATTTGTCTCATGATGCCTACCCTACCATGGATCCAGAGGGAGCCTCAGCTTTACCCACAATAATCGCATCCTCCTCCTTTGATTTAGTGACATTCAACTTCTCCCATGTAGATGGAGTCGCACCCAAAATTGTCTCGAAACAACTGGATTGACCGAACATTTTCTCGAGGAGATGCTTCACATCCCGTATTTTAGAACGGATCTCAGTCATCTCATTCTGAAATTCTTGAACTTTTGCATTTATGGTCTTCTCAATCTTCTCTTCTAAACGTTTCTCCAGCGCCTTAAACTCAGATTGTGTGCAAGACGCCTCCTGCTATGAACGAGTCTGTACGTCGTTAACCATGTCCAGGATGAGAGGCCTCTGATGCCTTTGATGATAGTCAAAACCAGAAACAAACAAGAGAAAAGAATTAATTTGGAGAAGAGAAGGGAATAATTGTGATATCTAGAGAAAAGGGATAAAGACAACAGAAAATAATTTCAATCTAATCGATATCCTAACTTGCATTTTAGGTTTCTATTTAACGTTATCAAAACCACAGCGTTTTACAAGGGAACAGAAAAAACAAAATAACAAACTAAAAACAAAAGTACAGAATATTTAAAACAACTTGCAACATCAAAAAAATTTATTGAAAAGATTGGCTTTTAAATTTAAAAAGATGATGGAGAATATGTCTTGTCAAGGAAGAAACCGAAATCTTGGAGAAGGGTTTAAAGCTTGATGAAAAATTAGAGTTTTTCAACTAAAACCGTAGAAAAACAAAGAGAATTTGAAGAAGAAAAATATAGGAAAATAAAAAAAAATGAAATTTTATTAAAAAGAATGGATATTTACCTTGAAAATATGATGAAGAGGCTGCCTTGGAGAAGAAGAAACTGAAATTTAAAGAAATGATATTTTTAAAAAGTGAATTTTTGGGGTTTGGATCAAAATTAGAGAATTTTGATTACTTAGGTTAAAAAAAGGATTAAAGGTTGTTTATATAGGCTCTTTGAGGGTTTAGATCAAATAGGATTAGGATTATATCAAATTACCTTAAAGATTCAAAGTTTTGGCTTAGTTTATAAAATTGTCCTCAAGTTTTCAATTTTTTACAAAATAGTCACTAATTTAAAAATCTTAGGTATTCAAGGGTCAATTTTCAAAATTTAGTTGACCTAATTCAAATATAAGTTAATTATGAATTTTATAATATTTTCCCATAATTTATTTTGCTTTAAAACTATTTTTTAGTATTTAATCCCGAATAAGGCTAAATCGACAAAACTGGTCCACTAGACCTCTAAACTTCTAGGCCCAATTTTGGGGTATTAAATGATGTTTTTCTTCTAATATATGTAATTGCATTGCTATGAGGGTTTCCTAATATAAATATATCTTGTAGAATTAAGAGACTCGACTTAAATTTGAAATTGATCTATTAATTTAAAAAAAATCAAAATAATTGATTCTCATTTTATAACTAGAACTTGATTTAAAATTATTTTGGTTCAAATTTATAAAATTTTTATTTGACTCTAAATGTTTTTTTTCATCATATCAAGTTATACTTCCCTAATGATTCTGTTAAAAATGAACCATGGCATTAATTATAATTATTCACAATAAAATTTTAAAATTATAATTAAATATTTCCTCTCATATTTGTAGTTTCTAATAAGAATTATATTTTTGTGATATAAAATAACATTATATTTTAAAATTAATTATATATATAATTTTTTATCATTAAGTCTCATTTGTAAGAAAGTACGTATGCAATTTGAAGGGATGGGAATCAGACCCTTAGGAAAATTATCCTTTTAGAGAAACATTAATAGTGTTTAGACGATAGTGGGCGAGGATATGTTTTTCTAACAAGAGACAAATAGGAAGGTGATTACAAAGGATGTGTTATGATGATGATATTGAGTACTGTATTGCAAATGTGGATGGAAAATATGAATGTTTATTAGGATTTGAAATAAGACCAAGTTTGAAGTTGTATCCTTAATTGTTAATCCGTGTTGTAGGCAATTTGCGCACAACGTCTTGAATCACACCCAATAGTCGTACAATGACTCGATATCAATACTCAAGATATTCCACCTTAGTTTGTTCTCTTTTGTTATAATGAAAACCTGTTAAGAAAAATTTGTGTCATATCAGTCCACATATTAATCGAATTGGAAATTAATTCAAATAGCCAATATTTATCTATATCAGCTAATTAAAAAGGAAAAAACGAATTTTAATTTGATCTTTGAATACTCCATGAGATTTCGTGCTTAAACAAACCATGTGGAACTCTTTAAGGTGTTTATGCGTATTTTCATGGTGGTCACCCTTTTTCGAGATATATAAATTGTTTTAGAGGATTTGAATTGTTTGTTTTCTTCATATTCCAAGACAAGCAAATGTGCTAGTGGATTGCCTTGTTAAAGATGGTTTATCTCGTAGTTTTCTCCTTAAGGCATGGTGGTAGTCTTAGTTGAATCTTTGAATTTGTTTTATTCTTGTGTTTTGTTGGTGTTGTTATAGGTGTTTTCTCGACGTTTTTATTATTTTGAATTTGCATTGGTTAATGTATGAGTTTTTGGGATGGTTTTATATGATGCTTAATGCATTTATGGACAACATCTAAAAGTTTTGAGTATACTTATGGAAAATACACTTGCTATATGGTTATATATTCTTGATGGTAATCATAGTTTATAAAGTACTTGAGATACATGGAACTTGTTTCGCGCTGGCATCACAGTTTTTCAAAATGTTTTTGCATGTTAAAATTGTTTTCCTATTTTATTGTGCTTGATATGGGACAAAAAAGAAAGCTAAAACTTGGTAAAAGAGGAGTTGTAGAGATCAGAAAATGTAGACAAGTTTGTGTTATGGTTTATTTATTGTTTCGTGATATCCGATCTTAAGTCGATTGATTCCTTGATCGTGTTTGAGTGTAAAGTGGTTTTGAATAAGTTTAGTTTGAGAATCTGTTGTGCTGGTGAGTAGTACGTGACTACATCATTGAGAGTGCCTTTAGGAGTTTCAAAGTGCTTTATGTGCAGGGTGAATCGATCGTGTTGGAAACGTTCGGGTTATGGTGTGGTTGTTTACTCTTGAGTGCTATGTTTCTGTGGTTCTAAATGTTGAAGAGGTAGAAAGTTGAAGTTCCGAAGTTGAGGATGTTATTTGTGAGTATTGAAAATAATCATGCATAGTATAAGAGCACTCATATACATATACATTAGACATCTTAAGACATGCATGCATTCTTGAGCATGAAATTAAATTGCATTTGTATGCACTTGCATAGGCATCTAGGGTGACATACAGGACTCATGCATACATTATCCATATTTGCAAACGTTTCCCTTTTAAAAACGAAAGTTGTGTTGAGGTCGGTCCTTTAGGGAAAATGTATAGGTTTATAATGGTGCTTGGAAGATACTCTTGTTGGTATTGATCCTATTGTACAGTGGGTGGAGTTACTGTTCTGGTTGGGAAGTAATTCTTGATAAGGATTGGTTAGCTGGGCTTGGAGTTGTGGATGATTATAAAAGGTTTGGTGCCTTGAGTTTATGTCAATTGGTGTAGGTTGTTAGTAAAACGGAAGGTTGAGCTTCGCGTTGTTTCTTTAGTGTGAGTTCGGGTTGTATAAAAGGTTTTGTGTTATCGTTGTGTTTGGAGGAAGTACCACTTGATATTTTCGGTTTGGTATGGTTCAGGAATTGGTTACGTTTTTCGAAAGGTAAGAATATATCAGAAAGGTAGTTGAGGTGTTGAAGGATGTGTAACGAACTTTTATGGGCCTTGAGAAGTTATGGTTGTTTCATATGGCTTAGCTTTTGCATATTGTTTTCTTAAGAGAGTTGTTATGGTTTTACCTTGGGTATGGTCAGGTTTTCGTTGATTTGTTGGATATAATTCTTGGATACCCCTGTATGGAGGAATTGTGTGATTAGGAATGCTGGACTGTTTGTAACCTTTATTGGTCAAACGGTCTTTTGAGCTTGCCTTATCCTCAAGAAGTGTTGAGAATGTTGGGTTTGAGGAGTTTTCGTTTATGGTTGGTTTTCTCCTGTGTTGTTTCTTAAAGATAAAATAGATGTTAGATTGAGTGGACGGAGGCATGGAATCAATCTATGAAAGGTTAAAAAAAATTTAAGGATCAATTTTGGTTTTATCATTGATAACTCCACAGAAAGGCTATATTCTAATCCTTTTTACTTAAGTTATTGAATGTCCTTAAGCTCATTTAGGCTCATTTAGATGCATTTAGGATTATAACATTGCATGTAGTTTCTAGTTATGCCTTGGCATTTTTGATGTGACAATGGGTGCTATTTCACAGGAAAGGTTATTTTTTAGGTTGTTGTGTGAAGGTAAAGCAAAGTGGGAAGTTGAGGAAATTTTTCATGGCATTCGCAGAAGGATAGCGATGGGAAAATGTCATGGCAAATCTGGAGGAATCATGTGCCGAGCTAAACGACAAGAAGATATTTTGAGAGGAGTTTCAGTTGTGGCCATTACAGCCTGGCCACAGCCACCACAGTAGGGGACCACTGTCACCATGGCAGAAATGCCATCACGTGAACAGGGGTGCTAAGGGAATTTTCCACCAAAACCTAGGGTTTTCAACCCCCTTTTTCAGTCATGGTGACCTACGAAAAGAAAGCCTTTTTGGGAGCTTGAACACAGAAAAAGAGACATCTTTGGAGCTGTTTGCGGTGGAGGAAAGCTTCCACCTTTCTACTCCAAACTCTGGCCGAAGTTTCCTCCATTGATAGAGCTTGAAGTGAGTGGCGTGCTAGGCACCAAGAGGGGCTAGAACGCTAAGGCATCCCATGGTGGTTGAAGAGTCGACTGACTGTGCACACCGAGGGTGTCCTTTATCCCCCTTCCTTTAATTTATTTTTCATATATTTTAAGAGGATGATTGTGGATGTTTAAGGATTTTAAGTGAATGATTAAATCTTTTACTTTCACACCACCATGTGTTGCTTTATTTAGGTGGTTATGTTTAGGTAGATGATTAACTTTTTGCTTTTATTAACATATAGCATTCTATGTGTTTGTGTATTTGCTTTGCTCATTGTTGTTAATCATTTAAACATTGTAAGAGTCATGAGAGTGTCTCGTCTTTAGGTGCATGTTAGGTATTTGAGAGAAACCTAACTATAGATCCTTAGTGTCCGAGAGGAACTAAGGGAGGATCTACGTGAGCAATGGGCTTTGGATAGTAACTAGAGCCTAATCTAACCTTAGGTGCTCGAGAGAGACTTAATGAGGGTTACAATGACTAAAAGGAGTATTCTTTGTTGATAGTCTAGATTACACTGCTGAGCCCGAGAGGAGATGTCGTGGCATTTTAGACTGTCAGGTTCCTATGACTAGAGAAAACGAGAGTAATTTAGAAACCTCTTTCGAGTAAATAGACACTACAGATGCTAGATGTTTGTAGGAGTGAGGTTAAGAAGTCCATAAGAACCTCCATCAATCATTCTCAGGAGAGCTCATCAATAGAGGGTTAGTACAACATATTGTTTAAACGTGTTCTTGCATCCTGTTTTTGCCTCAACATTTATAACCTGCTTCTAGTTTTTTCTTTGTTCTATCTGTTCTCTTGAAACCACAACACTTCCATACATATATTGTGCCATTACCATCCATTCCATTTTGCCTTGTCATATTTTAGTCACTTGCACTCTGAAATTGTCATAGCATTTCACCATAGCACTTCACCGTACATATTCCATCTGTTTATATCTTTATCATTATTTTCCTTTTTATCTAGTGACATCATTTTGCCTTGACAATTTTGACTTGCTGGTTACCTCGATCCTCGTGGGAACGATATTCACTCACACTTTATTACTTATCTGACTGTGTATACTTGCACACATGTGTTGGCCTAATTTATAGTTGCACACGTCCAGCACCCAATCATATTCTAAGTGAGAAAAGAGTTGGTTGATCGTAGCTCCGTGTTGTTTAATGGTCTCGTCAGTGAGTTGTTGTTTGGGAAAGGTTGTGTGTTGAACATCCAGTTGTTAACGGTGCATAGACACCAAAAGTTTGTTATGCATTGTTGAGTTGATTATAGCGATCTAGTCTTTAGATGAGGCATTGCCTTCTTGTTGAGCATGATGTTGTGTACTGACACAAAAGGATTAGAAGTGTCTTGTGTTGCATGATGGGTTAAACCTAAGTTGCTTAGTGTGGCTTGGGTTGGGTTATGTCTTGATAGGTGTCAGTATAATGGAATAAGTTAAGAGTTGTGTGAATTCAAGAGCAGTGTTGGCTCGATTAAGCTTATCAAAGAGTGTTGGTCTAGTTTCTATTGGATGGTTAAGATGTTCTGAGGTAAGTTTCTATTGGATTTTGGGTGGAGCCGTGTGTGCAAGGCATACTTGAGGTTGTGTTGATGGATATTATGTAACCCCTTAATTTTAACTTAAAGAGCACGATAGGTTAAAACTGTTGCTTTTAAAACTTTCATGTCAAGTAATTGAAAAAAAAGTGATTTAAAAACCAAATTTGTAAATCAAAAGATAAAAACACGGTTAAAAAAGTAAATATTCTTATTTAAAATTAATAAATTTGAATAACTGGTTTTATGCATGAGGTTTAAATACATCTCAATCTCTAATAATCCCAAAATAAAAATATCTGTAAATAATTGTACTAAAAATAATAATAAACCGTATCCTAGAGAGATCTCCGAGTACCAACTCCTAGGGCCAGATATCTGAAAGAAAAAACTAAAAGAATGAGCTTAAATCCCAGTGTGTCTCTAAAGTGCAGTCAAAAATCACAATGTCACTTAATTCACAATCACAATTATAATTTAACTTTTCGTGATAATATAAACACAAATATTGATGAATGCAATGTCACAGAGAATGAAATCTCATACTCTGAACGCCAACCACAGTGGTGGCAAAGCCAACCGATCATACTGGAGGTAGTTCCCAAGAACCTCTCACCCCTTATTTCGCCAAACACAGTGTGGTAAAACCACCTTCCTCCGTACAATCCCTCCCAATGCACATGATTATGAAATCAATATCATAAATCACAAAAGTTTCACCACAGATATTCGTATAATATATGAGGCACACAGTTTCGATAATCTATTGAATGCAAGGTCACAAAGAATGTAGTCCCATGCTCCAACCGCCAAACACAGTGGTGGCAAAGCCAGCCAATCACAGTGGAGGTAGTTCCCCAGAACCCCTCACCCTTATTTTGCCAAACACGGTGTGGTAAAACCACCTTCCTCCGTACAATTCACCCCATGCACATGTAATGCAATCAATGTTAATGATCTCAAATGTATCAGTACATATAATCGTATAGAACACGAAACACACAGTTTAGATAATTTAATCACAGTATCACAAGGAATCTCAAGATCAAGTATCACAATAAACAATTAATCACAAAACACAAATCTAACACTGGAAGAGAACACACATTTAATTTCATTTAATAATAGCACAAAAAGAAATACACATTTAACACAATAAGAAATAGATTAAATCTAGGAATTTAACGTTAAAAACTTTACCCTCAAAACCAATTTAATTTATATTATTTCATAATAATTGTAAAAATACTTAATTACATAATAATTCATCAAAAAAAAGTTAAAATTATAACTAAAAATTGGTAATTTAAGAAGAGTTAAAATTCCTAAAATAAATTATCTCATAAACTTATTAAAATTAACATCATAGTCTGATGGTTCAAATAAAATATCCGAATGTGAGAAAAATATTTATGTATACTGAAAATAACCTTAATTCCCAAATATATTAAAGTTTCTAAAATAGTAATAATAATTTTAATAACTAAAAGTTAGTTTTATATTGAATAATAAATTAACCAGATAAAGTATAAGATTCTTCAGGTACCGCATTGTCTAAAGTTCAAAAATTTGTAAGAGAAACTAAGATGGAGTAACCTAAAGAACTTAGTTTATCTCTAAGGTGTAGATAAAAAAAACAAAACACAGTTTATAAAATTATTTCTCAACAGTAATATTTTAGGAAACAGTACAAAATAAGTTGTATGAATGATGTTATAATTTATTCAATCTCAGTCTTAATCCTAAATCATAATTTATCCGAAAACACAATTTTACAGGGTTTAAAATCATAATTACTCATAAAAGTATAAGATCTCAAAATCCGAAAAGTTTTATATATATTTTAAATCACAATGGCACATAAGCACAGAAACACAAATATGCAATCAAAGACACAATACAAAAATTAAACTTGCCAGCAAAACACGAATATTTTTCAAAACATAAAATATTAAGCATGCCAAAAAATATATATTTTAGAAAAACAAATATAGCACCAGTAAGAGAACACACCATAGCCAAATTGACTCAAATTACTGAATAACATGGTTTTGAACTCGAACGGAAATAAAGAGTGAGAACAGAGGCTCTAGAGAATCTTGATGAAAGAAAATAATGTAGGATTTTCTCTTAGATCATAATATGTATATATAGAGAAAAAAATAATTGATTCCAATTTGAATTAAAATTCTATTAAACCATAAAAATTTAATAAAATAATAATAAAAAGATTATAGAATTTTAAAGGGATTTTCCTTCTTTGACAATAATTTCATATATATATATTATAATAATAAAAAAGACTTTTGATAAAATAATATTTTTAATAAAAAGATTGATTGTAGAAAAACTCTTAAAAAATAATTAATCTCAATGAAAATAAAATTCAATTCAAAAACAAATTGTTTATCCAAAAGTTATCAAATTTCAAAACATATACTATAATAATAAATAATAAAACAATTTTATTTAACTAGTAAATAAAAAATAACACACGTTAAAAACAAAACATTTAAAAAAATGATAAATTACATATTTAGCCATCAATCTCTTTAGGATTTTCAAAACATTACTTTAAATTCATATTTAAATTCATATTTAAAACTTTCAAAACATTACAATTTTATCCCAAAAAATTTCCCTTGAATCAATTTAGAAACTTCAAAAAATGAAATTAGGGTTTCAAAAATTGGGAATCTAAAATTAGGGGGTTTAATTAGGGATTTCAAAATTAGGGTTTTAAAATTAGGAATAATTTTTGGGATGTTACAACTCTCCCACCCTTAAAAGAAATTTCGTCCTCGAAATTTTCTAGACATAGCATTAGATTTTCAAAAGCACAGATGTTTAGAGAAAAATTTAAAAGAGCATTTAAGTTCATGTAACAAATGACAACAAAGAGTTCTCAAAGAGGGTTTCGTCTTAAATTCATAAGATTGATCACGATATTTTGCTTGATAACTAAAGTTTGAGTTCTTGATCTGAACTTGAGTTAAAAAACTTATGAAGGTTACTAAGAAAACATGGCTCAAGGATTCACAAGGTTCAAAAGGATAACTTTCTAGGTCGAAAAGAAAAGAAATTCTATATTATGAGTAATAATCACTAACAAGTACACAATCTTTCTAGATCTAAATCTATATGAAACATATAAAAACCAAAAACTCATGCAAGGTGACATAATAATTTATCCATTAAAGATGATAACATAAAGTATTGTGTAAATAAATAATAAACCTAAAGTAAGTTTTGGTACTGGAGTCTCGGATTTAAAATACATGAATATGCATTTTTTTCAAAAACACCCTATATCCCAAAAATATTTAATTCAAGCATACTTTTCAATTTTTTTGTAAATACATGTGTAATGGGCCGCACAGTCCGAGTGTTGAACTCGGTTCTGATACAAAAAATGTAACCCCTTAATTTTAACTTAAAGAGCACGATAGGTTAAAACTGTTGCTTTTAAAACTTTCATGTCAAGTAATTGAAAAAAAGTGATTTAAAAACCAAATTTGTAAATCAAAAGATAAAAACACGGTTAAAAAAAGTAAATATTCTTATTTAAAAATAATAAATTTGAATAACTGGTTTTATGCATGAGGTTTAAATACATCTCAATCCCTAATAATCCCAAAATAAAAATATCTGTAAATAATTGTACTAAAAATAATAATAAATTGTATCCGAGAGAGATCTCCGAGTACCAACTCCTAGGGCCAAATATCTGAAAGAAAAAACTAAAAGAATGAGCTTAAAGCCCAGTGTGTCTCTAAAGTGCAGTCAAACATCACAATGTCAATCAATTCACAATCACAATTATGTATATGAGGCACGTGATTGTATTGTATGGTGCTAAGTTAGAATAATATCTGGATAAAAGTTTGTGGTAGTGTTTTGCTATGCATCAGGAAGTAAGAAGTTGTGTTAGGAGTTTGAAAGCGGTTTCTATTTAATGGACTTGTTTTGGATGTGGTTGAGTTGAAAGTGAATGTTTGTTTTAATGGTAAGTTGAGCTTGAGATCCAGTGTTATTTGAGAGTGTTGTTTTCTTCAAAGGTGCTAGAGGAGAGTTGGGTGAACAAATCTTTGTATGTTTTGTGACATGTTTTCTCGGCAGTTAAGAGAAAGTTTTTCCTTGAGAACGGTTGGATCTGTTGCTTATGGGTGCATGATTTTTAGGGTGTTTTGAGCTCTTCATGTTAAGTTGGTTGAGTGATATGTTTTAATGTGGTAAGGTTTTTGAGACGGACGTTAGGTTTCCGGTTAAGTTTCAGGTATTCTCTCGTCAATAAGAATATAGTCGATTTAAGTGCGTTATCCAAGTTTGGAAAGTTATGTTAAGGTACTATAATATGAATATTTGGGGTTCTTAGTGAAAGTTTTTTCGTTGGTAGAGTTGTTTGTATCTGTGTTCATTAGTCGTGTGTTCGAGGTACCGTTTAAGATTTTATGATGGTGGAAGTTGTTATCTGTTGTTGTGTTGAGCGAGGCTTTGTGGGAAGTTTTGGTTGTTGCTTTGTGTGTTAGAATATGCTTGAGGAAGCTAAGCTTGTTAGTGACAGTTGGGAGCTATGGCAGTTTCCCGAAAGACAGTTGGCAACCTTGACTAAGGAGAGGTTAAGCCGTCGAGAAAAGAAAAAGGGTTTTGCTTTTGGCTTAAGGGTGCAATGAGTGTTAGAACGAACCATGGTGTTTTGGTGTATCGTTGTTTTTTGTAACGTTGAAAGTTCTGATGACAGGTGATGCTAGGATGAGACTGAATCTCTTTTATACGAGATGTATGTTGATATCTTTGCTTTTGGTAGTAAAGGTGCTTGTGATAAGACCATCATGTGATTCACAGAGTTTTAGTGGTATCATGGAGTTTCTAAAGTCACGTGGGAAATAGAGTAAGTTCCAAAGGAGTAGTTTCCTTACCTTTTTCGACGGTGAAAATTTTGAGGACGAAATTTCTTAAGTGGAGAAGAGTTGTAACGCCCTAAAACTGGGCTTAGAAGTTAGTGAACCGGTCTTGCTAGTTTAGCCTAGTTCGATATTAAATACTTAAATATTAGTTTTAAATCAAAATAAATTATGGAAAAATATCTTAAAATCCTTATTTAATATTGATTTGACTTAGGTCAAATCAATTTTGAAAATTGACCATTGAATCTCTAAGATTTTGAAATTACTGACTATTTAGTAAAAATTGAAAACTTGAGGAAAATTTTATAAAATTAAGCCAAAACTTTGAATCTTTAGATTTCTTCGATCCAATTATAATCCTAGTTGATCTAAACCTTCCAAGGGCCTATTTTAATAACCCATAACCCATAATTTTAATTAATAACCCAAATAACTTAATATTAATCCTAAAAACCTATTTTTCATCAAAATATAGATCTATTTTTTTAGAATTTCGACTTCTCCTCTTTTGGGCCGCCACTCCATCATCTTTTAAATGTTAAACATAAATAGTTTCAATAAAAATTCGTTTGGTTAATTCTTTATATTTTCTTCTTTAAAATCTTTTCATTTTTCTTCGTTTTACTTGTTTTTAATCCTTTGAAAGGGGTGGTGTAACACTTCGATTCAAATAAGAATTAAAAAGAGAAGAGAAGTGAAGAGTAGAGTAGAGTATAGGGAGACTTAGAAATTTTTTCTCTCTGTAACCCACAGAAAAACCATTTCATTCATTCCAAAGATATTCAGCCAAAGAGAAAAACACGAGTATATAACCCTAGACTGCACTCCCAAACGATAGTGCATAAGGACACCCCAAAACTCATCGTTTTATTAATAACTAATTAACTAACACTTTAAATTAATAACTAATTAACTAACACCTGTTGTTTTCGATAATTGGACCAAATGTATCCCCGTGCTCGCTTAGTCTTAATCGAAATTAAAATCTGAACCATCAGTAGATGCATGTACATAACAATCAAAACCTAAGTTGTATCAAAGCAGTTAAAGCCAAGTATCTTGAACACAAGGGTACTCCGTCCTTGACAAATTATGTCAGTGATTGGGGTAATTGATGCATGCTTTGATGTAAGTGATGATGCCATTGAAGCATCCCCCAGTTTGACAATAGGAGTTGAGCGACCATCACCCTTCTTGTTCAGCTCATCCATCATCTTTCTCAATTTTTGTCATTGCTTCTCAATAGTAATAGGATGCCGATTACTAGCAGTAAGGTTGCTAGATTCTGATCTAGTGGTAAAATTTTCTTTTAAAGAGGCTTTTGATCTACCTATTGTTTTTACACTAAGCTTAAATTTCTTTGATTTCAATGACTTTGTGCTTTCATCTTTAGATTTACTAGATGTACCTTATGAAGACCTTTCACTTTTAGTTGGGCATTGCGTTCAATAGAGCAAAACTTACATGATCCTTTTTAAAAGTTCCAACATCATTGGTCCCATCACCACACATTAAATTCATCCTTCCCACTGTCTTGAAAGTAATCATGATAAATTATTTCTTCTCTGGAGCAACTCTTGCAAAAACCTTAACAAAAGGAATTACTCGTAAAATAGTAAAAGTTTGTTGCAACATTTCAATGCAATCACCTTCCATACAAATATCATCAATCTCAAACAGAGCTTCATTCTCATTCTCACTGTTAGAAATCTTCTCTGTTTCATCTGTTGATACCCATTCATAAACTTTACTATTCTTTACTGCAGCAAAAATTAATTTTGGTTTTGATACAATATGAACTTGGCCAGCAACATGACAAGCTATCAAGGCTTAATCACTAGTAATCATCACCAAATCATGTGAAGAATTGTTTAATTTAGATAGAATAATGAAGGAATCTGATCTACTAGTATAGTTAAACATTCCAACACCAACAAATGTGAGGTCAAACTTTATAATATCTTTCTCCATGCTTCTAGCTTCACTAACTATCATATTTGGAAAAGACTAGTAAGCAAGGGCCAACACACAAGACCCTTGTCGTATATATTTCTTTTAGGTTTCAAGATATATAGGAGACAAATCAGTGAGTTTATCTGGGATAGTCTTAGATGCACCCTTGAAAAAAGCGAAAAACTCTTCTTGAACAGTAACAACAACTATCATTCGTTTTCAATGCGATGCAAAATGTGTCTCTGCACAATCAGCATAGGTTTATCGCTTTCTATTTTTGGAATGGCCTTCTCATTAGATTTATAACTCCAATCAATTACTTTTAATACAACCTTCTCAAGAGGATCACTAATCTCTTCCCCTTTAGCAACAATTAAGACATTTCTCCCTCTATCCAATGGAAATCTCACCAAATTAAGTGGTTATTTATGTTATAATGCATCTAGAAATCATGTTGAGTATGTTGATGTTGTTCTTATATGTGTTTATGAGATTGTTGAAGTTGAAGCATGCCCTTATGATTTTGAGTATATTGTTGCTAGTTAGGTTGCAATGCATCTACTAAGTTGTACATGATATGTGGATGATGTTTACTTCGATGTATATATAGAAAGCTATGGGTTGAATGCTAGTGAGCTTAGTTTGGTTTCAGGTTTAGAGATCCCATATAAGTTCAAGACCCTAGAATTTGAGAAGTTTGACGGGACGACTTGCCCTACCGCACACATAACTATGTTTTGTCGAAAAATGACAGGCTTTACCAACGATGAGAAGTTGTTAATTCACTGCTTCCAAGATAGTCTTGTGGGATTTGCTACAAGGTGGTACAATCAGTTTACCCATGCTCAAATTAAGTCATGGAAGGATCTAGCCAAAGCCTTCATAGACCAGTATAAGTACGTAACCGACATGATTCCAAGTCGGCTCAAGCTACAAGGGATGGAACAAGGGCATGACGAAAGTCTTTGAAAGTATGCCCAACGTTGGCGTGATATTGCAGGACAAGTGCAACCTCCACTCAATGAAAGTGAGCTTTCTCAAATGTTTGTGGATACACTAGAGGGAGTGTTGTACGATCACGTGATAAGCAACCCTATCAATAGTTTTGCGGAATTTGTCATGACCGAAGAACGCATCGAGTATGCCATTAGGAAGGAAAAGATAAAGAACCCTTATAGCATGGTTTCTCAAAAAGAAGAAGATTCTCCTGTCAATGTGGTGGGTTCTCATTCAACCAGTCAACCTCAGGGTCGTCCTTACTCTCAGTCTTCAGGATATACAAAACCTACAAAGGTGCTCCATTCGATTCCTATGACCTACACCGAGTTACTCCCAATACTTGTTGAGAAGAAACTTTTGACTCATGTGAGTCCAAACCAAAGGATCCTCCTGATCTTGAAGGATATGATGTCAATGCCATATGTGACTATCATATGGGAGGCACAGGACACACAACGGAGGATTGTGGAGCTTTGAAGAAAAAGGTTCAAGGACTGATTGAGGCTGGTATCCTGAAGTTTTGAGAAACAGTAGAGGACATGAGATTTGGGGAGATTTTAATCTCCAAATTTGGATGATCATTTTGCTATCTCCTTGCATTTTAAGTTTTTCTTTTTGAAGTGATGCATCAAATTAAGTTTGTTACTGTTTGCTCAAAAGTAGCGAATACCTTTCTTTGTAAGGGCTTATGTTATGTTTTTCCTTTTCAATGAAAGAATGCATCTTTTTATATATGTATTCCCCTTCTTCCCCTCAAAGTTCCTTGGATGTCACATGCTTGTTGTGACGTAAATTCAAATGAAAAATTGTTGGAATGTTGTGATTACGATGAAGTTTGATTTCTTAATCAGTAGCTTTGGTTAGTAATGCACGAAAAATGAGATTACAACTCCTTCGATGATGTTCGATGATAAGAAAATCTCCTAGAAAAAGGCCCGGTGAAATAATTTGGTATAAGGATTGCATCTAGAGAAAAAAAGGAAAGAAAAAGAGAGAAAGAGAAAGAGAAAGAATGAAAAAAGAAAAAGAAAAAAAAGAGAGAGAAGAGAAAAAGAAATGAGAGAACAAATATTAAATAAAAAGCACTCCAATGTTTGAAACCTGGTAATAGGCTTATTCGAATAAGAGTGTGGAATTATTCGGGGCACTCCGCTGAAGTAATAGGCTTATTAAAATAACAATACATATCAAATATGTTGCTTCATGAGTCATGGTAATATTTTCAAATTCATGACTATGCCGAGTAACTCGGAGTTTTGTTGTATGCTCCATCATTACCTTCGAGACAAAGGATTGTGATGAGTTGATTTTCCCGAAAGAAAAAAGAAAATAAAGAATAAAAAAACAAAAAGAGAGAAAAGAAAGGAAAAGAAAAGAAAAAAAAGCAAATGTAAGGAAAAAAGAGAGAGAGAGAGATAAAAAGAGAAAAAAGAGAAAGAGAAAAATGAAAAAGAGAGATACTTCTATAGTTAGATGCAATCTGACGCACACTTAGAATTCTTGATAAGGTACTCTTGTAGTATGCTAATGGGGCAAGTAGGAAAAGCTTGAATATATAAGAGGAGAAAGATATTGAGAATTAGAAGGAGTAGTTTTCGAATAGATCGAGCAAATACGATAATTATGAAGATGAACCAAGCATCTGAAGGGAATTCCAAAACTTCAAATATCGCCATAGTTTCCAAAGAATGAAAATTAAATTTCAGAGATTGAATTTAATGCACTCTCGTATTTGATATCCAAGGAACCCATGTTTCTTTTCTTTTCTAATTTTTGGGTTTGCCAAAAATATGTATAAATATTATTCTACTAGCAAACATTTTTTATAAAAGATTTTTGTGCAAAAAGATTTACAAAATGCAAGGTCGTTGATGCAAATAATCATCTTTGATATGACCCGAGAAGAAGAGGTAATATACGATGTAAGACATCTTTCGAAGGGACCACTTGGTCTGATAGCACCTATTGAGGGTTAAGATCAACTTGTCTAATCATGGATTACTCGAGTAAGCTGCAGACCTTTTTGGGGCAAAAGTTATGTTGGGGCATAAAGAGGGCCAATCTAGTATTCCAGAGATAGAAATTAAGCAGAATTCAAGAAGAATAGTCTCCAATGAACATGTTAAAAATCCAAGCCTGAATATGATATTGCGAGTTGCTACCATAAACTCAGAATATCTGAATTTAGACACAAATGGTTCAAGTGCGTCATAATCAACTAAAGCGAAAGCTATTGAATTATAAAAGATGAGAGATTTTGTCCTGATTGGCACACGATGAGGATCTAGCGAGAATGAAATCCCGAGGAATTTAATAAAAACAGAAAGCGAGGGTTTATCCTCCAAAAAAGAAAAAAGAAAAAATAACATCCACGCATCATTTAGGTTAGACATCCATGCATCGCGAGCATTCTAATTCATGCCATCATTGCATTTTGCTCTTTTTTTAAACAGGAATTTGGAAGATTGACCAAAGACTCGATCTACAGTTCCACGAGAAGAAGATAGATCTCAACAAATAATTAAAATTCATTTAAATTACGATCAGGGTTTTTGAAGGCCTTCCAACCCTTGGTTATTTAGGGCAACAAGCTTTTTGTATCAAGACATCCAGACAAGATATTTAGGTATTCTCTAAGCGAGATACTGCTTTTTACGAGATATTCAGGTATTCTTTAAGCAAGATACCATTTATATTTGAACTTCGAACTTGATCCTTTCTAAAGGATGGTTTTCTTAAAACTCAAATTTCTTTGATTTGATCCTTTCTTAAGGATGTTTTTCTTAAACCTCAAATCTCTTGATTTGATCCTTCCTTAAGGATGTTTTTCTCAAAGCAAATTTCTTAATTTGATCCTTTCTAAAGGATGCTTTTCTTAAAGCTCAAATCTCTTGATTTGATCCTTCCTTAAGAATGCTTTTCTTAAAGCTCAAATTTCTTAATTTGATCCTTTCTTAAGGACGTTTTTCTTAAAACTAAAATTTCTTAATTTGATCCTTTCTTAAGTATGCTTTTCTTAAAGCTCAAATTTCTTGATTTGATCCTTCCTTAAGGATGCTTTTCTCAAAGCAAATTTCTCAATTTGTGTAACATCCTGGTTTTGGGTTAGTAGTTTGAGTGTTGGTTTGGGGGATTCGATTTGGGTCGAATCGGATTCTTCGGTTCATTAATTCCGGGAAATTTTAAGTGATAATAATTTAATCGGATAAATAATAAATGTGTGGAAATGTTTTAAAAAAATATATTAAAATGGCATCTTTGAATTAAAGGAATAACATTTGAGTTTTAATTGGATTTAATTAAGCCTAATAATTATATTAGTGACTAAATTATAAATTTTGGAAAGATTTATGGGTTTTAATTGGTAATTCTTGGAAATTGAGATTTTTAGTGACTAAATTGGAAAGTAAGTCATACTTAGAATCCTTAGAGGGCCATTAACCCAATTTATTTTTAATTAAAGATTATCCACCAAATTTGTTTTTAAATAGTTTTAATATAGAAGATATTTTCATTTTCTTTTGTAACTTCCCATTTTCTCATCTTTTCTCCCTAATTTTCTCTCCATCTTCTCTCCATCTTGTTTTTCTAAATTTTTTCAATTACTTGCTGAATTCTTCTCTATTTTCAACAAGATTTGTTCCATTTTACTCATCTTTTTATTCTCTACAAAACCTACTCATCAATTTTTGCAAATCAACATCCATTTTCAAGGAAATCAAGAGAAGAATTCTCATCTTTTGGTGGAGTTAATCTTAAAGGTAAAAATTCTGGTTTCTCATCTTTTTCTAAGGTTCTTTATTGAAATTCCCAAATATTGGTTTGCTAATCAACAATTGATATTTAATTTTGTGTTTTTAATTCAAGATCTATGAGTTTTTTGGAGGTTTTTGTGAAATGTTTTTAGATCTCCATTAATGCTGGAATTAGGATGATTTATTTATGATATTATGTCAATTAAATGATTGATTGAGTCTTATAGTGAGTTAACATCAAATTAATCCCGGAATAATGTAATCGGTGGTGTTTTAAGGTGGTTTTCGGTTATTTTAGGGGCTGTTTTAAGTGTTCTACTTTTGCTGGAGGTATAAGGATGGTTTGAAAGTGCTTTTAGTTCATAATTGAGGTGGATTAGATGTTAGATTCATTAGGTTGAGGGCTGGTGTTGTTTCGGATGCGTTTCGGCTTAGTTTTCGGTCTTTCGGCTAGGTTTTTGATAGTTTTGTGGAGGTTTAATGTGGCTTATGTTTTGAGCATGTGATGATGTGCATATGCTCTGTTTTTAATGTTGTAGAGGAAGTGCAAGGAAGTTCATAGGTGATTGGTACGTTGGCATTGCCGTCGGAGCGTCGACGAAGGCTCGTTTCGCTTGTCGGTGAGTGATGTCGGGTTAAATGTGTTTCGCAATGGTTCAGTTCTGTTTTGGGGACTATAGAATATTGTGAAAACTTTCCATAGTTGAAGAGTAAGTGATTTAAATGATGTTGATGCATTAACTTAAGTTTTGGCTATTTCGGTAATGGCTTTTATAAATGATGATTCAATAGGATTTTGGAGTTGCATGTCTTTGATTTTGAAATAATGCATGCATGTGTTAATTGCTGAAAATGCATGGTTTAGAAAGACATTCATGGCTTACAGAAGCATGAAAATGAATTGGTACAATATGTGGTTATTGCCTTATAATTGATTAAGCCATTGAGCATGATTTTGGTTCACATGATGAACATATAATGAGTGCATTATGAGCAGTAAGTTAACATGCATGATTGGAAATTATATTGGCTTAGTGACACTAACCTTAGATACGAATACAAATGACATTTCATTAGGATTGAGTGTACTATAAAAATATTGAGAATAATGATGATGCCTACACGTAAACAAGGGTGACTATGTGTCCGACCGTGCGTATAGAGCTTGCCTATATGTAAACAAGGATGACTTTGTGTCCGACCGTGCGTATAGTTGACCCATACGTAAACAAGGGTGACTTTGTGTACGACCGTGCGTAGTGGGGGTAACATGTATACAAGGGTGACTATGTGTCCGACCGATGCATGTTGAGACCAAGCGTCTCCAAATATGGAATAAGGGATCCGTGTATTCAGTGAACTTAAAGTTCACAATAAGTGATCACTAGAAAGCCAATATGCAAACATGAAACAATTTGGTATCAATATGCATGACATAAGAAATGATTTGATTATGTTAATGAGCATGATTTTGGTTTCACGTATTTCAATTGAGCATGAAGGATGCAAGCTTGGCTTTTAAAATGATTTTTAATTTATGCATTGATGATCTTATTTAGAGCTTCCTCACTAAGAATGTCTTGCTTAAGATCTCTTTTCATCTTTGCAGAAAAATAGGGACATTTAAGGCTACTTTGGAGCAAGAGGACCAAGGGGAAAAGACTTCACATTTTTGGTATGATTTGACAAATAAATAGGGGCTCGGCAATGTGTAAACCTATCCCTTATGAGAGTGTGTTTTGCTTTGGTTAATGACTTGTAATAAGACCTTATATTGCTTGATTGTCGCTTGATGGATTATGGTATTGCTTTGGATTGCTTGAAGCACGTACATGCATGAACGTTCTTGTTATTAATTATAACATAGGAAGCATGCCTATAGATTATTTTGGGGACATTGATGTGGGTAATTGTATGCTTAAGGTTGTTCATCATACTTAGGGAGTATGCATATAGCTGAGGGTGATCAATGGATGTGTTTGGATGGGGTTTAAACCAACCAAATTCGCCTAAATAATGTTTCTGGACAGGGGGTATCGAAACACCCTCTAGTGGTATCGATACCCCAAGGCAAAAAGAAAGGGCGGCATCGAACCATGGTTCGATGCAATTACCTTATTGGTGTCCAGGGTATCGATACCTCCCAAGGTGGTATCGATACCTCTGACCTTCGAACAACATTGAGGCTAACTCCACGTCAAGGTATCGATACCCATGACCTAAATGTGACATTTTAAGTGTTGGAAGCTTGTGCTAGGTCGAATAATCTCCCACAATCGAATATAGATGCTATGAATAACATTTTGAGTTGTATTATCACCGTGATGCATGATGTTAACTTAATTTCGTATAGATTAATTAATGTTGGTTATAGTCCCTATAATTTGTGATCTTTACAATTAGGTCCTTAATCACTGAAAAATGAAATTGATGATGCTATAATGCTCTGACCGATCTGAATTTTAATGTGCGTATTCTGTGCATGTTTAATTGAACTTTGGTAGATGGAATTTTCGGACTATTATAGGAAATAAAATTATTGGCATTTTGGTCCTTATGTACTTATATGCGAGTTGAATGATCAATTGTGAACCGAATGTTTTCATTCTCGTTATGCATGACCCCGACACACATAGGAACTTAATTATGCATCTAGTTAAGTAAAAAATATCAGTTTTCAGGGTTGTTTATTGAATCGGACCTTCGCTGGTTTGGTTCGATATTTTTCGTGTAACCCGTTCATGCCGATTCCGTCTAGGCCGGGCTAAGGGGGTTACATTTGGTGGTATCAGAGCCAGGTTAGCTAAAGTGTGTGATTGAACTTGTTATGTTGTTAATTTGTTGGATATTTATGCTTGATGGTTGAACTTTGAGTGATGATGGTTAAAAAGGGATAGCGGTTACACATTGCCAATGCTAATACATTTTCAAATGCTTCTCAGGTTTCCCTTGGATCTTGCCAAATGTAAGTTTATTATGTATTAATATCATGTTTTAAATTGCATGTTTGAAGTTTTTGGAATATGCCACCGAGATGTGAGACGCGTGCTAGTGCTAATATGATCACCGAGGGTCAGGCTGAGGGTGAGGCAACCGCTAGGGAAAAGCCGCTTCCTCCTCCTCCATCCGTGGGTGTGCCTCCAGTTCCTCTGGGAGGTCAGTTTAGAGAGTTTGAACCGTTTATACAGGCTATGGCGGGTGCGTTTCAGGCTGCCATGGCTAGAGTGCATATTCCAGCTCCTGCTCCTGCTGTTGTGGTTACCCAAGGTCTACCTTTAGAGTGTCTGCGTAGCTTGGGCGGTGTGGAGTTCCGTGGATCAGACCCGAGCTCGGCTGAGGAGTGTGTCGCGTGTCAAAAGTACGCGTTTAGTGCAAGTGGACACATCGAAAGTAATAAGTGATAAGTATTTTATCGAGTTATCGTCTCCTCAGGGACCGATATACTTAATATGCTTTCTTCACCTTCTTGTTCTGTAGAAAAATAAAAACACAAGTGAATTGATTTGATTTATCTAAACTAAAATAACTAAATAAAAATAAAGAGTTGAAATAATAGAGAGAGATGGGCTAGGATCCAGTTGCGTCGTATTGTGGATTTGATTGACTTGTCTCTGTCCAATGCAATTGTATATCACTGCCTCGGTAGCACTGTAGTTTACTGCCTTGGCAGCGACAATACTGTCTGCAGCGGTAATCCCTTGCTCGTGGGTAGACTTTACCAAAGTTCGACAAAGTGTTCTTGGATGACTCCGCTTATCCCTAAGTCAGAGTGTTGTTGATGACTAGTCCTTGATGATACCTCCCGGCGTGAACCAATTATACTCACCAACCAATCTCACACTTCTTTTAGCCGCTGAAACTCTTAACCTATCCCTAGGCCGAGTTAGTATTTCGCGATTGAAACACCGTACTTACCCCTTTCGTGAATCTAACTCTCCCGAGCTTAGATAAATGGATGATTCACAATATCCTCTCCCGAGCTCAATTGTGAAAACAAGGAATAACAAAGGATAAGCAAACCTTGATAACTTTATTGCATTGAATCAAAGACAAAGTACAATCTCCTCTCACAAATACTCGACAACCTTCACCTAATCCCTAAGAAGGTTTAGAACATAATGGAGGAGAAGAAAACTAGAATAGAAATCGGCTCTCTCCCTAGGTATTCCGTGTATTGTACATTGGGTGGCTAGGTCCTTATACAGGCTAGACCTAGGGTAAACATTTCCTAAGAAGAATACAACTTGGAGTAGGGAACAAGTCAAGTAAATAATAATAAAAATATTTCCAAGTTTGCTTCGGCTAAGGGGTTTTCCCGCATGGTCTTCCTTTGGGCTTTCCCTTGTGCTAGCCAGCTCCGATCCATGGGCTTCAAGTCCAGACACGTTCCTTGGATTTTTATCGTTCCATCGCCTATAGTCTTGCTTCTTATCTTTCTGCTGCTGCCTCGGCATCAGGTCCTGCCTCGGCCTTGTCGCTGCCGCGGCACTGGTTCTCCTGCACAGATATGAAAATGCAGTAAAACGTGTCTTTTTCTGTAAATATTATCTATATGAGTATAACTTCTAAATATATCACATTAAGCACATGCATTGGTCCGAGTGGGTGTATATTTGGTGATGAATGCCCATAAAAGGAGTAAAAAGTGATAGTGTGTTAAGCACTTATCAGAGTGGTTGGCTAGTACAGAGAGGATTTTGGATCAGATGGAGTGTCAGGATACTAGGAGGTTGGGCTGTGTAGTATCTTTGCTCCAGGGAGATGCTTATCGTTGGTGGACTACCACGAAAGCTGGTGTAGCCGCTGCTAACCTGACTTGGGAGTATTTTCGGACCGCTTTTGTGCGAAAGTTTTTGGAACCACAATATGAGGATGCAAGGAAGAGGGAGTTTATGTCTTTGGTACAAGGGGCTATGATAGTGGCTGAGTATGAGATATAGTGCATTAGGTTGAGCCACTATGCTCCTGAGTTGGTTCCTACTAACCGAAAGAGGTGTGATAGGTTTCGATATGGGTTGGATCCCGAGATTAAGACATACTTGTTGGCTGCTGAGTACACCGAGTTTGATGTGCTGGTTAATAGGGCCAAGGATGTCGAGGAGTCTCTAAGAGAGGCTAGGAAGTCTTCCAATGTTGGAAAGAGGCCTGCTGAGGCTAGTGCTCAAGGTAATAAGGGTAAGAGGTTTCGGGATAACCGATACAGAGCTGACCGACGCTAAGGTGATTTTGGGCGTGACGGTCGGGTTCAACAGTATGATAGAGGCGGTGGTGATGCCCCAGTCTGTAACTTGTGTTCTAGGCGCCATTTAGGAGAGTGTTGGTGGGCCACTGGTGGTTGTATGGGATGTGGATCGAAGGATCATATGAGGCATGATTGCCCAAGGTTTGTTGGTGAGTCGGGTGAGCGTGCTGAGGCTGTTGTGATGCCTGGTAGAGAACGTGGAAGTGGACGTGGTCGAGGTTCTTTCTAGAGGCAGAGGGATGGATGAAAGATCTATGCTCAGCGTAGGGCTCGTAATGCTACAGATATGGTGGCAGGTACATTTTCTTTGCAAAATGTACTGTTGTTTTCTTTGATAGATTCGGGATCTATGCATTCTTATGTTTTGAGTGAACATACATATTTGTTGGATATTCTAGTTGAGGTTTTAGACGTAGTTGTTGTGGTTACCAGTTCTTTGGGTGAAACGGTTACAGTAAGGAGGTTGTATAAAAGGTGTCCGTTGGAGGTGCAGGGACATGTCTTTGAGGTCGACCTGAAGGAGTTGTCGTTTCATGGTTTTGATCTTATCTTGGGTGTTGACTACTTGACGGAGCACCGAACGATGGTGGATTTTGAAAAGAATAGGGTTACCTTGAGGTTGTTGGATGGTAGCGAGGTTTTGGTGAAGAGTGAGTATACCGGATTTTTGGCTAATGTTGTTTCGGCTTTACAAGCGGAAAAGATGTTGCAATATGGTGGTATAACATATCTTGCTTATGTGATGAATCCGGGAATAGGAGGTGTTCGAGTGCAGGACATTCGAACAGTGCGCAATTTTCCGGAAGTATTTCCTGAGGAGTTGCCAGGATTACCTCCCGATCGTGATGTGGAGTTTAGTATCGAGACTTATGCTGGTACTAATACGGTGTTCATTGCTCCTTATCGCATGGAACCTAAGGAGTTAAAAGAGTTGAAGATGCAGTTGCAAGAGTTGTTTGATAGAGGTTTCATTCGACCGAGCGTATCACCTTGGGGTGTGTCGGTGTTGTTTGTGAGGAAGAAGGATGGCACTATGAGAATGTGCATTGATTATCGGCAATTGAATAAGTTGACCGTGAAGAATAAGTATCCTTTCCCGAGGATTAACGATCTGTTTGATCAATTTTGAGGAACAAGTGTGTTCTCGAAGATTGATTTGAGATCGGGGTATTATCAGTTGAAGTTGAGAGAGGAGGATGTGTTGAAAACAACTTTTCGGACAAGGTATGGACATTATGAGTTTTTGGTGATGCCGTTTGGGTTGACAAATGCCTCTGTTGCTTTTATGGATATGATGAACTGAGTGTTTCATGAATACTTGGATCAGTTTGTGGTGGTATTCATAGATGATATCCTTGTGTATTCACGTACCGAGGAAGATCATGATCGGCATTTGCGGATAGTGTTGCAAGCGTTGAAGGAGAATGTCGCGTGTCAAAAGTGCGCAATTAGTGCAAGTGAACACATCGCAAGTAATAAAGTGATAAGTATTATCGTGTATTGTTAACGCTCTAAAAAGCGTATTTTATACCCTTTTACTCAAGGTTTTGTTTGGTTTCAAGTTCATTTGCATTGCATTTCATTGCATTTAGCTGCATTTCATGTGCATTTGCATTTAGATTAGGATTTTATTTTATTTTCTTTTTATTTTAAAAGATGCTGCTTTGAAGGGTATTTTCTTGGTTCTGCTGTGCAGATGCTGGAGCAAAGTGGAATGATTGGAAGAGATGTTGTAGCATATTTCTATGGTGTTGGATTGAGCTTCAAGGATGCTACAGCATTGTGGGCGGACAAAACAGAACGGAAGAAAGGACACACCTACAGCCCACTGTCCTCACGCGTTTTCCAGACCAGCTGCACATCCCCTGCACCTCTACAAATGCTGCAGACGTCGCACCGCCCCTGCACCCTACCACACTTTTCTGCAAATGTTGCACCACCTCTGCAGACCTGCAACGGTCCCCTGCAAACCCTGCATTTCTTCCATCTGCTGTAGCAAATGTCAGGGGATATTCCCTTGGCATCTTTAGGGCACCAAACCCTAGAAGACTCCTATAAATACAAGGCCAAGCCTCATTCAGCAAGGATGTTCGGAGCAAGAAAAAGAGAAAAATCAGTAGCTGAGGAGCCATAAAGGAGCAAGCTTTAAGGAAAGCATGAGGGAGAAGAAAGAAGAAAGGAGGTCACTTTCAGTCATCTTCAACCTCTAGCCAAGCCACCATTGTTGGATAGCTTCAAGCAAGGGATTTGCGCGACTTCGGGAGGAGCGGCAAGCTAGGAAAAGTGTCACGGCACAAGCGTTTGAGACTTCCTCTTCACTTTGTTTACCTCTTTTCTAAGTTGTTGAATATGTATTTCAAAGGACGCAAGTTGAATAGTTTTTCTTACCTAGCCATGAACTAAACTAGTATGGCTAAGGCTTGTTTTGGATGATTTTCATTATGTTTTAATGGATGATTATTGTTTCCAGTGTTTAACTTTGTGCTTTGTTCAAGAATGTTGACACATTTTCACTCTAAACCTTGGTTTGTAAGAGCACCGGGATGTAGCCATAGCTCAAGGGGTTCGGGAAGCTTAGATCTAGGGATAGGCAAAGCTAGACCCACTTGAACAATGGGGTTGCTGCGGGAGCAGAATCCTAACTTGCCTTAGGGATAAGGTAGAGTTTCAACGACTAAAAAGGGTAGCACTTTATCAACATTAGGAGTGTTAGGGTTGAGACCGGGAGGTAATGCCTTAGCATTTTCGAGTGTTAGGCCTTCTGACTAGGGATAGTGGAGGCATTTTCAGTAAACTCTGTCGAGCACTAGTAAACCAGTGGAACAGTAGCATTCAGGGGAACAATGAGATCATACCACTGCAAGCCTAGCCTGTCTTAAGCTTGAATATCTTCTCTGTGTTGTGTTTGTGCAGCTTTATTTATTTCTCCAATATTTGTTGAATTGCTACTGCATTTTCGTGACAATCTTTGTTTTGCTCCAGCATCACTGGTGACATCTTTATTTTGCTAAAGCATTTTGGTGACATTTGTAGAATTGCTTTAGCATATGATCATACAAAGGATTATTTCATCTTTTGTGTATGTTAACTATTTTTGAAATAACCTACCCAATCCTCGTGGGAACGATCTCACTCACACACTTTATTACTTGTTCGATGTGTATACTTGCACATTATTGCACGCTGATCACAATCACATTTGAATCACCCTCTCAGCACGCAACATGTATCGTCTCCACAAGGATTGGTATACTTAATATGTCTTCTTCGTTTTCTTGTTCTGTAAAATGGAATAAAATAAAAACACAGGTAATTGTGGTTTTGATGAAACTAAATAAATTGAAATAAAGAAAACTAAGAATAAAGATGAAGTCTGATTAATAGAGAGAGAGGTCAGGATCAAGTTGTGTTGTATTGTGGATTTGATTGACTTGCCTCTGTCTAATGCAATTGTATATCACTACCTTGGCAATACTACAGATTACTGCCTTGGCAACGACGATACTGTCCGCCGCGGCAATCCCTTGCTCGTGGTTGGACTTTACCAAAGTTTGGCAAAGTGTCCTTGGATGACTCCGCTTATCCCTAAGTCGAAGTACTGTTGATGACTAGTCCTTGATGATACCTCCCGGCGTGAATCAATTATACTCACCAACCAATCTCACACTTCTTTTAGCCGTTGAAACTCTTAATCTATCCCTAGGTCGAGTTAATATTTCGCGATTAAAACACTGTACTTATCCCTTTCGTGAATCTAACTCTCCCGAGTCTAGATAATTGGATTACTCACAAACTTCTCTCCCGAGCTTGAATGCAAGAACAAAGAATGGAAAAGGATAAGCAAACCTTGATAGTTTTATTGCATTGAAACAAAGACAAAGTATAATCTCCTCTCACAAATACTTAACAACCTTCACCTAAACCCTAAGAAAGCTTAGAACATAATTTGAGAGAAAGAAAACATTGAATTTTAGGGTAAACTCTCTATGAATCGGCTCTTCTAGTACATTGGACGGCTAGGTCTTATATAGGCTTGGCCTAGGTCAAACCTTTCCTAAGTAGAATATAACTTGGAGTAGGGAACAAATCATGTACATAAATAAAATATTTCCAAGTTTAATTCAACTAAGAGGCTTTCCCGCGTGGCCTTGTCTTGGGCTTTTCCTCATGCTAACCAGCTCCGATCCATGTGCTTCATGTCCAGAAACGTCCCTTGGATTTTTCTCTTCCGATCGCCTACAATATTGCTTCCTGGCTTTCAGCTGCTACTCGACATCAGTTCCTGCCTCGGCCATGTTGCTGCCGCAACACTTGTTTCTCCTGCACAGATACAAAAATGCAGTAAAACTTGTCTTTTCTGTAAATATCATCTCTAAAATCATAACTTCTAAATATATCACATTAAGTACATGCATTGGTCTGAGTGGGTGTAAATTCAGTGATTAATGCCCATAAAAGGTGTAAAAGTGATAGTGAGTTGAGCACTTATCACACCCCCAAACTCGAACTATTGCTTATCCTCAAGCAATGCAAACCATCAATTTGCCAAACTCTACTCTCTCTTGGTCTTATGTTTTCATCTGTTCTCCCCACCATAACTATGCCTATTCTTTTAGACTTAACCTTTCAGCTACCTAAGGGTTTACCTAAAAACAAACTATAAGATTTGGTGAGTGTGTGTGTTTTGTGGACAAGTTTGATTAAAGGCTTTCTTAGAAAAACTCTAAGTTCAAGAGAAGTAGAATTGGGTTAAGAGTTCTCTTCTTTTCTAAACAACCAATTCTTGAGCCAATTTTGGGCACCTCAAGGATTGTGTTTTTCTCTTCACAAATTCCTTCTTTCTTTTTGATATTCCTTATAGCATACTAGAGCCAATTTCGGGCACCTCTAGTATGAAGAAGAGTAATTCCTAGAGCCGGTGATAGGCACCTCTAGTCACTTTCCCAAAAATCTAAGTCTTTATCACCTAAGTTCATTAAAAGAATTCCTATAATCCAACAAGTCCCAAAAGTGTTTGAAAAGTTCATCTTATAGTAAGCTTATAAGTTTTCATTCTTGAGTATCCTAAGGTTAAACCTTCTTGACAGTACCTAATCATGGTAAGGAGAAAGATTTCTATAGCCTTAAAGAATAAACTAAGGCAATACTGATGACAAGCAGTGCAAAAGTATAGGCAATTGATTTAAGTAAGGCGGGGAGCATGAAAAAATTTAAAAAAAAATTCACTTAAATACTCTCTTTTCTTAGCATGGCCTCAGCAGTAGATTGCAGCCTCGGCAGTGGCTCTGCACCCCCAAACTCAAACCAAACATTGCCCTCAATGCTTTATATCAGAAGAGAATAGTGGGCAACAAAAATATGAAAGAAATAAGCAGCATATCAAGAAACAAACAGCAATTAAAATTGAATATATGAAAAATTTAAAGAGACTCCGAAGAGCTGCTTGTAACAATTTTTCTTCGGGGTCGTGTTGCTGATTGCTTCGTTCTTGGTGAGGGCGATGGCTGAGCCTTTGCTTGCTGGGGCGGTTGGACTCTTGTGGGTGGTGTCCGTTGTATTGGAGCATCCACTTCTTCTCCTTCTTCCACGTCGGCAATCTCCTCGGTGATCATGATGTCCATTCCACCTTTATTTGTTGTGGCTGCCCCGGTATGGTGTGTACTCGGTCCGGCAGCGGTTGGTTAGCTTCATTTCTGAAGTGAGCATGAAGTTCGAATTGAATAGATACTGAGAAAGCGTCTTTCGTGATGAAAGTTGCAAGTGAGGATTCAGGATTGAGAAAGAAATCAGCAAAGCGCAAGAGCTCTGATGTAAATAGGCATCTATCTCTGCTGATAGACTGACCATGATGATGGGCGATCATGGTGGAGTGCTGAAGACTGCCCTTCGCTTTGATGGTCTTCTGCTGGCAGATGCTGCAGCAGCAGAGTCTGCTGCCCTAGATGGGCTGGCAGCATGAAACTGTGGTTGAGGGCCCGCGTGGAAGAACAGTCTCGTTCATCCTAGAGCTGGTGTAGTCTCGGTATAGGGGGCGGCTATGACAAACATGTTGCTTGGAAATTCTGGAAACTGCGCCCCTTGGTCTGGAAAGGCATGGAGCATCATTTGGGCTAGTGTGCCGTTAAAGTCTCTTTGATACTCCATGTATTTGTGTTGCCTAAGATCCATCGCTGTCATCCTTTGCAGTATCTCCTGGTACAGGTCTGCTGCGGCAGAGGTGAGGGAAGTGTCTGGCATGTCTGCCGTGTATTGGGCCCCGACAGCAGTATCAGCAGTGAACTACTGGGGCATTGCTTGGACTGGTTCTGCCTGCGTGATCTGCATAATTTTGTGGCAAAAGTCTCTGGTTCATCCACGCCTTTGGGTAGTGTATTCGTCCGTGTCTTCTACTATTACACCTGCATCAATACACAAACCAATGATCAAACAAGAGAAATATAATGGTCCTCTATCCTTCTTACCGCATTCGTAAATTTCGCGTAAGATGATCTCTCCAACGTTGATGCTCCTTTTGTTGATGATTGATTGAATGAGCACCAATCGCTTTCGGTCCACCGTGCTGTTGTGGGATGTGGGAATGAGGCATCTCTTGACAAAGGTGTTCTAAAGCTTGGCCTCGGCCTTTAGGCTCTGCCTTGCTACAGATCCTCTATGGGCACCGGTTTCCCATGGAGTATTAGTGTAGCAAAGATAGTCTTTAATCAACTCGTAATCCTCGGCAGTGATATCTTCCATGAATTCGGCATGTACATCATGGTCAGGTGTGAGGCCGTAGAATTGGTTGATGGTATCAGCATCTAGCTGGATAGGCTTTCCTCGGCATTGGACAAAGAGGGAGTCTTTGTTGGGCCCGTGCGCATAGAATTCCCGCACGATGGTAGCGTTTGCCTGGGCAGGTTGAAGGCAAAAGATTTCCCATTCTTGGTACTTAATCTTGTCGAACAGATAGTGCTCGATGCCATAATTTAAGTCATCTGAGTGTTGGAACCCTTGTTCTCCCACAACTGCCGGGCAATGAAAGACCTGTTGAAGCGGTCTTCAACATTGGCTGAGGCAAAGCGCTTGTAGGTGGCCATAAAGATTGTGAGAGATTAATTTCTTGGAGATTTTCTTGGGGAACCTCTGAGAATTTCAAGAAGGGTAGGCAAAGAGTATTGTGAGAGCAAGATTGTTGAGGATTCTAAAGAAAAAAAGAATGCAGGAGTGAATAGTTCAAGAGGGAGGGGATGCTTATATAGGCCTCGGCCTTGTGATCGTTTGAACCACTAGCCGTTTTGTAGCCGTTAGCCTTTACTGCCGTTTCCTTTTCTGTCGCGGCAGAAATCTCGTAAGACTAGCCGTTACACTGTTCTGCCCGTTGAAACTGCTGCGGCTCTGACACTGTGCGCTGCCACGGCAGCAGACTTCCTGCTGGGAACTACTTCTCTATTATTCCTGCTTTATTATCCTAAATAAAAATTACAAGAAAAATACTTAAAGCATAAAATTGATATGGAAAATAAATATAAACTAAACTAACCCTAATATAATAATATAAAAAGAGAAGGGAAGAGATTAAGTCACTAGAGGAGTGCATGCAAATGCATCTCCTAAGGTGTTTATCTCTTGCTGGCTAGAATTAGAATTCAGATGTTGGCCACTCCCTTTTGCTTTATGTCCATCCTTATGTACTACTTCCACTTTGAGCTTGATCTTTTTGCCAAATAACCTGCTGAGCAAGTTGCCAAGGCAGGATGTTTTGGTGTCTATTGTGTGGATGGCCTTGCACTCTTCTGGATCATCATATTTTTTGAAGTTGTGGAATGCATTGAGTTTGACTTGTTGGTCATTAACCCTCATTGTCAACTCTCCTTTTTCCACATCAATTAAGGTGCGTCCAGTTGCAAGAAAAGGTCTCCCCAAGATGATCGGTGCATTATCATCTGCTTCACAATCAAGGACAAGAAAATCAGCGGGAAAAACAAATTTATCAACTCTTACCAGTATGTCCTCGATTTTGCCTTCGGGTTGCACATATGATCGATCCGCAAGTTGGAGCATAACTGTTGTAGGTTTTGCCCTTCCTATTCCAAGCTTTTGGAAGACAGATTTGGGCATTAGATTGATGCTTGCGCCAAGGTCGCATAGGGCCTTACCTTCATAATTGTTACCTATTGCACAAGGTATGATAAAGCATCCAGGATCCTTCAATTTTGGTGGCATGCGATTGTGTAGCATTGCCATACATCCCTCGGTAGCAGCCACTGTTTCGAACTCACCTAGTCTTTTTCTCTTAGACACAATGTCTTTGAAGAACTTGGCATAATTAGGCATTTGTTCAATTGCCTCTACGAATGGTAAGTTAATGTGGACTTGCTTTAAAATATCAAGAAATTTCTTGAATTGATGGTCCTGTTTTTGCTTTTTCAACCTTTGTGGGAAGGGTGGTGGTGGTCTCATCTCATCCAGAGTTTCTTTAGTTTGAAATTTAATACCTGGCACCATTGGGTTGTTGCTGTCTCGGCAGACTGTTCAGGAGCTGCTGAGTTCTCTGCTGGGCCAGTGTTATCAGGATCAGTTTGTTCAGCCTCCTCTTTTGCTGAGTCTGATGATGGACTTTGACCTGCTAGAGTATCTGTCTTTTCCTTCAGTTGTAGACCACTACTAGTAGTGATTGCTTTACACTGTTCATGGTCCATTACCTTAGCAACTTCAGTATTGCTAGGTAGTCCTCCTTGTGGTCTAGTGTTTATATTTTGAGCAAACTGTCCAACCTGAGTTTCCAATGCCTTAATTTCTGCCTCTTGATTCTGCAACCTCATCTCAGTCCTATTTATGAACGCATCTGTTCTTTTGATGAAGTTGCTATTCTCTGCCATGTATGACTCAGTTTTCATCATGAATGCTTTCAGAGAATTTTCCAAGGAACTTACAAATTGTTGCTGCATCTACTGCTGCGGCATTGGCTGCTGGACCTGCGGCGGCAGCAGATGTTGCATTGGTTGCTGGAATCCTTAGGGTTGGGTGGTTGGGTTTAAGGCATTGTTAGGATTGCTCCATGATAGGTTTGGATGCCTCTTCCATGAGGGATTGTATGTGTTGGACATCATATTGGTTCGGTTATAGTTTCTAACATACATACCGGTTTCTTGATTCATACAATCAGAGGAATTGTGGTTACCTCCACATAAATCACAAAAAGAATCAATCACCTTAACCTCACGGGTATTTTGTTGTTGTTGCAAATTTTGCACCATCTTGGTAAGAGAGGCCAATTGTGCTGCCACTGAATTTGATGTGTCTAACTCATTCACCGTGGTTTGGCGTCTTACTCCTCCTCGCCTAGATGTAGGGAATTGAAAATCGTTTTTTGCGAGTTTGTTTAGTATCTCAATAGCTTCCTCAGGTGCTTTATCAAGGAGTGTTCCGTTTGCCGAGGCATCTAACATCATCCTTGTCGGGGCATTCGTGGCATTATAGAACATGGTGACTTGTTTCTGTCGCGTGTCAAAAGTGCGCGTTTAGTGCAAGTGGACACATCAAAAGTAATAAGTGATAAGTATTTATCGGATTATCGTCTCCACAGGGATTGGTAGACTCAATATGTCTTTTTCGTCTTCTTGTTTTGTAGAAAGAAATAAAAAACACAAGTAGTTTGGGTTGTGATGGAACTAAAATAAAACAACTAAGTAAAATAAAGAAAATTGAATATTAGAGAGAGATAGGTCAGGATCCAGTTGCGTTGTATTGTGGATTTGATTGACTTGTCTCTGCCCAATGCAATCGTATATCTCTGCCTCGTCAGTACTGCAGATTATTGCCTTGGCAGAGATAATACTGTCCGCCGCGGCAATCCCTTGCTCGTGGTTGGACTTTACCAAAGTTCGGCAAAGTGTCCTTGGATGACTCCGCTTATCCCTAAGTCGAAGTAATGTTGATGACTAGTCCTTGATGATACCTCCCGACGTGAATCAATTATACTCACCAACCAATCTCACACTTCTTTTAGCCGCTGAAACTCTTAACCTATCCCTAGGCCGAGTTAGTATTTCGCGATTGAAACACCGTACTTATCCCTTTCGTGAATCTAACTCTCCCGAGTCTAGATAAATGGATTACTCACAAACTTCTCTCCCGAGCTTGAATGCAAGAACAAGGAATGACAAAGGTTAAGCAAACCTTGATAGTTTTATTGCATTGAAACAAAGACAAAGTACAATCTCCTCTCACAAATACTTAACAACCTTCACCTAAACCCTAAGAAAGCTTAGAACATAATTTGAGAGAAAGAAAACATTGAATTTTAGGGTAAACTCTCTATGAATCGGCTCTCCTAGTACATTGGACGGCTAGGTATTATATAGGGTTGGCCTAGGGCAAACCTTTCCTAAGTAGAATATAACTTGGAGTAGGGAACAAGTCATGTACATAAATAAAATATTTCCAAGTTTAATTCAACTAAGAGGCTTTTCGCGTGGCCTTGTCTTGGGCTTTTCCTCATGCTAACCAGCTCCGATCCATGTGCTTCTTGTCCAGAAACGTCCCTTGGATTTTTCTCTTCCGATCGCCTACAGTATTGCTTCCTGGCTTTCAGCTGCTGCCTCAGCATCAGGTCCTGCCGCGGCCATGTTGCTGTCGCGGCACTTATTTCTCCTGCACAGATATAAAAAAGCAATAAAACTTGCGTTTTCTGTAAATATCATCTATAAAATCATAACTTCTAAATATATCACATTAAGTACATGCATTGGTCCGAATGGGTGTAAATTCAATGATTAATGCCCATAAAAGGTGTAAAAAGTGATAGTGAGTTGAGCACTTATCAGAGAACCAGTTGTATGCTAAGTTAAGTAAGTGTGAGTTTTGGTTAAAGGAAGTGGTGTTTCTTGGTCATGTAGTGTCGGAAAAGGGTATAAGTGTTGATCCGGAAAAGATAGAGGCTGTTATGGGTTGGAAGCAACCAAAGTCGGTGTCGGAGGTTCGGAGTTTTCTAGGTTTGACGGGTTATTATCGTAGGTTTGTTGAGGGGTTTTCGAGCATTACTGCTCCTATGACCAAGCTTTTGCAAAAGAAGGTTCCTTTTGAGTGGAAAGAAAGTCAACAAAAGAGTTTTGAGAAGTTAAAAGAGGTGTTGACTAGTGCTCCGGTGTTCGTTCAACCCGAGTCCGGTAAGGATTTTTTGGTTTATAGTGATGCATCATATGTTGGTCTCGGGTGTGTTCTGATGCAAGAAGGGAAGGTTGTGGCTTATGCTTCTAGACATTTAAGGGTGCATGAAAAGAACTATCAGACGCATGATTTGGAGCTTGCGGCGGTAGTGTTTGCTTTGAAGATATGGAGACATTATTTGTATGGTGAAAAGTGTACTATATACACAGACCACAAGAGTTTGAAGTATCTCATGTCACAAAAGGATCTAAATCTTAGGCAACGACGTTGGATGGAGTCGCTTAAGGATTATGATTTGTGTATTGAGTATCATCCGGGAAAAGATAATGTGGTAGCTGATGCTTTGAGCCGTAAGGCGGCGGTTGAATTGAGGGCGATGTTTGCTAAGTTGAGTATTTCAAGGGAAGGCGGTTTAGTGGCGGAGTTGCAAGTAAAACCTGTTTTGGTTGAGATGATAAAGGTGAAACAGTTGGAGGATGAAGCTTTGTTGCCTTTTGTGGATGATATCTGATGCGTGTCAAAAGTGCACAATTAGTGCAAGTGGACACATCGCAAGTAATAAAGTGATCAGTATAATCGTGTATCGTCTCCACAGGGATTGGTCTACTTAATATGCTTTCTTCGTCTTCTTACTTTGTAAAAGTAAAGACACAAGTAATTTGGAGTTGATGAAACTAAATAAAGAAAACTAAATAAAAAGACAAAATCAGATAAAGAAAGTGGCTAGGATCCAGTTGTTTTGTATAGTAGATTCGATTGGCTTGTTTCTGTCCAATGCAGTCGCACAACACTGCCTCGGCAGTACTGCAGATTACTGCCTCGACAGCGATGATACTGGCTCGCCGCAGCAATCTCTTACTCTTGGGCAGACTTTACCAAAGTTTGGCAAAGTGTCCTTTGATGCCTCCGCTTATCTCTAAGTCGAAGTAGTGTTGATGATCAGTCCTTGATGATACCTCTCAGCGTGAATCAATTGTAATCACCAACCAATCCCACACTTCTCTTAGCCGCTGAAACTCTTAACCTATCTCTAGGCCGAGTTAGTGTTTCCCGATTGAAACACCGTACTTATTCCTTTCGTGAATCTAACTCTCTCGATATTAGATAAATGGATTACTTGCAAACTTCTCTCTCGAGCTTGGATGCAAGAATAAAGAATGGCAAAGAATAAGCAAACTTTGATACTTTATTGCATTGAAACAAGAAACAAGGTTCAATCTCCTCACACTAATACGTTACAACCTTCACCTAAGCTTAAAGAAACTTAGAACATAATGAAAAGAAAAGAAAACTCTAAAACGAAGATTGTGCCGAAAACTCTCCTCTTCGCTCTTCCTTGGACGGCTAGGTCTTATATAGGCTTGGTCTAGGGCAAACCGTTCCTAAGTAGAATATAACTTGGAGTAGAGAACAAGTCATAAAATATTTCCAAGTTTATTCTAAATAGGAGGCTTTCCCGCATGACCTTGTCTTAGGCTTTTCCTCGTGCTAACCAGCTCCGATCCATGTGCTGCATGTCTAGAAACGTCTAATGTATTTTTCTCTTCCAATCGCCTACAGTATCGCTACTTGTCTTTCGGCTGCTTCCTCGGCATCAGGTCCTGCCTCGGCCACGTTGCTGCCGTGGCAATAGTATTTCCTACACAGATATAGAAAAATGCAGTAAAACTTGCCTTTTCTGTAAATATTATCTTTATAAGCATAGCCTCTAAATATATCATATTAAGTATATGCATTGGTCCAAGTAGGTGTAGATTTGATGATTAATGCTCATAAAAGGTGTAAAAAGTGATAGTGAGTTGAGCACTTATCAAACCCCCAAACTCGAACTATTGCTTTCCCTCAAGCAATGCAAACCATCAATTTGCCAATCTCTATTCTCTCTTGGTCTTATGTTTCCATCTATTCTCCCCATCATAACTATGCTTATTCTTTAGATTTAACCTTTCGGATCCCCAAGGGTTTACCTAGAAACAAACTATAAGATTTAGTGAGTGTGTGCGTTTTTGTGGGCAAGTTTGATTAAAGGCTTTCTTAGACAAACTATAAGTTCAAGACAAATAGATTTGGGTTTAGTGTTCTCTTCTTTTCTAAACAACCAATTCTTGAGTCAATTTCGGGCTCCTCAAGGATTGTGTTTCTCTCATCCCTAATTCCTTCTTTCTTTTGATATTCTTTTAGCACACTAGAGCCAATTTCGGGCACCTCTAGCATGAAGAAGAGTAATTCCTAGAGCCGGTAATAGGCACCTCTAGTCACTTGCCCAAAAATCTAAGTCTTTATCACCTAAGTTCATTAAAAGATTCCTATAATCCAACAAGTCCCAAAAGTGTTTTTAAAATTTATCTTATAGTAAGCTTCTAAGTTTTCATCCTTAAGTATTCTAAGGTTAAACTTTCTTAATAGGACCTAACCATGGTAAGGAGAAAGATTTCTATAGCCTTAAAGAATAAACTAAGGCAATACTGATGATGGGCAGTGCAAAAGTATGGGCAATTGATTCAAGTAAGGCGGTGAGCATAAAAAAATTTTAAACTAAAAATTCACTTAAATACTCCCTTTTCTTGACAAGGCTGCGGCAGCAGATTGCCTCGGCAGTGGCTCTACACCCCCAAACTCGAACCAAGCATTTTCCTCAATGCTTTATATTAGAAGGAAATAGTGGGCAACAACAATATGAAAAGAAACAAGCAGCATTAGAGAATCGTCACTTTTTATCCTAAAGAAAAGAAAACAAGAAAAGATTAATAATAAAAGTCTGAACTAAAACTACTCCTAAATTGTAAGAAAGATAAATGGAAGAATTAATTCACGATAGGGATGCATGTGGGTGCATCTCCTAAAGTGATGGTTTCTATAGTTCTCATCTCGTGTTGGTCCGAATAGTGTTTCAGCCGTTGGCCATTCACTTTGAATTCTTGCTCATCCCTTTTTGATTTGATTGTGACTGCTCCATGTGGATAAACCTGAACAACTTCAAATGGGCCTGACCACCTGGATTTGAGTTTGCCCGGGAACAGTTTGAGTCTGGAATTGAAAAGGAAAACTTGATGTCCTGGCAGGAACTGCCGCGGTAGTAGTTTATTGTCATGCCATCGTTTAGTCTTTTCCTTGTAGATCTTGGCATTTTCATAAGCTGTTGATCTGAATTTTTCTATTTCATTGAGGTCTAGCAATCGTTTCTGGCCAGCTTTCTCCCATTTCATGTTTAAATTCTTTACTGCCAATAAGCTTTGTGTTCAATTTCCACTGGCAGATGGCAAGGTTTTCCAAATACAAGCCTGTATGGGGATGTTCCCAATGGAGTTTTGTAAGCTGTCCTATATGCCCATAGAGCATCGTCAAGACGATGAGACCAATCCTTTCTAGATGGGTTTACCACCTTTTCAAGGATTTGTTTTAATTCCCTGTTCGATATTTCAGCTTGCCTATTTGTCTGTGGATGGTAGGTCGTGACAATTTTGTGGTTGACACTTAGTTTCTTTAGGGCCGCGGTAATGAGTCTGTTGTCGAAGTGTTTACCTTCACCGCTAATTATTGCTCTTGGGACTCCAAATCTGGTGAAGATGTTTTTCTTGAGGAATTTTTGTACAATCTTGGAGTCATTGTGAGGTATGGCAATTGCTTCGACCCATTTTGATTCATAGTCTACCACTACTAGAATGTAGAGATTACCTTGAAATGATGGGAATGGCCCCATGAAATCTATTGCCCAAACATTAAATAATTCTACCTCCAATATAGGTTTCTGAGGCATCTCATTGCGCCTAGAAATATTACCCGTCCTTTGGCATCGGTCACAGTTTTTGCAATAAATTTGGGCATCCTTGAAGAGTGTGGGCCAATAAAGACCGGATTGAAGCACTTTAGCTGCTGTCCTGTTTCCTCCGAAATGTCCTCCACAAGGTGAATCATGACAATGCCGAAGCACTTCTTGTTGCTCCTTCTCTGGAACACATCTTCTTATAACCTGATCTACACATTGTTTGAACAAAAGAGGGTCGTCCCAGAAATAATGCTTTGCATTATGCTGAAACCTCTTCTTTTCGTTATAGTTAAGGTTATAAGGGATAATACCACTAGCTAAATAATTAACAAGATCAGCATACCAGGGGGTGGATGTTACTGCAGCAAGGTCTTCTGTTAATGTTGTGGAGATGTATTCAGATAATGCCTTGGCAGCACAGTTGTACGTTGTTGTGGTCTCTGTTTCGGCAGTGTCCCTTGCAGTTGTCGCAATATGCAATATTTGTTCATCTGGGAATGCATCTTGTATTGCTTCAAGTGAGTTGTTATTTTCTTTGTTCTCCAATCTGGAGAGGTGATCGGCTACCTGATTTTCTGTACCTCTTCTGTCTTTTATTTCCACATCAAATTCTTGTAAAAGAAGGATCCATCTAATCAGTCTAGGTTTGGCATTCTTCTTTGAGAATAGGTACTTAATTGCCGAATGGTCAGTGTGGACAATAACCTTTGTTCATTCTCTGCTAGTAATTCTTTTTCTGTTATGGTGTAATTAATTTGGGCATCATTAAGCATTTTACTAGCATAGTAGATCACATAGAACAGGTTGTTCATTCTCTGCCCAAGTGCTGCCCCGACAACATGATCACTAGCGTCACACATTAATTCAAATGGCAGAGACCAATCTGGTGGGATTACTATCGGTGCAGTGATCAGCTTCTCTTTGAGGGCTTCAAATGCTTCAGTGCATTCTTCATTGAATTCGAATTTTCTGTCTTGTTCAAGTAGGTTACAAAGAGGTTTCGAAATTTTGGAAAAATTAGAAATAAACCTTCTATAAAAACCTGCATGGCCCAAGAAGCTTCGAACTCCTTTCACAGAAACTGGTGGGGGCAAATTCTTTATCACCTCAATTTTGGCTTTATCAACTTCGATTCCTTGTGATGATATTTTATGGCCCAATACTATGCCTTCATTTACCATAAAGTGGCATTTTTCCCAGTTTAGGACTAGATTGGATTCCTTACATCTTTGCAGCACTTTTTCTAGATTGCCGAGGCAGTTATTAAAGCTATCTCCAAAGACTGAAAAATCATCCATGAATATCTCTAGGAAATCCTCTATCATGTCAGAAAAAATTGTCATCGTGCATCTCTGAAAGGTTGCCGGGGCATTGCAAAGGTCGAACGACATCCTTCTAAATCCATATGTCCCATATGGGCAGGTGAAGGTGGTTTTTGCCTGGTCTTCTGGATCAATGACAATTTGATTGTATCCTGAATAACCATCAAGAAAACACTAATAAGGCTTACCAGCAAGTCTATCAAGCATTTCATCAATAAATGGTAAAGGGAAGTGATCATTCTTTGTTGCCTTATTCAACTTGCGATAATCCATACAAACCCTCCAACCGGTCACAGTCCTGGTTGAGATTAGCTCGTTGTTCTCATTGGTTATGACAGTCATACCACCTTTCTTAGGTACACATTGTATCGGACTTACCCATGCACTGTCAGAGATAGGATAGATAATTCCTGTATCAAGCCACTTGATTATTTCCTTACGTACTACCTCCTTCATAGCGTGGTTAAATCTCCTTTGAGCCTCAACAGTGGGTTTATGGTCTTTCTCTAAAAGGATTTTATGCATACATACTGCTGGGCTTATTCCCTTCAAATCATCAATTGACCACCCAATTGCCTTTTTGTGCTACCGCAGCATCTCTATCAGGGTTTGTTCTTGTTCTGGTAGTAACTTAGAAGAAATAATTACAGGCATTGTGTGGTTGTCTCCCAAATAAGCATATTTTAGTTTTTCAGGTAAGGGTTTTAATTCCGTGACCAGTGGTTCTTTACTTACAGATTTCTCATTCTTACCTGGGTAATCTAAAGGTTCGAAGTACTTACCCGGAAGGTGTGCTGCCCAGTTAGCTTCCTCATTCTTTGTTGTTTCAACACTGTCCAAAGTGCTGCTGTAACAGTCATCTGTATTGCTGCCGAGGCAGACCTATGGTGTTTCGTTAAGATATGAAAACGCATAGGGCCTTACCTTCATAGTTATTACCTATTGCACAAGGTATGATAAAGCATCCAGGATCCTTCAATTTTGGTGGCATGCGATTGTGTAGCATTGCCATGCATCCTTCGGTAGCAGCCATTGTTTCGAACTCACCTAGTCTTTTTCTCTTAGACACAATGTCTTCCAAGAATTTAGCATAATTAGGCATTTGTTCAATTGCCTCTACGAATGGTAAGTTGATGTGGACTTGCTTTAAAATATCAAGAAATTTATTGAATTGATGGTCCTATTTTTGCTTTTTCAACCTATGTGGGAAGGGTGGCTGTGGTCTCATCTCATCCAGAGTTTCTTTAGTTTGGAACTTAATACCTGACACCACTAGGGTTGTTGTTGTTGATAAGTGCTCAACTCACTATCACTTTTTACACCTTTTATTGGTATTAATCACCGAATTTACACCCACTCAGACCAATGCATGTACTTAATGTAATATATTTAGAAGTTATGCTTATAGAGATAATATTTACAGAAAAGGCACGTTTTACTGCATTTTTATATCTGTGCTGGAGAACCGGTGCTGCGGCAGCGACAAGGACGAGGCAGGACCTGATGCCGAGGCAGCAGCTGAGAGCCAAGAAGCGAGACTATAGGCGATTGGAAGATAAAAATTCAAGGGACGTTTCTGGACTTAAAGCACATGAATCGGAGCTGGCTAGCATGAGGAAAAGCCCAACACAAGGCCACGCGGGAAACCCCCTTAGTCGAATTTAAACTTGGAAATATTTTAATTATGTACATGACTTGTTCCCTACTCCAAGATGTATTCTACTTAGGAAAGGTTTGCCCTAGGTCTAGCCTATATAAAGACCTAGCCGTCCAATGTATTACACACGGATACCTAGAGAGAGAGCCGATTCATAAACTTGTTTTCTTTCTCTCAATTATATTCTAAGCTTCCTTAGGGTTTAGGTGAAGGTTGTTAGTATTTGTGAGAGGAGATTGTATTGTCTTTGTTCCAATGCAATAAAATTATCAAGGTTTGCTTATCCTTTGTTATTCCTTGTTCTTGCATTCAAGCTCGGGAGAGAAGTTTGTGAGTAATCCATTTATCTAGACTCGGGAGAGTTAGATTCACGAAAGGGATAAGTACGGTGTTTCAATCACAAAATACTAACTCGGACTAGGGATATGTTAAGAGTTCCAGCGGCTAAAAGAAGTGTGAGATTGGTTGGTGAGTATAATTGGTTCACGCCGAGAGGTTGTTAACGCTCTAAAAAGCGTATATTTTATACCCTTTTACTTAAGGTTTTGTTTGGTTTCAAGCTCATTTGCATTGCATATCATTGCATTTAGTTGCATTTCATGTGCATTTGCATTTAGATTAGGTTTTTATTTTAATTTCTATTTTATTTTAAAAGATGCTGCTTTGGAGGGTATTTTCTTGGTTTTGATGTGCAGATTGCTGGAGTAAAGTAGAATGATCGGAAGAGATGTTGTAGCATATTTCCATGGTGTTGGATCGAACTTCAACGATGCTACAGCATTGTGAGCAGACAAAACAGAACAGAAGAAAAGACACGCCTACAGCCCACTATCCTCACGTGTTTTCCAGGCCAGCTGCACCCTGCAGACGTTGCACCTCCTCTGCAGACCTGCAATTGTCCCCTGCAGACCCTGCATTTCTGCCATCTGCTGCAGAAAATGTCAGAGCATATTCCCTTGGCATCTTTAGGGCACAAAACCCTAGAAGCCTCCTATAAATACAAAGCCAAGCCTCCTTCAACAAGCATGTTCGGAGGAAGAAAAAGAGAAAAATCAGTAGCTAAGAAGCCATTAAGGAGCCATAAAGGAGCGAGCTTTAAGGAAAGCACGAGGGAAAAGAAAGAAGAAAGGAGGCCACTTTCGGTCATCTTCCACCTCTAGCCAAGCCACCATTGTTGGAGAGCTTCAAGTAAGGGATTTGCGCGACTTCGGGAGGAGCGGCAAGCTAGGAAAAGTGTCACGGCACAAGCGTTTGAGACTTCCTTCCTCTTCACTTTGTTTACCTCTTTTCTAAGTAGTTGAATATGTATTTCAAAGGACGCAAGTTGAATAGTTTTTCTTACCTAGCCATGAACTAAACTAGTATGGCTAAGGCTTGTTTTGGATGATTTTTATTATGTTTTAATGGATGTTTACTATTTCCAGTGTTTAACTTTGTGCTTTGTTCAAGAATGTTAACACATTTTCACTCTAAACCTTGGTTTGTAAGAGCACCGGGAGGTAGCCATAGCTCAAGGGGTTCGGGAAGCTTAGATCTAGGGATAGGCAAAGCTAGACCAACTTGAACAATGGGGTTACCGCGGGAGCGGAATCCTAACTTGCATTAGGGATAAGGTAGAGTTTCAACGACTAAAAGGGGTAGCACTTTATCAACATTAGGAGTGTTAGGGTTGAGACCAGGAGGTAATTCCTTAGCATTTTCGAGGGTTAGGCCTTCTGACTAGGGATAGTGGAGGCATTTTCAGTAAACTCTGTGAGCACTAGTAAACCAGTGGAACAGTAGCATTCAGGAGAACAGTGAGATCATACCATTGCAAGCCTAGCCTGTCTTAAGCTTGAATATCTTCTCTGTGTTGTGTTTGTGCAGCTTTATTTATTTCTCCAATATCTGTTGAATTGCTACTGCATTTTCGTGACAATCTTTGTTTTGCTCTAGCATCACTGGTGACATCTTTATTTTGCTAAAGCATTTTGGTGACATTTGTAGAATTGCTTTAGCAGATGATCATACAAAGGATTATTTTATCTTTTGTGTATGTTAACTATTTTTGAATTAACCTAACCAATCCTCGTGGGAACGATCTCACTCACACATTTTATTACTTGTTCGATGTGTATACTTGCACATTATTGCGCGCGAATCACAATCATATTTTAATCACACTCAGCACGTAACAAGTTTTTGGCGTCGTTGCCGGGGATTGAGGCAATAGGCTATTTCAATCATAGTTTTCATACTTTTTATTTTTTTATTTTGTGTTTTGAGTCTTTTGTTTTTGGTTTAATCTTTATTTTCTTTGTTTATCTTTTTAGGTTTTTGGTTAGTGGATGCCCAGAGTGAATCGTAGGGAATCCCTCGAACCATTTATTCCGGAAATCGAAAGGTATTTTAGACAAAGGAGGCGAGAGCAAAGAACAAGAGCCATGTATCAGGATCCACAGAATCAAAATGCTAGAGCAATACCTGCAGCAAATCCAAATGCTGCAGCAAATCCGGAGATAGTAGCAAGACCAAGGGCAATTCGAGATCACTTGACACCGATCTTGGATGACCTCAATTCTGGGATAGTGACACCTGAGATACAAGCGACACAATTCGAGCTCAAGCCTGTGATGTTTAATATGCTCAACTCGATCGGACAGTTTGGAGGATCTCCTCACGAGGATGCTCGACAACACATTCGTGCTTTCTTGGAGGTTTGCGATTCGTTCCGCCAACAAGGAGTGCACGAGGATGTGTTGAAGCTAAAGCTATTTCCATACTCTTTGAGAGACCGAGCACGAGAATGGTTGAATGGTATTCCAGCCGGTTTGATGGAGTCATGGACAGCTTTATGCAAAAGCTTTTTGGCAAGATACAACCCACCCAACATGAACACTCAATTGCGAAATGAGATAGCATCCTTCAGACAAGGGGATGACGAGTCAATGTACGAGTGTTGGGATCGGTACAAGAGCTTGCTGAGAAAGTGTATCAATCACGGTTTTCAAGATTGGACTCAAATCGTGATGTTCTACAATGGAATCAACTCACCCACTAGGATGATGTTAGATGCTTCAGCAAATGGGACACTGCTGGACAAGTCGCCAGAAGAAGCATTTGATATTTTGGATAAAATAGCCAACAATGATTATCAGTTTCCAACTGCAAGGCTTGGGACAGGACGACGAACTCAAGGAAAGCTGGAGCTCAACGCAAATGATTCTGTCTCAGCACAACTTTCTGCTATCACAAATATGTTGAAGAACCTTCAACAACCCAGTGAAGTACAAGATGCTAAGGCATTAAGCTGTGTGCACTGTAGTGGAAACCATTTCGATAAAGACTGCCCAACTCATCTAGAGTCTTCTCATTATGTTGGAAAATTCAACAAAAATTCCAGCAACCCCTACTCCAACACGTACAACCCAGGGTGGAGACAACATCCTAATTTTTCGTGGGGTAATCAAGGACCGAATCAAGCAAGCAGCTCGAATAGGCAGCAACCCATGGCATCAAACCAAGAAGTCCATGGCTTTCAAGGAAAAATGCAATGGCAAAATGACAACAAGGGAGCAGCTCATCATCAAAGTCACAACAATTCTTTGGAAGCTTCGCTGCAAGAATTCATGGCTTCGACCAAGGAGTTCATGACATCAACGAAAGCATTAATGCAGGAGCATTCCATCACCATCTCTAATCAAGGCAATCTGTTGCATACCCAAGGCGCACTTCTGCAAAGTCACAGCTCTTCACTCAGAACGCTGGAGACTCAAGTGGGTCAAATTGCTCAAGCATTACAAATAAGACCAAGAGGCAACTTGCCTAGTGATACTGAAGTCACTAAAAATCATGGCAAAGAGCAATGCAGCGCACTTACCTTGAGGAGTGGAAGATAAATCAATAAGGGGGAACAACTCCAAAGAAATGAGAAGGAAGAAACCCCCATTCAGGAGCAAAAAGAAGCTGAACAAAAAGAAGAAACATCAGCTCAAGAAGAAAATGGAGAAAACTTAAATACTGAGGCATTTGGCGAGAAGCTTGCAAATGCTGCAGCAAAAGAAGCAGCATCAACGCAACCTTTGGAGAACGTAAGACCACCATTCCCTCAGCGTTTGAAGCAACATAAAGTGGATCTTCAATTTCAAAAGTTTGTAAGTATGCTGGACCAATTTCATATAAATATTTCATTTTTAGATGTTATTAATCAAATGCCCTCATATGCAAAGTTTTTGAAAGACATTGTTACAAAGAAAAGAAAAGCTGAGAATTTTGAAACAGTTGTTATAGCATCTGAGTTCTATTCTGGGAGGACTGAGCTTCCCATGAAGAGGTAAGATCCTGGCAGCTTCATCATTCCATGCTCGATAGGAGACAATTTTGTGGGCAGAGCATTATGTGACCTAGGGTCGAGTGTCAATCTGATGCCCAAAGCAATATTTAAGAAGCTTGGTATAGGGAGTACGCGACCTACAACAATCATCTTGCAATTGGCGGACCACTCTCATGTTCGACCAGAAGGCAAAGTGGAAGATGTCATAGTAAAAGTGGGTAAGTTTGTGTTCCCTGTAGACTTTCTGATTTTGGATTGTGAGGTAGACTACAAAGCACCCATTATCTTGGGACGACCATTCCTTGCCACCGGTCGAATTTTCATCGACTGTGAGAAGGGAGACTTCACAATGCGAGTAGCAGATCAATCCATGACCATCAATGTCTTCAACACTCTCAAGTACATGGATGATAATGAAGAATGTTACTGTATAACCGGGATAAATGCTGCAGCAATTGAAGAAGATGCTGATTTTTGCTGTGACAATTCTCCGCAAATGAAGGACTTTGCAAAAATGCTGGAGGAGCATGATCATAATGAAGAAGAAGCTCATCTGGAGCTACAACAAATTGGCTATTTCAAGTCAAGACCAGGTACGAAATTTGAATCAATTGATTTCTCTGAATTTATTCCTCCTAAACCATCACTTTTACATGCACCATCTCTAGACTTAAAACCACTGCCGCCGCATTTAAAGTATGTTTATTTGGGATCTCACAATACTTTTCCAGTGATTATTTCTTCTAGCTTAGATCCTAACCAAGAGCTAAGTCTTGTGAATTTGCTATCACAATATAAGAAAGCTCTAGGGTGGACTATGGCCGATTTGAAGGGCATCAATCCTACGATCTGCATGCACAAGATTCTGCTGGAAGAATGCCACAGCAATTCTGTTGAGCCCCAAAGAAGATTGAACCCAACAATGAAGAAGGTAGTGATGACAGAGATTATCAAGTGGTTGGATGCAGGGATCATATACCCAATTTCTGATAGTTCATGGGTTAGTCTTGTGCATTGTGTTCCTAAGAAGGGAGGTACGACAGTGATCACAAATGAGGACAACGAGTTGCTACCGAAAAGGACAGTCACAGGCTGGCGCATTTGTGTGGACTATAGGAAAGTGAACAAGGCAACAAAGAAGGACCAATTCCCCCTTTGTTTTATCGATCAAATGCTGGATCGATTGGCGGGAAAGGCTTACTATTGCTTCCTCGATGGCTATTCTGGATACAATCAAATTGCTATAGCACCAGAGGATCAGGAGAAGACAACCTTCACTTGCCCTTATGGGACTTATGCTTTTCGAAGGATGCCATTTGGGTTATGTAATGCTCCAGCAACTTTTCAACGTTGCATGTTGGCAATTTTTTCAGACATGGTTGAAGAATTTTTGGAGGTATTTATGGACGATTTTTCTGTGTCCGGAGAAACTTTTGAAAAATGCCTCTGTGATAAGTGCTCAACACACTATCACTTTATACTCCTTTTATCGGCATTTATCACCAAATATTCACCCACTTGAACCAATGTATGTGCTTAATGTGATATATTTAGAAGTTATACTTAAATAGATAATATTTATAGAAAAAGGTACGTTTTACTGCGTTTTCATATCTGTGCAGGAGAACCAGTGCCACGGCAGAGACAAGGCCGAGGCAGGACCTGATGCCGAGGCAGCAGCAGGAAGACAGGAAGCAAAGTTATAGGCGATGGAAAGACAAAAATCCAAGGAACGTGTCTGGACTTGAAGCCCATGATTCGGAGCTGGCTAGCACAAGGAAAAGCCCAAAGGAAGACCACGCGGGAAAGCCCCCTTAGCCGAATTCAAACTTGGAAATATAATATTATTATGTACTTGGCTTGTACCCTACTCCAAGTTGTATTCTACTTAGGAAAAGTTTGCCCTAGGTCTAGCCTATATAAAGACCTAGCCACCCAATGTATCATATAGATCGAAATACCTAGGGAGAGCCGACTTCTACTCTTGTTTCTTTCCTCTCCATCATGTTCTAAAACCTTCATAGGGTTTAGGTGAAGGTTGTGGAGTATTTGTGAGAGGAGATTGTACTTTATCTTTCATTCAATGCAATAAGAATTATCAAGGTTTGCTTATCCTTTGTTATTCCTTGTTCTTGCATTCAAGCCCGGGAGGGAAGTTTGTGAGTAATCCATTTATCTAAGCTCGGGAGAGTTAGATTCACGAAAGGGGTAAGTACGGTGTTTCAATCGCGAAATACTAACTCGGCCTAGGGATAGGTTAAGAGTTTCAGCGGCTAAAAGAAGTGTGAGATTGGTTGGTGAGTATAATTGGTTCACGCCGGGAGGTATCATCAAGGACTAGTCATCAACAGCACTCTGACTTAGGGATAAGCGGAGTCATTCAAGGACACTTTGTCGAACTTTGGTAAGGTCTGCCCACGAGCAAGGAATTGTCGCGGCAGACAACGTTATCGCTGCCCAGGCAGTAAACTGCAGTACTGCCGAGGCAGAGATATACGATTGCATTGGATAAAGACAAGTCAATCAAGTCCACAATACAATACAACTGGATCCTAGCCCATCTTTCTCTCTAATATTTCGACTCTTTTATTTTTATTCAATTACCTTAGTTTAATAAATCACACCCATTCACTTGTGTTTTTATTTTTATACAGAGCAAGAAGATAAAGAAGGCATATTAAGTATACCAGTCCCTGAGGAGACGATAACTCGATAAATACTTATCACTTATTACTTGCGATGTGTCCACTTGCACTAAACGCGCACTTCTGACACGCGACACTCGGCAACCTGGCAAAAGTACTAAAACGCTGTGAAGAAGACGACCTTGTACTCAATTGGGAAAAATGCAACTTCATGGTAACCGAAGGTACGGTTTTGGGGCACAAAATTTCGAGCAAAGGAATTGAAGTTGACAGAGCAAAAGTTGAGTTGATAGAGAAGCTACCACCCCCCACCACTGTGAAGGGAATTAGAAGCTTTCTTGGACATGTTGGCTTCTACAGGAGGTTCATCAAGGACTTCTCGAAAGTCTCTAAACCGCTTTGCAATTTGCTATAGCAAAATCAACCCTTTGTCTTCGATGAAAAATGCCACAGCGCTTTTACTGAACGGAAGAAGAAGCTTACCTCAACTCCAATAGTGATACCACCCGATTGGACTGGGCCATTCGAGTTGATGTGCGACGCAAGTGACTACGCAGTTGGCGCAGCACTAGGTCAAAGGCGAGGTAAACTCTTCCATGTTATTTACTATGCAAGTAGAACTCTTAATGATGCTCAAAATAATTACACCACTACTGAGAAAGAGTTACTTGCTGTAGTATTTGCCTTTGATAAGTTTAGGGCATATCTTATAGGAACTAGAGTGATAGTGCACACTGATCATTCTGCCATCAAATACCTAGTGACTAAGAAAGATGCTAAGCCGAGACTTATTAGGTGGATACTTTTGCTTCAAGAATTTGATATTGAAATAAAGGATAGAAAAGGCACTGAAAATCAAGTTGCGGACCACCTATCTAGGCAAAAAAATCGTGAAAATTTAGGAGAGAATTTTGAGATCGAAGAAAATTTCCATGATGAGAAAATTTTATATGCTATAGCATTACCTTGGTATGCCGACATTGTTAATTTTCTTGTTAGTAGTATTTTGTCTCCTGATTTATCTAGCCAGGGTCGCAAGAAGTTCAAACATGATGCAAAATTTTTCTATTGGGATGAGTCATATTTGTTCAAGCAATGTGCTGACCAATTGCTTCGGCGATGTGTGCCGGAAGATGAACAAAAGAATATCTTATTCCATTGTCATGCAGCATCGTGTGGAGGTCATTTTGGTGGATCAAGGACTGCTGCAAAGGTCCTTCAATCTGGATTCTACTGGGCCTCACTCTTCAAAGATGCTCAAGCATTTTACAAAGGATGCGATAGATGTCAAAGAACCGGTAACATCTCGAGGAGGAATGAAATGCCGTTGCAAAATATACTGGAAATCGAGCTTTTCGATGTTTGGGGAATTGATTTCATGGGACCATTTCCATCATCCTATGGTGATTTATATATCTTGCTAGCAGTGGACTACGTGAGCAAATGGGTTGAAGCGGTAGCAACACCCCGCAATGATTCGAAGACGGTCCTAAAGTTCCTGCACAAGAATATTTTCACAAGGTTTGGAGTCCCTAGAGCTATAATCATTGATGAAGGAACCCACTTCGACAACAAGCTCATTGCTAAGGCATTACAACGCTATGGAGTCAGACACAAAATTGCTACAGCATATCATCCGTAGACGAATGGCCAAGCTGAAATCTCCAATAGAGAAATCAAGCAAATCTTAGAGAAAACAGTCAACACAAGGAGAAAAGATTAGTCTCCAAAGCTGGATGAAGCTTTGTGGACATATAGGACAGCTTACAAGACTCCTTTAGGGATGTCCCCATTCAAGCTGGTTTATGGGAAAGCATGTCATTTGCCCGTGGAGCTTGAGCACAAAGCTTATTGGGCCATCAAAAAGCTCAATAAGGATTTTAAGGCAGCTGGAGAGAACAAACTTTTGGAGCTTAATGAGATGGACGAGTTTTGATCCCATGCCTATGAGAATGCTAGGATTTACAAAGAAAAGACAAAACGGTGGCATGATAAACATCTTTTGCCACGACATTTCTCGGAGGGCCAACAAGTGTTACTTTATAACTCAAGGCTTAAACTTTTTCCTGGAAAGTTAAAGTCCCGATGGTCTAGACCATTCACGATACATAGGATTTATCCTTATGGAGCTGTGGAGATCAGAACACTTGAAGGAGATCGAATATTCAAGGTCAATGGTCAAAGGCTGAAGATCTATAATGGAGCTCCCATTGTGCGTGACAAGGACGACCCCAATCTGCAAAATGCCTGAGCATTTCTATCCCTATCTTTTATTTTGCTTTAGCATTTAAATTTCAGTTCAAATAAAAAGTCGACATTTTTTTAGTTTTTTTATGATGCTTTTATCTCCTTTTTGTCCATATTCAGCTATTAATATTTGAAGGTACAAGTTCAGACCACAGGAGGCTCACAAGGAGCTGCAGACCACCAGACGCGTGCTGCACACAGGAAGGACAGTGCGCAGTGCACAGTCTGTGCAAAGGAGGCCTGGGAGCAAGGAAGGACTTTACGGCTGCCAGCATTGGAGGAAAAAGTTTTGGAATTATTTGATTTGGGCTACCAAGGAAGGATTTGAGAAGCCCATAAAAATTAGAACCGGTTTGTTTTCAAGGGGAAAAGGAAGAGTTTGGTTAAAATTCAGCCCCTCTTTCCACCCTATTTACTTTTTCATTAATTACACAACCCTTTCTCTCTCCAACTCACCATCAAATTAAACCCCCATCAAACCTTTTTACCTTTCCAAGAACCCTAGCCGTCCAAAACCTTACACAATCCATCATTATTTTCTCTTTCCTCTCAAAACAAGTATCCGTCCTTCTCTCTTCCCCACTACTCCATCTTCTTCTCCAAAATAACAAACCTCCATTTTTACAAAACTTACTCCTCCTTCTTCAAAGAAAAATGAGAGTATCTCACCCAAATTTTTCCTTGAACAATGGTCCGTTGCAAAAACACTGCAGAGTCTTCTAGAGTTGCTGCTGAAACTCGACCGATTAAGATCAAAAAGTTCAAAGATGCTGCTGCGAAGGACCGTTTCCAAAGACTCAAGGCAAGAACGGTTCACCAAGAGAAAGGTTTCCTCTACAATTCTGCAACTTTCCAGAAGTTGCCAAAGCAAGTTGCCCTTACCATAAAACACCACAAATGGGAGAACTTTGCTCGGCACTTCGCAGCAAAGCCAGTTGGCAAGTCCCTCAACATCTCGCTCGTCAAAGAGTTCTACGCTCACTACACAAGACCGGGACAACCAACAGTGTATGTCCAAGGAGATGATGTGCCATTCACCGCACAAGACATCAACCAGTTCTATGGACTGGATGAAGATGACCAGCACTCCATCTTTGTCGCCGCAATGTTGGGGCAAGACCAAGACTTTTTACTTCAAGAACTCTGCGTCGAAGGAACCATTTGGGATGAAGCAAACACAACTGTGGACCGCACTTCTTTGAAGCCAGAAGGAAAAATTTGGATGCACTTCATCAAGCAAAACCTAATGCCGACCACTCACACGGCCACTGTCAACTTGGGCAGACTACAATTGCTACACTCAATGCCGAGGACTAGGAAGATCAATGTGGGGAAGATCATTCTCGAAGAGGCTTATGCTGTGCTCAAGAGGAAGCAAAGCCCCTTCCGTTCCCTTACCTCATTACAGCACTCTGTAGGAAACAGAGAGTGTTCGAGAATGATGAGGACTTCAAGGTGAAGGGGCGGCAAGGCATAGCATTGAAGAAGATCTCTGAGTTGATGGGATTAGAGAAAAATGCCCCAGCATCTGCTGAGCCATTAGCCAAGCCGAAAACTGCCACGGCAAATTTCAATGCATTACCTACAACTGTTCAAGGAATGGAACTACAGCTGCAAGACCTTCAAAGCAAATTCATGTCATACATGAGTTATGTCCAGAAAAGGGACATAATCCTTCAACTGAACTTTCGAGAACTGCTGCAAGATGGTGGCTACGCTTTTCCCAACTTCCCAACCCACATCTTCGGCCCAGTTGAGCCCGAGCAAGCACCAAAGGAACAAGCCCCGCCACAGCAACAGCAAAGCCAAACTACTTCACCAAGGAATGCACAAGACACCGCCCGCCAACAGGTTGAGACACCAGCAACTGCACCAGCATCTGAACCATCTCCTGCTGCTTCTGCTACAGCATCATTACAGGTCCCCGCCGGTGCATCAGAACAATCACCACGGGACAAAGGAGAGGAACCTACAATGGAATCACCAACCTCTGCACAACAAACAGTTGAAATCAGCAGTGATGATTTCGATCTCAACTCATCCCCACATGAAGAGGTGCCTCCTACAGATCAATTAGTCACTTCCGTCCCACGCCGTAAGATTAAACGTACAGCTGGACGACACGCTTCTTATAGGAGGGAGGAGGATATGATGCCCATCGCAGCAGCAAAAACAGAGCAACCATCACCAATGGACAGGCCTTGGAAACGCATCAAGATGGTCATCCACAAGACGAAACCCACCGACACGTAGGCATCTTCTCCTTTTTGTTTTTATTTTGCATATAGTTTTATTTCTCATAGCATTGAGGACAATGCTAACCTCAAGTTTGGGGGTAGCAAAGTCTTCGCCTTAGCATTCTCATTTCATTTTGCATACATATGAATTTACTATAGCATTAGATTCAATTCAAGACAGCTTCTGGGATTAGAATAAATGATATCCGATGATGAGGATTTTAATGCTTTTGAACTGAATTAGAAAATATTGAGAATAAATTGAACTGAATTAGGACTTGATGCTTTGGAATTTTATTTGACACGATTGTATGTTTCCTATGCTTGAATGGAAGGAACTTTTTAGAGAACTTAGAATCTATGCCTTAGTGTTTAAAAAAAAGATATGAATAAATGTTGTAGAAGGACGCTCCTCTATGCAAGGTTAGCTTATGCCTTGAACATAAATAATGCTACAGCATATGAGCGAATGAAAGTTGTCACGGGATGACTCTACCTACTGGCTCGGGGATGAGATGTTTGCTCCATACTCATCTAGAGTTAAGGATGGTAGTTGTGATGAGCTGACACACTTCGAAGCAGTTAAAAAAAACTATGCATGGGAGTAATTTTTAGGAACTAGGGTATAGTGAATAAGGAAAACTAGAATTTTTCTAACATTTAAGCAACACACACAAGCAAGGTATCCTGTCTTAGTTCAAGTTCTTGGAATTCTCGATATCGTGTAGATTGCTATAGCATTTATATTCTGAGGATTGATATTTTGCCTAAACTGCTGTCAAAGATTGAAAGTAATGTCATAGCATTTTTATATGTCATTGCTTGAGGACAAGCAATATATTAAGTTTTGGGGGGGTTAACACTCTAAAAAGCGTATATTTTATACCCTTTTACTTAAGGTTTTGTTTGGTTTCAAGCTCATTTGCATTGCATCTCATTGCATTTAGTTGCATTTCATGTGTATTTGCATTTAGATTAGGTTTTTATTTTAATTTCTCTTTTATTTTAAAAGATGCTGCTTTGGAGGGTATTTTCTTGGTTTTGATGTGCAGATTGCTGGAGCAAAGTAGAATGACCGGAAGAGATGTTGTAGCATATTTCCATGGTGTTGGATAGAACTTCAACGATGCTACAGCATTGTGGGCGGACAAAACAGAATGGAAGAAAGGACACACCTACAGCCCACTGTCCTCACGCGTTTTCCAGGCCAGCTGCACCCTGCAGACCTGTAGACGTGCAAATGTTGCACCTCCTCTGCAGACCTGCAATTGTCCCCTGCATTTCTGCCATCTACTGCAGAAAATGTCAGAGCATATTCCCTTGGCATCTTTAGGACACAAAACCCTAGAAGCCTCCTATAAATACAAGGCCAAGCCTCCTTCAACAAGCATGTTCGGAGGAAGAAAAAGAGAAAAATCAGTAGCTAAGAAGCCATTAAGGAGCCATAAAGGAGCGAGCTTTAAGGAAAGCACGAGGGAAAAGAAAGAAGAAAGGAGGCCACTTTCGGTCATCTTCCACCTCTAGCCAAGCCACCATTGTTGGAGAGCTTCAAGTAAGGGATTTGCGTGACTTCGGGAGGAGCGACAAGCTAGGAAAAGTGTCACGGCACAAGCGTTTGAGACTTCCTTCCTCTTCACTTTGTTTACCTCTTTTCTAAGTAGTTGAATATGTATTTCAAAGGACGAAAGTTGAATAGTTTTTCTTACCTAGCCATGAACTAAACTAGTATGGCTAAGGCTTGTTTTGGATGATTTTTATTATGTTTTAATGGATGTTTATTGTTTCCTTTGTTAACTTTGTGCTTTGTTCAAGAATGCTAACACATTTTCACTCTAAACCTTGGTTTGTAAGAGCACCGGGAGGTAGCCATAGCTCAAGGGGTTCGGGAAGCTTAGATCTAGGGATAGGCAAAGCTAGACCAACTTGAACAATGGGGTTACCGCGGGAGCGGAATCCTAACTTGCCTTAGGGATAAGGTAGAGTTTCAACGACTAAAAGGGGTAGCACTTTATCAACATTAGGAGTGTTAGGGTTGAGACCGGGAGGTAATGCCTTAGCATTTTCGAGGGTTAGGCCTTCTGACTAGGGATAGTGGAGGCATTTTCAGTAAACTCTGTCGAGCACTAGTAAACCAGTGGAACAGTAGCATTCAGGAGAACAGTGAGATCATACCATTGCAAGCCTAGCCTGTCTTAAGCTTGAACATCTTCTCTGTGTTGTGTTTGTGCAGCTTTATTTATTTCTCCAATATCTGTTGAATTGCTACTACATTTTCGTGACAATCTTTGTTTTGCTCCAGCATCACTGGTGACATTTTTATTTTGCTAAAGCATTTTGGTGACATTTGCAGAATTGCTTTAGCAGATGATCATACAAAGGATTATTTTATCTTTTGTGTATGTTAACTATTTTTGAATTAACCTACCGAATCCTCGTGGGAACGATCTCACTCACACACTTTATTACTTGTTCGATGTGTATACTTGCACATTATTGCGCGCGAATCACAATCATATTTTAATCACACTCAGCACGCAGCAGAGGTATCATCAAGGACTAGTCATCAACAGTACTTCGACTTAGGGATAAGCGGAGTCATCCAAGGACACTTTGCCGAACTTTGGTAAAGTCCACCCACGAGAAAGGGATTGCCGCGGCGGACAGTATTATCGCTGCCAAGGCAGTAATCTGCAGTACTGTCGAGGCAGAGATATACAATTACATTGGGCAGAGACAAGTCAATCAAATCCACAATACAACACAACTGTATCCTGACCTATCTCTCTCTAATATTCAATTTTCTTTATTTTACTTAGTTGTTTTATTTTAGTTCCATCACAACCCAAACTACTTGTTTTTTTTATTTCTTTCTATAGAACAAGAAGACGAAGAAGACATATTGAGTCTACCAATCCCTGTGGAGACGATAATCCGATAAATACTTATCACTTATTACTTTCGATGTGTCCACTTGCACTAAACTCGCACTTTTGACACGCGACAGCTGTCTCGGCAGATTGTTCAGGAACTGTTGAGTTCTCTGCTGGGGCAGTGTTATCAGGATCAGTTTGTTCAGCATCTAAATCCTCTTTTTCTGGTTCTATTGATGGAACTTGGCTTGCTGGAATTCCTATCTTTTCCTTCAGCTGTAGACCACTCCTAGTAGTGATTGCTTTACACTGTTCATGGCCTATTACCTTAGCAACTTCAGTATTGCTAGGTAGTCCTCCTTTTGGTCTAGTGTTTATATTTTAGCAAACTGCCCAACCTGAGTTTCCAATGCCTTAATTGCTGCCTCTTGGTTTTGCAACCTCATCTCAGTCCTATTTATAAACGCATCTATTCTTTTGATGAAGTTACTATTCTCTTCCATATACGACTTAGTTTTCATCATGAATGCTTTCAGAGAATTTTCCAAGGAACTTACAGATTGCTGCTACATCTGCGGCGGCGGCGGCATTGGCTGCTGGACCTGCAGCGGCGGCAGATGTTGCCTTGGTTGCTGGAATCCTAGGGGTTGGGTGGTTGGATTTAAGGCATTGTTAGGATTACTCCATGACAGGTTTGGATGCCTATTCCATGAGGGGTTGTATGTGTTGGACATCATGTTGTTTCGGTGATAGTTTCCAACATACATGCTGGATTCATGATTCATACAGTCAGAAGAATTGTGGTTACCTCCACATAAATTGCAAAAATAATCAATGGCCTTAACCTCACGGGTATTTTTTTGTAGTTGCAAATTTTACACCATCTTGGTAAGAGAGGCCAATTATGCTGCCACTGAATTTGATGTGTCTAACTCATTCACCGTAGCTTGGCGTCTTACTCCTCCTCGCCTAGATGTAGGGAATTGAAAATCATTTTTTGAGTTTGTTCAGTATCTCAATAGCTTCCTCAGGTGCTTTTTCAAGGAGTGTTCCGTTTGCCAAGGCATCTAACATCATCCTTGTCGGGGCATTCGTGGCACTATAGAACATGGTGACTTGATTCCATAGGGGAAATCCATGCAAAGGACACTTGTGCAGTAACTCCCTGTAGTGCTCCCATGCCTCGTACATAGGTTCATCATCTGCCTGTCGGAAAGAAGTGATTTCATTACGAATTCGATCATATAAATTTGTAGGATTAAAATGTGTAATGAAATCTCGGCATAATTTACTCCAAGATCCTATTGATCCCGTTGGAATGCTATTTAACCAGGTTTTTGCCCTATCCCTCATTGAGTAGGGGATTAATTTCAATCTCAAGACATCTTTATGGACTCCTTGGATTTTGAAGGAATTGCATATCTCCATGAATGACTTGAGGTGCTGCCTGGCATCTTCAGTCATAGACCTAACAAACTGTCCAATAGTGTTGAGCATATTGAACATGACAGGTTTTAGCTCAAAGTGGGTTGCTTCTATTTCCGGTGTAACAACTCCTGGGTTTAACCCTTTTAAATCCTCTTCCAAGAAATCTCTGACAGTGAGCTGCCGCAGCCCTGGTGGCGGCGGAAGACCTCCATTGCCGGCAAGTAAGTTTTGTCCTGCCGGATGATCTGCCATAACTTCTTGGATTTATCTCCTCAACCTTTGCCGTATACGTTCGATCTCTAGGTCTAAATCGTACAAAGGGTTGGTTGGGTTGGCCCTAGTCATATACCAAGAAAAACAACAAAGTAAAATAAAATTAAAAAGCAAGAAAATGAAGAAAACAAAATTTAGTTGTCAATCCCCGGCAACGGCGCCAAAAACTTGATGCGTGTCAAAAGTGCACAATTAGTGCAAGTGGACACATCGCAAGTAATAAAGTGATCAATATAATCATGTATCGTCTCCATAGGGATTGGTCTACTTAATATGCTTTCTTCGTCTTCTTGCTCTGTAAAAGTAAAGACACAAGTAATTTGGATTTGATGAAACTAAATAAAGAAAACTAAATAAAAAGATAAAATCAGATAAAGGAAGTGGCTAGGATCCAGTTGTGTTGTATAGTAGATTCGATTGACTTGTTTCTGTCCAATGCAGTCGCACAACACTGCCTCGGCAGTACTGCAGATCACTTCCTCGACAGCGATGATGCTGGCCCGCCGCGGCAATCTCTTTCTCTTGGGCAGACTTTACCAAAGTTCGGCAAAGTGTCCTTTGATGCCTCCGCTTATCTCTAAGTCGAAGTATTGTTGATGACCAGTCCTTGATGATACCTCTCAGCTTGAATCAATTGTAATCACCAACCAATCCCACACTTCTCTTAGCCGCTGAAACTCTTAACCTATCTTTAGGCCGAGTTAGTGTTTCCCGATTGAAACACCGTACTTATTCCTTTCGTGAATCTAACTCTCTCGATATTAGATAAATGGATTACTTGCAAACTTATCTCTCGAGCTTGGATGTAAGAACAAAGAATGACAAAGAATAAGCAAACTTTGATACTTTATTGCATTGAAACAAGAAACAAGGTTCAATCTCCTCACACTAATACGTTACAACCTTCACCTAAGCCTAAAGAAACTTAGAACATAATGAAAAGAAAAGAAAACTCTAAAACTAAGATTGTGCCGAAAACTCTCCTCTCCCCTCTTCCTTGGACGGCTAGGTCTTATATAGGCTTGGTCTAGGGCAAACCTTTCCTAAGTAGAATATAACTTGGAGTAGGGAACAAGTCATAAAATATTTCCAAGTTTATTCTAAATATGAGGCTTTCCCGCGTGACCTTGTCTTGGGCTTTTCCTCTTGCTAACCAGCTTCGATCCATGTGTTGCATGTCCAGAAACTTCTAGTGTATTTTTCTCTTCCAATCTCCTACAGTATCGCTACTTGGCTTTCGGATGCTGCCTCGGCATCAGGTCCTGCCTCGGCCACGTTGCTGTCGTGGCAATAGTATTTCCTACACAGATATAGAAAAATGCAGTAAAATTTGCCTTTTCTGTAAATATTATCTTTATAAGCATAGCATCTAAATATATCACATTAAGTATATACATTGGTCCAAGTAGGTATAGATTTGATGATTAATGCTCATAAAAGGTGTAAAAAGTGATAGTGAGTTGAGAACTTATCAATATCGCTGAAGGTAGACCGACTGAATATCATTTTGATGATGATGAGGTGGTGTGTTTTAGAGGTCGGATTGTGGTGCCAGATGATGTTGAGTTGAGGCAAGCTATCTTGACGGAAGCTCATACCAGTCCATTTGCTATGCATCCGGGTAGTGTGAAGATGTATAGGGATCTCAAAACTGTATATTTTTGGGTTGGTTTGAAGAAGGATGTGACGGAGTTTGTGTCGCGGTGTATGGTGTGTCAGCGGGTGAAAGCTTAACATCAGTTCCCTGCAGGCTTGATGCAACCGGTTCAAGTTCCGGAGTGGAAGTGGGAGTGACTATGGATTTTGTGACGGGGTTACCATTGATGCCGTCCAAAAAGGATTCTATATGGGTGATTGTTGACAGTTTTATGAAGTGTGCATATTTTCTTGCCGTACATACGACGTATTCTATGGATAAGTTAGCGGGGTTGTATGTTTCTAAAGTAGTGAAGTTGCACAGTGTGCCTAATTCGATCATATCGGATAGGGACCCGCGTTTTACCTCTAAGTTTTAGAAGTGTTTGCAAGTTGCTTTGGGTACGAGGCTTAGCTTTAGTACAGCTTATCATCCACAGACGGATGGTCAGTCTGAACGTGTTATTCAGACTTTGGAGGATATGTTGAGATGTTGCATCATTGAGTTTCAAGGTTCATGGGAGAAACAGTTGCCTTTGGTGGAGTTTGCTTACAATAATAGTTATCAGGCAAGCATACAGATGGCACCATTTGAGTCTTTATATGGGCGTAGGTGTCGTACACCTTTGTGTTGGAAGGAGGTTGGACAGAAGTATGTTTCTTTACCACAAGTGTTGAAAGATACGAATGAGAAGGTTAAGCTTATTTGTACTAAGCTCAAGGAGGCTTCAAATAGACAAAAGTCTTATTTCGATTTGAAGCGTAGAGAGATAGAGTATGATGTCTAGGACAAAGTGTTTCTAAAAGTTTCGTTATGGAAGAAAGTGATGAGGTTTGGACGTAAGGGTAAGTTGATTCCTCGTTTCATTGGGCCGTATGAGGTGTTGGAGCGTGTTGGTCCTGTTGCTTATCGGTTGAGGTTGCCAGAGGAGTTGAGTAGGATGCATGATGTTTTTCATGTATCGATGCTTCGTAAGTATAGATCAGATCCCTCTCATGTTGTTCCAGTTGAGGAGATTGAGTTAAGAGCGGATATGAGTTATGAGGAAGAACCGGTGAGGATTTTGGATGTAGATACAAAGGTTCTTCGAGGGAAGACCATAGATTTGGTTAAAGTGCTTTGGAGACACCAAGGTGTTGAAGAGGCAACTTGGGAGACAAGGAAAAGTAGGGAAGAGCAGTTTCCTCACTTGTTTGCTATAGGTAAAAATTTCGAGGACGAAATTTTCTTAAGAGGGGGAGAGTTGTAACATCTCGGTTTTGGGGTTAGTAGTTTGAGGGTTGGTTTGGGGGATTCGATTTGGGTCGAATCAGATTCTTCGGTTCATTAATTTCGGGAAATTTTAAATGATAATAATTTAATCGGATAAATAATAAATGTGTGGAAATGTTTTAAAAAAAATATTAAAATGGTATCTTTGAATTAAAGGAATAACATTTGAGTTTTAATTGGATTTAATTAAGCCTAATAATTATATTAGTGACTAAATTATAAATTTTGGAAAGATTTATGGGGTTTAATTGGTAATTTTCGGAAATTGGGATTTTTAGTGACTAAATTGGAAAGTAAGCCATACTTAGAATCCTTAGAGGGCCATTAACCCAATTTATTTTTAATTAAAGATTATCCACCAAATTTGTTTTTAAATAGTTTTAATTTAGAAGATATTTTCATTTTCTTTTGTAACTTCATATTTTCTCATCTTTTCTCCCAAATTTTCTCTCCATTTTCTCTCCATCTTGTTTTTCTAAATTTCTTCAATTACTTGCTGAATTCTTCTTTATTTTCAACAAGATTTGTTCCATTTTACTCATCTTTTCATTCTCTACAAAACCTACTTATCAATTTTTTTAAATCAACATCCATTTTCAAGGAAATCAAGGGAAGAATTCTCATCTTTTGGTGGAGTTAATCTTAAAGGTAAAAATTCTGGTTTCTCATCTTTTTCTAAGGTTCTTTATTGAAATTCCCAAGTATTGGCTTGCTAATCAACAATTGATATTTAATTTTGTGTTTTTAATTCAAGATCTATGAGTTTTATGGAGGTTTTTGTGAAATCTTTTTAGATCTCAATTAATGCTGGAATTAGGATGATTTATTTATGATATTATGTCAATTAAATGATTGATTGAGTCTTATAATGAGTTAACATCAAATTAATCCCGGAATAATGTAATCTGTAGTGTTTTAAGGTGGTTTTCGGTTGTTTTAGGGGCTGTTTTAAGTGTTCTGCTTTTGCCGGAGGTATAAGGATGGTTTGAAAGTGTTTTTAGTTCATAATTGAGGTGGATTAGATGTTAGATTCATTAGGTTGAGGGCTGGTGTTGTTTCGGATGTGTTTCGGCTTAATTTTCGGTCTTTCGGCTAGGTTTTTGATAGTTTTGTGGAGGTTTAATGTGGCTTCTGTTTTGAGCATGTTATGATGTGCATATTCTCTGCTTTTAATGTTATAGAGGAAGTGCAATGAAGTTCATAGGTGGCTGGTACGTTGGCGTTGCCGTTGGAGCATCGGCGAAGGCTCGTTTCGCTTGTCGGTGAGTGATGTCGGGTTAAATGTGTTTCGCAATGGTTCAGTTCTGTTTTGGGGACTATGGAATAGTGTGAAAACTTTCCATAGTTCAAGAGTAAGTGATTTAAATGATGTTGATGCATTACCTTAAGTTTTGGCTATTTCGGTAATGGCTTTTATAAATGATGATTCAATAGGATTTTGGAGTTGCATGTCTTTGATTTTGAAATAATGCATGCATGTGTTAATTGCTGAAAATGCATGGTTTAGAAAGACATTCATGGCTTACGGAAGCATGAAAATGAATTGGTACAATATGTGGTTATTGCCTTATAATTGATTAAGCCATTGAGCATGATTTTGGTTCACATGATGAACATATAATGAGTGGAAATTATATTGGCTTAGTGACACTAACCTTAGATACGAATACAAATGACATGTCATTAGGATTGAGTGAAATATTAAGAATAATGATGATGACTACACGTAAACAAGGGTGACTATGTGTCCAACCATGCGTGTAGAGCTTGCCTATCTGTAAACAAAGGTGACTTTGTGTCCGACCATGCATATAGTTGACCCATACGTAAACAAGGATGACTTTGTGTCCGACCGTGCGTAGTGGGGGTAACATGTCTACAAGGGTGACTATGTGTCCGACCGATTCATGTTGAGACCAAGCGTCTCCAAATATGGAATAAGGGATCCGTGTATTCGGTGAACTTAAAGTTCACAATAAGTGATCACTAGAAAGTCAATATGCAAACATGAAACAATTTGGTATCAATATGCATGACATAAGAAATGATTTGATTATGTTGATGAGCATGATTTTGGTTTCACATATTTCAATTGAGAATGAAGGATGCAAGATTGGCTTTTAAAATGATTTTTAATTTATGCATTGATGATCTTATTTAGAGCTTCCTCACTAACCATGTCTTGCTTAAGCTCTCTTTTCATCTTTGCAGAAAAATAGGGACATTTGAGGCTACTTTCGGAGCAAAAGGACCAAGGGGAAAAGACTTCACATTTTTGGTATGATTTGACAAATAAATAGGGGCTCGACAATGTGTAAACCTATCCCTTATGAGAGTGTGTTTTGCTTTGGTTAATGACTTGTAATAAGACCTTATATTGCTTGATTGTCGCTTGATGGATTATGGTATTGCTTTGGATTGCTTGAAGCACGTACATGCATGAACGTTCTTGTTATTAATTATAACATAGGAAGCATGCCTATAGATTATTTTGGGGACATTGATGTGGGTAATTGTATGCTTAAGGTTGTTCATTATACTTAGGGAGTATGCATATAGCTGAGGGTGATCAATGGATGTGTTTGGATGGGGTTTAAACCAACCAAATTCGCCTAAATAATGTTTCTGGACAGGGGGTATCGAAGCACCCTCTGGTGGTATCGATACCCCAAAGCAAAAAGAAGGGGCGGCATCGAACCATGGTTCGATGCAATTACCTTACTGGTCTCTAGGGTATTGATACCTCCCAAGGTGGTATCGATACCTCTGACCTTCGAACAACATTGAGGCTAGATCCACGTCAAGGTATCGATACCGGGACCAAAGGTATCGATACCCATGACCTAAATGTGACATTTTAAGTGTTGGAAGCTTGTGCTAGGTCAAATAATCTCCCGCAATCGAATATAGATGCTATGAATAATATTTTGAGTTGTAATATCACCGTGATGCATGATGTTAACTTAATTTCGTATAGGTTAATTAATGTTGGTTATAGTCCCTATAATTTGTGAGCTTTACAATTAGGTTCCTAATCACTAAAAAATGAAATTGATGATGCTATAATGCTCCGACCGATCTGAACTTTAATGTGCGTATTCTGTGCATGTTTAATTGAACTTTGGTAGATGGAATTTCCGGACTATTATAGGAAATAAAATTATTGGCGTTTTGGTCCTTATGTACTTATATGCGAGTTGAATGATCAATTGTGAACCAAATGTTTTCATTCTCGTTATGCATGACCCCAACACACATAAGAACTTAATTATGCATCTACTTAAGAAAAAAATATATCGGTTTTCAGGGTTGTTTATTGAATCGGAGCTTCACGGGTTTGGTTCGATATTCCCTGTGTAACCCGTTAGTGTTGGTTCCGTCTAGGCCGGGCTAAGGGGGTTACAATTTGATCCTTTCTAAAGGATGCTTTTCTCAAAGAAAATTTCTTAATTTGATCCTTCCTTAAGGATGCTTTTCTCAAAGCAAATTTATTAATTTGACCCTTTATTAAGGATGCTTTTCTTAAAGCTCAAATCTCTTGATTTGATCCTTTCTTAAGGATGTTTTCTCGAAACAAACTTCTTAGTTTGATCCTTTCTTAAGGATGCTTTTCTTAAAGCTCAAATCTCTTGATTTGATCCTTTTAAGGATGTTTTTCTTAAAACAAACTTCTTAATTTTATCCTTCCTTAAGGATATTTGAAACCCAAATTTCTTAATTTGATCCTTCCTCAAAGATGCTTTAATTAAAACTCAAATTTTTTAATTTGATCCTTTCTTAAGGACGTTTTAATTTAAACTCGAATTTCTTAATTTGATCATTCCTCAAGGATACTTTAAAAAAAAGAAAACGAGAGAAAGAAAGAGAAAAAACAATAAGAAACAATAAAAAAATGAATGATGATGAAAAAATAATAAAATAAATGTGCAAAAAGGCAACCAGAAATCAGGATACTATATTGAGGTTCCTCAACCTCAAAGAACCAATGTTTTGTGGAGAGTCTCTAGGCAAGACATCACTTCCACCACGGTATATGCTCAAAGCGAAGGACCGTCAGATGTTGCAATGATCATAAATCAAAGCATCTCAAAGATATTGGTTCTATGTAGGAAGGATCAACATTTCAAATAGTTTAGAGCTTAAAGTTTCATAGAGAAGGGACTCGCAGCTCAGAATCTTCTAAATTTGCTAAAAATATTTAAATAGGGGAAGCGATGTTCGCTTCTAAAATTTCTCTTTTGATGTGTGCAGGTGGCCTTAAGTCGAAATATTGTTCGGGGCAAGCTAATCAAGGGATCAAGGAACAGAAGGGTTATCGGATTTGTGGAGAAAGGGCTATCAAATCAGACTCTCCAAACAGGGAAGTCGGATAAAATTAGTGCTATTTGTCTTTGCTTCAGCATTGTTTTACAACGATAAACAAAGAGGGGCACCTGTAATCACTAATTTTATCCGGGGTCGTAAAACCCGGTTTTGATTTTTTTCAATTTGAGTAAACGGGCTTGTTATCATAAAAAAATGGAAAAATATTACGATATATGCTAATTTGTATTTTCTTTCGAATATGTGAATATCATTATTTATATATATTTTTATCATATTTATTTCTAAAATCCAAAAATATTATAAGATGTGTGACTACTTTCTAATTTGTATTTATCATATATTTGCTCTTAAATTTAAAATATATATATATTACGTAAGTAAATAATAAAAATAAAAAGTTCATAGATATAATTCTATTTTTGTTTATTTACATATTTATTTTAAACATCTAAAATTATTATATTTTTCGGTTGTTTTATTATTATTTTTAGTTTTGGTTTGATATCTTTATTTATTATTATTATTATTATTATTATTATTAAAATATGTTTTTAATTATATTAAACCCATTAATCAAATATGCACCCCATTTTATTATAATTATAAGTCCATTTATAAATTTGGATCCAAAATAAATAATTTTAGAAGTCCAATACTAATAAAGCCTGAAATAAATTCCAAAGCCCGAATTTAATTTAATTAATTAATTAAGCCCATCATCAAGCCCAACCGGTTACAATTGTAATAAACCCTAGCTAACCCTATCTGTCTTATGCGCAGCCCATCTCCAGCCGTTGGATCAAATTTTGATCCAACGACTCAGATCAAAGGAAGAAGCAGCTGATGGCCTTCCACAACGCGCCCACGCGCGACTCCTGAGTTCCCCACCCGCGCCGATCAGCTTCCCCGTGCCTCTTTGAGTCCCGCGTGAAATTCACGACCGGCCCTCCATCTCCCACGTCCGATCGCCGGCCACGTTCAATGGTCCCCATCATCTCTCTGACCGGCCACCACGTGCACAAGAAAACAAAGAAATTATTAGAATTGCACAAACATTACAACCAAATCTACAACAATCAGAGCCAAAAACAAGTAAATTTCTAAGGGGAAAAATCGACCAAAATCAGACCCATCACAACAATATCAGAGGACACAACCAACAAATATTTTAGAAATCTCAGAAGCAAATACCAATTTTAGAGAGAGTAGCAACCAATAGCAATTATATAGGCTTTTTTAGTTTGGATTTTTCATGTAATATTTCCGGTTATAAAAACCGAAACCAATCGCAATGTAAAGGGATCTCTCCCACAATATTCAATCGAATACAAAGAACCTTCTTAGGTATATCTTCTATGTCTTTTTTATTTCGCATCAAAAATAAAATAAAAGTTAGGGTTCATCATTTTTACCTTCGGGATTCATTCGAGTCTCCTTTCTTGTTTCTTCTCCGGCGATAAGCCCACGGTCATCGAGCCGTTTAAAGGGTGAGCCGAGAACGAAAAAAGGGGCAGTGCCTTCCTCTCCTTTCTTCAAATCGAACCGAAAAAATAATTTTCGGGTTCGGTTTTGAGGGAGAATACGAGTATTTTGATTTCATTTTCGTGTTAAGAAGGAAAAATCTTGGTTTAGTTTTCCAGAGAGAAAGTTGGTCTTTTGGTTCTCGATTTTGAGAGGAAATTGATAAAAGCTTCGATTTTGATTTGGTGTTTATGTTTTATAGTCAGGGGTTTAAAACAAAGTGGTCAAACCTCTTCATAAATCCCTCCGTGTGGGTGAAACTACTCCCGCGGTCCCTGAGATTTCAAAGCGTTTTTCAATCTCGTCCCTATTTTAGTTTTAATCTCCTTTATTTTTAAGTTTATTTTGGATTGAGCCCATCCACATCTTGAGCCTATTTTTTCGGCCCTTCCTCAGTTTGAAATAACAACCTGAGGGCTTCAATGTTTTTTAAATTTTGTAATCAGGTCACTAATCCGTTTATAATCGTCCGTTTTAAATGGTTTAATTAGATTCCAGTCCTTCCTTGTTTTTTCCCTTTATTTTTGGACCCTTCCCCTTGGTTAAATCTCTCTTTGAGTCCTCTAGACTTTATTTCCCTTTTCAATCGAGTCCTTTGGAGTAACCTTTTTAGTTTATATTCATTTATCTTTTATTTATTTATTTATTTATTGTTATGCATTTATTTTGTTTTGTTTTATGCATGTTTATTTTATTTGTACATATTATTTCATGTATTTTCATTATTTATGTATTTTATTATATTTTCCATTTATTTGTTTTTTATGCGGCATGTATATATTTTGTTCCATATTTATTTTGCTTATTTTTTTGTTATTTATACATATACATATATTTCATTTTTAGTATATATTTGCATTTTATGTCTACATTTTATTGTTTATATTTGTATTTATTTTTGCATATTATGTCATGCATATATTTATCTTATGTATATGTTTTATTGCATTTCATGTATTCATTTTGTTATATATTGTTTTTATTTCTGTCATGCATTTCTATTTATGCACTTTCATTATTTATTTATTTTAGCATATGTTATTGTTTTTATTTGCTTTTCATTTACTTATGCTTGTGCATGTATTTACTTTATTGTACATATTTCATTTTCTCTTACGTCACCATATTAATTAATGAACCTAGTCAAACACGTCTTTATTCGGTCGTAACGGGCCCGACACCAAACATAGTGGTGGCGGTGTATGCGTTTACCTTCGGATAAAGACACTGTAAAAATAAAATTTGATTCGAATATTTAAACAAATTTTAATTTAAATGCCACTTTAATCGAAAATTCCAAAATTAATTAAGCGGTGTTTTGATAAAGGTGCCAAATTTGGGCATTTTTTAACGATAATATCGTTTTAAATCATAACTGACTCTCGAACCTAAATCTTTTCGGATCTTTGGTTTTTCGGTGTTCGGTCTACCAAAAATGACCGGTGGCGACTCCACCTTTTTAAAATCTTTTTAAATTTGTTTTCAAATCATTTCTCAGACCCTAATTTATTAATTCCCCGATTTTTTAACCAAAACCCTAAATTTCTAATTTAGGGTTTACATTTCAAAAAACTTAATTTTTTATCTCCCCCTTTTAATCAAAATCCTCAAATTTTCAATTTGAAATTCTAATTCTCTAATTCCTTTCAATATTTCAAAATCCCTAAATTTTAATCCATAATTTTCAAATCATTCCCATTTCTTAATTTAAACCCTAATTCCTGATTTTTCATCTTTTCAAATTAGCGACTTCAAAAGGGTCGCTACAGTTGGTAAAATTTTCCTCAAGTTTTCAATTTTTACAAAATAGTCACTAATTTAAAAATCCTAAGAAGAGGGTCAATTTTAAAAATTGATCTTATCAAAGTCAAATACATAATAAATAAGGATTTTAGGATATTTTTCCATAATTTATTTCAATTAAAAATTAATTTTTAAGTATTTAATCTCGAATTAGGTTAAAACGACGAAACTAGCTCACTAAACTTCTAGGCCCAATTTTGGGGCATTAAAATACTTGTGTTGTGTTAACGCTCTAAAAAGCGTGTATTTTATACCCTTTTACTTAAGGTTTTGTTTGATTTCAAGTTCATTTACATTGCATTTAGTTGCATTGCATTTGCATTAGGTTTTTATTTTATTTTATCTTTTATTTTAAAAGATGTTGCTTTGAAGGGTATTTTCTTTGGTGGTGATGTGTAGATTGTTGGGTCAAAATTTGAAGCATAGAAGAGATGCTATAGCATATTTAGTGTTGGATCGGACTTCAAGATGTTATAACATTGTGGGTAGACCAAACAGAATTATAGAAAAGACAAAACTTGTAGCCCACTTTCCTTACGCGTGAATTCCATGCCAGCCGCACATCTCCTTCACCTTATTGCAATTCTCTGCAAAATTTTCAGGGAATATTTCTTGCACCTTTAGGGAACAAAACCCTAGAAGCATTCTCCTCTAAATACAAATCCAAGCCTCCTTTACAAGTATGGTGAAATAGAAGAGTTCGGAAAAAGAAAGAAAGAAAAAAGGAGTGAATTTTAAGGAAAGCAACGAGGAAGAAGAAAGAAGAAAGGCGGACACTTTCCTTCATCTTCAACTTCAAGCCGAGCCACCATTATTGGAGAGCTTCAAGCTAGGGATTTGCAGGACTTCAGTAAAAGAGGCAAGTTAGGAAAGCCTCTCGGCACAAGCGTTTGGGAATTTCTTCCTCTTCACTTTGCTTTACCTTTTTTCTTGTTATTAAAAATGTATTTCAAAGGACGAATGTTGAATAGTTCGCTAAACCTAGCCATGAACTAAACTAGTATGGCTTAGGCTTGTTATGGATGATTTTATCTTTTTTTAATGAATGTCTTTATTGTTTTTATGGTTTTATTTAAGTGTTTTGTTCATGAAAGCTAACACCTTTATTCTTAAACCTTGGTTTGTAAGAGCTCTCGAGAGATTGTCGTAGCTAAGGTGTTCGGGAAGCTTATATCTAGGGATAGACAAAGCTAGACCAACATAAACAATGGGTTTACTGTGGGAGCAGAATCCTAACTCAACTTAGGGATAAAGGAGAGTTTCAACAACTAAAAAGGGTAGAACTTTATCAACATTAGAAGTGTTAGGGTTGAGACCGGGAGGTAATGCCTTAGCATTTTCGAGTGTTAGGCCTTCTAAATAGGGATAGTGGAGGCATTTTTAGTAAACTCTGTCGAACACTTGTTAAACCATTAGAAAAGTGAGCTTTCAGGAGAATAGTGAAATATTTGGCATAGAGCAAGCATAGCCTGTCTTAAGCTTGAATTCTCCTTTGTGTTGTGTTTGTGCAGCTTTATATATTACTCCGTTCTCAATTTTATTTTGATACCGTATTTTTGTGACAACTTTATTTTTCTATAGCATTTTGGTGACAATTTCATAATTGCTTTAGCATATGTTTATACAAAGGATTTTCTTATCTTTTGTGTATTTTAACTATTTTTGAAATATCCTACCCAATCCTCGTGGGAACGATCTAACTCACACACTTTATTACTTGTTCGATATGTATACTTGCACGAGAATCACATATTTTATAAGCACTCGACCTCAACAAGTTTTTAATCAACAAGTTTTTGGTGTCGTTGCCAGGGATTAAGGCAATAGGAAATTTCAATCATAGTTTTTATACTTTTTATTTTTTTGTTTTGTGTCTTTTGTTTTTGTTTTTGTTTAATGTTTGTTTTCTTTGTTTCTCTTATTAGGTTTTTGGTTAGTGGATTCCCAGATTTAATCCTCGAGAATCTCCCGAACCATTTATCTCGGAAATCGAAAGTTATTTTAGACAAAGGAGGCAAGAGCAAAGAATAAGAAGAACCATGTATAACCCCAGGATCCACAAAATCAAAATGTTGCAGCAAATCTTGGTGTTGTAGTAAGACCAAGGGCAATTCAAGATCACTTGACACCGATCTTAGATGACCTCAATTTTGGGATAGTGGCACCTGAGATACAAGCCTTTGATGTTCAATATGTTCAATTCGATCGGACAGTTTGGAGGATCTCCTCACGAGGATGCTTGACAACAAATCTGTGCTTTCTTGGAAGTTTACAATTTGTTCCGCCAACAAGGAGTGCATGAGGATGTTTTGAAGCTCAAGCTATTTGCATAATCTTTGAGAGACCGAGCTAGAGAATGGTTGAATGGTATTCAATCTGGTTCAATGGAATCGTGGAAAGCTTTGTGCAAAAGCTTTTTGGCAAAATACAACCCACCCAACATGAACACACAATTGCGAAATGAGATAGCATCCTTCAGAAAAGGGGATGACGAGTCGATGCATGAGTACTGAGATCGGTATAAAAGCTTGCTGGAAAGGTGTATAAACCACGGTTTTCAAGATTGGACTCAAATCGTGATGTTTTACAATGTATTCAATGCACTTACAAGGATGATGTTAGATACTTCAGCAAATGGGACACTGTTGGACAAGTCGCCTGAATAAGCATTTGATATTTTGGATAAAATATCCAATAATTATTATCAGTTTCCAACTACAAGACATGGAACAAGAAGAAGATGCAAGGAAAGCTGGACCTCGATGCTAATGATTCTGTTTTAGCAAAACATTTTCCTATCACAAATATGTTGAAGAATCTTCAACAACCCAGTGAAGTATGAGATGCTAAGGCATTATGCTATGTTCATTTTAGTGGAAACCACTTTGATAAAGACTGTCCAACTCTTCACGAGTTTGCGCATTATGTTGGAAATTTCAACAAAAATTCCAACAACCCCTATTCGAACACGTACAACCCAAGGTGGAGACAACATCCTAATTTTTCTTGTGGTAATCAAGGATTAAATCAAGCAAGCAGCTCGAATAGGAAGCAACCCATGGCAGAACAATAAGGACTCCAAGGTTTTCAAGGAAATATGCCATGGCAAAATGACAATAAGGGATCAGTTCATCAGAATCCCAATAATTCTTTAGAAGCTTCGCTGCAAGAATTCATGGCTTCAACAAAGGAGTTCATGACATCAACGAATGCATTATTGTAGGAGCATTCCACAACCATCTCTAATCAAGGACATCTGTTGCAAATCCAAGGAGCATTGTTGCACAGTCACAGCTCTTCGCTTAGATCGTTGGAGACTCAAGTAGGTCAAATTGCTCAAGCATTACAAATGAGACCAAGGGCAATCTGCCTAGTGATACTGAAGTCACTAAGAACCATGGCAAAGAGAAATGTAACGCAGTTACCTTGAGGAGTGGAAGACAAATCAACATGGGGGAGCACTTCAAAAGAAAAGAGAAAGAAGAAACCTCATTCAAGCAAAAACAAGCTGAACAACAAAAAGAAAAATCAACTCAAGAAGAAACTGGAGAAAAGTTAAATATTAAGGCATTGGTGAGAAGCTTGTGGATGCTACAACAAAAGCAGTACCAGTACCACCTTTGGAGGACGTAAGACCGCCTACCACCATTCCCTCCGTGATTGAAGCAACACAAAGAGGGTCTCCAATTTCAAAAATTTGTAAGTCTTTTGGACCAAATTCACATTAACTTTTAATTTTTAGATGATATTGATCAAATGCCCTCATATGCAACGTTTTTGAAAGATATTGTTACAAAGAAAAGAAAAGCTGAGAATTTTGAAACAGTTGTTATAACATCTAAGTTTTATTCTAGGAAGACTGACTGACCTTCCTATAAAGAGGCAAGATCCTGGCAGCTTCATCATTCCATGCTCTATAGGAGATAATTTCGTGGGCAAAGCACTATGCGACCTTGGTTCAAGTGTCAATTTGATGCCCAAGGCAATATTCAATAAGCTTGGTATAGGGAGTACGTGGCCAAACACTGCCATCTTTACAATTGGCGGACCATTCACATGTTCGACCCGAAGGCAAAATGGAAGATGTGATAGTGAAAGTAGGCAAGTTCGTGTTCCCTGTGGACTTTCTAATTCTAGATTATGAAGTGGACTACAAAGCACCCATCATCTTGGGACGACTATTACTAGTTACCAGTCGAATTCTCATTGACTGTGAAGAGGGAGACTTCACAATGAGAGTAGCAAATCAGTCCATAACTATCAATGTCTTCAACACTTTCAATTACGTGGATGATAATGAAGAATGTCATTGTATAGTTGGGATAAATGCTTCTACAATTGAAGAGAATGCGGATTTTTGCTGCGACATTTCTCCATAAATGAAAGACTTTGCAAAACTGTTGGAGGAGCATGATTAGGAAGAAGAAGTTGATCTGAAGCTACAACAAATTGGCTATTTCAAGCCAAGAGTAGGTACAAAATTCAAATCAATTGATTTCTCTGAATTTATTCCTCCTAAATAATCACTTTTACATGCACCATCTATAGACTTGAAACCAATGCCACCACATTTAAAATATGTTTATTTGGGATCTCATAATACTTTGCCATTGATTATTTCTTCTAGATTAGATCCTAACCAAAAGCTTAGTCTTGTGAATTTATTGTCTCAATATAAGAAAGCTCTGGGGTGGGCTATGGCTGATTTGAAGGGCATCAATCCAACAATCTACATGCACAAGATCCTACTAGAAGAATGCCACAGCAATTCTATTCAACCCCAAAGAAGACTGAACCCATTGATTAAAAAGGTAGTGATGACAGAGATTATAAAGTGGTTGGATGCAGGAATCATATACCCAATTTTTGACAATTCATGGGTTAGTCATGTGCATTGTGTTCCTAAAAAGGGAGGCACGACAGTAATCACAAATAAGGACAATGAGTTGCTCCCGATAAGGAAAGTTACAGGCTGGCGCATTTGCATGGACTATAGAAAGTTGAGCAAGGCAACAAAGAAGGACCATTTCCCCCATCCTTTTATCGATCAAATGTTGGATCAATTGGCGAGAAAAGCTTATTATTGCTTCCTCGATGGCTATTCTAGGTACAAACAAATTGTTATAGCACCAGAGGACCAGGAGAAGACAACCTTCACTTGCCCGTATGGGACTTATGCTTTTCGAAGAATGACATTTGGGTTATGTAATACTCCAGCAACTTTTCAATGTTGCATGATGGGAATTTTTTCAAACATGTTTAAAGAATTTTTGGAGGTATTTATGGATGATTTTTCTGTGTCCGGAGAAACATTTTAAAAATGCTTAGGCAACCTGGCCAAGGAATTTAAATGCTGTGAAGAAGCCTTCCTTGTAATCAATTGGGAAAATGCAATTTTATGGTTACGAAAGGTACGATTTTGGGGCACAAAATTTCAAGCAAAGGAAATAAAGTTGATAAGGCAAAAGTTGAGTTGATAGAGAAGCTATCACCTCCAAAAACTTTGAAAGGAATTAGAAGCTTTTTGGGACATGTCTTCTACAGGAGGTTTATCAAAGACTTTTCAAAGATTTCTAGGTCGCTCTGCAATTTGCTATAGCAAAATCAACCCTTTGTCTTTGATGATAAATGTCACAATGCCTTTATTGAATTGAAGAAGAAACTTACCTCAACTCCAATAGTAATACCACCCGATTGGACTGAGCCATTTTAGTTAATGTGCGACGCAAGTGACTAAGCAGTGGGCGCAGCACTAGGTCAAAGAAGAGGTAAACTTTTTCGTGTTATTTATTATGAAAGTCGAACTCTTAATGATGCTCAAATTAATTACACTACTACTGAGAAAGAGTTACTTGTTGTAGTATTTGCCTTTGATAAATTTAGAGCATATCTTATAGGAACTAGGGTGATAGTGCACACTAATCATTCTGCCATCAAATACCTAGTGACTAAGAAAGATGCTAAGCTTAGACTTATTAGGTGGATACTTTTGCTACAAGAATTTGATATTGAAATAAGGGATAGAAAAGGAACTGAAAATCAAGTTGCAGAACATTTATCTAGGCTAGAAAATCCTGAAAATTTAAGAGAGGATTTTGAAATCGAAGAAAATTTCCTTGATGAGAAAATTTTATATGCTATAGCATTGCCTTGGTATGCAGATATAGTTAATTTTCTTGTCAGTGGTATTTTGCCTCATGATTTATCTAGCCAGGGTCTAAAGAAATTCAAACATGATGTCAAATTTTTCTATTGGGATGAGCCATATTTTTTCAAGCAATGTGCTGACCAATTGCTTCGAAGATGTGTACCGGAAGAAGAACAAAAAGAAATTATATTCCATTGCAATGTAGCCTCGTGTGGAGGGCATTTTGGTGGATCAAGGACTGCTGCAAAGGTCCTTCAATCTGGATTCTACTGGCCTTCACTCTTCAAGGATGCTCAAGCATTTTACAAAGGATGTGATAGATGTCAAAGAAACGGTAATATCTCGAGGAGGAATGAAATGCCCTTGTAAAACATTCTAGAGATCGAGCTTTTCGATGTTTGGGGAATTGATTTCATGGGACCCTTTCCTATGGTGACTTATATATCTTGCTAGCATTGGACTATGTGAGTAAATGGGTTGAAGAAGTGGCAAAACCCAAAAATGATTCAAAGACAGTCTTGAAGTTCCTGCACAAGAACATCTTCACCAGATTTGGAGTCCCAGAGCCATTATCAGTAATGAAGGAACCCACTTCGACAATAAGCTTATTGCTAAGGCATTGCAACGCTATGGAGTGAGACACAAAATTGCTACACCATATCACCTACAGACAAATGGCCAAGCTGAAATCTCCAATAGAGAAATTAAGCAAATTTTAGAAAAGACAGTCAACACAAAGAGAAAAGACTGATCTCCAAAGCTATATGAAGCTTTATGGGCGTATAGGACAACTTACATGACTCCTTTGGGGATGTCCCCATTCAAGTTAGTTTATGGGAAAGCTTTTCATCTCCCCGTAGAGCACGAACAAAAAGCTTATTGGGCTATTAAAAAGCTCAATCTAGATTTTAAGTTATTTGGAGAAAAACGAATTTTGGAGCTAAATGAGATGGACGAGTTTCGATCCTATGCCTATGAGAATGCTAGGATTTATAAAGAAAAGACAGAAAGGTGGTATGATAAACATCTTTTGCCATGACATTTCTTACAAGGCCAACAAGTGTTACTCTACAACTCTAGACTTAAACTTTTTCCAGGAAAGTTGAAGTCCAGATGGTCAGGACCGTTCTTGATACATAAGGTTTATCCTTATGGTGCTGTGGAGATAAAAACACTTAATGGAGATCGAATCTTCAAGGTCAATGGTCAAAGGCTGAAGATTTATAATGGAGCTACGATTGTGCGTGACAATGATGACCACTGTCTGCAAAATACCTGAGCATTTCTATCATTATCTTTTATTTGCTTTAGCATTTTAGTTTTAGTTTGAATAAAAAGTAGGTGCCTTTATTTTCATGTTATTTTTCTTTTGTTCCTTTCAACATTCATTTTTGAAGGTACAATTTTTTAGTATTGTACACTCATAAGGGAACTGTGCAACACCAGGACGATGTAACAGAGGCAGTATGCACCAGGGTGCAGAGTTGAACTTTAGAGGGAAAAACTTTTGGAGTTATTTGAATTGGGCCAAAAAGGAAGAAAAGGAAAAGTCTTAGATGATGCATCTGGTTAGTTTGCAAGGAGAAGGGGAAGAGTTCGGTTACAATTCAACCCCCCTTTAAAACTTTTAACCTTTTATTTAATTATAAAACCCTTTTCTCTCTCCCACTCACCATCACATTAACCTCCTATCACCACTTTTTCTCTTCCCAATACTCTAACCGTCAAAACCTTACACACCATAATTACTTTTTTACTTAACCCTCTCTCCTTCCCAATAAATAGATCGTCTCTCTCTCTTTTCCAGCTTCATCTTCTTCCCCAAACTTCTCCAAAAAACTTCCTTTGAAAACTATGGCACGCTGCAAACATACACCAGAATCCTCAAGGGTTGCCACATCAGCACGATCAATAGAGATTAGGAAATTCGAAAATGATGTAGCAAAGGAGCGATTCCAGAAAATCAAGGGACAAAAAGTGCATTAAGAGAGGTTTTATCTTCGATCAAACCTCTATAAAAGATCTACCAGAACCAGTTGCGACCATAGTGAAGAAAAACAAGTGGGAGAAGTTTGCTCGCCACTTCGATGTCAAGAAGGACACCAAGGATATAAACGTTTCTCTCGTGAAGGAGTTCTATGCTCACTTCACAAGACCAGGACAGCAAATGGTTTATGTGCGAGGGGATGCCATACCATTCACAATAAAGCACATCAATGAGTTCTACATGGTCTATAATAAAGACCGGTACTTAATCTTCGTCGCCTCTATGTTGGGACAGAGCCTAGGTTTTCTCCTGGAGGACCTCTGTCTTGCTAATACTGAATGGGAATAGGCGAACACAATGGTCGATCGCACCAGTTTGAAGCCTAAAGGGAAGTTGTGGATGCACTTCCTCAAACAGAATTTGATGCCTATATCCCGCACTGCTACAGCAAACCTTGACAGGTTACAACTCCTTTATTCCATCCCAAATGAATGATCAATTAATGTAGGAAAATTCATTTTGGAAGAGACACATGTAGCGCTGAAAAGAAATCAAAGCCCTCTGGTTTTCCCTACTTAATCAATGTTTTATACCGCAAACAAGGAGTGTTCGAAGACAACGAGGACTATCAAGTGAGAGGGAGGCAAGTAATCGCTCTGAAAAAGATTCCAGAGTTGATAGGGATGGAGGAAGATGCTTCAGCAACTAGTCAGCCTGCTGCTCAAAGTAAAAATGCCTAAGCAGATATAGCTGTTTTGACTGTTGTAGTGGAAAGGACTCAAATTCAAGTGGCTGACCTTCATGGAAAGTTTATGACTTACATGAACTATGTGCAAAAACGAGATCTGGTGATCCAGATGAAATTTAGAGAGTGGCAGCCGGATGATGTAGTCAACTTTTCCAACTTCCCCGTCCATATTTTTTAGCACGATGAACCAGAGCTAGTCCCTCAACAGCATCAGCAAGCTCCGCAGCAACAACCTCCACTAGTGCCTGAAAACAACCCTATCCCACCAATGCAACAACAAGAGAAAGCAACCCCAACTGCACCATACCCTACTCCATCAAAATCCGCTACAGCATCACATAATGTACAAGTTGACCCATCTGCACCACAAACTCAATCAAAGGGTAAGGGACCAACTGCTGACACAATCTCCTCTGAGGCCAAAATTATCCAGTTGAGTAGTGGCGACCACGACCATCACTCACCAGAAGTCGAAGGACCTCCAGAACAAACATTCGATGCCCCTACCCCACACCGCCGAGTGAAATAGAGAGCAAGAAGGAAGGTTTCTCCACCTCACACCGGTGTGGAGGAAGAGAGAGTGCAAGATACTACAGAATCGTAGGAGGATGCCGAGCAAGACCAGCCAGAACCTAACATTACTAACACTGACCCATCACCACCATCAAGGCTAAAGAAAATAATCAAGAGAACGGCCACAAGGAAAACCGGAATCGCAAAGAAGTAAATATCTTTACTTTTTCTTTTTCTTTTTCTTTTTGCATATAGTTTTATTTTAGTCGCATTGAGGACAATGTAACCTCAAGTTTGGGGGTAACAAAGTCTTTTCTAGAGCATTTTCATTCAGCATACATATAAATTTGCTAAAGCATTAGATTCAATTTAAGACAACCTTTAGGATAGAATAAGTGATATTCAATGATGTGAATCTATAATGCTTTTTGGACTGAATATTAAAAAATATTGAAAAAGAATCGAACTGAATTAGGACTCGATGCTTTGGAATTTTAATTGACACGATTTTATGTTTCCTATGCTTTAATGTTAGGAATTTTCTAGAGAACTTAGAATCTATGCCTTACTTAGTTCAAAAAAAAAGAAACTTCCTCTAGCTATAGTATAAAAAAAGATATGAATAAATGTTGCAGCATAAAATTGTAGAAGGACGCTCCTCTATGCAAAAGTTAGTTTAGTTTCTGAACATAAATAAATAATGCTACAGCATATGAGCGAATGAAAGTTGTCATCGGATGACTCTAACTACTAGCTTGGGGGTAAGGTGTTTGCTCCATACTCACCTAGAGTTAAGGACGATAGTTGTGATGAGATGACACCCTTCGAATCAGTTTAAGAAAAGAGAGAAATAAGTAGCATGGGAGAACTTAGGAATTTTAAGAACTAGGGTGTAGTGAATAAGGGAAATTAGAATTTTTCTAACACTGTTAAGCATAGGCTAGATACAATCCCGAACACACATGCAAGGCATCTTGTCTAAGTTTAAGTTCTTGAACTTCTCAATATCATGTAGATTGCTACAACATTTATATACTGAGGATTGATGTTCTACCTACACTACTGTCGAGAATTGAAAATTTTGCTATAGCATATTTTTGTATGTCATTGTTTGAGGATAATCAATATCTTAAGTTGGGGGTGTTAACGCTCTAAAAAGTGTGTATTTTATACCCTTTTACTTAAAATTTTGTTTGATTTCAAGTTCATTTGTATTATATTTAGTTGCATTTCATTTGTATTTGCATTAGAATAGGTTTTTATTTTATTTTCTCTTTTATTTTAAAAGATGCTACTTTGAAGGGTATTTTCTTCGGTGGTGATGTGCAGATTGTTGGGGCAAAAGTTGAAGCAAGGAAGAGATGCTATAACATATTTAGTATTGGATCGGACTTCAAGATGCTATAGCATTACGGGCAAACAAAACAGAATTACAAAAAAGACAAAACCTACAACACATTGTCCTTACGCGTGAATTCTAGGTGTAACCCCCTTAGCCCGGCCTAGACGGAACCGACATTAACGGGTTACACAGCGAATATCAAACCAAACCCGCGAAGGTCCGATTCGATAAACAACCCTGAAAACCGATATGTTTTTTTTTCTTAACTAGATGCATACTTAAGTTCCTATGTGTGTCGAGGTCATGCATAACGAAAATGGAAATATTCGATTCATAATTGATCATTCAATTCGCATATAAACACATAAGGACCAAAACGCAAATACTTTTAATTCCAACAATAAACCGGAAATTCAATCTACCATAGTTAAATTAAACATGCATAGCATACTCACAACAAAATTCGGATCAATCGAAGCTTTATAGCATCACCAATTTCGTGTTTCTATGATTATGGACCTAATCGTAAAACTCACAAATCATAGGAACTAAAACCAACATTAATTGACCTATACAAATTTAAGTTAACGTCATGCATCTTGGTGATATTACAACTCTAAATGTTATTCATAGCATCTATATTCGATTGCGGGAGTTTATTCGACCTAACACAAGCTTCCATCACATATAATCCTTCCTTTTTGGTCATGGGTATCGATACCATCAAGCATGGTATCGATACCATGGCATGGTTGTGGCTAATTAAGCCTTCGAAAGCCAAGGGTATCGATACCTCCTTGGGTGGTATCGATACCTTGGTGTCCAGTGAGGTAATGGCATTGAACCATGGTTCGATGCCGCCCCAAAATTGCCTTGGGGTATCGATACCACTAGAGGGTGTTTCGATACCCCCTGTCCAGAAACACTAATTAAGCAATTTGGTTGGTTCAAACCCCATCTAAACACATCCATTTATCACCCCTAACTATATGCATACTCCCTAAGCACATTAAACATCCTTAAGCATACAATTACCCATGTCAATGACCCCGAAATAATCTATAGGCATGCTTCCTATGTTATGATCAAAAACAAGAATATTCATGCATGTACATGCTTCAAACCAATCAAAACAACACCATAGTCCATCAATTAACAATCAAAGCAATATAGGTCTTATTACAACATTAACTAAAGCAAAAATCACACTCTTCACATAGGATTGGTTTACACATTGCCAAGCCCCAAGTTATTTGCCAAAACATACCAAAAATTGAGATAATTTTCCCCTTGGTCCCCTTGCTCCGAATGTAGGCTCGAATGTCTCTATTTTTCTGCAAGTATGAAAAGAGAGAGCTTAAGCAAAACATGCTTAGTGAAGAAGCTCTAAACAAGATCAAAAATCATTTTTAAAGTCATACTTGCATCCTTCATGCTTATTTGAAATACGTAAAACCAAGTCATGATTATCAACATTGTCAAATCATTTCATGTATCATGCACAAGTATATCATTTCATTTCATGTATGCATATTGGCTTTCTAGTGATCACTTAATATGAACTTTTAGTTCACCGAATACACGGATTCCTTTTTCCATAATTGGAGACACTTGGTCTCAACATGCATCGGTCGGACACATAGTCACCCTTGTATAGATGTTACCCCCACTACGCACGGTCGGACACAAAGTCACCCTTGTTTACGCATGGGTGAACTATATGCACGGTCGAACACAAAGTCACCCTTGTTTACATATAGGCAAGCTCTACACGCATGGTCGGACACAAAGTCACCCTTGTTTACGTGTAGGTATCATCATTATTCACAAAATTTTTATAGTGCACTCAATCCTAATGACATGTCATTTGTATTCGAATCTAAGGTTAGTGTTACTAAACCAATATAATTTCCAATCATGCATGTTAACTTGTTTTTCATAATGCACTCATTAAATGTTCATCATGTGAACCAAAATCATGCTCAACGGCGTAATCAATTATAAGGCAATAACCACATATTTTTCCAATTTATTTTCATGCTTCCATAAGTCATGAATACCTTTCTAAACCATGCATTTTCAGCAAGTAATACATGCATGCATCATTTCAAAATCAAATATATGCAATTCCAAATTCATATTGAATCATCATTTATAAAAGCCATTACCGAAATAGCCGAAACTTAAGGTAATGCATCAACCTCATTTAAAACACTTACTCTTGAACTATGGAAAGTTTTCACACAATTCCATAGTCCCCAAAACAGAACCGAACCTTCATGAAACACTTTAAACCCGAAATCACTCACCGACAAACGAAACAAGCTCTCGCCGATGCTCCGACGGCAACGCCAACGCACCAGCCACTTATGCACCTTCTTGCACTACCTCTACAACATTAGAAAAAGAGCATATTCACATCACAACATGCTCAAAACAACAGCCACATCAAACCTCCACAAAAACTATCGAAAACCTAGCCGAAAAGACCAAAACCTAACCGAAACGCATCCGAAACAACATCAGCCCAAAACCTAATGAATCTAACATCTAATCCACTTCAAAAATGAACCAAAAGCACTTCCAAACCATCCTTATACCTCCAGCAACAAAAGAACACCTAAAACAACCCCTAATACAACCGAAAACCACCTTAAAACACCACCGATTACACTATTTCGGGATTAAATTAATGTGCCATCAATTCAAGACTTAATTAATCATTTAATTGACATAATATCATAATTAAATCAAACTAATAACAGCACTAATCGAGATCCAAAAATATTTCACCAAAAACCTCCATAAATTCATAGATCTTGAATTAAAAACACAAAATTAAATGTCAATTGTTGATGAGCAAGTCAATACTTGGGAACTTCAATAAAGAACCTTAGAAAAAGATTAGAAATCAGAATTTTACCTTATAGACTTGCTCCACCAAAAAGATGAGAAATCCCTCCTTGATTTCCTTGAAAATGATGTTGATTTTGCAAAATTAATGAGTAGGTTTTGTAGAGAATGAAAAGATGAGTAAAATGAAATAAATCTTGTTGAAAATGATGAAGAAATCAGCAAGTAATTGAAGAAATTTGGAGAAGAAGATGGAGAGAAAATGGAGAGAAAATTTTGAGAGAAGAGATGAGAAAATAGGAGGTTACAAAAGAAAATGAAATTATCATCTAAAATAAAACCATTTAAAAACAATTTTGGTGGATAAATCATTAATTAAAAATAAATTGGTTTTATGGCCCTCTAAGGATTCTAAGTATGGCTTGCTTTCCAATTTAGTCACTAAAACTACTTATTTCCGAAAATTATTAATTAAATCCCCAAATCTTCTCCAAAATTACAATTTAGTTACAAGTGCATAATTATACTTAATTAAAAATTCAAATTAAAGTTCAAATAATATTCCTTTAACTTTAAAACACCATCTTAATATTTTTAAAACCATTCCACAAAATTATTACTTATCCGATTAAAATATTATTATTTTAATTTTTCCTGGAATAACGAACTGTAGGAATCCGATTCGACTCGAATCGAATTTCCCCAACTAACACTCAAGCTACTAATCCCAAAACCGGGATGTTACACCAGGCCAGCCGCACATCTCCTACACCCTGCTGTAATTCTCTGTAGAATTGTTAGGGAATATTTCTTGCACCTTTAGGGCACAAAACCCTAGAAGTGTTAGGGTTGAGACCGGAAAATAATGCCTTAGCATTTTTTAGTGTAAGGCCTTCTAACTAGAGATAGTGGAGGCATTTTTAGTAAATTCTGTAGAACACTTGTTAAACCAGTAGAATAGTGAGCTTTCAGGAGAATAGTGAAATCTTTGACATAGCAAGCCTAGCCTGTCTTAAGCTTGAATTTTCCTCTGTGTTGTGTTTGTGCAGCTTTATATATTACTTCGCTCTCAGTTTTATTTTGCTACCGCATTTTTATGACTTTATTTTGCTACAACATTTTGGTGACAATTGCATAATTGCGTTAGCATATGTTTATACAAAGGATTTTCTTATCTTTTTTGTATGTTAACTATTTTTGAAATATCCTTCTCAATCCTCGTGGGAACGATCCCACTCACACACTTTATTACTTGTTCGATATGTATACTTGCACGAGAATCACATATTTTATAAGCACTTGACCTCAACAAGTTTTTGCTCAATATATTGTTCCTAGATGAGAAATCTAAAGTTCTAGAACAAGGGTATCGAAATACTTGCACTTGGTTTCGAAACACATGCATAAACATGAAGGAATTTGGAAGGGAATGGTCGGGGTATCGAAACCTTTTGTACCTGTTTCGAAATGGTAGCTAGGATTATAGAAGGTGTATAAAAACATCTTTAAGGGTTTTCGATACCAATTTTTTACAGTGGCAAGTTGTTTTGAAACAGGGGTTCAAGAGTATCGAAACTCGGGTTTGCTTCGCGGGGCAATGAGCTAGAACGAGCTCATGTATCGAAACGCCATGCTAGCATTCTAAAACCATTAATGAATAAGCTTTGGTATCGAAACAGGAATGTGGGGTTTCAGTACGCCTTTCATTAAAATTAGTTATAAGCTGGAATGAGTTTTAGATTTTTTACATTTTAGTCCTTGAATCTTGTATGGTTAATTTAGTGAGTTGTAGACATCATTTTGACTTGAAATTTGTAATTCTAGTATTAAATGGATATAATTAAAGATTAATAACAATAATTTAATCATCAGACCCTGAATTTATAGAATTTACAATTTGATCCCTAATCATGTTTTTGATAGAATCGTCACCTATTTTGGTTTTCTATTTTGGAATGTATGAATTCTTTTTGAATTAATGATCACGTAGGAAACTAAGACCTCTAGACAAGAGAAAAGAAAAAATTAATTAGGATATTTTATCGGTTCAAGTTTCTCAAATTTCTATCGGTATTCCTTATGTAGTCCGTTCTAGTCGAGTTAAGCCTAGACCGGGTCGAGGGAGTTATATTAGATACTTAAAAACAATCTTAATTACATCTAAAATATTCAAAATTAATGTACTTAGGCATCTAAAACAACCATAAAACCCTTGAAGTAAATTCAAGAAAACAATGAAATTTTTATCAAGAAAACTGATTTTATTAATTCAAGATTTTAAAGATTGTTACAATCAGCCAAAAATTTAGGAATTTCATTAAAAAGTTTAGGTTTAAGAGGTTTGAATGATTCTCACCTCCAAAATTGATCCAACCCCTTCCAATGTTTAAAAACAAGTAAAACCGAAGAAAAACGAAGAGATTTTGAAAAAGAAATTATAGGAAATTAAACTAACGAATTTTTATTGAAAATATTGGTTTTTACCTTTGAAAAGATGATGGAGTTGCTGTCTAGGAGAGGACAAGTCGAAATTCTAAGAAAATAGGTTTTTAGGATTAATATTAAGTTGTTTGGGTTATTTAATTAAAATTATGGGTTATGAGTTATTAAAATAGGCCCTGGAAAGGCTTAGATGAAATAGGATTATAATTGGATCAAAGACCCTTAAAGATTCAAAGTTTTGGCTTAGTTTCTAAAATTTTTCTCAAGTTTACTATTTTTACAAAATAATCACTAATTTTAAAATCTCAAGGATTCAAGGGTCAATTTTCAAAATTGGTTTGACCTAAGTCAAATATATATCAAATAAGGATTTTAGAATATTTTTCAATAATTTAATTTTACCAAAAACTGAGTTTTCAGAATTTAATCTCGAACTTGGCTTAACCGACAAAAACGGTTCATTGGACCTCTAAATCGGTCTCTAAAAGTATAGGCCCTTTTTTCGGGCGTTAGAAATCTCCCTCACTTAAGAAATTTCATCCTCGAAATTTTTCACCGTGGAAAGAGATAAGGAAACTGCTCCTTCATAACTTTCTTTCACTCTCACGTGACTTTCAAAACACCATGATGCCACTAAACACTTTACCCCACATGATGACCTTACCATCAAGAACCTTTACTAACAAAAGCTAAGATCTCAACATACATCTTGTAAAGATAAGATTCAGATTCTTCCTAACATCACCTATCTTCACAACTTGCAACGATTCACAAAACAACGGTGCACCAAAAACATCATGGTCCGCCTCAACACTCATTGCATCTTCAATCCAAAAGCAAAACTTCTTTTTTCTTTTTCCGACGGCCTAACCTCTCCTTACTCAAGGTTGAAAACCAACTTTTGTCGAACTGCAACAACTCCCCACTGTCACAAACAAACTTAACTTTCTCAAGCATATTCCAACATATAAGGCAACAACAAAAAATTTTCACCAAGCCTCGCTCAACACAACAACACATAACAACTTCCGCCAACAGAAACCTTAATCGGTACCACTCGAACACACGAATGCTAAACAAGGGTTTAGGAAAACTCTAACAATGATAGCACCTTCACTAAAAACCCTAAAGATTCATGTTGCCAAACCTCAACATACCTTACAAGACTTGGATAACCCACTTATATCGGCAACATGTCTATTAACGAGAGAATACCCGAAATTTACCAGAAACCCAAATTTTTTCTCAAACCATATCACACTAAATATACCGTTCAACCAACTTAACAAGAAGAGCTCAAAACACCCAAAAAACTGTGCACACATACGCAAAAAATCTAATTGTTCTTAAAGGAAAAAATCTCTCTTGACTAACGAGAAACCACGTCACAAAACTCACAAAGATTTGCTTAAACACATCTACTCTAGCACCTTTAACGACAACTACATTCTCAAAGAACATTGGATCTAAAGCTCAACCACACACAAAACAAGTTCATTAAACAACAACTTCCAAACTCCTAACACAACTTCTTACTTCCTGATGCATAGAAAAAGACTACCACAAACTTTGATCAAGATACCATTCTAACTTAGCACCATACATAACAATTACGTGCCTCAAAACCTAAAGGCAAATGACACCACAACTAAAAAACATCAATGCAACCTTAATCGTGTCTCGCACATACAGCTTCACCAAACGTCTGAAAGCGACTTATGATCATATTGTAAAGAAATGAAAATTAAAAGGTAAAAATAATAAAAAAGAGAAGATATGATTGAAATAAAATTGAAAATAAAACTACAGAGACTAAATGTGTAATTAGACCCTAGAAATTTTCGAGTTATTTCATTTTTCGAGTAACTCGAACTTTTAAATTTTGAACTCGACTCAAAATCGAAATTTCTTCGAGTTATTCGATTCGACTCGAATAACTCAAAATTGAAAAAAAATGATTTTTCGAGTCGAGTTAAGTTTTACTCACCCTTATCATTAATCATCGAGAACCACATCTAAACTTGCGTCATACTTTCAGCAAACCCATATCACACTAATAACTCAAAAATCTAACTATATATAACCTAAAAATCAGTAACTCAATTAATTTCGGGATTTTAAATCCATTTTCATAACATCAATGTTCAGTATAAATGTGATCTAAATTAATAACAATCATTAGAATATCATATTTATTATCATTTTTTAATAACTCAATTAAAATCTAATTAAATTCATAAAATCTTAATTTATTAGATAAAATATGTTAAAAATTAATTTAAAAGAGTCAAAACTTAAGAATTTTAATAAAGAATCTTTGATTAGAGGAGAGAAACAAAATTTTACTCTGATTGTAGATTTTCTTTAATTGACTTGATTTGGTTGAAATCTCCAATAAAAAAGGATTTGATAAAGAAGATTAAGGAATCACTAAAGAATCAAAAAGTGAAAAAAATTGAACAATTTATGAAATTTTTAGAAAGATAATGATAGTTTAGCTGTTATAATGATAGTTTAGCTGTTGAGAATATTCGAAGAGAAAGCAGTTATGTGAAAAAAAAATAATTATTAAAACTAATTCTTTATTCATTTAATAAATTATTTAAAAAATATTTTAAAAGAATCAAAATTAAGAGAATTTTTTTATTTAAAAATATGAATTTAATTATTCTTTAAAGATTTTAAGTTTTAACTTTTTTTTAATTTAGTCACTATAATAGTTTTCAAAAATTATATTTTGGTCACTAGGCAAATTATCATGAAACCCGGTTTTATTTTATCAAATTGAGATTTCTAAAGGAAAATTCTACAACGGGTGTCGAACATCGCTGAACACCGTTAATGATGAACATTGTTGAACACTATTACACTAATTAATAAAGATTAAAAACTTTAAGGACTCAACATATAATTAATAATTATTTAAAATAAAATTTTAATTAAATTTTATTTTTTATTGGAAAAAATATAAGGGTGGTCACTCAATTGTCACATTTTTTGTTTTGGTCACTCAATTATTTTTTTGTCAAAAGTATCACTAATATTTTATTTTATTATTGTTTTGGTCATCAAACATTAAATGTTTAAAAAGATTGTACCATGACATAGTTTAATAATAACTTTAATCCCTAAATTTATGATATTATATTAATTTAATCTTATTAAAAAACTCATCAAATAAGTTATTATATTTTTATATAAACCCGCATAATAATACAAACAATACTTATCCTCAAAAATAGTTCCCTTTCACATCTTTCAATCACTCCTTATTTCTCTCTCTTTTTTTATATGTTCAACTCTTTATCAAGGTTTTGTTATTTCGATTTTCTTTTTTTTTCAAATTTTAAAACAAATGAGTTTTTTTTTCAATAATACCGATCTACATTAAGTTTATTTTCTAATTGTGTGAAAAAAAATTAAAAAATGAATTTTTTAATCACAAAGTCATAGTTTAGTACAGCTATAAATATATTTTATATTGTTTGTTTTTACAATATTATTATGTTGTTATGTAATGTTTTTAAAAATATTTTCTCTTTAAGTTTTATATTGTTTGTGTGTGGATTTTAATTCATATAATATGTAAAATTGAAACATAGTAATCGGTTATAGATATTCATTAAATAAAGTGAAAACATAAATTATGCAATAATCACATGATTAAACTGTTTGGTTTTATCAATCTAAAAAATTGTTTATTTTTTTACTATTCGATAATTGTAACTAACATAATTTAATTAAAATATTTAATAAATTTAAAATTATGTTCGAAAATGTATTTTTTAAAAAACTGTTTTTAATAGAAAAATAGTTATGAGTTGAACTTTGATTAAAATTAAGAAAAAAATTGATATTCAATTATTGTTTTGTAGGTTTAGTATTAAAAAACAATAATTTTGTGCACAATAAATTTGATTAGAATTAGAATGAACGTTTAAAAATTCTTTGAATTGCAGGAATAATTTTATAATTGACATTGTTTTATTTTAATATTTATATGTGAAATGTTAAAATATTTGTACAAATTTGACTCAAAAAAATAATGTATACGAGTAACTTAAAGAATCGAAGAAGTTAAATTAGACTTGAAAAAGCAAATCATAAAATTAAAGTAGTGTTTTATAATTTAAAACTTAATAAGTTGCTCAAAGACACAAAAAAGAAATAAAAAGTGAGTTGGTTAATTAATTTTAAGAGTATTGTTGTAAAGGAAAAAGAAAAGGGATGAAAAATTTAGGGTTTAATCCAAATATTTGATGATTTATTTTCTATTAGGATTAAATTGATATAGTATAATAGTTTTAGAAACTAAAATTATTATTAAATCATGTCATTTTATAATTTTCGTTAAATATATAATATAGGATGATCAGAATGAGAATGAAATAAAATGTTAGTGAAGGTTATTACTAAAAATTTTGTTGGATGACCAACACAAAAAAATGATGATAGTTGGATGATCACCTGTGTAATTAATCCTATAGAAAATAATTTAATTTAAATTTTGTTTTAAATAATTACTAATTATACGTTGAGTCCTTTAAATTTTTAATTTTTATTAATTAGTTTAACAATGTTCAACAATGTTCCGCGTTAGTGGTGTTCAACAGTGTTCGACACACGTAATAGAGTCATCCATTTCTAAATTGTTTAATACAATAATTAATTATTTTTATACATTTTTTTCAAATTTATTTTACTAAAACAACTATTTAATTTGATTTAATTCTCAAAAGTAGTTGAACTAACTAATTTGATTTCCCTGAATCGTCTAACTCAACTTGCTAAATCGAAGCGTTATATTTTCCGGGTTTTAGTACAATGGCTTTTCGCTTTTAGGGTTCAAACTTTTTTGACGATTAGATTTAATTTCAAAGATTTTTTTTTTTTTTTTCTTCAGATAAATGGAATAGTGAAAAGTAAAAAATCCTTTACGTGCGAAGGAATTTTAAAAGTTTTTTTATTAATTAAATATATCTTTATTAATAAGAAGTCACATTAGAAAGAAAAAAAAAAGACAACTCATTGCCTTGTAAGATATTAAACGGAGTGACATGGCAGGAATAATAGATCACTTTAACATATTTTAACGAAGCCTCAATTAATAACATTTTGGTCAAAAAATAATTTTTTTTCAAAAGTTCGAAAGTTTCAAAAACATTATAAAAATTCTCTTTCGGTGATTTTCTATGGAGTTATTGGATTGAGAATACCAAACTAATGAATGATATTCATAGTTCTAATATTAATTTTAATTAATATATAGTTGTAACACTTTTTAAATGAAATAATTCCATATTTAGAAATAAAAAAAATGAATATAATTCCATATTCAGAATTGAATATATTATTATTTAATTATATTAATTTCCCTAATTTACCGTTTTCAGTTATATAAACAAATCCATAATTATATAGTACAATTGACTGCATAAATCTTTTGATTAAAATTTTTTTCATAAACAAAACCTCAAATTTAATATCTACTTGAAAGGTACCATAATATTTATTATTTCGATCAACCCGTTAAAAATATTTTTTTAAAATATTATTTCACATTATTTTTTGTATTTTTATTTAGTTTTTTAGTTTTTCTTCTTTAAACTTAAAAAATTAACTCATGATTAATGGTTATAAATAAGACAAGAAAAGGAATACATTATATAAATTTATATTAATGAGTAATTTCCTAATGCCCTCTTCATGAAAAAAAATTAGGAATTATATAAACAAAAAAATAAAACACTTGTCCCCATTTTAATCACATTTGTAAAAAAAATATTACAAAGCACCTTAATATAATAATCATGTATGAATTATATTTGCACTAAATTATAAAAATAATATATAATCAGAATTAAATAACTCAAATAAAGATTTTACATCTCATAAATAAACATCATAAAAGAAAATGGTTATTTCCTAATAGGATCTTCCTGGCATATTGTTCATACATGAGTGGAAGCTTAAACATGAAAAACATGAAATGCTAGTCAACTTTTCATCACTTATGGATTATAACAAAAAGTAAAAACAGAAAACAAACCACCTGATGCTGCTAACACTCAAAACTGCAGAATGTCGGTTAAGACTTGGAACACTATTCAGGATGGCTTCTGCAGGTTCAAAAATGTGAAAGTCATCGAGAAACAAGCAGCAAAGAGTTGTCGGTTTGATTCGGCTTTGTTGGACTCGAATCTTCCATTGATCATAATACCGAGCAAATTCCACCCCCTGATTTGTTCTTATTTTGCTTTGGAGGCTGGAGTACTACCTTAATGGCCGAGTCAAAGACCGCCTTCACATTCTGCAGCAACAAGATTAAATTAGAAACAGAGGGCTACATCACAATTTTTCGATTGAAAATTATGAAGAATGTATGGAGAACATTTAACCTGCTGTGTTTTCGAACTACACTCTATGTAGGCAGGAGCCCCTATCTGTTTCTTTAACTCCTCTCCCTTCATAAAGAAGTGATGCAAGACCAAAGCAAGAGGAACAAATTCTCATTAAATAATAATAATAATAATAATAATAATGATGATGATGATGATGATGCGGAAAAAAGCACCTGAGATGTAGAAATGGGTATTGAAGCTGGATGGTCTATGAAGTATTGTTCATCATCCCGGAGATCTACATGAGCATTTAGTAGAAAAGATGACAAGATTTCATGAATCATGAAAACTTTTAGAAAATATCTTACTCAGACTTGAGTGTCACCGTCATACATGACATAGTCAGATTTTTTCCGATATATTTGAAGCATCGTTAGAGATCATATCCATACCTATCTCTAGGACACGAAGCCAAACATGAATACTTCAAAAAACAAATTAAGAACAGCATAGTTCAAAAACATTAGTATAACAGGATACTACATTTATTTTGGGAACACCATGTCACTTAGGGAATCAAACCTGTAGCAATTAATAAACACACCATTGCAAGCACATACAAGGATGCCATTACAGAAAGAGTAAAGATCATACCAAGCTTAGTTCCGACAAGAACAATCGGAACCCCAGGTGCATAATGCTTCAATTCAGGAATCCACTGAAACGAAAAGCAACATCAACATTTACTTGCCATGACGGAGACATTTCATGCTGCACAAAACTATATATTCTGAATGCAGAAGATATTCTAAGTATAGGACCTTCTTGGCAACATTTTCATAACTGGCCTTGCTGATGAGAGAAAATGCCAGAATAAACACATCAGCCCCACGATAACTCAACGGTCTTAATCTATTGTAATCCTCCTGGCCTGTTCCAAGGCAATAATTTGAAACTAAAGCAAGAACGAACGAACTCAAGCTTAATACTAAGAGAGGAATTGCAGAAACTGATTCCTAACAATTACCAGCAGTATCCCATAAACCTATGTTGACGATGCTGCCATCCACCATAATATTTGCACTGAAATTGTCGAAAACCGTGGGGACATAGTCCTGTTACAATTTCAATTGTCAAAACAAACAAATATCAATAAAGAAAAATCAGTATGCGGAATAACGTAAATCCCCAATTTAGGTTTTAATTAACAGTGAAAAGATCTCGTAGCACATTGATCAGCATAAATCTGATAAAATTTATTAAAAAAAAATATTTCAGAATTATAAAATATAGAACAAATCTCACTCAACATCAACAATTTTAAACAGCTGTTTTATATATATATATATATAGTTTTCTTTATCTATCAGGGAACCAAAAGGGAAAATGATCATTCAATAAAGATCCGAAAATACAGTAAAGATGACAGAGTATAAGACTCACCGTAGGGAAAGTATTGCTGGTGTAAGAAATCAGCAGGCAGGTCTTGCCGACAGCGCCATCGCCGACTGTGACACACTTTATGAATTTTGCGGCGCTCATTTTTCTTCGCCTCCGTACAGATTAAGAGTACACCGGAATACCTTTATTTCCTTTTGTTTTCCCTCCAAATCTCGAAATTCTTCTCTCTTTTTTCCCCAAGAAACAGGGGGAGAGGTCTTCTTTTTCTCAAAATTGCATCACGCTGTGGTGTTTGTCAAACAAACCATAAAATCCAAAGGCTTCATCGCTTCTCTTGAGGAAGAAAAACCTGTAATGCAGGGGTTGAATGGGGAGTACAAGCAAAGTGGAAAGAGAGGAATAGGAGATGAAAAGAAGAGAGAGAGAAAGAGAAAATGAGAGAAGAAACATAACCTGGACAGTTGTTTGGATATAACTGATTTTTTGAATTTTTCTCTTTGGAATTTGATTATTCGATCACATTACGAATTTAAAAAAAATGACATTAAATTTTATTCATTATATTATTCAATTTTTGATTTTTCGATTAATGTTTAACTTTAATTTTTATTTGAGTTTTACTACTGGATCATTAATTCACCAACAATACAATAACATAAAAGTTAAAGTTGATTTAGATTTAACTTAAATTGATGTCGTTTTGGCATGTATAATTTGATGCTCACAATAATCTAAAATAATATATTTTGTTCAAACAAGATTGAAATATTTAGAGATATTGGATAAATATTCTCTTTGTATTTTTTAAGAGTAATTCGTTTCAAACATTATTCATAAAAATAATCTCCTTTATGCAACGTAGATAGGAGAATTTATTATATGAACCCGTTTCATCATCTAAGATATGGTCCCAACTAATTAAATTAAGACACATTATATATTTTTTCCATATCATATTTACACAAAAGCATCATCCAAATTATCAACATTAATATCTTTCATTTAAAAAAGGAAAAAAATATTATCAAATATTTTTAATGTTGTCTTCCTCTTTATTATTAAATTTTTTTAATTATTTTTTTAACCCCTAATGCTAACCCTAAACCTTAAACAGTAAAACATAACCCCTAAACCCTAACCATAAATCTAAACCATGACCCCTAACCCTAAACCCCTAAACATACACCTTAACCCCTAACCCTAAACCCTAAACATAATCTCTAACCCTAAACTATAAACCCTAAACCCTAAATCTATATTAAAAAATAATTGAGAAAAAATTTAAAGAACAAAGAGAAAGATGGCATAAGAAATCTTTGGTAATATTTTTTTCTTTTTTAAATCAAAGACATTAAATTAGATGATTTGGACAATGCTTATGTGTAAATATGATATGAAAAAAATATATGATGTGTCTTAATTTAATTGGTTAGGAACCATATCCTAGGTGGTGGAACGGGTTCATGTGATAATTTCTCCGTAGATAGATTTCGCGTTGTACAAAACGTCAAGTAGTAATTTACATCTAGAGTGTTGCGTGTAAAAAGAGTTGCGCAATTTGTGCAAGTGTACACTTCGCAAGTAATAAAGTGATGATTATAGAGTATCGTCTCCACAGGGATTGGTGTACTTAATATGTCTCCTTTTCTCTTCTCGCTCTGCAAAGGAAATAAAAACACAGATTAATTTGATTGTTCTGAATTAAACTAAAATTACTTGAATAATAAAAAGAGAATAGTGAATGAAAATAAAATCATGTTGAGAGAAATGGGCAGGATCCAGTTGAGTCGTATCGTGAGTTCAATTGACTTGTTTTTGTTCAATGCAATTATACAACACTGTCCCGGCAGAACTGCAGTTTTACTGCCCCGACAGTGAAGGATTACGTCCGCCGCGACAATCCCTTCCTCTTGGGTGGACTTCTCCAAGGTTCGGCAAAGTGTCCTCTGATGACTCAGCTTATCCCTAAGTCGAAGTACTGTTGATGACTAGTCCTTGATGATACCTCCCAGCGTGAATCAACTATAACCATCAACCAATCTCACACTTCTTTTAGCCGCTGAAACTCTAACCTATCCCTAGGCCGAGTTAGTATTTTCCAGCTAGAAAAATATCGTACTTATTCCTTTCGTGAATCTAACTCTCCCGATATTAGATAAATAAATCTCTCACAAACTTCTCTCCCGAGCTTGAGTGCAAGAACAAAGAATGACAAAGAATAAGCAAACCTTGATATTTTATTGCATGAAACAAGAAAACAAAGTACAATTTTCTCCCACAATTACTCGACAACTTTCACCTAAACCCTAATAGAATTTAGAACATGATGAAAACAAAGAAATCTCTAAGAACTATGGTGAACTCTCCTCTCTCTCCATAGGTTATGGTTTATATAGGCTTGGACTAGGGCAAACCTTTCCAGTTTATTTCTATAAGGATTCTTTTCTCACGTGGCCTTTGACATTGACTTTCTGTGTATTTCCCAGCTCCGATTTCTATGTCGCTTGTCTTAAAACGTTCACCTTATTTTTCTCTTCAGATCGCCTATCATATCAACATTTGCTCTTCAGGTGCTGCCGCGGCCTCCAAAGTGCTGTCGTGGCGGGTGCTCATCTGTATTCCAACTTTGGTTTCTAGCATCCATCATGCTATCTGGAATTACCTATTTGGTAGTTTCCTGTCTAAGAGAAGAAACCATTAATCGTACCTGTTTTATGCCAAATAATAGATAAATTCATAATTTAAGTGTTGAGATGCTGAAAAGTGAAAAATAACCAGAAATATCCATTATCGCCTTTAAGTCTGTCTTTATTAGCAATAAATGAGTGAGAAAATGATATAAAAATGAGGAATTTTGGGCACTCATCATAGGGTAATGTGAAATATGCCTAATATGGAATATTATATCCTTTTATTTGTTTTAAATATTTTTTTTATGTAATTCGCATTTTTCAGGATGCAAATTTTGTGAGTTAATCTCATAAAATGACTCAATTTATTATAATAAATTTGAATGATTAAAAAATAAATGACTACGTTAAAGTTAAATTTAAAAGTAATTTGTATTCTATAGCATATGATTTATGACATAACCAGTAATTTGCATTTTGAAAAACGCAAATTATTAATTACCTTAACTATTTGTATCTAGACCGATGTGATTTTTTCTATAAATAGGGCCCCACAGCTTTTTCTTATTCACATCAAAATCTCTCAATTCTCTTTTTTTTTATTTTAACCTTAAATTTTTTCGATTAAAATCTCAATTTTTATAATAATGAAGGGATTAATCAGATTAGATAACTAATATATTTTCGACAACTATCGGAGAAATATAAGTTTTCTTTCTTTATTTTAAATTTTTATTTTTATTTTCAATTAATGTTGATATTTATTTAAATTTAATGTTTTAATAATAATTTTGAGACTAATATAATTTTTTTAAATTTTTTTTAAGATGGCATTGAATGTCGCGTGGAGGTATCTCACTCTCGCTTGAATCAAGGATCAAACCATTGTCTCGAGGAGTATATTTATAGAGTCAAATTTGGACACATGTATAGAATTATTAATGATACCAAATTGGAAGTTGATTTAATCAATGATCTTGTAGAGCAATGAAGGCTGGAGACAATCATATTTTACCTTTAGTGCGGTGAGGCGATAATAATTTTGGAGGATGTGTCGCATATTTTAGGCCTTATCGGTTGATGGCAATGTTATTATAGGTCACAATAGTGAAGAATGACTTGATCTCTCTTTATAGTTGTTGGGTCTTGCACTAGACCGCATGGATGGTGGTTTGGTGTTATTACAGTGGCTTAAAGAGAATTTTAGTGTTTTACCTAGTGAAATTAGTGAGGAAATGATGATGGTAAACTTTTTTTTTAACATTGTAAGAATATTTTAATTTTTATATGCTAATATATTTTTTATTTTAATGTAAATAAACCTCAACAATACATACTCAAATATCTATCACATAGAGCAATCATCAACTTTAATTAGCATCAAGAATGTATAACCATATTAAAAGTGTATTTTCCACAAGTATACTCAATATTTTTCAGATGTTGTCCACACATGCATCAAACATCATACAAAACTATCCCAAAATCTCATGCATTAACCAATGCAAATTCAAATTAGTTTTCTATGCTACATGGCATTTCAAAAACAACAAATCTCAAGAGATGTTCAACTTATAATCATTTTCAAAGCAACTGACAATAATGTAAGCAACTTAAAATCTAAACATATTTCTTTTCTCATACATAAATTCTATATGCAAGACAATATTAAGATCATGTCTAAACAGTAGTCCACATCACATAATAATTAATGTCATAGCGATGCAACAAGATTCAATCATGCTTGTAAATATCATGCTTATCAAACAAGTCTATCACCATCATGCCACAACATAAATCAACCATTTATAGCAAACACCGTACATCACATACAATAACATAGCATTTTCAAATAATCATCGTGCATAAGCAACATTTTGAAAAAATTTAACTCTACAACATTCCAATCAAAAAAATCCCAAAAGGTTTCGTAAACCTAACCTCTGATACCAAAAAAATGTAACCCCCTCAACTCGGTCTAGACACCACCCGATTCGAACGAGTTACACATGGAATACTGAGGCTAATCTAGAGACTCGCCCCGATAAAAGATCCTAATTTTTTTCTTTTTCTTTTTCTTTTATTGGAATATTATCTATATGCATGTAATTAGACCCTACATGTTCATACAAGGAATGAGTTCAATTATAGCAGAAACCATTAAGAAACAAGTCTTAATTTAACCGAACAAGTTTTAGGGACCTAATTGTAATTTCTAGAAAATCAAGGTATAAACGTGAAATTAAAGTTATCAATCCTTAATTAAGTTCATTACATACTTAAATCTTAAATTTCAGCTTAAAACGAGGTCTACAAGTTATTTAATTGCATACTCAAAGTTTAGTGACCAAAAGGTAAAGTTTCAAACTATTATCCAACTTATAACTAACTTAACGACCACTGGTATCAATACCCCAAGGTCTGATTTTGACACTATTTGAAACTGTAAAGAGTCATATCAAAACGGTAGCCTCGCATATCGATACTAAGACCATTACCTGATTGATGCCCTGCGTAGCAAGCCCGCGTTTCAATACAGTCGAGACCATATATCGATATCATTTGAAACTATAAATACAAGTATCGAAACCATGGTCAAGGTGTATCGATACGCCTATTTGTGTTTATGCCTCTATTTAGATATGAATTCATGTGGTATCGATACCCAGACTAATGTTCCCATATTTCTTTCACGTTTTTGCCTACGTATCGATACCCTATAAATGGGTATCGAAACTCTTTGCCCAAAAACTGCAGATTGCTCAGGTTTAATGCCTTAGACGAAAACTAAAGACTTTGTAAATACATATAAGTACCTAAAGGCATAAACCACATCTCAAAACATACTATCTAGATGCATCATCACCTAGTTCCATAAGCAATACACACAATACATAAGCATACTTTATCAAAGAAAACATGACTTATCATAAATTCAAATCATCATAAATTAATTCTCAAAATACATCATCAATATAAAAGTATACCAAATAGGAATTTCAAATACCAAAATAACCTAAAACACATAGGTTCATAAAGCTATCATTCAAGCAACACCAACATTGATAAACATCAAACATGTATAAGCATACGACTACTACGAGTCTCATCATCATAAATATTCTTAACATGGAAACTTATCTCTAATTCTCTTTCACTACTACTAATGTTACAAAAGACATACTTGAGCTCTTATTTGGCTATTTCGTGGAATCCTTGCTTGCCCTTGTTGCCTCAACATCTTTTATCCTACATTGCAAGGTAAAAGAGAGGGTTAAGCATAAAGCTTAGTGAGGGAATAAAACACATTTAAAACTCATTTGAAAACACCTTGCAATGCAGGCCATACATAATAAACCGATTTCATCAATTTAAAAACACATGTCATGCTCTTTATAAAACAAAATGTTCATGTCTAACAACGCCAATTTTAAAACTCAGTAAGTGTGATTAAATCATGTCTAAGAATGTCAACATTAAAATCTAGTAACAATACCTCTTTAAAATCACATGCTTTATAATTAAAAACACAAGTCTTACATGCTACTCACATAGCAATGCTTACACATGCATCTCAATGCACAAAACCTTATTAAAACGTATGCATAGTCTTATATGTAAACAAGTAAATACCATGACACTTACCTTCGAAAAACATTCACATATAGTGCTAATGATCCAATTTGTACTACCCCAAATCGTTAAGATAAACGGATAACTGCATGATAGTACTACCCCAACATAATAAGTCTCACCTTGGTGTTCGGTGACATTACTACCACTATCAACCCGGATGTGACAGTACTACCCGTATCACAAACATTAGGCTAAAAGCCAAAATGCAACACACAAGGAATGTACACACATACGAATTTTGAATATTTATAGTGCACTCTAGACCCTATTGATCGATCAACTTATCTCATAAGGTTCATCACTTAACTAGACAATATATTATCAAAAATCAATGCTCAAAACTTAATTCAAAATTGAATTCAAATCACATGTATCCCACTTTACACACATCACTTGTAAAAATCGATGAAAACACTTTTATCTTATTTTTCAAAACAAAATTGTGGGAACATTGAATGCATATAAAATCTCTTTAAAAACAATCTCTTTAAAAACATATGCGCAATACAATAAGAGCATGACAAATAACATAGTAAAAACACAGTATAATATGAGATAACAAAGCAATACTTTAAACTTACTTCCGAGTAGGGAATTTTTCACACCTTCCCTACACTCCCAAATCTTTAAAAAAATATTTAAAACCCTTTCGAATTGTCAGCCCTCATAATTTACTCACCAAAATCGAAACTTGCTCGACAAGTCAGTCAAAAACGTGATTCGGCTTTCTGATCTCCCTCAAACTTGTTCCTCTACCCCCCTGAACTAATTCAAGAATCAAAACCAAAGTTTTTACTACATTATAACACACTCAAACATCCCTCAAGTCATACCAAAACATGGCAGCCCCTAAAAACACCATAAAACTTAACTGAAACTCTTCAAAAACCTCTCTAAACACCACCTAAACCTTATGTCTAGGATTAAATACTTAAAATCCATCTTAATTACATCTAAACACTTCAAGATTCATATATATAGGTATCAAAAAAGCCATGTAAAACCCTTGAACGATAATCAAGAAAATAATGGAATTTTTATCAAGAAAACCGATTTTATTGATTCAAGACTCTAAAGATTGTTGTAATCAGACAAGAACTTAGGAATTTCATTAAAGAACTCCATAATTCAAAGTTTTGACAGTTTCCTAACCTCTAAAATTTATCCAATCTACTTTCAAGGTTTTTGAGAAGAAAACCAATTTAAAAAATAAGACTTTTTGAAGAAGAAAAATATAAAGAATTAACCAAACGAATTTTTATTGAAAAAATTTACATTGACCTTTGAAAAGATGATGGAGTGGCTTCCTAGAAGAAGAGAATTCGAAATTCTAAAAAAATAGGTTTATGTTTTGATATAAAATAGGTTTTTAGGATTAATATTTAGATATTTGGGTTATTTAATTAAAATTATGGGTTAAAGGTTGGCTTAGTTTTATAAAATTATCCTCATGTTTTAAATTTTTACAGAATAGTTACTAATTTAAAAATCTTAGGGATTCAATTTTCAATTTTCGAAATTGAGTTGTCCAAAGTCAAATATATATTAAATAAGGATTTTAGGATATTTTTCCAAAATTTATTTCGATTAAAAATCAATATTTAAGTATTTAATCTCGAACTAGGCTAAACTGATGAAACCAGTTCACTAAACTTTTAGGCCCAATTTGGGGTGTTACAAGATCAATAGAGCATTATTGAACAAGATTTCATATTAGAATGAACAAAGGAGGAGCAGAGTTCTGAAAACTTATTTGCTGAAAGGTTGAGGATTTGTTCGAGGAAATGATAGCTCATCAGATATGGGGCAGAATCTCAATTGTTTGGGAAAGACAATGATGTTAATGTCAATATGAGAAATGAAGCTCAAGAAAATTAGGCAGAACACAAAGCTATCAAGATGAGATGTCATCATAGCAGAAAAGGCTTAATGAAGAAAATAAAGAGGATCGGAGTACATCCAAATGTTCTTCAATGATCACGGTTCATGCATCATATAGTTAGGAATCCATAGGGTAAAAACGTGCTAACTTATGCATTCAAAGCAATTTTAGTTAATTCTAATATGAATTTTCAAGAGAAATGAATAAATAATTCAAATAAAAACAAGCAAATACTTCAGAGGAAGAAAATTTGAGAACAAATACTTGAGAAGGTCAACAGAGACCAGTAAAGATTTCTATTTGAAAAGAAAGATTTCAGCAAAGAATATGAAGTTAAGCAAGATTTTCCGCTTGAAGAGGTGGATTTCAACAAAAAAAACTTTGTTTATCAGATGTTCGAGGAATTTCAAATGAGAAGAACAACCTCTGATTCATGATTTGTTTGAAGAAATTCAAATGAGAAGAACAACTTCAAACTTTAGAGTAGTTCAAATGAGAAGAACAAATCCAGATTCGATATGAAGAAACAATCTCAGATTTAGTGATTTTATACTGGTTTGAAGAATTTCAAATGAGAAGAACAACTTCAGACTCTTTAGTGAGAGGTGGAGAATTTTATAATGAGAAGAACAACTCTAAATTTCATTGTTAAATCCTTTGGGTCATTAGTAAGCCCTTCGGGCATAATGTTAAATCCTTCGAGTCATTAGTAAGTCCTTCGGGAATGATGTTAAATCCTTCGGTTTATCAGTAAGTCCTTCGGGCATGATGGTAAATCCTTCTGGTCATTGGCAAGTCATTCGGGCATGATGTTAAATCCTTCGAGCATGATGTTAACTCCTTCGGGCCATCACTTTCAGGAGTGATGATATCATTTGCACAATCAAGGAAACAATTCGATCTTAATCCTTTGGGTCATCATTAAATCTTTCTAGAATGATGTTAAATCCTTCGAGTCATTAGTAAGTCCTTCGGACCATCACCTTCAAGAATGATGATGTTGTTTGCACAAGCAATGAGGCAATTCGATCTTAAATCCTTCTGGTCATCATTAAGTCCTTCGGGTATGATGTTAAATTCTTTGGGTCATCAATAAGTCCTTCGGGTATAATGCAAAGTCCTCCGGGAGAGATGATATCGTTTGCACCATCAAGGATACAATTCAATCTTAAATCCTTCGGGTCATCATTAAGTCTTTCAGGAATGATGTTAAATCCTTTAAGTCATTAGTAAGTCCTTCGGGCTATCACCTTCGGGAGTGATGATGTTGTTTGCACAAGCAAGGAGGAAAGTCGATCTTAAACCTATCGGGTCATCATTAAGTCCTTAGGGCATGATGTTAAATCCTTCGGATCATCAAGAAGTCCTTTGGTAATGATTTAAAGTCCTTCGGGCCATCACCTTCGGGAGTGACGATATTGTTTGCACAATCAAGGAGACAATTCGATCTTTAAATCCTTTGGGTCATCATTAAGCCTTTGGGACATCACCTTAAGGAGTGATGATATCGTTTGCAGAATCAATGAGGCAATTCGATCTTAAATCCTTCGGTTCATCATTAAGTCCTTTAGGGATGATGTTAAATTTTTTGGGTCATCATTAAGTCCTCTGCGCATGAAGTTAATTTCTCCGGTCAGATATCTTTGAAAATGATGAGAAATTTTTAAGAATTATCAAAATAGGCTGATGCGATGTTGAAATATAAAAAGAAAAGAAAGAAAAACGAGAAAAATGAACAAAGAAAAAGAAAGAAAAGCAACATGCAATGAAAGATTTATGATGCAGGGAAATCAACCTTGGGTTCTATTACATGATATTTGTTTGAAGAAATTTCAATGAGAAGAATAGCTTCAAACCTTGAAGAAATTCAAATGAGAAGAACATCTCCAGATTTTATGGGAAGCGAGGAAATTCTAATGAGAAGAACAACCTCGAGTTCCATAACTTGATATTTGTTTGAAGAAGTTCAAATGAGAAGAATGACTTCAGACTCTGAAGAAATTCAAATGAGAAGAAAAACTTCAGATTTTTCAGCGAGAGATAAAGAATTTCCAATAAGAAGAACAACTTCAGATTTCGCAGTTCAATATAAGTAAATTTCCAAAGAGAAGAACAACTTCAAGCTTCAGTAGCGTAGTATATGGCCAGCAAATCCCGAAAAAATCCGTGTCTTTTCGGTCTTTGCCTGCTTCCTATTCCACAACAACGAGCGAAGATAGGCAACTGTCATACTCATATTTTGTCTGGGTATTAATACATATAATAAGGCCATAATAAATAGTTGATAAAATAATTAGTTTACAAAATAAATCTCACATTGAAGGGAATGTATATTACATACAAGTATTCATTTGTGTAGGAACAAATCTCACATTGGTAGGAAATGTTCATTACATATAAGCACATATTTTAGTATATGAAATGAATCCCACATTAGTAGGAAATCTTACCTTCCCCTCCTCAAATGCCTATAAAAGGGAGAGAGTTCTACTTAGAAGGAGGAGGAAGAAAAAAATAATGGTGGGAGCCTTGAAGCAAATCAAAGGGGATTATGCTTGGCTCTACAATGTCATGCTTTGGTAAGTCGTCATTTTTTTCTTATTATGTTTGTTTAGTTTTTTTAGGCATTAGAATTAATAGTTAATTTTTTAGGCATTAGAATTTGTAGTTAGAATATTTTAGGCTTTATAATTTGTAGTTAGAATATTTTAGTCCTTTTTACTTGTAATAAAACTTTTATGTTTTAAATAAAGTTCAATTTGATTCTTTGCCTTTTAATTAATGCTTTAATTTTTTAATTTATATGTATGCTTTAATTGAATTTTTTTAAATTCATATAGTATGCATTCTTACGATGACTTAATCCATATTTAGTTAAATAAATTAGAGTTTTTTAGGACTAGTCACTTAATTAATTAAATAATCTTTTAATATGAAGAAAATTATAGTAATGAATGGTGTATTTAACTATATACATCAGATGCACTAAGTTGGTTAGTGTTTTGACGTACCAAGACGTTGACCAAGGTTGTACTTTGGTATCACATTCGATGTGTCATTAGAATAAAAATAAAATTAATTAGGTAAAAAAAACTAGAAAAACATGTAGTATTATTAATTTCTCTAAGTGTCTAGATGGTAGTGTCCAATTGTTTGGATGTTACCATAATACATTTGGAGAATCAATAATTTAATAGGACCTTAATTATTTAATTAATGGAGCCTAATAGTGTAGAACTTAAAATTGAAAAGATAATAATTTAAACCTTTTGGAGAAAAATTTATATTTCTTCAAAATACGAGTTAATGTTTTCTAACATAATTGGATGTCTTATTCAAGGTTCGTATTTACAGGAAATGTACTTTCTTATCCAAGAGGATACCTTTATTTGAACGATATTCATCTGATAATGATAAATTAAATTAATATTGTTATTCAAAATGTTAAAATGTCACATGTAATTAATAAGGTATCGATCTTGGGCGCTTGTAAGGGTCGTCCTTACGCGTAACCGACTCCGAACCCAACTGTTATAAAAATGAATCTCTGATTTGTTTTATGGTGTCCAAACTACCTAAATGACCGGTAGCGACTCTAAGTCATTTTAAAATTAAAATAATATACGTTTTAATAAGACCCCGATTTTTATAATTATTAATTAAAAGGGTAAAAACACAATTTTAAAAGTCAATTGTTAGGTTATTTATTTACACCTCGGTTTTAAAATGGTCCCGACAGAAGAGGAGGTAAAGGATTGTAAGAGAAAGAAAGAGAAGGTGGAGGAATATTATTCCTGAGTTGCTTGTTACGAGAAACAAATTGCTAAAGTGAAGATGACATGAAAATTACATCCATGATATTGAAAAAAAAATCCCGAAAAATAATACGATCAAAAGATTAAAACTAAAACCTTTGAAAATCTATATATCACATATTAGAGGAAATCTTTATAGATTTTCCTGATGAAAAAAAAACAGACACAAAAAAACAAGAATAAATAGTAGTATTTGTTAAGATTTTGATCATGTAGGAATTTAAATTAGAGATTGAATCAATTTTCTTCCAAACTTTCATGTGTATCGATGTTTGTGCCATTTTCTTTTTTTATTGGCTTAAATAAAAAATCAGTTCAAATGTTATATATTTATTTGCTTTCGATCTTTAAATTATTTTAGTTAAAATAAATATTTAAATAGTTATTTTTAATATTTAAATTATTTTTTATCAAAATAAATATTTAAATTATGTCATCCTTTTATTATTAGTTCCTAAATTTTCTCTTGATAAAAAAGTGTTTAATTTTGATTTATCAATGTTTTATTGATCAAAATAATTTTTTTGACTTAAATAAATATTAAACTTAGAATGATCAAAAATAATTATATAAATATTTAATTTGATAAAAATAATTTAAAAACTAAAAGCAAATAAAATATGTAGTTTAATTCCTGCTTTTTCATTTAATTTTTGTTGTATATTTTGACTTTATTATAATTTATACAAATATGCTCTTTTTAATAATTAATTATAAAAATAACTCAAAATTTTGATTATTTAAAAAATATCCTTTTTCAATCCACATAAGATGAACTCATTTTTTTATAGGAGGCAAGTTTAAATTTTTCTTTTTGATAAAACACAAATTTCACGAAGAATAAATTGATAAAAATAACAATTTATCACAGTTTTTATACAAAGCTCGTTTTTTTAAAAAAACGAATTCAATTTTTTTAATAGAACATGATTTCAAAAATTACTTTTAATAAGAAGTATATATTAATTATTAAAAATCACTCGATCAATAACCTTTTGTGAATTATCAGTGATAAAAATATTATCTAAATAAACCACGTAAAAAGGGTTACATTTTTAATTAATTATTAAAAAAGAACATTTGTTTAATAGTGCTCTGCTTTGTTTTGTTTAAATGTTCACCACCATCGAGCGCGGGGACCATTGTTGGGCGGCAGCCGCCACTTTGATTTCTACCCTTGGATCCAATAATTTGATATTGCCGTTGAGGGGTACTAGCCGTTGATCAATACCTCGGGATCTTGGCTGGGAAAAGTTCCCACTTGGTGTGGGGCCCACGAATTTTTTATGATCACCCATGCAAGAGCAACGTAATAAAATTATCAAGGTTAAATATATGTATGCGTAAAACATCATTAAACATAATTAATACTGAATATCGTTAAATATTATTAAATTAATTAATAAAAAATAAAAAGTTTAAGAATTTAACATATAATTAATAATTATGTATCAAGTCTATCACTCTTTTATTAATTATATATTGAATCATTTAAATTTTTAATCTTTACTAATTGATTTGATGATGTTTATCGATATTTAACGTTAATGATATTTGTTCATATAGAATATTAAATTATTAATGAATGTCATAAATAATATATTACTGTTGTAATCATTAATTTTATATGAGGGCAAAACTCGTTTATTTTTCATTTTTATCTTAAATAATGAGCTTTTTAATATTTCTCAAAAATTATTTACATTATATTTATATAATATGTATTGTTTTCTGATTTTGTTTCGATTTTATTACTTTTGGCATCGATTTTCATTTACTCTTTTCTTATTTGAGGTTTTCTTATAATTGTTATTATTAGTTTTATTATAAACTAACTAAATAAAAACCCAATATAAAATTTGAATAATAGCCCATTTATTTAATTAACACAGTCCAATACAATAATAAAAACCCAAATTTATATACAAAAGCTCAACCAGATTAAGCCCATTGTTTACTAATAAAGCCCATTTACATTACTTATAATCTGGCCCGTTTTGTAAAGCCCACACCCAAACATTTACTTAACTCGATCAGTAAAATCCTAATTAATTTTATCTATCTATGCAGCCAAATTTCAGTCGTTAGATCAGGGATCGGATCTAACGGTTGAAATTATATCAAAGAAATACTTCTAGAATACCGACCTCTTGTCCCCCACGTGCAATCCACGCGCGTCGATCAGTCTTCCTTACCGATCGATTTTTCGTTGGTCCCTTCTTGTTCCGGCAGCCACGCATGCACAAAACGACACGAAAATAGAAAGAATGTCAGAACTGTATCAAATTTGCAGGAATTTCTAACAGGCAAATCAAAATTACAAGGATAAAATTAAAAGAACAATGCCAGCAACCAACGAAAATGAGGCGTTTTTATATTTTCGTTTTAATCCTAAATGTAATAAAGAGGGTATAAAACAGAAAACCCTAACACCTTGTATCCCATTCGGGAAAAACACTGATTTTGAATAGGAAAAAAGGTATTCCTTTCGGCGTTTTTTCTTCCGTATGCATACAGAGAAAAAAAGCACAAGTTTGGATTTTTACCTTTCTTTTTTGAACCATGACTCTGATTTTAGTGATAATCTAATGGCTCTCGAGTCAACGAAGGTGAACCAAAACGAAGTAGGTTTATCCCTCCTTTTCTTCTCCCAAACGGTGCTTTGGCAACGAGCTTTTAGATTTTCTTTTGGAGATCTTGAGTGGTGAGCCATCCGTAAATTAAGCGGGGGAAGGGTTTTATTTTTGAAGTCTTTTTCGATTTTGAATGTGAGGAGGGGATCACCTTTCGGTTTTTCAAGACAGCGAGGGATTTGCATTCCTAAAAATGATGATGTTTTTCTGGGTTTAGAGGAGTTTTCTGGGTTTTTCCTAAAGAACATTCATATATACTTAATTATATGGGAAACCCAGATGAACTCAGAGTTTCTTAAGAGTTTCAGTTCTTTTTCGGCGAAAAAATAAAGGTGGAGGTTTAATCCTAATTTTCTTTATGTTTTATACCTTGTCCTTCATATAAAATTGGTTTATTCTCATCTTAAATCCTTCCGTGTGGAAAATTTTCTTCTCGTGGTCCTTATGGTTTAGATGCGTCTTGTATTTTAGTCACTGCAATTAACGGAGACTAGTTTCTTTTTAATCGGGTCATCAAATTTTTTCCCCGTCGTATTCTGGTCACTGATTTTGAATGTATCTTTTCTTATCCTTTTATTTTGACCCCAAAAATTTGTGTTCTATTCATTTTAGTCATTTACAATAACTGTTTTTTTTCATCCCGTCCCTTCAGATTTTCATTTTTTTCTATTTGATCTTTATTTATTTGTTCATGCATCATTGTGATTGTTGCATTTAAATTGACTTTCATTTTGTGCCATCGTTTCATGTATTTGTATTTTATATCTTATTGTTTATTAATTTTGATTAAGTTATGCTTGAGTAAACATTAAACGTGATATCTCAATATTCGGTTGTAAGCGAGACCGATATCATTTGTAGTATTGGTAGCGGTTTGGGAGTTTACGTTCGAATATTGAGTTATTTAAAATTGATTCGAATTCACAATTAAATATCAATTTAATTGTCACCTCAATTTGAAAATTTTAATATTAATTAAATGGTATTTTTAAGTACCAATCTAGGGCGATATTTCAAATCGTAACCAACTCCCAAATCTTTTTAATTTTGAATCTTTGGTTTTATGGTGTCCGACCTACCAAAAGTGGTCGATGAAGACTCCAATCTTTTTCTAAAATTATTTGCCTAATATTTTTCCACATTTTAATTTGTTTTCTAAATATTTTTAATCAACCCTTTTTATTTAAACTTTCAAATTAAATTTTCAACTTTTATTTTTAATTAATTTTTGATATTTTTAAGATCTCCAAAATAACATTTTTTTCTTTATACCCTTAAGATTTTTATTTTTAAGAGGGTTGTTACAACTGTTTATTAACATAATATAATGTTACAATAACCGTCGATGATTATTTGATTAATAAACTTTATAAAATATGAATATTTTAATAAAAAATCAATGACTAGCATAGTTCATAAAAAAATAAAGAACAAAATTATCATTCGGTCATTATATTTTATATCATGTCAAAATTTAATATAAAAAGGCTTTCTTCATTTGATGTAATATATCGAAAGTGGACGCTTTATTATTTTTTATATTATGTTTATTAATATTCAATTTATTAGTTAATTAATTAAAATTATATTTCTTAAAATATTTAAGGGTGTTATATAAACAAGCATTTTTTTACTAAAGTAAATAAATGAAAGAAGTAACCTGTAATAATTTAATAATGAATTACATATAATAACTTAATTATCTTAATCTAAAAGTCTTTTAATTGATCCCTTAACGACGGCAACCATGTGAGTATTACATTAATATTTGGTGAGAGATAAGAGGAAAAAGTAAAATTATCAAATTTGAGAAAGCTGAGATTTGAACCCACAATCTTTAAGGTTGGCTTTTAACACCCAAACCACCAAACCAAAGCCAATTTTGTGATATGATTCACAACACATTTTATTTAAGGATTACTTTGCTGGGAATCAAAAATGGAATTAACGGGCTTCCAACGTGTCTCCAATTTTATTCGAATATTAAATATTTAAAATAAAATAATTGTGTTTTTAACATTTAAATCAAATTTATTAGATATTTTTATTCAAATATTAAAATATTTGAATATTTTAATTTAAATATTATGATTTAATTTAATATTTTAAATATTCGTTAATTTAACATTCGAATCAAATTTATTAGATATTTAATATACAAATTTTAAATTTAATTTTTTAAATATTCGAATTAGATTTGAATATTTTAACTATTATTTAACATTCGTATATTAAATATCTAATATTTTAACTATTATTTAATGTTAAATTTGATACGAATTTGATTCGAGTATTTAAAATATCTAATTATTAGATATTTTGATTCAAATATTGAAATAATTGAATATTTTAATTCAAATATTAAATATTTGTATATTATGATTTGATTTATATTTTAAATATTTGTTAATTTAATATTCGAATCAAATTTATTAGATATTTAATATTTGTATATTTTAATTCGAATATCAATCGACTTTAAATCCCGTTAATTCTATTTTTGATTCCCAGCAAAGTAATCGTTAAATAAAATGTGTTGTAAAAAATGTCACCAAATTGGCTTTAGCTTTATGTTTTGGGTGTTGGAAGCTAACTTGGAAGGTTGGGGGTTCAAATCCCAACTTTCTTAAATTTGTTAATTTTACTTCTTCTTATCTCTCACCAACCTGATTGAAGAGAAAAATATATTAAATAATAAATAAAAATAAATTAATAAATAAAATTAATCACCCAATCGATTAATGTCATGTCACTGTTGTTAACTTTTTTGTCAGAATTTCAACGGCAATGACCAAAATAGATAGGGTTTCAAAGTTGAGTTACCTGATTGACGAGTTCTTTAGTTGAGTGGTCACTGGAGTAGTTTACCCTTAATTCTTTTACATCATTTCTTGCATGTATGTGTTATTGTTTCTCTTTTAATATACATCGTTATAATGTTGTGCAAGTATATTTAGTTGGTTAATCAAATTATTAATCTTTATTATTTTATATTTGAATTAATTATCGCAAAAGTTACTTATGTTTTATCACTGTACAAAATTTTTCTTTAAACCTAATAAAAATAAATGATATCCATATAATCTGAGTTTTCTTTTTTTTTACCTTCATATATCTATGGATGCTTGCTTATAAGTATCCAATATACAAAAGAATGGAACAGATTCAACATCACATATATATCACGTTGCTGCTGTCTGCAGACAACCTTCATGCATGTCATTAGGGATGTAAAAACAGTTCTTTGGATGAGTTTCAGGTCGGGTACTGTCAAGTCGGGTAAAATCGGATACAGATCATTTTAGGTTGATTTGATGTTTTAACTCGATTCAGGTAAGGTACGGGTCTATTTCAGGTCGGGTCCATTTCAAGTCGGGTCTATTTCAGGTCGGGTTCATTTCAGGTCAGGCTCATTTCAGGTCGGGTTCAAACAGTTCGGATCCAAATCAGATAATTGACAAGTTCATTTCAGTTCGGGTAGATTTCAGGTCGGGTTCATTTCAGTTCGGTTGCATTTCAAGTTGGTTTTATTTCAGGTCGAATTAATTCTGGTTTTAAATTCATATTAATTAAAATTATTAAGTTTGAGTTTGGTATAAATAAGTAATTAAGTAAATAACCGATAGACTTTGGATTGAATGGTTGATCATTTATTTCGAATTAAATATTATGCACTAGACTAAACAAAAATATCATCAAATGATTCATATCTTAAAAATTGAGTTAAATTACAAAAAAATAAAAATTAATAAGGAATAAATATTGGACTGAAAATAATAAAATTTTAAATTAAAAAGGATAAGCATTAATAGAATAAAATATCATCTTATTAAAATCACTAAACTAAATTAGAAAAATAAATAGTGGTCAATTTGAAATAAAAATAAAGTTGAAAGGACTAAATTACAAAAAATTATAAATTAATAATAGTTAAATTCGATAAAAAAATTTAATTTTAATGTACTTTAATACATTACAATTTATACATATAAAATATAGTTTAATACATTTCAAAAATGAAAATATGAAATTTATACTATATATGAAATATATTCTATATATATAAAATTTATATTATATATGATATGATACTATACATGAAAATATAAAATGTATACATATATAAAATATAGAATGTATAATACTATATATATATAAATATATATATATATATATATATTATATGCATATATATATATAATATATATAAGTATGTAAGTATATGTATACTTATATACTATATAGTATACACTAATATATGTATACTTATTACTTTTATATATATATATATATATATATATATATATACACTAGATGTATATATTAATATGTATATATTAAATGTATATATGTATATAATATACATTAATATATACTATATATATACTATATATATAATATATACTTATATATATATTATATTTTATGTATTAATGTATTACATATAATATGTAATATACTTATAATATATATGTAAATGCATATTAATCTATGCATTTAATTTGTTTATGAATTAATGTATGTATATGTATTTAATTAATGTATGAATATTATTAATTCTTTAAGCTCAACACTAATTTTTTAATCCCGAATCACTAAATTAGTTCTCTAAGATTAATTCTCCAATCACTAAACTAATTCTCTATGATCAAATTGGAACAATTTAAAATATATAATCCGATTTTAATTAAATAAGAATAAAATCGAATAAAATTTAAAACTTAATTTTCGAGTGATCATAATCAAATTGAAATAATTGTAAAATAAGGTACAGAGTGGTACAATATTCATTTTTTTAGGCGCGACCTATATAAAAATGTGTGGAATTTTTTACTCAATCTAGAGTTGTGTCAAATGAATATCTAAATCTAATTTATTTTTTATATTTTTAATTGATTATATTTTAATCAAAGATTATTATTTAATTATAAGTTGTAATAATAATAATAATCCTCCTCCAAAATTTACTATATATATTAATTCTCTCCAAAATTTTGTTTTTCCCTCTTTTTATATAATAATCAAAAATTATTTTTAATTCTCTCCAAAATTTTGGCTAACTTATATCTCTTCAAAAATTTTACACTAAAAGTAAATTAATCTTCAACTTAAACTTAAAAAATGAGTGGCTTATTTCCCTCTAAATTTTTTTTCACTCTTTTTTATATAATAATCAAAATTTATTTCTAATTTCCTCCAAAATTTTAGGTAACTTATATCCCTCCAAAATTTTTACACTAAAAATAAATTAATCTCAAACTTAAAAAATGAGTGGCTTATTTCCCTCCAAAATTTGATTTTTTCACTCTTTTTTATCAATTATTTTTGTTTAATTTAATTGAGTTTAGATTAATTTAATAAAAATTTATATTTAATTTTAGAATTCTTTTAATTATGTTTGTAATTTATGTTTTTATATTTTAATTTAGTTTAATTAATCTTAAGTTTAATAAGTTAATTTAACTTAATTAAATATTAATTTAAAACTATATTTTTTGATGAAATATTTATTTAAAACTATATTTTAATGAAATATTAATTTAGAATTATAATTTTTATCAAATATTATTTTAAAATTATAATTAAAATTAAATACATTAAAATTAAATAAAATTGTAAATAAATTAATTTAATTAAGTAAATAATATTAAATTTAAATATTAATCCATAAATTAATTCTTATGTTTAATTTTATTTTTTTAAGATTAATTATATTTACTAATATTTTAAATTTATCAAATTATAGATATATTTAATTATATGTCATGTAAATATTAAGTCTTGTTAATATTAGTTCAGGTCAATAACAAGTCGGGTCATTTATCAGGTCGTGTTCAAAACAGGTCCGGTAAAATCAAGTCTCGGGTCAATTCAGTCGGGTAATATCAGCTATCTGTCAGGTCAGACTTGGGTTCGGGTTTGTTTCAGTCGGATGCAGGTCGGGTTTCGGGTCTACAGTAACAGGTTGAAATCGGGTTCGGGTCATTCTCGGTCGGATACAATTCGGGTTTGATTACTACAGTAATAGGTCCAACTCGAGTTCGAGCCAACAACAGTCGAATACAGATCGGGTTCGGATCATTACATTCCCGAGTCAAACCAGATTTTGACCCGAATAAGTTTTAATCGGGTTTTCAAGTCGGGTCAGCTTTTTACATCCGTGGTTGCCAGACAAATCATTGTAATTCTTGTTCGCTTTATGCCTCGTTAGTAGTTGTGGTGAAACCGAAACCTTAGAATTTTGATCCTGAACGGACATGAGACGGTTCACTCGACTAGCCTCAATCGACAGGTGGTTCGTTGGGACTTGGGAGGATCCCCCGAGAGATTGGTGTAAAATTAACACCGATGGTACTGTTATACCAGGGGACGTCTGGTTTTGCTACTTGTGGTGGTCGTATAAGAAATACTGATGTTCTTTGGATTCTTGGTTTTGCTCGTCAAATTGGTATTTGCTCCGTGGCTGAGACAGAATTATGGGGCATGTTAGAAGATCTAGCTAGTTTTCACCGTGTTATCCTTATAGCTGATAGTTTAGAAGTTGTTCGATCAATAAAATAAAACTTTAAATTAAATTTTTTTTACTAGACAAATAAATTTATTGTGTTTTAAAAAGTCTGCCCAATAATTTAATAACAAAAGTGGTTAAGATAAATTATTTAGGTTAAAGCCTAAATTTAATGTAATATTCAGATCGAAAGTGTCTCCTATCTAGACACTAGGCAGAGCAGACCTTGTCTAACGACGAGAGCACACAAGTTGTCTGAAGTTCCATTGTGGAATTCCGAGTTTCAGGTTCAATTTTTTTTTTGCCCTAAACCCGATTGTCTTTTGGAATTGGGTCCTGCAGAATGGTAAAAGTAATTATATAATGTAAATAGGGTAAATATAACTTTTGGTGCACAACTTTTATATTTAGTGCAAGTAGGTGCCTAACTCTTTTAACATTGTAATTAAGTACCAAATAAATTTTTAATTACACATGTTCAATTATACTTGGTTTTTGAACCCCAAACATGCGTACCTATTAACGGTGTTTAAAATCAACTTAATAGGTACCTAGAGATCCAATAAATTTAATATCACTATTATATCATTATTATAGTTTATCTTTCTTTTACTTTTTAACTTGTGTTAGAAATTTATTAGATCACTTGGTATTCATTGAACCGTTTTTAAATACTCTTAATACTCATCCATTTAATTTCTGATAAAATTTACGGTTATAATGGACTTAGTATTACTACCAAATATGCGATTTGCCTCGTCACTAAATTCAAGTTACCTTATTTTTGTATTTTTTTTCCGAGTCACATTAAATATGTTCGATAAAGATTGAGTGCAAATCGCCTACCTCTTTATTGTATATATCTCCATTGATGTCCTTATTTTAAAATAGTAAGTTTAGGGTTTAGGGTTTAAGGTTAGGAGTTGTGGTAGGATTTGGGGAGTTAGGAGTATTGTGTATTTTTTAAGGTGTATAGTTTAGGATATAGAAATTAGAGTTGGAGTTTAAATTTTAATTTTTAAGTATTTTTTAGCATGAGACATAAAAAAAACATGGTGGGAAAACCGTATCCTCTCATATTAAAATTAAATCATACACTAACATGCAATTACATATATGCTAAACTTTCAATTCACCATGTCTAGAAAGAAGATAAAGCTTGCCTACATCACCGATGCTGCTGCAAGGAATGCTACCTACAAGACAAGAAAGAAGGGTCACGTGAAGAAGCTGAATGAACTCACTACCCTTTGTGGAATTGAAGCTTGTTCTGTTCTCTACCCTTCTGATCATGGCTCCCATGGGGGGAGCAACCCTTGCCTATGGGTGGGGTCAGGTGATACTTTAAAATTTTTGGATCAATATTTTTTATATGATTTATATATATAATTTTTTTAAAAATTAATAAACAAAATCAATTTATAAAGAATTGACACCCGTTAAATATAACTTAAAAAATGACATCTCAAAAATAATTTTTTAGCTCCGCCCTGATGGCTCCCAACCAGAAGCCTGGCTGTCAGCCACCGTAGCACATCGCATGTTGTCTGAGTTCAAGAAATTGCCCGTCAATAAGATGGTGAACCAAGAAAGTTTCCTCGAGCAATGGTTGGCAAAAGTCAATGAACAACTCGAGAAACTAAGGGAAGAGAATCGTAAGGAGTTAGCTCAAGTCATGTTCCAAAATCTTAGTGGAAATGGGTAACACAATGTGAAGAAGTAGGGTATCGGTACCCCAAACGAAAGTGTTAATTTTTGAATAAATTATCAGCGAGTACCAATATGTCTATGTGGGGTATCGATACGCTAAACAAATCAACTTCAAATAAGTCAAAGGAGAATTTACCCGTATCGATACGATCCCAATTCGTACCGATATTGAACTGAACTAGTATCGATACGCCTATCTAAGCTATCTAAGAATTTAACCAAATCACATACATGCAACAAATGCCAAAATCTATAATATGCACGATGTTTAAAAGTTGGGGGAGTAGCAAACTTAAGCAGAAACACATAAACTATGTCCTTCTTCTTCCTTTCAAGCTTTCTCCTTCTTATATATTTTGGAGGGTTGTCCGACCTCTTTCTCTACAAGGGAAGATAAGTAACGAATTAGTCACACCTTGAAAAGATTTTCAGAACTTAAAACACTAAAAAACTGATAATTAAACCCTCAAAACCCATTCTCGAACTATACCTTTAACCTCTTCTAAAACCCCTTTTCTTCACCAAACGTAGCAGTTTTCACCTTTGTTTATAGATCTCATTGAAATCTAAAACTTTCCTTCTACCTCCATAACGAAATTCCCAACCCAACTCTCAAAGATTTAGCCTTTTACCACTTTCTTTTTTTCAACAAGAGAGGAAGAAGGAAAGTAAAAGCAAGGGTGATCTCGCCAAACAACTTTATGTAGAAAACTTATTTTTCACTTCTTTTTTGTCTTCAATTAGTGGATTATCAAATTGCCTTTACTAACCATGGCCCAACTCTCAATTTAACTCAACCACCTAAGTCCAAGGACCAAAATCGGCCCCAAACTCATAGCCGAGGTCCAAACATCGAAGCTCAATACTTCGAGTTAACCCGATAATCGTATCTGAATCTGGGTCGTGACATTAACTATATGAATGTTCACTTAATTATGAGATGCTCTATTTTGATCATCATATTTTTTAAATTTATCAATAAGATCATTTAATTATTTGAATAATATCAATTAAGTCATATGTCGTTAAAGTCTAATAAATAATACATTTCATGAAACTTGTGACATGTGTATCGATTGATTTTATTATTAATTTTTCATCTAATAAAAATATGCCATATACCACATCATTTGATTGAAGGATTAAATTTATTAAATTAAAATTATGATAAAATTGATAGAATATTTAAATAATAATGATTAAATGTATAATTATACAATTTTTCATTTACTACAACCTTACATTCTCTTACATTTCAATAACGAATGGCTGAACTAAAATCATTTAAATAATTAAATGATTTTATTATCTAATTTAAAAGTATAATTGTTAAAATTGAACTTCTCTCTAATTTGGTGGTTATTCATGTAATTGTTTCATTGAGTTAACATAACGAAAGACAAATTTACTAAAGTATTTTCCCAAAATTTGTACAACTCGATTTATTTTTTTTGATATTATACTTTTTAGAGCAATTTTAAAGATATCCTCATTTATCATCGATTTTGAATAATAATTGGATTAAATTGAATAAAAATTAAAAATTATATCAACAAACATCAATTTTAAACAATAATTGGATTAATTTCAATCGTAAAAATATTATTCAAACCCGGTGTCGTTTAGTACCAATTTTAATTTTAATTAATTATTATTTAAAGTCAATAAACAATATCATATTTTGATTAAAAATAAAAACAATATTTTTTCACTCTCGATTAAAAGTGAGTAAAACTCGACTCAACTCGAAAAAAATCGAATAACTCGATTCGACTCAAGGCAAAGTTACTTGTCTTTTTTTACTCAACTCGAAATTTTATAAACTTGACTCGAAAAAAATTTAAACAAAGTTTGAGTTAAAATTGGAAATTCCAATAACTCGAATAACTCAAATCATTTAAATAATTAAAATTAAATATTTATGATAACTCAAAAACTTGACTCTACTCAACTCAACTCGAATTTTTTAAACTCGACTCAAATAAAAAAAATTAAATAAAAGTTTAATTGTAAAATATGACTCGTCAATTCAAAACTTAAAATTTTTTAACTCGGCTCAAATCGGCTCGATCTAATACTTCGAGTGAGATAGTAAACGGAGTTTCTACCGTTGATGATGAAACACGTGGATGGTTAAAAGGTGAAGTTGCAGAAAACTTCATTTGGACCGTGAAGCATTGGTTGGATAAGGGAGTAAATCCCCAAGTCAACAAAATGAGAAAGTTCTCTCAAGGCAAAGGGGATGATCATGGTCCCTTGCTTTCTGGACGTCCACGATCGGAGAAAATAACAAAAGAGAGTAGACTTTTAGCTCACAGCCAAACCGGAGTCAGAGTCGGACCCCTCTCTCCGGGAAAGGACATTCACAGCCTTCAATCCTGCCACATCCCTATCCTCAAAATATACACTAATCAAGCCTCAGGCTACATTTATTACGGAGCCAATGCTTGAAGAACCGGCGGATCACGCCGTCAAACAATACTCATCAGATGAATACCTTACAAATCGACAGCTCCGTTCAGAGTTCACGTTTCTATTTCTGCCTTGGCGGACCCCTCACGTTTGACTCGCAGAAGTAAAAGAGTTGACAAGCTTTTTAAACGAGTAAATCCAACGTTAACCCTCTCTGTGTTCTTACATTTTCAATGGCATGTTATGTACGGTGGGAACCATGGGGACACCGGACACTATATTGCAAGCGAAAGAGTGTTATGCTTAATTTGACATTATTTTTAAAAGATGTACTTGAAAAAATAATTTTAAAAATGTTATAAAAAAATTATTTTAAAAATTTAATTTTAAAAATTTAGTATTTATATTATTATCAGAATGTGGTTTTGAAAAAATAAGATACTTATATAGTATTATAAAATGCCGTAAATGAATTTAAATGATATTTAAATTTGTTAATATTATAATATATATAAAATAAATCAACTTAAATTATAATAAAATTTTATTATTTTTCATAAAACTTAATTTAAAATATAAAATATATTCAGAATGTATATAGACATAACAATTATAAATTTATAGTAAATTTAAGGGTAAATTATCTCAGTGACCACCCAATTATTTGGGGATACTTATTTTGGCCACCTAATTAAAGAACTCGTCAATCAGGTCACTCAACTTTGAAACCCTATCTATTTGAGTCATTGATGTTAAAATTTAACAGAAAAAGTTAACGGTGACGTAGACGTTAATTAAAATCTATAAAATTAAATATTTAATCCCTCTAATTTATTTATTATTTTAATTTAATCATAATTTTAAATTAATAAATAAAATTAATCACTCAATCGATTGATGACACGTGTCATCACCGAATTAGGTGATTAATTTTATTTATTAATTTATTTTTATTTAATATTTATTATTTAATATATTTTTCTTTCCAATCAGGTGGTGACACGTATCCAACTTACCAATCAACCATCCAACAGTGAACCACTGTGCCAAAGATGATTCTTGTGTTATGACATATTTACATGTATTATTAAATGATTAATTTGTCAGTAAAACAACGTTAAAGGAATTATAAAATTTTAAATCGATTAATATTTAAATAAAAATAATAAAATATTTAATAAATAAATAAATCAAAATTATTAAATATTTAAAATTCAAATATTGAATATTAAATATTTGAATATTTTTATTTAATATCATTCAAATTAAAATATTTGAATATTCGAATTAATATTTTAAAATATTTAATATTTCAATTAAAGTATTCGTTTATTTAATATTCAAATTAAACTTATTAAATATTTTAATTCGAATATTAAATTTTTAAATATTTTGATTCGAATCAATATATTCTAGCATATTTTAATTATATTATTTAAGATTTGAATATTCATGTATTTTAATTATAATATTTAAGATTTGAATATTAATTGAATAGGAATCCTATTAATTCTTTCAATAATATTTAATTTTTACTAAAAGAATAATCTTTAATAACATATTTTTAGAGCTTATATTAAAAAAATCTTCTTGGTTTAGTGGTTCACCTGGTTGGGTGTTTGGTAAGCTAAAAGGCGTGGGTTCAAATCTCTTTATAGTGGTAATACCCTTAAAATTTTCTTTCTGTCATCGATCGATTGGGTGATTAATTTCATTTATTAATTTAAAATTATGATTAAATTTGAAATATTATATATGTAATTTTACAAGTTTTAATTAATGTCCATGTCACCACTGTTAATTTTTTCTGTTAAATTTTAATAGCTGTGACTCAATTAGGTAGGGTTTCAAAGTTGGGTGACCTAATTGATGAGTTCTTTAGTTGGGTGGCTAAAATAAGTATCCCAAAATAGTTGGATGGTCACTAGGCAGTTTACCCTTTTTTTTTTTTTGAAATCAAAGGCATTGGATGATTTGAATAATGCTTATATATGAATATGATATAAAAAAAATATATGATGTGTATTAATTTAATTGGTTGAGATCATATCCTACATAATGGAAATGGTTGTAATAATTTTTCCTCCTAATCACATGCCACGTGTAGAGTGACTAACCTCTTTGTGGTTTATTCACATGGTTAGTCACCCTATTCTTCAATTCTCGTATATTTGACACCTAACATTCAATTCTCATAATTTGGCAATTTAATTCATTCAATTTAATCCTTAATTATAAGCATACCCTAATTCATGTTATACTTATGGGATTTAGCCCCATAATAATGTATTGAAATTCACATTATCTTATCAAAATTAAAATATTTTAGTTATCGAAATCTAGTTTACTACTATACCGGTTTTAAGGGTATTACAAATTTTAAATTCTCTAAAAAACCGAAAAAAATTAAAATTGTTGTTAACACTGGCTACAAACTCAATCTTTATTTAATGGCAAGTTTTAACTAGTAAAACCTTTTTTTAGAATATTTTAAACATCATTTTTAGTTGTTTTTCTATTATTATTTTTAATGCTTTGTCATGAGTAATCTATATAAACTCACGTCGTACATTTAGTTTTGGTGGGTAAATCTTCATGTAATTTTTTTTGTTGCATACACAATATTTTAAATTCGAGACTTCTTTAACCTATTTCAAATTTCTTAACCCTTAGACCAATGTTTATTAATAATTTAAACATTTATTTTAAATTAGTAAAAACAACAACTTAAAAATCATATTATCTATTACGATAAAAATAAATACAAAGAATTTAATTATGTAAATTTATTTATAAAAATCTTTAATATACAAATTATAATCATATTACGTTAAATGTACGTTTTATAAGTGTAATGAAAAATAGTTTTATAAATTTTTATGCAAATATTTTTAATTTAATTTATTAAAAAGCATATATTACAAAGATAATCTGATAAAATTTCTAGTGATATTATACTTGAGAAACCTTATTCTTAAAAATAATTTTATATTTCATGAACCAAATACCTTTAAATTATGTTTCGAAGTCGTAAAGAAATGGAAATTAACGCATCTCAATCGTCTATTGCGAATCTTCAAGGGCAAAAAAAAACTTTGTGATCGCTCGTCAAAGTTGATCCTTGACCATCAAAAGAACTAAGCATGTGGAGCTGTTTAGTCAAAGTGTTTTTTTATTGAATTGGGCTAACCACTGGCTGTTTAGTCGAAGTGTTTTTTTATTGAATTGGGCTAACCACTGGCTGTTGGTCGGCTGAACTTTTAAGCCTGTCTAGCTTTAAAAACTGCAGTGTAAACTACTCTTAATACTCTAACCCACATCGTCTAGAGACGGAAAGCAAGGACCTGACATACACTATAAAAAAGATGCGCTGAGTCGGTCATGCCTATGATCCTTCAGGCAGCAAACGGGATATGATGAGTGGTCATTACTCGCAAGCGTTGCGGGAGGGGTGTCCGCCCCAAAGCCTGGTTACGACACATGGGCACTCCCAACTTTACCACCTGATCCCAATCTTGAAGGAACATTCAGTAATTCCCAGTTCTAAGTGTTTTGCTACAGGAAGTACCATCTCTTGACAAAGCAAAATTAATGAATCTGGTGCTGGGTTACTTCAAATCTATGTGTATATACACTCGTAAGAAAACATGTACAATAGAACCAGATGAAATGAATTTGAATTGAGAAAAAATGTTTGAAAGTGACTCAGATTGCAAGATCTAAGCCATCCATAATATCCAGTATATTTGCCTTTGAACACTTCAAATACTTTCCTGTCCTAAAGCTCCTATCAGAAGAGTTCCCAGCACTCCTACTCAATGTCCAGACTTTGATCCCTTTGTTTTTGCCCAAAGGAAGCTCTTGACTTTTGCCAACTCCTGGAACCAGTCTCCTCCCCGTCACCTTGTTTAACAAGTCCCTGTCATCTTGAGAAAGTTCGATCTTTGGGCCGCTGTCGAAGGATTGTGCTCGCTGCTGCATCTTGGTGTGAAAAAAATAAACCTTTATACGTAGGAGATCGAAACGGTGGAGGGTTGAGTCCATGGTCTCTTTGTTTTACTAAGTTGATCAAATGATAAAGTAATGCTACCAATTCAAGGGTGTATGCATCTGTTTTCGGATCATTATATCTCTACTTCTATTACAAGATCCAAGATATAACAACACATGATGATTACAGACTCAGTATTGTCCCTATACGAAGCACATAATATGTCTAGCGCATAATCAATCGTCTTATGCTCTGCCACATTCGAATCCATCACTCCAAGGATCCTAAAAAAGTGCCAAAATAGAACCAATCGCATTACGCAAGACCCCTCCACAACTTTCCAATCCCGGCTTCCTCCTCACCGAACCAACTAAATTAAATTTTAAAGTAGTCGAAGACAGAGGACACCTAACACCTCCAAATCTCACAGTTTTTCCCAAACTGTTAATCGCCTAATTTGCCATGGACATGTTTACCATTGTGCCTCCTGAACAAACTCCCTCATCGATCTCGCTTTCCTTCAATAAATCATGCGATGAGTCCTCGAAGTTTATAGGGAAATTTTGAAACTTTGCTAAATAATATTTTAAAACTTTAAAATAAAATCAATCTCTTCTTTTTTTTCTTCAAAGTTTTGTCTTTCTCCTCCATCCTTTTTTTGTCCCTTTTGTTTTTTATCTTGATGTTATATATATATATATATATATATACATATATATATTATTTTTTTTATAAAAATAGAAGATGTTTCTCAACTTTTTGTAGTTGTAGTACAATTTCTTTATTTTTATGGAAAGTTTTTTATTATCATATTGACATATTCCAGGTTTAGATCCATAACTATTTTTTTTATATCGATAGATTTTATAATTATTAAAGATAATTCGTTGTTTAGGCTCTAATCTTGCCACTCAGCCGTGCTGATAAAATCTTAGTTTGAGTATTATTTTAGCTTTCCATTTTCCATGAATTAAGCTTGCATTTTATGTATCACTCGATCTGGATGCCTTCGGTCTAAAACTCGTGTTATAAAATTTTGCTTTAAAAGCCAATTAAAAAAACAAAAATCCAACAAAGATCCACCCATTTTAAAAGATATTATCAAAAGAGTGTAAAAGAGCTCCAAATAAATACAACCGTTTGAAAGCATTTGACTCAGGCCTAAATAAAAATAAGAGATGCAAATACATATAAGGTCCTACAAATATATGACCCTATTCATCTAGTAAATATACTCTAAACACAAAGTCAATGCTGAAAATCTAATCATTGATGATGCTCCTCCAAATCAAGTTGTGACCTTGAAACTTGTGCAAGAGTACATATTCCGAACGCTGAGCTACGAAAGCTCAGTAGGTACATTGTCACTCAACACACATCACACATATCATAAATAAAACGATGCTACATGAATGATGTCATAACATGATAACAATGACGCTACCATATCTGCCTAAACACATAATAATTATGCATGTATACTTCCGCACACAACATATACATATAAAGAGAAATCCACACAACATCTCATATAATAATATAGGTGGTGAGGCACGCGTCCACTAAGCATCGGGATCCTTCATTCGGTAGTATTCGAGTGTTGCAACACTTGTATTGGGTATCTAGATCTCATCACACAATATCCAATCAATAGATAACCTATCAACATATAACAACGTTCCTAACTACCACACAACACATATATAATTCACCATTAACCTATTTGTTACTATCACCATTTAATCATCTACTATTTACTAAGTAGTTAGTCAATTATCACATAAACGAGATTAAATTATCGATAAATTGGTCATTTTGTGCCTTAGAAAACCTTTAGGACTCTTTACTCTCAAATTATAAAACCCCTAAACTCAATCACTAATTTTTAGATAAATTGTCCAGCGAGTACCAATACGCCTAATAAGTTTTCAATATTCCCCTCAGTATTGATACATCTTTAAGTCGTACTGATACGGTACGCTAATTAGTCTCAAACAAACTAAAATACCTACTCGTATCAATACGGCTAGCCTCGTACCAGTATCGATCCGTACCCGTATCGATATACCTATATGGTGTACGATACAAATGTGCATTAAAAATCCAATGCAATAATAATACCATAACAACCCCGCGTGTCGGTGCTCAAAAATGTTACTAGAATTCAAATTAATCAAGGAGTATCGATACACGAGTTGTCGTACCGATATGTCTCTTATGTTTGGCCCTCTAAACTACTCTAACGTACCGATATGCTCCCAACCTGTATCGGTACACCTGTACGAAAATACAGTTCTGAGTTAAAAAATCACCAAAATTCTTAGCTCAATCTAAGTTGTTGATCCATAAGTTACTCCTACAAGTTATTGAAATAGTTTAAGGTGTGTTTCTAACCATTTTAGAGCAAAACCATCATTCAAACCAAAATTGCCCTTAAAGAGTCTTTAAGCTACCGAAGCAACCAATCATACATGCAACCAATCATTCAAACCAATCATACTTTTTACCTTATTTTATAAATCATCAATAACTTTATAACTTTCTCTCAAAACTTAAAACGAGATGTACAACCCAAAACTCAAACTTGATTTTAAGATTTTGATGGAAGGAAAGATAAAAAAGAAGGGATAATGGTGACATCATCACCCAAGCTTTTTTGTAGAGGAAAAATAACTTTCCTTTCTCTTTGTCATTCAACTTTCAAATTACCAAAAAAAATCTTATAAAAATCTTAACCCACTAACAACCCAACCATGTAAGTTGAAGGCCCAATAACCAACTCAAACATCTAAGCCCAATATTTTAGTTTAACTCGATCTTTGGATCTAAATCTAAGTCGTGACATTTTATTTGGAACAAGATTAAGACCATATAAAAGACTGAGAAAATGAATACGTAATCTACTTTGGTTTCGATTATCAACTTGGATATTAAAATCAGTAATTATTCGATTTGAACTCAATTTTCATAATTTTTTTTATATAAATTAACACGAAAGTTAACATTAAAAATAACTAACGAAGCAATCCAAACAAGTAGAGTTTAGTTAAGGTCAGCTCAGTTACCACCAATAAAACAAAATAAAAGTTTTTTGAAATAAACAAAAAGAATTATATTATTTTATTTAACCTATAAAGATAGGTCCCCGAGGCACTCATTTGTAATTTTTAACAGTGTAAAATCCTTCAAAATTTTAAAAACAATCAATTAAACCTTTAATTTTTTTACAATAAATTTAGTTTTTGAATAAAAAAATTTAATCGATTAAATATTTAGATAATTTTGACCATTAAGCGTTAACAATTTTTTTAATCCGTTGATGCAAGGTAATGTATTACAATATTTTTACTAAATATTTTATTTAAAAAGTTGTTTAAAAATTCTAACAATTAAAATATTTTTAAAAAATCTGCAAATAAAACATAATAGAAATGTAATGTAATATATAACAATAATATCTGAAGAAAAAATTTATCAAAATTTAATTATTAAAATTAGTGAAAGGACGTAAAAGTTTAGGGCCTAATTGATACACCTTTAAGCTTCTTTTTTCCGTTTGAAAGAAACCCCATACCTAGTTAAAAATGGAGCATGAAGAGATGCAGCATTTTCAATTTTCGACAGCTAAAACAGTATCTGTTAGTGTATAGGAAACCGCCTTAAGATTAGTAATCCAGTATAATTAGCACCCCAAAGCAACAACATCACTGATTAAATTTACACAAATCTGCTCAGTTGCAGAGGTGTACCTGTCCGGCCATAGAGAATCAGAGTTCTGATCCTTCATATAAGCACTCCCATCTTCCATCTAACAGAAGAGATATCAGAAGCCGTAAACACGAGAAACCAATTTCATCAGTAAACAATAAACATTGACATAAAAAGTTTGACAGCAATGATATGAAACCATAACGAAACAAGGGGACAAAGCATTTCCATTAAGAGTAATGTTAAAGTATGTATAGGTAAGACCAAGTCTATATTAGTACAACATAAAAAAAAAATGTCTGATCGAAACACAGCAACAATAAACAAAAACCAATCTTTTCTCTGCAATCTCTGTATCAACCTGGGAATGTGAAAATTTTTAAATTTGGGAGACATGTAAGGCAACCACCAAAAGAATAGTAAGGAAAGATATCAAATGTCAGCAAGCTTCCGCAGAAAAAGAGTTCTTACCAAAGTAATCAACCAGAAGCAATATACCTTATTCACCAACATGGACCTTCAGCCTACAACATTCCCCGCACCTGCACCAACACAAAAATTGTGAACTTTGCAATCAAACCCAAGCTTCAAAAACAGATGTACTTAACTACTGCATTGGAAAACCACAATTGCAGTGCACTTGTAATTATAAGCAATTATAATGTAAGCCTGTCAATTACAGGTGTTTAAATGCAACTCTCGATCCAACTAATAGTTCACAGGTTTGATTACTCTACATAAACGAATGAAAAAATTACTTGACAGAAGAATAATCCAGCGTTGACAAAAGATTATTAGCAAATACTAATAGTGAGCACATGAATGGGTTAATGTGTTACCTGAGAACAATATATCTCTGTATACAATTAGTAATTGGAGGCAATGTCATTATCATTCTGCAATTTTATGTTTTTTGGACTTTTTAATGTAACTATTGTGGCTCAAGGGAGTTGAGCCCTCATCAACGTTTTTGTCCCCCAGCGATTCTCTATCTCTACTCTTCATAGCACTCCTACAGAATTATACAACATTTACAATAAAACATTTGCAAGTTGATATAAAAGAACTTCCAAGTTTATTTAAAGACCTATCAATTTCTGAATTTTCCTCCAAATTTCTATCTAACCAACGTATGTTTCCTGTGTGAGCTGGCATCAGAGATCCTGTAATGTGAAGTATTTCCTCGTCAAAACTGCAAAGAATCAGTGCCAAAAAACATGTGATCAATGTTTTTAACAACCACACCTTCCCTTTCTCCAAGGGGAAATTAAATATATAAGAAACTGGAACTTCAAATAAGTTGTAAATCTTCAAGAAATATCAACTTGACTTGATGAACTACAGTGAAACATTATTAAGTGGAAAAGCAAGTAGAACCGAGGCATAAAGAATACGACAATGAGATTATATGATCCACGGGTTTGTAATGAATTAAAAATGATTGACAAACGAAATCACAAAAGCAAGGAGGCAAGATATCAATATGCATACTGAAATCTAAATTACCTATTATTAAGAATTGGCTTTAATTACAAATATATATTTGATCAACGATGAGGACAAATAAACTACTACCGCAATCTCAGAAGTAGAAGAAAATAAGCTGAGTAACTATAAAGAATACTATTCATCTCCAGCAATAAAATATTGATGGTAACCAGAACAGTACAACAATGAAAAACATATTCCATTCTTAAAATTAAAAGAATAGTTTTCTTTTGAAAGGAAATTGTCACCTCTTGAGTAAAAAACGGATCATGGTTCCAACCTTTATGACATGCCGCTTGTGAGATTTGCTGGCAAATAGTTCTTCCCCGTCTTTCTATGATACAATAAGCACTAAAGTAAGTTATTAGAGTAACAAACAAAGTATCTTGCCATATAGACATACCCCCCGCCCCCAAATAACAAGAACAAGGTAGAAAAGTGTTACATATTTATATTTAAGTTCTCCACGGATGTTTTCAGCTGTTACGACAGCAGATGAAAAACCAAGAACAATGACATGAATAGATTCTTGACAAAGCTTCACTACCTTCCCCTCTGAACAATGAAAAGAAAACAGGTTTAGACAATATCATAGGCCTTGCAGATTCATGCATACATACAAGCAGTGTATTATCCACCACCAGAAAAACTAAATAAATAACCTGAAATATCATGAAAAACTACCTATGATCATATCTGGCTTTGGTGAAAATAGTAGGAGATTTGCTTTAAGTTTAAGATCAAAATACGGATGAACACCAGAAAGAATTTTCCCCTTCTTATCAAGAATATGAACATCATACGCCAATAAAACACCACCAAATGTTTCATTGAACCTGCAAGAAGAAAAGCACAAACACTTTATAACAGGACAAAAGAAAGCAACTATTCAAACATCATTTAATTATGATTATCATCATCATCAAAATTAGAAGTGAAGTGCATTATGACACAACCTATGGAGAAGTTTATTACTGTTAATAGCAGTTAAATTTTCCCTGTTTACAAGCTCATAATTAACAGTAAAATTAATAAACTTCTCCATTCGTTTAAAAAGACCCACAGTATCATTTAGATTTTAGATCCCATAAGCTGTTCTAAAATATACAATTCATCCTATGAAGTTAAATTTTCACTTCGAATAGAAAACTGGACTCTACATTAACAAAACTAAGGGTGTAATTTAATCAAATTACAAGCAATATCAACACAAATCAACAGCTTTTGGTGAATGGGAAAATAATAAAGAAAATTAAGGCATTCAAGTAATAAACAACGAACTTGAAGAGATAAGAACCAAGCTCACGGAGGATCGCCTGGGAAACATTCTTGCTCTTCGAAGGGTGTAAGTAGACAACCAAATTAGCATTTGCTACGCTTAGTCCTTCCATTTCAAACTGCAAATCAATTCCCAAAACTGAAACTTGGGGAATTCGTCTGGGTTTTTCTACAGAGGTGGCAAAGAGTAAACCCTGAAAAAAATGGAAAACCCTAACAGAATTATTTATAATCAAACTCAGCATTTGAAAGTTTGGGAAGCTTTACTTTGGGCCTGAAAACATGACATCCACATCAGGAATACATATTTCGGCCTATATAATTTAAATCCATTACAGAATATTTTGGGCTGTAATTCTGTGCTTATAATATAAATCATATCTGTATTGATTCGGCTTAATTTGTCTTTGGTAGGGATGATAGATTTGGATAAGATTTTATAAAATTTAAATTTAATTTAATTAATAATCAGACTTTAAAAAAATTCAAGTCGAATGATTACATCTTTGTTGTAAAAGGCGCGTCTCAGGCGCCTGGAGGCGAGAGGCGACCAGAAACGCATCCTTCGTCCAAGGCGAAGCGTTTTCCGAGAGGCGCACGCCTCTAATGCGAGTCGTCAGAGGCGGGAGGCACTTCAGGCACCTCATGCCGGCGAGGCCATCTGTTGAAAAACACGTGCTTTTTTATTAAAAAAACATGCTTAAAGTAAAACCTTAAAATCCCCTTTTCTTCGCCTGTTCTGTCATATGACAATCTATGCCCCTTCATCGATTATTCAAGGAAACTTCAAGAAAATCAGCCAACCAGTGTCGCCGGCCAGCAAAGTTGTCGTCTCCGGCAAGCCCAAGGCTCGTCGCTGCCTCGTCGGAAAGTTACGGTCGATAATTTTTTTTCTTTCGTTCTTTCAATTTTCTCTGCCCCTTTTTCGATTTTTTATTTTATTTTATTTACAGATTTTATGTAGTTGATATCTCTTATTCCTAAAGAGATTATTATGTCTTGATTGATCACTAAGTAAGACATTTATGTAGATATTTTTTATTCCTAAAGAGTTTTTTCATTAGTTTTTCAGATCCCAAAAAAAAATCTGTAAGAATAGTATATTTGATTAATTGATTTTTAGTATGGAATTTGAATCCTAGGCAATAAATGCTTAAAAGTTATATTTTTGTGTTTTCTGAAAGTACCACTTTCCATACGTATAAAGATACTTTGGTAATTTGGTTACATTTTGGGTAATTTTTATATGTAGATAAAATGTTTACATTTCAGTCATAAAGATATTTCAATCCATGCAGAATCTGATGCAGATTTAAACTCATTTAATCAATTTGCGAAATCAATTTGGTTAGTTGAAGTTAATTTTATCCCCTATCGTTTCATGGAGTTGGAGTTACATGTTTGGGTTTGTGTAAATTTGCTGGGATGATACAAGTTCATCAGTCTCATTTGCTTCTTTTGCTTGACTTATTTTAGGAAGTTGTCTGCCTCTTTTAGTTTTGTCGCCAATGTGACTGTTTTTGCTGCTACATTGCTGTGTGGAATCTTTTAAGGAATTATATGTGTATTAAAATGATTTAAGCAACATAATAATGTAGGACTTTTGGGTCAAAACTCATTTAATCATTTAATCAATTTGGTTAATTGAAGTTATTTGTTTCATGAATTGTCAATTTGAAGCTACTGTTATATCTACTCTTTAGAAATTGCTATTATTATCTATATAATTAATTTATAAATTTTAGGGGAAAATGGCGCCTCGCAAGGCGAGCGCCTTCGCCTCTCACCTCGGCTCTATGGATCTTTTGCGCATCGGAGCGCCTCGCGCCTTTTAAAACATAGGGTTACATAAATTCAAGTTCAATCCAATAAAATTTTTAAGATCCAAATTCATATCCAAAAATCCAAATTCTATTATTTTTTTCTTTTTAAGTAGCAAATATATATTTTAAATTTATATTAGTATTTCAATTAGGATTTTATTATATATATATCTATATTTCAATTAGAAATTAAAGTCTAATTACATAATACCAATTCAATTTAATTATGATCTTAATATATTTCTATATTTTTTAAATTTAAAAAATTTAAATATTTTAAATCAAATTCATATATGGATCAGATTTGTATCGGATATAAATTTAGATCAAATTTGAATCAGATCATGATAATATTTATATTCGATCCACCTCCTATTAGGACTCAGACTTTTTTTAGTTTCGGATTTGAACTTATTTTAATAATTTTGAATCAAATATTTTTCTTTAGATTGAATCGGATTCAGATTATATTATCTAGTTATTAAATTGAAAAATTACATGCATTTAAGCATGTTTAAAATCACAGAAAAAAATTAAGATGATATTGTCATTTTGAATGAAAATTAAGGAGAAAAGATTAAATGAGATTTATTTTAGTTTTTACCCTAAAATTTATAGTGAATTCAAAAATCTTTTTCACAAGAAGTTTTTATATATTTATTTTACCCAGTAATAAAAAATTACCCACAATTAGGGATTTAAAAAGTTGACCCGACCTGAAAACTTAACTGAAATCTGTTTTAGTCAGAACCTGATTTGACTCGGGGATGTAATGACCCGAATTCGATCTATATCCGACTGTTGTTGACCTAAACCCGAGTTGGACCTGTTACTGTAGTAATCGAACCCGAACTGTATCCGACCGAGAATGACCCGAACCCGATTTTAACCTGTTACTGTGGACCCGAAACCCGACCTGTATCCGACTGAAACAAACCCAAACCCGAGTTTGACCTGGCAGATAACCGATATTACCCGACTGAATCGACCTGAGACCTGATTTTACCCGACCTGTTTTGAACCCGACCTGAAAAATAACCCGACTTGTTTTAAACTCAACCTATTATTGACTTGAACTAATATTAACATGACTTAATATTTACATGACATATAATTAAGTATATCTATAATTTGATGAATTTAAAATATTAATAAATATAATTAATATAAAAATAGAATTAAACATGAAAATTAATTTAATGATTAATATTTAAATTTAATATTACATATTTAATTAAATTAATTTATTTACTATTTTATTTAGTTTTACTGTATTTAATTTTAATTATAATTTTAAAATAATATTTCATTAAAAATTATAATTTTAAACTAATATTCTATTAAAAATTATAATTTTAAATTAATATTTAATTAAGTTAAATTAATTTATTAAACATAAATTAATTAAACTAAATTAAATATAAAAACATAAATTACAAACATAATTAAAAGAATTCTAAAATCATATATAGATATTTTTTTAAATTAACCTAAATTATGACTCAATTAAATTAAACCAAAATAATTGATAAAAAATGAGTGAAAAGATCAAATTTTGGAGAGAAATAAGCCACTTATTTTTTTAAGTTTAAGATTAATTTACTTTTAGTGTAAAAATTTTGGATGGAATAAAAAAGAGGGAAAATTTTGGAAGAAAATAATTAGAAATAAATTTTGATTATTATATAAAAAAGAGGGAAAAACAAAATTTTGGAGGGAATTAATATACATAGTAAATTTTAGAGGAAATTAATATATATATATATATTAAATTTTGGATTATTATTATTATAACATATAATCAAATAATAAACTTTGATTAAATATAATCAATTAAAAATATAAAAAAAAAAGATTAGATTTAAATATTCATTTGACATTACTCGTGGTCAGGTAAAAAATTCTGCATATTTTTATATAGGTCGCGCCTAAAAAATCGAATCTCGTGCTGCTCTACACCTTATTTTACAATTATTTCAATTTGATTATGATTACTCGAAAATTAAGTTTTAAATTTTATTTTTTTATTCGATTTGATCCTCAATTAAAATCAGGTTATATATTTTAAAATTGTTTCAATTTGATCATAGGAAATTAGTTTAGTGTTTGGAGAATTGGTCTTAGAGAACTAATTTAGTGATTTAGGCTTAAGGGATTAATGTTCAACTTAAAGAATTAATAACATACATACATTAAATATATATATATATATATTAATTTATAAACAAATTAAATACATATATTAGTATACATTTAAGTATATTATATATAAATATATTAAACTATATTATATACATAGTATATATTAATGTATAATATATACTATACTCTATATAATATACTAGATGTATATATGTATGTATATATATATAAGTAATAAGTATACATATATTAATGTATATTATATAGTATATAAGTATACATATACTTACATACATACTTATATATATATATATATACATATTATATATATTATATATATAGTATTATATATTTTATATTTCCACGTATAGTATTATACCATATATAATAATATAAATTCTATATATAAAATATATTTTATATATAATATAAATTCTATATATATAGTATAAATTTCATAAATAGAATACATTCTATATTTAGTATAAATTCCATATAAAAAATATATTTCATATATATTATAAATTTCATATTTACATTTTTGGAATGTATTAAACTATATTAAATAGGTATAAATTATAATATATTAAAGTACATTAAAATTAAATTTTTCACCGTATTTAATTATTATTAAGTTATAATTTTTGTAATATAGTCTTTAAAAATTTATTTTTATTTTAAATTGACTATTATTTATTTTTCTAATTTATTTTAGTATTTTTAATAAGATGATATTTTATTTTATTAATGTTTATCGTTTTTAATTAAAAACTTTATTCTTCCTAGTCTAATGTTTATTCCTTATTCCTTATTAATTTTTGTAATTTATCTCAATTTTTAAAATATGAATCATTTGATGATATTTTTGTTTAGTCTAGTGCGTAATATTTATTTTTAATGGATTCATGCTAGTTAAAGACGTTAGATATTAAATAATTAATTCGAAATAAATGATCAACCATTCAACCCAAAGTCTATCGGTTATTTACTTGAACCTGTCAATTATCTGGCTTGGACCCGAACCGTTTGAACCCGACCTGAAATGAATCCGACCTGAAATAGATCCGACTTGAAAAGGACACGATCTGAAATGGACCTGCACCCGAATCGAGTCAAAACATCAAATCAACCTTAAATGACATGTATCTAATTTTACCCGACCTGACAGTACCCAACCTAAAACCCATCAGAGTAACTATTTTTACATCCTACCCACAATAACGTCTTTTTAAGATTTGTCTAGGAATGTCATTTCTTCACTTTTTTTTGGTATTGTACAAATCCTGTCATTTAGGATAAAAATACCCTTAGATTTAAAATGTTTTTCTTTTTGCAGTATAAAAAATAATCAATATTAAAAGATGATAAAATCGAAGGCTAATACAACAATAAAGAAGAATTAGATAAAGATTACAATACAATAGAGAACGTGAAATTATTTATAATTTAATAATTTAAAATTATTTAATACATGAATTCGAGATCATAAATATCATCCAAATAGGTTTAATGTAACCCCTAAATTTAACCTAATCACTTAGATTAAAACTTAGGATTTACGCTAGCAAAACTTGTTCCTTAAGTTAGGGTTTCAATGAAATAATTTTAAATTTTGATAAATTATAAAACCAGTATTAATGATAAATACTGAAAATTTAACATTTAAATAACTGAAGGTTCAACCCAAGAGTTTAATAAACTTAAACAGTTCAGAAAATCAATTAAATGTCCGAAGTCCATAATTCATTACAGAAACACCGAATATCTGAAATAAAAGTTATTAAACTGAAGTTTGTAAATCATACTTAAATATATCTGAAATCAGGATCCTCCAAGTACCGATGCCTAGATCTGAGTATCTGAAACAAAAACTGTCTGGGTGTAAGCTAGGGAGCTTAGTGTGTTTCTAATGTGCAGATAAATACAATTTACAGTACAGAGAAACATAACACAGAACAGAAAAGCATATTTCAAAACAGAACAAAACATAAGATGTATGTATGTATGATATGATATGCACCCAACACCGAACACCATCAGAAGAGAAGGTTCCCCTGAACCACTCTAACTCCGTCACACCAATAGAAATAGAATCTCGACCCGTAAGTTGAGCCACTGAACAGAAGTGATATCTTGATCCGTAGTTGGAGCCACTGAACAGAAGTGATAAAATCACTGAACTTCCCCGTACAGATAATCAACCAGATGCAATGTTATGAGCAGATACAGAATCATAATGCGTGCCTTAATATTAACAATAGGCATGCATGATAATATCATAATCAAATATGCAATTAATTCAGAGCATGACAATGTAAGATAATTCCATAACCATAGGAATGAAGCATGAATATAAAAAATTTATCAAAATCTTAACACACAACAGAAACAGAGTTGTCGGGAGTGACACACCTGTAGAAAATCACTTAACGCCGATAGTGACGTCTACTGGGCTCAGTCCTAATACTAGGTCTAGCAGGCGTAGAACCTACGTGTAACAACAAATTAAGATACACTACTATGTTACTATGCCAGAGAATACACGAAACAAAAGTGATCAGAAAACTCACGTGCGTATTCCGAAGACTGATGAACAGGCGGTTGTCCAGGAGGAGGAGGCGGAGGAGGCATATGCTCGGGTTCATAATCCACGTCACCTGAACCAAACGGAAAACCAAATTCAGAAACCGCTAAAGATAACTTTCATAAGCATTCGAACTTAAAAGCCCTAAAAACGATACTTCGGGTTCGAATTTCTAAAAACGGACTGAGCCATCAAACTCAGGACGTTGAAAAACATAAAGTGAGACCGGATCGGAAAAAGTCAACGCTGACATCAGCATTGGTCAACGCTGATGTCAGCATTGGTGACGTCAGCATTAGTCAATGCTGACGTCAGCATGACATCAGCATATGACGTCAGCGGGTCACGGGTCGGGTCTCGGATCGGGCTCAAGGTCGGGCCGGTCGAGTTTTGGGTTGGAAAACCAGTTTTCCCGAGAAAATCTGGAAATTCCCAGTTTTTCTCGAAAAATCTGAAAATTCCATATTTTTCCCAGAAAATCAACGGGTTTTCCAGATTTTTCAAGGTTCGATCGCTCGACCTTCAACACGATTCGAATCTTCCAAACCAAAAATCAATTCGAACACTCCTAAACACTACAAACTTCAAAAACCAAAACCTTTAAATTGAACCTTCAATCCAATCGACTGCAATAAACACAAAAACAACATTGAAAAGAAACAAGATAGGAAAGCTTACCAGAAACACACCCGAAATTGAATCGAAAGGATACAAGGACTTATCAGATTGAAAACGAATCAGAGATAGGGAAAAGAGCATTGATCAGAAAGAATTACAAATGGAAGACAAAAAGGGAATTAACTCCCGAATAAAATTGAAGCGGAATATCAGGAAGAAAAACAGTTACCATTTTTTTAAAAGGGTATAAAACCTTACAAAGGGCAGAACTTTTCAATTTTAAAAAGTAAACAATTAAACTTTCGAAAATTTGCAATTTGGTCCCAAAATTCAATTAAATCAGAAACAAAAATTCCCAAATTCTAAGGTTTAGAATTAAGGATTTTAAAAAGTTAGGGTTTTTGAATTGGGATTGAAATCTGGGATGCTACATTAATATATTAATTGTATTAATAATAAGTTAATTTTTTATATAAAATTTAGATAATATAATATAATATAAATAATTCTATGAATACAAATAATTTCAGTTTAATGTCAAAAATTTATTCTTTTAGAAAAAAAATATAACACAAGAAAAATTTAGTAAAATTTACTTTTAAATAATTTAATATTCTTTCGATCAAATATTGTCATTTTACATTAATCTAACATTATTTCAAAAAATAATGTTACATTCTTGTAATCATATTCCCAGAGATAATCATCTTTTCTGTGAATCAAATACACCCTTAATATTTTTTTTTATTAATTTGACGTTACAACAATAATAAAATTTTTAATATTTTTTTCTAATGAACATCACTTGTACGAGAAGTTCTATACATAATTTTGGTTTATTTATCTATTATTTTAGGTTATTTATTTGTTTATTTTTATTTTTAAATTTTTTCAATATATTTTTAATAAAGTAAAATTTTATTTGTATTAGTAATATTTTAGGTAGTAGATATTTTAAATTATTGTCTATTTAGTTAGTACTATAAGTTAGATGATAATGTTAGTAGTATAAGTAATGTGGTCATATTTTGTAAGTTATTATTATTATTATTATTATTATTATTATTATTATTAATTATTATTATTATTATTATTAGGCTTAACTCAGTAATAAGTGCCTAAAGTATACACTTTTTTCTGAAATAGGTGCTTAATATTTTTTTTGGCTGAAATAAGTGCCTAAATTATATACTTTTTCTGAGATAAGTGCCTAAATTATATACTTTTTCTGAGATAAGTGCCTAATGTATTTTTTGGCTGAAATAGGGGCCTAAAGTTTTATTCCTTAGTATTTTAAGGTAACAGTGTTAAAAGAAAATTGTTTAATTTATAAATAAATACCTAAACTATATATATTTTAAAATAGGTTCCTAATGTAATTTTTATTGAAATAAATGCCTATTTTTTTCTTATAAGTAATTTATATTTCTTATAAGATGTAAAATTATTTATATATCATCGTTTTAATCTATTAAATTATTTATTATAATTGATTAATAATTTATTTAAATTTGATTAGTAGCTGAAATTATGAGAAAAAAATATTTTTTAATAACACTAAAATAAAAAATAATTAAATTTATATAATTTTATATTAATATTTCCAATTCTTTTTCGATATAATTATAAATGTAATAGGAATATAAGAATTTTTGTATATATTCCCCATGTGAACCGGCGGCATGTCCTTGCAAGTGAATCGATTTGTCCCATTGATGATTGTCGTGGAAAATATAAAAAATATTAATATAAAATTATATAAATTTTAATTATTTTTTATTTTAGTGTTGTTAAAAAATATTTTTTTCTCATAATTTAAAAGGTTAAATGATTAATTTAAGATATAACTAATTTTATATCTTATAAGAAATATAAATTACTTATAAGAAAAAAATTAGGTATTTATTTTAATAAAAATTATATTAGGCACCTATTTTTTAAAAATATATATAGTTTAGGTACTTTATAAATTAAACAATTTTCTTTTAACACTGTTACCTTAAAACACTAAGGGAATAAAACTTTAGGCACCTATTTCAGCCAAAAAATACATTAGGCACCTATCTCAGAAAAAATATATAGTTTAGATATTTATTTCAGCAAAAAAAACATTAGACACCTATATCAGAAAAGATGTATACTTTGGGCACCTATTATTGAGTTAAACCTTATTATTATTATTATTATTATATGCAAAAAACTTCTCCCGTAGATAGTGTTCATTAGGAAAAAATATTAAATCTTTTATATTACTGTTTTAATGTTAAATCGATGAAAAATATTAAAATATATAAAAATTCTCATGTAGGAAAAGTTTTTTGAATTCACTATAGATTTTGCAGTAGAAACCAAGATAAATCTAACTCGAATTTATTTCTCTAATTTTTATTGAAAACAACGATATCTTTTATCAATCAAATTTCAACTCAACCGATATTATTACGCCTTGATTAATAGAATAATAAAGGGTGCATTTATATTCTTGTTAGATGGACTCACCTATTATATCATCGTGGTCTCAAAAAATAAAATTTATTTATTTAAAAATAATTTTTAAATAATTATTCACTTTTTACTTATATATAAGAAAGAGGTAAAAAATTTTATTAAAAAAATAAAGATGAATAAACTTTATTTTTTAGGAACCATAAATAATGTGATAAGGCAGATCTATCTAATAATTTTTTTTCCAGTTAGCGGAGTGTGCGAGGCCTGCAAATAGTGAACACAGAACATTAACGTCATTAGTTCAACTGGATGGTATGCGCATTGGTATTCTGGTTGTTGTTGCCAATAGAAGCTCATTCACAATTTTCTATAATCCAAGGTGAGTTTGAAACCATATATCCATCCTGTTAAGTCTTCTTTATCTAACGCACCTTTCTCTCGTGTCTTTTGGAAGAGTCTGTCTTCAGAATAGTCCAAAAAATGTAGGTAATTTTCTAGATAGTTTCAGCCTCTCACCATATATTTCTAACCTTAAAGGTATTGAACTTACAAGGTTGGAGGATTAAAGCTTAGGTACACTTATTCATATCGTTTCTTGACAATGTTTGTTTATAATAAGACAAACCTTGTTTCACATAGTAAGATCTTTTATCCCTAATCTACCTTCACTCTTAAGGGTATAGATGATCTTCCATCCCACCTGAACTCAACAAGTTCATTTTTACCTTTTCAGAGATAGTGCCTGCAAAATTGTTTAATTTTGACTATCATATATTTGAAAAATACAATCTGTCTGTATCAGTATTGACAATAATAAAAATAATAATATTTATTAAGTGTAATCTACCGATATAACTAAGAAACATACTAGATCATTATCTTAATTTATTTTGCACTTTGTCAATCCTTAAGGAACCCAAGGGAATACCCAAGTGGTTGTTGTTAATGCTCATTTTTTTAACAACTATTTTAAGCCCATTTAATTCTATTTTAAATAGAATTAAATTGTGTTTGGAAATGACTATTTTGTCATCACTATTTAATCTATAAATAGTGGGCATATTATAGAAGCACTCTTTTTAGTTTTCTTAAACCTATATTGAGTGGTGTTTTTGAGTTGAGATATGAGCAATATCACCAGAGTTCGCTCCATCTTTCGGGTGTACAAAATTTGGAGAGCTGTGTTAACCTCAAGGGACCATTCGCCCATTGTAGCGATTACATACATTTGGGGCGAATTCGCTTCTAAGGCAGTGGTTAATACCACGACATGGTTTGATTTTGAATAATTATTTTATTATTTTCCAGTCAGTTCTAACGCCTCGTTTTGCAGCAGTCTATTTTTTCAACAATTTAGAAGCGAATTCAACGTTGCAAATAATTTTATTGAGGTATTTATACTTCTACCTATTATTGGTAGAGAAAACCAGTTTATATGATTCAATATTACTATCTTTGATTAAAGTTTTAAAAAATTTTATTATTTGATGTTCACGGTAATGACCTTGAACACGAGACGAAATGAAAACTTGAATTATCTATCTTCTCTAAGCAATTTTTTTTGATTGCTGTTTTTGATCATTCATGAGAATCAGTTAAGTGCAACGTTGGCGAACACCTTGATAGTTTTATTGATCTAGATATTTTTATAAATGATGCCTAAGGGAATAAAAATTTATTTGGAGCATTTTAAAATTTTTTAGCTTGAATCTATATGATATATGCTATAATGTTTCTTTAAATATTTAATAATTATTATTAAATACTTTAGTAACTTATAGCATTTTTTAAAGCTTTGGAAATAAATAAAGCATTAAAAAAAGTTTAAATTTTTTGATTAATGCTCCATGAAATATATTAATAGAGAGGCATTGTTAAACCATTTTTTAAGTTTTTTTTTTAAAAAAATAGGATGTCGGTTACGATGCTAACAATAAAAGCAATAAGAGATTTATTTGCTTTTATTAAAATTGAATTGTGTTTCAATTCTTGAAAAAATGTCAATAAATAAAATCATGATTGGTTGATAGGTGAATTTTAAATACCTTTCAAGATGAATATGTTATCTTTTTTAAATGCATTTATTTAATGATCATTTAATTTTAAATATGTTTTATAACGGTTCAATTATTATGGTAGTAATGCATTTTATGATGGTGTTTTTAAAGCCTTAATAATGTTGTTTTAATACATTACATAAATTATAGATTTTGTGCTAATATAATTTATGTGTGTTTTAAACATCTTATTATATTGTAATTGGTTTATTATATTTTACCAAACGTTCATGTTAAAAAATCATGTGAAATACGTTTGAAAAGAAGAATATTTTTAATAGATATTCATTTTTTTCTTGTTGTACTAACAATTTCTTGTAAGAAATTTAGACAACATGACAGTGGGAAAAAATGTAAATATTGATGGAATGATTCTCCAAGTCAAATATTCTTATTGAGGAACTATCAAGAATATAACATGATTTCCATTTTATTAAAATAAAAGGGAGTCTCAGAAATTAACAGAGATTGTTGATTCATGTGATGTTATTGTCACGATAAATTCTAGACTATTTCTGTTTAAAGATGATGATGCAAAGATTAAAGTTGCAGGGTATGGTGAGAATGAGCAAGTCTATTTGGAATTATGAATCTACCTACAAGGTCAGATTATTCAGATTTGTTACCTGTCAATTCATACTTTATCACATGAATTTATATTTTGCCTTTAAAACTAGTCTTAAACTCAGTGAGTATGTTCTAAACTAGTGTGAAGGTTAAGTGTAGAATGAATGACTATTTTAAGTATAGCGAGCCTTACATTAAATTTGCTTAGTATGATATTGATGTGAATAAAAGTACCAAGCATATTATTTTAGAGACCATAATTAAAGAAAGAGAAAAATTCATAGATAACTTATCAAAAAGCATTATGAAAATGCATGTCGAGGATTGGTTTTATGAAAGATCTGGTATTTAAGCGTGCCTATTGCAACACCTCTCTTTCATGATAACCTACATGGTGCATTGTTCTTTAATGTGCTCACTTTATAAAAAATATTATGACAAATAAGATCTCTTTAAACTTAGTATAGAAGTTAAAAGAATAAAGATTAATTTGGTTGAGTAGAATATCAAATTTAGTCATAGTAAATAAAGTATATGATGGTCTCTTGAAAGCTAAAATGTTGAATGAAAAAATGATAGACATTAGTGCTACTAAAAATTTGTTGTAGCTAGTAAATTTATTTCAACTATTATTTAATTAGAAGAAAGGAAATATATGGTCTATCTTAAGAGTTATGTTGAAATCTCTTGTAAAAAAATTGAGACAATTTTCCTGTGAGAAAAAAGTTGAAAACTCCTAATAAACTTTTTCACAATATTCCTAATTTCTTAAACACTTTTATGAGAAATCAGGAAAAATAAAATTCCTTTGAATGAGAAAAAGTCACGAATGACTACTGATGAGATATAAGGAATTTTATAATCATGTGTAAACAAGATTTGAGTTTGTTAAAACCATAGTTTTATGATTAAAACTCATAGCAAACTTACTCTAATATAAAATGAGTATTTGTTTACACGATTGTCCAAGACACTTATGGATTTATTTCTATCTTAAAATGTTAGAAATGTGGGGGTGTCTTAAAGTGATGATTAAATTCAGAGAAGAACCTAGTAGATCCGCTTATCAAAGGTTAAAGACGAAAATTGGTTCTTGGTTCGTCAAGGGGCGTGGGTGATAAGTGCTCAACTCACTCTCACTTTTTACACCTTTTATGGGCATTAGTCACTAAATTTACACCTACTCGGACCAATGCATATACTTATTGTGATATATTTAGAAGTTATGCTTATAAAGATGATATTTACAGAAAAGGCAAGTTTTACTACATTTTTGCATTTGTGCAGGATAAACTATTGCCGCGGCAGCGACATGGCCGAGGCAGCAGCAGAAAGACAGGAAGCAATACTGTAGGCGATTGGAAGAGAAAAATCCAAGGAACGTTTTTGGACATGCAACACATAGATCGGAGCTGGTGAGCACGAGGAAAAGCCCAAGACAAGGCCACGCGGGAAAGCCTCTTAGTTGAAATAAACTTGGAAATATTTTATTTATGTACATGACTTGTTCCCTACTCCAAGTTGTATTCTACTTAGGAAAGGTTTGCCCTAGACCAAGCCTATATAAGACCTAGCCGTCTAAGGGAATGAGAAGAGCCGATTCTTAGAGAGTTTACCCTAAGACTCAATATTTTCTTTCTCTCAAATTATGTTCTAAGCTTTATTAAGGTTTAGGTGAAGGTTGTTAAGTATTTGTAAGAGGATATTGTACTTTGTTCTTTATTTCAATGCAATAAAACTATCAAGGTTTGCTTATCCTTTTCCATTCTTTGTTCTTACATTCAAGCTCAGGAGAGAAGTTTGTGAGTAATCCATTTATCTAGACTCGGGAGAGTTAGATTCACGAAAGGGATAAGTACGATGTTTCAATCGCGAAATACTAACTCGGCCTAGGGATAGGTTAAGAGTTTCAGCGGCTAAAAGAAGTGTGAGATTGGTTGGTGAGTATAATTGATTCACGCCGGGAGGTATCATCAAGGACTAGTCATCAACAGTACTTCGACTTAGGGATAAACAGAGTCATTCAAGGACACTTTGCCGAACTTTGGTAAAGTCCACCCACGAGCAAGGGATTGCCGCGGCGGACGAGTATTGTCGTTGCCAAGGCAGTAATCTGCAGTACTGCCGAGGCAGTGATATACAATTGCATTGGACATAGACAAGTCAATCAAGTCATAGTTGAGTTGAGAATTCTAAATTAACTACTAAAACTAAACTAAATATTGAACAAATAAAGATGAATAAAGTGAGTTTAAGTTGAGTGCTTCGTAGAGGAGAATCAAATTGTACTAAGTATCCATTTATTAATGCAATTGGTTGAAGTGCCGCCTCGGCGGGTCGCACAAAGGGTTGCCGCAGCTACCTAGGCGGGATTATGCCTTGTCAACAATTCAAAATTCCATAGTTCGACAGAGCATCCTTGTATGTCATCTTCCTTATCCCTAAGCGAAGAGAACTGTTGAAACCCACATCTTGATGATACCTCCAAGCGTGAATCAAGGGCGGACAACAACCAAACACATGCGTCTTGTTAGTCGCTGAAATCCTGGGCGGTTAATCTCTTAACCGTATTAGTCAATGCCCATGAGCAAAGACCGTATTCTCTCGTTTCATGACCCTAAATCTCCCGATATTAGACAAATAGATTTTTCTTCACATACTTATCATCTCAAGCTCATATGCAAAGAACAGTAAACGCTAAGAGAGAATAAACTATGAAATAAGTTTTGCATTAATAAATATCTACCATAATATAATCATCTTCTCCAACTACTCAACAAACAACCTAAACCTCCGAAGAAGTTTAGAACATGATGTAGTCGGCGGCTAAAAGTATTTTCTAGGGTAAAATCCTTGCCTTAGATTAAGCCTAATGTGTGCCTTATATAGGCCAAGCCCTAGGTTAAAGCTTTCCATGCAAGGAAAAAGTTCTAAAGGGAGAAGAAATATAATTCCTAATTAAACTATAACAATTAATTCTTATTTCCTAAAATATCTCTTCTTTCCCGCACGTGACTTTGACCAAGGCTTGACTCTGTATTTTGGCTCTGTCTTTCCTTCGCTCTTTGTCCGTTAAGATCAGCATCTTTTTCTCTTTCTGTCGAGCACTGGTTGTCATCTTTGCTTCTGCTGTCGCGGCCTCAAAAGTGCTGCCTTGGCGGGTGCTCTATCTACATTTCAGCATCTATCTTCTCAATTGGCCATCTTTATATGTAGTTTCCTGTCTAAGAAAGAAAACTATAAAATGTATCTATTTTATGCCAATTATTAGATGAATTCATGAATTATATGTTTGAATGCTGAAGTATGAAAAATATACAGAAATATCCATTAATGCCCTTAATTCTGTCCTTTATTAGTAAATATCGAGTGGGAAATGGTATAAAAAATAGGACTTTTATACACTCATCACACCCCTACACTCAAACTATTGCTTTTCCTCAAGCAATGTAAAAGATAATTTTTAAGTAAGGAATTTTAAGGGAATATACTGTCCTGCCTGTCGCAGCAGAAATCCTTTGTTGACTCGGCCTCTTCTAGGTTCTAGGTATTCCTCGGAACTGGACTATGAGCCTTAGTGAGTGTGTGCGTAGCTATGTCGAAACTGATTTTCTAAGTTCTAATCCTTTTTCTAGCTCAAGACTTCCGACTAAGATTTTTCTTAATTCTTTTTCTTTCTTTCTCCCTAATTTAGTATATAAATATATATTTCTATATACTTATACTGCTTGATCCGGTTTTGGGCACCTCAAGTGTTTAGCTATTCTTACTAGAGCCAATTTCGGGTACCTCTAGTAAGTGGGAAAAAGACTAAGTCCTAGATCCAGTGATAGACACCTCTATAGACTAAACTAGAGCCGGTGATAGGCACCTGTAGTTAAAATCTAAGCCTAAGTCCTTATTGCTTTTCAAAGAAAAGAACTTAGAAAATCAACTAAGACTAACAGTGTTAAATATTTTTCAGGCTCATAGTCTAATCCTAAGTACTAAACCTAGTATACCTTTCTGAGTTCAAGTTTGGTGAATGGTGCAGACTGCGGCGGCGGCTGGAGAATATATTACTGCCTCGGCAGTTTTAATAAAATTCAGCAGACTTAAAAAAAAATTTGCAGTAAATTTAAAGATTATAAGGACAAAGAATAAAGCAATAATACGATAATCTAAGTACTTTCCATACATGGCAGATATATTTACATATTACAAAAGGGATCAATGCTCCCCCACACTCGAGGGATGCATTGTCCTCAATGCATTGTTGCGTGTAAAAAGAGTGCGCAAATAGTGCAAGTGTACATGTCTCAATTAATAAAGTGATAAGTATTATTGAATATCGTCTCCATAAGGATTGGTCTACTTAATATGCCTTATTGCGTCTTCTTGCTCTGTAAAAGAAATAAAATAAAAACACAAGTGATTTGGGTTGGAGTAAACTAAATAACTTGAATAATAAAACAAACTAAATAATGAGAAAATAATCAGAATGAGAAGATGGCCAGGATCCATTTGTGTTGTATTGTGGATTCAATTGACTTGTCTCTGTACAATGCAATCACACAACACTGCCTTGGCAGCACTGCAGTTTTACTGCCTCGACAGTGATGATGTTCGTCCGCCGCGATAATCCCTTGCTCTTGGGTAGACTTTACCAAGATTCGGCAAAGTGTCCTTTGATGACTCCGCTTATACCTAAGTCGAAGTACTGTTGATGACCAGTCCTTGATGATACCTCCCGGCGTGAATCAATTATAATCACCAACCAATCTCACACTTGTTTTAGCCGCTGAAACTCTAACCCATCCCTAGGCCGAGTTAGTAATTTTGAGCTAGAAAATATCGTACTTATCCCTTTCGTGAGCCTAACTCTCCCGATATTAGACAAATAAATCTCTCACAAACTTCTCTCCCGAGCTTGAATGCAAGAACAATGAATGGCAAAGAATAAGAAAATCTTGATATTTTATTGCATTGAAACAAGAACACAAAGTTCAATCTCTTCTCACAAATACTCTACAACTTTCACCTAAGCCTAGAAAAGTTTAGAACATAATTGAAAAACAAAGAAAATTCTAAATTCTAAGATGAACTCTCTCGTGTGTTGTATGATTCTCTTCTCCTTGGTCGGCTATGGTTTATATAGGCTTGACCTAGGGCAAACCTTTCCTAAGTAGGAATACAACTTGGAGTAAAACACAAGTCAAGTACATAAATAAAATAATTGTTTTATTTCCAAGTTTATTCCCACAAGGATTCTTTTCCGCGTGGCCTTTGACTTGGGCGTTCTGCTCGCTTCCCAGCTCCGATCCTTGTGCTGTTTGTCCAGAAACGACCACCTCATTTTTCTCTTCAAGTCGCCTACAATATCGTTACTTGTCCTTCAGCTACTACCGCGGCCTCAGGTTCTGCTTTGGCCTCTATTACTGCCGCGGCAATGGATATTCCTGCAATTGCATAAAAGGTGTCATAAAGCCTGCATTTTCTATAAATATCATATTTATAAGTCACATAAGCAGAATATCTAAATATCTCACATTAAGTACATGCTTTGGTCCAAGTAGGTGTAGATTAGGTGATTATTGTCCATGAAAGGTGTAAAAAGTGATAGTAAATTGAGCACTTATCACACCCCCAAACTTGAACTACTGCTTGTCCTCAAGCAATGCAAACCATCAAATTGCCAAACCTTATTCTCTTTTGGTCTTACGTTTTCATCTATTCTCCCCACCATAACTATGCCTATTCTTAAGCCTTAACCTTTCGGTTACCCAAGGACTTACTCGGAGTCAAGCTATAAGATTTTGTGAGTGTGTGCGTTTTTGTGGACAAGTTTGATTAAAGGCTTTCTTAGAAAAACTCTAAGTTCAAGAAAAATAGACTGGAATTTATGATTTCTTTCTATAGTATCAACACTTGAGCCAATTTCAGGCACCTCAAGGGTTGTGTTTTATTACTAGCTAAGAGAATTTTTTTAGCATATACTAGAGCCAATTTCGGGCACCTCTAGTTATCATTCCATAAATCCAAGTCTTTATCACTTAAGTTCATTAAAAGAATTCCTAAACTCACACAAGTCCCAAAAGTGATTTTAGAATCAACCTTATAGCAAGCTTCTAAGTTTTCTTCCTTAAGTATCCTAAAGCTAAGCTTTCTAAACAGGACCTAACCATGGTAAGGAGAAAGATTTCTATAGCCTCAAAAGAGTAAACTAAGGCAATACTGATGTAGAGCAGTGCAAAAGTATGGACAATATTTCAAGTGAGGTGGTGGACATAAAAAAATTTTTAAAAACAACTTAAATACTTCCTTTCATTGCAAGGGCGCGACAGTGAATTGCCTCGGTAGTGAACCTACACCCCCAAACTCGAACCAAGCATTGTCCTTAATGCTTATGATCATGGCACACAGCAGGAAACAAAATATGAAAAAGAACAAGTAAGCATATAAAATCAGCATAAAGATTTAGAAATTTTTGATTGTTCTCCCCGTTGGGACTGCTACAGAACTGACACTGTGTACTGCCACAGCAGTAGATTTTCTATGTTACTACTTCTCCTTCATTCTTGCTTATTGTTGTTGCGTGTCAAAAGTGCGCAATTGGTGCAAGTGGACACATCGCAAGTAATAAAGTGATCAGTATAATTGTGTATTGTCTCCACAAGGATTGGTCTACTTAATATGCCTCCTTCGTCTTCTTGCTCTGTAAAAAGAAATAAAATAAAGACACATGTAATTTGGGTTTTGATGAAACTAAATAATTTGAAATAAAGAAAACTAAGTAAAGGATGAGATCTGATTAAGAGAGAGGGCATGATCCAGTTATGTTGTATTGTGGATTTAATTGACTTGTCTCTGTCCAATGCAATTGTACATCACTGCCTCGGCAGTACTACAGATTACTGCCTTGGCAGCAACGATACTTGTCCGCCGCGACAATCCTTTGCTCTTGGGCGGACTTTATCAAAGTTCGGCAAAGTGTCCTTGGATGACTCCGCTTATCCATAAGTCGAAGTACTGTTGGTGATCAATCCTTGATGATACCTCCCGGCGTGAATCAATTATAATCATCAACCAATCTCACACTTCTTTTAGCCGTTGAAACTCTTAACCTATCCCTAGGCCGAATTAGTATTTCACGATTGAAATACCGTACTTATCCTTTTCGTGAATATAACTCTCCCGAGTCTAGATAAATGGATTACTCACAAACTTCTCTCTCGAGCTTGAATGCAAGAACAAAGAATGGAAAAGGATAAGCAAACCTTGATATTTTATTGCATTGAAACAAAGAACAAAGTACAATCTCCTCTCACAAGTACTCGACAACCTTCACCTAAACCCTAAGAGAACTTAGAACATAATTTGAGAGAAAGAAAACAATGAGTCTTAGGGTGAACTCTCTAAGAATTGACTCCCCTATTCCCTTGGACGGCTAGGTCTTATATAGGCTTGGCATAGGGCAAACCTTTCCTAAGTAGAATACAACTTGGAGTAGGGAACAAGTCATGTACATAAATAAAATATTTCCAAGTTTATTCCAAATAAGAAGCTTTCCCGCGTGGCCTTGTCTTGGGCTTTTCCTCGTGCTAACCAGCTCCGATCCATGTGTTGCATGTCCAAAAACGTCCATTGTATTTTTCTCTTCCAATCACCTACAGTATCCTACTTGTCTTTCGGCTTTCGCCTCGGCATCAGGTCCTGCCTCGGCCATGTAGCTGCCGCGGCAATAGTATTTCCTGCACAGATGTAAAAATGCAGTAAAACTTGCCTTTTCTTGTAAATATCATCTTTATGAGCATAACTTCTAAATATATCATATTAAGTATATGCATTGGTCCAAGTGGGTGTAGATTTAATGATTAATGCCCATAAAAGGTGTAAAAAGTGATAGTGAGTTAAGCACTTATCAATTGTCCTAAAAATAAACACCAAACAAAAATTAAATTAAAAAGAAGCAAAAATAAAAAGATTAACTCTAAACTAAAACTAATCCTAAAAATAAAATAAAGAGACGATGAAGAGATTATGTCACAGGAGGAGTGCATGCAAGTGCATCTCCTAAAGTGATGGTCTCTATAGTCCTCATCTCATGTTGACCAATATCAAGCTTCAACTGTTGGCCATTCGCTTTGAACTCATGCCCATCCCTTCTTGATTTGATTTTTACTGCACCATGTGGTTTTGACCATTTGGATCTAATTTTGCCTAGAAAGTGTGTTGTCCAATTGGCTTTCTTTGCCTCTGATGTTTCAACACTATCCAGGACTCTGTTGTAACTATTATCAACAGCATTGCCGAGCGTACTGTCGAGGCAATGTTTGCTGAGACAAGATATTTTGCTGCCTGAATCTGTTGTGTTGATAACCTTGCACTCCTCTGGATCATGTCTTTTCAAGTTATGGAAAGCGTTGAGTTTGACTTGCTGGTCGTTAACCTTCATTGTCAATTCTCCTTTTTCCACATCAATAAGAGTGCATCCAGTGGCTAAAAAAGGTCTCCCAAATATGATTGGTGCATTGTCATCTGCTTCACAATCAAGAACAAGAAAGTCATCTGGAAAAATAAATTTATCCACCCTTACCAATATGTCCTCGATCTTTCCTTTAGGTTGCACAAATGATCTATCCGCCAATTGGAGCATCACGGTTGTAGGTTTTGCCCTTCCTATTCCAAGCTTTTGGAAGACAGATTTTGGCATTAAATTTATACTTACTCTAAGGTCACATAAGGCCTTTCCTTCATAGTGGTTTCCTATCGCACAAGGTATAGTAAAACATCCAGGATCCTTCAATATAGGAGGCATGCGATTATAAAGCATTGCCATGCATCCTTCAGTTACAGCCACTGTTTCAAACTCACCAAGCCTTTTTCTTTTAGACACAATGTCTTTTAAGAATTTAGCATAATTCGGCATTTGTTCTATTGCCTCAAAAAATGACAAGTTAATGTGGACTTGCTTCAAGATGTCTAAGAATTTTTTAAATTGATAGTCATGTTTATGCTTCTTCAACCTTTGTGGGAAAGGTGATGGTGGTCGCATCTCCTCTATTGTCTCATTGGTTTGGAATTTAATACCTGGCACCACTGGTTTTCCTACTGTCTCGGCCACTTGTCTAGGGACTGTCGATTTTTCTGCCGAGGCAGTGCTTTTTTTCTTATTGTCTAGGGACTGTCGATTGTTGTGGCATTATCACTTAGTTCAGCATCCAAGTCCTCTTTATCTGTTTTTTCTTATTCCACTAGTGTGACTTTGTCTGCTGAGTTTTCTAACATCTCTTTAAGTTGTAGGCCACTCCTAGTAGTAATTTCCTTACATTGCTCATGGCCCATTCCCCTTGCAACTTCAGTATTGCAGGGTATCCTCCTTGTGGTCTAGTGTTCATAATTTGAGCGAACTACCCAACTTGAGTTTCTAGTGTCTTAATGGTTGCCTCTTGGTTTTGCAACCTCATCTCAGTTCTGTTCATGAAAGCATCAGTTCTCTTAATGAAGTTACTATTCTTAGTCATGTATGATTCGGTTTTCATCATAAAGGCCTTAAGAGAATTTTCCAATGAACTTGTATGTTGTTGTTGCGACATCTGCTGCTGCGGCAGTGGCTGCTGCTACTGCGGCGGGTGTTGCATTTACATTGATTGCTGAAAGCCTAAGGGTTGAGCAGTCAGATTCAAAGGATTATTGGGATTGCTCCATGAAAAATTTGGATGCCTTTTCCATGCTGGATTGTATGTGTTGGACATCACGTTGTTGTTCCGGTTATAGTTTCCTACATAAAGGCTAGATTCCTGATTATGCATGTACTCAAAAGAGCTATGGTTACCTCCACATAAATCACACGAAGAATCTATTACCTTAACCTCATGGGTATTATGTTGCATTTGCATATTTTGGACCATCTTAGTGAGAGTTGCCAATTGTGCTGCAACTGAATTGGATGTTTCTAATTCATGTACTGTGGCCTGACGTCTCATCCCTCCTTGCCTAGATGTAGGGAATTGAAATTCATTCTTTGCGAGTTTGTTTAAAATCTCTATCGCTTCCTCTGGTGATTTGTCAAGGAGTGTCCCATTGGCAGAGGCGTCTAACATCATTCTTGTTGGGGCATTGGTAGCATTGTAAAACATGGTCACTTGTGTCCATAATGGGAATCCATGAAAAGGACACTTGTGCAGTAACTCCCTATAGCGCTCCCATGCCTCATACATTGGTTCATCATCTGCCTGCCGAAAAGAAGTAATTTCATTACGTATACGATCATATAAATTAGTAGGATTAAAACGTGTAATGAAATCACGATAGAGTTCACTCCAAGATCCTATTGATCCTGCTAGAATGCTATTTAACCAGGTTTTTGACCTATCCCTCAGTGAATAGGGAAACAGTTTAAGTCTCAAAACATCTTCATGGACTCCTTGGATTTTGAATGAATTGCATATCTCCATGAACGATTTGAGGTGTTGCCTTGCATCTTTAGTGACCGACCTACCAAACTGTCCAATAGTATTCAGCATATTAAACATGACAGGTTTTAGCTCAAAGTGGGCTTCTTCGATCTCTGGTGTAACGACTCCTGGATTTAACCCATTCAAATCCTCTTCCAAAAAATCTCGAACAGTGAGCTGCCGCAGCCCTGGTGGCGGCAAAAGCCTTCCATTGCCAGCGAGTAAGTTTTGTTCTACTGGATGATCTGCCATAACTTCTCAGATTTGTCTTCGCAAACTTTGACACGTGCTTTCAATCTCTGGATCTAGCTCGTATAATGGATTGCTTGGGTTTGCCCTGGTCATACACTAGTAAAAACCGAAGTTAAATAAAAATAACTAAAAGCAAGAAAATAAAGAAAACAAAATTTAGTTGTCAATCCCCGGAAACGGCGCCAAAAACTTGTTGCGTGTAAAAAGAGTGTACAAATAGTGCAAGTGTACACGTCTCAAGTAATAAAGTGATAAGTATTATCGAATATTGTCTCCACAGGGATTGGTCTACTTAATATGCTTTCTTGTGTCTTCTTGCTCTATAAAAGAAATAAAATAAAAACACAAGTGATTTGGGTAGGAGTAAACTAAATAACTTGAATAATAAATCAAACTAAATAATGAGAAAATATCAGAATGAGAAGATGGCCAGGATCCATTTGTGTTGTATTGTGGATTCAATTGACTTGTCTCTGTCCAATGCAATCACACAACACTACCTCGGCAGCACTGCAGTTTTACTGCCTTGACAGTGATGATGTTCGTCCGCCGCAGCAATCCCTTGCTCTTGGGTAGACTTTACCAAGATTCGGCGAAGTGTCCTTTGATGACTCCGCTTATCCCTAAGTCGAAGTACTGTTGATGACCAGTCCTTGATGATACCTCCCAGCGTGAATCAATTATAATCACCAACCAATCTCACACTTCTTTTAGCCGCTGAAACTCTAACCTATCCCTAGGCCGAGTTAGTATTTTTGAGCTAGAAAAATACCGTACTTATCCTTTTCGTGAGCCTAACTCTCCCGATATTAGACAAATAAATCTCTCACAAACTTCTCTCCCGAGCTTGAATGCAAGAACAATGAATGGCAAAAAATAAGAAAATCTTGATATTTTATTGCATAGAAACAAGAACACAAAGTTCAATCTCTTCTCACAAATACTCCACAACTTTCACCTAAGCCTAGAAAAGTTTAGAACATAATTGAAAAACAAAGAAAACTCTAAATTCTAAGATGAATTCTCCCATGCGTTGTATGATTCTCTTCTCCTTGGTCGGCTATGGTTTATATAGGCTTTACCTAGGGCAAACCTTTCCTAAGTAGCAATACAACTTGGAGTAAAACACAAGTCAAGTACATAAATAAAATAATTGTTTTATTTCCAAGTTTATTCCCACAAGGATTCTTTTCCGCGTGGCCTTTGACTTGGGCGTTCTGCTCGCTTCCCAGCTCCGATCCTTGTGTTGTTTGTCCACTAACATCCACCTCATTTTTCTCTTCAAGTCGCCTGATAAGTGCTCAACACACTATCACTTTTTACTCCTTTTATGGGCATTAAGTACCAAATATACACCCACTCGGACCAATGCATGCACCCAATGTGATATATTTAGAAGTTATACTCATATAGATAATATTTACAGAAAAAGGCACATTTTACTGCATTTTCATATCTGTGCAGGAGAACCACTATGCGGGTCAATGACCAACAAGTCAAACTCAACGCATTCCACAACTTAAGGAAGTATGATGATCCAGAGGAATGCAAGGTCATCCACACCGTAGATAATAAGATATCCTGCCTGGGCAGTCTGCTCGGTAGAATGTTCGGCAAGAAAATCAAACCCAAGATGGATGGACAGATAACACAAAGGAGTGACCCACAACCGATTCATAAATTGGGCCTAAGGGAGAAAATATTTCTGGGAGATGCATTTGCATGCTCTCCACCAGTAACCTAACCTCTCCCCTTTTCTTTAAATAGTATATTAGGATTAGCAGTTTATTTTTTTTATTTTTCTAATTCTTTTCGTTTTCAGTATTTTTCTTTTGTGTGTTTAATTTTTTATTTAGGAATAAAAAGCAAAGATAAGGGAAAAATAGTTCACAGCAGGAACTCTGTCGAGGCAATAAAACAGTGTCAGGGCCGCAGTAGTCCCAACGGGCAGAACAGTGTAACGGATAGTCTGCCGAGATTCTTGCCGCGGCAGAAAAAGGAAACGGCAGAAAAGGAAACGGTTACAACGGCTAGTGGTCTCAACGGTCACAAGGTCAAGGCCTATATAAGAAACCCTTCCTCTTGAACTATTCACTCTTACTTTTCTTGCTTTCTTTAGTATTCATAACAATCTCTCTCTCAATTACTCTCTGCCTTCTACAATCTCCAGATTCTCTTCAAGAAAAAACTCCAAGAACTTACATCTTTCCATCTTGATGGCTTCATACAAAAGATTCTCCCCAGCCAACGTTGAGGATCGATTCAACCGATCTTTCATCGCTAGGCAACTTTGGGAAGAGCAAGGTTTCCAACATGCAGACGAAGAAAACTACGGCATTGAACACTACCTCTACGACAGAATTAAGTACCAGAATTGGGAAATTTTCTGTTTGCAACCTGCCCAGGCGAACGCCACGATCGTGCGGGAGTTCTACGCTCATGGGCCCAGCAAAGACTCCCTGTTCATTCACTGCCGCGGTAGGCCGGTCCAGCTCGATGCCAAGACGATCAACAACTTCTACGGCCTCACCCCAGACAGTGATACCCATGCCGAATTCTTGGAAGATATCACTGCCGAGGACTATGAACTCATCAAAGACGACCTTTGTTACGGGAACACTCCATGGGAAACCGGTACCCATCGAGGATCTGTAACAAGACAAAGCTTGAAGCCGGAGGCCAAGATGTGGAACACCTTCGTCAAAAGATGCCTCATCCCAACATCATACAATAGCACGGTGGATCGCAAGAGATTGGTGCTTATCCAATCCATCATCAACAAGAGGACCATCAACGTTGGAGAAATCATCCCACGGGAAATTCACGAGTGCGGTAAGAAAGATAGAGGACCATTGTATTTCCCTTGCTTGATTACGGGTTTATGTATTTCGGCAGGTGTACCCATTGAAGAAACTGATGAATACACGCCCCCAAGACGAGGATGGACCAGGGATTTCTGCCACAAAGTCATGCAGATCACTCAAGCCAAACCTGTCCAGGCAACGCCGCAACAGTTCACTGCTAATACTGCTGTCAGGGCCCAGTGCACGACAGACATGCCTGGTACTGCCCACACCTCTGTCGCAGCAGACCCATACCAAGAAATCTTGCAGCGAATGGCCGCAATGGATCTTCGACAACAACGATACATGGAGTATCAACGGGACTTCAATGGCACTCTAGCCCAGATGATGTTGCACGCCTTCCCGGACCAAGGCGTACAATTCCCGGAGTTCCCAAGCAACATGTTCGTCACCGTCGCACCCTACACCGAGACTACACCAGCCCCGGGAGGACCACGACCATTCTTTCATCCGGACCCTCAGCCCCAATACCAGGCTGCCGGCCCATCTAGGGCGGCAGATTCTGCCGCGGTCTCATCTGTCAGCCGAAGGCCATCTAAGCGGAGGGCCGTCTTCAGCACTCCACCCAGATCGCCAATTATCATGGGCAGTCTATCTGCCGAGATAGATGCATATGTGCACCAAAGTTCAACTGCTGCCGGCCCAAGCACACACCACACCGGAGGAGCTACTGCGATGGGAGGAGAAACGAACGTGATGATAACCGAAGAGATGGCGGATGTTGAAGAAGGAGAAGAAGTAGAAGCCCCGATGCAAAGGACCCCACCCACTCGAGTCCAGCCGCCGAGGCAAGCAAAGGCGCAACCATCGCCCTCCCCACGGACAAAGCATTTGGCATCAAGGCCACGGAGGAAAATTGTTACAAGCAGCTCCTCGGAGTCGCTTTAAATTTTCTTTGTCCATTAAATCAATCTTAATTGCTTTTACTGTTTTTACTTGCTGCGCATAATTCATATTCTGTTTTGCCGTTTATTCCTTCGAAATATAAAGCATTGAGGACAATGCTTGGTTTGAGTTTGGGGGTGCAGATTCACTGCCAAGGCAGCAATCTACTGCCGCGGCCTTGCCAAAAAGGGAGTATTCTAGTGATTTTTTTTTTAATTTTTATGCTCCCCGCCTTACTTGAATTAACTGCCTACACTCTTGCACTGCTCATCATCAGTATTGCCTTAGTTTATTCTTTAAGGCTATAGAAATCTTTCTCCTTACCATGTTTAGGTTCTGTTAAGAGGGCTTAACCTTAGGATGCTTAAGGATGAAAACTTAGAAGCTTACTATAGGTAGAACTTTAAACCTTAAACACTTTTGGGACTTGTTGGATTATAGGAATTCTTTTAATGAACTTAGGTGATAAAGACTTAGATTTTTGGAAAGTAACTAGAGGTGCCTACCACCGGCTCTAGAAAGTCTCTTCTTCATACTAGAGGTGCCCGAAATTGGCTCTAGTATGCTTTAAGGAATATTAAAAAGAAAGAAGGATTTTAGTGAAAAGAAAAACACAAGTCTTTGAGGTGCCCGAAACCGGCTCAAGATTTGGGGTTTGAAAAAGAAGAGAACACTTAACCAATGTCTATTTGTCTTGAACTTAGAGTTTATCTAAGAAAGCCTTTAATCAACTTGTCCACAAAAACACACACACTCACAACTCCTATAGTTTGTTTCTAGGTAAATCCTTGAGTAACCGAATGGTTAAGGCTAAAGAATAGGCCTAGCTATGGTGGGGAGAATAGATGGACATGTAAGACCAAGAGAGAGTAAAGTTCGGCAAATTGATGGTTTGCATTGCTTGAGGACAAGAAATAGTTCGAGTTTGGGGGTGTGATAAGTGCTCAACACACTATCACTTTTTACTCCTTTTATGGGCATTAAGTACCAAATATACACCCACTCGGACCAATGCATGCACCCAATGTGATATATTTAGAAGTTATACTCATATAGATAATATTTACAGAAAAAAGGCACGTTTTACTGCATTTTCATATCTGTGCAGGAGAACCAATGCCGCGGCAGAGAAAAGGCCGAGGCAGGACCTGATGCCGAGGCAGCAGCAGAAAGACAGGAAGCAAAAGTATAGGCGATGGAAAGACAAAAATCCAAAGAACGTGTCTCGACTTGAAGCCCATGAATCGGAGCTGGCTAGCACAAGTAAAAGCCCAAAGGAAGACCACGCGGGAAAGCCCCTTAGCCGAATATAAACTTGGAAATATATTATTGTTATGTACTTGACTTGTTCCCTACTCCAAGTTGTATTCTACTTAGGAAAGGTTTACCCTAGGTCTAGCCTATATAAGGACCTAGCCACCCAATGTATTGAACAACGAAATACCTAGGGAGAGAGCCGACTTCTACTCTTGTTTCTTTCCTCTCCATCATGTTCTAAACCTTCTTAGGGATTAGGTGAAGGTTGTAGAGTATTTGTGAGAGGAGATTGTACTTTGTCTTTCATTCAATGCAATAAAGATTATCAAGGTTTGCTTATCCTTTTTTATTCCTTGTTTCACAATTGAGCCCGGGAGAGGATATTGTGATCATCCATTTATCTAAGCTCGGGAGAGTTAGATTCACGAAAGGGGTACGTACGGTGTTTCAATCGCGAAACACTAACTCGGCCTAGGGATAGGTTAAGAGTTTCAGCGGCTAAAAGAAGTGTGAGATTGGTTGGTGAGTATAATTGGTTCACGCCGGGAGGTATCATCAAGGACTAGTCATCAACAGCACTCTGACTTAGGGATAAGCGGAGTCATCCAAGGACACTTTGCTGAACTTTGGTAAAGTCTGCCCACGAGCAAGGGATTACCGCAGCAGACAGTGTTATAGCTGTCTAGGCAGTAAAACTGCAGTGCTGCCGAGGCAGTGATATACGATTGCATTGGACGGAGACAAGTCAATCAATTCCACAATACGACGCAACTGGATCCTAGCCCATCTCTCTTTACTATTTCAATCCCTTACTTTTATTTTAGTTATTTTAGTTTAGATAAATCAAATCAACTTATTTGTGTTTTTATCTTTCTACAGAACAAGGAGGTGAAGAAAGCATATTAAGTATACCGGTCCCTGAGGAGACGATAACTCGATAATATACTTATCACTTATTACTTGTGATGTGTCCACTTGCACTGAACGTGCACTTTTGACACGCGACATCGCCTACAATATTGTTACTTGTCCTTCAACTGTTGCTGCGACCTCAGGTTCTGCTTCGGCCTCTATTACTGCCGCGGTAGTGGATATTCATACAATTACATAAAAGGTGACGTAAAGCCTGCATTTTATATAAATATCATATTTATAAGTCACATAAGCAGAATATCTAAATATCTCACATTAAGTTCAGGCTTTGGTCCAAGTAGGTGTAGATTAGGTGATTATTGTCCATGAAAGATGTAAAAAGTGATAATGAATTGAGCACTTATCATGCATCAAAAGTAGAAAGAGGGCTGAAAATAAAGAGACAAAAGAAGAAAAAGAAAGACTATCGACCTTTAAAATGTCGATGAGGCAAAGGAATCCTCAGAATCGCTGTCGATGAAGAGCTTGCGGCGGCTTCTTGTTGGTTGCTGTGGTGCTGCCGGCAGCGGATTGATAGTTTTCTTCTTGGCAGATCGGGGTGGTTGGACTCGGATGGGACATGGGTTTTTACTTACCTCTTCTGCGGAATCGATTTTGATTGGTGAGGTAGCTGTGGCTGAACCAGATGCCTTCCTCTTTTTGCTTGTAGGGATTGAGGTAATGTAATCTTTTACTGCCTGCATATCGTCAGAAAAGTTGCTCCATTCCAAGGGGCTGGAGTCTTTGGCAGTTGCTTGGTGTGCGGAGTCTGCTTTTCTGACCGCTGCGATTGAGTCAGTAGAAAATGGTTCGGTTGCAGCCGCTGCAGTTGTGGCAGCAGGTGATAAGGGCGTTGTGGCAAAGGTAGTGGTTGTTGGAGTAGGCGCAGGTGGGGGTTGTTGGGGTACCGATATATCAATTGTGAACTCTAGAAACAAAGTCGAGCATGTTGGGAATTCTCTATGTATGGTGGTTATGATCTCACTGTTGAAATCCCGAACATAAGTCATGAAGGCCAGTTGCCTTCGCTCCATACGTTGCAGAATATCCAGAATTCCTGGTACAGGTGCAGCCTTTGTTGCTGCCGGTTGATCTGATTTGGCGGATGGTACCTCAACAACGGGAGGTATGTAGGCTTATGGCATAATGTTTTCCACTTGTATACGTTTAATGTATACATCCCTCGTCCAGCCCATTCTCTCCGGTGTATATGTGTCGATTGGCAGTGTTTGTACGTTTTCAAGCCTTGCCAAAGCAGTTATTAAGCATGGGAAGGTGAGTATACCTCTATCCTTGGTGGCACACTCGAATATCTACTCACTGATGATGCGGCCGACATCAATCCTCCGATTGTGGATGATGGAGTGGATGAGTGCTAGTCGCGGCCAGTCTACTGTTTGATTATGCGATGTGGGCAGTAGATTCCTTTTTATAAAGGTATTCCACAGTATTGCCTTTGGGCGTAAATCTCAGCGGCTGACTGATCTGCGGTGTTTTCCAATGTTCCACTCTGCTCCAGGATACAGAGTTCGGCCTTCATTGCCTCGTAATCATCCGCAGTGAGGGCGGCGACGAATGCGGCATGGTCGTCATTTTCAATGTGCAGGCCGAAATGGGCGTTAATGATGACATCGGCGATTGGTATTTCCTTTTCGAGAAGATAGGTGTATGGGTTATTTGCCACCGGCCTGTGTGCGTAGAACTCTCGTACCCATTCAATGTTTGCTGGTGGTGGTTGTTTGGCAAACATTTGCCACCTCTAAAAGGTGATCTTGGAAAGGATGAAGTTGTCTACCCCAAGATCCTCATCATCAGTGTAATGAAAACCTTGTTCTTCCCAGATCTGCCTATTCTGGAAAACGCGGTGCTATTCATGCTCGACTACCTTTGTGGAAAATCTTCTAAATGCAGCCGTTCCGATAGGGTTTTGTTGTCTGTTGGCCATTAGTATTTTGTGTGGAGAAGAGGAGAAGAAGTTCGGCAGAGTAACATACTTAAGAGAAGAGTAAAGGAGAAGAACTTTGCCCGTGTATTTATAAGCGGTGAGCGGCGCGGCGTTTGAGGGAGCGGGCGGCATAATTCTCACCCAGAATTTTCAGTTCCTTGGATTGAGCGACAAATTTGTTGGGCTGATCATCCTCTTTAATTCTTCCTTATTATTCCTAAATAACAGAAATCAAATTAAAAGATACTGTTAAAAAAATGTAAAAAATAAATTGCGAAAAATTGAAATCTAATTCCTAAAACTTAAATTGAAAATCTAATCCTAAAACATAAATTAAAGATAGTAGTATAGAAATTAGGTTACTGGTGGTGTGCAATGGAATGCATCTCCAGCAACAACCATGTTCCCCTTTTTTAATGGAGGGTGGTGTGATGATCCAACCAGGGCCTCCTCATCAGGTGTTTTCTTTCGTGTATGCTTCTGGTCTAGCGGTGTGTTGCCTCAGCAGGGGTTGCCTTGGTAGGTCTTGTTCAGGCAGTATGTTTCTGCATTGAAGTTAAATTCAGTTTTAACCTCAATTCTCTGACATTCATTTGGTTCATCCGAATGCCTTAAAGTTTTAAATACATTGATCTTCACTTATTGGTCATTGACCCTTATGACCAATTCGCCTTTCTCACAATCGATCAATATTCTGCCCGAGGCTAGGAACGACCTTCCCAATATGATCGGAGCATGTTCATATGCTTCACAATCAAGAATTAAGAAGTCAACAGGAAATATAAATTTATACACTCTTACCAGAATATCTTCAATTTTTCCTTTCGGTTGTACGTATGAGCGGTCTGCCAGTTGTAGCATCACTGTTGTTGGTTTTGCTGCCCGATGCCTAGCTTTTGAAATACTGACTTAGGCATGAGATTTATGATGGCGCCTAAGTCACATAGTGCCTTACCCACGTATTGATCACCGATAGAGCATGGTATGGTGAAACTACCAGGATCTTTTCTTTTGGTCGTGGCCTTGTTGTGTAGCATTTCCACACACCCTTATGTCGCGAAAATAGTCTCAAATTCCCATATTTTTGTCCTTTTTGATATAATATCTTTAAGGAACTTGGCGTAGTTGGGCATTTCTTTAATTGCCTCCATTAAAGGTATATTTATGTGTACCTATTTAAGAATGTCCAGAAATTTCTTAAACTGGTATTCTTGCTTTTGCTGTTTCAACCTTTGTGGGAAAGGTGCTGGTAGCCACAAATCTTCAATTCTTTCATTGCATTGGAATTTTATCTGTGGTGCGGCGGCGGCGTCATCTGCTGTGGCAGCATCATCGGCAGTGTCTGCTGGTTCCTTGACCTTGGGTATTTCATTAGTAGCTTCTTGAGGTGCTACTATATCAGTGTTCTTACCTCCTGTCTGAGAAGGTATTTCAGGATCCTTTAGTTGTAATCCACTCCTAGTGGATATCGCTTTGCATTGTTCATGAGGACCAGTTCTAGCGACTTCAGTATCGCTAGGCAGACTCTCTATAGGTCGGCTTTTCATCTGTTGTGCCATCTGTCCTACTGCAGTTTCACAAATAGATTTTTCTTCACATACTTCTCATATCGAGCTCATATGCAAAGAATAGTAAACGCCAAGAGAGAATAAACTATGAAATAAGTTTTGCATTAATAAATATCTACCATAATATAATCATCTTCTCCAACTACTCCACAAACAACCTAAACCTCCGAAGAAGTTTAGAACATGATGTAGTCAGTGGCTAAAAGTATTTTCTAGGGTAAACTCCTTGCCTTAGACTAAGCCTAATGTGTGCCTTGTATAGGCCAAGCCCTAAGTTAAAGCTTTCCATGCAAGGAAAAAGTTCTAAAGGAAGAAGAAATATAATTCCTAATTAAACTATAACAATTAATTCTTATTTCCTAAAATATCTCTTCTTTCCCGCACGTGACTTTGACCAAGGTTTGACTCTGTATTTTGGCTCTGTCTTTTCTTCTCTCTTTGTCCGTTAAGATCATCATCTTTTTCTCTTTCTATCGAGCACTGTTTGTCATCTTTGCTTCTGCTGTCGCGCCCTCAAAAGTGCTGCCTAGGCGGGTGCTCTATCTACATTTCAGCATCTATCTTCTCAATTGGACATCTTTATATGTAGTTTCCTGTCTAAGAAAGAAAACTATAAAATGTATCTATTTTATGCCAATTATTAGATGAATTCATGAATTATATGTTTGGATGCTGAAGTTTGGAAAATATACAGAAATATCCATTAATGCCCTTAATTTTGTCCTTTATTAGTAAATATCAAGTGGGAAAATGATATAAAAAATAGGACTTTTATGCACTCATCATTTATCTTGTAAGAGAAACAAATTTGCCTATTTCTTTTCACTTGTAATCTCTTGTGATCTTTAAGTCAATTTTTGGTAGAAAAATGGCTTGTTGTAAAGGTTAACCCTTGAACTTAGAAAAATGTTGAATTCATCTAGTGAATTGGTTAGAAAATCCTTAGTGAGAGTTAAAGTAGTGGATGTAGAGCTTGTTTTAAAGCTTCAACCACTATAAATCTTGTGTTCTTAATTTTCTTCATTTTCACCGAAAATCTTCCAACAATTTTTTGGCCAATTAAGTTGTGTGATCAACTTAAAAATTGGTATCAGAGCGAGATCTTTTAAGAGATTAAAATTCACCAAAGAAGATCCAAAGATTGTTGATCATCTCTACAAGTCAAAGCAAATGGCCTCTACTTTCGGAAGTTGGAACGAGTCTCACTCCATCACCAAGCCTCCTTTCTTCAATGGTGATAACTATCCATGTTGGAAGAATAGGATAAGTTTGTTCATCAACTCCAATGATTATATTCTATGGGACATAATTGAAGATGACACCTCAATCCTGATGAAGCAAGAAGGAGATAAACAAGTACCGAAGAAAAGGAATGAGATGACCGATAAAGAAAAAAGAAGAATGTCAACAAATGATAAAGCCTTGCGCATTCTCTTTTGTGCTTTTGGTCCTGACATATATTCTAAGATTTCATCTTATACAAGTTCCAAAGAAGTGTTGGATTCATTGGATACAACGTACGAGGACACTAATGATGTCAAGGAGACAAAGATCGGTTTTCTTAATCTCAACTACGAGAACTTCAAGATGGAGCCGAATGAAGATATCACCAAGATGTTTGATAGATTCTCAGTAATTGTTAATGGTCTTAAAGGTTTTGGTGAGATCATCCCGGAGGAGAAGCTCGTAAGGAAACTCATCTACTCTCTTTCCGAGTCTTGGGATAGTAAGACAACGACTATCATCAAAGCAAAGAACCTCAAGACTCTAAAGCTTGATGCTCTTGTGGGATCTTTTCTCACCCTTGAGATCATGAATAAAGGAAGAGAAGAACAGAAAAAGAAGGAATATATGAAGCTAGAAAAGAAAGAGGTAGAAAAGAAGAAGCAAGACATTACTCTAAAAGCTTGAACATCTCAAGAGGAGGTTGACACTAGTGAAGAGGATAAGCTAGAGGAATTGGTTATGGTAGCCAAAAGATTCATAAAGCTCATGAGGGCAAACCGGAATAGAATATTCCAAAGAAAGAAATAATTTAAAAGAAAGGGCAAAGAGGAAGAAAAAGATCAAATCATTTGCTATGAATGCAAGAAACCGGGTCACATAAGGAACGATTGCCCACAATACAAGAAGAATGGTTTTGAGAGAAAAAAGAAACAAAAAGCTCATATTGCCACTTGGAGTGATGAGGAGTCATCATCCGATGAGGACAACGAAGTTACCAATCTTTGTCTCATAGCTCTTGATGATTCCAAGGTAACCCTTGAACCATCTTGTAATGATCTTACTTATGATGAATTACAAGATGCTTATGATGATTTGGTTTTAAAATTCAAATAATCAATTTTGAAAAACAAGAAAATCATTTCCGATTTAAAAGAGAAAAATGATTCTTTGACAAAAATAAATTTGGAACTTAAAGAAAAGGTTGTTGGTTTGAAAGATGATTTAAAAAATATTTAAGAAGAAAATGTTGATTTAAACAACCTTATTTTTAGCTTGAGTGAGGATCACCACAAAATGGTGAATGAACTCAAAGAATAAATCAAAATGATCTTGATCAAAGAATTTCTCATATTAGAAGTGATCATGGAACCGAATTTTAAAATTTAGGTTTTGAGAATTTTTGTAATGAAAATGGGATTAGCCACCATTTTTCGACTCCTCGCACTCCTAAAAAAAATAGGATAGTTGAGAGGAAAATAGAAATTTAGAAGAAATGTCTAAGACCATGCTTTGTGAAAACAATTTACCCAAGTATTTTTGGCAGAAGCCACAAACACATCTTGTTATATTATTAATCGTGTAATGATTGGGCCAATTTTAAGAAAACTCCTTATGAGATTTTAAAATCCAAAAAGCCTAACATTAGTTATTTTCACCCTTTTAGGTGCAAGTGTTTTGTTTTAAACAATGAAAAAGACAATGTAGGTAAATTTGATGCAAAAAATGATGAAGCTATTTTTCTTGGATACTCTCAACATTCAAAAAGGCTTATAGAGTTTTTAACAAAAGAACCTTAGTTGTAGAAGAGTCTATACATGTAGTTTTCGATGATAAACTCCTTCTTAGGAAGGATTCTTGTGATGATGATGATGTAGGAATCATTGAAACCATTTATGAGGGACAAGCATCAAAGGTGGATGAGGTTCCAACCAATGAGGAAACACAAGATCCTCCAATAGAAGCTTTAGGAGATGTAAAGCTTGAAGAAAGGCAAGTGAGCTAGCCAAGAGAGTTCAACTATGTCAAGAGTGGTAAAATCTTGAGTGATCCATCCAAGGGGGTAACTACTCGTACTTCTCTTAGATTAATGGATCATATTGTATTTATCTCATGCATAGAGCCTAAGAATATCAAGGAAGCTTTAGATGATGATTTTTGGATATTGGTTATGCAAGAAGAGTTAAATCAATTTGAGAGAAGTAATGTATGAACATTAGTTGATAGGCCTATTAATAAATCTATTATAGGAACTAAATGGGTCTTTAGAAACAAACTAGATGAGAGTGGTAACATTGCGAGAAATAAAGCTAGATTAGTTGCTCAAGGTTACACTCAAGAAGAGTGTAACCCCCTTAGCCCGGCCTGGACGGAACCGGCACTAACGGGTTACACGGGGAATACCGAATCAAACCCGTTAAGGTCCAATTCGATAAACAACCCTGAAAACCGACATGTTTTTTTTGAAACTAGATGCATAATTTGGTTCTTATGTGTGTCGAGGTCATGCGTAACGAAAATGGGAACGTTCGATTCACAATTGATCATTCAATTCGCATATCAATACATAAGGACCAAAACGCAAATAATTCTTAATTCCAACAATAAACCGGTAATTCGACCTACCATAGTTCAATTAAACATGTATAGCATACTCATAACAAAGTTCAAATCAAACGGACCACTATCGCATCATCAATTTCATGTTTCATAAAATAGGGACTTAATTGTAAAGCTCACAATATCATAGGGACTAAAACTAACATTTATTTACCAATGCGAATTCAAGATAACATCATGCATCTTGGTGATATTACAACTCTCGATATTATTCATTGCATCTATATTCGATCGTGGAAAGACATCCGACCCTAGACGTAACTTTTCACGCTTAAAATGTCATTTTTAGGTCAGGGGTATCGATACCCTAAGTCTCGGTATCGATACCCTATCGTGGGAATTAGTCTAATTGCACTTCGAAGGCTCTTGGTATCGATACCCCCATGGGTGGTATCGATACCCAATCGTCTAGTGGGGTATTTGCATCGAACCATGATTCGATGCCGTCCAAAAATTAGCCTTGGGTATCGATACCCTTACCTGAGGTATCGATACCCCCTGTGCAATTTGACAAGTTTGAGCATTCTAAGTTAATTCCACCCATTCAAACATAACCATTAAACACCCTTAATTATTTGCATAATTTCCTAAGCATAAAGAACAATTTAAAGCACACATTTATCACATCAAAGATCCCAAACAATCTATAGGCATGCTTCTTAAAGTATGATTTTAAAATCAAAATGTTCATGCATGTACATGCTTCAACAATCCAAACAATATCATAGTCCATCAATTAACAATCTAAAACATTATAGGTCTTATTACAACATTAACCAAAGCAAAAATCACATACTTCACATGGGTTTGATTTACACATTTCCAAGCCCCAAGTTATTTGTCAAAACATACCAAAATTGAGATAACCTTCCCCTTGGTTCCCTTCCTCCGAACGTAGACTCGAATATCATTATTTTTCTGCAAGTATGGAAAGAGAGAGCTTAAACACAACATGCTTAGTGAGGAAGCTCTAAACAAGTTCAAAATCATTTATAAAGTCATACTTGCATTCTTCATGCTTATTTGAAATATGTAAAACCAAATCATGCTTATCAATAATGTCAAAACATTTCATGTATCATGCACAAATAAATCATTCCATTTCATATATGCCTATTGGCTTTCTAGTGATCACTTAATATAAACTTTTAGTTCATCGAATACACGGATTCCTTTTTCCATAATTGGAGACACTTGGTCTCAACATGCATCGGTTGGACACATAGTCACCCTTGTATACATGTTACCCCCACTACGCACGGTCGGACACAAAGTCACCCTTGTTTACGCATGGGTCAACTATATGCACGGTCGGACACAAAGTCACCCTTGTTTACATATAGGCAAGCTCTACACGCACGGTCGGACACAAAGTCACCCTTGTTTACGTGTAGGCAAACTCTACACGCACGGTCGGACACAAAGTCACCCTTGTTTACGTGTAGGCATCATCATTACTCTTATTATTTTTATAGTGCACTCAATCCTAATGACATGTCATTTGTATTCGAATCTAAGGTTAGTGTCACTAAGCCAATATCAATTCCAATCATGCATGTTAACTTGTTGCTCATAATGCACTCATTAAATGTTCATCAAATGAACTAAAATCATGCTCAACGGCTTTATCAACATAGGGTAAATAACCTCATCCTAATCCAAATTCTTTTTCATGCTTACATAAGTCATGAATACCTTAATAAACCATGCATTTTCAGCAATTAACACATGCATGCATCATTTCAAAATCAAATATATGCAATTCCAAAATCATATTGAATCATTGTTCACATATATGCCATTATCGAAAATAGCCGAAACTTGAGGTAATGAATCAACATCATTTAAAACACTTACTCTTGAACTATGGAAAGTTTTCACACTATTCCATAATCCCCAAAACAGAACTGAACCAATGTGATTCACTTTTAAATCGAAATCACTCACCGACAAGCGAAACGAGCCTTCGCCAACGCACCAGCCACTTATGCACCTTCTTGCACTACCTCTACAACATTAAAAACATAGCATATTCACATCACAACATGCTCAAAACAACAGCCACATTACACCTTCACAAAACCATCGAAAACCTAGCCGAAAAGACCGAAACCTAGCCGAAACGCATCCGAAACAACATCAGCCCAAAACCTAATGAATCTAACATCTAATCGACTTCAAATATGAACTAAAAACACTTCCAAACCATCCTTATACCTACAGCAACATAAGAACACCCAAAACAGCCCCTAAAACAACTGAAAACCACCTTAAAACACCACCGATTGCATTATTCCAGGAATAATTTGTTGTTAACTCATTTCAAGACTCAATAAATCATTTAATTGACATAATATCATAATTAAATCAACCTAAACCCAGCATCAATTTAGATCTCAAAAGATTTAACAAAATCCATCATAAAACTCATAGATCTTGAATTAAAAACACAAAATAAAATCTCAATTGTTAACTAACAAGCCAATACTTGGGAACTTTAATAAAGAACCTTAGAAAAAGATTATAAATCAGAATTTACCTTAGAGATTTCCTCCACCGAAAAGATGAGAAAACCTTCCTTGATTTCCTTGAAAATGATGTTGATTTTGCAAAAATTGATGAGTGAGTTTTGTAGAGAATGAAAGGATGAGTAAAATTAAATAAATCTTGTAGAAAATGATGAAAAATCAGCAAGAAATTGAAGAAATTTGGAGAAGAAGATGGAGAGAAAATGAGAGAAAATCTTGAGAGAAAAGATGGGAAAATGAGAAGTTACAAAAGAAAATAAAGTTGTCATCTAAAATAAAACAATTTAAAAACAATTTTGCTGGATAAATTATTAATTAAAAATAAATTGGGTTTATGGCTCTCTAAGGATTCTAAGTATGGCTTACTTTCCAATTTAGTCACTAAAAATCCTTATTGCCGAAAATTACTAATTAAATCCCCGAAACTTTTCCAAAATTACAATTTAGTCACTAGCACAAAATTAAGCCCAATTAAAAATCAAATTAAAGTTCAAATAATATTCTTTTAACTTTAAAACACCTTTTTAATATTTTTAGAATCATTTCACAAAATTATTACTTATCCGATTAAAATATCATTATTTTAATTTTTCCCGGAATAACGAACCATAGGAATCCGATTCGACCCGAATCGTATTCCCCCAACTAACACTCAAGCTACTAACCCCAAAACCGGGATGTTACTAAGAGGGAATAGATTTCGATTAAACCTATGCACCCGTAGCTAGGATGGAAGTCATTAGGATGTTACTTGCATTTGCATGTTATCATGATTTTAAGCTTTTTCAAATGGATGTCAAAAATGCTTTTATAAATGTTTTATAAATGAAGAAGTGTATGTTGAAAAACCACTGAGTTTTGAAGATCCAAAATTTACAAATCATGTTTTTAAATTGACCAAAGCTTTATATGGTTTGAAAAAAGCCCCTAGAGCTTAGTATGAAAGTCTTTCAAATTTTTTGATTGAAAAAGGTTTTGAAAAAAGTAAGGTGGATACTACACTTTTTATAAAAAGAATTAAAAATGGCATCTTGGTAGTTCAAATTTATGTTGATGACATTATTTTTGGTTCTACTAATAAATGTCATTGTCAAGAATTTTCTAAGATCATGCAAGGTGAATTTGAGATGAGCAAACTCTACACGCACGGTCGGACACAAAGTCACCCTTGCTTACGTGTAGGCATCATCATTATTCTCATTATTTTTATAGTGCACTCAATCCTAATGACATGTCATTTGTATTCGAATCTAAGGTTAGTGTCACTTAGCCAATATCAATTCCAATCATGCATGTTAACTTGCTGCTCATAATGCACTCATTAAATGTTCATCATGTGAACCAAAATCATGCTCAACGGCTTTATCAACATAGGGCAAATAACCTCATCATAATCCAAATTATTTTTCATGCTTAAATAAACCATGAATACCTTAATAAACCATGCATTTTCAGCAATTAACACATGCATGCATCATTTCAAAATCAAATATATGCAATTCCAAAATCATATTGAATCATTGTTCACATATATGTCATTACCGAAAATAACCGAAAATCGAGGTAATGCATCAACATCATTTAAAACACTTACTCTTGAACTATGGAAAGTTTTCACACTATTCCATAGCCCCTAAAATAGAACCGAACCAATGTGATTCACTTTAAACCCAAAACCACTCACCGACAAGCGAAACGAGCCCTCACCGATGCTCCGACGGCAACGCCAACGCACCAGCCACTTATTCACCTTCTTGCACTACCTCTACAACATTAAAAGCAGACCATATTCACATCACAACATGCTCAAAACAGCAGCCACATTAAACCTTCACAAAACTATCGAAAACCTAGCCGAAAAGACCGAAAACTAAGCCGAAATGCATCCGAAACATCATCAGCCCAAAACCTAATGAATCTAACATCTAATCCACTTCAATTATGAACCAAAAGCACTTCCAAACCATCCTTATACCTCCAGCAACATAAGAACACCTAAAACAGCCCCTAAAACAACCGAAAACCACCTTAAAACACCACCGATTGCATTATTCCGGGATTAATTTGATATTAACTCATTTCAAAACTCAATCATTTAATTGACCTAATATCATAATTAAATCATCCTAAATCCAGCATCAATTTAGATCTCAAAAGATTTCACAAAAACCATCATAAAACTCATAGATCTTGAATTAAAAACACAAAATAAAATCTTAATTGTTAACTAGCAAGCCAATACTTGGGAACTTCAATAAAGAACCTTAGAAAAAGATTAGAAATCATAATTTACCTTAGAGATTTGCTTCACCAAAAAGATGAGAAAACCTTCCTTGATTTCCTTGAAAATGATGTTGATTTTGCAAAATTTGATGAGTAGGTTTTGTAGAGAATGAAAGGATGAGTAAAATGAAATAAATTTTGTAGAAAGTGATGAAGAAATGAGCAAGTAATTGAAGAAATTTGGAGAAGAAGATGGAGAGAAAATGAGAGAAACTCTTGAGAGAAAAGATGGGAAAATGAGAAGTTACAAAAGAAAATAAAGTTGTCATCTAAAATAAAACAATTAAAAAAAATTTTGGTGGATAAATCATTAATTAAAAATAAATTGGGTTTATGGCCATCTAAGGATTCTAAGTATGGCTTACTTTCCAATTTAGTCACTAAAAATCCTTATTGCCAAAAATTACTAATTAAATCCCCAAAACTTTTTCCAAAATTACAATTTAGTCACTAGCACAAAATTAAGCCCAATTAAAAATCAAATTAAAGTTTAAATAATATTCCTTTAACTTTAAAACACTTTTTTAATATTTTTAGAACCATTTCACAAAATTATTACTTATCCGATTAAAATATTATTATTTTAATTTTTTCCGGAATAACGAACCCTAGGAATCCGATTTGACCCGAATCGTATTCCCCCAACTAACACTCAAGCTACTAACCCCAAAACCGGGATGTTACTAAGAGGGAATAGATTTCGATTAAACCTATGCACCCGTAGCTAGGATGGAAGTCATTAGGATGTTACTTGCATTTGCATGTTATCATGATTTTAAGCTTTTTCAAATGGATGTCAAAAATGCTTTTATAAATGTTTTATAAATGAAGAAGTGTATGTTGAAAAACCACTGAGTTTTGAAGATCCAAAATTTACAAATCATGTTTTTAAATTGACCAAAGCTTTATATGGTTTGAAAAAATCCCCTAGAGCTTAGTATGAAAGTCTTTCAAATTTTTTGATTGAAAAAGGTTTTGAAAAAAGTAAGGTGGATACTACACTTTTTATAAAAAGAATTAAAAATGGCATCTTGGTAGTTCAAATTTATGTTGATGACATTATTTTTGGTTCTACTAATAAATGTCATTGTCAAGAATTTTCTAAGATCATGCAAGGTGAATTTGAGATGAGCATGATGGGGGAGCTCTCATTATTTTTGGGACTCCAAATCAAGCAAAAGAAGGATGACACTTTCTTCAATCAAGCAAAGTAAATCAAGGACATGCTCAAAAAGTTTGGCTTGGAGAATGTGAAGCCTCAAGCCACTCCTATGAGCTTATCAACTAAGCTTGACAAGGATGAAGGAGGTAAGTGTGTTGATTCTTGTCGCGTGTCAAAAGTGCACTTTTAGTGCAAGTGGACACATCGCAAGTAATAAGTGATAAGTATTTATCGAATTATCGTCTCCACAAGGATTGGTAGACTCAATATGTCTTCTTTGTCTTCTTGTTCTGTAGAAAGAAATAAAGTAAAACACAAGTGATTGAGTTTGGATTAACTAAACTAAAATAACTAAGTAAAGTAAAGAGAATTGAATATTAGAGAGAGATAGGTCAGGATCCAGTTGCGTTGTATTGTGGATTTGATTGACTTGTCTCTGCCCAATGCAATTGTATATCTTTGCCTCGGCAGCACTGCAGATTACTGCCTCGGCAACGATAATACTGTCTGCCACGGTAATCCCTTGCTCGTGGGTGGACTTTACCAAAGTTCAGCAAAGTGTCCTTGGATGACTCCGCTTATCCCTAAGTCGAAGTACTGTTGATGACTAGTCCTTGATGATACCTCCCGGCGTGAACCAATTATACTCACCAACCAATCTCACACTTCTTTTAGCCGCTGAAACTCTTAACCTATCCCTAGTCCGAGTTAGTATTTCACGATTGAAACATCGTACTTACCCCTTTCGTGAATCTAACTCTCCCGAGTCTAGATAAATGGATTACTCACAGACTTCCCTCTCGGGCTTGAATGCAAGAACAAGAAATAACAAAGGATAAGCAAACCTTGATAATTTTATTGCATTGAAACAAAGACAAAGTACAATCTCCTCTCACAAATACTAACAACCTTCACCTAAACCCTAAAGAAGCTTAGAACATAATTGAGAGAAAGAAAACAAGTTTATGAATCATCTTTCTATCTCTAGGTATTCCCCTCTATTACATTGGATGGCTAGGTCTTTATATAGGCTAGACCTAGGGCAAACCTTTCCTAAGTAGAATACAACTTGGAGTAGGGAACAAGTCATGTACATAATTAAAATATTTCCAAGTTTAATTCAGCTAAGGGGGCTTTCCCGCGTGGCCTTGTCTTGGGCTTTTCCTCATGCTAGCCAGCTCCGATCCATGGGCTTTATGTCCAGACACGTCCCTTGGATTTTTATCTTCCAATCGCCTACAGTCTTGCTTCCTGGCTCTCAGGTCCTACCTCGGCCTTGTTGCTGCCGCGACACTGGTTCTCCTGCACAGATATGAAAATGTAGTAAAACGTGCCTTTTCTATAAATATTATCTCTATAAGCATAACTTCAAAATATATCACATTAAGTACATGCATTGATCCAAGTGGGTGTAAATTCGGTGATTAATGCCAACAAAAGGTGTAAAAAGTGATAGTGAGTTGAGCACTTATCAATTCTAAATTGTATAGATATATGATAGGTTCTTTACTTTACTTTACCGCAAGTAGACTGGATATTACGTTTAGTGTTTGCTTGTGTGCTAGGTTTCAAGCTAGTCCTAGAGAATCACACTTAGTAGCCATTAAGAGAATTTTTAGGTACCTTAGAGACACACCTTGTTTAGGTCTTTGGTATCCTAAAGACTCTTCTTTTAACATTCATGCTTATTTAGATGCGGATTATTTAGGAAAAATACATTCGAAACTCGCCAATTCTTAGATACTATGCTCATATCATGGTTCTTTAAGAAACAAAATAGTGTAGCTTTATCTACCACCGAAGCGGAGTACATATCCTTAGGGATTTGTTGCGCTCAAGTCCTTTGGATGAAGCAACAACTCTTAGATTATGGAATTAGAGTTGAAACTATACCTCTAAAATGTGATAACACTAGTGTTATATGTCTTAATAAGAACCTCATTCAACATTCTAGAACTAAACACATAGAAATTAGACGTCACTTTATTAGATATCATGTGTCTAAAAATGATGTTGTTCTAGAGTTTGTTGACACCTTAAATCAATTAGCGGACATCTTCACCAACCCTTTAGACAAAGAGTGTTTTTGAAACCTTAGGAGAAAGTTTGGTCTAACTAGCCTATCTTGAACCTTTGTGTGTTATTTTTTGTGCAAAATATGCTTGAATCTTGATTGAAATCATGCCTATGTTTTTATGCATCTTTTTGCTTCTATGCATGTTGCTAGGGGGAGTATGAACTTGTTTATGCATTTTAATCATGTCATAACATCATATGCATGCTTTTAGGGACTTTAGAGATTCATTTCTAGTACTTTAGAAGCCTAAAATGCAAAGCCTAGCTAAGGGGTATTGAAACATGTGACATTGATTTCGATACCTATTCTTTAAGATCATCTTCGATCACTTTTGGGTAACTTAGTATCGAAACGCCCAAAATGCGTTTCGATACCTATGGTTTCGATATGGACTGTAAGTGTTTCAGAACACGCTATTTTGAAATGCCCTTAAGGGCGTATCGAAACGTGCGGCGACAGATTGGTTTTAAAATACCCCAAACCTAACTTTATTCATATTAAAACTCAAATCAAACCCTTTCTAAAACCCTAGCCGAAAACCCTCTTTAAATAACCCCTCAATTCATCAAATTTCGTCACAAATCCTTAAAAGTTTATTGAGGGTTTCTTCATTAATCTTCAAGACTAAGGCTTTCTCAAGTTTTCGTGCTTCAAATCCTCCAATTTCATTCTAAATCTATACTTAAGGTATTTTTCATTTTTTCTTTATTTTCGTTCGAATTTAGATTATTAAAATTAGGTTTTTGTATAGATTATACTTAGTGTTTTTTGGGGTTTTCAAAATTCCATAAAAGGTTTTCAAAAATCAATTTTTTTCAATCAAATACAAATTTTTTTTGTTTGTATTTTATTTATTTTTTTAAAACTATTTTTTTGATTTCAAACTTTTTATTAAAACCTTGAGTTATTGATTTCTATGATTAAAATTGGTTATCCTAATTTTATACGTTTTCTTGTGCCAAACTAATCCTAATAGTTTTAATCCTTAGATTATGACACCAAAGAAACGTCAACCCACCGAGGGGGCTAGTTCATCGAGTTCCATTGCCCGTGGCCGAACCGATCTTCAAGTGGTTTATGAGAGGAGCTTTGAAGATCATTCTAAGCTCGAAAACTTTCAACAATTCTGAAATCACAAACTAAAGAAAGAGCGATGTGTGGATATAGGCTTCATGGATTCCACTAAGTTCTAATTCCACTATCTACCACTTATTCGTGATTAAAAACAAGAACGTTCATGCATGTACATGCTTCAACCAATTCCAAACAATATCAAAATTCGTCAAACCAAAATCAAGACAATATAAGGTCTCATTACAAACCATTAACCAAAGTAAAACACACTCTCATATGGGTAGGTTTACACATTGTCGTGCCCTTATTTATTTGCCAAATCATACCAAAATTGCGAGGTCTTTTCCCCTTTTTTCCCTTTCTCCGAATGTAGCCTCGAATGTCTCTATTTTTTCTGCAAGTATGAAAAGAGAGAGCTTAAGCACAACATGCTTAGTGAGAAAGCTCTAAACAAGTTCAAAATCATTTTTATAAGTCATACTTGCATTCTTCATGCTTATTTAAAATATGTAAAACCAAATCATGCTTATCAACAATGTCAAATCATTTCATGTATCATGCACAAATATATCATTTCATTTCTTGTATGCATATTGGCTTTCTAGTGATCACTTAATATGAACTTTTAGTTCACCGAATACATGGATTCCTTTTTTTCATAATTGGAGACACTTGGTTTCAACATGCATCGGTCGGACACATAGTCACCCTTGTATACATGTTACCCCCACTACGCACGGTCGGACACAAAGTCACCATTGTTTACGCATGGGTCAACTATATGCACGGTCGGACACAAAGTGACCCTTGTTTACATATAGGCAAGCTCTACACGCACGGTCGGACACAAAGTCACCCTTGTTTACATGTAGGCAAACTCTACACGCACGGTCGGACACAAAGTCACCCTTGCTTACGTGTAGGCATCATCATTATTCTCATTATTTTTATAGTGCACTCAATCCTAATGACATGTCATTTGTATTCGAATCTAAGGTTAGTGTCACTTAGCCAATATCAATTCCAATCATGCATGTTAACTTGCTGCTCATAATGCACTCATTAAATGTTCATCATGTGAACCAAAATCATGCTCAACGGCTTTATCAACATAGGGCAAATAACCTCATCATAATCCAAATTATTTTTCATGCTTACATAAACCATGAATACCTTAATAAACCATGCATTTTCAACAATTAACACATGCATGCATCATTTCAAAATCAAATATATGCAATTCCAAAATCATATTGAATCATTGTTCACATATATGTCATTACCGAAAATAACCGAAAATCGAGGTAATGCATCAACATCATTTAAAACACTTACTCTTGAACTATGGAAAGTTTTCACACTATTCCATAGCCCCTAAAATAGAACCGAACCAATGTGATTCACTTTAAACCCAAAACCACTCACCGACAAGCGAAACGAGCCCTCACCGATGCTCCGACGGCAACGCCAACGCACCAGCCACTTATTCACCTTCTTGCACTACCTCTACAACATTAAAAGCAGACCATATTCACATCACAACATGCTCAAAACAGCAGCCACATTAAACCTTCACAAAACTATCGAAAACCTAGCCGAAAAGACCGAAAACTAAGCCGAAATGCATCCGAAACATCATCAGCCCAAAACCTAATGAATCTAACATCTAATCCACTTCAATTATGAACCAAAAGCACTTCCAAACCATCCTTATACCTCCAGCAACATAAGAACACCTAAAACAGCCCCTAAAACAACCGAAAACCACCTTAAAACACCACCGATTGCATTATTCCGGGATTAATTTGATATTAACTCATTTCAAAACTCAATCATTTAATTGACCTAATATCATAATTAAATCATCCTAAATCCAGCATCAATTTAGATCTCAAAAGATTTCACAAAAACCATCATAAAACTCATAGATCTTGAATTAAAAACACAAAATAAAATCTTAATTGTTAACTAGCAAGCCAATACTTGGGAACTTCAATAAAGAACCTTAGAAAAAGATTAGAAATCATAATTTACCTTAGAGATTTGCTTCACCAAAAAGATGAGAAAACCTTCCTTGATTTCCTTGAAAATGATGTTGATTTTGCAAAATTTGATGAGTAGGTTTTGTAGAGAATGAAAGGATGAGTAAAATGAAATAAATTTTGTAGAAAGTGATGAAGAAATGAGCAAGTAATTGAAGAAATTTGGAGAAGAAGATGGAGAGAAAATGAGAGAAACTCTTGAGAGAAAAGATGGGAAAATGAGAAGTTACAAAAGAAAATAAAGTTGTCATCTAAAATAAAACAATTAAAAAAAATTTTGGTGGATAAATCATTAATTAAAAATAAATTGGGTTTATGGCCATCTAAGGATTCTAAGTATGGCTTACTTTCCAATTTAGTCACTAAAAATCCTTATTGCCAAAAATTACTAATTAAATCCCCAAAACTTTTTCCAAAATTACAATTTAGTCACTAGCACAAAATTAAGCCCAATTAAAAATCAAATTAAAGTTTAAATAATATTCCTTTAACTTTAAAACACTTTTTTAATATTTTTAGAACCATTTCACAAAATTATTACTTATCCGATTAAAATATTATTATTTTAATTTTTTCTGGAATAACGAACCCTAGGAATCCGATTTGACCCGAATCGAATTTCCCCAACTAACACTCAAACTACTAACCCCAAAATCGGGATGTTACAAAATGCACAAACAAGGATCGTTGTTGATGTTTCATTAGATGATTTATTACTTGATAATAGGTATACTAAATCAGTTATATTCTTGAGAGAATTGCAATCAACGATTTTGAATATCTTGTTGTTAGACTTGAGAGTAGAGCAAAACCCATTGAAAAACTCGAGATTGATGAACTTGCATCAATTCATGTTGAAATTTCTAATCTTACTAGTATGATGAGGACATTACAAAAGATCAATGAGGCATCATCTCAAGTAATTCATGGAGATATGTCAATTATTTCAACAAAATAAAGTATATAGAGATACCATGAAATTGAAGTTATTCATGGAGATCTGAGGCGTGGCTCAATTCTTTGCCACTAGGATCAATTACTTCGTGGATAGACTTGTGTTAGAAATTCTTGACATCATTCTAGCCACCAACACTTATTATTAAGTTATTTGGTAAGAATATCACATTCAAGCAAGCTACTGATGAAACTCTATATGAAACCTAGGAGAGTTTCAAAGATTTACTGAGAAAGTGTCCAATGCATGAGTTCCATAATTGGACCCAAATTCAAACCTTCTACAACAGATTAAATGCACAAACAAGGATTGTTGTTGATGCTTCATTAGATGATTTATTACTTGATAATAGGTATACTAAATCAGTTATATTCTTGAGAGAATTGCAATCAACGATTTTGAATATCTTGTTGTTAGACTTGAGAGTAGAGCAAAACCCATTGAAAAATTCGAGATTGATGAACTTGCATCAATTCATGTTAAAATTTCTAATCTTACTAGTATGGTGAGGACATTACAAAAGATCAATGAGCCCCCCAAAGTCAAAGTAATGGATTCGCTTTGCACTATTTATAGAGAGACCCATCACATCGATAAATTCCATGTTAATCTGGAATTGGTAAATTTTGTTTATAATGTTGATTAATTTTATATCCTAAATAAAATAGTTACAATGCAAGTTGGAGACAACATCCTAACTTAGTTTGAGGAAAACAAGGAGGTAATTAATACAATGCCCCGCGTTAAACCTTGTAAAGGCAAAATAATAATATTATGCCAATATTCTTTCAGAATATCATGTTGTATAATTCGATAAAAAAATTCAACAAAGATAAAGATTTGACCAAGGACACAATATTTTGAGAAAAATGATGTACTGGTCCAGAGTTTGACAATATCAGTGAAAAAATTGAAAATCCAACTTAAAAAATTATCAATGCACTAAACAATTGACCCAAAGTTCTTTTCCAGGTGACACTAAAGATATTTGACACAAAAAGAATGAGCAAGGCAAGGCAATCACTCTAAAGAGTGGTAAGCATGGTAAAGTAAAGATGGTTGTCAAACAGCCAATCAACCTAGATAGAAAGCTCATACTAGTAGACTCGCTTAGGAAAAAAAGAAAAAAAAAAGTAGATGATGCGAATGATAAGTTAACTAAGATCGAAAAGCAGACTAATGTCAAACCGGATGCTAGTAGTTTTTTGGTAAGACCTAGAATAATAGTCTATGTGTACCCACCACCATAATTTCTAGTGAGACTTCAAAGCATAAGCATGAAAAGCAATTTAAGTATTTTCTAGAAGTGCTTAAGCAACTAAACATTAACATTCCATTGATGCAAACCCTTGAAAAATTCCCAACTATGTGAAATTCATGAAAGATATTTTATCCAAGGAGAGAAAGTTGGGAGAATTTGAGACCGTAGCTCTCATTAAAGGACGCACTGTCAAAATCCTAAACCGTTTGCCACCAAATTTGAATGATCTAGAGAGTTTCACAATTTCTTGCACCATTGGCAACAAGTTCATGGGTAAAGCATTGTGTGACCTTGGTGCCAACATCAATTTGATGTCACTATCCATGCTGCGATAGTGTTTTTTAAGATTGATTTGCAATCAGGATACAATATACAATCGGTTGAAGGTAAAGAAGCAAGATATGTCGAAGATAGCCTTTCGCACACGTTATAGGTATTATGAGTTTCTAGTGATATCGTTTGGGTTGAAAAATTCTCCTATTGTGTTCATGGATATGATGAACTAAGTTTTTCATGGGTTCTTGGATCAGTTTGTTATGGTGTTCATAGATGACATCGTTGTGTACTCTTGCACCGAAGAAGAACATGATAGGCATGTTCGGATAATCTTGCAAACTTTGTTGGATAACTAGTTGTATGTTAAATTAATTAAGTGTGAGTTTTGCATAAAATATGTGGTTTTACTTGGGCATATGGTATCAACATAAGGTATTCGTGCGGATCCGTAAAAGGTAGAGGTTGTGGTGAGCTTTAACCTAAAGCTTGCTAGGTTACTATCATAGGTTTATGGATGGGTTTTCAAAAAAATTTGTTCCCTTAACGAAATTGTTGCAAAAGGGTGTCCAGTTTAAAAGACAGAGGCAAGGCAACAAGCTTTTGAGAAGCTCAAGGAAGTTTTGACACAAGCTCCAATCTTGATTCAACTTGAGTCAAGAAAGAAGTTTGTTATCTATAGTGATTCCTCGTACGTTCGTCTTAGACGTATGTTGATGCAAGATAGAAAGGTTATGGCTTTTGTATCTTGTCACTTAAAGGTACATGAGTGCAATGATAAGTGCTCAATTCACTATCACTTTTTACACCTTTCATGGATAATAATCACTTAATCTACACCTACTTGGACTAAAGCATGTACTTAATGTGAGATATTTAGATATTTTGCTTATGTGACTTATAAAGATGATATTATTAGAAAATGCAAGCTTTACGACACCTTTGTGTATTTGCAGGAAAAACAGATGCCGTGACAGAGATTTATGCCGAGACAGGGACCTGAGACCGCGGCAGAACCTGGTGAACAAGTACTGATATGGTAGGCGATCTGAAGAGAAAAATGAGATGAACTTTTCTGGACAAGCAGCACAAGGATCGGAGCTGGGAAGCACATGGAAGGTCAAAGTCAAAGGCCACGCTGAAAAAGAATCCTTGTAGGAATAAACTTGGAAATAAAATAGATATTTATTTATGTACTTGACTTGTGCTCCAAGTTGTATTCCTACTTAAGAAAGGTTTGCCCTACGCCAAGCCTATATAAACCATAGTTGCCCAAGGAGAATAGACACAACGCACGAGAGAAAATAGAATTTTATAGTTTTCTTTGTTTCAATTATGTTCTAAATTTTCGTAGGGTTTAGGTGAAGGTTGTTGAGTATTTGTGAGAGAAGATTGAACTTTGTTTGCTTGTTTTATGCAATAAAATATTAAGGTTTGCTTATTCTTTGCCATTCATTGTTCTTGCATTCAAGCTCGGGAGAAAAATTTGTGAGAGATTTATTTATCCAATATCGGGAGAGTTAGATTACGAAAGGAATAAGTATGGTATTTTTCTAGTTGGAAAATACTAACTCAGCCTAGGGATAGGTTAGAGTTTCAGCGGCTAAAAGAAGTGTGAGATTGGTTGGTGGTTATCATTGATTCACACTAGGAGGTATCATCAAAGACTAGTCATCAATAGTACTTTGACTTAGGGATAGGCGAAGTCATCCAAGGGCACTTTGCCGAACCTTGAAGAAGTCCACCCAAGAGCAAGGGATTGCCGCGGCGGACGCTGGTCTTCACTGTCGAGGCAGGAAACTGCAGTTCTGCAAAGGCAGTGTTGCATTATTGCACGGAACAGAAACAAGTCAATTGAACTCACAATACGATTCAACTGGATCCTGCCCATTCTTTAAATCTGATCTTATTTCCATTCACCATTCTCTTTTTATTATTCAGTTATTTTAGCTTTCGAAACAACCAAATTAATCTGTTTCTTTTAATTGTTTTACAGAGCGAGAAGAGAAAAGAAAGTATATTAAGTACACCAATCCCTATGGAGACGATACTTGATACTTATCACTTTATTACTTGCGACATGTACACTTGCACTATTTGCGCATTCTTTTTACACGCAACAAGTTTTTGGCGCCTTTGTCGGGGATTGGCAACTAAATTTTGTTTTCTTTATTTTCTTGTTTTTAGTTATTTTTATTTAACTTCGGTTTTTACTGGTGTATGACCAAGGAAAACCCAAGTAATCCATTATACGAGCTAGATCCAGAGATTGAACGCACGTGTCGAACATTGCGAAGACAAATCCGAGAAGTGATGGCAGATCATCCGGTAGAACAAAACTTACCCGCTGGCAATGGAAGGCTTCCGCCGCCACCAGTGCCGCGGCATCTCACTGTTCGAGACTTTTTGGAAGAGGATTTGAATGGGTTAAATCCAAGAGTCGTTACACCAGAGATTGCAGCAGCCCACTTTGAGCTAAAACCTGTCATATTTAATATGCTAAATATTATTGCATAGTTTGGTGGGTCAGTTACCGAAGATGCCAGGCAATACCTCAAGTCATTCATGGAGATCTGTAATTCATTCAAAATCCAAGGAGTCCATGAAGATGTTTTGAGACTGAAATTATTTCCCTATTCACTGAGGGATAGGGCAAAAGCCTGGTTAAATAGCATTCTAGCAGGATCTGTTAGATCTTGGAGTGAACTTTGTCGTGATTTCATTACACGTTTTAATCCTACTAATCTATATGATCGTATACTTACCTCTTTTCGGCAGGCAGATGATGAACTAATGTATGAGGCATGGGAGCGCTACAGGGAGCTACTGCACAAGTTTCCTTTACATGGATTCCCATTATGGACACAAGTGATCATGTTTTACAATGCTACCAATGCGCTAACAAGGATGATCTTAGATGTCTCTGCCAATGGGACACTCCTTGACAAAGCTCCAGAGGAAGCTATAGAAATTTTAAACAAACTTGCAAACAATGACTTTCAATTCCCTACATCTAGGCGAGGAGGGATAAGATGTCAGGCCACAGTACATGAATTAGAAACATCCAATTCAGTGGCAGCACAATTGGCAAATCTCACTAAGATGGTCCAAAATATGCAAATACAACATAATACCCATGAGGTTAAGGTAATAGATTCTTCGTGTGATGTATGTGAAGGTAACCATATCTCTTCTGAGTGCACGCAGAATCAGGAATCTAGCCTTTATGTGGGAAACTATAACCGGAACAACAACATGATGTCCAACACATACAATCCAGCTTGGAAAAGGCATCCAAATTTTTTATGGAGTAATCCCAATAATGCTTTGAATCCGACTGTTCAACCCTCAGGTTTCCAGCAATCAATGCCAATGCAACACCCGACGCAGCAGCAGCAGATGTCGCAACAGCAGCCTGCAAGTTCATTGGAAAATTCTCTTAAGGCCTTTATGATGAAAACTGAATCATACATGGCTGAGAATAGTAACTTTATTAAAAGAACCGATGCTTTCATAAGTAAAACTGAGATGAGATTGCAAAATCAAGAGGCAGCCATTAAAACATTGGAAACTCAAGTTGGGCAGTTCACTCAAAGTCTGAACACTAGACCTCAAGGAGGATTACCCAGCAATACTGAAGTTGCAAGGGGAAAAAGCCATGAGCAATGTAAGGCAATCACTACTAGTAGTGACTTACAACTTAAGAAGCTATAAAGCAGTCCGGACAAAGTCCCAACAAAGGAACAAGAAGAATCAGATAGAGAGGACATAGATATTGCATTAAGTGATCATGCCACAGAAGACAAGTCGATCCCAGTAGAAGGCACCGCCAGGGCAGAGAAATCGGCAATTCCACGCCAAGCGGCCGAGACAGCATCCACACCAGTGATACCAGGTATTAAATTCCAGACTAATGAGACATTGGAGGAAATACGACCACCACCACCTTTTCCATAGAGGTTGAAAAGGTAGAAACAGGACTACCAATTTAAAAAGTTCCTAGACATCCTAAAGCAGGTGCACATAAATTTGCCATTAGTTGAGGCAATAGAACAAATGTCAAACTATGCCAAATTCTTAAAAGACATTGTTTCTAAAAGAAGAAGGCTTGGTGAGTTTAAAACTATTAACACAACCGAAGGATGAATGACCATGCTTCATAATCGCATGCCCCCTAAATTGAAAGATCCTGGTTGTTTCACTATATCATGTGCGATAGGAAGCCACTACGAAGGAATGGCCTTGTGTGACTTGGGAGCAAGCATCAACTTGATGCCAAAATCTGTATTTCAAAAGCTTGGAATAGGAAGGGCAAAACCTACGACAGTAATGCTTCAATTGGCAGATAGATAGTATGTGCAACCGGAAGGAAAGATCGAGGACATATTGGCAAGGGTGGATAAATTTATTTTTCCAGCTGACTTTCTTGTTCTTGATTGTGAAGTAGATGACAATGCACCGATCATCCTGGGGAGACCTTTCCTAGCTACTGGACGCACCCTTATTGATGTGGAAAAAGGAGAATTAACGATACGAGTCAACGACCAGCAAGTCACACTCAATGTTTTCCAGATTTTAAAAATACATGATGATCCAGAGGAGTGCCAGGTGATTTTCACCAAAGAAGCAGACTGTGCAATACCTTGCCTCAGCAATCACTACCTCGGCAGCAGTGACTATAATTCTTCACAGCGCTGCCTCGGCAGTACAGTGGACGACTGCTATAGCAGTATATTGAACAGTGTGCCTGAAGCTGAAGAAGTTGAGACACAAGATACGGATGAAGTTAATTGGACAACACACCTCCCAGGTAAGTATTTCGAACCTCTAAATTATCCAGGTAAGGACGAAAAACTTTCGAGTGAGGAACCATTAAAGATCGAACTAAAACCTTTACCGGATCAATTAAAGTATGTTTATTTGGGACCCAACCACACAATGCCCGTAATTATTTCTTCTGAGTTGTAGCCCGAACAGGAACAAAGCTTGATAGAGATGCTGCGACAGCACAAGAAGGCAATTGGGTGGTCAATTGATGACTTCAAAGGAATAAGCCTAGCCGTTTGCATGCACAAAATCCTTTTAGAGGAAGATCATAAACCTACTGTTGAGGCCCAAAGGAGACTCAATCATGCCATGAAGGAGGTAGTATGCAAGGACATAATCAAATGGCTTGATGCTGGTATCATCTACCCTATCTCTGGCAGTGCATGGGTGAGCCCGGTACAATGTGTACCTAAGAAAGGAGGCATGACCATGATAACCAATGAAAACAATAAGCTGATCCCAACTAGGACTGTGACCGGTTGGAGGGTTTGTATGGATTATCGCAAGTTAAATAAGGCAACAAAGAATGATCATTTTCCGTTACCCTTCATTGATGAAATGCTTGATAAACTCGCTGGAAAACCTTTTTACTAATTTCTTGATGGTTATTCAGGGTATAACCAGATTTCCATAGACCCTAAAGACCAGGCAAAAACTACCTTTACTTGCTCGAATGGAACATACGCATTTAGAAGAATGCCGTTCGGCCTTTGTAATGCCCCGACAACATTTCAGTAATGTATGATGGCAATTTTTCACGATATGGTGGAAGACTTCTTGGAGATATTCATAGATGATTTTTTAGTCTTTGGAGATAACTTCGATCATTGCCTCAACAATTTGGAAAGGTACTGCAAAGATGTGAAGAATCCAACCTAGTGCTCAACTGGAAAAAATGCCATTTTATGGTCAAGGAAGGTATTGTTTTGGGTCACAAAATATCACCACAAGGCATAGAAGTTGAAAGGGCCAAGATAGATGTGATAAAGAAATTGCCTCCACCAATTTCAGTCAAGGGAGTCAGAAGTTTCTTGGGTCACGCATGTTTTTATAGGAGATTTATTGCTAATTTTTCAAAAATTTCTAAACCTTTATGTGCTTTACTTGAACAGGACAGGAAATTTGAATTTAGCAAGGAATATATTCCAGTATTCGAGAACCTCAAAGAGAAGCTAATCACTGCACCAATTGTAGTTCCCCCAGATTGGGCCTTTCCCTTTGAAATAATGTGTTATGTAAGTTATCATGCTGTCGGGGCAGCACTTGGGCAGAGAAAGAACAATATATTCCATGTTATCTACTATGCTAGTAAAACCCTTAATGAAGCCCAGATAAATTACACCACCACGGAGAAGGAATTATTAGCAATAGTCTATGCCTTTGATAAGTTTCGATCTTATCTTATTGAAACAAAAGTGACTGTCCACATCGACCATTCGGAAATCAAGTACCTTTTCTCAAAGAAGGATGCCAAACCAAGACTGATTAGATGGATTCTTTTTTTGCAGGAATTTGATATAGAAATTAAGGACAAGAGAGGTACGGAAAACCAGGTAGCCGACCATCTCTCCAGATTAAAATCTGAGGAGAAAAACATGCTACTGGAAGAAATACAAGACGCATTCCCAGACGAGCACATCTTTAAAATCTCAGGAGTGGCAGCAGAAACTGTCGCGACAGAGATTGTAGCAGTATACAACTGTGCTGCCGCAACAGTGACCAAGTGCATCTCGGCAACATTGACAGAAGACCTTGCCGCAGTCATAACCACTCCCTGGTATGCTGACCTTGTTAATTACTTAGCTAGTTGTAATATCCCAAAAATTATTCCTAATTTTAAAACCCTAATTTTGAAATCCCTAAGTAAAAATCCTAATATTTATATTCCCAATTTCTGAAACCCTAATTTATTTGAGTTTTTTTTAATTGATTTTTTAAATTTAAGGGAAAATTTTTGAGATAAGATTATAAAGTTTTGAAAATTTTAAATGTGAATTTAAAGATTAAAAGTTAAAAATGATTTGATGACTTTTGGATAACTAATTTGCTTTTAAATTGAATTTTATTTTTACTGAGATTAATTATTATTTTTATTAATAGTTTATCTACAATCAATCTTTTTATTGAAAATATTATTTTATTTTAATTATTGTTTTATCAAAACTCTTTGTTTAATATTATATATTATTTGAAGTTACTTTTGAAGAAGGAAAATCCTTTTAAGATTCTATAATCTTTTTTATTATTATTTTTATTAACTTTTTTACGGTTTAATAGAATTCTAATTCAAGTTGTAATCAATTATTTTTCTCTATAAATATATATTGTGATCAAAGAGAAAACCCTACATTATTTTCTTGTATCAAGATTTTGTAAAGCCTTTTGTTCTCACTCTTTATTTCTGTTCGAGTTCAAAACTATGTTATTCAGTAATTTGAGTCGCTTTGGCTAAGGTGTGTTCTCTTACTGTTGCTATATTTGTTTGTTGTTTTTTTTTTGAAAAAAAAATATTTTTCTGTGACATGCTTAATATTTTATGTTATGAGAAATATTTGTGTTTTGCTGGAATGTCTAATTTTTGTATTATTTCTTTGATTGCATATCTGTGTTTCCGTGTAATTGTGATTTAAGAAATATATAAAACTTTTCGGATTTTGAGATCTTATACTTTTATGAGTAATTATGATTTAAAACCCTATAAAATTGTGCTTTCGGATAAATTTTGATTTAGGATTAAGACTGAGATTGGATAAATTATAACATCATTCATACAACTTGTTTTGTATTGTTTCCTAAAATATTACTCTTGGGAAATAATTTTATAAACTGTGTTTTATTATTTTTATCTACACCTTAGAGATACACTAAGTTTTTTTAGGTTATTTTATCTTAGTTCATTCTGACAAATCTTTGAACTAGACAATGTGATACTTAAACAATCTTATACTTTATCTGGTTATTTTATTATTCAATATAAAACTAATTTTTAGTTATTAAAATTATTATTACTATTTTAGAAACTTTAATATATTTGGGAATTAAGGTTATTTTTAATATAAATAAATATTTTTCTTATATTTAGATATTTTATTTGAACCATCAGACTATAATATTATTTTTAATAAGTTTATGAGATAATATATTTTAAGATTTTTTCTTAAATTACCAATTTTTAGTTATAATTTTAACTTTTGTTTTTGACAAATTATTAAGTAATTAAATATTTTACAATTATTATGAAATAATATAAATTAAATTGATTTTGAGGGCAAAGTTTTTAACTTTAAACTTCCTAGATTTAATCTATGTCTTATTGTGTTAAATGTGTATTTCTTTTTGTGCTATTGTTAAATGAATTCAAATATATGTTTTCTTCTTGTGCTAAATATGTGTTTCTTCTGTGTTATTGTCAAATAAATTTAAATGTGTGTTATCTTTTTATGTTAAATGTGTGTTTCTTTTTGTGCTATTGTCAAATGAATTCAAAATGTGTGTTTTCTGCTTGTGCTAAAGGTGTGCTTCTTCATGTGCTATTGTTAAATGAATTTAAATGTGCGTTCTCTTCCAGTTCTAGATTTGTGTTTTGTGATTAACTGTTTATTGTGATATTGTGATCAAATTATCTGAACTGTGTGTTTCGTATTCTATACGATTATATGTTTTGAGATATTTGAGATCATTAACATTGATTGCATTACATGTGCATGGGGTGGATTGTACGGAAGAAGGTGGTTTTACCACACTGTGTTTGGCAAAATAAGGGGTGAGGGGTTTTGGGGAACTACCTCCATTGTGATCGGTTGGCACTCTAATTACGAAGCACTCTAACCTACCCCACTTTTCCATCCTTGATTTCTTGATCATTTATCTTTATTGCTTTAATTAGTTTCCTTAGTTATAATCCAACTCAAATATTTGTGTCTTTACTTTTCCATTGTGCAGGAAGAATAAATTGCGTAAGTAAAGCTGATAAGTGCTCAACTCACTATCACTTTTTACACCTTTTATTGGCATTAATCACCGAATTTACACCCACTCGGACCAATGCATGTACTTAATGTGATATATTTAGAAGTTATGTTTATAGAGATAATATTTACAGAAAAGGCACATTTTACTGCATTTTTATATCTATGCAGGAGAACCGGTGCCGCGGCAGCAACAAGGCCGAGGCAGGACCTAATGTCGAGGCAGCAACTGAGAGCCAGGAAGCAAGACTGTCGGCGATTGGAAGATAAAAATCCAAGGGACGTTTCTGGACTTAAAGCACATGGATCGGAGCTGGTTAGCATGAGGAAAAGCCCAACACAAGGCCAGGCGAGAAAGGACCTTAGTCGAATTTAAACTTGGAAATATTTTAATTATGTACATGACTTGTTCCCTACTCCAAGTTGTGTTCTACTTAGGAAAGGTTTGCCCTAGGTCTAGCCTATATAAAGACCTAGCCGTCCAATGTATTACACACGGATACCTAGAGAGAGAGAGCCGATTCATAAACTTGTTTTCTTTCTCTCAATTATGTTCTAAGCTTCCTTAGGTTTAGGTGAAGGTTGTTAGTATTTGTGAGAGGAGATTGTACTTTGTCTTTGTTTCAATGCAATAAAATTATCAAGGTTTGCTTATCCTTTGTTATTCCTTGTTCTTGCATTCAAGCTCGGGAGAGAAGTTTGTGAGTAATCCATTTATCTAGACTCGGGAGAGTTAGATTCACGAAAGGGATAAGTACGGTGTTTCAATCGCGAAATACTAACTCGGCCTAGGGATAGGTTAAGAGTTTCAATGGCTAAAAGAAGTGTGAGATTGGTTGGTGAGTATAATTGGTTCACGCCGGGAGGTATTATCAAGGACTAGTCATCAATAGTACTTCGACTTAGGGATAAGCGGAGTCATCCAATGACACTTTGCCGAACTTTGGTAAAGTCCACCCACGAGTAAGGGATTGCCGCGACGGACAGTATTATTGCTGCCAAGGCAGTAATCTGCAGTGCTACCGAGGCAGAGATATACGATTGCATTGGGCAGAGACAAGTCAATCAAATCCACAATACAACGCAACTGGATCCTGACCCATCTCTCTCTAATATTCAATTTTCTTTCTTTTACTTAGTTTTTTTATTTTAGTTCCATCACAACCCAAACTACTTGTGTTTTTTATTTCTTTCTACAGAACAAGAAGACGAAGAAGACATATTGAGTCTACCAATTCCTGTGGAGACGATAATCCGATATATACTTATCACTTATTACTTTCAATGTGTCCACTTGCACTAAACGCGCACTTTTGACACGCGACAAAAGCCAATCCTCGTGGGTTCGACATCTTAAATAGTACAATCTGACAAATGTGGAAGGACGAATGCTTCATCATAAAAGAAGGACTTTCTAGCCTCCATCAGATTTGGCGCCGTTGCCGGGGAAACTTGATGACTCCGCTTATCTCTAAGTCAAAGTATTGTTGAAGCTTTTAAAATTTCTTTTTAACTAGAGGTGCCCATATAAAAGCAGGACTTTCTAGCCTCCATCAGATTTGACTAAGTGATGCTCCATCATGAAAGGAAGTATTTAAGTTGTTTTTTTTTTAAATTTCTTTTTATATCCACCACCTTACTTGAAATATTACCCATACTTTTGCACTGTTCTACATCAGAATTGCCTTAGTTTATTCTTTTAAGGCTATAGAAACCTTTCTCCTTACCATGTTTAGGTCCTGTTTAGAAGGCTTAACTTTAGGACACTTAAGGAACAAAACTTAGAAGCTTGCTATAAGGTTGATTCTAAGATCACTTTTGGGACTTGTGTGATTTTAGGAATTCTTTTAATGAACTTAGGTGATAAAGACTTGGATTTATGGAATGATAACTAGAGGTGCCAGAAATTGGCTCTAGTATATGCTATAAAAAAAATAATATCCCTTTTAGCTAGTAATAAAACATAACCCTTGAGGTGCCTGAAATTGGCTCAAGTGTTGACTCCATAGGAAGAAATCATAAATTCCAAAGTCTACTTGTCCTGAACTTAGAGTTTATCTAAGAATGCCTTTAATCAAACCTGTCCAAAAAAACGCACACACTCACAAAATCTTATAGCTTGATTCCGAGTGAGTCCTTGGGTAACCAAAAGGTTAAGACTTAAGAATAGGCATAGTTATGGTGGGGAGAATAGATGAAAAATTAAGACCAAAAGAGAATAAGGTTTGGCAATTTGATGGTTTGCATTGCTTGAGGACAAGCAATACTTCGAGTTTTGGGGTGTGATAAGTGCTCAATTCACTATCACTTTTTACACCTTTCATGGATAATAATCACTTAATCTACACCTACTTGGACTAAAGCATGTACTTAATGTGAGATATTTAGATATTTTTCTTATGCGACTTATAAAGATGATATTATTAGAAAATGCAAGCTTTACGACACCTTTGCGTATTTGCAGGAAAAAAAATGCCGCGAAAGAGATTTATGCCGAGACAGGGACCTGAGGCCGCAACAGCACCTGGTGAACAAGTACCGATATGGTAGGCGATCTGAAGAGAAAAATGAGATGAACATTTCTGGACAAGCAGCACAAGGATCGGAGCTGGGAAGCACATGGAAGGTCAAAGTCAAAGGCCACGCTGAAAAAGAATCCTTGTAGGAATAAACTTGGAAATAAAATAGATATTTATTTATGTACTTGACTTGTGCTCCAAGTTGTATTCCTACTTAAGAAAGGTTTGCCCTAGGCCAAGCCTATATAAACCATAGCCGCCCAAGGAGAATAGACACAACGCACGAGAGAAAATAGATTTTTAGAGTTTTCTTTGTTTCAATTATGTTCTAAATTTTCGTAGGGTTTAGGTGAAGGTTGTTGAGTATTTGTGAGAGAAGATTGAACTTTGTTTTCTTGTTTTATGCAATAAAATATTAAGGTTTGCTTATTCTTTGCCATTCGTTGTTGCATTCAAGATCGAGAGAGAAGTTTGTGAGAGATTTCTTTGTCTAATATCGGGAGAGTTGGATTCACGAAAGGAATAAGTACGGTATTTTTCTAGCTGGAAAATACTAACTCGGCCTAGGGATAGGTTAGAGTTTCAGCGGCTAAAAGAAGTGTGAGATTGGTTGGTGGTTATCATTGATTCACACTGGGAGGTATCATCAAAGACTAGTCATCAATAGTACTTCGACTTAGGGATAGGTGAAGTCATCCAAGGACACTTTGCCGAACCTTGAAGAAGTCCACCCAAGAGCAAGGGATTGCCGCGGCAGACGCTTGTCTTCACTGTCGAGGCAGGAAACTGTAGTTCTGCCAAGGCAGTATTGCATTATTGCACGGAACAGAAACAAGTCAATTGAACTCACAATACGATTCAACTGGATCCTGCCCATTCTTTAAATCTGATCTTATTTCCATTCACCATTCTCTTTTTATTATTCAGTTATTTTAGTTTTCGAAACAACCAAATTAATCTGTGTCTTTTAATTATTTTTACAAAGCAAGAAGAGAAAAGAAAGCATATTAAGTACACCAATCCCTGTGGAGACGATACTTGATACTTATCACTTTATTACTTGCGACGTGTACACTTGCACTATTTGCGCATTCTTTTTGCACGCAACAAGTTTTTGGCGTCGTTGTCGGGGATTGAGAACTAAATTTTGTTTTCTTTATTTTCTTGTTTTTAGTTATTTTTATTTAACTTCGATTTTTACTGGTGTATGACCAGGGCAAACCCAAGCAATCCATTATACGAGCTAGATCCAGAGATTGAACACACGTGTCAAAGGTTGCGAAGACAAATCCGAGAAGTGATGGCAGATCATCCGGTAGAACAAAACTTTTAGGCCCAATTTTGGGGTGTTACAACTCTCCTCCACTTAAGAAATTTCATCCTCGAAATTACCTGGTGGAAATAGATAAGGGAACTGTTCTTTCATATCCTACTTTCTTTCCCACGTAGCTTCCTCGACACCTCGATATCGTCAAAGCACTTTGACTAACTCGATGGTCTTACCACGCAGAACCTTAAAACTTGATGCTAAGATTTCTATCAGCTCCTCGTCGTAGGAAAGATACGGATTAAGCTCGAATTCTCCCACCAGAAAAACATGCGATGGATCTGATCTATACCTCCAAAGTATCGTTACATGAAATACATCAAGGATCCTTTCGAGCTCGGACAGTAACCTTAAACGATAAGCCACTAGTCCGATTCTATCTAACACCTCAAGCGGTCCATTAAAACTCGGAATCAACTTTACTTTCTTTCCAAAGCGCATCACCTTCTTCCACGAAGATATCTTCAGGAAAATTTTCTCGCCCACGACAAACTCTATCTCTTTCCTCTTAAGATCAACATAAGACTTTTGACGATCCAATGTTTCCTTAAGTCTACCACTAGTGAGTTTAAACTTCTCATTAGTATCCTCAAGAGAACTAGGCAAGGTCACAAACTTCTCACCCGATTCGGCCCAACACAACAGAGTACGACATATCTTACCATACAAAACCTCAAACGGAGCCATCTGGATACTTGCCTGATAATTGTTATTATATGAAAACTCCACCAACGGCAAGTACTTTTCCCAAGAGCCCTGAAAGTCTATAACACAACACCGCAACATATCTTCCAAAACCTGGATAAGTCTATCAGACTGTCCATTCGTCTGCGGATGATACGATGTACTAAAGCTCAACTTTGTACTAAGAGTCTTCTGTAAGGACTTCAAAAACCTTAACGTAAAGTCCACCCACGAGCAAGGGATAAGCGGAGTCATCCAAGGACACTTTGCCGAACTTTGGTAAAGTCCACCCACGAGCCGAACTTTGGTAAAGTCCACCCACGAGCAAGGGATTGCCGCGACGGACCGTATTATCGCTGCCAAGGCAATAATATGTAGTACTGCCGAGGCAGAGCTATACGATTGCATTAGGCAGAGACAAGTCAATCAAATCCACAATACAACGCAACTGGATCCTGACCTATCTCTCTCTAATATTCAATTTTCTTTATTTTACTTAGTTGTTTTATTTTAGTTCCATCACCACCCAACTACTTGTGTTTTTTTTATTTCTTTCTACAGAACAAGAAGACGAAGAAGACATATTGAGTCTACCAATCCCTGTGGAAACGATAATCCGATAAATACTTATCACTTATTACTTTCGATGTGTCCACTTGCACTAAACACGCACTTTTGACACGCGACAAGTTTTTGGCGCCGTTGTCGGGGATTGGCAATTAAATTTTGTTTTCTTTATTTTCTTGTTCCTTTTTATTTTTATTTTACTTTTGTTTCTCTTGGTGTATGACCAGGGCCAACCCAACCAACCCTTTATACGAGTTAGATCCAGAGATCGAACGAACAAGGCTAAGGTTGAGGAGACAAATCCAAGAAGCTATGGCAGATCACCCGGCAGGACAAAACCTACCTGCCGGCAATGGAGGTCTTCCGCCGCCACCTGGGCCGCGGCAGCTCACTGTCAGAGACTTTCTGGAAGAGGACTTAAATGGATTAAACCCAGGAGTTGTTACACCGGAGATAGAAGCAGCCCACTTTGAACTGAAACCTGTCATGTTCAATATGCTTAACACTATTGGACAGTTTGGTGAGCCTGTAACTGAAGATGCAAGGCATCACCTCAAGTCCTTCATGGAGATATGCAATTCTTTTAAAATCCAAGGAGTCCATGAAGATGTCTTGCGATTGAAGCTATTCCCCTATTCACTGAGGGATAGGGCGAAAGTTTGGTTAAATAGCATTCCAGCAGGATCTATTGGATATTGGAGTGAACTCTGCCATGATTTTATTACTCGTTTTAACCCTACAAATTTATATGATAGAATTCGTAATGAAATCACTTCTTTTCGACAGGCAGATGATGAACCTATGTACGAGGAATGGGAGCGATACAGGGAGTTACTGCACAAGTTTCCTTTGCATGGATTTCCCCTATGGACACAAGTGACCATGTTTTATAGTGCCACGAATGCCCCGACAATGATGATGTTAGATGCCTCGGCGAACGGAACACTCCTTGATAAAGCACCTGAGGAAGCTATTGAAATACTAAACAAACTCGCGAAGAATGATTTTCAATTCCCTACATCTAGGCGAGGAGGAGTAAGACGCCAAGCCACGGTAAATGAACTAGACACATCAAATTCAGTGGCAACACAATTGTCCTCTCTTACAAAGATGGTGCAAAACTTTCAATTACAACAAAATACCCGTGAGGTTAAGGTAATTGATTCTTATTGTGACTTATGTGGAGGTAACCACAGTTCCGCTGATTGTATGAATCAAGAAACCGGTATGTATGTTGGAAACTACAACCTCAACAATATGATGTCCAACACATACAACCCCTCATGGAAGAGGCATCCAAACTTATCATGGAGCAACCCTAACAATGCCTTAAACCCAACCACCCAACCTTCAGGATTTCAGCAACCGATGCAACATCTGTCGCAGCAGCAGGTCCAGCAACCAATGCCGCAGCAGCAGATGCTGCAGAAACCAATATGTTCATTGGAGAACACGCTTAAAGCCTTTATGATGAAAACAGAGTCATATATGGCAGAGAACAATAATTTCATCAAAAGGACATATGCTTTTATGAATAGAACTGAGATGAGGTTGCAAAATCAAGAAGCGGCCATTAAAACGCTAGAAACCCAGGTTGGGCAGTTTGCTCAAAACATAAACACTAGACCACAAGGAGGACTACCTAGCTATACTGAAGTTGCTAAGGTAATGGGCCACGAACAGTGTAAGGCAATCACTACTAGGAGTGGTCTATAGCTGAAGGAAAAGATTCCAACAAGCCAAAATCCATCAGCGGATCCAGCAAAAGAAGAAGCTAAGCAAACTGATTCTGATAACACTGCCCCGGCAGAGAGCACAACAGCTCCTGAACAGCCTGCCGAGACAGTAACAACCCTAGTGGTGCCAGGTATTAAATTTCAAACTAAAGAAACCCTGGATGAGATGAGACCACCACCACCTTTCCCACAAAGGTTGAAAAAGCAAAAACAGGAACAACAATTCAAGAAATTCCTTGACATCTTAAAGCAAGTCCACATTAACATACCATTCGTAGAGGCAATTGAACAAATGCCCAATTATGCTAAGTTCTTAAAAGACATGGTGTCTAAGAGGAAACGAATAGGTGAGTTTGAAATAGTGGCTGCTACCGAGGGATGCATGACAATGCTACACCATCGCATTCCACCGAAATTGAAGGATCCTGGTTGCTTTATCATACCTTGTGCGATAGGTAAAAATTATGAAGGTAAGGCCCTGTGCGACCTTGGAGCAAGAATCAATCTGATGCCCAAATCTGTCTTTCAAAAGCTTGGAATAGGAAGGGTGAAGCCTACAACGGTTATGCTCCAACTAGCGGATCGATCCTATGTGCAACCCGAAGGCAAAATTGAGGACATACTGGTAAGATTCGATAAGTTTATTTTTCCTGATGACTTTCTTGTCCTTGATTGTGAAGCAGATGATAATTCACCGATCATCCTGGGGAGACCTTTCCTTGCAACTGGACGTACCTTAATTGACGTGGAAAAAGGAGAATTGACAATGCGGGTCAATGACCAACAAGTCAAACTCAATGCATTCCACAACTTAAAAAAAATGATGATCCAGAGGAGTGCAAGGCCATCCACACTGTAGACACCAGAATATCCTGCCTCGGCAGTCTGTTCGGCAGGTTATTCGGCAAAAAGATCAAGTTCAAGATGGATGGACTCACAGCAAAAGGGAGTGGCCCACAACCGAATTATAATTCTGGCCAACAAGAGAGAATTATCTTGGGAGATGCATTTGCATGCACTCCACCAGTAACATGATCTCCTCCCTTTTCATTATTAATATATTAGGATTAGTTTAGTTTATTTGTATTTTTCTAATTTGTTTTTGCTTTAAGTATTTTTCTTTTTGTGTGTTTAATTTTTATTTAGGACAATAAGCAAGAATAAAGGAGAAGTAGATCACAGCAGGAATTCTGCCGAGGTAAAAAACAGTTTCAGAATCGCAGCAGAACAGTGTAACGGCTAGTCTGCCGAGATTCCTACCGCGGCATAAAAGGAAACGGCAGTAAAGAGTAACGGCTACAAAACGGCTAGTGGATCCAAACTGTCACAAGGCTGAGGCCTATATAAGAAATCCCTTCCTCTTGAACTATTTATTCTTGCTTTCTTGTTTGCTTTAGAATTCTTAACAATCTTGCTCTCACAATACTTTCTGCCTACTCACAATTTTCCCAGATTCTTTCCAAGAAAATCTCTAAGAAATCAATCTCTCACAATCTTGATGGGCACTTACAAGCGATTTGCCCCAGCCAATGTTGAAGATCGCTTCAACCGATCTTTCATTGCCCATTAATTGTGGGAAGAACAAGGTTTCCAACATTCTGATGATGAAAACTACGACATCGAGCATTATCTCTTTGACAGAATCAAGTACCAAGATTGGGAAATTTTCTGTCTCCAACCTGCCTAGGAAAACGCGACCATCGTGCGGGAATTCTATGCGCACGGGCCTAACAAAGATTCCCTCTTTGTTCACTGCCGCGGCAGGCCGATCCAGTTAGATGCCGAGATCATCAACAATTTCTACAGCCTCACTCCGAACAGTTATGTGCACGCTGAATTCATGGAGGACATCACTGCCGAGGACTACGAGTTAATCAAAGACGATCAATGTTATGCGAATACTCCATGGGAAACCGGTACCCATAGAGGATCCGTAACAAGGCAGAGCCTAAAGCCCGAGGCCAAGATGTGGAATACTTTGTCAAGCGATGCCTCATCCCTACATCCCATAACAACACGGTAGACCGAAAACGATTGGTGCTCATCCAATCGATCATCAACAAAAGGACCATCAACGTTGGAGAGATCATCTTACGTGAAATTCACGAATGCGGTAAGAAAGATAGGGGACCATTATATTTCCCATGTTTGATCACGGGTTTGTGTGTTGTCGCAGGTGAGCCAATAGAAGATACGGACGAATTCACTCCCCAAAGGCGACGATGGACCAGGGACTTTTGTCACAAAGTCATGTAAATCACGCAGGCGGAGCCAGTCCAAGCAACGCCCCAGCAGTTCACTGTTGATACTGCTGCCGGGGCCCAGTACATGGCAGACATGCCAGACACTGCCCACACCTCTGCCGCAGTAGACCCGTACCAGGAGATTTTGTAAAGGATGACAGCGATGGACCTCAAGCAACAGAGGTACATGGAGTATCAAAGAGATTTCAACGGCACATTAGCCCAAATGATGCTCCACGCTTTTCCAGATCAAGGGGCGCAATTTCCAGAATTTCCCAGCAATATGTTTGTCACAGCCGCCCCTTACACCAAGACTACTGTCGCGTGTCAAAAGTGCGCGTTCAGTGCAAGTGGACACATCGCAAGTAATAAGTGATAAATATATTATTGAGTTATCGTCTCCTCAGGGACCGGTATACTTAATATGCTTTCTTCACCTCCTTGTTCTGTAGAAAGATAAAAACACAAATAAGTTGATTTGATTCATCTAAACTAAAATAACTAAAATAAAAGTAAGGGATTGAAATAGTAGAGAGAGATGGGCTAGGATCCAGTTGCGTCGTATTGTGGAATTGATTGACTTGTCGCTGTCCAATGCAATCGTATATCACTGCCTCGGCAGCACTGCGGTTTTACTGCCTGGGCAACGATAACACTGTCTGCCGCGGCAATCCCTTGCTCGTGGGCAGACTTTACCAAAGTTCGGCAAAGTGTCATTGGATGACTCCATTTATCCCTAAGTCAGAGTGCTGTTGATGACTAGTCCTTGATGATACCTCCCGGCGTGAACCAATTATACTCACCAACAAATCTCACACTTCTTTTAGCCGCTAAAACTCTTAACCTATCCCTAGGCTGAGTTAGTGTTTCGCGATTGAAACACCGTACTTACCCCTTTCGTGAATCTAACTCTCCCGAGCTTAGATAAATGGATGATCATAATATCCTCTCCCGAGCTTAATTGTGAAACAAGGAATAACAAAGGATAAACAAACCTTGATAATCTTTATTGCATTGAATGAAAGACAAAGTACAATCTCCTCTCACAAATACTCTACAACCTTGACCTAATCCCTAAGAAGGTTTAGAACATGATGGAGAGGAAAGAAACAAGAGTAGAAGTCGGCTCTCTCCCTAGGTATTTCGTTGTTTTCATACATTGGGTGGCTAGGTCTTTATATAGGCTAGACCTAGGGTAAACCTTTCCAAAGTAGAATACAACTTGGAGTAGGGAACAAGTTAAGTACAGAATAATAATATATTTCCAAGTTTATATTCGGCTAAGGGGCTTTCCCACGTGGTCTTCCTTTGGGCTTTTCCTTGTTCTAGCCAGCTCCGATTCACGGGCTTCAAGTCCAGACACGTTCCTTGGATTTTTGTCTTTCCATCGCTTATACTTTTGCTTCTTGTCTTTCTGCTACTGCCTCGACATCAGGTCCTGCCTCGGCCTTTTCTCTGTCGCGGCATTGGTTCTCCTGCACAGATATGAAAATGCAGTAAAACGTGCCTTTTTCTATAAATATTATCTATATGAGTATAACTTCTAAATATATCTCATTAAGTACATGCATTGGTCCGAGTGGGTGTAAATTCGGTGATTAATGCCCATAAAAGGAGTAAAAAGTGATAGTGTGTTGAACACTTATCACACCACCAAACTCGAACTATTGCTTGTCCTCAAGCAATGCAAACCATCAATTTTCCGAACTTTACTCTCTCTTGGTCTTACATGTCCATCTATTCTCCCCACCATATCTAGGCCTATTCTTTAGCCTTAACCATTCGGTTACTCAAGGATTTACCTAGAAACAAACTATAGGAGTTGTGAGTGCGTGTGTTTTTGTGGACAAGTTGATTAAAGGCTTTCTTAGATAAACTCTAAGTTCAAGACAAATAGACATTGGTTAAGTGTTCTCTTCTTTTTCAAACCCCAAATCTTGAGCCGGTTTCGGGCACCTCAAAGACTTGTGTTTTTCTTTTCACTAAAATCCTTTTTTCTTTTTAATATTCCTTAAAGCATACTAGAGCCAATTTCGGGCACCTCTAGTATGAAGAAGAGACTTTCTAGAGCCGGTGGTAGGCACCTCTAGTTACTTTCCAAAAATCTAAGTCTTTATCACCTAAGTTCATTAAAAGAATTCCTATAATCCAACAAGTCCTAAAAGTGTTTAAGGTTTAAAGTTCTACCTATAGTAAGCTTCTAAGTTTTCATCCTTAAGCATCCTAAGGTTAAGCCCTCTTAACAGAACCTAAACATGGTAAGGAGAAAGATTTCTATAGCCTTAAAGAATAAACTAAGGCAATACTGATGATGAGCAGTGCAAGAGTGTAGGTAGTTAATTCAAGTAAGGCGGGGAGCATAAAAATTAAAAAAAAAATCACTGGAATACTCCCTTTTTGGCAAGGCCGCGGCAGTAGATTGCTGCCTTGGCAGTGAATCTGCACCCCCAAACTCAAACCAAGCATTGTCTTCAATGCTTTATATTTCGAAGGAATAAATGGCAAAACAGAATATGAATTATGCGCAGCAAGTAAAAACAGTAAAAGCAATTAAGATTGATTTAATGGACAAAGAAAATTTAAAGCGACTCCGAGGAGCTGCTTGTAACAATTTTCCTCCGTGGCCTTGATGCCAAATGCTTTGTCCGTGGGGAGGGCGATGGTTGCGCCTTTGCTTGCCTCGGCGGCTGGACTCGAGTGGGTGGGGTCCTTTGCCTTGGGTCCTCTACCTTGTCTTTGTCCTAATAAAAACAAAAGAAAACGAAATGTCCTAAAATAACGTTAAAATAAATTATTCCTATAGATTGCGGAAAAGAAGGGATAAAAGGTTGCGGCATTAATTCTGTATAGGAGGGCGTGCTAGGGAATCTTCTAAGGTGATGGTCTCCATAATTTTTATGTCCTGTGGCCCAGAATAATGCTTCAAGCGTTGGCCATTGACTTTGATTTCATGGCCATCTTTTAGTGATTTGATCGTTACGACTCCATGGGGAAAAACTCGAACGACCTCAAATGGGCCTGACCATCTGGATTTAAGTTTTCCTGCAAACAGTCTAAGCCTGGAGTTAAAAAGGAGGACGTGCTGCCCCGGCAAGAACTGCCTCGGCAGTAACTTTCAGTCATGCCATTTTTTTGTTTTCTCTTTGTAGATCTTGGCATTCTCATAGGCTGCTGTCCGAAATTCTTCTATCTCATTGAGATCTAGTAGTCTTTTCTGTTCGGCTTTTTCCCAATCCATATTTAAGTTCTTTACTTTCCAATATGCTTTATGTTCGATTTCTACAGGCAAATGACAAGCTTTCCCGAACACAAGCTTATATTGTGATGTTCCTAATGGGGTTTTGAATGCTGTCCTGTAGGCCCATAAAGCATCATCAAGACGATAAGACCAGTCCTTTCTAGATGGGTTTACCACCTTTTCCAGGATCTGCTTTAGTTCCTTGTTGGATATTTCAACTTGCCCATTTGTCTGTGGATGATATGCCGTAGCGAGCTTGTGGGTGATGCCGAGTTTCTTTAGTGTCGTGGCAATAAATCTGTGAACTGTCTTGGAATCATTGTGAGGTGTGGCGATTGCTTCGACCCACTTTGATACGTAATCCACGGCCACTAAGATATAAAGGTTTCCTTGAGAAGATGGAAAGGGCCCCATGAAATCTATGCCCCAAACATCGAACAGCTCTACTTCCAGTATGGGTTGTAAGGGCATCTCATGTCGTCTTGAAATGTTGCCCGTGCGTTGGCAGCAGTCACAGTTCTTGTAATAGTCATGGGCATCTTTGTAGAGTGTGGGCCAATATAGGCCAGATTGCAGTACCTTTGTTGCTGCCCTATTTCCTCCAAAGTGTCCACCGCAAGGTGAGTCATGGCAGTGCTGGAGTACTACTTTTTGTTCTTCTTCTGGCACACATCTTCTTATAACCTGATCTGCACAATGCTTAAACAGAAGAGGGTCGTCCCAGAAATAATGTTTTGCATTATGCTGAAACCTCTTCTTTTCGTTATGGTTGAGGTTATAGGGGATAATACCACTAACTAGATAATTAACAAGATCAGCATACCAGGGGGTGGATGTTACTGCAGCAATGTCTTCTGCCAAAGTTGCGGAGATGTATTCAGACAATGTCGCGGCAGCGCGGTTGTAAACTGCTGCGGCCTCTATCTCGGCAGTATCCTTTGTAGTTGTAACAATTTGCAGTATTTGTTCATCTGGAAATTCATCTTGTATATCTTCAAGTAAGTGGGTATTGTCCTTGTTCTCTAATCTAGAAAGATGGTCGGCCACTTGGTTTTCCATACCCTTGCGATCTCTGATTTCAACGTCAAATTCTTGTAAAAGAAGGATCCATCTAATCAATCTAGGCTTGGCATCCTTCTTTGAGAAAAGGTATTTAATTGCCGAGTGATCAGTGTGGACAATGACCTTTGTTCCAATGAGATATGATCGAAACTTGTCAAAGGCAAATAGCACGTCTAGTAATTCTTTCTCTGTTGTGGTGTAGTTGATTTGTGCATCATTGGGCGTTTTACTAGCATAATATATCACGTGGAACAGATTATTCTTCCTCTGCCCGAGTGCTGCCCCGACAGCATGATCACTAGCATCACACATCAATTCAAATGGCAGCGACCAATCCGGTGGAATTACTATTGGTGCAGTGATTAGCTTCTCCTTGAGAGTTTTGAATGCTTCAGTGCATTCCTTATTAAATTCGAATTTCCTATCTTGTTCGAGCAAGTTGCAAAGAGGTTTAGAAAGTCTGGAGAAATTAGAAATAAACCATCTATAGAAACCTGCATGGCCCAAGAAGCTTCGAACCCCTTTCACAGAAATTGGTGGAGGTAAATTCTTTATCACATCTATCTTGGCTTTATCCACTTCTATTCCTTGTGATGATATTTTTTGGCCTAACAAAATACCTTCGTTTACCATAAAATGACATTTTTCCCAGTTTAGGACTAGGTTGGATTCTTCACATCTTTGCAGCACTTTCCCGAGATTGCCGAGGCAGTGATCAAAACTGTCTCCAAAAACAGAGAAATCATCCATGAATATTTCCAAGAAGTCCTCTATCATGTCAGAGAAAATTGTCATCATGCATCTCTGGAATGTTGTCGGGGCATTGCAGAGGCCGAACGGCATCCTTCTAAATGCGTAAGTGCCATATGGGCAAGTAAAAGTGGTTTTTGCTTGATCCTCTAGATCAATGGCAATTTGATTATATCCTGAATAACCATCAAGAAAACAGTAATAAGGTTTACCGGCAAGTCTATCAAGCATTTCATCAATGAAGGGTAAAGGGAAGTGATCCTTCTTTGTTGCTTTATTCAACTTGCGATAGTCCATACAAACCCTCCAACCTGTCACAGTCCTGGTTGGTATTAGTTCGTTGTTCTCGTTGGTTATGACAGTCATACCACCTTTCTTAGGTACACATTGTACGGGCTTACCCATGCACTGTCAGAGATAGGATAAATAATTCCTGCATCAAGCCACTTGATTATTTCCTTACGTACTACCTTCTTCATAGCGTGGTTAAGTCTCCTTTGAGCTTCAATAGTGGGCTTATGGTCTTCTTCTAGGAGAATTTTATGCATACATACTGCTGGACTTATTCCTTTCAAATCGTCAGTTGACCATCCAATTGCCTTTTTGTGCTGCCGCAACATTGCTATCAAGGTCTGTTCCTGTTCTGGCAACAACTTAGAAGAAATAATTACCGGCATCGTGTGGTTATCTCCCAAATAAGCATATTTTAGTTTTTCTAGTAAGGGTTTTAGATCTGTGACAGATGATTCTTTATTTACGGATTGTTCATTCTTCCCCTTATACTCTAATGGTTCAAAGTACTTACCTAGAAGATGTGCTGTCCAGTTAGCTTCCTCTTTCTCGGTTGTCTCAGTGCTGTCCAAAGAACTGCTGTAACAGTCATCCATATCACTGCCGAGGCATCCCTGGGGTATGTCATGGAGGTCACTGCCGAGGCAGTTGTTGCTAAGACAAGGTATTATGTAATTTTCATCTGGGTTATTCAGCATTTGACATTCTTCCTCTAGTTCATCGTGTCTCTTCATCAATTGACACACATTTAATTTTATTTCTTGATCATTGATTCTCATTGTTAATTCTCCTTTTTCCACATCAATTAATGTGCGTCCAGTTGCTAAAAAGGGTCTCCCAAGGATGATCGGTGCATTGTCATCTGCTTCACAATCAAGGACAAGGAAGTCGGTAGGAAAAATAAACTTGTCAACTCTTACCAGTATGTCCTCGATTTTGCCTTCAGGTTGCACATAGGATCTATCCGCGAGTTGGAGCATCACTGTTGTAGGCTTCGGCCTTCCAATTCCAAGCTTTTGGAAGACTGATTTAGGCATAACTTTTTCCAATCGCACAAGGTATAGTGAAGCAACCAGGATCTTTTAACTTTGGTGGCATGCGGTTATGCAGCATTGCCATGCATCCCTCGGTAGCAGCCACTGTCTCAAACTAACCTATTCGTTTTCTCTTTGACACCATGTCCTTTAGGAACTTGGAGTAGTTGGGCATTTGTTCAATAGCTTCAACGAACGGTATGTTGATGTGGACTTGCTTCAAGATGTCGAGGAACTTCTTGAATTGCTGATCCTGTTTTTGTTTTCTCAACCTTTGCGGGAAAGGTGGTGGTGGTCTCATTTCATCCAGGGTTTCTTTAGTTTGAAGTTTTATACCTGGCACCACTGGAATTGTTGCTGCCTCAGCAGGCTGCTCAGGAGCTGCAGAGTTTGCTGCCGGGGCAGTGTTGTCAGCTTCAGTTTGCTCAGCCTCTTCTCTTGCTTGATCTGCTGATTGAGTTTGGCTCTCTGGGATCTTCTCCTTCAGCTGTAGACCACTCCTAGTAGTGATTGCCTTACACTGTTCATGGTTTATTACCTTAGCAACTTCAGTATTGCTAGGTAGGCCTCCTTGTGGTCTAGTGTTTATGCATTGAGCAAACTGCCCAACCTGAGTTTCCAGCGTTTTTATGGCAGCTTCTTGATTTTGCAACCTCATCTCAGTCCTATTCATGAAGGCATCTGTCCTTTTGATGAAATTACTATTTTCCGCCATGTAGGACTCAGTTTTCATCATAAAGACCTTTAGCGTGTTTTCCAATGAACTTACCGATTGCTGCTGCATCTGCTGCGGCGGCATCGGCTTTTGGACTTGCTGCTGCGGCATCGGCTGCTGAAATCCCGATGGTTGGGTGACCCGGGTTCGATCCCCGGTAACGACGCCAAAAACTTGTCGCGTGTCAAAAGTGCGCGTTCAGTGCAAGTGGACACATCGCAAGTAATAAGTGATAAGTATATTATCGAGTTATCGTCTCCTCAGGGACCGGTATACTTAATATGCTTTCTTCACCTCCTTGTTCTGTAAAAAGATAAAAACACAAATAAGTTGATTTGATTTATCTAAACTAAAATAACTAAAATAAAAGTAAGGGATTGAAATAGTAGAGAGAGATGGGCTAGGATCCAGTTGCGTCGTATTGTGGAATTGATTGACTTGTCGCCGTCCAATGCAATCGTATATCACTGCCTCGGCAGCACTGCAGTTTTACTGCCTGGGCAGCGATAACACTGTCTGCCGCGGCAATCCCTTGCTCGTGGGCAGACTTTACCAAAGTTCGGCAAAGTGTCCTTGGATGACTCCGCTTATCCCTAAGTCAGAGTGCTGTTGATGACTAGTCCTTGATGATACCTCCCGGCGTGAACCAATTATACTCACCAACCAATCTCACACTTCTTTTAGCCGCTGAAACTCTTAACCTATCCCTAGGCCGAGTTAGTGTTTCGCGATTGAAACACCGTACTTACCCCTTTCGTGAATCTAACTCTCCCGAGCTTAGATAAATGGATGATCACAATATCCTCTCCCGAGCTCAATTGTGAATCAAGGAATAAAAAAGGATAAGCAAACCTTGATAATCTTTATTGCATTGAATGAAAGACAAAGTACAATCTTCTCTCACAAATACTCTACAACCTTGACCTAATCCCTAAGAAGGTTTAGAACATGATGGAGAGGAAAGAAACAAGAGTAGAAGTCGGCTCTCTCCCTAGGTATTTCGTTGTTTTCATACATTGGGTGGCTAGGTCCTTATATAGGCTAGACCTAGGGCAAACCTTTCCTAAGTAGAATACAACTTGGAGTAGGGAACAAGTCAAGTACATAATAATAATATATTTCCAAGTTTATATTCGGCTAAGGGGCTTTCCCGCGTGGTCTTCCTTTGGGCTTTTCCTTGTGCTAGCCAGCTCCGATTCATGGGCCTCAAGTCCAGACATGTTCCTTGGATTTTTTTCTTTCCATCGCCTATACTTTTGCTTCCTGTCTTTCTACTACTGCCTCAGCATCAGGTCCTGCCTCGGCCTTTTCTCTGCCGCGGCATTGGTTCTCCTGCACAGATATGAAAATGCAGTAAAACGTGCCTTTCTCTGTAAATATTATCTATATGAGTATAACTTCTAAATATATCACATTAGGTGCATGCATTGGTCCGAGTGGGTGTATATTTGGTACTTAACACCAGCTCTGGGAGGACCAAGGCCATTCTTCCATGCGGGCCCTCCACCACAGTACCATGCTGCTGGCCCATCCAGGGCAGCAGATTCTGCCGCGGCATCATCTGCCAGCAGAAGACCATCCAAACGGAGGGCAGTCTTCAGCACTCCACCATGATCCCCAATCATCATGGGCAGTCTATCAGCTGAGATAGATGCCTATGTGCACCAAAGCTCCACCGCCGCCGGACCGAGTACACACCACACCGGGGGAACCAAGGCAATAGAGCGTGGAACGGACATAATGCTAACTGAAGACATGGCCGATGTGGAAGAAGGAGAAGAGGTGGAGGCCCCAATGCAACGGACACCACCCACAAGACTCCAACCGCCCCAGCAAGCAAAATCTCAACCATCGCCCTCACCAAGAACAAAGCAATCGGCAGCAAGGCCAAGGAGAAAAATTGTTACAAGCAGCTCTTCGGAGTCTCTTTAATAATTTTGTTCATATAATTCAATATTAATTGTTGTTTTCTTTCTATGCTGGTTATTCCTTTCATATTTTTGTTGCCCGCTATAATCTTCAAATATAAAGCATTGAGGACAATGCTTGGTTTGAGTTTGGGGGTGCAGATTCACTGTCAAGGCAGCAATCTACTGCCGAGGCCTTACCAAAAAGGGAGTATTATTCTAGTGATTTTTTGTGGTTTATTTTCATGCCCCCCCGCCTTACTTGAATTAACTGCCTACACTTTTGCACTGCTTATCATCAGTATTGCCTTAGTTTATTCTTTAAGGCTATAGAAATCTTTCTCCTTACCATGATTAGGTCCTGTTAAGAAGGTTTGACCATAGGATACCTAAGGATGAAAACTTAGAAGCTTACTATAGGAAGAACTTTAAACACTTTTGGGACTTGTTGGATTATAGAAATTCTTTGAATGAACTTAGGTGATAAAGACTTAGATTTTTGGGAAAGTAACTAGAGGTGCCTATCACCGACTCTAGGAAGTACTCTTCTTCATGCTAGAGGTGCCCGAAATTGGCTCTAGTATGTTTTAAGGAATATCAAAAAGAAAGAAGGAATTAGTGAAGAGAAAACACCATCCTTGAGGTGCCCGAAATTGGCTCAAGAATTGGTTGCTTAGAAAAGAAGAGAACACTTAACCCAATTCAACTTGTCTTGAACTTAGAGTTTATCTAAGAAAGCCTTTAATCAAACTTTTCCACAAAAACGCACACACTCACAATTCTTATAGTTTGTTTCTAGGTAAACACTTGGGTAGCCGAAAGGTTAAGGCTTAAGAATAGGCCTAGTTATGGTGGGGAGAATAGATGGAAGCATAAGACCAAGAGAGAGTAGAGTTTGGCAAATTGATGGTTTGCATTGAGGACAAGCAATAGTTCGAGTTTGGGGGTGTGATAACTGCTCAACTCACTATCACTGTTTACATCTTTTATGGGAATTAATCACCAAATTTACACCCACTTGGACCAATGCATGTACTTAATGTGATATATTTAGAAGTTATGCTTATAGAGATAATATTTACAGAAAAGGCACGTTTTACTGCATTTTCATATTTGTGCAGGAGAACCAGTGCCGCGGCAGTGACAAGGCCGAGGCAGGACCTGATGCTGAGGCAGCTGCTGAGAGAAAGGAAGCAAGACTGTAGGCGATTGGAAGAGAAAAATCCAAAGGACGTGTCTGGAATAAAAACACATGGATCGGAGCTGGCTAGCATGAGGAAAAGCCTAAGACAAGGCCACGTGGGAAAGCACCTTAGTCGAATTAAACTTGGAAATATTTTAATTATGTACATGACTTGTTCCCTACTCCAAGTTGTATTCTACTTAGGAAAGGTTTGCCCTAGGTCTAGCCTATATAAAGACCTAGCCGTCCAATGTATTATACACGGATACCTAGACAGAGAGAGCCGATTCATAAACTTGTTTTCTATCTCTCAATTATGTTCTAAGCTTCTTTAGGGTTTAGGTGAAGGTTGTTAGTATTTGTGAGAGGAGATTGTACTTTGTCTTTGTTTCAATTCAATAAAATTATCAAGGTTTGCTTATCCTTTGTTATTCCTTGTTGTTGCATTCAAGCCCGGGAGGGAAGTTTGTGAGTAATCCATTTATCTAGAATCAGGAGAGTTAGATTCACGAAAGGGGTAAGTACGGTGTTTCAATCGCGAAATACTAACTCGGCCTAGGGATAGGTTAAGAGTTTTAGTGGCTAAAAGAAGTATGAGATTGGTTGGTGAGCATAATTGGTTCACGCCGGGAGGTATCATCAAGGACTAGTCATCAACAGTACTTCGACTTAGGGATAAGCGGAGTCATCCAATGACACTTTGCCGAACTTTGGTAAAGTCCACCCACGAGCAAGAGATTGCCGCGGCGGACAGTATTATCGCTACCAAGGCAGTAATCTGCATTACTGCCGAGGCAGAGATATACGATTGCATTGGGCAGAGACAAGTCAATCAAATCCACAATACAACGCAACTGGATCCTGAACTATCTCTCTCTAATATTCAATTTTCTTTATTTTACTTAGTTGTTTTATTTTAGTTCCATCACAACCCAACTACTTGTGTTTTTTTATTTCTTTCTACAGAACAAGAAGACGAAGATGACATATTGAGTCTACCAATCCCTGTGGAGACGATAATCCGATAAATACTTATCACTTATTACTTTCGATGTGTCCACTTGCACTAAACGCGCACTTTTGACACGCGACAGATACCTATAAGATACTATGGATTTTGGCACTCCATGCAATCGCAAAGACTAGAAACATATAGTTAATCCAACTTATCTAAGGTATACTTAGTATGCACTGGAAAAAAGTGTGCACACTTCGTAAAACTATCCACAACTACCCATATCAAGTCCTTCTTGGACGGTGTTAAAGGCAAACCTGACAGAAAATCTATAGTAATCCTTTCCCACTTCTACTTTAGAATCTTCAAAGGTTTTAACAAACCCGATGGAACCTAGTATTCAACCTTAACTCACTGATACACTAAACATTTACTCACAAATTCGGCCATATCCTTTTTCAAACCAACCCAAAAATAGTCACTTTTCAAGTCCAGGTACATCTTAGTACTACTCGGATGCATAGCAAAAGGGCTACTATGCACCTCTGCAAGAATAGTATGTTTCAACTTAGCATTGTTCGACACAAATACACGATCCCTGAAACACAAAACGCCATCTCCTCGGAAACTATACTCCGTTGGTACACCCTCAGCTATATCCTGTACAATAGGAACCAAAGCATCATCCAACAACTGTTTCTCTCTGATCACTTCAACCAGAGAAGGTTTAACCTGCAACTCAACTATCAAACCTCCATCCTTATGCAAACTCAACTTAGCACACATATCACGTAACTTCACAGCCACCTTCCTACTCAAAGCATCAACAACAACATTAGCCTTACCCGGATGATACTCAATAATTAAATCATAATCCTTAAGCAACTCGAGCCAACGATGATGCCTAAGATTAAGCTCCTTCTGAGACATCAAATAACTCAAACTTTTATGATCCGTGTACACCACACAACACTCACCATAAAGATAATGCCTCCATATCTTAAGAGAAAACACCACTGCAGCCAACTCTATATCATGCGTGGGGTAGTTCTTCTCATGCACCTTGAACTGACGAGATGCATAAGCTACCACTCTTCCCTCTTGCATTAAAACACAACCAAGACCAATATATGATGCATCATTATACACCGTAAACTTTTTTCCCTATTCTGATTGAAATAGGATCGGAGCATGCTTCAAAGCATCCTTAAGCTTATAAAAAAGCCTCTTCTCTCTTTTTAGTCCATTTAAACTTAACATCCTTTTGCAACAACTTGGTTAGAGGTGTTGCCTAGAATAAAATTCCACAAAACTTTGATAGTATACTGCCAAACCTAGGTGGTTTCTAACTCACAAAAGCCTCAACTTTTTGCGAATCAACTCTAATTCCCACAACCGAAACTACATGACCAAGAAAAATAACCTCCTTTATCCAAAACTCACACTTTCTCAACTAAGTATATAACTAGTTATCCAAAAAAGTCTACAAAACAATCCTTAAATTCCTATCACGATCTTCCTCGGTATGTGAATACACGAGAATATCATCAATAAACACTACCAAAAAATATTCCAGAAACTCATGAAAAACCTTATTCATATTATCCATGAAAGCAGCAAGTGCATTTGTCAACCTAAAAGGCATAACCAAAAACTCATAATGGTCATACCGCGTTTGAAAGGCAGTCTTAGGAACATCTTGATCCTTAACTCTAAACTAATAATACCCAGACCGAAGATCTATCTTAGAAAACACCGTAGCTCCTCTGCACTGATGATAAGTGCTCAACTCACTATCACTTTTTACACCTTTTATGGGCATTAATCACCGAATTTACACCCACTCGGACCAATACATGTATTTAATGTGATATATTTAGAAGTTATGCTATTGAAGATGATATTTACAGAAAAGACAAGTTTTACTGCATTTTTACATCTATGCAGGAGAAACAAGTGTCGCGACAGCAACATGGCCGAGGCAGCAGCTGAGAGCCAAAGAGCAATATTGTAGGCGATTGGAAGAGAAAAATCCAAGGGATTTTTATGGACATAAAGCATATGGATCGGAGCTGGTTAGCACGAGGAAAAGCCCAAGACAAGGCCACGCGGGAAAGCCTCTTAGTTGAATTAAACTTGGAAATATTTTATTTATGTACATGACTTGTTCCCTACTCCAAGTTATATTCTACTTAGGAAAGGTTTGCCCTAGGCCAAACCTATATAAGACCTAGCTGTCGAATGTATGAGGGATATACCTAGAGAGCCGAATCTTAGAGAGCTTACCCTAAGATTCAATGTTTTCTTTCTCTCAAATTATGTTCTAAGCTTTCTTAGGGTTTAGGTGAAAGTTGTTAAGTATTTGTGAGAGGAGATTGTACTTTGTCTTTGTTTCAATGCAATAAAACTATCAAGGTTTGCTTATCCTTTTCCATTCTTTGTTCTTGCATTCAAGCTCGGGAGAGAAGTTTGTGAGTAATCCATTTATCTAGACTCGGGAGAGTTAGATTCACGAAAGGGGTAAGTACGGTGTTTCAATCGCGAAATACTAACTCGTCCTAGGGATAGGTTAAGAGTTTCAGCGGCTAAAAGAATTGTGAGATTGGTTGGTGAGTATAATTGATTCACGCCGGGAGGTATCATTAAGGACTAGTCATCAACAGTACTTCGACTTAGGGATAAGCGGAGTCATTCAAGGACACTTTTCCGAACTTTGGTAAAGTCCACCCACGAGCAAGGGATTGTCGCGGCGGACGATATCGTCGCTGCCAAGGCAGTAATCTGCAGTGCTGCCGAGGCAGTGATATACAATTGCATTCGGCAGAGACAAGTCAATCAAATCCACAATACAACGCAACTGGATCTTGACCTCACTCTCTATTAATCAACTCTCATTCTTTTACTTGTTTTATCTCAATTTATTTAGTTTCATCCAAACCCAAATCACTTGTGTTATTTTATTTCTTTTTACAGAACAAGAAGATGAAGAAGACATATTAAGTATACCAATCCCTATGGAGACGATAATCCAATAAATACTTATTACTTGCGATGTGTCCACTTGCACTAAACGCGCACTTTTGACACGCGACAAGTTTTTGGCGCCGTTGTCGGGGATTGGAAACTAAATTTTGTTTTCTTTATTTTCTTGTTTCTTTTCTTCTTCTTTTTATTTTTACTTTGTTTTTCTTGGTGTATGACCAGGGCCAACCCAACCAACCCCTTATACGAGTTAGATCCAGAGATCGAAAGAACAAGGCTAAGGTTGAGGAGACAAATCCAAGAAGCTATGGTAGATCACCCGGCAGGACAAAACTTACCTGCCGGCAATGGAGGTCTACCGCCGCCATCAGGGCCACGGCAGCTCACTGTTAGAGACTTCCTGGAAGAGGATTTAAATGGATTAAACCCAGGAGTCGTTACACCAGAGGTAGAAGCAACCCACTTTTAACTGAAACTTGTCATGTTCAATATGCTTAACACTATTGGACAATTTGGTGGGTTTGTAACTGAAGATGCAAGGCAACAACTCAAGTCCTTCATGGAGATATGCAATTCCTTTAAAATCCAAGGAGTCCATGAAGATGTCTTGAGATTGAAGCTATTCCCCTATTCACTGAGGGATAGGGCGAAAGTCTGGTTAAATAGCATTCTAGCAGGATCTATTGGATCTTGGAGTGAACTCTGTCGTGATTTTATTACACGCTTTAATCCTACAAATTTATATGATAGAATTCGTAATGAAATCACTTCTTTTCGATAGGCAGATGACGAACCTATGTATGAGGCAAGGGAACGCTACAGGGAATTATTGCACAAGTGTCCTTTGCATGGATTTCCCCTATGGACACAAGTGACCATGTTCTATAATGCCACAAATGCCCCGACAAGAATGATGTTAGATGCCTCGGCGAACGGAACACTCCTTGATAAAGCACCTGAGGAAGCTATTAAGATATTAAACAAACTCGCAAAGAACGATTTTCAATTCCCAACATCTAGGCGAGGAGGAGTAAGACGCCAAGCCACAGTGAATGAGTTAGACACATCAAATTCAGTGGCAGCACAATTGGCCTCTCTTACAAAGATGGTGCAAAATTTGCAACTACAACAAAATACCCGTGAGGTTAAAGTGATTGATTCTTTTTATGATTTATGTGGAGGTAACCACAATTCCTCTTATTGTATGAATCAAGAAACCGGTATGTATGTTGGAAACTATAACCGAACCAATATGATGTCCAACACATACAATCCCTCATGGAAGAGGCATCCAAACCTGTCATGGAACAATCCTAACAATGCCTTAAACCCAACCAACCAAACCTCAGGATTCCAGCAACCAATGCAACATCTGCCGTAGCAGCAGGTCCAGCAGCCAATGCCGCAACAACAGATGCAGCAGCAATCGGTAAGTTCGTTGGAGAACACTCTCAAAGCCTTTATGATGAAAACAGAATCATACATGGCAGAAAACAGTAATTTCATCAAAAGGACAGATGCATTCATGAATAGGACTGAGATGAGGTTGCAGAATCAAGAAGTGGCTATTAAAACTTTAGAAACTCAGGTTGGGTAGTTTGCTCAAAATATAAACACTAGACCACAAGGAGGACTACCTACCAATACTGAAGTTTCTAAGGTAATGGGCCATGAACAGTGTAAAGCAATCACTACCAGGAGTGGTCTACAGCTGAAGGAAAAGATTCCAGCAAGCCAAAGTCCATCATCAGACCTAACAAAAGAAGAGGCTGAGCAAACTGATTCTGATAACACTGCCCCGACAGAAAGCGCTGCATCTCCTGAACAGTTTGCCGAGATAGTAACAACCCCAGTGGTGCCAGGTATTAAATTCCAAACTAAAGAAACCCTGGACGAGATGAGACCACCACCACCTTTCCCACAAAGATTGAAAAAGCAAAAACAACACCAGCAATTCAAGAAATTCCTTGATATTTTAAAGCAAGTCCACATTAACTTACCATTTGTAGACGCAATTGAACAAATGCCTAACTATGCCAAGTTCTTAAAAGACATTGTGTCTAAGAGAAAAAGACTAAGTGAGTTCGAAACAGTGGCTGCTACCGAGGGATGCATGGCAATGCTGCATAATCGCATGCCACCAAAATTGAAGGATCCTGGATGCTTTATCATACCTTGTGCGAAAGGTAACAATTATGAAGGTAAGGCCCTATGCGACCTTGGAGCAAGCATCAATCTAATGCCCAAATTTGTCTTCCAAAAGCTTGGAATAGGAAGGGCAAAACCTACAACAGTTATGCTCCAACTTACGGATCGATCATATGTGCAACCCGAAGGCAAAATCGAGGACATACTGGTAAGAGTTGATAAATTTATTTTTCCTGCTGATTTTCTTGTCCTTGATTGTGAAGCAGATGATAATGCACCGATCATCTTGGGGAGACCTTTCCTTGCAACTGGACGCACCTTAATTGATGTGGAAAAAGGAGAGTTGACAATGAGAATTAATGATCAACAAGTCAACTTAAATGTGTTTCAATTGATGAAAAGGCATGATGAGCCGGAAGAAGAATGTCAGATGCTGCATAATTCAGATGAAGATCGTATAATACCTTGTCTCAGCAACAACTGCCTCGGCAGTGATCTTAATGACACGTCACAAGTATGCCTCGACAGTTATACGGATGACTGTTACAACAATACTATGAACAGTGTTGAAACAACATAGATTGAGGAAGCTAACTAGACAGCACACCTCCCAGGTAAGTATTTCGAGCCTTTAGATTATAAAGGTAAGAATGAACAATCTGTAAGCAAAGAACCATTGGTCACGGAATTAAAATCCTTACCAGAAAAACTAAAATATGCTTATTTGGAAGACAATCACACTATGCCCGTAATTATTTCTTCTAAGTTGCTGCCAGAACAGGAACAAACCCTAATAGCGATGCTGCGGTAGCACAAAAAGGCAATTGTGTGGGCAATTGATGATTTGAAGGGAATAAGCCCAACAGTATGTATGCATAAAATCCTTTTAGAGGAAGACCATAAACCCACTGTTGAAGCTCAAAGGAGACTTAACCATGCTATGAAGGAGGTAGTACGTAAGGAAATAATCAAGTGGCTCGATGCAGGAATTATCTATCCCATCTCTGACAGTGCATGGGTAAGCCCGGTAAAATGTGTACCTAAGAAAGGTGGTATGACTTTCATAACGAACGAGAACAACGAACTTATCCCAACCAGGACTGTGACCGGTTTGAGGGTTTGTATGGATTATCGCAAGTTGAATAAGGCAACAAAGAAGGATCACTTCCCTTTACCATTTATTGATGAAATGCTTGATAGACTTGCTGGTAAACCTTATTACTGTTTTCTTGATGGTTATTCAGGATACAATCAAATTGCCATTGATCTAGAAGACCAGGCAAAAACCACCTTCACCTGCCCATATGGAACTTATGCATTTAGAAGGATGCCGTTCGGCCTTTGCAATGCCCCGACAACCTTCCAGAGATGCATGATGGCAATTTTTTCTGACATGATAGAGGACTTCCTAGAGATATTCATGGATGATTTCTCAGTCTTTGGAGATAGCTTTGATCATTGCCTCGGCAATCTAGAAAAAGTGCTGCAAAGATGTGAGGAATCCAATCTAGTCCTAAATTGGGAAAAATGCCACTTTATGGTAAATGAAGGCATAATATTGGGCCATAAAATATCATCACAAGGAATCAGAGTTGATAAAGCTAAGATCGATGTGATCAAGAATTTACCTCCACCAATTTCTGTGAAAGGAGTTCGAAGCTTCTTGGCCATGCAGGTTTTTATAGAAGGTTTATACCTAATTTTTCCAAAATTTCTAAACCTCTTTGCAACTTGCTTGAACAAGATAGAAAATTCGAATTCAATGAGGAATGAACTGAAGCATTCGAAGCCCTCAAGGAGAAGCTAATCACTGCACCGATAGTGATCCCACCAGATTGATCCTTGCCATTTGAATTGATGTGTGATGCTAGCGATCATACTATCGGGGCAGCAATTGGGCAGAGAAAGAACAACCTGTTCCATGTGATCTACTATGCTAGTAAAACACTTTTGGGACTTGTGGATTATAGGAGTTCTTTTAATGAACTTAGGTGATAAAGACTTAGATGTTTAGGAAAGTAACTAGAGGTTCCTATCACCGGCTCTAGGAAATACTCTTCTTTATGCTATAGGTGCCCGAAATTGGCTCTAGTATGCTATGAGGAATATCAAAAAGAAAGAAGGAATTAGTGAAGAACACAATCCTTGAGGTGCCCGAAATTGGCTCAAGAATTGGTTGTTTAGAAAACAAGAGAACACTTAACCCAATTCTACTTGTCTTGAACTTAGAGTTTATCTAAGAAAGCCTTTAATCAAACTTGTTCACAAAAACGCACACACTCACCAATTCTTATAGTTTGTTTCTAGGTAAACCCTTGGGTAACCGAAAGTTTAAGTCTAAAGAATAGGCATAGTTATAGTGGGGAGAATAGATGGAAACATAAGACCAAGAGAGAGTAGAGTTTGGCAAATTGATGGTTTGCATTGCATGAGGACAAGCAATAGTTCGAGTTTGGGGGTGTGATAAGTGCTCAACTCACTATCACTTTTTACACCTTTTATGGGCATTAATCACCGAATTTACACCCACTCGGACCAATTCATGTACTTAATGTGATATATTTAGAAGTTATGCTGTTGAATATGATATTTACAGAAAAGGCAAGTTTTACTGTATTTTTACATCTGTGCAGGAGAAAGAAGTGTCGCGGCAACAACATGGCCGAGGCAAGACCTGATGCCGAGGCAGCAGCTGAGAGCCAGAGAGCAATACTGTAGGCGATCAGAAGAGAAAAATCCAAGGGACGTTTATGGACATAAAGCATATGGATCGGAGCTGGTTAGCACGAGGAAAAGCCCAAGACAAGGCCACGCGGGAAAGCCTCTTAGTTGAATTAAACTTGGAAATATTTTATTTATGTACATGACTTGTTCCCTACTCCAAGTTATATTCTACTTAGGAAAGGTTTGCCCTAGGCCAAACCTATATAAGACTTAGTCGTCCAATGTATGAGTGATATACCTAGAGAGCCGATTCTTAGAGAGCTTACCCTAAGATTCAATGTTTTTTTTCTCTCAAATTATGTTCTAAGCTTTCTTAGGGTTTAGGTGAAGGTTGTTAAGTATTTGTGAGAGGAGATTGTACTTTGTCTTTGTTTCAATGCAATAAAACTATCAAGGTTTGCTTATCCTTTTTCATTCTTTGTTCTTGCATTCAAGCTCGGGAGAGAAGTTTGTGAGTAATCCATTTATCTAGACTCGGGAGAGTTAGATTCACGAAAGGGGTAAGTACGGTGTTTCAATCGTGAAATACTAACTCAGCCTAGGGATAGGTTAAGAGTTTCAGCGGCTAAAAGAATTGTGAGATTGGTTGGTGAGTATAATTGATTCACGCCGGGAGGTATCATCAAGGACTAGTCATCAACAGTACTTCGAATTAGGGATAAGCGGAGTCATTCAAGGATACTTTGCCGAAATTTGGTAAAGTCCACCCACGAGCAAGGGATTGCCGCGGCGGACGGTATCATCGCTGCCAAGGCAGTAATCTGCAGTGCTGCCGAGGCAGTGATATACAATTACATTGGGTAGAGACAAGTCAATCAAATCCATAATACAACACAACTGGATCCTGAGCTCTCTATATTAATCAACTATCATTCTTTTACTTAGCTGTTTTATCTCAATTTATTTAGTTTCATCCAATCCCAAATTCACTTGTGTTATTTTATTTCTTTTTACAGAACAAGAAGACGAAGAAGACATATTAAGTATACCAATCCCTATGGAGACGATAATCCGATAAATACTTATCACTTATAACTTGCGATGTGTCCACTTGCACTAAACGCACACTTTTGACACGCGGCAACTGATCAAACAAGTCATCTATCCTAGGCAAGGGATACTTTTTCTTTACCATCAACTTATTCAATTGTCGATAATCTCTGCACATCCTCATAATGCCATCTTTCTTTTTCACAAACAAGATCGGTGCACCCCATGGTGACGTACTCGGTCGGATAAACCCATGATCTAACAGCTCTTGTAATTGAACTTTCAAATCCTTTAAATCCTTAAGTAACATTCGGTAAGAAGTAATAGAGACCGGTAAGGATCCCTCTATTAGCTCAATACCAAACTCAACCTCTCGGTTAGGTGGTAAACCAGGTAACTCTACAGGAAAAACTCCAAGAAAGTCACAAACAGTTCTAATATCACATGGCCTAACTTCCTTCATGTCAGGGTTCATAACATAAGCCAAAAATGCCTCACAACCATTAACTAAAATTTTTTGAGCCTCCAAAGCCGACACCATATTAGACAAAAACCTCACACTCTCACCAAACATAACTACTTTTGAGTCATTAGCTAACCTTAAAGAAACCCTCTTAGTCTTAAAATCTATAACAACTATATGTTCAACTAACCACTCCATACCCAAGATAATATCAAACCCTTGAAAAGGTAACTTCATAAGATTGGTAGCAAAAACATACCCTTGAAAAGATAAGGGACATCTTCTAAAACCTTTTTAACAACAATGGTCTCTCCAAAAGAACTAGTAACACTCATACCTATGTTCACAGTCTCTACAAGTATCTCTAAGGTTCTTGCATGCCCACTAAGGATATAAGAATAAGTAGATCTAGAATCTAACAAAGCGAACAAGGATAAGGATTGCAAGGAAAAGGTACATGCAACCACATAGGTGTCGTTCTGGACTTCCCTATGTGCATAAACTCTCTCTTGACCCTTGTCTCGGTGCTGGTGTCCCTGATTCTCATCACAACGCTATAAATTGTCTTTATCTCGGCCTTTGCCTCTATTCTAATCGCCACAGTGCCAACATGTTCCATTAATCCATCACTGAACCCAATGTTGTTTGCCACATTTGTTACACTTAACACCACGAGACTGACCTTCCTGATAACCACAGCCAACTCCTCCTCCTCCTCTATATTGATTTCGACCATACCGTCCATCTCTCTACTTCTTGGACCTATCATTACTATTACTAATATCTGGTGGTCCTTGACCTAACCAGAACCAGACTACTTCAGACCCAAACTCTGCTCAATATCCTTAGCCCAATCCACTAACACATTAAATTCTGTATAATCCGTAGCCAACATATAAGTTTTTACCTCTCTTACCAGACCATAACGAAAAATCTCGCAACAATCCTTCTCATTAGGTAAAAGTTCAGGAGCATACTGACTCAACCTGAAAAATTGTACCTCATACTCAATTATTGACATACTACCCTGAACCAGTGCCATAGACTCTCTCTTTCTTTCATCCAAATACTGAACTCCTAGATATTTACGCCTAATAGCCTCACTGATAAGTGCTCAACTCATTATCACTTTTTACACCTTTTATGGGCATTAAGCATCAAAATCTACACCTAATTGGACCAATGCATATACTTAATTTGATATATTTAGAGGTTATGCTTATAAAGATGATATTTACAGAAAAGGCAAGTTTTACTGCATTTTTCTATATCGGTGCAGGAAATACTATTGCCGCGGCAGCAACGTGGCCGAGGCAGGACCTGATGCCGAGGCAGTAGCCGAAAGACAAGTAGCGATACTGTAGGCGATTGGAAGAGAAAAATACACTATATGTTTTTGGACATGCAGCACATGGATCGGAGCTGGTTAGCACGAGGAAAACCCCAAAACAAGGTCACACGGGAAAGCCTCCTATTTAGAATAAACTTGGAAATATTTTATTTATGTACATGACTTGTTCCCTACTCCAAGTTATATTCTACTTAGGACAGGTTTGCCCTAGACCAAGCCTATATAATACCTAGCCGTCCAAGGAAGAGAGGAGAGGAGAGTTTTCGACACAACCTTAGTTTTAGAGTTTTCTTTTCTTTTCATTATGTTCTAAATTTCTTTAGGCTTAGGTGAAGGTTGTAACGTATTAGTGTGAGGAGATTGAACCTTGTATTTTGTTTCAATGCAATAAAGTATCAAATTTTGCTTATTCTTCGTCATTCTTTTTTCTTGCATCCAAGCTCGAGAGAGAAGTTTGCAAGTAATCCATTTATCTAATATCAAGAGAGTTAGATTCATGAAAGGAATAAGTACGATGTTTCAATCGGGAAACACTAACTCGGCCTAGAGATAGGTTAAGAGTTTCAGCGGCTAAGAGAAGTGTAGGATTGATTGGTGATTACAATTGATTCACGCCGAGAGGTATCATCAAGGACTGGTCATCAACAATACTTCGACTCAGAGATAAGCGGAGGCATCAAAGGACACTTTGTCGAACTTTGGTAAAGTCTGCCCAAGAGCAAGAGATTACCGCGGTGGGCCAGAATTATCATTGTCGAGGCAGTAATCTGCAATACTGCCGAGGCAGTGTTGTGCGACTGCATTGGATAGAAACAAGCCAATCGAATCTACTATACCACACAACTGGATCCTGGCCACTTTCCTTTATCTGATTTCATCTTTTTATTTAATTTTCTTTATTTAGTATCATCAACTCCAAATTACTTGTGTCTTTACTTTTACAGAGCAAGAAAACGAAGAAAGCATATTAAGTAAACCAATCCCTGTGGAGACGATACACGACTATACTGATCACTTTATTACTTGCGATGTGTCCACTTGCATTAATTGCACACTTTTGACACGCATCAAGTTTTTGGCGCCGTTGCCGGGAAATGGCAACTAAATTTTGTTTTCTTTATTTTCTTGCTTTTTAATTTTTAGTTTTTATTTTATTTTGTTGTTTTTCTTGGTGTATGACCAGGGCCAAACCAACCAACCCTTTGTACAAGTTAGACCCAGAGATCGAACATACACAGCAAAGGTTGAGGAGAAAAATCCAAGAAGCTGTGGCAGATCATCCGGCAGGACAAAACTTACCTGCCGACAATGGAGGTCTTCCGCCGCCACTAGGGCCGCGGCAACTCACTGTTAGGGATTTCCTGGAAGAGGACTTAAATGGGTTAAATCCAGGAGTCGTTACACCGGAAATAGAAGCAGCCCACTTTGTGCTAAAACCTATCATGTTCAATATGCTAAACACTATTGGACAATTTGGTGGGTGATAAGTGCTCAACACACTATCACTTTCTACTCCTTTTATCGGCATTTATCACCAAATATTCACCCACTTGAACCAATGCATGTGCTTAATGTGATATATTTAGAAGTTATACTTAAATAGATAATATTTATAGAAAAATGCACGTTTTACCGCGTTTTCATATCTGTGCAGGAAAACCATTGCCGCGGCAGAGACAAGGCCGAGGCAAGACCTGATGCCGAGGCAGCAGCAAGAAGACAGGAAGCAAAGTGATAGGCGATGGAAAGACAAAAATCTAAGGAACGTGTTTGGACTTGAAGCCCAAGAATCAGAGCTGGCTAGCACAAGGAAAAGCCCAAAGGAAGACTACGCGGGAAAGGCCCCTTAGCCGAATTCAAACTTGGAAATATAATATTATTATGTACTTGACTTGTTCCCTACTCCAAGTTGTATTCTACTTAGGAAAGGTTTGCCCTAGGTCTAGCCTATATAAAGACCTAGCCACTCAATGTATAATAGATCGAAATACCTAGGGAGAGCCGACTTTTACTCTTGTTTCTTTCCTCTCCATCATGTTCTAAAACCTTCATAGGGTTTAGGTGAAGGTTATGGAGTATTTGTGAGAGGAGATTGTAATTTTTCTTTTATTTAATGCAATAAAGATTATTAAGGTTTGCTTATCATTTGTTATTCCTTGTTCTCGCATTCAAGCCCGGGAGGGAAGTTTGTGACTAATCCATTTATCTAAGCTCGGGAGAGTTAGATTCACGAAAGGGTAAGTACGGTGTTTCAATCGCGAAATACTAACTCGGCCTAGGGATAGGTTAAGAGTTTCAGCGGCTAAAAGAAGTGTGAGATTGGTTGGTGAGTATAATTGGTTCACGCCGGGAGGTATCATCAAGGACTAGTCATCAACAGCACTCTGACTTAGGGATAAGCGGAGTCATTTAAGGACACTTTGCCGAACTTTGGTAAAGTCTGCCCACGAGCAAGGGATCGCCGCGGCAGACAGCGTTATCGCTGCTCAGGCAGTAAACTGCAGTGCTGCCGAGGCAGGGATATGCAATTGCATTGGATAAAGACAAGTCAATCAAGTCCACAATACAATACAACTGGATCCTGGCCCATCTCTCTCTAATATTTCGACTCTTTATTTTTATTCAATTATTTTAGTTTAAATAAATCACACCAACTCACTTGTGTTTTTATCTTTCTACAGATCAAGAAGATAAAGGAAGCATATTAAGTATACCAGTCCCTGAGGAGACGATAACTCGATAACATACTTATCACTTATTACTTGCGATGTGTCCGCTTGCACTAAACGCGCATTTTTGACACGCGACAAGTTTTTTGCGCCGTTGCCGGAGAAGTGGCAACTAAATTTTGTTTTCCTTGTTTTCTTGTTTCTTTTTCTTGTTTCTTTTTATTTTTATTTTACTTTTGTTTTTCTTGGTGTATGACCAGGGCCAATCCAACCAACCCCTTATACGAGTTAGATCCTGAGATTGAAAGAACAGGGTTAAGGTTGAGGAGACAAATCCGAGGAGTCATGGCAGAGGTTCAGGCAGGACAAAATATACCTGCCGGCAATGAAGGTCTTCCGCCGCCGCCTGGGCCGCGACAGCTGACTGTCAGAGATTCCTTGGAGGAGGACTTAAATGGACTAAACCCAGGAGTCGTTACACCCGAGATCGAAGCAGCCCATTTTGAACTTAAACCTGTTATGTTCAACATGTTAAATACAATTGGACAATTTGGTGGGTCTGCAACTGAAGACGTAAGGCAACATCTCAAATCTTTCATGGAAATCTGCAACTCTTTCAAAATCCAAGGAGTCCATGAAGATTTCTTGCGGTTAAAGCTATTCCCCTATTCACTGAGGGATAGGGCGAAAGCTTGGTTGAATAGCATTCCAGCGGGATCTATTGGATCCTGGAGTGAACTTTGCCGTGATTTCATTACTCGCTTTAATCCTACTAATCTATATGATAGAATTCGTAATGAAATTACTTCTTTCCGACAGGCCAAAGACGAACCAATGTACGAGGCATGGGAACGCTACAGAGAGCTATTGCACAAGTGTCCACTGCATGGATTTCCCTTATGGACACAAGTGACAATGTTTTACAACGCTACGAATGCCCCGACAAGGATGATGTTAGATGCCTCGGCAAACGGCACACTCCTGGACAAGGCACCCGAGGAAGCTATTGAAATTTTGAATAAACTCGCAAGGAATGACTTCTAGTTTCCCACATCTAGGCGAGGAGGAGTAAGACGCCAAGCCACGGTAAACGAATTAGATTCATCAAGTTCAGTGGCAGCACAATTGGCCTCTCTTACCAAGATGGTGCAAAACCTACAATTACAAAACAATACCGTAAGGTCAAGGTAATTGATTTATGTTGTGATTTATGTGGAGGTAACCACAGTTCTGTTGATTGCATGAATCAAGAAACCGGTATGTATGTTGGGAACTACAACCGTAACAATGTGATGTCCAACACGTACAACCCCTCATGGAAGAGGCATCCAAACTTATCATGGAGCAACCCAAATAATGCCTTAAACCCAATCACCCAACCATCAGGATTTCAGCAGCCAATGCCGTAGCAGCAAGTCCAACAACCGATGCTGCAGCAGCAGATGCAGCAGCAACCGGTCAATTCATTGGAAAACACGCTAAAGGTCTTCATGATGAAAACCGAGTCATACATGGCGGAAAATAGTAATTTCATCAAGAGGACCGACGCCTTCATGAATAGGACTGAGATGAGGTTACAAAATCAAGAAGCGGCCATAAAAACTATGGAAACTCAGGTTGGGCAGTTTGCTCAATGTATAAACACTAGACCACAAAGAGGCCTACCTAGCAATACTGAGGTTGCTAAGGTACTAAGCCATGAACAGTGCAAGGCAATCACTACCAGGAGTGGTCTACAGTTGAAAGAGAAGATCCCAGAGAACCGAACCCAACTAGCGGATCAACCAAGAGAAGAGGCTGAGCAAACCGAGACTGATAACACTGCCCGACAGTAAGCACTGCAGCGCCTGAGCAGTCTGCCAAGGCAGCAAAAATTCCAGTGGTGCCAGGTATACGATTCCAAACTAAAGAAACCCTGGACGAGATGAGACCACCACCACCTTTCCCGCAAATGTTGAAGAAACAAAAACAGGATCAACAGTTCAAGAAGTTCCTCGATATCTTGAAGCAAGTCCACATCAACATACCATTCGTTGAGGCCATTGAACAAATGCCCAACTATGCCAAGTTCTTAAAAGATATGGTATCAAAGAGAAAACGAATAGGTGAGTTTGAGACAGTGGCTACCACCGAGGGATGCATGGCAATGCTGCATAACCGCATGCCACCAAAGTTAAAAGATCCTGGTTGCTTCACTATACCTTGTGCGATAGGAAAGAGTTATGAAGGAAAGGCCCTATGCGACCTTGGAGCAAGTATAAACCTCATGCCTAAATCAGTCTTCCAAAAGCTTGGAATTGGAAGGTCGAAGCCTATAACAGTAATGCTCCAACTCGCGGATAGATCCTATGTGCAACCTGAAGGCAAAATCGAGGACATACTGGTAAGAGTTGACAAGTTTATTTTTCCTACCGACTTCCTTGTCCTTGATTGTGAAGCAGATGACAACGCACCGATTATCCTTGGGAGACCCTTCCTAGCAACAGGATGTACATTGATTGACGTGGAAAAAGGAGAGTTGACTATGCGAGTCAATGACCAACAAGTCAAACTCAATGCATTCCACAACTTAAAAAGGTATAACGATCCAGAGGAATGTAAGGCCATCCACATAATAGACAATAAGATATCCTGCCTGGGTAGTCTGCTCGGCAGGATATTCGGCAAGAAAATCAAGCCCAAGACGGATGGACAGACATCACTAAGGAGCGGCCCACAACCGATACATAATTTGGGCCTAAGGGAGAAAATAATTTTGGGAGATGCATTCACATGCTCTCCACCAGTAACCTAACCTCTTCCTTTTTCTCTTCTTTATTATATTAGGGTTAGTAGTTTATTTTTTCTAATTATTTTCGTTTTCAGTATTTTTCTTTTATGTGTTTAATTTTTTTTATTCAGGAATAAAAAGCAAAAATAAGGGAAAAATAGTTCACAGCAGGAACTCTGCCGAGGCAATACAACAGTGTCAGAGCCGCAGCAGTCCCAACGGGCAGAAAAGTGTAACGGCTAGTCTGCCGAGATTCCTGCCGCGGCAGAAAAGGAAACGGCAGAAGAAGGAAACGGTTACAACGGCTAGTGATCTCAACGGTCACAAGGCCGAGGCCTATATAAGAAACTCCTTCCTCTTGAACTATTCACTCTTATTTTCTTTCTTTCTTTAGTATTCTTAACAATCACTCTCTCAATTACTCTCTGCCTACTAATCCCTTTTCAATCTCCAGATTCTCTTCAAGAAAACCTCCAAGAACTCAATTTTCTCTTTCTTGATGGCAACTTACAGAAGATTCGCCCTAGGCAACGTTGAAGAACGATTCAATCGATCTTTCATCGCAAGGCAACTATGGGATGAACAAAGGTTCCAGCACGCGGATGAAGAGAATTACGACATTGAACACTACTTGTTCGACAGAATAAAATACCAGAATTGGGAAATATTCTGTTTGCAACCTGCCCAGGCAAACGCCACAATCGTGCAGGAGTTCTACGCTCATGGACCCAGAAAAGACTTCCTCTTTGTTCACTGCCGCGGCAGGCCTGTACAGCTTGATGCCGATATGATCAACAACTTCTACGACCTCACCCCGGATAGTGATCTTCATGCTGACTTCTTGGAAGATATCCCTGCCGAGGACTATGAACTTATCAAAGACGATCTTTGTTACGCGAACACTCCATGGGAAACCAGTACCCATCGAGGATCCGTGATAAGACAAAACTTGAAGCCGGAGGCCAAGATGTGGAACACCTTCATCAAACGACGCCTCATCCCAACATCACACAACAGCACGGTGGATCGCAAGAGATTGGTGCTTATCCAATCCATCATCAACAAAAGGACCATCAACATTGGAGAAATTATCCTACGGGAAATTCACGAGTGCGGTAAGAAAGATCGAGGACCATTGTATTTCCCTTGCTTGATTACGGGTTTATGTGTTTCCGCAAGTGTGCCTATTGAAGAAACGGATGAATACACACCCCCAAGAAGAGGATGGACCAGAGAATTCTACCACAAAGTCATGCAGATAACACAAGCAGAACTTGTCCAGGCAACACCACAGCAGTTCACTACCGATACTGCTGTCGGGGTCCAGTACACGACAGATATGCCTAGTACTGCCCACACCTCTGCCGCAGCAGACCCGTATCAAGAACTCTTGCAGCGAATGGCCTCGATAGATCTTCGACAACAATGGTACATGGAGTACCAGCGGGACTTCAATGGCACTCTCGCACATATGATGTTTGTCGCGTGTTAAAAGTGTGCGTTTAGTGCAAGTGGACACATCGCAAGTAATAAGTGATAAGTATTTATCGAGTTATCATCTCCTCAGGGACCGATCTACTTAATATGCTTTCTTTGTCTTCTTGCTCTATAGAAAAGTAAAAACACAAGTAAATGGGTGTGGTTTATTAAACTAAGGTAATTGAATAAAAATAAAAGGGTCGAAATATCAGAGAGAAAGATGGGCCAGGATCCAGTTGTATTGTATTGTGGACTTGATTGACTTGTCTTTATCCAATGCAATCGCATATCTCTGCCTCGGCAGCACTGCAGTTTACTGCCTGGGCAGCGATAACGCTGTCCGGCGCGGTAATCCCTTGCTCGTGGGCAGACTTTACCAAAGTTCGACAAAGTGTCCTTGAATGACTCCGCTTATCCCTAAGTCAGAGTGCTGTTGATGACTAGTCCTTGATGATACCTCCCGACGTGAACCAATTATACTCACCAACCAATCTCACACTTCTTTTAGCCGCTGAAACTCTTAACCTATCCCTAGGCCGAGTTAGTATTTCGCGATTGAAACACCGTACTTACCCCTTTCGTGAATCTAGCTCTCCCGAGCTTAGATAAATGGATCACTTACAAACTTCCCTCCCGGGCTTGAATGCAAGAACAACGAATAACAAAGGATAAGCAAACCTTGATAATCTTTATTGCATTGAATGAAAGATAAATTACAATCTCCTCTCACAAATACTCCACAACCTTCACCTAAACCCTATGAAGGTTTTAGAACATGATGGAGAGGAAAAAAACAAGAGTAGAAGTCAGCTCTCCCTAGGTATTTCGATCTCTATTACATTGGGTGTCTAGGTCTTTATATAGGCTAGACCTAGGGCAAACCTTTCCTAAGTAGAATACAACTTGGAGTAGGGAACAAGTCAAGTACATAATAATAATATATTTCCAAGTTTATATTCGGCTAAGGGGCTTTCCCGCGTGGTCTTCCTTTGGGCTTTTCCTTGTGCTAGCCAGCTCCGATCAATGGGCTTCAAGTCCAGACACGTTCCTTGGATTTTTGTCTTTCCATCGCCTATCACTTTGCTTCCTGTCTTCCTGCTGCTACCTCAGCATCAGGTCCTGCCTCGGCCTTGTCTCTGCCGCGGCACTGGTTCTCCTGCACATATATGAAAACGCAGTAAAACGTGCCTTTTTCTGTAAATAGTATCTATTTAAGTATAACTTCTAAATATATCACATTAGGCATATGCATTAATTCAAGTGGGTGAATATTTGGTGATAAATGCCGATAAAAGGAGTAGAAAGTGATAGTGTGTTGAGCACTTATCAATGTTGCACGCCTTCCCGGACCAAGGCGTACAATTCCCGGAGTTCCCAAGCAATATGTTCGTTACTGTCGCACCCTACACCGAGACTACACCAGCCCCAGGAGGACCGCGACCGTTCTTCCATCCGGACCCTCAGCCCCAATACCAGGCTGCTGGACCATCTAGGGCAGCAGATTCTGCCGCGGCCTCGTTTGTCTGCCGAAGGCCATTCAAGCGGAGAGCCGTTTTCAGCACTCCACCAAGATCGCCAATTATCATGGGCAGTCTATCCGCCAAGATAGATGCTTATGTACACCAAGGCTCTACTGCCGCCAGCCCAAGCACACACCACACCGGAGGAGCAACTGCGATAGGAGGAGGAACGGACGTGATGATAACCGAAGAGATGGCGAATGTTGAAGAAGGAGAAGTAGAAGCCCCAATGCATAGAACCCCACCCACTCGAGTCCAGCCGCCGAGACAAGCAAAGGCGCAACCATCGCCCTCCCCAAGGACAAAGCACATGGCATCTAGGCAACGGAAGAAAATTGTTACGAGCAGCTCTTCGGAGTCGCTCTAAAATTCTTTATCCTTTATTCAATATTCATTGCTTTTACTATTTTACCTTGCTACATATAATTCATATTCTATTTTGCCGTTTATTCCTTCCAAATATAAAAGCATTGAGGACAATGCTTGGTTTGAGTTTGGGGGTGCAGATTCACTGTCAAGGCAGCAATCTACTGCCGCGGCCTTTCCAAAAGGGAGTATTCCAGTGTTTTTTTTTTTAATTTTTATGCTCCCGCCTTACTTGAATTAACTGCATACACTTCTGCACTGCTCATCATCAGTATTGCCTTAGTTTATTCTTTAAGGCTATAGAAATCTTTCTCCTTATCATGTTTAGGTTCTGTCAAGAGGGCTTAACCTTAGGATGCTTAAGGATGAAAACTTAGAAGCTTACTATAGGAAGAACATTACACACTTTTGGGACTAGTTGGATTATAGGAATTCTTTTGATGAACTCGGTGATAAAGACTTAGATTTTTGGAAAAGTAACTAGAGGTGCCTACCACCGACTCTGGAAAATCTCTTCTTTATACTAGAGGTGCCCGAAATTGGCTCTAGTATGTATTAAGGAATATCAAAAAGAAAAAACAAAAAGGTTTTTAGTAAAAAGAAAAACACAAGTCTTTGAGGTGCCCGAAACCGGCTCAAGATTTGGGGTTTGGAAAAAGAAGAGAAGACTCAACCAATGTCTATTTGTCTTGAACTTAGAGTTTATCTAAGAAAGCCTTTAATCAACTTGTCCACAAAAACACACACACTCACATCCTATAGTTTGTTTCTAGGTGAACTCTTAGGTAGTCGAATGGTCAAGGCTTAAAGATAGGCCTAGCTATGGTGGGGAGAATAGATGGACGTGTAAGACCAAGAAAGAGTAGAGTTCGGCAAATTGATGGTTTGTATTGCTTGAGGACAAGCAATAGTTCGAGTTTGGGGGTGTGATAAGTGCTCAACACACTATCACTTTCTACTCCTTTTATCGGCATTTATCACCAAATATTCACCCACTTGAACCAATGCATGTGCTTAATGTGATATATTTAGAAGTTATACTTAAATAGATAATATTTATAGAAAAAGGCACGTTTTACTGCGTTTTCATATCTGTGCAGGAAAACCATTGCCGCGGCAGAGACAAGGCCGAGGTAGGACCTGATGCTGAGGCAGCAGCAGGAAGACAGGAAGCAAAGTGATAGGCGATGGAAAGACAAAAATCTAAGGAACGTGTTTGGACTTCAAGCCCAAGAATCAGAGCTGGCTAGCACAAGGAAAAGCCCAAAGGAAGACCACGCGGGAAAGCCCCCTTAGCCGAGTTCAAACTTGGAAATATAATATTATTATGTACTTGACTTGTTCCCTACTCCAAGTTGTATTCTACTTAGGAAAGGTTTGCCCTAGGTCTAGCCTATATAAAGACCTAGCCACTCAATGTATAATAGATCGAAATACCTAGGGAGAGCCGACTTCTACTCTTGTTTCTTTCCTCTCCATCATGTTCTAAAACCTTCATAGGGTTTAGGTGAAGGTTGTGGAGTATTTGTGAGAGGAGATTGTAATTTTTCTTTTATTCAATGCAATAAAGATTATCAAGGTTTGCTTATCCTTTGTTATTCCTTTTTCTCGCATTCAAGCCCGGGAGGGAAGTTTGTGAGTAATCCATTTATCTAAGCTCGGGAGAGTTAGATTCACGAAAGGGGTAAGTACGGTGTTTCAATCGCGAAATACTAACTCGGCCTAGGGATAGGTTAAGAGTTTCAGCGGCTAAAAAAAGTGTGAGATTGGTTGATGAGTATAATTGGTTCACGCCGGGAGGTATCATCAAGGACTAGTCATCAACAGCACTCTGACTTAGGGATAAGCGGAGTCATTTAAGGACACTTTGCCCAACTTTGGTAAAGTCTGCCCACGAGAAAGGGATCGCCGCGGCAGACAGCGTTATCGCTGCCCAGGCAGTAAACTGCAGTGCTGCCGAGGCAGGGATATGTGATTGCATTGGATAAAGACAAGTCAATCAATTCCACAATACAATACAACTGGATCCTGACCCATCTCTCTCTCTAATATTTCGACTCTTTATTTTTATTCAATTATTTTAGTTTAAATAAATCACACCAACTCACTTGTGTTTTTATCTTTCTACAGATCAAGAAGATAAAGGAAGCATATTACGTATACCAGTCCCTGAGGAGACAATAACTCGATAACATACTTATCACTTATTACTTGCGATGTGTTCGCTTGCACTAAACGCGCATTTTTGACACGCGACAGTGGGTCTATGACTGAAGATGGCAGGCAGCACCTCAAGTCATTCATGGAGATATGCAACTCCTTCAAAATCCAAGGAGTCCATGAAGATGTCTTGAGATTAAAATTATTCCCCTATTCACAGAGGGATAGGGCAAAAACCTGGTTAAATAGAATTCCAACAGGATCAATAGGATCTTAGAGTGAATTATGTCGAGATTTCATTACACGTTTTAATCCTACAAATTTATATGATCGAATTCGTAATGAAATCACTTCTTTTCGACAAGCAGATGATGAACCTATTTACGAGGCATGGGAGCGCTACAGAGAGTTATTGCACAAGTGTCCTTTGCATGGATTTCCCCTATGGACGCAAGTGACCATGTTCTATAATGCCACGAATGCCCCGACAAGGATGATGTTAGATTCCTCAGCAAACGGAACACTCCTTGACAAAGCACCTGAGGAAGCTATTGAGATACTGAACAAACTCGCGAAAAATGATTTTCAATTCCCTACATCTAGGCGAGGAGGAGTAAGACGCCAAGCCACGGTGAATGAGTTAGATACACCAAATTCAGTGGCAGCACAATTGGCCTCTCTTACCAAGATGGTGCAAAATTTGCAACTACAACAAAATACCCGTGAGGTTAAAGCCATTGATTCTTTTTGCGATTTATGTGGAGGTAACCACAATTCTTCTGACTGTATGAATCAAGAATCCAGCTTGTATGTTGAAAACTATAACCGAAACAAAATGATGTCCAACACATACAACCCCTCATGGAAGAGGCATCCAAACCTGTCATGGAGTAATCCTAACAATGCCTTAAATCCAACCACCCAACCCCCAGGATTTCAGCAACCAATGCAACATCTGCCGCCACCGTAGGTCCAGCAGCCAATGCCGCCGCCGCAGATGCAGCAACAATCTTTAAGTTCCTTGGAAAATTCTCTGAAAGCATTCATGATGAAAACTGAGTCATATATGGCAGAGAATAGTAACTTCATCAAAAGAACAGATGTGTTCATAAATAGAACTGAGATGAGGTTGGAAAACCAAGAGGCAGCAATTAAGGCATTGGAAACTAAGGTTGGGCAGTTTACTCAAAATATAAACACTAGACCACAAGGAGGACTACCTAGCAATACTGAAGTTGCTAAGGTAATAGGCCATGAACAATGTAAGGTAATCATTACTAGGAGTGGTCTACAGTTGAAAACTCCAGCAGGACAAGTTCCATCAATAGAACCTGAAAAAGAGGATTTAGATGCTGAACAAACTAATCCTGATAACATTGCCCCAATAGAGAGTTTAGCAGTTCCTGAACAATCTGCCGAGACAGCAACAACCCCAGTGGTGCCAGGTATTAAGATCCAAACTAAAGAAACCCTGGATGAGATGAGACCACCACCATCCTTCCCACAAAGGTTGAAAAAGCAAAAATAGCACCAGCAATTCAAGAAATTTCTTGATATTTTAAAGCAAGTTCACATAAACTTACCATTCGTAGAGGCAATTGAACAAATGCCTAATTATGCTAAATTCTAGAAAGACATTGTGTCTACAAGAAAAAGACTAGGTGAGTTCGAAACAGTGGCTGCTACCGAAGGATGCATGGCAATGCTACATAATCGCATGCCACCAAAATTGAAGGATCCTGGATGCTTTATCATACCTTGTGCGATAGGTAATAACTATGAAGGTAAGGCCCTATGCGACCTTGGAGCAAGCACTAATCTAATGCCCAAATCTGTCTTTCAAAAGCTTGGAATAGGAAGGGCAAAACCTACAATAGTGATGCTCCAACTTGCGGATCGATCATATGTGCAACCCGAAGAAAAAATCGATGACATACTGGTAAGAATTGACAAATTTATTTTTCCTGCTGACTTTCTTGTCCTTGATTGTGAAGCAGATGATAATGCACCGATCATCTTGGGGAGACCTTTCCTTGCCACTGGACGAACACTAATTGATGTGGAAAAGGAGAATTGACAATGAGGGTCAATGACCAACAATTCAAACTCAATGCCTTCCAAAATTTGAAAAGGCATGATGTTGCAGAAGAGTGCAAAGTCCTTCACAGCACAGATGCAGGCACAAAGATATCCTGTTTCAACAGCCACTGCCTTGGCAGTATGCTCGGCAGGAAAATGGAAATATGTTATGGCAGAATATTTGGTAGGAAAAGCAAGGCAGATGTGGAGGAAACAAACAGGACAACACACTGTCTAGTCAAAAAGGGTGCGGTAAAGATCAGGAAAAACAAAGATGGACATAAAGCCAATAGCCAACACTTGAAGAGTCACTTTGGTCGGCGAGAGAGAATCATCTTGGGAGATGCATTTGCATGCACTCCACCAGTAACATGATCTCTCACCTTTCTTTTTATTATATTAGGATTAGTTTAGTTTATATTTACTTTCAATAATTTTTGCTTTTGCTTTAATAATTTTTTTCTTGTTTGTGTTTAATTTTTATTTAGGATAATAAGCAAGAATAAATGAGAAATAGTTCACAGCAGGAATTCTTCCGAGGCAGAAAAGAATGTCAGAGCCGCAATAGTTCCAACGGGCAGAACAGTGTAACGGCTAGTCTGCCGAGATTCCCGCCGCGGAAGTAATTGCAAACGACAGTAAAAGCTAAACGGCTATAAAACGGCTAGTGTCTTAAACGGCTACAAGGTCGAGGCCTATATAAGCAATCCCTACCTCTTGAACTATTCACTCTTGTATTCTTGTTTTCTTTAATATTTGCTAATCTTGCTCTCACAATACTCTCTGCCCTCTTACAAACCTTCTTGAAATTTTCAGACTTTCTTCAAGAAAATCTCCAAGAATATCAACTCTCAAAATCCTTATGGACACCTAAAAACGTTTTGCCCCTGCCAATGTTGAAGACCGCTTCAACAGGTCTTTCATTGCTCGGCAGTTATGGGAGGAACAAGGGTTCCAACATTCCGACGAAGAAAATTACGGCATCGAGCACTATTTGTTCGATAGAATCAAGTATCAAGATTGGGAAATCTTCTGCCTACAACCTGCCCAGGACAATGCCACCATCGTGCGGGAATTCTATGCGCACGGGCCAAGCAAGGACTCTCTTTTTGTCCACTGCCGAGGCAGGCCTGTCCAGCTTGATGCCGAGACAATCAACCAATTCTACGGCCTCACACCTGACCATGATGTCCATGAAGAATTCATGGAGGATATCACTACTGAAGATTACGAATTAATAAAAGACGATCTTTGCTACACGAATACTCCTTGGGAAACCGGTGACCATAAAGGATCGGTAGCACGGCAAAGTCTGAAACCCGAGGCCAAGCTTTGGAACACCTTTGTCAAGAGACTCCTTATCCCAACCTCCCACAACAACATTACGGTGGACCGGAGAAGATTAGTGCTCATCCAATCAATCATCAACAAAATGAGCATCAACGTTGGAGAAATTATCCTACGAGAAATTTACGAATGCGGTAAGAAAGATAGAGGACCACTATATTTCCCTTGTTTAATTACTGGTATTTGTAATGCTGCAGGTGTCCCTACAGCCGAGAAAGACGAATTTATAGCCTATAGGAGAGGGTGGACAAGAGAATTCTACCACAAAATCATGCAGATCACACAGGCAGAACCCGTCCAAACAACGCCCCAGCAGTTCACTACTGATACTGCTGTCGGGGCCCAATACACGACAGACATGCCTGACACTGCCCACACCATTGTCGCAGCAGACCCATACCAGGAGATAGTTCAACGGATGGCAACTATGGCTCTTAGGCAGCAAAGATATATGGAGTATCAGAGGGACTTCAACAGCACACTTGCCAATATGATGCTCCATGGTTTTCCAGATCAAGGGGTGTAGTTTCCAAAATTCCCCACCAACATGTTTGTGACAGCTGCTCCCTATACCGAAACTACACCAGCTCTAGGAGGACCGAGGCCATTTTTCCAAATTGGCCCTCAGCAACAATTTCATGCTGCTGGCCAATCTAGGGTAGCAGACTGCCGTGGCATCATCTGCCAGCAAAAGACCATCAAAGAGGAGGGTAGTTTTCAACATTCCACCACAATCCCCCATCCTTATGGGCAGTCTATCAGCAGAGATAGATGTCTATGTACACCAAAGCTCAACCGCTGCTGGACCAAGTATACACCATGCCGGGGCAGACGCAACCAATGAAGGTGGGACAGACATCATGATCACCGAGGATATTGCCGACGAGGAAGAAGGTGAGGAAGTGGATGCTCCAATGCAACGGACACCACCAACAAGAGTCCAACCGCCCCGGCAAGCAAAAACTCAGCCATCGCCATCACCAAAGACGAAACAATCAGCAACACGACCCTGACGAAAGATTGTTACAAGCAGCTCGTCGGAGTCCCTTTAAAATTTTTCATTACTTTTTCTCTTTATATGCTACTTGTTTCTTTTCATATTGTTGTTGCCCACTATTTCCTTCTAAAAGCATTGAGGACAATGCTTGGTTTGATTTTCGGGGGGTAGAGCCACTGCCAAGGCGATCTGCTGCCGCGACCTTGCCAAGAAAAGGGAGTATTTGAGTGAATTTTTAGTTTAAAATTTTTTTATACTCCTCGCCTTGCTTGAATCAACTGCCCATACTTTTGCACTGCCCATCATCAGTATTGCCGTAGTTTATTCTTTAAGGCTATAGAAATCTTTCTCCTTACCATGGTTAGGTCCTGTTAAAGAGGTTTAACCTTAGGATACTTAAGGGTGAAAACTTAGAAGCTCACTATAAGATAAATTTTAAAAATACTTTTGGGACTTGCTGGATTATAGGAATTCTTTTAATAAACTTAGGTGATAAAGACTTAGATTTTTGGGCAAGTCACTAGAGGTGTCTATTACCGGCTCTAGGAATTAATCTTCTTCATGCTAGAGGTGCCCGAAAATGGCTCTAATATGCAACAAGGAATATCAAAAGAAATAAGAAATTAGTGATGAGAAAAACACAATCCTTGAGGTACCCGAAATTGGCTCAAGAATTGGCTGTTTAGAAAAGAAGAGACCACTAAACCAAAATCTACTTGTCTTGAACTTAAAGTTTATCTAAGAAAGCCTTTAATCAAACTTGTCTACAAAAACGCACACACTCACTAAATCTTATAGTTTATTTCTAGGTAAACCCTTGGGTAGCCGAAAGGTTAAGTTTAAAGAATAGGCATAGTTATGGTGGGGAGAATAGATGGAAACATAAGACCAAGAGAGAATAGAGTTTGGCAAATTGATGGTTTGCATTGCTTGAGGACAAGCAATAGTTCGAGTTTGGGGGGGTGATAAGTGCTCAACTCACTATCACTTTTTACACCTTTTATGGGCATTAAGCATCAAAATCTACACCTACTTGGACCAATGCATATACTTAATGTGATATATTTAGAGGCTATGCTTATAAAGATGATATTTATAGAAAAGGCAAGTTTTACTTCATTTTTCTATATCTATGCAGGAAATACTATTGCCGCGGCAGCAACGTGGCCGAGGCAGGACCTGATGCCGAGGCAGCAGCCGAAAGACAAGTAGCGATACTGTAGGCGATTGGAAGAGAAAAATACACTGGACGTTTCTAGACATGCAGCACATGGATCGGAGCTGGTTAGCACGAGGAAAAGCCCAAGACAAGGTCACGCGGGAAAGCCTCCTATTTAGAATAAACTTAGAAATATTTTATTTATGTACATGACTTGTTCCCTACTCCAAGTTATATTCTACTTAGGAAAGGTTTGCCCTAGACCAAGCCTATATAATACCTAGCCGTCCAAGGAAGAGAGGAGAGGAGAGTTTTCGGAAAAAACATAGTTTTAGAGTTTTCTTTTCTTTTCATTATGTTCTAAGTTTCTTTAGTCTTAGGTGAAGGTTGTAACGTATTAGTGTGAGGAGATTGAACCTTGTTTCTTGTTTCAATGCAATAAAGTATCAAAGTTTGCTTATTCTTCGCCATTCTTTGTTCTTGCATCCAAGCTCGAGAGAGAAGTTTGCAAGTAATCCATTTATCTAATATCAAGAGAGTTAGATTCACGAAAGAAATAAGTACGGTGTTTCAATCGGGAAACACTAAATCGGCCTAGAGATAGGTTAAGAGTTTCAGCGGCTAAGAGAAGTGTAGGATTGGTTGGTGATTACAATAAATTCACGCCGAGAGGTATCATCAAGGACTGGTCATCAACAGTACTTCGACTTAGAGATAAGTGGAGGCATCAAAGGACACTTTGCCGAACTTTGGTAAAGTCTGCCCAAGAGCAAGAGATTGCCGCGGCGGGCCAACATTATCGCTGTCGAGGCAGTAATCTGCAGTATTTTCGAGGCAGTGTTGTGCGACTGTATTGGACAGAAACAAGCCAATCGAATCTACTATACGACACAACTAGATCCTGGCCACTTTCCTTTATCTGATTTCATCTTTTTATTTAGTTTTCTTTATTTAGTATCATCAACTCCAAATTACTTGTGTCTTTACTTTTACAGAGCAAGAAGAAGAAAAAAGCATATTAAGTAAACCAATCCTTGTGGAGACGATACACCATTATACTGATCACTTTATTACTTGCGATGTGTCCACTTGCACTAATTGCACACTTTTGACACACATCACTCACCAAAGAAATCCCATGTCACCTAAGCATCTTTCATGTTATATGTTGTGGTAGTCCACCACTTATAAGCATCCGAGTTTCCTCTCATCAGAATAACCCATTTGATCTAAGATATGTTTTGTACTCTCTAACCAAGCCTCAGAGTCTTCTGATTTCAATCCTTTAAATTCAACAGCTCCTAAACTACAGAGTCTCTCTAAAGGTAAACCAGCATTCACTATCGGCAGAGCAACTATGGCCTGCAATCTAGCAACTGTAGCATGAAATGCTCCCACAATAGCCTGAACCAACTATGACATGTCACTGATAGCCCACACAATAGGTGGAGTTATTGGCGGTTCAATTGGAGGTGCAACAAGTGGTGGAGGAGGAGGTGGCAACTCTTCCTCCTCACGCTCATCCCTTCCATTAGTGATAGATCAATGTTCATTCTAGGCTCTCTAGGGGTCCTATAAAAGTTCTACTATGCAAACAAAACGAAGTGTAAAACCAAGTGAGTCATCCCGAAGCAAGGTGCCAACTAGTTCAAAAACCAACCTAAAAGTAGTGGAGCAATGGAGACCTATATATAACATGTTTTAACATCATTTATATGTAAAAAATCATCGTGTATATACATATCAACATATATAGCAATCACCTTGTATTATAACACATCAACATGCAAAGCTAACACCGTGCATCACATTATATCATGCTCACTTAACAACATATATAAAAGATTTTATAAACCTAGGTTCTGATACTAACAAATGTAACCCACTCGACCCGATCTAGACGCCACCTGACTTGAACGAGCTACAGGGAAAATACCGAGGCTAATCCGGAGACTTACCTTGATAAAGAGCACTAAAAGTTTTTCTTTTATCTTATATAGATGTATTAATTAGATCCTAAATTTTCATTCAAGGTCTGAGTTTATTTGCAGCGGAAATTAATGAGAAACGAGTCCTAATTAAACTGAAAAAGTTTTAGAAACCTAACTATAAATTTCCAGAAAGTTTTACTTTAATTGTGAAATTAAAGTTACCAATATTTAATTAATTATATTTCATGCTTGCACATAAAATTTTAGTTTAAAATAATATCTGCAAGTCATCTAATTGGTTCCCCAAATTTTAGTGACTAAAATATAAGTTTTCAAGGTTTAACATAGCTTATAACGTTCTTGACTAACATGGGTATCGAAACAACTCTTCCCAGTTTCGATACTGTCATAAAAGATAAAGGGATATCAAAACGGGTATTAATTGTTTCGATATGCCATCGATAACTTATAAGATTGCCTACATGACAAGTTCGCATTTCGATACACCTAAAAGACCATTCTGATACCATTTACAACTATAAAGGTCGGTAACGAAACCAAACTGATGCTTCTTGATACGCTTGCTAAATTTCATACTACCGTTTCGAAACCAGATCATATGGTTTCGGTATTGATAAGTGCTCAACACACTATCACTTTTTACACTTTTTGTTGGCATTAATCCCCGAATTTACACCCACTCGGACCAATGCTTGTACTTAATATGATATATTTAGAAGTTATGCTTATAGAGATAATATTTACAGAAAAGGCATGTTTTACTACATTTTCATATCTGTGCAGGAGAACCAGTGCCGCGGCAGCAACAAGGCCGAGGCAGGACCTGATGCCGAGGCAGCAGCTGAGAGTCAAGAAGCAAGACTGTAGGCGATTGGAAGATAAAAATCCAAGGGACGTGTATGGACTTGAAGCCCATGGATCGGAGCTGGCTAGCATGACGAAAAGCCCAAGACAAGGCCACGCGGGAAAGCCTCCTTAGCCGAATTAAACTTGGAAATATTTTAATTATGTACATAACTTGTTCCCTACTCCAAGTTTTATTCTACTTAGGAAAGGTTTGCCCTAGGTGTAGCCTATATAAAGACCTAGCCACCCAATGTAACAGATACGGAATACCTAGGGAGAGAGAGCCGAATTCTATACTTGTCTTCTTTCTCTCCATTATGTTCTAAACCTTCTTAGGGATTAGATGAAGGTTGCCGAGTATATGTGAAAGGAGATTGTACTTTGTCTTTGTTTCAATGCAATAAAATTATCAAGGTTTGCTTATCCTTTGTTATTCCTTGTTCTTGCATTCAAGCCCGGGAGGGAAGTTTGTGAGTAATCCATTTATCTAAGCTCGGGAGAGTTAGATTCACGAAAGGGGTAAGTACAGTGTTTCAATCGCGAAATACTAACTCGGCCTAGGGATAGGTTAAGAGTTTTAGCGGCTAAAAGAAGTGTGAGATTGGTTGGTGAGTATAATTGGTTCACGCCGGGAGGTATCATCAAGGACTAGTCATCAACAGCACTCTGACTTAGGGATAAGCGGAGTCATTCAAGGACACTTTGCCGAACTTTGGTAAGGTCTACCCACTAGCAAGGGATTGTCGCGGCGGACAAGTATCGTCGCTGCCAAGGCAGTGAAATGCAGTGCTGCCGAGGCAGTGATATACGATTGCATTGAGAAGAGATGAGTCAATCAAATCCACAATACAACGCAACTGGATCCTGACCCATCTTTCTGTATTATTAAATCTCTTTATTTTGTTTAGTTATTTTACTTTAGATAAACCAACTCAAATCATTTGTATTTTTACTTTTCTACAGAACAAGAAGGTGAAGAAGGCATATTAAGTCTACCAGTCCCTGTGGAGACGATAATCCGATAATTACTTATCACTTATTACTTTTGATGTGTCCACTTGCACTAAACGCGCACTTTTGACACGCGACAGATACCCAAGCTTAATTTCCCAGAAAATCGTTATGTTTTTGCCTTGGTATCGATACCCTATGAACAAGTATCAAAACCCTTTACCTAGAAACACCAATTTACCCAGATTTCAAGCTCTAAACGTGACCAAGAGTATATGATAAGTGTTTAATTCACTATCACTTTTTACACCTTTCATGGATAATAATCACTTAATCTACACCTACTTGGACTAAAGCATGTACTTAATGTGAGATATTTAGATATTTTGCTTTTGCGACTTATAAAGATTATATTTATAGAAAATGCAAGCTTTACGGCACCTTTGTTCATTTGCAGGAAGATCAGATGCCGCGGCAGAGATTGATGCCGAGGCAGGACCTGAGGCCGTGACAGTTTCTGGACAAGTAACACAAGGATCGGAGCTGGGAAGCTCATGGAAGGTCAAAGTCAAAGGCCACGCGGGAAAAGAATCCTTGTGGCAATAAACTTGGAAATAAAACAAATATTTTATTTATATACTTGACTTGTGTTTTACTCCAAGTTGTATTCCTACTTAGGAAAGGTTTGCCCTAGGCCAAGCCTATATAAACCATAGCCGCCCAAGGAGAAGAAGACACATCATATACTAGAGAGCCGAATTAGAGAGTTCATCTTAGAATTTAGAGTTTTCTTTGTTTCTTGTTATGTTCTAATTTCTTTTAGGCTTAGGTGGGAGTTGTAGAGTATTTGTGAGAAGAGATTAAACTTTGTTTTCTTGTTTCAATGCAATAAAATATCAAGATTTGCTTATTCTTTTCCATTCATTGTTCTTGCATTCAAGCTCGGGAGAGAAGTTTGTGAGAGACATATTTATCTAATATCGGAAGAGTTAGATTCACGAAAGGAATAAGTACGGTATTTTTCTATTCGGAAAATACTAACTCAACCTAGGGATAGGTTAGAGATTCAGCGGCTAAAAGAAGTGTGGGATTGGTTGGTGATTATAATTGTTTCACACCGGGAGGTATCATCAAGGATTATTCATCAACAACACTTCGACTTAGGGATAAGCGAAGTCATCAAAGGAAACTTTGCCGAATCTTGGTAAAGTCTACCCAAAAGCAAGGGATTGCCGCAGCGGACGAACATCATCACTTTCGAGGCAGTAAAACTGCAGTGCTGCCGAGGTAGTGTTGTGTGATTGCATTGGACGGAGATAAGTCAATTGAATCCACAATACAACACAACTGGATCCTTGGCACCTTCTTATTCTGATTATTTTCTCATTATTTAGTTTGTTTTATTATTCAAGTTATTTAGTTTACTCCAATCCAAATCATTTGTGTTTTTATTTTATTTCTTTTACAGAGCAAGAAGACAAAAGAAGGCATATTAAGTAGACCAATCCCTGTGGAGACGATATTCGATAATACTTATCACTTTATTACTTGCGACGTGTACACTTGCACTAATTGCGCACTTTTACAGGCAACAAGTTTTTGGCGCCGTTGTTGGGGATTGGCAACTAAATTTTGTTTTCTTTATTTTCTTGCTTTTAGTTATTTTTATTTTTATTTTTATTTTACTTCGGTTTTTATTGGTGTATGACCAGGGCAAACCCAAGCAATCCTTTGTACGATTTAGATCCAGAGATTGAACGTACACATCAAAGGTTGAGAAGACAAATCCGTGAAGTTATGGCAGATAATCCAGCTGAATAGAACTTTCCTGCCGGCAATGGAGGCCTTCCTCCGCCACCACTGTCGCGGAAGCTCACTGTTAGAGATTTCCTAAAAGAGGATTTGAATGGGTTAAATCCTAGAGTTGTCACACCAGAAATCGAAGCAACCCACTTTGAACTGAAACTTGTCATGTTCAATATGCTCAATACTATTGGACAGTTTGGTGGGTCTTTGACAGAAGATGCCAGGCAACATCTCAAGTCATTCATGGAGATCTGTAATTCATTCAAAATCCAAGGAGTCCATGAAGATGTTTTGAGACTGAAATTATTTCCCTATTCACTGAGGGATAGGGCAAAAACCTGGTTAAATAGCATTCCAGCTGGATCTATTGGATTTTGGAGTAAACTTTTTCGTGATTTCATTACACGTTTTAATCCTACTAATCTATATGATCGTATACGTAATGAAATTACCTCTTTTCGGCAGGCAGATGATGAACTAATGTATGAAGCATGGGAGCGCTATAGGGAGCTACTGCACAAGTGTTCTTTACATGGATTTCCATTGTGGACACAAGTGACCATGTTTTATAATGCTACCAATGCCCCAGCAAGGATGATGTTAGATGCCTCTTCCAATGGAACACTCTTTGACAAAGATCTAGAGGAAGCTATAGAGATTTTGAAAAAACTCGCAAAGAATGACTTTCAATTCCCTACATCTAGGCGAGGAGGAGTAAGACGCCAAGATACATTGAATGAGTTGGAAACATCCAATTCAGTGGCAGCACAATTGGCCTCTCTTACTAAGATGGTTCAGAACATGCAAATGCAACATAATACCCATGAGGTTAAGGCAATAGATTCTTTCTGTAATTTATGTAGAGGAAACCGTAGCTCTTCTGAATGTATGCAGAATCAGGAATCTAGCCTTTATGTTGGAAACTACAATCGGAACAATATGATGTCCAAGACATACAACCCATCATGGAAAAGGCATCCCAACTTCTCATGGAGTAATCCCAAGAATGATCAGAATCAAACTACTCAACCCCCAGGTTTCCAACAACCAATGCAAATGCAACATCTGCCGCAGTAGCAGGTACAACAATCATTGCCGCTGCAGCAGATGCATCAGCAGCAGCCCACAAGTTCACTGGAAAATTCTCTTAAGGCTTTTATGATGAAAACAGAATCTTACATGGCAGAGAATAGTAACTTCATTAAAATAACTGATGCATTCATAAACCGAACTAAGAAGAGGTTGCAAAATCAAGAGGCAGCAATTAAATCACTAAAAACTCAGGTTGGAAAGTTTGCTCAGAATCTGAACACTAGACCACAAGGAGGATTACCCAGCAATACTGAAGTTGCTAAGGGAATGGGTCATGAGCAATGTAAGGCAATTACTACTAGGAGTGGCCTACAACTTAAGGAGATGTTAGGAAACTCAGCAGACAAAGTCCCACTAGTGTAACAAGAAGAAACAGATAAAGAGGACTTGGATGCTGAACTAAGTGATCATGCCACAGCAATCCTAGAAAAAAAGCACTGCCTCGGCAGAAAAATCGACAGTCCCTAGACAAGTGGCCGAGACAGCAGGAAAACCAGTGGTGTCAGGTATTAAATTTCATACCAATGAGACAATAGAGGAGATGCGACCACCACCACCTTTCCCATAAAGGTTGAAAAGGCATAAGCAGGACTATCAACTTAAAAAATTCTTAGACATTGATAAGTGCTCAACACACTATCACTTTCTACTCCTTTTATGGGCATTAATCACCGAATATACACCCACTCGGACCAATACATGTGCTTAATGTGATATATTTAGAAGTTATACTCATATAGATAATATTTATAGAAAAACGCACGTTTTACTGCATTTTCATATCTGTGCAGGAGAACCAGTGCCGCGGCAGAGACAAGGCCGAGGTAGGACCTGATGCCGAGGTAGTAGCAGAAAGATAGGAAGCAAGACTGTAGGCGATGGAAAGATAAAAATACAAGGAACGTGTCTGGACTCAAAGCCCATGTATCGGAGCTAGCTAGCACAAGGAAAAGCCCAAAGGAAGACCACGCGGGAAAGCCTCCTTAGCCGAATTAAACTTGGAAATATTTTTTTTATTATGTACTTGACTTGTTCCCTACTCCAAGTTGTATTCTACGTAGGAAAGGTTTGCCCTAGGTCTAGCCTATATAAAGACCTAGCCACCCAATGTATTAAACACGGAATACCTAGGGAGAGAGTTGATCTATATACTTGTCTTCTTCCTCTTCATCATGTTCTAAACCTTCTTAGGGATTAGGTGAAGGTTGTCGAGTATATGTGAGAAGAGATTGTACTTTGTCTTTGATTCAATGCAATAAAGTTATCAAGGTTTGCTTATCCTTTGTTATTCCTTGTTCTCACAATTGAGCTCGGGAGAGGATATTGTGAGTAATCCATTTATCTAAGCTCGGGAGAGTTAGATTCACGAAAAGGGTAAGTACGGTGTTTCAATCGCAAAATACTAACTCGGCCTAGGGATAGGTTAAGAGTTTCAGCGGCTAAAAGAAGTGTGAGATTGGTTGGTGAGTATAATTGGCTCACGCCGGGAGGTATCATCAAGGACTAGTCATCAACAGCACTCTGACTTAGGGAGAAGCGGAGTCATTCAAGGACACTTTGCCGAACTTTGGTAAAGTCTACCCACGAGCAAGGGATTGCCGCGGCAGACAGTATTGTCGGTGCCAAGGTAGTGAACTGCAGTGCTGCCGAGGCAGTGATATACGATTGCATTGAGCAAAGACAAGTCAATTAAATCCACAATACGACGCAACTGGATCCTAGCCCATCTCTCTCTATTATTCCAACTCTTTACTTTTATTTAGTTATTTTAGTTTAGATAAATCAACTCAATTCACTTGTGTCTTTACTTTTCTACAGAACAAGAAGACAAGGAGAGCATATTAAGTATACCAGTCCCTGTGGAGACGATAATCCGATAAAATACTTATCACTTATTACTTTCGATGTGTCCACTTGCACTAAAAGCGCACTTTTGACACGCGACAAGTTTTTGGCGCCGTTGCCGGGGACTGTCAACTAAATTTTGTTTTCTTTATTTTCTTATTTATTTTTATTTTTATTTTACTTTTGTTTTTCGTGGTGTATGAGCAGGGCCAATCCAACCAACCCCTTGTACGAGTTAGATCCAGAGATCGAAAGAACAAGGCAGCGGTTGAGGAGACAGATCCAAGGAGCCATGGCAGAACACCCGGCAGGAAAAAACTTACCTGCCGGTAATGGAGGACTTCCGCCGCCACCTGGGCCGCGGCAGCTCACTGTCAGGGACTTCCTAGAAGAGGACTTAAATGGATTAAACCCAGGAGTTGTCACACCGGAGATTGAAGCAGCCCATTTTGAACTAAAACCTGTTATGTTCAATATGTTAAATACAATTGGACAATTTGGTGGGTCTGCAACTGAAGACGCAAGGCAGCACCTCAAGTCCTTCATGGAAATTTGCAACTCTTTCAAAATCCCAGGAGTCCATGAAGATGTCTTGCTATTGAAGTTATTCCCCTATTCACTGAGGGATAGGGCGAAAGCTTGGTTGAATAGCATTCCAGCAGGATCTATTGGATCTTGGAGTGAATTTTGTCGTGATTTTATTACTCGTTTTAATCCCACTAATTTATACGATAGAATTCGTAATGAAATCACTTCTTTTCGACAGGCAGAAGACGAACCAATGTACGAGGCATGGGAACGCTACAGGGAGCTATTGCACAAGTTTCCTTTGCATGGATTTCCCCTATGGACACAAGTGACAATGTTTTACAATGCCACGAATGCCCCAAAAAGAATGATGTTAGATGCCTCGGCAAACGGAACACTCCTTGATAAATCACCTAAGGAAGCTATTGAAATATTGAATAAACTCGCAAAGAATGACTTTCAGTTTCCTACATCTAGGCGAGGAGGAGTAAGACGCCAAGCCACGATAAATGAATTAGACTCATCAAATTCAGTGGCAGCACAATTGGCCTCTCTTACCAAGATGGTGCAAAACCTACAGTTACAACAAAATACCCGTGAGGTCAAGGTAATTAATTCATATTGTGACTTATATGGAGGTAACCACAGTTCCTCTGATTGCATGAATCAAGAAACCGGTATGTATTTTGGGAACTACAACCACAATAATGTAATGTCCAACACATACAACCCGTCATGGAAGAGGCGTCCAAACCTATCATGGATCAACCCTAACAATGCCTTAAACCCAATCACCCAACCTTCGGGATTTCAGCAACCGATGCCGCAGCAACAAGCCCAACAGTCAATGCCGCCGCCGCAGATGCAGCAGCAACCGGTATATTCATTGGAGAACACGCTAAAGGCCTTCATGATGAAAACTGAGTCATACATGGAAGAGAATAGTAATTTCATCAAGAGGACAGATGCCTTCATGAATAGAACTGAGATGAGGTTGCAAAATCAAGAAGCGGCCATTAAAACGCTTGAAACTCAGGTTGGGCAGTTTGCTCAATGCATAAACACTAGACCACAAGGAGGCCTACCTAGCAATACTGAAGTTGCTAAGGTAATGAGCCATGAACATTGCAAAGCAGTCACTACTAGGAGTGGTCTACAGCTGAAGGAGAAGATCCCAGAGAACCAAATTCAATCAGCGGATCAAGCAAAAGAAGTGGCTGAGCAAACTGAAGCTAACAACACTGCCCCGGCAGAAAGCACTACAGCTCCTAAGCAGCCTGCCGAGGCAGCAACAACTCTAGTGGTTCCAGGTATTAAATTTCAAACTAAAGAAACCCTGGATGAGATGAGACCACCACCACCTTTCCCACAAAGGTTGAAAAAGCAAAAACAGGACCAGCAATTCAAGAAGTTCCCCGACATCTTGAAGCAAGTCCAGATCAACATACCGTTCGTTGAAGCTATTGAACAAATGCCTAACTATGCCAAGTTCCTAAAAGACATGGTGTCAAAGAGGAAACGAATAGGTGAGTTTGAGACAGTGGCTGCTACCAAGGGATGCATGGCAATCCTGCATAACCGCATGCCACCAAAGTTAAAATATCCTGGCTGCTTTACTATACCTTGTGCGATAGGTAAGAATTATGAAGGTAAGGCCCTATGCGACCTTGGAGCAAGCATAAATCTCATGCCCAAATCAGTCTTTCAAAAGCTTGGAATTGGAAGGGCGAAACCTACAACCGTTATGCTCCAACTAGCGGATCGATCCTATGTGCAACCTGAAGGCAAAATCGAGGACATACTGGTAAGAGTAGATAAGTTTATTTTTCCTGTTGACTTTCTTGTCCTTGATTGTGAAGCGGATGACAATGCACCGATCATCCTTGGGAGACCTTTCCTTGCAACTGGACGTACTCTAATTGACGTGGAAAAAGGATAGTTGACAATGCGGGTCAATGACCAACAAGTCAAACTCAACGCATTCCACAACTTAAAAAAATATGATGATCCAGAGGAGTGCAAGGCCATCCACACAGTAGACACTAAAATATCCTGCTTGGGCAGCCTTCTCGGCAGGATATTCGGCAAAAAGATTAAGCCCAATGTGGATGAACATACAACAAAAAGGAGTGGCCCACAACCGATTCACAATTTGGGCCTAAGGGAGAGAATAATTTTGGGAGATGCATTTGCATGCTCTCCACCAGTAACATGGTCTACTCTATTTTCTTTATTAATATATTAGGATTAGTTAGCTTATTTTTATTTTTTTCTAATTATTTTTGCTTTAAGTACTTTTTCTTTTGTGTGTTTTATTTAGGAATAATAAGCAAGAATAAAGGAGAAATAGTTCACAGCAGGAACTCTGCCAAGGCAATAAAACAGTGTCAGGGCCGCAGTAGTCCCAACGGGCAGAACAGTGTAACGGCTAGTCTGCCGAGATTCCTGCCGCGGCAGAAAAAGAAAACGGTTACAAAACGGCTAGTGGCTTCAACGGTCACAAGGCCGAGGCCTATATAAGAAACTCCTTCCTCTTGAACTATTCACTCTTGCTTTCTTGTTTTCTTTAGTATTCATAACAATCTCCCTCTCACATTACACTGTGCCCACTAATCTTCGCTAAACTCCAGATTCTTTTCAAGAAAAACTCCAAGAAATCACATCTCTCAATTCTTGATGGCAACATATAAGAGATTCGCCCCAGCCAATGTTGAAGATCGTTTCAATCGATCTTTCATCGCTCGGCAACTATGGGAAGAGCAAGGTTTCCAGCATGCGGACGAAGAAAACTACGGTATTGAGCACTACCTCTTCGACAGAATTAAGTACCAAAATTGGGAAATTTTCTGTCTCCAACCTGCCCAGGCAAACGCTACGATCGTGCGGGAGTTCTATGCGCACGGGCCCAGCAAAGACTCCCTCTTTGTTCATTGTCGCGGCAGGCCAGTCTAGCTTCATGCCGAGACAATCAATAATTTCTACGGCCTCACCCCTGACAGTGATATCCACGCCGAATTCATGGAAGACGTCACTGCAGAGGACTACGAGCTCATCAAAGATGATCTTTGTTAGGCGAACACCCCATGGGAAACCGGTACCCATAGAGGATCCGTAACAAGACAAAGCCTAAAGCCCGAGGCCAAGATGTGGAATACCATTGTCAAGCGACAGCTCATCCCCATGTCACACAATAGCACGGTGGATCGTAAAAGATTTGTGGTTATCCAATCCATCATCAACAAGAGGTCCATCAACGTTGGCGAGATCATCCTTCGGGAAATTCACGAGTGCGGTAAGAAAGATAGGGGACCATTGTATTTCCCTTGTTTGATCACGGGTTTATGTGTTGCCGCAGGTGTGCCCATCGAAGAGACGGACGAATACACGCCCCCACAACGAGGATGGACCAGGGTCTTCTTTCAAAAAGTCATGCAAATCACGCAAGCAGAGCCTGTCCAAGCAACGCCGCAGCAGTTCATTGTCGATACTGCTGTCGGGGCCCAGTACACGGCAGACATGCCTGGTACTGCCCACACCTCTGCCGCAGTAGACCCATACCAGGAGATCTTACAAAGAATGGCAGCAATGGACCTCAGAAAACAACGGTACATGGAGTACCAAAGGGATTTCAATGACACCTTAGCCCAGATGATGTTGCACGCCCTCCCGGACCAAGGAGCACAATTTTCGGAGTTTCCCAGCAACATGTTCGTCAAAGCCGCCCCTTACACCGAGACTACACCAGCCCCAGGAGGACCAAGGTCGTTCTTCCATGCGGACCCTTAGCCCCAATACCAGGCTGTCGGCCCATCTAGGGCAGCAGATTCTGCCACGGCCTCGTCTGTCAGCAGAAGGCCATCCAAGCGAAGGGTCGTTTTCAGCACTCCACCCCGATCACCAATTATCATGGGCAGTCTATCCACCGAGATAGATGCCTACGTGCACCAAAGCTCCACTACCGCCGGCGCGAGTACCCACCACACCGTAGGAGCAACAGCAATGGGAGGAGGAACGGACGTAATGCTCACCGAAGAGATGGCTGATGTAGAAGAAGGAGAAGAGGTAGAGGCCCCAATGCAACGGACACCGCCAACATGAGTCCAACCGCCCCGACAAGCAAAAGCGCAATCATCGCATTCACCAAGGACAAAGCATTCGATAGCAAGGCCGTGGAGGAAATTTGTTACATGCAGCTCTTCGGAGTCGCTTTAAATTCTTTGTCCTTAATTCAATATTAATTGCTTTTACTGTTTTTATTTGCTGCTTCTTATATTCATATTTTGTTTTGCCGCTTATTTCTTCAGATATAAAGCATTAAGGAGAATGCTTGGTTTGAGTTTGGGGGTGTAGATTCACTGCCAAGGCAACAATCTACTACCGCGGCCTTGCCAAAAAGGGAGTATTCCAGTGATTTTTTTAAAATTTTTATGCTCCATGCCTTACTTGAATTAACTGCCTACACTTTTGCACTGCTCATCATCAGTATTGCCTTAGTTTATTCTTTAAGGCTATAGAAATCTTTCTCCTTACCATGTTTAGGTTTTGTTAAGAAGGCTTAACCTTAGGATGCTTAAGGATGAAAACTTAGAAGCTTACTATAGAAAGAACTTCAAACACTTTTGGGACTTGTTGGATTATAGAAATTCTATTAATGAACTTAGGTGATAAAGACTTAGATTTTTAGAAAGTAACTAGAGGTGCCTACCACCGGCTCTAGAAAGTCTCTTCTTCATGCTAGAGGTACCCAAAATTGGCTCTAGTATGTTTTAAGGAGTATTAAAAAGAAAGAAGGAATGTAGTGAAAAGAAAAACACAAAAATTGGCTCAAGATTTGGTGTTTGAAAAGAAGAGAAACACTTAACCAAATTCTATTTGTCTTGAACTTAGAGTTTGTCTAAGAAAGCCTTTAATCAACTTGTCCATAAAAACGCACACACTCACAATTCTTATAGTTTGTTTCTGGGAAAACCCTTGGGCAACCGAATGGTTAAGGCTTAAGAATAGGCCTAGTTATGGTGGGGAGAATAGATGGACATGTAAGACCAAGAGAGAGTAGGGTTCGGCAAATTGATGGTTTGCATTGCTTGAGCACAAGCAATAGTTCGAGTTTGGGGGTGTGATAAGTGCTCAACACACTATCACTTTCTACTCCTTTTATGGGCATTAATCACCGAATATACACCCACTCGGACCAATGCATGTGCTTAATGTGATATATTTAGAAGTTATACTCATATAGATAATATTTACAGAAAAAGGCACGTTTTACTGCATTTTCATATCTTTGCAGGAGAACCAGTGCCGCGGCAGAGACAAGGCCGAGGCAGGACCTGATGCCGAGGCAGTAGCAGAAAGACAGGAAGCAAGATTGTAGGTGATGGAAAGATAAAATCCAAGGAACGTGTCTGGACTCAAAGCCCATGTATCGGAGCTAGCTAGCACAAGGAAAAGCCCAAAGGAAGACCACGCGGGAAAGCCTCCTTAGCCGAATTAAACTTGGAAATATTTTTTTTGTTATGTACTTGACTTGTTCCCTACTCCAAGTTGTATTCTACGTAGGAAAGGTTTGCCCTAGGTCTAGCCTATATAAAGACCTAGCCACCCAATGTATTAAACACGGAATACCTAGGGAGAGAGTTGATCTATATACTTGTCTTCTTCCTCTTCATCATGTTCTAAACCTTCTTAGGGATTAGGTGAAGGTTGTCGAGTATATGTGAGAAGAGATTGTACTTTGTCTTTGATTCAATGCAATAAAGTTATCAAGGTTTGCTTATCCTTTGTTATTCCTTATTCTCACAATTGAGCTCGGGAGAGGATATTGTGAGTAATCCATTTATCTAAGCTCGGGAGAGTTAGATTCACGAAAGGGGTAAGTACGGTGTTTCAATCGCGAAATACTAACTCGGCCTAGGGATAGGTTAAGAGTTTCAGCAGCTAAAAGAAGTGTGAGATTGGTTGGTGAGTATAATTGGTTCACGCCGGGAGGTATCATCAAGGACTAGTCATCAACAACACTCTGACTTAGGGAGAAGCGGAGTCATTCAAGGACAGTTTGCCGAACTTTGGTAAAGTCTACCCACGAGCAAGGGATTACCGCGGCGGACAGTATTGTCGGTGCCAAGGCAGTAAACTGTAGTGCTGCCGAGGCAGTGATATACGATTGTATTGAGCAGAGACAAGTCAATCAAATCCACAATACAGCGCAACTGGATCCTAGCCCATCTCTCTCTATTATTCCAACTCTTTACTTTTATTTAGTTATTTTAGTTTAGATAAATCAACTCAATTCATTTGTGTCTTTACTTTTCTATAGAACAAGAAGACAAGGAGAGCATATTAAGTATACCAGTCCCTGTGGAGACGATAATCCGATAAAATACTTATCACTTATTACTTTCGATGTGTCCACTTGCACTAAAAGCGCACTTTTGACACGCGACAAGTTTTTGGCGCCGTTGTCGGGGACTGTCAACTAAATTTTGTTTTCTTTATTTTCTTGTTTATTTTTATTTTTATTTTACTTTTGTTTTTCGTGGTGTATGAGCAGGGCCAATCCAACCAACCCCTTGTACGAGTTAGATCCAGAGATCGAAAGAACAAGGCAGCGGTTGAGGAGACAGATCCAAGGAGCCATGGCAGAACACCCGGCAGGAAAAAACTTACCTGCCGGTAATGGAGGATTTCCGCCGCCACCTGGGCCGCGGCAGCTCACTGTCAGGGACTTCCTAGAAGAGGACTTAAATGGATTAAACCCAGGAGTTGTCACACCGGAGATTGAAGCAGCCCATTTTGAACTAAAACCTGTTATGTTCAATATGTTAAATACAATTGGACAATTTGGTGGCTCTGCAACTGAAGACGCAAGGCAGCACCTCAAGTCCTTCATGGAAATTTGCAACTCTTTCAAAATCCAAGGAGTCCATGAAGATGTCTTGCGATTGAAGCTATTCCCCTATTCACTGAGGGATAGGGCGAAAGCTTGGTTGAATAGCATTCCAGCAGGATCTATTGGATCTTGGAGTGAACTTTGTCGTGATTTTATTACTCGTTTTAATCCCACTAATTTATACGATAGAATTCGTAATAAATCACTTCTTTTCGACAGACAGAAGACGAACCAATGTACGAGGCATGGGAGTGCTACAGGGAGCTATTGCACAAGTTTCCTTTGCATGGATTTCCCCCATGGACACAAGTGACAATGTTTTACAATGCCACGAATGCCCCAACAAGAATGATGTTAGATGCCTCGGCAAACGGAACACTCCTTGATAAAGCACCTGAGGAAGCTATTGAAATATTGAATAAACTCGCAAAGAATGACTTTCAGTTTCCTACATCTAGGCGAGGAGGAGTAAGACGCCAAGCCACGGTAAATGAATTAGACTCATCAAATTCAGTGGCAGCACAATTGGCCTCTCTTACCAACATGGTGCAAAACCTACAATTACAACAAAATACCCGTGAGGTCAAGGTAATTGATTCATATTGTGACTTATGTGGAGGTAACCACAGTTCCTCTGATTGCATGAATCAAGAAACCGGTATGTATTTTGGGAACTACAACCACAATAATGTAATGTCCAACACATACAACCCCTCATGGAAGAGGCGTCCAAACCTATCATGGAGCAACCCTAACAATGCCTTAAACCCAATCACCCAACCTTCGGGATTTCAGCAACCGATGCCGCAGCAACAAGCCCAACAGTCAATGCCGCCGCAGCAGATGCACTAGCAACCGGTATATTCATTGGAGAACACGCTAAAGGCCTTCATGATGAAAACTGAGTCATACATGGAAGAGAATAGTAATTTCATCAAGAGGACAGATGCCTTCATGAATAGAACTGAGATGAGGTTGCAAAATCAAGAAGCGACCATTAAAACGCTTGAAACTCAAGTTGGGCAGTTTGCTCAATGCATAAACACTAGACCACAAGGAGGCCTACCTAGCAATACTGAAGTTGCTAAGGTAATGAGCCATGAACATTGCAAAGCAGTCACTACTAGGAGTGGTCTACAGCTGAAGGAGAAGATCCCAGAGAACCAAATTCAATCAGCGGATCAAGCAAAAGAAGTGGCTGAGCAAACTGAAGCTGACAACACTGCCCCGGCAGAAAGCACTACAGCTCCTAAGCAGCCTGCCGAGGCAGCAACAACTCTAGTGGTTCCAGGTATTAAATTTCAAACTAAAGAAACCCTGGATGAGATGAGACCACCACCACCTTTCCCACAAAGGTTGAAAAAGCAAAAACAGGACCAGCAATTCAAGAAGTTCCCCGACATCTTGAAGCAAGTCCAGATCAACATACCGTTCGTTGAAGCTATTGAACAAATGCCTAACTATGCCAAGTTCCTAAAAGACATGGTGTCAAAGAGGAAACGAATAGGTGAGTTTGAGACAGTGGCTGCTACCAAGGGATGCATGGCAATCCTGCATAACCGCATGCCACCAAAGTTAAAATATCCTGGCTGCTTTACTATACCTTGTGCGATAGGTAAGAATTATGAAGGTAAGGCCCTATGCGACCTTGGAGCAAGCATAAATCTCATGCCCAAATCAGTCTTTCAAAAGCTTGGAATTGGAAGGGCGAAACCTACAACCGTTATGCTCCAACTAGCGGATCGATCTTATGTGCAACCTGAAGGCAAAATCGAGGACATACTGGTAAGAGTAGATAAGTTTATTTTTCATGCTGACTTTCTTGTCCTTGATTGTGAAGCAGATGACAATGCACTAATCATCCTTGGGAGACCTTTCCTTGCAACTGGACGTACTCTAATTGACGTGGAAAAAGGAGAGTTGACAATGCGGTCAATGACCAACAAGTCAAACTCAACGCATTCCACAACTTAAAAAAATATGATGATCTAGAGGAGTGCAAGGTCATCCACATAGTAGACACTAAAATATCCTGCCTGGGCAGCCTTCTCGGCAGGATATTCGGCTAAAAGATTAAGCCCAATGTGGATGAACATACAGCAAATAGGAGTGGCCCACAACCGATTCACAATTTGGGCCTAAGGGAGAGAATAATTTTGGGAGATGCATTTGCATGCTCTCCACCAGTAACATGGTCTACTCTATTTTCTTTATTAATATATTAGGATTAGTTAGTTTATTTTTATTTTTTCTAATTATTTTTGCTTTAAGTACTTTTTCTTTTGTGTGTTTTATTTAGGAATAATAAGCAAGAATAAAGGATAAATAGTTCACAGCAGGAACTCTGCCGAGGCAATAAAACAGTGTCAGGGCCGCAGCATTCCCAACGGGCAGAACAGTGTAACGGCTAGTCTGCCGAGATTCCTGCCGCGGCAGAAAAAGAAAACGGTTACAAAACGGCTAGTGGCTTCAACGGTCACAAGGCCGAGGCCTATATAAGAAACTCCTTCCTCTTGAACTATTCACTCTTGCTTTCTTGTTTTCTTTAGTATTGATAACAATCTCCCTCTCACATTACTCTGTGCCTACTAATCTTCGCTAAACTCCAGATTCTTTTCAAGAAAAACTCCAAGAAATCACATCTCTCAATTTTTGATGGCAACATATAAGAGATTCGCCCCAGCCAACGTTGAAGATCGTTTCAACCGATCTTTCATCGCTCGGCAACTATGGGAAGAGCAAGGTTTCCAGCATGCGGACGAAGAAAACTACGGTATTGAGCACTACCTCTTCGACAGAATTAAGTACCAAAATTGGGAAATTTTCTGTCTCCAACCTGCCCAGGCAAACGCTACGATCGTGCGGGAGTTCTATGCGCACGGGCCCAGCAAAGACTCCCTCTTTGTTCATTGTCGCGGCAGGCCAGTCCAGCTCCATGCCGAGACAATCAATAATTTCTACGGCCTCACCCCTGACAGTGATATCCACGCCGAATTCAAGGAAGACGTCACTGCAGAGGACTACGAGCTCATCAAAGATGATCTTTGTTACGCGAACACCCCATTGGAAACCGGTACCCATAGAGGATCTGTAACAAGACAAAGTGATAAGTGCTCAACACACTATCACTTTTTACTCCTTTTATGGGCATTAAGTACCAAATATGCACCCACTTGGACTAATGCATGCACTCAATGTGATATATTTAGAAGTATGCTCATATAGATAATATTTCTAGAGAAAGGCACGTTTTACTGCGTTTTCATATCTACTTAGGAAAGGTTTGCCCTAGGTCTAGCCTATATAAGAACCTAGCCACCCAATGTATTAGAAAACGGAAAATACCTAGGGAGAGAGCCGACTTCTACTCTTGTTTCTTTCCTCTCCATCATGTTCTAAACCTTCTTAGGGATTAGGTGAAGGTTGTAGAGTATTTGTGAGAGGAGATTGTACTTTGTCTTTCATTCAATGCAATAAAGATTATCAAGGTTTGCTTATCCTTTGTTATTCTTTGTTTCACAATTGAGCTCGGGAGAGGATATTGTGATCATCCATTTATCTAAGCTCGGGAGAGTTAGATTCACGAAAGGGGTAAGTACGGTGTTTCAATCGCGAAATACTAACTCGGCCTAGGGATAGGTTAAGAGTTTCAGCGGCTAAAAGAAGTGTGAGATTGGTTGGTGAGTATAATTGGTTCACGCCGGGAGGTATCATCAAGGACTAGTCATCAACAGCACTCTGACTTAGGGATAAGCGGAGTCATTCAAGGACACTTTGCCGAACTTTGGTAAAGTCTACCCACGAGCAAGGGATTGTCGCGGCAGACAGTGTTATCGCTGCCCAGGCAGTAAAACTGCAGTGCTGCCGAGGCAGTGATATACGATTGCATTGGATGGAGACAAGTCAATCAAATCCACAATACGACGCAACTGGATCCTAGCCCATCTCTCTACTATTTCAACCCTTACTTTTATTTAGTTATTTTTTGTTTAGATAAACCAAATCAATTTACTTGTGTTTTTATCTTTTTACAGAACAAGGAGGTGAAGAAAACATATTAAGTATACCGGTCCCTGAGGAGATGATAACTCGATAAAATACTTATCACTTATTACTTGCGATGTGTCCACTTGCACTGAACGCGGACTTTTGACACGCGACACAAAGCCTAAAGCCCGAGGCCAAGATGTGGAATACCTTTGTCAAGCGACGGCTCATCCCCACGTCACACAATAGCACGGTGGATCGCAAAAGATTGGTGCTTATCCAATCCATCATCAACAAGAGGACCATCAACGTTGGCGAGATCATCCTTCGGGAAATTCACGAGTGCGGTAAGAAAGATAGGGGACCATTGTATTTCCCTTGTTTGATCACGGGTTTATGTGTTGCCGCAGGTGTGCCCATCGAAGAGACGAACGAATACACACCCCCACGACGAGGATGGACCAGGGACTTCTTTCACAAAGTCATGCAAATTACGCAAGCAGAGCCTGTCCAAGCAACGCCGCAGCAGTTCACTGCCGATACTGCTGTCGAGGCCCAATACACGGCAGACATGCCCGGTACTGCCCACACCTCTGCCGCAGCAGACACGTACCAGGAGATTTTACAAATATTGGCAGCAATGGACCTCAGAAAACAACGGTACATGGAGTACCAAAGGGATTTCAATGGCACCTTAGCACAGATGATGTTGTACGCCTTTGCGGACCAAGGAGCACAATTTCCGGAGTTTCCCAGCAACATGTTCGTCATAGCCGCCCCTTGCACCGAGACTACACCAGCCCCGGGAGGACCAAGGTCGTTCTTCCATGCGGACCCTCAACCCAATACCAGGCTGCCGGCCCATCTAGGGCAGCAGATTCTACCGCGGCCTCGTCTGTCAGCAGAAGGCCATCCAAGCGAAGGGTCGTTTTCAGCACTCCACCCCGATCACCAATTATCATGGGCAGTCTACCCGCCGAGATAGATGCCTACGTACACCAAAGCTCCATTGTCGCCGGCCCAAGTACCCACCACACCGTAGAAGCAACAACAATGGGAGGAGGAACGGACGTAATGCTCACCGAAGAGATGGCTGATGTAGAAGAAGGAGAAGAGGTAGAGGCCCCAATGCAACGGACACCGCCCACACGAGTCCAACCGCCCCGGCAAGCAAAAGCGCAACCATCGCCTTCACCAAGGACAAAGCATTCGGCAGCAAGGCTGAGGAGGAAAATTGTTACAAGCAGCTCTTCGGAGTCGCTTTAAATTCTTTGTCCTTAATTCAATATTAATTGCTTTTACTGTTTTTATTTGCTGCTTCTTATATTCATATTTTGTTTTGCCGCTTATTTCTTCAAATATAAAGCATTGAGGACAATGCTTGGTTTGAGTTTGGGGGTGCAGATTCACTGCCAAGGCAATAATCTACTACCGCGGCCTTGCCAAAAAGGGAGTATTCCAGAGATTATTTTAAATTTTTATGCTCCCCGCCTTACTTGAATTAACTGGCTACACTTTTGCACTGTTCTACATCAGTATTGCCTTAGTTTGTTATTTTAAGGCTATAGAAATCTCTCCTTACCATGGTTAGGTCCTGTTTAGAAGGCTTAACTTTAGGATACTTAAGGAACAAAACTTAGAAGCTTGCTATAAGATTGATCATAAAAACACTTTTGGGACTTGTTGGATTATTGGAATTCTTTTAATGAACTTAGGTGATAAAGACTTAGATTTTTGGAAAGTAACTAGAGGTGCCTACCACAGGCTCTAGAAAGTCTTTTCTTCATGCTAAAGGTGCTCGAAATTGGCTCTAGTATGTTTTAAGGAGTATTAAAAAGAAAAAAGGAATGTAGTGAAAAGAAAAACACAAGTCTTTGAGGTGCCCGAAATTGGCTCAAGATTTGGTGTTTGAAAAGAAGAGAAACACTTAACCAAATTCTTTTTGTCTTGAACTTAGAGTTTGTCTAAGAAAGCCTTTAATCAACTTGTCCATAAAAAAGCACACACTCACAATTCTTATAGTTTTTTCTAGGAAAACCCTTGGGCAACCGAATCGTTAAGGCTTAAGAATAGGCCTAGTTATAGTGGGGAGAATAGATGGACATGTAAGACCAAGAGAGAGTAGGGTTCGGCAAATTGATGGTTTGCATTGCTTGAGCACAAGCAATAGTTCGAGTTTGGGGGTGTGATAAGTGCTCAACACACTATCACTTTTTACTCCTTTTATGGGCATTAAGTACCAAATATGCACCCACTTGGACTAATGCATGCACTCAATGTGATATATTTAGAAGTATGCTCATATAGATAATATTTCTAGAGAAAGGCACGTTTTACTGCGTTTTCATATCTATGCAGGAGAAAGAGTGCCGCGGCAAGGACAAGGCCGAGGCAGGACCTGATGCCGAGGCAGCAACAGAAAGACAAGAAGCAAGATTATAGGCGATGGAAAGACAAAAATCCAAGGAACGTGTCTGGACTTGAAGCCCATGAATCGGAGCTGGCTAGCACAAGGAAAAGCCCAAAGGAAGACCACGCGGGAAAGCTCCTTAGCCGAATATAAACTTGGAAATATATTATTATTTTGTACTTGACTTGTTCCCTACTCCAAGTTGTATTCTACTTAGGAAAGGTTTGCCCTAGGTCTAGCCTATATAAAGACCTAGCCACCCAATGTATTAAACAGGAATACCTAGGGAGAGAACCGATCTATATACTTGTCTTTTTCCTCTCCATCATGTTCTAAACCTTCTTAGGGATTAAGTGAAGGTTGTCGAGTATATGTGAGAAGAGATTGTACTTTGTCTTTGATTCAATGCAATAAAGTTATCAAGGTTTGCTTATCCTTTGTTATTCCTTGTTCTCACAATTGAGCTCGGGAGAGGATATTGTGAGTAATCCATTTATCTAAGCTCGAGAGAGTTAGATTCACGAAAGGGGTAAGTACGGTGTTTCAATCGCAAAATACTAACTCGGCCTAGGGATAGGTTAAGAGTTTCAGCGGCTAAAAGAAGTGTGAGATTGGTTGGTGAGTATAATTGGTTCACGCCAGGAGGTATCATCAAGGACTAGTCATCAACAGCACTCTGACTTAGGGATAAGCGGAGTCATTCAAGGACACTTTGCCGAACTTTGGTAAAGTCTACCCACGAGCAAGGGATTGCCGCGGTAGACAATATTGTCGGTGCCAAGGCAGTAAACTGCAATGCTGCCGAGGCAGTGATATACGATTGCATTGAGCAGAGACAAGTCAATCAAATCCACAATACGACACAACTGGATCCTAGCCCATCTCTCTCTATTATTCCAACTCTTTACTTTTATTTAGTTATTTTAGTTTAGATAAATCAACTCAATTCACTTGTGTCTTTACTTTTTTTACAGAACAAGAAGACAAGGAGATCATATTAAGTATACCAGTCCCTGTGGAGACGATAATCCGATAAAATACTTATCACTTATTACTTTCGATGTGTCCACTTGCACTAAACGCGCACTTTTGACACGCGACAGACATCTTGAAGCAAGTCCACATTAACTTGCCATTTGTTGAGGCAATAGAACAAATGTCGAATTATGCTAAATTCTTAAAATACATTGTGTCTAAAAGAAAAAGGCTTGGTGAGTTTGAAACAGTGGCTGCAACTGAAGGATGCATGGCAATGCTTCATAATCACATGCCTCATAAATTGAAGGATCCTAGATGTTTTACTATACCTTGTGCGATAGGAAACCACTATGAAGGAAAGGCCTTATGTGACCTTGGAGCAAGTACAAATTTGATGCCAAAATCTGTCTTCCAAAAGCTTGGAATAGGAAAGGCAAAACCTATAACCGTGATGCTCCAATTGGCGGATAGATCATATGTGCAACCTAAAGGAAAGATCGAGGACATATTGGTAAGGGTGGATAAATTTATTTTTCCAGCTGACTTTCTTGTTCTTGATTCTGAAGCAGATGACAATGCACCGATCATCTTGGGCCGACCTTTTCTAGCCACTGGACGTACTCTTATAGATGTGGAAAAAGGAGAATTGATAATGAGGGTTAACGACCAGCAAGTCAAACTCAATGCTTTCCATAATTTGAAAAGACATGATGATCTAGAGGAGTGCAAGGTTATCCACACTATAGATGCAGGCAGAAAAATATCCTGTCTCAACAACCACTGCCCCGGCTGTAAGCTCGGCAATATAGTTAATGACTATTACAACAGAGTCCTGGATAGTGTTGAAACACAAGAGGTGGAGGAAGCTAATTGGAAAACACACCTTCCAGGCAAACTCAAGGCCAGATGTTCAAACCCACATGGTGAAGTAACAATCAGATCACAAAGGGATGGGCATGAGTTCGAAGTGAATGGCCAACGATTGAAGCATGATTCTGGCCAACATGATTTGAGAAATATAGAGACCATCACTTTAGGAGATGCACTCGCATGCACTCCTCCCGTGACATAATCTGTTTACCTTCTCTTTATTTTTTTTGTTTTAGTTTTAGTTTAGAGTTAATCTTTTTATTTTTGCTTCTTTTTAATTTAATTTTTGTTTGGCGTTTATTTTTAGGACAATAAGCAAGAATGAAGGAAAAGTATTCATAACACAGAAAATCAGCTACAGTGGCAGTGCACAGTGTTAGTGCCGCAGCAGTCCTAACGGGCAGAACAACGTAACGGCTAGTCTGTCGAAATTCTCGCTGCGGCAGAAAGGCTAGCGGCAGTAAAGGCTAGCGACAGTAAAGGCTAACGGTAGTAAATGCTAACGGCTAGTTGATTCAAACGGCTACAAGGCCAAAGCCTTTATAAGCACCTTCTCCCTTTTGAACTATTCACTCTTGCATTCTTGAATCTTTAGAATTTTTTTGCTAATCTCTCTTGCATTTCTCTCTACTCATCTTCAAGATTTTCAGAAACTCTCCACTGTTTATCTCTATGGCCACGTACAATAGATTCGCACCCGCCACCGTTGAAGAATGCTTCAACAGATCATTCATTGTTAGGCATTTGTGGGAAGAACAAGAATTCCAACATTCTGATGAGGAGAATTATGGCATCAAGCATTACTTGTTTGATAGAATAAAGTACCAAGAATGGAAAATCTTTTGCCTACAACCTGCCCAGGCCAATGCCACAATGGTGCAGGAATTCTACGCACATGGGCCAAGCAAGGACTCACTGTACGTCCATTGCCGAGGCAGGCCAGTCAGACTTGATGCCGAAACAATCAATCTGTTCGACGGCCTAACCCTTGATCATTATGATCATTCCGTATTCATGGAGGACATCACCAACGAAGACTATGAATTGATCAAAGACGACCTCTGCTACGACAATACAAATTGGGAAACCGGTGCCCATAGAGGATCGGTAGCAAGGCAGAACTTACGGCGAGGCAAAGCTGTGGAACACTTTTATAAAAAGACGCCTCATCCCAACTTCCCACAACAGCACCGTAGACTGAAGAAGATTGGTTCTCATCCAATCTATCATCAACAAAAGAAGCATCAGCGTGGGAGAGATAATCCTAAGGGAAATTTACGAGTGCGGTAAGAAAGACAAAGGACCCTTATATTTTCCTTGTTTAATTACGGGTATTTGCACTGTTGCAGGTGTACCAATGGAGGACACAGATGAATTCACTGCCTAAAGGCGCGGGTGGACTAGGGAATTCTGCTACAAGATTATGCAAATAACTCAGGCAGAACCAGTTCAAGCAACTCCACAACAATTCACTGTTGACACTACTGCCGGGACCCAATACACGGTAGACATACCTGATGCTGCCCACAACACTGACACGGCAGATCCCTACTAGGAACTACTACAAAGAATGGCAGCCATGGACCTAAGACAACAAATGTACATGGAGTACCAGAGGGATTTCAACAACACACTTGCCCAGATGATGATCAACAACTTTCCTAGCCAAGGGTTGCAATTTCCAGAATTCCCCACCAACATGTTTGTCACAACTGCACCCTACACCTAGACCACTCCAACTCCAGGAAGACCGAGGCCATTCTACACTACTGACCCTCAACAACAATTCTATGCCGTTGGCCTATCTTGGCCAGCAGAGCCTGCCGCGGAATCCTCTACCAGCCGACGACCATCCAAGAGGAGAGCAGTCTTCAGCACGCCACCAGGATCTCCCATCATCATAGGCAGTCTCTCGACAGAGATAGATGCTTACGTGTATCAAACTTCAACAGCTGTCGGGCCAAGCGCTCATCATGCCTAGGCAGACCTAATGAATGTAGAAGATGAAGGCGGGACAAACATAATGGCCACTGAAGAAATTTTCGAAGAAGAAGAAGGAGAAGAAGTAGACGCTCCAATGCAACGGACACCACCTACACGAGTTCAATCGCCCCGAAAAGCCAAAACTCAACCATCACCAGCAACGGAATCAAAAATGAAATAATCAGCAGCAAGGCCTCGAAAACTGATAGTCACTAGCAGTTCTTCGGAGTCTATTTAATTTCTAAATCTTTATGCTAATTTTATATCTTTACTTGTTCTTTTTCATATTTTGTTTCCTGTTCTGTGTCATGATCATAAGCATTGAGGACAATGCTTGGTTCGAGTTTGGGGGTGTAGGTTCACTGCCGAGGCAATTCACTGTCGCGGCCTTGCCATGAAAGGAAGTATTTAAGTTGTTTTTGTAAATTTCTTTTTATCTCCACCACCTTACTTGAAATATTGCCCATACTTTTGCACTGTTCTACATCAGTATTGCCTTAGTTTATTATTTTAAGGCTATAGAAATCTCTCCTTACCATGGTTAGGTCCTGTTTAGAAGGCTTAACTTTAGGATACTTAAGGAACAAAACTTAGAAGCTTGCTATAAGATTGATCATAAAAACACTTTTGGGACTTGTTGGATTATAGGAATTCTTTTAATGAACTTAGGTGATAAAGACTTAGATTTTTGGAAATGTTGACTAGAGGTACCTATCACCGGCTCTAGGAATCACTCTTCTTCATGCTAGAGGTGTCCGAAATTGGCTCTAGTATGATATATATATATATATATATATAAGAGAAAGAAGGAAATCTTGATGAGAAAACACAATTCTTGAGGTGCCCGAAATTGGCTCAAGTAATTGGTGTTTTAAGAAGAGAACATTAATTCCAAGTCTACTTGTCTTGAACTTAGAGTTTTTCTAAGAAAGCCTTTAATCAAACTTGTCCACAAAAACGCACACACTTACAAAATCTTATAGCTTGATTCCAAGTAAGTCCTTGGGTAACCGAAAGGTTAAGGCTTAAGAATAGGCATAGTTATGGTAGGGAGAATAGATGAAAACGTAAGACCAAAAGAGAATAAGGTTTGGCAATTTGATGGTTTGCATTGCTTGAGGAAAAGCAATAGTTCGAGTTTTGGAGGGTGATAAGTGCTTAATTCACTATCACTTTTTACACCTTTCATGGACAATAATCACTTAATCTACACCTACTTGGACTAAAGCATGTACTTAATGTGAGATATTTAGATATTTTGCTTTTGCGACTTATAAAGATGATATTTATAGAAAATGCAAGTTTTACGGCACCTTTGTGCATTTGTAGGAAGATCAGATGTCGCGGCAGAGATTGATGCTGAGGCAGGACCTGAGGCCGTGGCAGTACCTGATGAACAAGTACTGATATGGTAGACGATCTGAAGAGAAAAATGAGGTGGACGTTTCTGGACAAGCAGCACAAGGATCGGAGCTGGGAAGCGCATGGAAGGTCAAAGTAAAAGGCCACGCGGGAAAATAATCCTTGTGGGAATAAACTTGGAAATAAAACAAATATTTTATTTATGTACTTGACTTGTGTTTTACTCCAAGTTGTATTCCTACTTAGGAAAGGTTTGCCCTAGGCCAAGTCTATATAAACCATAGCCGCCCAAGGAGAAGAAGACACATCATATACTAGAGAGCTGAATTAGAGAGTTCATCTTAGAATTTAGAGTTTTCTTTGTTTCTCGTTATGTTCTAATTTCTTTTAGGCTTAGGTGAGAGTTGTAGAGTATTTGTGAGAAGAGATTGAACTTTGTTTTCTTGTTTCAATGCAATAAAATATCAAGATTTGCTTATTCTTTGTCATTCATTGTTCTTGCATTCAAGCTCGGGAGAGAAGTTTGTGAGAGACATATTAATCTAATATCGGGAGAGTTAGATTCACGAAAGGAATAAGTACGGTATTTTTCTATTCGGAAAATAATAACTCAGCCTAGGAATAGGTTAGAGTTTCAGCGGCTATAAGAAGTGTGGGATTGGTTGGTGATTATAATTGATTCACGCTGGGAGGTATCATCAAGGATTATTCATCAAAAGCACTTTGACTTAGAGATAAGCAGATTCATCAAAGGACACTTTGTCGAATCTTGGTAAAGTCTACCCAAGAGCAAGGGATTGTCGCAGTGGACAAACATCATCACTGTCGAGGCAAAACTGCAGTGCTGTCGAGGTAGTGTTGTGTGATTGCATTGGATAGAGATAAGTCAATTGAATCCACAATACAACACAACTGGATCCTGGCCACCTTCTTATTCTGATTATTTTCTCATTATTTAGTTTGTTTTATTGTTCAAGTTATTTAGTTTACTCCAACCCAAATCATCTATGTTTTTTTTATTTCTTTTACAGAGCAAGAAGACAAAAGAGGCATATTAAGTAGACCAATCCCTGTGGAGACGATATTCGATAATACTTATCACTTTATTACTTGCGACGTGTACACTTCCACTAATTGCGAACTTTTTACACGCAACAGTATACTAGATGCATTTATTCACATATAGGGCATAAAACATATAATTCAACAAGGTTTCTAGATGCCAACCATCCTAAATAATACAAGGATCATCCAACGTATGAATACATTCAAAATTAACCAAATATCAACATAGAGAAGCATAGAAGCATGTGAAATTCAAACAAAGTACTTAATTAACTCATAAAAATCAGATAAGCATGTCTATAATTTAAATTTAGTAATTCATGAATTCAATAGCATAAGGTCTCTAGCTATCATCGTTCATCAACAAATCATAAATAGAATAAGGTCTCTAGCTTCATTATTCTATACTACCTAAGGTTCAATTGGGAATAACTACTTCAAATTAAAATGTATCAAAACGTAAAATATGGCACTCCTTGCTTCTTCGGACGAGAGTCTCACTTTTTTTCTGCATTGTAAGGAAAGGATAATGGTTAAGCAATTGCTTAGTGAGAGATGTATAAAAATAGTTTAAACAACTTGTAATGCAACCCATAATATACAAAAATCATTTTAGAAAAAAAAAGTTCATGCTCTTAAAACAATCACACGTGGCCAAAAACTTCACCAAGTATAAAAATCCAGTAAGTCTTTATTCACGTGGAAAAAATCCACAAAACTCAAGACTTACATGTTTCATTAGAAAAGCTTTAAAAAACGTTTGAAAACAAGTCAATCTCCGGCAAACTCAATTGGAAATAAAATCAATATAAAATATAACACATGTGTTTTCACGTGTTGGTACTAGTGATCCGATTATTCTACTCGTAATCGTTGGGATAAACGGATACTCGCATGAAGACATAAATGTCAAATCATGCCATGTATGGTACTAAACTATCACCATACCACGTATGAGGGCTTTATCACCTACTCATACCACGCACGAGTCTATCTCATGCACACGAATAATATCAATTACAAGCATGTTTCCCACCTCAGTTTCTAGGATAAGCTACGCTTAAATGCAATACAACACATATATCACAATTCAAGCAATAACTCTAATACATCACTAAGCAATTTACACACGTATACAAATTTTCATAAATAATAAACAATGCACTAACATTTTATCGGTCGATCGACTTATCTCTATAACATCATCTCAATATCCAACAAAAAACAGTATGAATGCTCAAGTTTTCATATCAAAAAATAGTATGTAAAATATTAGTATTCCACTTTCTCATGCTTACTCACAAAACCGATAAAATCTCTTTTTAGCTTATTTCAGAAATCAAAACGTAAAAGTATTTAAAATCAACATAAAATAGTAACAAGAGCATTCTAACACGTACATAATCACATATGTACCAATATAATACAAGCACGTCAAAAACATAGTAAAACAAGCATGTTATGGGAAAACCGATTTGCGAGAATAAACGTAAAATACTACCAAAGTAGCCCACTCTCAAATCCACTCACCGATAATTGAAACTTGTCCGATAAGTACTGAAACTTTACTCGATCCCTTCAAAAGAGATCACCTAATTCTAGCCCCATTTCAAGCATCGAAAACTATGGATTTAATGCTGCTAATCGCACTCATAAAACCCAACTCGGACAGCCCCTTAAACATATCAAAACTTTAACCGAAAACTTTCCAAAACTAACCAAACTTCTCCTAAACCTTTAGTCCGGGATTAGGGATTTTAAAAACACTTTATAAACATCTTAACACATTGAAATCATCCTTTTAGGATCCAAAAACAGTGAGTAAAAACCCTTGAACGAAAATTATGATTTTTGACCCAAAAAACGATTTTTCAAAAACAAAGGATTAAAAATATTTTTACCAAGCCAAGAACTTGGGAATTACAGTAAAGAACTTCAAAGTTCTAGAGGGTTGATGAAATATCACCTCTAAAACTGATCTAATTGCTTTTCGGGTTTTAAAACGTGAAAACAATGAGAAAACTAGAATTTTATAGAGGAAAAAGTTATAATAATTATTCAAAAAGAAATTAGATGAAAAAGAAAAGGGTTTTACCTTAAAAGTTGGTTGATTGGCTGCATCCAATGAGGGGAAAACGAAAATTATAAAAATATGTTAGATTTATAATGTTTAAATAGGTTTTTAGAGTTAAAATTCAAGTTTAATTAGTTATTTGAGTTAAAATATAATTTTTAGATTTAATTAATTAAAAATTGGAAAGCCTAGGCCATCTAGGATAATTTGGATTAAAGACACTTAAAGATTCAAAGTTTTGGCTTATTTTATAAAATTGTCCTCAAATTTTCAAGTTTTACAAAATAGTCACTAATTTCAAAATCTTGGGTTTCACTGTCAATTTTCGAAATTGGGTTGACCAAAGTCAAATATTTATTAAATAATGATTTTAGGAAAAATTTTCATATTTTATTTCTACCAAAAATAAATTTTTAAGAATTTAATCTCGAACTAGGCTTAATCGGTTAAACCGGCCCACTAACTTTTAAGCCCAATTTTATGGCGTTATAAAATCTCTAAATAATATACATATAAAATCTCTATAGGGATCTCAAAAAATATTCATCCTAATATTTTGTATACATTTTTTAAAATATATACTTACCTCAAATTTACCTATATACCCCTAATTAGAGTAATCATTTATGTTTGAATTAAGATTTAGATAATTTTACGTGTAATAAATAATTATTTTGTAAATTGAAATCGTTGATTTTGTTGGTAAATAAATTTTATTTATTTTTTACGTAAATTCTCTAAAATCGACAATGACAGCATGAGAGAATATAAAAACAAAAAATAAGTAAAGTATTTAATAAAAACTCTCTAAAATCGTCCCCACAAATATTAAGAATAGAATAAGAAATACAAAATCACATCCGTCCGTCTCGTTACACCCCTAAAACATTTGATAATTTTCACTAAATTTTTTCATAACAAATAATAAAAATCAATTAAACGTGACATTTAAATATAATAGACAGATTATCTCAGAAAATATGAACCTTTCTCAAACAATTAAACTGAATTTGTTGTGTTCCTAAATGTATCCCATCCTAATTTCCATACTTAGCAGGTAAGAAGGATTCAATTGGTTCCTTAATCATTCAACCAATTAAAAAGCAAACAAGCGGTACATGACGCGAATCTTTGTGTAGGGCAGGAATCAAATACGGCACGCTTTGTTGGTTACGATAGAAGTCATTAATGAGTTGAGCAACTCGTGAGTTGTTTGAACTTGGCTGGGTCAAAACTCGATAAATACTTAATTTAAATTGATTCGATTTGAACTCAAACTCGACTCGAGACCTTAACGAGTTGAATCGAGCAAAGTCTAACTCGATTCAATAAGTTCGCGAGCAACTCATTAATTTTTTAAAATATTTTTTAATAATCACTTTAAAATTATTTCATTCAAAAAAATAAATTTAAATAATAATTATTAATTTGTGAATTGTTACTTTAATTTTAATATGTTAATTTGGTGTATTTAAATATAAAGTGTTTTATATACTCTTTTAATATTTTTGGTTAAATTTGTTAATTTATGTTAATATTAAACCTCATATAATATTATTAAATTTTAATTTTAGTTATAAAATAAGGTAAATTTTGTAGTGAGCTTAACGAGAAACGAGTCGAGTTGAGCAACAAAATATTTTAACGAGTACGAGTCGAACACAAGTTTAACAAGCTTAACGAGCAACAAAAAATTTTAACGAACACGGATCGTGCAATGCCCAACTCGTGACTGACTAACTCGATAAACATCCCTACTTACCAACCTCGAGGCGTTTGTTTTCATTTAATTATTTGTAACATGGAAACAATAGTTGAACAACAATCCTGGTAGAACAGGTGCTGTGCTAGGGATATGCCTATCATCATAGATTACCAAGACAACTGGGTCATTGGCTCTCGTAGATTTCTTGTTCATGCCTGCTGAACTACGACCCAGCAAGTTGTGAATTGTTACTGATCCTGTTGAAAAAAAAATATTTCATCAACCTCTTGTTTTGGAGTGCAGCACAAGAAGATCCAGAAAGTCTTTCGTGAGAAAGGTTGGGCTGCGATATCAGTTTCTAGTAGTAATACTTCTAGCTCTACTCAAAACTAGTCTGTTGTTTTATATCTGTTGGGACAGCAGATTGCAGCAAGTCATCCCATGCATCACACTGTTAAGTCTCAGTTTATGAATGGATGAATGTTTACCCTTTTTCTACACAAAAGGAGTGTGTCGAACAATATCTATGTCGATATTTGTTCATTAGAGTCAGATGCCGTTTCCATGTTAAAAAATTCGACATCATTGTAACCATCAAGCCCAAGACTTACCAAGAAATGAAAAGAAGACAAGTAAACAGATGAGCAAGTTCTAAGTTTGGATAGATAGATAGAATTATATACATCACAGCTATTAACTATAAGATAAACAATTACCCCTTTTCCAATACAGTAAAATTCATAGCCAAAGGAAAAAGGGTTGCGTATGCTGGGATTCAAATCATAAAACTACTTAATGCAAGCTTTTACAGGTGTCCACATAAACTAAATGAGCTAAACTAACCCATTTTGGCAGACAATCACTGAAGATATCTATAAGATTAAGGGAATTCTGTTTCAAGGCATATTAATAGTACTGTGACTTATCATTCATTTACAAGGCAATACTCTACTGTGACTTTGTGTGCAAGGCAGCTACACTTGAGACCATGGAGTCCACTCCACAAACATTTCGACCTCTGCAGATCCTGTAATACCCTTCCTCTCCCCAATTTGCTCCCCATGAATTCTTTATGATCCAATATGGCTTGTTCTTGAACCGGATCGGGGCATAGCCGGAAGCTCCGTACCCTACCAGAAGAACTCCGTGATCCAAACTTCTGAAACAAATGTATGGGCAAGAAACTCCTCCCAAATATGTCTGCATGAAAGCTGCATTGATACCAACTGCAAGAAACCAAAATATGTTCAGAGTCCATCTACAGAATGTCAATGATGATGAAGATTAGACTCAATACTCGAAAAGGCATGAAATTTACTTGCAAGTGGACCATGCTTCACCAAATTAGCAGCGATTTGATCCTCGTCAACAGAAATGACACTGAAGTTAGAAACAGAGGCAGCGATTTTGGTCTTGTCGAATTTGCAGGTACCACGGTCATTCCCGGTGTAAGGATAATCCTCCTCCCTCTCAAGTCCACCAGCTTTAAGAGTGTACTCAAAGGCAGAGGTCATAAGCCCACCATTACACCCTGCGTCACACGCCCCATCTGGATCACACTGCAAAATACCCAATTCTTATAGTATTTAGTTTAAGCGCAATTGTTGGTTAGATAATGAATCCGAAACACCTAAATTGAAGAAAAAATGGTCTTAGTATCAAATGATGTTTTCTCTAGTTAATTAATATCTTTAACAAACAGTTTCCATTCTTCTAAAGCAATAATCTCAAGATTTGTTAACGGTCAATAAGCTGTAAAAAAAACAATAAAAGAGAAGTAAGAAAGATCGAAACCTCGTGATCACAATCAACAAGCTGCTGCTCACTCAAGCTTACAAGCTCCCCTGTCGTCAAATAATGGGCTCCCTCCAAAGCACCTGCCGCGCTAAACGACCAGCACGATCCACACGAGCCCTAAATTTTACCAAAAAATTTAAATATCATCGTAACAAAGGGGGATTTTAACGAAACTGGATAAAAAGGACGATCCGTCTGATTCGACAATTTATATTTATTATTACCTGGTCTTTAACGCCGGTGACGGCGCCGTGGTCGCGCCAGTCAAAGTCCTCCGGGAGGTTGTCAGTCGGAAGGATAGGAGCCTTTTGAGCATCGGCTGGGAGCTTGAGCGGTTTCAAGCCAAGGAACTGTTGGCGGAACTCTGATGGAGTTAAATCGGAGAACTTTGTGACGCCGTGGACGGCGCTGGGGTCCAAGATCCCGTTACGCTTGGCCCGGAGCAGGTTAGCCTTGAAGACTCCCATTCGGTAATCGTGCTCCTCCTGGGTGGCGTAGGTTTTCGCATACTTGGACTTGAACAGCGTAAAGTGGTGCTCGGCGTTCAGGATGTGGTCATGGGGCTCTTCCTCGACGCCGTCATCGGGAACTACTTGACGGATGAGAGGATCTTCTTCGATATTAACGTCTGAGACGACATCGGTAGCGACGTCAAAGATGACATAGGTGGAGACGGCGGAAGCGACGAGGGCGGAGAGGAGGAGGAAGAGAAGAGAGAAGCGGCCCATCTGTTCGGAAATGGATGAAGGAGAGAGCCTTTGCGAAGTGAATGCGTAGATACACGAGAGATTATATCAGTGATTTTTGATAACGAGATTCTCACACGTGTTCTTCTCCTATTCGCTGAAGCGAAAATATCCGGTTTGAGATTCTATATTATATTTTTGTAAAATATACTTTTTCGACCCTAATTATGTCGTCCATTATTAATTTTTTACTAATTTAAAATATATATATGATATAAAATAATAAAAAATAATTTTATCTTTAAAGATTAAAATAAAGGGTAAAATAGAAAAATTACCATATAAAAATTATTAATTTTTTAATAAAATATTTTAAATAGAATAATTTTAAAACACAAAATAAATATTTTAAATAAAATATAGAGAATAATTTTTATAAAGCTTGAAACTTAATTTTACACAAAAGATGTCAATTTTTATTAAGTTAGTTGAATAGATTGAGATATAAGTTTGTATAAATATAAAATAATAATATTTTAGTCAATTAACATCAGATTTTAGTTTTTTCATTTTCAATTTTCAATTTTTGAAATTTTAAAATTTCAATCGTTATAAATTACTATAAATTTTAGTTTGGTCTATGTATATATTTTGCACTTGACATACTGAGAACATTGATTGTACGATTTATAGAGCAAGGTGTGTGTTTTGATCAAAATAAAATATTAAACAATTAAATTATTTTAAGAAATAAATTTAAAATAATTATATAATTAAATATTAGAGATATTATTTGACTTTATACTTACAATATTTTAAGTATAAGCTTCCAAACATTTCTATTTATTTCTTCCAAGTTATATGAACCCCAGTTTCATACGCAACCCATAGAGGAAAAGTTATGAGGCTGACCCACAAGGTCACGTCTCCTTGAAAACGACCTTTAGAATTTTTTTCATAATTATTCTCAATTCTTAAACCTGATTTGCCTTGGCTCATCAGTGGTTGTGTATCAATGTGAACTTTTTAATAACGGGGCTGCTCATCTAATCACACACCATATTATATATTATTAATTATTTTTAATAACCTTTTCTTTATTTTATTATTTATAGTCAGAGTTTTACGGTGTTGTTTTAAAAAATCATATTCAAAATTTATGTATTTTTCAATAATAACATCCCAAGAATTTAAATCTAAATTTATCAAGAATATTTTATTTATGGTGAATATCAATGTACTAGAAGAGATTTTAATGAGTTTTATTATTAGGTTTAATACATATTGAAATTAGGATTTTCATCTTACCCCTTAAATATAGACTTTTGGAGAATACATTGTACAGAATTCTACTTTGAGAATACAATAAAATGTCTCTTTTTTCTCTCCTCTTCATTCATCTATTCTTGCTCTTTATTTTATTCATAACATGTTATCAGCACGAGTTTACTTAGAAGATTTTAATTCCAAGTTTCTTCAAAGATTTATCTGTATATTCTTTTTTCATCTTATATATTTTAATTTATAAAATAATATATACGATGATGATTATAATTTTTTTCTCATGTGTATATTCTTGTTTTTGTCTAATGTTATTATATTTTTATTTCATGTCATTAATATTTTTTTGTTTTGATAATTTAATCTGAGTATATTGGTTGGATATCCCGTTCTGCGAGGCTACTGGTCTCAAATGAGGTTCTTTTTTTAAGGACCTTGTGGACTGGTTTAACAACGTCGCGTATGAGATTAAATCATGAATATCATGGTCATAACTATGGGCGTGGGCGTGGTCATAGCCACAACCGAAGACATAGGTGAGGTGGTCGTTTTAAAAGTAATTATACCCACCGCAAGTTGAACAATAAGGATGACAATGGTGCAAAAGATCAATCCAAGAAGGAGAAATCTATGTGTCATCGATGTGGCAGCACAAATCATTAGACTCTTGCTTGTCGTATGCCAAAACATCTTGTGGACCTTTACCAACAATCAATAAATGGTTAAGGAAAAAGAGTTGAAACAAATTTTATTTATATCAATGATAAAGATGATTATGACCTTCACAAAGATGATTATGGCATTTCCGGCAGTGGCCAAGACAATTATGGCATTACAAACATAGAAGTTGATGATTTTCTCATATCCCCTAAGAGGAATATTTGATGTATTTTAATTAATTTTATATTTACTTTATGTTTATTAGAAAGATGTTTTATTTTATCATGGAATTTTTTTTCAAGAATAAAAATTATGTTTACTTTATTAAATTTATTGATGTTATTTATTTATTTCGAATATTGTTGTAACATTTATTTATTTATTCTTTGAAGAATAAGATTACATCACAAATACAATCTGCAAAAAATGGTGACGACTTATGCTTAGCGGACAGTACAAGTACTCATACTAATACTTAAGCATAAGATTTTTTCCCATTTAACAATGCAAGGGAATAATGTGAATACTATATCCGGAAGTGTTAATATCATAGAAGGCTCCGGAAAAGCGCATATGTTATTGTCAAATAGAACTTTATTCCATATTCAAGATGCACTATACTCTCCAAATTCGGAAAGAAACTTATTGAGTTTTAAAGATATTCGCAAAAATGGATATCATATTGAGAGTATTAGTCAAGGAGATACTGAATATCTCTATATTACGAGTATAACTCAAGGCAATAAGAAAGTGCTAGAAAAATTACATGCACTGTCATCCGGATTGTATTACACAAGAATTAGTGCAATTGAAGCACATGCTAGTGTAAACTATAAGTTTACTAATAACTTTATTATTTGGAACGACCGGTTAGGCCATCCCGGTTCGATTATGATGTGAAAAATTATTGAGAATTCATGTGGTCACTCATTGAAGAACCAAGAGATACTTCAAAGTAATGCCTTTTTATATGATGCTTGCTCTCAAGGCAAATTAATTATTCAACAATCACCAGCTAAAATAGATTATGAATCTATAAACTTTCTAGAACAGATACATGGTGATATATGTGGGCCCATACACCCTTCTTGTGGACCATTTAGATATTTTATGGTTTTAATTGATACATTGACTAGATGGTCACACGTATCCTTGTTATCAACCCGCAACTTGGAATTTACGAGGTTACTTGCTCAATTAATAAAATTACGAGCACATTTTCTAGATTCTTCCATAAAGACAATTCGTCTTGATAATGCTGGTAATTTACTTCTTAGGCTTTTGATGATTTTTGCATGTCGATTGGAATTAGTGTTGAACATCTTGTAGCTCATGTTCATACACAAAATGGTCTTGTAGAATCATTTATCAAACGAATTCAATTAATTGCAAGACCGTTATTGATGAAGTCCAAACTACTAATTTCTGCTTGGGGACGTGCCATTTTACATGCAGCATCACTGATTCGCTTCATGCCAGTAAGTTATCATAATTTCTCCCCATTAAAAATGGTTTTTGGTCAAGAACCAAATATTTCCCATCTTAGAATTTTTGGATGTGCGATTAATGTTCCGATTGCTCCACCACAACGCATAAAGATGGGTCCTCAAAGGAGGTTGGAAATATCTATCGAATTTGAATCCCCCTCGATAATTAAATGTCTTGAGCCTTTGACGAAAAATTTATTTACAGCTCGATTTGTTGAATATCATTTTAATGAATCGGTTTTCCCAACATTATGGGGAGAAAATAAACAACTGGGAAAAGAAATAAGTTGGAATGAATTATCGTTATCTCACTTTGATCCACGTACCCAACAATGTGATTTAGAAGTTCAAAGGATAATTCATTTGCAAAACATAGCAAATCAATTGCTAGATGCTTTTGCTTACCCTAAAAGAGTGACTAAGTCACATATTCCAACTGTGAATGCTTTGATTAAAATTGATGTCCCAAAAGGACAAACTCTAGTTGCTAATGAGTCAAACGAACGCTTGAAGCGTGGTAGACTAGTAGGTTCCAAAGATAAGATTTCTCAAAAAAGAAAAAGAGTTATATCTTGTGATGGTCCAATTATGGAATCAACGAATCATGAAATATCTCGAGAAGAGTTTAAAAGGTCTTCAAAAGAGACATCAGACATGACTGAGGTACCTGATAATGATGATATCTCTATAAATTATGTCATGTCTGGTAACAAATGGAACCAAAATAAAACTGGTATTGATAATACTTTTGCATGCAATATAGTACTAGATATTTTGGATGATATTATGGATCATGAACCATTGTCAATTGGACAATGTAAGCAAAGAGATGATTGGCTAAAATGGAAAGAGGCAATTGAAGCAGAACTCAAATCTCTTTCAAAAAGAGAAGTATTTGGTCATGTAGTCCATACACCAGAAGGTGTAAAACCCGTGGGGTATAAATAGGTCTTTATGAGAAAGAGAAATGAAAAGGGGCAAATTGCGAAATATAAAGCTCGTTTGGTTGCACAAGGATTTTCACAAAAACCTAGAATTGATTACGAAGAAACATATTCCTCAGTGGTGGATGCAACCACTTTTCGATTTTTGATTAGTCTAGCAGTAAAAGAAAGACTTAATTTCTGCTTGATGGATGTTGTTACAACATATCTTTATGACCTCTTGATAATAATATTTATATGAAACTTCCGAAAGGATTTAAACTACCTGAAGTAGTTAATTTAAGTTCTCGGGAATATTATTCAATTAAATTGAACAGATCCCTTTATGGATTAAAACAATCTAGGTGCATGTGGTATAATCGCTTCAGTGAATACTTATTAGCGGAAGGCTATAAGAATGATCCAATTTCCCCGTGCATTTTTATTAAGAGGTTTAGCTTCAGATTCGTCATTATTGTTGTGTATGTTGATGATTTGAATATCATTGGAACTCCTGAAGATATCTCATTAACAGTGGAATATTTAAAGAAAGAATTTGAAATAAAAGATCTCAGAAAAAAAAGATTTTGTCTTGGATTACATATTGATCACTTAAAGGATGGAATCCTTGTGCATCAATCAACATACATAGAAAAAAATGCTAAAGAGGTTTTACATGCATAATGCGCATCCGTTGAGCTCCCTCATGGTTGTTAGGTCACTTGATGTTAACAAAGATCCATTCCATCCTCGAGAGAAGGATGAGGACATTCTTGGTCCAGAAGTTCCAAACTTAAGTGTTATTGGTGCTTTGATGTATCTTTCTAGTCACACACAACCTAACATATCATTCGCTGTCAATTTGTTGGCAAGATTTAGGTTATGTCTAACCCGAAGAAACTGGAATAGAGTTAAACATATATTTCGTTATCTTCAAGGTACGAAAGACATGGGATTATTTTTTCCTAATATATCCAAAACAGAATTGGACGATTTTGCGGATGCATGATACTTATCTAATCCTCATAATGATCGATCACACACTAGTTAAGGTCTTTAACCCAACATATTCGAGAAAATTGTGGTTTACTCCCTAGAAAAATAGCTCCGACAGTCTTATATAAGGATAATACAATATTGTAGAACTAACATTTTGATATAATAATTGAAAAATAGTTTTGGACTAATTTGAAAAGATTTCAAAAATGGTTCTTATGTCCAAACTACTTGAAATTATATTTAAGATGTTTTTGAGAAAGTTTGAAAGTGTTTTAAATGATTTAAAGAAACCAAAGAAGTGATTTTTACCTAGGTGTTTCGATACCTGTTCATCAATGTCATGTTTTCTAAGGCAAAATCACAGCGGTATCGATACTGGTATCGATACCCTTTCACCACTGTGATGTTTAGTTTCGAACCATGTTTCTAAACACCCCAAACGGTCAAAATGATTTATGAAAAACCCCAACGGCTAGGAGCGGTATCGATACTGGTATCGATACCTGTTCATAAATGCAGGTCAACGGCTATTTCTCAACAAGGGTGTTTCGATACCGGTTTCAGGGGTATCGATACCGTCTGCACCAAAAGAAGAAATGTGCCTTGAAATCATCTCCAAATGGCTCCAAAACATCTTCAATGGCTATAAACGGCTAGATCATGATTTGGGATGATAAAAGCATGCCTCAAGCATCAAGAGAAGACTAATGCTTCACTTGTAACAACATTATGATCAAGAAATTGTCTTAGTGCTTAATTTCCTATTATTTGGGTAGACAAACACTTGTGAGCTTAATTGTCAATATATGCTCAAGTGTAATTAGGAATTGGGTGAGTGCTTAGATTGCAAACATTAGCCTTGTTAGAAGGATTAAACAAGTTTGCTAAGTTTCTCTTGTTTGAGTGAATTCCCAAAGTTCGGGTTGTGAACTTTGGATGCTAGATTCGGGTTTGAGTCTAGGATTGTAAGGTTATCCCTTTAGCCTAAAAAGGTTGAAATTCTAAGTGAATTTGGGAAATCCTTAGTGGGAAGCTAAGGTAGTGGATGTAGGTGCTTGTTCGAAGGTCGAACCACTTTAAAATCCTTGTGTTCATTGTTTATCTTTTTGCTTCCACAACAAATCACCCAAAGTGTTCTTTCTCCATCAAATTGGCAAGTTAATCGGTTATCAATCGAGCCATATCAAGCCCAACAATTGGTATCAAAGCAAGGCTCAATCGAGGAGGATTAACATCCTATTGAGAAGATCCGGTGAGCTCGACCAATTACCGATCAACCGACAACTTATGGCACAATCCATTGATAAGCCTCCTTTCTTTGATGGGTCCAACTATTCCCAATGGAAGATAAGGATGAAGTATTTCATCAATTCAATAGATTATAAGCTATGGGATATAGTTGAAGATGGACTGTTTGTGCCAAAAGGAACAAAGGCATAATGGAGCGTGGAAGATCGCAAGAAGATGGTACTTAATTCCAAGGCTTTTGCACATTCTTGTTTGTGCATTCCATCCAAGCATCTATGAGAAAATTTCTTCTTGTGAGAGTGCCAAGGAAGTTTGGGACAAGCTCGAAGTTACATACGAGGCAACAAACGAAGTAAAGGAGACCAAGATTGGACTCCTCAACCAAGAGTATGAGAACTTCAAGATGAATCCGGAAGAGGACATAAAAAACATGTTCGATCGATTCTCCACCATCCCCAATGGACTTAGAGGATATGGAGAGATCATTCTGGAGGAGAAGCTTGTTCGTAAGCTCATCTATTCCCTTCCCGAGTCATGGGACTCAAAAAGGACCGCCATCATCGAAGCAAAGAATTTGAAGACTCTCAAGCTTGATGAACTCATGGGGTCACTCCTCACACATCAAATTATGATGAAAGGAAGAGAAGAGGAGAAGAAGAAGGAAGAGATTAGATCGATGGGGAAGAAGAAGGTTCAAGAGCTTGGTGTAAATGTCAACACCATTGCTCTCAAATCCTCCAAGTGCATCCACCTTGAAGATTCAAGTGAGGAGGATAGTGAAAGAGATGAAGAGCTTGCCCAACTCTTCATAGACTTCGATCGATTCGTGAGGAATAAAAATAAGAAATCTTCAAAGCACGAATCAAAGAAGAAGATGAAGGACTCCCACAAGTCTATCATGAGGGGATCATCTTCAAAGAAACAAGCATATGTGGCTACTTGGAGTGATGGGGACTCCACCGAAAATGAAGAAGCCAACCTATGCTTGATGGCCCTCAATGAGGGGGAGGTAACTTCTAACTCATCTAGTTCAAATTCATATTCATTTGATGAGTTACAAGAAGCCTATGATAAATTGGCTTTTGAATTTAAGATTTCATTTTCTAAAAATAAAAAGATGATTTCAAAGCTTAAATTAGAAAATGATTTGCTTTCAAAAATCAATTTTGAATTTGAAGCAAAATTAAAAGATTTTGAACTTAAAGTTTTTGATTTACAAAATTTGCTTCAAAAGATGGAAAAAGATCATCAAGTTGTTTTAGATGATCTTAAAAAGGAAAAAGATTTGATTTCCAAAGAGCTTCAAAAGAAAAATAATTTGGGAAAATCAAATTTTTACATGAGACAATCTAGTGCCCCTATATTTGTGAACGGAAAATGTTTTAGAAGTGTTTGGGTCCCAAAAGGACTAATCACTTTAACCAAAAATGATGAAATTGAAAAATGGATTCCTAAGGGGACTAAACTTTGTGCTACTAACATTAAAGGATGCAAAGCAATTTGGATACCAAAAATTACTTGATTGTCTTATTGTAGTTGTGATGGAGGTATGAGCATCAAAGTGCAAGATTAAGGGGGAGCTCCATACACACAAGAAGGACACTTGGAGAAGGAAGGCTTCACATCCTACCTTAAGTTCAAGTGTGGTAAAATCTAGTTTTTAGCTTTAATTTTGTTTATCTTTTATTTAAACTAGATTATCATAATTGTTGGACTAATATCTTATTGATGCCTTGAGTAAGGGGGAGTCTTTTGTTTTCATAAACTAATTTTTGATATTTGATTTTAAAACAATTGACCATTTCAAAATTCTCCTATGTTATGAGCTTTAAAGATTTTCAAACTTGATTTGAACCATTTTTGATATAACAAAAAGGGGGAGAATGTTGTGAATAATTGATTTCTCAAATGGTCTAATGAGTAAGGGGGTGCTTAAATGTTTTTGAGTCATTATTCTCTTATTCAAATGGTTTATTTCACAAAGGGGGAGAAACTAAAAATAATTTTTCAAGTTGGTTTTATTATATCAAAAAGGCGAAGATTGTAGAACTAACGTTTTGATATAATAATTGAAAAATAGTTTTGGACTAATTTGAAAAGATTTCAAAAATGGTTTTTATGTCCAAACTACTTGAAATTATATTTAAGATGTTTTTGAGAAAGTTTGAAAGTGTTTTAAATGATTTAAAGAAACCAAAGAAGTGATTTTTACCTAGGTGTTTCGATACACCTTCAAGGTGTTTCGATACCTGTTCATCAATATCATGTTTTCTAAGGCAAAATCACAGCGGTATCGATACTGGTATCGATACCCTTTCACCACTGTGATGTTTGGTTTCGAACCATGTTTCTAAACACCCCCAACGGTCAAAACGATTTATGAAAAACCCCAACGGCTAGGAGCGGTATCGATACTGGTATCGATACCTATTCATAAATACAGGTCAATGACTATTTCCCAACAAGGGTGTTTCAATACCAGTTTTAGGGGTATCGATACCGTCTGCACCAGAAGAAGAAATATGCCTTGAAATTATCTCCAAACGGCTCCAAAACATCTCCAACGGCTATAAACGGCTAGATCATGATTTGGGATGATAAAAGCAAGCCTCAAGTATCAAGAGAAGACTAATGCTTCACTTGTAACAACATTATGATCAAGAAATTGTCTTAGTGCTTAATTTCCTATTATTTGGGTAGACAAACACTTGTGAGCTTAATTGTCAATATATGCTCAAGTGTAATTAGGAATTGGGTGAGTGCTTAGATTGCACAAATTAGCCTTGTTAGAAGGATTAAACAAGTTTGCTAAGTTTCTCTTGTTTGAGTGAATTCCCAAAGTTCGGGTTGTGAACTTTGGATGCTAGATTCGGGTTTGAGTCTAGGATTGTAAGATTATCCCTTTAGCCTCAAAAGGTTGAAATTCTTAGTGAAATTGGGAAATCCTTAGTGGGAAGCTAAGGTAGTGGATGTAGGTGCTTGTTTGAAGGCTGAACCACTCTAAAATCCTTGTGTTCATTGTTTATCTTTTTGCTTCCACAATAAATCACCCAAAGTGTTCTTTCTCCATCAAATTGGCAAGTTAATCGGTTATCAATCGAGCCACATCAAGCCCAACAATGTATTGCCCAACTTAAGGAAGGATATATAAAGGGTGATAGAACAAAAAACATCTTACCAAAATTCTTTTTCACTCATGATCTACAAAAGAACGGAGACATTGATGTCCAACAAATTCATTCATATGATAATTTGGCAGATCTATTTACTAAGGCGCTCCCTACTGCTCCATTTGAGAAGTTAACTTATAATATTGAATTGCGTCGTGTTAGAGATCTTGTCTAATGTATTTATAAGGGGGATTCAAATACACGTTGTACTCTTTTCCTTATCTAAGGTTTTGTCCCAATTGATTTTCCTGAAAAATGTTTTTAATGAGGCAACATATTTTGTGTCTTAGTGATATGTGTACTCTTTTTCCTTCACTAAGCATTTTTTCCCATAGGGTTTTTATCTTAGTAAGGTTTTAACGAGGCATATTATCTTCATGAATATTCAAGGGGGAGTGTTAAGAATATTTTGTTTATGATGAATATCCATGTATTAGAGAAGTCTTTGATGGGCTTTATTATTAGGGTTTATTACCCATTAAAATTATGATTTCCATCTTATGCTTATAAATATAGACTTTTGGAGAATACATTGTACACAATTCTACTTTGAGAATACAATAAAATCTCTCTCTTTTCTCTCCTGTTCATTCATCTATTCTTACTCTTTATTTTATTCATAACAAAATTCTTATTTTAAGATTACAATATCAATATATACATTATTAATATAGCCAATATTTAGAGACGGAAATATCCTTACATTGTGAGTGGCGTTTACCCCTCAACCTAAAAAAATATCCGTTTACATTTCTTTTATATAATATTTAAATTTTTTTCGGAAGATTATAAGTTTTCTCCCGCTTTAAATAAATTATACTTTCCCCTTGAGGTAGAATTTTGGCTTTGTCCTTGTCAACAAAAAATTGTAATAAGTAAAGTTTATTAATTATCATAGGGCTATTTTAAATATAAATTAAAAAGTTATATAATAAACATTAAATCATAATTTTTGTTATAAAATAAATATTAAATTATTAATATTTATTAAGAGAATTACATGATAATTAAAAAAAATTATATGATATTATATATAATCCTCCTAATGTGGATTAAGTTTATTTGATTTTTCTAATTATGATTAATTTAATTGAATATGTAAATATAGAAAGTTAAATGTGTTATTATATAAATTTTTTTAACTATTATAACACTTTCTTTACCGTAGGTAACAACTTAATAATTATTTTATGATAAAAATTAAAATTTAATATATATTATATAACTTTTAAAAGTTTAATGATTATAATATTTAAAATAGTTTAATGAACATTTATGAATTTTACGCATAAAAATTTAATGAGTTTTTGTTTCTATCCAAAAGAATGGACGGAAATATATAAACCCGGCTATCCTATATTTATTATTATAAATATTTCATAATTAATGAGGATTAATTTTTTTCCCTGTATGAAGGCTTAAATTGTATTTTTATTATAGATGTTTAAATTATAATTTTAAGAGGTGTTATTTTTTTTTATTAAATATGTGTTTAATATTTTTTTAAATATATGTTTAAAATTTTATTTTATTATTATTTTAAGATGATGTTATTAAAAAAATTAACACCCAGTTAGAATTTGACATGTATTATTTTTTTTTCGAAAAAAATGAAAAAAATTAAATTGTCTAAAACTTCTCAAAAATTTTAAAATAGTCTTAAGATTCAAACACTCAAATTTTAAAATAGTCTCTTCAAATTCACTACCGCCGTCATTGAAGTCTCTTGTCTATTTTTTTCAATCACCCATCATCGATAATAGGTAAGAGGTATGTCAATTGCGCGTTAAACATTTGGAACCTTTCGCATTCATCGTCCGATTGAAATGTCTCCCGTCTATTATCGACAATAGATAATTGAGAGAAATAGATAGAAGATTCAGATGACGACGATAGTGAGATTCATCGAGTCTATCAACGACCACAATAATATCAATTTTGAGTTTTTAAAGATTTAGGACTGTTTTATATTTTTAATTTATTTTATTTTCAATTTGTTTTGGATATAAAACTAAAAAAATATATGTCAAGCTATAAGTGAGTAATGAACATTGTTTTTGATGGATTAACTTTAAAATGAATAAAATAAAATGTTGAGTATTTATTTTAATCAAAAATATTTTAAGTAGCTATTATAAAAAATAGTAAAGTTTTGAAACCTATTTTATATCAAGCTAAATATGAAAAACAAATGTACAAGTTGCTGAATGCAAGCCAAGGAGGAAAAGACAGATTAGGTAGATATGACAAAAGGAAGTGCCGTTAACCTACTTTCATTTTTCATTTAATTTATTCTTTATCTATATCATATTTGTAATATGATGTAATATTACGCCCGTTTATAATGTTATTATTTATTAGTTTTTTAAAAAAAGGTAAGAATATATATTTAAGAAAATTATTAGATTTACTTTCAGCGTTTTAATTTACTTAAGTGATTTATTTAGGGACGGGTATTTTACCTGGTTCGATCGAGTTCTGACTCGGTTTGGTCCGGTTCGATAGGGTCAGATTTTTTGATAAAAAAATCGGGTTCAAGTCGGGTTAGGTTTGGGTTTAGTGTGTAAAATATCTTACCTGACCTGGTAATTTTTCCATAATTTTTTAGGGATATTTATAATAATGGTCCTCTATCAATATATTTTTTTTATAATTAAGTCCTTAAAATTATTTTTTATTTATAATTTAATCCTTAAAATTATATTTTTATAATTAAGTCCCCGAAAATTATTTTTTTATAATTTAGTCCCTAAATTTATTTTTTTTCTATAGTTTGGTTCGGGTCGAATTTTTTGAAAAAATATTTGGGTCGGGTTAAAGTCAGTTTTAGGGTATTTGTTTTCGGGTCAGGTTCATGTGGACCGAAAATCTGACTCGACCCGATCCGTGTCCATCTCTAAATTTATTTTAGGTTAAAACTTAGAATTAGGGATCATCATTTGCTTCATATCAGATGAATTTTAATTCAACTCAATTTTATAAGATCAAAGATTTTTAAAGAAAATTTTAAGTTTATGTCGTGTCAGGGTCTATTTTTTTTATGATAATGTCGGCTTAATTGAAAATTTTGATTTAACTCAATTTATTTTTTACTTAAAAACGGTATTAATTGAAACATGTATTCAAATGTTTTTTAAATTAGAGTTCCCTTGTAACATTTTATTAAATATATATATATATGAACTTTAATAGTTGGTTTTAAATGTTTCATAATTTATTTGTACTAATTTATTTTGATTTGTTTTTGTTTTGAGTTGGGTTTAAGACCTAAATGTGACATTTGAACTATTGTGTTACATTAAATTTTAGGTTGAATACGGATCGTCTAAAATATTGATTCAGCGCAACTCATGGCCATTTCTAATAAGAAGTTTTTGTGTTTTGAATTTAGAATTTAAGGATTTATTTAGTTCTCAAGAATGGAGTCCAATTTTTTTCTTAGAAAATGAAAAAACATGAAGAACACATATTTAGTTTTAAAATTGGAAAATGATTTTTAAAACATAAAAATAAGTGAAAATTTAAAACATAAAAAAAAAAAACAGTTTCATTAAAAATATTTTGGGAAAGCGAAAAATATGTAAACAAGAGTTTTTTTTTATTTTAACTTCATTTTAATTCGAGTTTGAATCCTTCTAATATTATTTCTTAAAAATTTGATTTATTTAATCGTATTATTATTATTATTATTATATTTTTAACTACTTTTTATTTTAATTATTAAATTATTATTATTTTAATTTTTATTTTGAAAAACTAGATACCAAACACGTTTTACTATTTTAAGTTTTGAAAACAAATTTCCATCTCATTAACAAATTATGTTTTCTAATTTTTTGAAAGCTAAAAATAAAAATAATTAAAAAAAACACAGAGGTAAGGAATGAATTTATATTTAGGATGACAATTTGACCCGTCCCCATCAGGTTTCGATCTGACCCGATCCGATCGGGGCGGGTTTGAAAATTCCCCGATCCAACCAATATATTTAAATATTTTTTTATATTTTTATATAGAATATTTAATATTTTTATCATTTTTTTGGGTTGGGTCAAGTTTATTCAGGTTTTTTTATTAAAATATTGAGGCTGAGTCGAAATTGGGTTATGATTTTTATAATATCGGGATGGGTCGGGGATAAAAATATTAAGATCGGATCGGTCGGAAGACATAAATTTCGGGTCAGGTCGATCAAAGACCCAACCCATTACCATCCCTATTTATATTTAAGGTTTTAATTCTTAAATGAACATACATGTAAAAAAATTTAATGTATGGACATAGAATATTAACCCATCTTTTAATGGGAATTATATTGGAAGAAAAAAGTTTTTACAAATGTCTTCCTTTTAGGGTATAGAAATTGAGTTTAAAGTTATGTTTGAAATTTAAGAGTCAACTAGAATTTAGGGTATAGGGTTAGAATTTAAGATTTATAGAGTAACCTTAAACCTAAAACTCACATTAAATTCTAACCTTGAAATCTAAATTTTATGACTGTACCCTAACTTCTTAAACCTTAAAAATAAAACATTTACCGAAATTTTTTATTTCACTAACATTACGGAATATAAGATTACAAAGAAATGCACAACATATAGTTCAGTTCGATTTTTTTATTTCAACTAAACTTTAATTAAATTATATTATTGAATCTCATCAAGTTGCTTCAATTTGTATTCTTTATATTGGGCCACAAAAGTCCAAAAAGAAATCGAATTAATGAAAAGTCCAAATGTTTGATCCATAGCAGGAATCATATATTATTTTATAACCATGTAAGAGCTTTTTTTTATTAATAGATAGATGAAAAATTATCATATGCCTATTAAAAAAAACTAAACCTAAACCGAAGAAAAAGTGTGCATATGATAATTTGAACAAAATAACAAAATATTTTTCAATATGAACTACTCAGGATAAATAAACAAAGTCAACAAAGGAACCACGTCCACAACATAATGATCTATACACATAAAACTTCAATAAAACAAGGGATTCAACCACTATCACTAGCTATCATCGTTTGATGAGCCTCATGCCGAACAATTCCTTGTATCTAAACTAGAGCAACATTCATTAACAAGACTCCTGACGGTTGACCCCGCAAGGCAGTAGTAAGAACATCAGCTACTTCGTAGCAGATCGACTAATATATCGAATTATCACATTCCAATCCCATCGAATCATCTCCTGAACAATTGAAATTAAAGCATTACGGGATTGAGTCGTCCTATTAATTTGTAAGAGTTTTTTTTTATCAAAATGTATAATTTTATTCATGAAAAATCAAATAAATGCGAATAATATAAATCTCATTAAAATCTCCTTAAACCTAAAAACAAATACTCTTACTAAATCATAAACGTCAAACATGAGCAAACACCACACAAACCAAGGATTAAAACCCCAATTCTTAAAATTAATTCACACCATATCATTTACAAGACGTGGTTACACCTTACATAAAATAATTTTATGTTCATATCAATATGAGCAAACACCATACAAAATAAGGATCAAACTTTTAACATTTAAAAATAATTGTTTTTAACAATTAAAAACAATCGTAAGATGTGATCTTACCTTATAAAAAATACCCTTATGCTCGTATCGATATGAACAAAAACCCAACACCAAGCAGCCTTTATGGTCCGTACGATTGTCATTAATAAAATCTGAAATTTTTTGCATCCTTGCGAATATTGTACTATAACCAGAATGTTCCGAAGCAAATCTAATGGCTTTAAAATCTCCCACCACCACAGTTGGGTGCTCGCACACCTTCACTCTCGATCTTAAAGTTGACCACAAATTACCTTAAGCCTCCAAACTATATAGAGAGTAAACCGTTGACACCTGTTAAATAATGAGCTGTATATAAAACAAAATAAGTTAGAGATGTTATGACAGCTGTTTATTAAGAATATCCCTAGCTTCTAGAATGAATACAGCTGCTCTTTGTCACTATATAAGTATCATATTTTCAGCTCAATAAAGATTATCTTCCTCATTCATTTCTTTCACTGTAATAGCCCCCGTAAATACACTACATTAATATGGTATCAATAGCCAAGGAAGTTCTCTAGGTTTGTGCCTGCTAAGCTTGCTTATTTTCTCTGTTATCGCTCTACCTTCACCCGAGATTGCTGATGGTCTTTCTTCCACCGAGTCAGCTCCTTCAACTTTTTCCAACAAAAGAGTCAGTATTAGTCTAGATGAGATGAACGACCTACTGTGGAAAAAAAAGTTATTTTTCTGATGCGTGGACAAGGTATTGACTCCTTTCTTGACCCGTTGGTACTACCACCTGCTAAGTTTGTGCCTGGTGAGAATGGTCAACCCGTCTATAATCCTGCTTATGTTCGTTTTGTGAAGCAAGACAACTCTATTGCCTCTTGGATACTTTCTACTATTAGTTCGGATGTTCTCCTACAACTTGTTACAGCTGAGACCACTGCCACCATCTGGACTACTATTGTTCAGTTGTTTTCTCAATAGACCACGACGAGAATCATGCATCTCCACTGTCTCCTTCGAGCCATCAAGAAATCGACTCTCACTATACGAGCCTATACAATGCAAATCAAAGAAATTTGTGATCTTCTTGCTTTCTGTGGCAATCCTGTCTCTACTGTTGAGCATATTGCCACCATTCTTAATGGTCTTTCACTGAAATTTGATCCTTTTATTGTTTTTATATCCGCGAGTCGAGAACCCTACACTGTTGATGGTGATGTTTCTCTCTTGATCGATGCTGAATCTCGCATCTCTGATCCTCTTTGATATCTTGTTAGCATAAACAACACCAAAGTGACACCTGGTAATTCTTCCACATGTGATTAGCAGTATACCTCTTTCCCTAATCGACGACTTCCTCAATAGTTTTTTAAAGGATGCTCTCGCCCTTAATGCTAACTGTGTGGAAAGCTTGGCCATCATGTTGATAGGTGTTGGCACCGATTTGATCAGTCCTTCAAGGGTGTTTCTTCTAGATCTTCACCTCCACCTACTACTCAAGCCAATGCTTGTCATACCACATACGATACTGACCCAGTTGAAGTTGCATATGATCCTTTTGTTGCAGCCACACCGACTCCTCCTCCGCCTGCTACAACTTCTCAGGAAACTGTTCAGATCAATTCTCTTGTTGCTACCACCTTTGGCATCACTGGACAGACTTGGTTTCTCGATTCTGGCGCTACCTACCATGTGACTGGTGATATGTCTAATATTCCCTCTTCGTCTCAATATCTGGTAAGGGTCAAGTACACTTAGGAGATGACTCTTCTTTACATATATCTCACATTGGTCATACTACCTTACACACACCTTCCAAGGATTTACATGTTAACAATTTGCTTCATGTTCCCAACATTACAAAGAACCTGTTATATGTCTCGAAATTTACTCGTGATAATTCAGTGTTTATTGAATTTCATGCTGATCATTGTTGTATCAAGGATGAAAGGACATGAACTATTCTTCTACAAAGCACACAACTTAGAAGTCTTTATGTGTTTTCTTCTCTGCCGCCTTAGTCTTCGATTATAGCTTACAACACTACTGCTTAGTTTGCTTCTCAGTTCTGGATTTGGCATCAGCGTTTGGGTCACCCTCCCAAGGAAGTTGTTTCAACAATTTTGCATAAGAAATTTGTACTAGATGATCATGTTATGTGTAAAGCTTGTCAAATGGGAAAGAGTCACACTCTACCTTTTCCCAGCTCTCATACATTGTATTCCAATCCTTTTGAGTTGATTGAAGTAGACCTTTGGGGACCTTCGCCTATTTTGTCCAATGGTTATCGTTATTACATTTCTTTTGTGGACTTATATACACGAAATTGTTGGATTTACTTGTTGAAAACAAAGTCAGAAGCAAAAGTGGCTTTCTCTTTGTTTATAAGCTTGGTTAAAAATCAATTTCACTCATCTGTTAGTGCTATCCAAACAAATGGGGGAGGCGAATTCAGCTTTCTAGAATCTACCCTGGCCGAACTTAGCATTCAGCAACGCATCACTTGCCCTTATACCTTACAGCAGAACGGTGTTGTTGAGAGAAAACATCGGCAAATTTTTGAAACAACGCTTACTCTAATGGCTCAAGCTAGTCCGCTCCTCAAGTTTTGGTCGTATGTTGTTCTTCATGATGTTCATCTCATCAACAGATTACCCTCACGAGTTCTTGGTAACATTTCTCCTTATAAGAAATTGTATGACAAGTCCCCAGATTACTCTATGTTGCGACACTCGTCCTTTTAATCTAAAAAAGCTTGCATTTCGATCCACACCTTGTCTCTTTCTAGGATTCTCTCCAAATCACAGTGGTTATCAATGTTTGGATGCCACAGGTCGAATATATATCTCAAGAAATGTTACCTTCAATGAACATGTTTTTCCTTGGTCTTCTTCTCCTATCAAGCAACCATCTCAACCAAGCCAATTATCCTCTTTTGTCCCGACTTTTACACCACCAACACCACCATCTCCACCACCACCACCATCACCACCTTTCTCACACTCCAAAACACCTACTGATGACCCTCCACCAGATGATTCTACTGAGGTACCACCTCCACCAGCAACTTTCACTTCAACTAATGCTCACAGTATGATCACACAAAGCAAGGCTGGTATTTTCAAACCCAAGCTCTATTTACTTCTCAATAATGATCCCCCAGCGTCTCTCAAAGAGGCTTTATCTGATCCCAATTGGCATGCTGTAGTCATGGCTGAGTACACTGCTCTTATCGACAATCACACCTGGGATTTAGTACCATTACCCTCTGGTAAGAACGCCATTGGTTTTAAGTGGATCTTTCGAGTAAAATACAATTTCGATGGCTCTATTAAACGCTATAAAGCTCGTTTCGTCGCTAAAGGTTTTACCCAGGTTCTCGGACATGATTTTATGGATACTTACAATCCTGTTATCCGTTTCTTTATTGTTAATATTCTAATCTCTGTTGCTGTTTCTCATGGCTGGATAATGCATCAGATTGATGTCAATAACGTCTTCCTCAAAGGCGACTTATCTGAAGATATATATATGCACCAGCCTGCTGGTTTTATACAGTTTACATCCAATGGCACTCACTTCGTAGCCAAGTTTAACAAAGTTATCTATGGTCTTCGCCAAGCTTCAAGGAATTGGTTTATTAAGCTTTGAACATTTCTTATTAATCTTGGTTTTCACAATTCTCTTGCTGACACTTCCTTATTTATCAAGTATGTTTCTGAAACAATGATTTATCTTGTGGTTTATGTTGACGATATACTCATCACTAGGAATTCTGAGTCTCATATTCTCCATATCATTGACACTCTTAATGATAAGTTCTCTGTGAAGAACCTTGCTCGTTTACATCTGTTCCTTGGTATTGAAGTACATCATTTACAGAGTGGAATATTTCTGACTCAACGCCAATATATTACAGAGCTACATCAACGCACCAACTTATTAGACAGTAAGCCTGCAGTTACACCTATGCTTGCTTATCCTAAACTAAGTAAGCATGATGGTGAGCCTCTTGTCGATGACTATAGCTATCGTAGTGTCATAGGCGCACTTTAGTACAGCTTTCATATTCGCCCTGATATTTCATTTGCTGTCAACAAAGTCTCTCAGTATATGCAGACTCCATCGGATGTTCACTGGGATGATGTTCTTCGGATCCTTCGCTATCTAAAGGGAACTCTGGACTTTGGCTTATGGTTTCTAACATCACGTACTGATTCTCTTGTTCTCACAGCCTATTCCGATGCCGACTGGGGTAGTGATATAGACGATCGTCGGTCAATTTCTGGTTTTTGCATTTGTCTTGGCCAACACAACATCTCTTGGAGTTCAAAAAAACAACGTGACGTGTCTCGTTCCACAGCTGAGGCTGAATAACGTAGCCTAGATGATATTGTCTCTAATCTAATGTGGGTTCACTCGGTTCTTACTGACATGAAAATTGAGCTCCAGGACAACCCAAAAGTCTGGTGTGATAATACAAGTACCATCTTTATGGCTGCGAATCCAGTGCTTCATGCTAAAACGAAACATGTCGACTTGGATCTTCACTTCATACGAGAGAAGGTCTCCACTAATGCTGTTCAGGTTAATTATGTGCCTGCTCGTCATCAGCTTGCTGATATCTTCACAAAGCCAATTTCAACACAACTCTTTGAAGAGTTTCGCCAACACCTGAATGTTTGTAGTTACTCTTTGTTGCATGAAAAAGAAAGTGGGGGAAATGTTAAATAATGAGCTGTATATAAAACAAAATAGGTTGGAGAGGTTATGACAACTGTTTATTAGGAAAATCCCTAGCTTCTAGAATGAATACAACTGCTCTTTGTCACTATATAAGTATCATATTTTCAGCTCAATAAATATTATCTTCCTTATTCATTTATTTCACTGTAATAGCATCTGTAAATACATTACTTCGTTAACAACACCTAGCACGAAAAATCATCTGAAACACATCTCCTTTAAGATAAGCACATGTCAATGCACCTGCCAAAGATTTGCCACACTCCATTCTAATGAAGCTAGGATGCTAAATTTCAATGATTTACTATATGAATATTTTTAACAAGAAATCAAATTTCGTTTATGTACACGACAAATTTCACTCAAGTTTAAATACTAGATTTGGTTAATAAATTAAAATTAAAAAAATTAAAAAAATATAAAAAAATAAATATAAAAATTCAATTCTAAAAAATTTGAAAAAATATTTAAAAAATCAAAAAAAATCTCTAAAGGAGTTTGAGCTCTTCTCAAATTCTTCCTCACCAAGAAAACACTCAACAAATTCCTAAATTTTCGGAGTTCAAACTGATCCTAAAAAAACTTATTTTTCATATTATAAATACCCCAAAACCCTATAAGAAAATACAGTGAAGAAAATCAGACTAAAAAAGAAGAGTTCTAGTGAGAAAACTCGAGCAAGTGCAAGTAAGAAAAAAATCAAGTGATTACTTTGTGGTGGTGACAACTTTGAAAGAGGTAAAAAAATTGATTCTTCCTTTATTTCTCTTTATTTCTGTTTTTTTGATTGTTGTTGAGACTAACATTATTTGAAGTTTAAAAAAATTAATAAAAGAAAATTTAATTTTACCGTAATTGGTTTTTAGACCAACAACATGTTGAGGAATCATAAAAAATTGTAGAGTTAATTTCTGTGTATAAAATGAAGTGGAAACGTAGTGAAAAGCTTTTGAAAATTAAATAACATCAATTATATATTTTTAATTTAAACTGGTAACAAAATAATTTTATATTAGAGATCGGGTCAAGGAGTGAGCTAGACGACATGTTAGTGCTTTGAAATTGAAATTGAAATTGAAATCAATTGTGCAGTGATTGTTTCTGATTTACTTAAGTACTTCATTTTAAATCTTTGAGTACATCATTTTAAATCTTTGAGTTTTGCTTCCTTTTAGTTTTTATTTTAGGTTTAGATTTATTTTAACTAGATTTTTATTTATGAATTTATTTAATAATTAAATCAATAAATTTGTTTAGATTTGATTTAATAGTTAGTTGATTTTATTAAATTAATTAATTATTGAGTGGAAATTTAATTATATTTTATTGGAGTAATGATTTAGAAAATTAGATTATATATAATTTATTTTCCAAAGTTTGATTTCTTTAAATTATTTTAGTTTAATTTCATATTTGAATTATTTTTGGTATGTGTTTATATTATGTTCCTCAATTTTATTTTTATATATAGTTAATTTTTATATAATTGTGCTATTAACCCTTTCAAGTACTAATTTTGAGCGTTTGAGGGTACTATAATCTTCTTCGCAGTAACTTACTCTCGAACACGATTACGACTCTGATTCAAACGCATATCAATTTCATAGGTTTTCATTCGTACCTATTCAAAATAATTGATGATGACTAAAATATATGAAGAGATTTTAAAGGTGTAACCAATTTTAACCCAGATTAAAAAATGGTGTCGACAATTTAAATGAGCAAAAGTATAAATAATGGTGAAACTTGGCGGTATTATTTAGAAGGGCGAACTTAAAGTTTTCTTTTCTAAAAAATTATTTGTTTAAATTAAAATTTTTGAAGGGTTAATTTGCAATTTTTAATTTCCAAAAAATTGGGTCTAACTAAAATTTTAAAATTTTTAAGAGGCTTAATGAGAACTTTTAAGATTATTAGAGGGATTTAATTAAGAATGTTTAAATTTTTTTAAACTTAATCCAAATTTCTAAAAATTTTATGAGGATCAAATTAAAATATTTAAAAACTTTAAATTTTAAATTATAATTTTTTAATTTCAGAGATCGTGGCCCACGAATTCCTTTGTGTTCTGGGATACCAGAAATTATATTATGGGTAAGTCCTTGAGACCAACCAATAAAAATAATACATATCATTATTTTTTCCACGTCATATATAATTTAAAGTGAATCTTTACTTGAAAAAAATGTTTTTAAAATGAATTAACAGTAAATATGAGTGAAGATTTATTTTAGAAAATATATGAAATGGAAAAAATAATGATATAGATTATTTTTATTGGTTGGTCTTATGAATGACGTGGTGAGATTTACCCATGATATAATTTCTCCTGGGATACAAACAAATCCTAAAAATCGCAAACATATAAAATATGAAACATAAAAATCTAAAAAATTCGGAAAAAAAAAATGAAACTTCCGTCTACGTATAAGTAGTGATGTATAAGAGATGATCAATAAAATTAATATTTCAGACTGTTTTATTACTACTAATAAAAATATCAATAAATTATTATAAAAATAAATCTAACTAAATAAGATTATCATCTTTCATAATTAAGATTGTGCGTCTTTATAATTGATATACGAATATAAAACTATTATATAAATAAAAAAAATCATATCATAAGATAAAGGATAAACGTATCACAAAAATAAGAAAATATATCATAAAAATAAAATGTAACAAAATATGTATAGAATAAGATTTAAAAAAAAATATCAAAAATAAAAATAAATAAAATAAATAAATATAATAGAAAATATCTATGATCGAGGATCAGCATAAAATCATATCTATTGTGCAAAAGAAGAGAAAAATAGAGAAAATTAATGATGAGAAAAAGAGAGAAAAACGAGACGTTAGTACATGAGTCAGCAGTAAACTAATTTTATTCAATAATTTTTAAAATCGACTTTTTTGTTCTTCTTGTCGATGGAGAAAATTATTTATTTATTTCTTTATTATTATGTTATAAGAGGAGCGTGATTATTTACACCTACACGTTTAATCTATAGGGAACTTGTATTATTAATTACTTAATTAAGCTTTCTTTTTTTACTAAGCAAATGTTAGCATAATCCGTAATCATTGCAGTGATACTATAATCCATGAGAAAGTTGTATGAAACAGCCAAAGAATGAAATAAATTCAAACAAGTTTTGTATATTGTTTGAAAAAGGTAAATTCATGTTTAGAGTGCGGTTAAAAATAATAAATTTTAATATTTTTAAAATTTTATTATATTAAAATATTTAATAATGTTTTAGGTTGATTTTTGTGATTTTAATAAATTTTAATATTTATTTTTTTTATAATTGTAATCACTCATTTTTATATTTTTAGTATTAATATAATAAATAGAAAAATAGAAAAAAAGAAATGAATTGAAATTGAGTGGACATCCGAGGTCCACGTCACCCCACTACACCCACCCTCTCCATTTGTGCCTATAAATACGTATGGAAGATATTATTAGGAGAACCACGTCATTCATGGTCCAAGTAATCAAGACTGTTGATCTTTAAATAATCACCTAATAATTATCCACCCACTAAGTACATGTAGGAAAGAGATAATGATTCACTTAAAAAAATTAAGATCAACAATCTTAATTAATTGAGACCATAGATGACGTAGTGAACAAGATTCACCTAATAATTTTTCATATTCACGGGGGCTGCCATTTGCAACAAAACAAGACCCGGTGGCCAAGCACATAAGAGAGCAATGCTCTCGGCTGGCTAAGGACCGGGTGAAAACCCTTGGTTTTATTCGGTTCGATTGGGTCTAATTTTTGGATCTGATCTAGTTTAAAATTTTGGAGGAGTCATGATAAAGTTTGGAAAAGATCACTCGAGGTTAGTCGTTCGAACTTTTAAGTATATTTTCTTTTCTTTATATTTATGTTGTAATATGTATATTTTTAATGAATGACAGTTGTTTATTATTTGATATTAAGTTTTTAATTTATGTTTTAGAATAATATTTATGTTTTTATATATTTATTTTTTATGTGATGTATTTAATTTATTTGTTTAAGTTGCATGAATGAATATTTATTTTGTTAATGTAGGCCCCTAAATTCGGTTGTAAGCGAGGCCAGTACCAATACGGTGGTAGTGGTTCAGACGCTTACCTTCGGGTTTAGGTGCTTTAAAATAAATGCGCACATTTAATTAAAAATTAATTCGATCTTCACTTTAGCCCGAAAATTTTAATATTAATGAAGCGGTAATTAATAAAGTACCAATTTTGGACGGTGTGAGGTGCTAATCCTTCCGCATCTGTAACCGACTCCCGAACCCCAAACTCTTAAAATCTCTAGTTTTATGGTGTTCGGTCTAACAAATTGACTGGTGGCGACTCTAATTTTTTAAAAATCATTTTTAAATCGAAACCCTCACATGGAAGACATTAATTTTTAAATACACACGAGAAAATATCTTTTCACATCGAAAAAGAATTTTGAGTTTACCGACGAGCTTTAGATCGCTACAAATGACAACTCTGTTGAAGATAAATTTTGGTTTTTAAAACAAAAGGAAAGTCATGTTTTTAAAATAATTACCGCTTCACTAATATTAAAGATTTTGGGCTAAAGTGACGATCAAATTAATGTTCAATTGAATTTGCGCTTCTATTAGACACCGGTTAGAGGACAACAGAAGAGTCACATGTAGCAGTCTACCGAACGACCAGGTAATGACTATGCATTTCATCCAAGTCAACATCAAAATGACCACCGAAAATTCTAAACCGATGCAAAGAATGTAACAGAAAACCTTTAAGATCCTATTAGTAGAAAGGTTTGTCGAAGATGTAGAACCGGTATCACTTCGTCATCCAAGATTTGAGTTGGGACAATAAGAAGAAAAAGAGAGATCAGTACCTTATTGACCCATTTCACGAGGATCGGGGTCACTATTTAGGATTATCGGAATGATCCAAAATGTTGAAAGAAGCATCAATAGAAAAGAATCGCTACTACAAGTACAAACACTGCAAGTTTGCTCAGGTAATGTTTGACCAAGACCATTGTCAAAAAAAAATCTCGAAAATCGAAGTTCAGAAAGAGATTAAAAAATGACCAGATCGACCAAAAAGAACGAAGACCATGACGTAACAGAGATTCCCAAATCAAGCAAGCAGCTTAGGGCATATAAAGAGGAATTAGGGCTAGTACTTGTGTATAGGACTAGTTTCCCCACTGTTGTAAGGGACCATCTATTTCCCGTGAAAGTAATCCAGTAGAGTGATTACCAACAGGGATCAATACCTTCATTTGTATGTATTTCTGCTTCATGACATTCGCATTATGCATGCATTTACCCATTAAGATATTATTTTTGATAATTTACATATCATGACCGCTTGGTAAGTCACCATATTATCAACTTCTCAAACATAATTGAAGAAAGTATTGAGGATGTAATTAAAAGAGGTTAGATTAAAGATCCCTAAAACGTATCCCCTCAAAGGGAACAAAGAGTTTAGAAAGACTCCTTGGGACGTTGGCATTGATACTGCATTCGGTGATGAACCCATCAGCGAGTGATCTGTTTCAGAGATAAGCCACGAGCCCACTACAGTATTAAATTGCGGTTACGGTCAGTGTCGCGGTTGCGGACGCTGCGGACGTTACATAACGCGAAATCGTTGATGCGGTCGTGATTTATTTCAAAAAAATCACAATTATTCTAAAATATTATAAATATATATTTTACAATCATATTCTAATATTATAACATTAATATATTATTTTATTTATTTTATTTTATTTTTAAAAATAAAATTATAATTTATAGATTAAAAGTTACCAAAAGATATAGACTATACAAACATTATAAAGCTAAACAACGAACAAAAGTAATCATATTCTAATGAATAACATATAAATAATATCATGCTAAAAAACACATACATACTAAATAATGTAATATTTTAATACAAAAAAATTATTTTATATAACTTAAAAAGAAAAAAAATACATGCATATAAATATATAAACTTAAATTCTTGTTCACCACCAAAATGAATGTCGTAGAGGATCTGGAGCATCTCCAGTTTTGTTAGTGCCTTGGTTTCGATTATTTTCTGTTCCATGTGAAAAAGACATCACATTATGAGCATCATTGGTAGCAAACGTCTGATATGGTAAATGATAATCAAACAACTCATAGCTTGAACTTTGTTCATGATAAGATGGATAATAAGCATTCGGCTGATAGGAATAAAAACCTTCAGATGTTCATTAATTTCAGTGGAGAAATTAATTGAAGACGAACCTGCAAATGAATCATGAAAATGTTCTCTCATCCTTCCATGAGTTCTAGCATCACCATTTCTTCTATTTTGAAAATTAGGAGGTGTATTTGTTTCAAACAATCGTGGATTAACATCAGAAGGATATCTGCACACTTCATTATTGTCATCATGATTATTACCATCATCAATATCATTATCACCACCACCATCACCATCATTATCATCACTTGACATCGATAGTTGAACACTATTTTCATGTGAAATATCATCTATATCTTCACCTTGAATTTCTTCATCAGTTTCATTAAGTAATTCTTCAGGCAACCATGAAACATTACGTTAACTATCAACTAGAGGATCTTGTCTTTCTTCAACCCATGCACTTAATGAATCTTCCTCTTCAAAAATGTTATCAAGGTTAAATGGGATTAAAACCCATTTCTAGCTCTTGTGCACTTTTTCTTCGCATGTCTTAGCTTCAACCTCATGTTATAATGGATGTAAACTAATTTTTGAAGCTTTTTATGCTTGAGTCTATTTCTCTTCTTTGTATGTATCAAGCTAAATGTACTCCAATTACGCTCGCAATTTGAAGATGAGGTTGTTTGACTCAAAACTTTGACAACAATGCGTTGAAGTTGATGTGCACAATATCCATAATTAATCCACCATTCCGCTACAAAAATATAAATAATAAGATACAATTTGTAAAGTATATATAAATAAATATTCATTATCTACTAAATTATAAATGTAAAATTCTATTTTTACCAAGACTAGTCTTCAAAATTGCAGCTTGAGCTAATGGTGTTTCGAAAGAATCTATTTTATCTCGATATAACAACTAAAAATAAATAAAGTATTGGTTATAAAATGATAATTTATAAATTTATTTAAAAATTAAAATACATAAATACATACTGTAACCCTTTAATTTTAACTTAAGGAGCATGGTAGGTTAAAATTGTTGCTTAAAACTTTCATGTCAAGTAATTGCAAAAAGTGATTTTAAAAACCAAATTTGTAAATCAAAAGATAAAAGCACGGTTAAAAAAGTAAATATTCTTATTTAAAATTAAAAAATGAATAACTGGTTTTATGCATGAGGTTTAAATACATCTCAATCCCTAATAATCCCAAAATAAAAATATCTGTAAATAATTTTACTAAAAATAGTAATAAACCGTATCCGAGAGAAATCTCCGAGTACTAACTCCTAGGTCCATGTATCTGGAAAAAAAAACTAAAAGAATGAGCTATAAAGCCCAGTGTGTCTCTAAAGTGCAGTCAAACATCACAATATCACTCAGTTCACAATCACAGATAATAAAAAAAATATATTTCCGCTGTAAATAAACACAAAGAATGATGTATGCAATGTCACAGAGAATGCAATCCCATACTTCGAACGCCAAATATAGTGGTGGCTAAATCAACCGATCGCTGTGGAGGTAGTTCCCCAGAACCCCTCACTCCTTATTTCTCCAAAACGCTGTGTGGTAAAACCACCTTCCTCCGTACAATCCCCCCATGCACATGCTATGCAATCAATATCACAATTCTCAAAAAGTCTCATCTCAGATATTCGTATAGTATACGAATCACACAATTCAGATAATCTGATCACAGTCTCATAGGGTAACTCAAGATCACAGTATCACATAGTATGTTCAATATCATAGTGTCACTATAAGTAGATAATCACAAACACAAAAAATCTAACACAGGAAGAGAACACACATGTAAACTCATTTACCAATAGCACAAGAAGATACATACATTAAGCACAAGAAGAGAAACCATATTTAAATTCATTTAACAATAACACGGGAAGAAACACACATTTGAGTTCAATAGCACAAGAAGAAACACACATTTAACACAATAAGAAATATGTTAAATCTAGGAAGTTAACATTAAAAACTTTACCCTCAAAACCAATTTATTTTATATTATTTCATAATAATTATAAAATTTTTAAATACTTAATAATTCGTCAAAGCCAAAAGTTAAAATTATAATTAAAAATTGGTAACCTAAGAAGAGTTAAAATTCCCAAAATAAATTATCTCAAAAACTTACTAAAAATAATATTATAATCTGATGGTTCAAATAAAATGTTCGAATATAAAAAAATTATCTATTTATACTGAAAATAACCTTAATTCCCAAATGCATCAAAGTTTTCAAAATAATAATAATATTTTGAAAAACTAAAAGTTAGTTTTATATTTAATAATAAAATAAACAAATAAAATATGAGATCTCAAAATCCGAAAAGTTTTATATATTTCTCAAATCACAATGATATGTAAGCACAAAAACACAAGTATGCAATCAAAGACGCAATACAAAAATTAAACATGCCGGCAAAACACAATTATTTTTCAAGACATAAAATATTAAACTTGTCACAAAAAAATATATTTTTTGAAAAACAGAACAAAACAAATGTAGAACCAGTAAGAGAACACACCTTAGCCAAAGCGACTTCAAATAATGAATAGCATGATTTTGAACACGAACATAAATAAAGAGTGAGAACAGAGGCTTTAGAGAATCTTGATAAAAGAAAAATAATGTAGGGTTTTCTCTTAAACCATGATATGTATATATATAGAGAAAAATAATTGATTCCAATCAGAATTATAATTCTACTAGATTACATTATAAATATAATAAATTTAAAAAATAAGGTTGTATAATTTCATAATGATTTCTTTTAAGTTTTGATAAAACAATAATTAAAATAAAATAATATTTTCAATAAAAAGATTGATTGTAGATAAACTATTAATAAAAATAATAATTAATCTTAGTAAAAATAAAATTTAATTTAAAAGCAAATTAGTTATCCAAAAGTCATCAAATCACTTAAACTTTTAATATTTAAATTCACATTTAAAACTTTCAAAACTTTAAAATCTTATCTCAAAATTTTCTCTTAAATTTAGAAAATCAATTTTAAAAAACTCAAATAAATTAGGGTTTCAGAAATTGGGAATATAAAAATTAGGATTTTTACTTAGGGATTTCAAAACTAGGGTTTTAAAATTAAGAATAATTTTTGGGTATACACATACCTGGTTCATTGCCAAAATTTGATCATTCATGGAAGGTTCTATCTTTTGTATAACATTTCTGACCCCAGCCATGGTTTCAAAAAGTACTTCATTTGAAGAATTGGCACCATATAAAAATTTTGAATTTAAATAATACCCTATATAAAATAAAATATAATAAATATTTAAAAATATTTCATAGTTTAAAAATTAAAATTTAAGACGTACCAGCAGAATGCAAATCATTATGAAGTTGTTTGCTCCATCTTCGATTAATTATGTCCCAATACTTTTGATAATAACGACAATCTCTTTGAATCGTCAATTTTGCTCTATCCATAGCTTCATAAATAAAGCCCATAGTTGGTTTTTCATCACCATCACACATCCTTAACACTTTAACCAACGATTCTTGAATCTTTAGGACGTTAGAAGCCTTTTTCTAAAACTGATTAGAGTAGATGATTTTCACCATGTCTAGTCCAGTCGGTCTTTTTTCATATGTGGACCTTTTCCATTATGAAGAAGTCACCATTTCTTTTAGTGCTTGGTTGCTTATAACAATGTTTTCCAAAGCAATAAAATTAGTAGCAAATCTCGTAATTCCAGGCCGCAAGAGTTCTGCACAATTAGTATATCTTTTCATATAATCAATCGTCCATGTATGATTGTATATGAAAGAAGATATTTGTTTTGCTTGGTCTAAAATCTTTTTCACACCTCTTTTGTTACCGATTTCTTCTAAAATAAGATCCAAACAATGAGCTGAACATGCTGACCAATACAAGTGACTTCTCTTTTGCATTAACATTTGACACCAGATTTGATTGCTGCTTTATTATCTGTAACAACTTGAACAATAAATTCTTCACCAATTTCATCCATTATGCTAAAATAATATTCGGCGGTACGAGAGCTAACACTACTAGCGTCAATTGATTTTTTAAAAATAGTATCTCTAGGACTATAGACTAAGAAATTAATTATATGTTGATTTCTAGTCCCTTTCCACCCATCACACATAATGGTCACACCTCTTTCTTTTCAGATAGGCTTAAAGTCATTCACCCATTCTTGTATTTCTTTATACTCTTCATCCAAATACACTCCTGTCACCTCATAAGCGGAAGGACCTTTAGTCGATTTTCCAATTTCAGCTACAACTTGAAGTACAGACGGTAAAAATGGTGACTCTGTAATTCTTGCAGGTAAAGCTTCATGCAATATCAACTTTGACATTGCTTTACTAAGCTTTTCTTTTGCATTTTTTTAAAAAGTTCGTAGTGAGTTTAGGTTGCTTCGAACTTTTTGATCTTTTAAGAATCAGATCCATATTTGCTAATCTAACTCCCGGAGAGTTAAAATTAGTCCATTGATGTTCTCTTTCACTTCTTTTAGAATTATAAACACTGAATGATCTTCAAAATTGTTGAGTTCCAAAATTACTACCTCCTCCGGGTTCAAAACTTGAATCTTGACTTATTCTTGTTCTTTGACGTTGCCTTTCTTTCCATTCATTTCTTGACCTTATGCTCTCACGTCTTGCAATAGTTAACTCCTACTCCTCAACGTCACTATCACCATAATCTCCATGGTCTCTTAATATTATTCTTTCCTCTAATTCTTCTTTCATTCTTTGTTTCACAGCTTTATCTTTATGATATTCTTTAAGTTGTTCAACAACATTTTTTCTAACTTCTTCAGAGATATTTAAACATGGTGCTACATTTCCTTTTTTTTTTTTTGCAGTCAAATGTTCTTTGAATCGTGATATTCCTCCTTTGATAATTCTATTACAAAATTTACATCTGACATTATAACGAGAACCTTCAATGACTTCTCCCCACCTCCAACCGAAATCATCACTAGGAGCTGTGCTTTCTTTATTTTTAGAACGCGACATTTTTCCTACAAATAAATAATTATTTATTATATGAGATCAAATTCGAATAGAGAACTCATTAAAAATTCCTAGTAAAATAAAAATCATTTTCAAAAATTTAAATTTAAATAATTTATGTTTATAATATATTTATATATTTAAAAAAATTCAAACAGAAAATTTCGAAACAAACTATAAAAAAGCTAAAAATTGAAAACTAAGATGTAAGGTCATGGTATGATATTAACTTGTTCGTTGTCAAAGTAAACACAAAAGTTGTATGTTTTTGTAAAATTTGAAAACTAATCATATGTTGTTAATACATTAAAACACAATAATTCAATAGAAATCTAAGAAAGTAGTTGAGAAAAGAAAAATAAATGGATCATGAATTTTCACCCACATAACCACTAATATAATTTCGTAAGCTTACCTAAAATGGTCGAAATTGAAATGAACTTTAGAGTTTTCAAGTAAAGATTCAAGCTCACCAAGTTCATCAATTTTTCAAGATTCAAGCTCACCAATAAAGACCGTAGTGTAGTGGTTCTTACCAAATATAGTATTATATTTTTTTAGCCATGTGTTATTCATTGTAATAAAAAAATATTATTTTTTATTGTTTTATAACTAAAAACAAAAGTATTCATATTATTTTCTACACTTTATTGTTTGAACGTGAACTATAGTTTTAAGGCAATCTTAGGCAATCTTTATTGTACAAGTATTATTGTACTATGTTTTACTATTATTTTGTTTGAGTTGTATTACTTATTGTACTAGAATATTTGTTTGAGTTGTATTACTTATTGTACTAAAATTGAGAGAAACTGATACAAAGGGTCTGCTCATCTTTGGTTTACATCATCAGCCCCTCACTTTTGTTTTGTTCTTTTAATTTCATCCTGATTCGAACATTTTGTTGTATTCTTTCGATCTGATGATGAGCATATCTTGAAATACATGTAGGTCCATTGTTAAACTTGTTGGTTGCACGGTTGAAATCAATTTGAGATACATGATTGTTCACTGTTTCATGTGGTATATAAGAATCTTGTCTGACTTGGCATAAATTTGCACATTATGTAGAATTTAATTTGATTTCCTAACTAAAAAAGGCATGCATTTTATTTTTGTTTTTCATCATGCATCAGTGGGACAATTTTCAATATTTTCTTTCATGTTTTTATGTGTTGAGAACATGTTTTATGTTGGACCTATATTTCTCGTTTGTTAATTAAGTTATGATTGTCTAAATTAATTTTAGATAGGATTTGCATAATGACTTTAATTTGTTAACGCGGGCTCCTAAATTCGATCGTAAGTGAGGTCATTACCAATACGGTGGTAGTGGTTTGGACGTTTACCTTTGGGTTTAAGTGCGCATATTTAATTAAAACTTAATTAGATTGTCAAATTAGACCGGAAAATTTAATATTAAAGCAGTAATTAAACAAAGTACCAATTTTTGGGCAGTGTGAGGGTGTTAATCCTTCCCCATCCGTAACTGACTCTCGAACCCCAATTTTTAAAATCTCTGGTTTTATGGTGTCTGGTCTACCAAAATGACCAGTGACGACTCTAAATTTTCAAAAACGATTTTAAAAGAAAACTCCCACGTGGAAGACATTAATTTCAAAACGACATTTGAAATATTTTCCAAACACAAAAAGAATTTTTAGCGAAACTCGTGGATTGTTCACATCGCTACAGATGGCGACTCCGCTGGGGATAATTTTGTTTTTTAAAACAAAAGGAGAGTCAAGCTTTTAAAATAATTACCGCTTCACTAATATTAAAGGTTTCAGGCTAAACTGACGATCAAATTAATGTTAAATTGAATTTGCGCTTTTATTTTTTCGCATTTAAAATTGACATCTAAACCCTTCCTTTTTAAGTGAGGGAAAAGGCTAGCCCTTTCGTAGAGATATCATTCTTTCGTATGGGCCCTAGCCAAAATACCTTTGGGGCACCATTACCTTATACTTTCGTGAGGATATCATTCCTACCTATAGGTATAAGCGAACGGGTCACTATTCAAGATTACCTGAATGATCCAAAATGTTGAAAGAAGCATCAACAGAAAAGAACCTCTTCTAGAAGCACCTAGACTACAAGGCTGCTTAGGTAATGTTTGACCAAGACAATTGCCAAAAAAGATCTCGAAGACCGAAGTTCAGAAAGAGAGTCAGAAATGATCGGGTCTAACAAAAAGACCAAAGACCATGACGTAACAGAGATTCCCAAATCAAGCAAGCAGCTTAGGGCATATAAATAGGAATTAGGGATAGTACTTATGTATAAGACTAGTTTCCCCACTATTGTAATGGACCCTCTATTTTCGTGAAAGTAATCCAGTAGAGTGATTACCAACATGGATCAATACCTTCATTTGTATGTATTTCTGTTTCATGACATTCGCATTATGCATGCATTTACCCATTCAAACATTATTTTGATAATTTACATATCATGACCGCTTGGTAAGTCACCATATTGTCAACTTCTCAGACATGATTGAAGAAAGCATTGAGGATGTAATTACCCCTCAAAACAAAGTAGTGGCTCAAAAGCGGACACTCAATCGTTTAATTACCCCCATGGTCATCCTCACGACCGCCTTTAATGGTACATTCAGCCTATAAAGAAAGAATTTTCACATCCAACAGGCTACAATATGTGACTATCATTTAGGAGGTATGGGCCATACGACAGAGAAATACGGAGCCCTGAAGAACAAGGTACAAAGTTTGATCGAAGTCGAAAGTCCATGTTTCGAAGACTGATGATAGAGATGGGTCTCAGGAGGTTCTGACTTCTCAGTTAAACATTAAATCGAAAATCTCATGCATATTTGTTTCAACTCATTTTTTACATTCTTTAATTCTTTGAATATTTCATTCATTTTAGGAGTTATCCATGCTCTCCTATGTACACATAACAAACATTTTTGAAAATACACATGTACACATCATTACAAACCATGTCTTGAATTTTAAATGTGATAGCATCTTTGCTCTAAACTCAAAGACCAACTCTAAAATTTTGTATATTCATAGAATAGACTTAATGTTGCGGGGATAATACAAATAAAATTCACTGCTAGTTTACTAAGGTCAATAGAGGAACAATATGAGCGAATAGATAATGGACAACTCCCATTTTAGGAATAATCCTTCTCAGGCACTTGTTGTTCAAGATTCTTGAATCGAGAGTTGACCTTAAACTTCTACCCCCTGAAGACATTCTTAGGACTTCCTCGAATGGGATGACGAATGACATTCTCTTACCTTACTTGAACGAGGAAATATTAGACAAATCATATACTAAAATCGGAAGGCCGATAGAGAGTCCGAATCGAGTAAAAGAGAAGTTTTGTAGATTGCAACATCAAGAGATCATACAAAGGTGATTGAATCCAAGAAATATTAGAAAGTTGCAAGAAGGTGATAAAATCCAAGTAGAGAATAATATAAATATTTTAATTTGGTGATACACCCACATACTTGAAAAGGGAAAAGAAATGAGAAGGAAATAATGTTGTACACCTTTCATCTCTAGATCAGACAATTCAAAAGCAGAAATTCAACTAGAGGAAACGAGGTAAGGAGAAGCAGAAAAATCTTCATTCCAAAGGCCTCACGATCTCACAGATTTGCACGGAAATGAACATCGAAGCCTATCCGAGACAAGTTGGCCTAAAGATTGCCAATTTCGGAAAAGAGAATGAACTCTAGGGTGAAAACCTAAGGAAGACAACCTAGAGAGACTCAAAAAAAGAAAAGAAAAGAAAAGAAAAGAAAAGAATATTAGAAGTAAATAGATCATAAATACCAAGATACCGTTACACCAGTCATAGACCCATGTCTTACAAGTTTCCAAAGACAATTCTGATAATTCAAGGACTCCAAACTAAATGAGATTGTCTTCAAACCACACTTCTGCCCAAAGGTTAACCTTGCTTCAAGGAATGACGAACCTCGAAGTGCCTGATCGACACCTAAATTAGGAAAGGATGTGGCAGGATGAGATAGTGAGATCACGAGAGCCACCAAAAAGGGTAGTCTCTAGGATGGGATTGTTCCATTTCAAAGCCTGATGGTCCAGAAGATACTAGGCATTGATGTATATTCCCGCAATATTCGAGGATCCTTTAAATATACTCTTCATTAGAGTTGAGCTTTACTAGATTAGGGAAAATATGCCATTGTATTTGACATTCATGAGGGCAAACCTTTTCTTAAATTGTTTTGCAATATATTCATACATTTCTCAATTTCTTGCATTCGAAATACATGAGAATAGAATCATTTTTTAAGAATTAAAGAAGACTGAGTTGTAACGACCCGGATTTCGGATTTGAGTATCGGGTTAACCCGAGAGTTTGGGCTTCGGTTTTGGGCCCAAGTTAGTGTGGTTTTGGGCTTTGGTTTGTTGGGCTTGAGTGGTTTTGGGCCTTAGGGGTTGTAAGTGAAGGATAGTTTGGTAATTGTCTAAATAGTTGAAAGATAAGGGTTTTGTGGGGGATTTTGTGTGGCAGAAAAATCTGAGCATGGGGAGTCACCCTTTTATCTTTATCTTCGTCTTTCTTCAAACCCAAACTAGAGAGTAAAGGTGCTAACTTGTGCTTATGGGGTGTGAATCACGTTTTGGTGCAAGAGAGGAAGTTTTAGAGCTTGGAGAGATCTATTAAAAGAGGTAGATATGTGTTGGTTTAGTGAAGTTGGAGATCCATCATCAAGTTTGGGCAAAGGAAAGAGCTTGGGAAAGAGAAAGCTTGAAGAGAAGAGAAGAGAAGAGGACGTTTTTTTTGTTGCCTGCAAGAGGTTGGTACTCCCAACTCATCCTTTCATCATTTATATCATGGTAGTATGCGTGACATGTAGATTTTGTGTTTGAATGCTTGGTTTGAGCTTTTGGGTCTTTAATGGTAGTTTTCGGATTTATGTGTTAATTGACTGGAAATTGATGTTAAGTTATCCTAAGCACTCCTAATAATGTGTAGGAACACTTTAGGGTTGATTGGATCGAGTTTGGGAATGAATCCTAGTAATTTTCTAAGTGCAGACTTGTATTTCGTGCAGGGGTATCGATACACGGGCTACCGATATCGATACCCATGAGTGGAAATAGGCTAAGTGGCCAGGTGTATCGAACCATGGTTCGATACCGGGACCTCCAGTGGCATAATGGCATCGATGCCGGTATCGATGCTGTTGGGTCCCCTTTTGTTGACTTTGAGATTGGTCAAAGGGTATCGATACCTGTATCGATACCCATGGTTCGATGCCTTCTTTGGGTGGGTATCGAGGCAGGGTGGTTCGATACCCCATATAAGGGTATCGATACCCCTACGAAAATTGGACAAGTTAAGTATGGTTTGAGGTCCGATAAGAGGATTAAAGATTAAAATGGATCTTATAATCAATCAAATGAACTATTTAACCAAGATTGATGTTTATAAACCCGAAAGACTAAGGTAAGATAAGTCTTAATATATCTTGTTGTGCTAAGATCCTAGGTGGATCGTTTATGTGTTTTGAGTCCTTGTGTGATGGAAATTCGGATATCCATAAGTGTTGCAACACGTTGAAGGCCATCCGATGTAACATGCCGGATGATGTTTTGAAGACTTTTATTCCGAGTGTTGGGCGGCCTCACTCGAAGATGTTCGATGTAACATTCCGAGCATGAGGTTGGTTGGGCGGCCTCCACCCTTGTCCGAACATTGGGCAGCCTCGTTCGAAGATGTCCGATGTAACATTATGGGCATAGGATTTAAGGGCGACCTCAATCCTGAGTGTAGGATCCCGATGCTGTGTGGACGCGGGCCTCACTCTTGTGTGTTATTTGTGATGTGACATGTATATGTTGTGTGCGATATTATACATTGTTTATGCCATGTGGTAGGCAAGCATGTTAGATCATCATTTCATGCACTATGTTTATATGTTATGCTTTACTGCTTATGATATGCATGATGTTGGCCGAGTTCGGCGTACCCATTGAGCTTTAGTAGCTCAGCGTTCGAAATGTGTTTTCGTGCGTAGGTTAGCGGAAGCCGGTTCGTGGAGCACCATCGAGGTTTGGATTTCACCATCGACCTATGTCAGGGTACATTTATAGATTAGTGGGCTAGTACTTGGTTGACCCTATGTATTTTGTAACTCTGTTATTTTAATTTCGGTCGAATGTTTTAATGGTTTATAATATTTTGGAGTTTCGATTATCTTATATTATTTTGGGCTTGCGTTTTAACTTAAATGGATTTTATAAATAGTATTTTGGACTTGAATTGGATTTTAATTGTTGGGCTTTCGAAAGAATTTTGAAATACAGGTTTTGGGCCGGAGGCCCAATGTGACATCCGGGTCGGGGTGTTACACTGAGAGTCAGCCTCCATTGAGGTACCTTGACGAGTACATAAATGAAGCCAGGACACAAAGACATCCAACCAATCATCATACTAATCCAGATGAGAATACAAAGAATATAAGTGGGGAATCATTGCCTGCGAAATGATAGAATCAGAACTCAGATCAGAATTAACCAGAGGTGTCATCAAGATCGACAAAGCTTGGTTAACGAAACCTACCTAGTCAACCGAATGAGGACCGAAGCATCAAATTTTTGAAATAGAATTAATAGAATTTCATGCATCATTATATATTCGCAGATAGATTGCATTTCGAACATACATCATGAACACATGCATAGTGAAAATTCTCATGCATGATTCTTTTTTTGATAAACAATCTTACAGGAAAAGATAAATAGTGGTCAAGAAAGATGACCCCAATAAAGACTGTGCATCTCTGCACCATTCCACAATAAGCTCAATCGAGTACCAAATTCCAACAAAAAGAAGGAAAAAGAGAAAATTTGGACCAAAGAGGTCATGGGAACCAACGCACTGGGGCAATCTCGATACCTAGATGTTTCCGACTCAAAAAGAAAAATTGGCAGCTACTTGGCATGAGTCTCGAGAATTTTGAAAGAAGATTGACAGTCTTTGTAGGCGTAAGTCTCGAAAGATTGAAGATTGTCAGCCGCTCAACATGAGTCCCGAAAGACTCGAAGATAAAGGTTCCAAACAGAAGGTACCAACATGTTCGAAATCCCACAACAAAAGAATTTGCAGCAGTTCTATACAGAAAGAACTTGTACACACCGAACAAAAAATCTCGTAGTTCTATACAGGAAGATGTATCGGTTTAAAAGTCCATGACGCGATATTTTTATATAGGAGAAACCGACAGCGCCGAAGATGAGGAGTTCTATATAGGAGGAACTCTCATTTTCATTGTCTTTGAGATTGAAGGTTCCATACATAAGGGGCACACATCTCGAGACTTTAGAGTGAAATGTTTCATATAGGAGAAACCCTAACTCCGTATCTAGAAGTAAGAGTTTTATATAGGAGAAACCTTATTTTGCAAGATTTTTCATGACGTAGAAGGTTTTATATAGGAGAAACCGACAACGTAGAAGACTAAAAGTTTTATATAGGAAAAACCCTATCTTCGTCATCGTCTCTGAGTGAAAGTTCCATATAGGAGGGATAGGTAACTCAAGGCTTAAGAGTGAAGGTTTTATACAGAAGAAACCTCAACTCAAGATCTAGAGATGAAAGTTCTATATAGAAGGAGATTTTGTTTTGCAAGATCTGTTTAAAACGTGAAAGGTTATATAACCGAAATGATCTGTAGCTCCAAGATCAGAAGGTGAAGAAGTTCAATACAAGGACTTACAAGCCTAAAGAATAGGTCAAAGAAGAGTAGAGAGTTCCAGAAGAACCTATTATTTCTAAAGCCGAAATCAAAGAATAAGATAAAAATGAGTGATTTTTTTATCTTTGTTTTATTCTCGTTTCACTAAAACAAGCAATGAGGGACAACTTTAATCACTCATTTTTTAATTTTTTTTAGTATTTTAGTATTAATTATTATAATATATACTAAGTATGAAAAAAGAAAAAAAAGAAATGAATTGAAATTGAGTGGACATCCAAGGCCCACGTCACCCCGCTACACCCATTCTCCCCATTTGTGCCTATAAATAGGCTTGGGGTTTGCCATTTTCAACACAAAAAGAGTCGGTGGCCAAGCATATAAGAGAGCAATGCTCTCGGCTGTAGGGGTGAGCTAAACTCGACTCGACTCGAAAAAATCGAATTTCTCGACTCGAATCGAGGTGAAAATACTCGATTCGTTTTAACTCAACTCGAAATTTCATAAACTCAAATCGAATCAAAAATATTCAAATTAAGTTCAAATTGTAAAATGAAAATCGAATAACTCGAAGTTTTATTTTCAGTCTCTTCTTCTTCTTCATACATTTTAATTTTCTTTTTCTTTTTTTTATAATCTAGTCACATTCTAGATTAATTTTTTATTTTATTTAATAGACTTTTTATTTATATACTTTATATTATGTTATTTGTTTTTTAATTTTTGTATTTAATTTATCGTTATTTTTTGTCTAGTCTTAGTCCTAACTAAATAAGAAGAAAGTTGTTAATAAAGCCTGTTATTTAATAAAATGTTATATTCATACCTAAGATATTTGACTGATGATAATAACAATTAAATTTTTTTTACACGTGTGAAAAATCATATGAAGAAACATGTATGTAAACATAAAGAGAAAACCGTTTAAATTACAATCAAACTATATTATAGTATTATAAATAATATGATTAAAATTTGTACATAAAATCGAAAAATCTAATCAACTCGAACTCGTTATAATCAACTCAAATCGAAAAAAATTCAAAAAAAGTTCAAATTGTAAAAATGATGAATCAACTCGAATAACTCGAAATTTTTTGATTCGACTCGCTCGAACGCTCACCCCTACTCAGCTAGCCAAGGACCAGGGGTAAACCCTTGGTCCTACCTGGTTCGATCGGGGTCTTATTTTTTGATCCGATCTAGTTTAAAATTTTGGAGGGGTCGTGGTAGATCTTGGGGAAGACCACTCAGGGTTAGCCGTTTGAACTTTTAGGTATATTTTCTTTTCTCTATATTTATGTTGTAATATGGATATTTTTAATGAATGGTAGTTGTTTATTATTTGATATTAAGTTTTTAATTTATGTTTTAGATTAATATTTTATTTTTTAGATTAATATTTATGTTTTTATATATTTATTTTTTATGTGATGTATTTAATTTATTTGCTTAAGTTGTATGAATGGATATTTATTTTGTTAACGCGAGCCCCTAAATTCAGTCGTAAGCGAGGTCAGTACCAATACGGTGGTTGTTAACGCTATAAAAAGCATATAACTTATAGCCTTTTACTTAGGGTTTTGTTTGATTTCAAGTTCATTTGCATTGCATTTAGTTGCATTTCATGTACATTTGCATTTAAATTACGTTTTTATTTTATTTTCTCTTTTATTTTAAAAGATGCTGCTTTGAAGGGTATTTTGTTGGTGGTGATGTGCAGATTGTTGGGGAAAAGTTGAAAGATTGGAAGAGATGTTATAACTTATTTTTAAAGTGTTGGATCGGACTTAAAGTTGCTACAACATTGTGGGCGAACAAAACAAAACGGAAGAAAGGACACACCTGCAGCCCACTGTCCTCACGCGGTATTTCCAGGCCAGCTGCACCTCCCCTACAACCCTGGTTGCTGCAATTCTCTGTAGAAAATGTTAGGGAATATTCCTTGCACCATTAGGACACAAATCCCTAGAAGCCTCCTATAAATACAACCTCAAGCCTTCTTCTACAAGTGTGGTGAAATAGAGCTGAAAAAGTAGCAAAGGATCCAAAGAGAAAAGGAACGAACTTTGAGAGCACGAGGAAGAAGAAAGGCGGCCACTTTCCTTCGTCTTCAACCTCTAGCCAAGCCACCATTGTTGGAGAGCTTCAAGCAAGGGATTTGCGCGACTTCGGGAGGAGTGAAAAGCTAGGAAAACTTCACGGCACATGCGTTTGAGACTTCCTTCCTCTTCTCTTTGCTTTACCTCTTTTCTAAAGTATTTGAAAATGTATTTCAAGGGACAAAAGTTGAATAGTTTTCCTTACCTAGCCATGAACTAAACTAGTATAGCTTAGGCTTGTTATGGATGATTTTTACTTTGTTTAAAATGAATGTTTACTGGTTCAATGTTTATTTAAGTGTTTTGTTCAAGAAAGCTAACACCTTTCCTTCTTAAACCTTAGTTTGTAAGAGCATCGGGAGATAGCCATAGCTAAGGGGTTCGGGAAGCTTATATCCTAGGGATAGACAAAGCTAGACCAATTTGAACAATGGGGTTACTGCGGGAGCAAAATCATAACTCACCTTAGGGATAAGGAAGAGTTTCAACGACTAAAAGGGGTAGAACTTCATCAACATTAGAAGTGTTAGGGTTGAGACCGGGAGGTAATGCCTTAGCATTTTCTAGTGTTAGGCCTTCTAACTAGGGATAGTGAAGGCATTTTTAGTAAACTCTGTCGAACACTTATTAAACCAATAGAACATTAAGCTTAAGGAGAAAAAGTAAGATCTTTGCCGTAGTAAGCCTAGCCTGTCTTAAGCTTGAATATCTTCTCTGTGTTGTGTTTGTGCAGCTTTATTTATTTTTCTGTTATCTATTTTATTTTGCTACCACTTTTCTGTGACAAGCTTTATTTTGCTACCACAAACTCAGGACACTTTGATTTTGCTAGAGCATTTTGGTGACATTTGCAGAATTGTTTTAGCATATGTTCATATAAAGGATTAACTTATCTTTTGTGTATGTTGACTATTTTTGAAATAACCTACCCAATCCTCGTGGGAACGATCTCACTCACACATTTTATTACTTGTTCGATGTGTATACTTGCACGAGAATCAATCATATTTTAAGCAGCTTCTAAACGCTCTACAGTGGTAGTAGTTCGGACGCTTACCTTTGGGTTTAGGTGCTTTAAAATAAATGCGCATATTTAATTAAAAATTAATTCGATCGTTACTTTAGCCAGGAAAATTTAATATTAATGAAGCGGTAATTAATAAAGTACCAAATTTTGGGAGGTGTTGGGGTGCTAATCCTTCCCCATCCGTAACCGACTCCCGAACCCCAAACTCTTAAAATCTCTGGTTTTATAGTGTCCGGTCTACCAGAATCATGACCGATGACGACTCTAATTTTTTAAAAAATCATTTTTAAATTGAAACCCCCATGTGGAAGATATTAATTTTCAAATTAGACACGAGAAAATGTTTTTTCACATCGAAAAAGAATTTTGAGTTTACTGACGAGTTTTAAATCGCTACAATAATATTTTAAGTTTATGAATAAATATCGATATTTATAAAATAAGTTATAATATTTGTTAAAAATATAAAAAATAATCTAAAATATTATAAATTAGATAAATATAAAAATTCATTATCTTAGGGTAAACTACACTAATGGTCACCAAACTTTTAAGGTAGATTCATTTTGGTTACCATACTTTTAAAATATTCGATAAGGTCACTGAACTTTTAATTCATATTCGATAAGGTTACTCAACTTTTAATTCGTATTCGATGAGGTCATTTAACATTTAGTTCGCATTCGATAAGATCCTTATTGTTAAATTCCGTTAAAAGTTACCTCTAGTTTTAATATATCCTTAATAAAAAATGGTTAAACTACAATAATAATCATTCAACTTTCTTCCTACTGCTATTTTGATCACTAAAGTTTAAACTAATCCATAAAAAATTAAAAAAATTCAATTAATCCTTAAAAATTTTTGGGAAATATTTTTTATTTTCCTTATTAAATTTACCATATTACCATATTTCATATTTTAATAAGAAAAGTAAAAAATTATTAATTGAATCAAATATTAAAATTATTCGATTTAATTTTAGATTATTCATTTCTTGATCTCATGTAGTACTAATTAAATCAAATAATTGAAATATTTAATTCGAGTAATAAATTTTTAGTTTGCTTATTAAAATATGAAATATGATAAATTTAATAAGAAAAATAAAAAATATTTCCCAAATTTTTTTAAGGATTAATCAAAAATTTCAATTTATATAACCATGTTATTTTAGATTGTCCAAAATATGAATAATTCAAAAGTTAAGTTAATAAATTAAAAAAATTAAACTTTAGTGACCAAGATAGGAACGAGAAGAAGTTGAGTTATGTTTATTGTAGTTTATCTATTTTTTTTAGACATAAAGATAATTTTCACCCTTAACGTTTATAATTTTCGTCATTTTGGCACCTATTCTTTTTTTGGATAAATTTAGCCCTTGACCTATGTCTTTTTAACAAATAACTCATTTTTTAACTACCATGATAACTGAACCGTTAAAAATTTAATAATGATGACATGCCATATATGTAATAATATATTTTAAATGACTTAACATCTAGTATATCAAATACATACACGCGGAATATAGTTTTCTTCCAATCTAAAATTATAAAACAATTAAAATTCAAATAAAATATTAAAAATTAATTAAATCTAAAACAAAAAGGCTACTAAATATTCTCTACCTTAACTATAGTAAAATCAAAATTTTATCTAAAAAGGTATGGACATAATTTGAAAAGAAATGGTTTTGTATATTTTGTTACCGGTGAATCAAAATAAAGTATTTTGATAATAATCAATTGGATTTTTATTATTTTAGTTTAGAATTTAGGTATTTTAGTTTTAATCTAAATCGGAGTTTTAAGGTTTTATAAAGATATTTTAGTTTAGTTAGGGTTGAGAATATTTAGTAAATTTTTGTTTTGGATTTAATTAATTTTTAATATTTTATTTAAATTTTAATTGTTTTATATTTTATACTAGAATAAAATTATATTCCATATATATGTATATATTTAATAGGTTAGATTCTATGTCATTTAAAATATATTATCACACATATATGACATGTTATCATTATTAAATTTTTAACGGTTCAATTATCATGTTAGTTAAAAAATGAGTTATTTGTTAAAAAGACATAGGTCAAGGGCTAAATTTATCCAAAAAAAAAGAATAGGGGCCAAAATGACAAAAATTATAAACGTTAAGGGTGAAAATTATCTTTATGCCTTTTTTATTAAGGATATATTAAATTTTAAGGTAATTTTTAACAAAATTTAATGATAGGGACCTTATCGAAAGCGAACTAAAAGTTAAGTGACCTCATCAAATGCAAACTAAAAGTTGAGTGACCTTATCGAAGATAAACTAAAAATTGGGTGATCTATCAAATATTTTAAAAGTACGGTAACCAAAATAAATCTACCTAAAAATTCGGTAACCATATCAAAGATTTTAAAAGTATAATGACTAAAATAAATCTACCTTAAAATTCGATGACCATTTATATAATTTACCCTATCTTTTAATTATATTTTAAATCTATTATACATTAGAATCGTCTATAAGTATTTTTTTGAATGGATCAAATGTACGCTAAAAGTCTGCAGATGCTGACGAGAAAAGACATTACTAAATAAAACTGAGCAATCCAATAATGGATTATTTTCTCGACGAAAATCGCGGACTAATCTTGTAAATTCATTAAGGTTAGCATATATTAACATTACTGAGCATAAAAATCAACTTTAAATTTAACTGATTATTTGATTTTTTTCTGCATACATTTAGTTTCAGAAAATAATGATTATTTCTGTTTATTTTGTAGAAAATAAAAATAATGACCGTTTTAATTTTAGAAAATGAAATTCTTTAAAATACTAGAACTTGTTTCATGTTTTTTTTTTAATTTAAAATGTCACAAATAAAAATTGTTTCTTAATTAATTGAATTAATAAAAATAATGACCGTTTTAATTTTAGAAAATGAAATTCTTTAAAATACTAGAACTTGTTTCATGTTTTTTTTTTAATTTAAAATGTCACAAATAAAAATTGTTTCTTAATTAATTGAATTAAATTCAAATTTAATTTTATTTTCCCATATTTTTTCATTATATGAAAATAAATGCCAAATATCTTTTCTTATTTTTATTATACTGGAAATAGGAAACGAAAACAAAAACTATTTAGTCCTAATCAATTATTAATTATTCTAAAAATAGGATATATGTAATCTAAAGAATTTAAATTATGATATAATAAATGAGTAAATTGAGATAAGAATTGTCTTATATTTAATTTTTATGATATTTATACTAAATATATATTTGGTCCTTAAATTGTGTGTATATTTATAAAATTGCAATGGTTATCCCCAACTAATTAAAGCTTTATCGAACATTTTAAAGTTCGAGAACAATTCAAAATTTGATGTATAGTTTGAGGATTGTAGTGCAATTAACTTATTTTTTAACAAACCTGTTAAACCGTCGCCGGAAGAGAAGCTGGTTTGCTGGGCCTGTACACAGCACGTGACTGATATATTTAGAGAAACGAAAATAAAAACAAAAACTTAGGAGCACGATATTAACCCAGAAAAGCCCCAAGTAGTTTTCATGGATATTACTATATATACTGTGTAGACAGTAGGACACTTGATATATTGTATTTACACCTATATGCACGGTATTCTGTACGACTTGCACGTACTATTTATCTAAACAGGCTATCTAGTTTAGCTTAGCTTAGCGTTTTTACATGCACCACGGAGTTTGCAAGGCGTCCCATCCAGTCGACTCCATAAGGTTATTGCTAACGAAACTGCCTGGATCATCGACCATCATCGGAAAATCTAAGGACATGGCAGTTTCAGCCCAAATGGAGTCGTCTAAAAGCGGTAAGTTCACACGCATATTCTCCCAGAACCCATCGCTTCCTTCTTCATTAACCTCCCCAAACATCGCAACCTTCTCCGCCAGAGGATCCATGTTCTCCTTGGGGAAACACATAACCGAGGCGTCGTTGCTGTATACCGGTGGTGCTATATCACTGACTCTAATAGATGGGATATTCGATGAACTCATACCTGAATTGTTCACGTGTTGGGGTTGATAATTCACGTTTGGAGCCACGGGCTGAGAAGGTTGAAACGGAGGGTTGTTGTTGGGATATAACTCAGGCAAATTGAGCTTTGCGTCGGAGCCGTAGAGTTTACGAGCGGCGTTATCGTAAGCCATTGCCGCTTCATGGGAAGTGTCGAAAGTTCCAAGCCAAAGTCGAGCGCCACGATTCGGTTCACGGATCTCAGCCACCCATTTACCCCAAGTTCGCTGCCTGACACCTTTATAAGTACAAAGAGCATTCTCCGGACCACCTTTTCCTCTCATGCAACCTTTCCTGGAGCTTGCTTGTGCAGGCTTTCTCCCTTGTTTCCTCTCCGATCCAAAACCGCCCACCATTGACATTGTTTCCGACGGGGAGAAGACAGTAAAAAGAGTTGATTGATAACTGATAAGCACATTGGTTGAAAGGTATTTATACGAAAGGGAGCAAAGGGAGATAAGAGCACAAAACCGAAACGTGTCTTAAGCAGGGTTTGGGATGATACATGGCATGGTGGGCTTGTTAGCTCGTGTCGACAGCAAAGCTTGGAGTCATTTCTGGAAGACACACATGGCCGAAGCTCTTTGTCTGTACACCAGCTCATGTGGCATACATGGAAGGAAAAAAGAAATGGGAAATGGAGCTGGCTCTTGGGAGTTCTGGATCGGTTGGAGATAAGAACATTGGAGGGTTCTTCTCATTTCTCATTTCTCATTTTTCTTCAAAGTTGACAATCTGACTTCGTTCACTGAATGTGATTGGGAAGGTCAAATGTGAAACTCTGGTAATACTCCATGGGCCCCATTACAGTCAAAAGAGATCCTTCCGTGCACTGAATTTGTCCGAGTCCAGACGACTCAGGGGGCAACTCGATTGTCTCCATTCTATTCAATGTAGGTAATTATTATTCGTGTAAAAGGAAAATGAATTTAGCTGTAAAGAATCGACTTTATCTATGTTATTAGCTGTAATGAATTACAACTATTTGAGTATTTAAAATTAAATCAAATTAATATCCAAATCGGATTCTGAAGATTCTTGAGAAATTCAATTCTGAATTTGGTTTATGCACTTTGGCTTTAAAATTAGAAACAAACCTAAATTTTCATTAGCCAAAACTTGACTTGTTTCGCCTATATTTCACGGAAAGATCATCTTCGCATCCAAAAGGATGACATGAAAAGTGTAAGTACATGGTTTGAAAACCATGGCGAATTTTGGTATTAAGTATACTGAATAGATAAGACCGAAAGAGATGGTAATGTGTTATCTATTGAGATATGATTTTTTTCGTTGAATGAAGGTATATGAATGATTGAAATTAACAATATAAAATATAAAAAGTATCACTAAAAGAAATAAAAAATTAATTTTAATCATTTATTACCTTCATCTAATTGTTCAAAAATTATAGAAGTAATTTAATTTTATATTTAACCATAATGATATATAATTAGACTTTAATCTCAAATCTTTAGTGGGAACAAAAAGAGTAAAAATCTCTTGTTTCTTTATTATGTTTCTTTTATTATGCATCCTTTCAAGCCTCTTATTAAAAAAATCTTAAAAAATTGAATTATAAACGTTAACTCTTACTTTTTACGTCCTAAACCCTAAAATTAATACCCTAAAAAATATACCTTACCTTTAATTTCCTAAACCCTAACCACTACTCCTAACTTTGGAACCTAAACCTTAAACTCACTAATTTAAAGCGGAGGCACCAATGAAAACATTATTAGAATGTAGACGATTTGCATCCCAACAAAAATACTTTATGATCTAAAGAAAATATTATAAATAATGTCTTGCTTTCAAAAGGTCGTTTAGGACTATGGGAGAAAATATTTGTCACCAAGATGTCCCATGAAAATTGATTTAAAGAAAACGTTTGACTCGATAAATTGGATGTTTATGATCTAAGTTCGTAAAGTGTTGGGGTTTCCTATAAAATTTATAATAGATTGAAGCTTGTGCGATGCATTCAAAATTTTCGATAAATTTGAATGGTGGATTAACAAATTATTTTGATGAGACGAAGGGGTAAGACAAAGAGATCCTCCTTATCTTTTCTATTTTGGTTCTAAATATGTTGTCGTACTTGTTAAACTAAGTTAGAAAGTATAGAGTCATAAAATACCACCCAAGATGCAAAGGGATAGAACTCAATCATCTGTGCTTTATAGATGATCTGATGGTCTTCACTAAAAAGGAAATAGATTCTGTTTTAGGTGTCAAGAAAAATCTTAGTGAGTTTTATAAAATGTCTGAGTTGCATATAAATAAGTCAAAATATGAATTATTTATTATAGAGATGGATGATGATGTTGTCCATTCAATTAAAAAGTTTTCTGAATTCAAGGAGGGTTTCTTACATGTATGATATTTGGGGTGTCATTGGTCATAAGGAGATTTTCCTTGATGGATTTATGATGGCTTATAGAGAAGATTGTAAGCAAAATAAAGAGCCAACCATCCAAATATTTGTTTTTTACAGGTCGTCTTCAACTTATCCAAGCAATATTATTTAGTATCCAAAACTTTTAGCGTAAAATGTTCTTACTGTCTTCTAGATGCTACAAAAGGTATCTTAAATTTGTAATGCATTTTTTAAGAAGGGAGTCAATGGGGATACTCGTGGTGCTCGAGTAAGTTGAGATATGATTTGTGTAGAACTAATGTTTTGATATAATAATTAAAAAATAGTTTTAGACTAATTTAAAAAGATCTCAAAAATGGTTTTAAGTCCAAACAACTTGAAAATAATTTTAAGACATTCTCTAAAGCTTTTAAAAGTGTTTCAAATATTTTAAAGAAGCCAAAGATTACAAAATGTCCCAAGCGTTTTGATACACCTTCAGGCGATTCGATATAGCTTGCTTGTTTTCAAAGAAAATGGTATAGGCGTTTCGATACGGTCTTAGACCATTTAGATACGTTTTCTACGGGAAGATTTGGTTTTGATACCAGCTTTATGTGTTTCGATACGTAGAGCAAAGCGTTTCGATACGCCTTATAGGCGTTTCGATACCAATAATTAATTGTAGATCCAATAGCAATTTCCCAAAGTTGTAGTATCGAAACGACTATCACGCGTTTCGATACCACCTGCAACAGAAGCAAAAATTAACTTGGAAATCAGCTCCAAACAGCTCCAAATCAATCCCAACGGTCATCAACGACTAGAAGTTCAATAGGGATAATAAAAGGAAGTCTCAAGCATCTTGTAGAAACTAATGCTTCCATTGTCAATGCCACCCCTTAATTTTGACTTGAGGTGTACAATAGGTTAAAATTGACATTTCAAAAGCTTTATTGTCAAGTAAACGTAAAAGGTGATTTCAAATACCAAATTTATAAATTAGATGATTAAATACAAATTGTAAATAAATATTGTGAATAGTATTAACAAAACTGAATATCGAATTCGATGCATGAAACTTTAAAAACATCTCAATCCCAAATAAACCCAAAAAATAATTGAAGTAAAATTTTGGTAACTAAACATACTGAAAATAATAAGAAAATCGTAGTCTGGTTGAGAGCTTCGAGTAGTAATTTCTAGGGTCGAGTATCTGAAAAGTTAAACTAAAAGAATAAGCTAAAAAGCCCAGTGTGTTTCTAAAGTTCAGTTATAAATAACATAATCACTCAGTTCACAATCACGGTAAATATATATAATCTCAGCAAATAAACACAATGAGTGATGAAAGCAATGCAATGTCACAGAGGATGCAATCCCCTACTCCGAATGCCAAATATAGTGGTGGCTAAACCAACCGATCGTTGTGAAGATAGTTCCCCAGAACCCCTCACCCCTTATTTCACCAAAACGTTGTGTGGTAAAACCTTCTTGCCTCGTACAACCGCCCTATGTACATGTTATGCAATAAATGTCAATGGTCTCAAATGTCTTATCACAGTTATCCATATAGTATACGGATCACACAGTTCAGTAACTCTGATCACAATTTCACAGTGTAACACAATGTTCACAGTACCATATTGGGTAATAAAGATGGTGAATATAGATTGGGTCAAGGTTGGACAAAAAATACTTTTGGATCTCAATGGAATAAAAGAATTGTGATCCAATACATATGACATCACAAAAATATACAAGTAAAAAAGTGTTGGCATGACCAAAATTTATTGTCACGACAATTGCTGCCTAGGCAAGATGGTCTGGATCATTTGAAATTGTCAAGACATACCCTCATAGTGTTGTCAAGACAAAATCATCCAAGGATGTACATGAATTCAAAGTCTATAGTCAACGGTTGAAATATTTGGTTTTGTTTTGTGTTGGATATTAAGCTGATGAGCATGAGATAAGTTGATCGATCAATAGGATGTGAGTGCACTATAATTACAAAATGAGTACGTGTTTTAAATTCCTTGAGTGATGCATTTTAGGTTAGCCTAGTGTTATGTGATATAACAATCACCTTATCACATTTGGGTATGGCGAACTATCCCGGACACCAAGGTGGCATCTTTAGATTGTGATAGTTAATCTATGTGAATTGGTGTACGATGCCATTCGTATGTGTCTGTTTATCCCAACGATTGGAGGTAAATCCATTCGTGTCACTTAACCAACATGTGAAAAACGCAAGTGTAAATTATTTATTATTTTGGTGCAATTCGAGAATTGCATGTGTTTTGTTAACGAACTCCAATGTTTTTTAAGCCTTCTATGAGTAGCATGTAAGACTTGTTATGCTTACAAAGCATGTGATTTCAAAAATGTATTTAAAAAGGTTTTGTGGCATGTGAGCTATGGTACACTTTTTGATTTTCAAAAGGTGACGTTGTTTGCCACGATTAACTATTTTATAAAGAGAATAACTTGATTTTTAAACTTGATTTTGTTATATTATGTGCTGCATTGCAAAGTATTTTTAAAATGTTTTTATTCATTCACTAAGCTTATGCTTACCCTCTGTTTTACCTTGCAATGTAGAGTAAATAAAGTTGAGACAGAAAAAAGGAAGTAAGGATCTAAGTAACCACCAAGTGAAAGCTCAAGTATGTCTTTATAACATTAGTAGTAGTGAGAGAGCAATAGGGATGTGTTTATCATATAGTGAATATTGTCTATGTTATTGAGACTTGAAATATTTGTATGCTTATACATATTGATGATATTCAATGTTGATGTTTCTTGAATAAAAGCGTAATGTATGAATGTTTTGAAAGTCATGAACCTTATGTTGAAATTAGGTCATGATACTTTTAGCTGAGATGATATATTTTGATTAGTCGAGATAATGTTAGCCTTGTGACCTAGAATTTAATTGCATATTTGTATACTTGTAGTTATAATAAATTTACATTGAACTTTGATTCTTGTTATCCTTATGTGTGAATTTGAGTGTTGTTGATAATAAAGCATAGTCATTTATGAGTTGAATCAATTGTTGCTAACTAGGTTGCAATGTATCTAGTAAGTTGTATATGACATGTGGATAACGTGTATTTAGGACTGAAATTTGAGATGCAAGCATGTAATGAACCTTATTAATGATTGATAACACTAATTTCATAATTAATCCTTTATTTTTTTCTTGGAAATTTACAATTTAATCCCTAAAGCATGTTTGTACGTTTTAGGACTTGTTCCATATCTGTTTCTGCTGCAATTGGATATAATCTATGCATAAACATATAGGATCAAAATAATGCATCTAGATAAGCTAAAAAGAAATTTTTTTAGGGTCATTTATCGGGGTGAGTCTCTAGATTAACCTTGGTATTCCCCGTGTAACTCGTTCGAGTCGGGTTTTGTCTAGACCGAGTCGAGGGGGTTACATGTTTAGAAATATATAATTATCTAAATATTTGTCACAATAAACTATTATGTATGGAGTTTTTCATAAAAGTGTCTAGATATTTGTAATAGTAATGATTATAGGATTTTTTTAACGTAAAATGAATTAAAATATAGTTAAAATGATGCAAAATTAATTTTTATATTTTTTTTAAAAAATTGTTATATATCAAAATTCTTACATTTCTAAAAACATTAAACTTTTAATAAGAAATTTCGTATATATCAAAATCCTTATACTTTTTATAAAAAAAATATTTCTACCTTATTTCAATTCGTCTCACCCTAAAACTTCTAACAGTTAAGTTACATTGTTAACGGTTCAATGGCCACTAAACATTATAATAAGAGTAAAAACTTTCATTTTTTTGATAAAATTGAGAGAGAATCATATTACCAAGTGCTTCATTAAAAAATACTCCTAAATCTAAATGAGGGAAAAAGAACACACTTGATAGTATTTACAAAGCGATAAAAGAAACACCTAAGTAAACATTAGAGATCCAAACCCACATCAGGTAACAAGTCATCCTGAACCAAAGCCAAAACTGCATCCGGTGGAAACATGAAGATACAAGATGAGAAGTCCAGCTCTCCAAAGGAAGGAACATCATGAGATTGAGCCATTTTGGCTAATCCATCAACAATCTTATTCGTTGTCCGACAGATTTGACAAATTTTGATCTTCCAAGATTGATCTAGTAATTTACAAATCTCCCTAACTAACGATGTCAAACCACCTCATGCATTACGTTTTTGCAAGATACGAACCACATACGTACTTTCCACTTCAAGTATAACCTTTCTTAAGCCTTTCTCCCAAGCCATACGAAGACCTTCAATAACCCTAAAAGTTCAGCTTCAATGATCGAGCAAATGCCCACACACTTCGTAAACCCAAATAACCACTCCCCAACACTATTCCTTATCACCCCACCACAAGTAGCAAAACTCGTAGAGGCTATCCAAGAACCGTTTGTGTTGACCTTAAACCACTGAGCTGAAGGAGGTTGCCAATGCTCATGAAATCCTTCACTTTATCTTGCAAATCCCTCTGACGCCTCATGGCCGATTTTCCCAAAATGCATAGCTCATAATCTCGATGATATTCATTCCACACACTAAAATCATCATGTTTACTTGAATAAAAAACATACAAGTTTCGATATTTCCATAGAATCCACAACATCGAGCAAAAAAAAAGTTCCAATAAGGCATATTCGAACCAAAATAGGTTGGATGCTCCAAATTAATTTTAATCCAATCATGAAACTCCATAGAGAGAAATTCAAAAAGTTTGTTTGCATTAATCGTAGCAACCCACAATGCAATAGCTAGAGAACAATGGCACACAACGTGATCGATAGATTTCACTATATTTCCACAAATACCATAAGTCTTATTGTCCGTCATATGTCGTCGAATATGTTCTAAGTTAGTGAGAACACGCCCGCTAGCAACAAGCCAAAGAAAAGAACGTATCTTCGGAATACCTTTAAACTGCTTAATAATCTTCTATAAATTATCTTCATTTTAGACATTAGAACTGGTTCAAAACTCATACACGGATTTTACCATGAAAACACGTGACGTAGTCCATTTCCAACCAACATAATCAGATAAAGGAAATTGATGAAGTGTCAAACATGCAGCTAACCGATGGAGGATTGAATTAGGAAGGTATGCAACACAATCTTGCCATTTCCAAGACCCCAAATGATCAACCATATTGCTTACTATAACCAAAGGGAGTATTGCAATAACTCTCGGATCTATAACATGATGTATCAAAGTATCGACATGCCCTAACCAAGCATCTCATCAAAAATCCACAAAAGTTCCATCTCCAACAGTCCAAATAAGACTATCTCGAACAAAACACCATACTAAACTAACACCCCTCCAAATATGGGAATCATGTGCTCGATGAATTCTTTTCGGAATAAAATCATTCCATTTGCACTTTGCCCTTAGCACTTGTACCCATAACTGATCTAGATGAGTCATAAGATGAAAAACAACTTTCATCAAAAAAGCCTCATTCTGTTTGTCCAACCGCTTAAAACCCAAACCTCCAATTTGAATTGGAGAACAAATTCTCTCCCAATTCACAAGGTGCACCCAACAATTTTTTCATTATGACCCTAAATAAAGCTTTGAACAATTTTTTTTTAACTTCAAGACAAACACCTTTCGGTAAAAGTGTGGACTACATGGAATAGTACAGAATAGAAGATAAAACAAATTTAGCAAGTACCACACATCCCGTGAATGAGAGATTGTCGATCAACCATTCAATTTATCCCGAACACGCTAAATAATATATTTATACATAGAACTTGTCACTCTAGAATGTAGAAGAGATACCCTTAGATATCTTCCAAAATCATTAACTTCTCGAAAGCCAAACCTAGCACTAATGCTCAATCGTAATGGCTCCATAACGTTTTTAGAGAATAAAACGTTGGTCTTTATCACACTAATCTTTTTCCCAGCAACGACACAAAACTTGTGTTAGATCTCCTTAATCACATTAATCTAAGTCTCCGATGCTTCGGCAAATAGAAGCATGTCATCAATAAAAAATAAGTGAGGAATTATCGGACCATTTCTGGCAAGCCTTATAGGCTTCCAAGAATCGTCGTGTACAACAAGGTTAATCGACTGCGCCAACCTTTCCCTGCAAAGCACAAATAAATAGATAGAGAGGGGAACCCCTTAACGAATACCACGCGAAGGAAAAAAATGAATCAGATGCAGACCCATTGCATAGATACCGAGGATATATATCGCATAATTAAAAGCTAAAACTCATATGGTAAACAAATATCTTTCAGTGTGTCATTAATAAAAGCAAACTCAAGCCTATCATAAGCCTTTTCAATATCAATTTTAAGTGCCATAAAGCCAACTTTGCCTTTCTTACTACGCATAGAATGAATCACTTCTTGTGCTATTATTATGTTATCTGTAATAGAACACCTGAGCATGAAACTTGTTTGGTTCACTGATACCCAATCTGACATATACTTCTTCAAGCGATTAATAATAGTTTTTGTGATGATTTTATACAACACCGAACACAAGCTAATGAGGCGAAATTGGGTCATATTCTCAGGCGAATTGACTTTCGGCAAGAACACAAGTAATGTACGATTCATAGATGGAGAAATAGGTTATCCCTCAAAAGTAGCTCAAACCAAATTGCACACTAAATGTCCCACTGTCTCCCAATTTCTCTGGTAGAACACAATATGTAAATCATCTACACTTGGAGCCTTCAACGGTCCCATATCAAACACTATATTACGAACTTCCTCATTAGTAACCGATTTTAAGAATGTGTTCTTCATGTCCTCGGTACATTAGCGAAAATAACCCCTAATTATATAGTTAAGACCAAGACTTCCACAAGTGGAGAATTTTTTTTTGTAGAAACTTATAGCAATGCTCTTTAATTATTGTCGATCAGAACACCAAACCCCATTTGAATCTTTTATAGCTGTAATATCATTAGCTCTTCTTCTTTGCATCGTACATCTGTGATAATATGAGGTATTACGATCACCAAGACTCGCCCAATGAACTCGTGATTTTTGAAGCTAGAGGCTCTCCTTGTATCGCAAAACCTCCTTAAATTTTTCTCATAAATCATGGTCTAACTAGACAAGGAATTTAGACTGAGTAACACGTAGTACTCGGTCAATACCCCTGATGCGTGCAAGAAATTCCTTTTTCTTCTTACCAATCTGGAAAAAGGCATCTTTGTTCCATTGGCGAGCTTTTTTGGTAAATACTTTAACATTTGAATCCACATCTAAGTTCAGATCTCATGTGTTTAGAAGAAAATCCTCAAATTATTGATGATCTAGCCAAGCTGCTATAAAACAGAAAGGACGATTCTCCCTATCATCTTCATTATTCGGATAATGATGCAGCAAAGGGCAATAATCAGACCCACATAATCCAAATGAGAAACCATTTTGGTTGGAAAGAATCTCGCCCAACCTTGATTAAAAAACATCAATCTAATCTCTTTCAAGTCAAACCACACTTCCAAGTAAAATCATCTCCTCAAAAATCTGTCTCCATTAAGCCATTATCAAAAATAAAATCATGAAACATACGACTAACTCCACTTCCCCCGAATAGAACCACCATCTCGTTCATTATGTCGCAAAATAGAGTTGAAATCCCCCTAGTAAGCATGTCAATTCGTTACCGGGGTTTAGATCAGATAAATTATCCTATAGCCTTTTTCGAATAGTAGCATTAGGGCTTGCATATACAACTATAAAGTACACCCAACGAGTAGATCTTGTAAGACAAACCTGACCATGTACAAACTGATTAGAAATCTTTAAAATTTCCACTTTAATCTCGTCATTTCATAGGATCCATATCCTGCCACTGAGGAAGAATAGCCATATAATAAGTATAGAAGAGTGAAAAAATAAGTGTATCTCATTTTGTTGTTCTAGACTAATAAAAATTCTATTCAACAAAAAATAAACTACTTCAATGGTCATCCAATTAATTGAAGATATTTATTTTGATCATCTAACTATCAAACTTGTTAATCAGGCCACTCAACTTATTAAATCGATTTATTTTGGTCACCGTCATTAAAATCCTAATAAAGAAAGTGACATGTCAATTAAGTAAAATCTGTAAAATTACACATTTCATCTCTATAATTTATTTATTTATTATTTTAATTTAATTTTAATTTTAAATTAATAAATAAAATCAATCATCCAATTTGATGATGACACATGTCATCACCCATTTAGATGGTTAATTTTGTTTTTTAAATTTATTTTATTAAATATTTATGTTATACTCCCCTCCAATTAGGTGATGGCATGTGCCATCACCGAATTGGTGAGAAACAAGGAAAAGAAGTAAAATTGGAATATTTTATTTTAAATATTAAATATTTGAATATTTTGATTTGAATATTAAATATTTGAATATTTTAATTCAAATATTAATCCAATTCAAATACATTAATTTTATTTTATACTCTTTAATTTTCACAAACAAAAGTAATCCTTAAATAATATACGTAGGTAAGTTATATTTTAAAGGTGACACTAACTTAATGGTTAGTATAGTATTTTTCATTGTTTAGGGCATGTGTTCAATTTCCACCATGCTCAATGCACTCAATTTTATTTTTTTATCTTGTTTTTTATCAATTATGTATTATAATCGGATTAGATGATTAAAACAATGAATAATTTATAGGGATTAAATATATAATTTTATAGATTTTACTTAATCGGCATGTCCCTTTATTCGTTAGGATTTTAATAACGGTGACCAAAATAGGTCGATTTAATAATTTGGGTGACATGATTGATAAATTCGATAGTTCGATAACTAAAATAGATATCCCTAAATAGTTGGGTGACTATTGGAGTAATTTACCCAAAAAACATTTCTATCGTAATTGTCAAGTTTTTCGGTTAAGTCTTATATTCTTAAATAGGGGTGCTCAAAATTACCTAATTTGATTGATCCGACCTAATTACCTGAAACAAAAATGACGAGTAATTTTTGAAAAAAAATACCCGATTAGGTCGGGTACCCAACCCGAGAATAATTGAGCTGATTTTTTTCTAGTTACCGGGTACCCTACTCTACCCGATTAATTCTAATTTATATATATACTTTTAGTCTTAAATTATATTTTTATTATAGATTCTTTAATATTTATACATAAAATTAAATTTAAATATTTAAATTAATTTATGTTTGTATATTATACTTCTAATTTTTTAAAAATTTAAATATATTTTATTAATTTGTTAATACCAAAAGAAAAAAACAATATTAATATTTTTAATATAATTTTAGTGATAAACTTTAATAAACCTATCTATCTATATATATTTTAAAATTAATTTAAGTCATTAATTTTTATATTTGATCATGTATTATAAAATTATAAAATTTATATGTTTACTATGTGATTTTTTTTTTATTTTAAAATAAAAAATATATATGAAACGAATATCCATTGCCCGATTAGCTGGGTATCTGGATTTTACGGGTACCTGTTATTAATAGGACAAAACATAAACAAAAAAATTACTACCAAAGAAACCAGTTGTCTGATTTTTCGTGTACCCAAAAACCGAGTACCTGATATTAATGAACCAAAACATGAACCAAAAAATTACTACTCGAAAAATTCAGGTGCCTATTTTTTAAGTGCCTGAAAACTGGATGCCCAGTAATGAACACCCCTATTCTAGTATTAAGTGCACTTGAATTGCTTTTTAATATATAACCAATTTTTTCGCTCGAATGATATATAACCCATTTTGTCAACTGAATAATATATTATTATCTAAAACTTTAAATTTTTAAACCATAATCTAAAATTTAAAATAAAATTCATAAATCTTATAATAGACAATAGTAAAAATTTAAATATTTTTTCATAACGTAATAAAAATTATAATTGATTAAAGTATAAAACTCGCTAATTTATGAAAAATGATATCTTAAATAATAAAAATTCATATATAAACATCTAAAAATCTAAATTACTTTTTAAAATTATAAGTAATCATTAAAATATTAAATTATTAAATAATAGTAATTAAATTTATTAAATTATTATAAAATAATCATTAAATTTTATCAAATTATCATGATTATTTAGTTGAATTAAATATTTTTATAACATACATCGAAACAAATTGATAAATTTAATGATTTTTTTTAAATATGATAAATGATTATTTAGTTGAGTTAAATATTTTTATAACATAAACAAATTGATAAATTTAATGATTTTTTTTAAATATGATAAAAATATTATTTTTCATAATAGTGACTAGTGTACTTTACTATATTTGATATTTTAATATTTTATTTTTTTAATATATATAATTTAATACTATCTTATATTATTTAATTCTCTATCTATTTATAAATCAAAAAATATTAAAAGTTTTATGTTTTTTTATATATTATGGTTTAACAATCAAATAAATACTCAAACTATTCTATTTTAATTGGATATTTCAAGTATTTTTTGGTCTTTAATTGCTTCACGTTTCATGTAATATTTTAAGTTTTTTTATAGACATTAAAAAGTTTTTTATTATCCAATAAAATGCGACATATTATCTACTTTTGTAATTTTTTATATTTTTTTAAAAATTATAAAATCTTATCTTAAAATCTTACTTTCTCAAAAATACCAAACTAATCCTAATTGTTAATTAAACTACTAACTTTGTCTCTTTCTATCATGGATTCAACCATTATTATTCACCCCTTCTTTTATAGACCCTTCACAACCAATAACTCTAATTTTAAATTAGTAAAATAAATGAACGAAAGACTGAATGAAATCACGAATATCAAGCATAAAATCTTTAATCGAACGATAAAATTTTTAACGCTTGAAAAAAAAACTTAAAATAATTAATGAAATTAAATATTAAACACTTAATTAAAAATAATTTATACGCTTTTACGTGAAAAAATTATAATTTATGCAATTATTTGTTAGTTAAGTTTAAATGGCATGCCAACGTGTTAAACTCGAGGGCTGTTTTGATTGTCTTTAAAATCGATAATAAATAGTACACTATAAAAGGGATTTTTTTTTTCTCCAGCGCAGGGAGCTTTAAAGTACAAAGCAACCCCTGGCTCAAGAAACCTTCCTCATAAAAACCCCAAAACAAGGCATTCTTCAAAAACCAAACCGTTTCGATCTCTGATCAGGGATTTGTGACAATGGGCGACGGAGAAGACGCTGTAATGCGATAACGGAGTACCTGAAGAAACTCCTTCAAAAGAAAGAGTACCAGTCCAGGGTTCGAGCAGGTCTCCTACTTTCTGATCTCTTTTCCCCTTCATCACCCTAATATGCATCACACTTATCGCTTTTTCTCGATTTGGGATTTTTTTTCTTTTACGTTTTGGCTTCTTCGTGGATTTCATCTATGCTGCTCTGAGAGTTCACTCCTGTATTTTTACTGTTCTTTGTAGAGATAGCTTAAGTAGTTAACAATTGGCGAGAAAAGTCGATTGAAGTGGCAGATCATTATTCTTTTTTTTCAATTAAGATTATGGTTTTCATTGTCTTCTACTTGGTCTGATGATTGATTTTTTTTTTATGTTTATTTTTTTTTATACTTTTGTTGATGATGAAATTAAGCTTTTAATGGCTGAGAAAATAAAAGAGGACCAAGAAACGAAAGGAAAATTAGTTCGTGTGGATTTGGCTGTTTCTTAGTGAATTAGTTGTTTGAAATTCAAATCTTCATCTTTCTGATTAATATTACGTCAAATATAGAATGGTTTTTTAACATGTTATTCTATTGAATGTTTAGTCAAGGAGAATCTGAGAGCTGCCAAAAAGGAGTTTAACAAAACAGAAGATGATTTGAAGTCTCTTCAGAGTGTTGGATGGATCATTGAAGAAGTTCTCAGGCCTCTTGATAATGAGCGCTGTACTTAGATTACAAACTTATCAAATTCGAGAGCTTAGGGAGTCCATTGAGCTCCCTCTAATGAATCTTGAGCTTTTCCTTAGAGTTGGGATTAAACCTCCTAAGGTGATTCTTGCTGCTTATCTTCCCTGTCTGTCAATTCTGGAGATTTAAAGGGTTTGCTTATGTGTAATTGATGGATGAAGCACACTGGTTAAGTGATGTTTGTTTGAGAATCATTTTAATCTTAACATTTCCATTGCAGGGTGTCCTGCTTTACGGACCTCCTGGTACTGGCAAGACATTGTTAGCCACAACAATAGCAAGCAATATTGATGCTAACTCCTTAAAGGTTGGTACTTTTTATTCCATGTGCTAATTTTCCAGCTTTATGCGGCATGTTATTCTGTCCTTGAATATATTTATTTACCGTCTCCTCATCTGAGTTCAGGTTGTTTCAAGTGCAATAATTGACAAATACATTGGAGAAAGTGCAAGGCTGATAAGAGAAATGTTTGGATATGCAGCACGTGATCACCAAGTAAGAGCCTCTGATTTTTTTTCTCTTTTTTTTTGGCTTCATTGTATTAGTTAATGTTTTCTTTATGTTTGTTTCTTGTTCTTCAACCTTGCATCATCTTTATGGATGCATAGTAACCGCGACGCGTTATAAGCACAACGTTATATAATCCCTCAATAGGTTTTATATTATGTCCCAACGCCGCATCGTCATAATAAACATCGAAAAATAATTTAAAATATAAATTTTCCCTCAATAGGTTTTATATTATGTCCCAATGCCGCATCGACATAACAAAAATCGAAAAATAATTTAAAATATAAATTTTCACAAATAAGATACTCGAATATATTAAAATTTAATAAATCAACTACACCAATGACATCGATTGATCAGTTAACCTTATTTTCTAACTTTAAAAAAATATGGGAACTTGAAGATTTTATTACGGGAGGTAAAAAAATATTCTTCTAGTACTATGCCATCATTCAAGAAATAAAAGAAAAATAGCATGCAAGTAAAGTATTAAAGCTAACTTGTATATTTTATTTTTAGTGTTCAAAATATATATAAAAATAAATAAAAATAGATAATTATATATATAATGTTTCTATTTATATTTTTTTTTGATAAAGTTTCTGCCATGGAATAAAGGGTAAATAGTGTGTAAGGTAAAGTGTTAAAGTTAAATTGTATATTTTGTTTTTTAGTGTTCAATATATATATAAAAAATAAGTGAAATAAAATGAATAATTATATATAATATTGTTGTATATATTCTTTTTATAAAGCTCCTACTTTAGAATAAAGGAAAAATGTTGTACACGTAAAATGTAAAAGTTAAGTTGTTTTGTTTTTAAGTGTTAAAAAATATATAAAATAAATAAATAATGGATGATTATATATAATATTTTTATGCATATTTTTCTTTTATAAAGTTTCTGCCATAGAATAGAGGGAAAAAAAGGTGTGTAAGGTAAAATATTAAATTTAAGTTATATATTTTACTTTTTACTGTTTAAAATATACATAAAAAATAAGTGAAATAAAATGGATGGTTATATAATATATATATTTCCTTTAAAAATCTTCTACGTTATAATAAAGAGAGTATGTTGTAAAAGGAAATAAGTTGTATATTTTATTTTTTAGTGATCAAAATATATAAAAAAATAAATTAATTAAAATGGATGATTATATATAATACTTTTATATATACTTTTTCTTTATAAACCTTATGCTCAGGATAAAGAAATCAAATGTTAAGTTTCACATTTCTTCTCTACTCAACTATAAAGTGCAAATACTATTATGATATATAATTTTTATTATATATTTTAATTAAAAATATATTAATCTTATTTTATTTTTTACATTTGAATTATCTGGTTTCATTTATTTTTAAGGTTTATGTAATAAATATAAAAAAATTTAATATTTTTATTGAGATTAAATAGCATTATTTACTTGTTGCAGAGCTTAAGAAACATAGAACCTAAAGGATCCATGCATTGTTGATTTTGGTTTGGGCACTAGTGACCGAAGAGAGTTCTAAATTTAAAGTAAATGTAAGTATCAAATCTTTTATTGTTTACTAGAGGTTTGTGTTTTTTTTTTTAATATTTAGTGGTATAGGTTGTATTACTTTTATTCACTATTATTTGGAGAATTTAATTTCTATAATTTATAGTATTATCGAATATATTGAATAATAAATAATAATTTATGTGTAGATATGAAAAATGTCTCATTCATAAAATAAAGAAGTTGTTGAAGGTGTTATCGAATATATTGCAACTTGTAGTGATGACTATGGTTGGAAGTAGGAGAATCTATTGAATGTTCTTGAAATAATATCAAATATAAATTTTATAAAAGAATTATCACAGGAGGAATAACAAGATTAAAAAAACATTTGGCTGAAAAAAAGAGAAATGTATTATTTTGTCTAAATATTTTAACAGAAGTTAGAAAAAACGTTGTTGAATAACTTAAACAATATTAAAAAGAAAAAGTCATTAGGTACAGGAGAAAAGAAAAATTAGAGAAAAGAATAAGATTAAGGGATCATAGAAATTATGGTGATAATGACAATGAAGACGAAGAGCTGAATTTTGCGATGCGAGACAATATAAGATAAAAAAATGAAAGAGAAGAACGACTACGCCGAAGAATAAGAACTGATCAAGATCCAGTTTATGAAGTCGAAGATAGTAATTCTAGAACTCAACAATTTAGAAGATCATTCAGTGTTCGTAATTCTGAAAGAAGAAAGATGGAACACAAGTGGATTAATTTTGATTCTCCTAGAGCTGCATTATCAAATATGGATCTGATTATTGAACGATTAAAAGGTTTAAAACAACCAAAACTCACTATAAACTTTTTAAAAAATGCAAAAGAAAAGTTGGGAAAAACAATGTCAAAGTTAATTTTGCATGAAGCTTTACTGACAAGATTTGTAGAGTCACCATTTCTACATCCGGTTCTTCAAGTTGCATTTGAAATTGAAAAAACAGTTAGATGTCTTTCAGCTTATGAGGTGACAGGGGTGTATTTAAAAAAAGAGTACAAGGAAATATAAGAATGGGTGAATGAATTTAAGCCTATTTGAAAAGAAATATGTGTGACTATTATATGTGATGGGTGGAAAGAGTCTCGAAATCAGCTTATAATCAATTTTTTGGTTTATAGTCCTAGAGGTACTATTTTTAAAAAATCAATTGATGTTAACAGTGTTACATCTCGTATCGCTGAGTATTATTTTGACATAATAGATAAAATGATTGGTGAAATTGATGAAGAATATATTACAAATTGTTACAAATAATGAAACAACAATCAAATTTGATGGTCATATATTCATGCAAAAGAGAAAGAAGTGTGAAAAAAATTAAAATCTAACAAAGTAAATATTTTTTTTCATATACAATTATACATGGATGATTGATTATATGAAAAGAGATACAAATAGTGCGAAACTATTGCAACCTGAGAATACTAGATTTGCTACCATTTTTATTACTTTACAGAGCATTGTCAGAAACAAACAAGCAATAAAAGATATGATAACTTTTTCAGAATGAAAAAGCTCCACATATGTAAGAAAATCATTTGAACTAGAAATGATGGAAGTTATTAACTCTAATCCATTTTGGAAAAAGGTTGTTGAAGTCTTAAAGGTTCAAGAACCATTGATTAAAGTGTTAAGGGTGTGTGACGGTGATGAAAAATTGACCATGAGCTTTATTTATGAAGCTATAGACAGACTAAAGTTGGCAATTCAAAGAGATTGTCGCTATTATCAAAAGTTTTGGGATATAATTGATCGAAGATGGAGTTGATAACTTCATAATGATTTGCATTCTATTGGTACATCATAAAATTTTTAAACTTTTTAAACTATAATTTTTTTGTTTAGATATTTATTATATTATTTTTATAAAATATTTTTTAAATCCATAATTTTTATATGAAGTTAATTCTTCTGATGAAATTTTTCATTAAACCATGAATAGAGCTAGAAAATTATACAACGAATAGAGCCTATCATGAATGATCAAATTTAAGAATTTATGTATATAAATATATAAAAAAATTTGATCATTCATGATAGGCTCTATTCGTTGTATAACTTTTCTAGCCCCGTTCACAGTTTCATGAAGACTTCATCCGAAGAATTGATTCTATATAAAAATTACGGATTTAAAAAATATCCTATAAAAATAATATAATAATTATATAAACAAAAAATTATAATTTAAAAAAATTAAAATTTTATAACGTACCATCAAAATGCAAATCATTATGAAGTTGTCTACTGTATCTTTAATAAATTATATCTCAATACTTTTGGTAATTACAACAATCTCTTCCAATTACCAACTTTGATCTGTTCATAACTTCATAAATAAAGCTCATGGTAGGTTTTTCATCTCTGTCACACATTCTTAAAACTTTAACCAATGGTTCTTGAGCCTTAAAGACTTCAACAACCTTTTTTTCAAAATGAATTACAGTTAATAACTTCTATCATTTTTAGTCCAAATGATTTTCTTGCATATGTAAACCTTTTTTCATTTTGAAGAAGTTATTATATCCTTTAGTGCTTGTTTATTTCTAACAATACTCTCTAAAGCAATAAAATTGGTAGCAAATCTAGTAATCCCAGATCACAATAGTTTGCACCTTTAATATATCTTTTCATATAATCAATCATCTATGCATGATTGTATATGAAAGAAGATATTTACTTTGCTTGATCTAAAACTTTTTTTACAATTGTTTTGTTATCAATTTCTTCCAAAATAAGATTTAAACAATGAGCGGAACATGCTGATCAGTACAAGTGTTTTCTCTTTCACATTAACATATGACCATCAATTTTAATTATTGTTTCATTATTTGTAACAACTTGCATTATATTTTCATCACCAATTTCTTCAATCATTTTATCTATTATGCCAAAATAATACTCAGCGGTGCGAGATGTAACACTCTTAGCATCAATTAATTTTTTAAATATTTTACCTCTAGGACTATAAAACAAAAAATTGATTATATGTTGATTTTGAGTCCCTTTCAACCCATCACACATAATAACCACACTTTTTTCTTTCCAAATAAACTTAAACTCATTCACCTATTTTTATTTTTCTTTGTACTCTTATAAATATACTTTTGTCACCTCATAAACTAAAGGACCTCTAACAGATTTTTCAATTTCAACTGCAACTTGAAGAACCAGATGTATAAATTGTTGACTTTGCAAATCTTGTTGAGAAAGATTCATGCAATATGAACTTTGATATTGCTTTTCTTAATTTTGTTTTTGTATTTTTTAAAAAGTTTGTAGTGAGTTTTGGTTGTTTTGAACTTTTTGATCATTTAAGAATCGAATCCATATTTGATAATACAACTCTAGGAGAGTTAAAATTTGTCCACTGATATCCCATCTCATTTCTTTAACAATTACAAGCACTGAATGATCTTCTGAATTGTTGAGTTCCAGAATTATTGCCTTCGACTTCATAAACTGAATCTTAACCAATTCTTGTTATTCGGCGTTGTCAATCTTTCAATTCATTTTTTGATCTTATACGCTCCCGCATAGCAAATGTCAATTCTTCGTCTTCTTTGTCTTCTTTGTCACTATCACCATAATCTCCACGATCTCATAATCTTATTCTTTCTTCTAATTCTTCTTTTCTCCTCTGTCTTGCAGCTTTTTCTTTTTGATATTCTTTAAGTTGTTCAACAACGTTTTTTCTGACTTGTGTTGAAACATTTAGATAAGATAATATATTTTCTTTTTCATAGCCAGATGTTCTTTCAATCTTGTTATTCCTTCTGTGATAATTCTTTCACAAAATTTATATTTGACATTATTCCAAAAACGTTCGACAACTTCTCTACATTTCCATCAATAATTATCACTGTGGGCTGCACCTTCTTTATTTTTTGAACGAGATATTTTTTATATCCACACATAAAATTATTATTTATTATTCAATATATTCGATAATACTATAAATTATAAAAATTAAAATTTTCAAATAACAATGAATAAAAGTAATACAACCTCTACCATTAAATATTAAACAAAGACACAAACCTCTAGCAAACAATAAAAGATTTGATACTTACATTTACTTCAAATTTAGAGCTCTCTTTGGTCACTACTTCCCAAAACAAAATCAACAATGCATGGATCCTTTAGGATTGCTCGAATGTCTTCCCAATGTTCATAGTCGATGTTTTCGTGCCTCAGCAACCTCCACCTGTACCTACTAAGTCAGCAACTGCCTCAGCCACCGTTCCACTATATTCTTCACCTGCTGCCACCATTTTTGCTGCCACAAAACCCTTATCTTCCGATTCTGTGGTAGAGTTTCTGAGGATGAACTCCACCAACCGTGGAGCCACACTAGAGGACTCCAATCCCTTCGATTGGAGTAGCCTATCCAACACCCTATAGTCTCCCTCACAAGCAGTAAGGGAATTTCTTGCGGAGGCCCAATCCAAAAAGAAACAAAAGGCCTTTGCCACTACCATCTTCACCATCGACTCCGAAGAGGAGACCATGAAGGACCTCACTCCCATCAGAGTCCATCCGTCCAGATCGATAAAGAAAACCAATGCCAGTCCGTTGCGGGCAGCACAACCCCGTCTAAGAGCCGTCATAAGCTCCTTATTGACAGCGATTCGGAGGACTCCTTTGGATCCACTCAATTCTATGGTAGACAATTTTACTTTCTCTTTTTGTCTCTTTATATTATCAGACTAACTTTGTTCTTTTTTATCTATTTTACCCTGCATTGAGGGCAATCCATCCTTCGAGTTTGGGGGGCATTGATCCACTTTTTGTAAATGTAATTAATATGCAATGTATGGAAATTATTTGAATTCTCTAATGAATTGCCTTAATTTCTGTATTTACAGTCTTATGCATAATTATTTTAAGTCTGTTAATTTTATAGAGTCTGCCTCGACAGCAATATATCATCCTTCTACTGCCCCCGCAGAGTGCACCATTCACCAGACTTGAAATCAGAGAGGTATCTAAGGATTAGTACTTAGGATTAGACTATGAGCCTGAAATTTAATAAACACTACTAGACTTAGTTGATTTTAGAAGTTCTTTCCCTAGTAAAAGCAATAGGAATCTAGACTTTAGATTTTTACTAGAGGTGTCTATCACCAGCTTTAGTATAGTCCTTAGAGGTGCCCATCACTGACTCTAGGACTTATTCGTTTTCCCACTTACTAGAGGTGCCTGAAATTGGCTCTAGTAAGAGTAGTTGAACACTTGAGGTGCCCGAAACTAGCTCAAGCAGTATAAGTATATACTAATGTGCTTATATTCAAAATAGGGAGAAGGGAAAAACAATTAAAATAAAATCTAAGTCGAGAGTTTTGAGCTAGAAAAAGGATTAGAACATAGAAAATTAGCCTTATTATAGCAATGCACACACTCACACAAACTTATAGTCCAATTCCGAGGAATTCCTAGAACCTCGATGAGGTAGAGTTAAGAAAGGATCTCTATCGCGGCAAGCAGGAAGATATATTTCTATAAAAGTTCATAATTAAGGATATTATTGCATTGCTTGAGGACAAGCAATAGTTTGAGTTTGGGGGTATTTGATAAGTTCAAAAAAGTCCTAATTTTTTTATCATTTGATAAGTTCAAAATAGTCCTAATTTTCCATATTCCAACATTCATGCACTTAAATTATTCTTTCATACATTATTTGGTATAAAATAAGTATAGTTAATTCTTTCATAGAATAAAGAGTTATAATTTAATAAGGAAACGTGTTCTATTCCTTTTACAACTTCTAAGGTTTATAGAGACTTTAACCTAGGCTTGACCTATATAAAGCAAGCCCTTAGGTCTAGAGAAGTAAGTCGGTTCTCATAGACAAAACCCTTAGCCTCCGACAAGATTATCATGTTCTAAACTCTCATTGAGGCTTAGGTTATTTGTGGAGTAGTTAGGGAAGAAAGTTGTAACTTATTTGATATTTATAAATGCAATCTATTTTTCATAGTTTATTCTCTCTTGAATCTTACTCTTCTTTGCATACGAGCTCGAGAGATAAGTTTGCGAGGAAAAATCTATTTGTCAACAATTAGGGATAGCTAGGCTCACGAAACCAGAGAATACGGTCTTTGTTCGTGGGCATCGACTAATCCGCAAGAATTTCAGCGACTAAAAGGAAGCATATCATTGGTTGTTGTTTATCCTTGATTCACGTCGGGAGGTATTATCAAGATGTGATCTTCAATAGTTCTCTGAATTAGGGATAAGAAGGAGATATTTAAGGATGCTCTATCGAATTATAAAAAGTTGAGTTGTCGACAAGGCATAACCCCGCCGAGGCAACTAAGGTGACCCTTCGAGCGACCCGCCACGGTGACAATTCAACCCCAGACATTAATAAATGGATAATAATTACAAATGGATTACCCTCTACAAAGCAATTGACCTGATCTTACTTTTATCTCGTAAATTTTATTAGTTATTTAGTTTTTCTTCTTTTACTTAAATCAATCATCAAACCAATACTTGTGCCTTTTTATTTTCAAAGTGCAGGAATATTGTATAGCGTAAGTAATCCAGACCCCGTGGGATCGAAAAACTTAAATACTATAACTTGACAAAAGGTGGAAGCTTAATTTACATATACAAGATTCTAAAGTCGTCACCACTTAGATTTTCGAAGTCAATCCTAAGTGCATATCAAAGCTTCAACCATCGTCGAAGTTAATGAACTTCTAAAATCATCTAGAACAAGTTCACATGTTTTAAATGTGCTTGATTCAATTCTGTAAGAACAAGATATCTTGGAATATTCATTTTCTACCATAATAATATAGAAAAAACATCTTGATTCATTTCTGCAAGAACAAGATATCTTGGAATATTCATTTTCTACATAATAATATATCAAATGAACTCAAGTTATTTTCTTCTTCCTTGTCTGTCAAATATATATCCAACTAAAATTTATTTTATGAACTAACTCATTTCTTCAAGTGATATTGTTGCAAGGCCAAACTTTTCTTAGATAGAAATAATTCTATGGAATTAAAAACCTTTATTGAAATACTAGATTGACCTTTATATACCATAGTTCTCCTAGAGGAATATTCATCAAACAAATAATATAATCCTTTGTCAATCATCTTCATAATGTCGAAAATAATATCAGGAAAAAAAAACAAGTTTACCCTGAAGTTCACAAATTGCAATTTGCATTATGGATCAAAAATGTTCGCCAAGTAAACTAAGAAGTTGATCTGTTTTGGGTCACCCAAATACTTATTGTACTTCTCCCTCATTTTAGAAGTAATATAAATTACATCTAAATCTTCAGAACTTGTCCATATATCAAGTAAACAATGTATATCTATACTTCCTCAAAAAAAAAAGATATGACACGTAATGATCCAGATACCTTTAATGTAAGATTATAAAAAAGTCTATAAAACCTTTTCGATTTTTTGAATATTTTTCCAATCATCAAATGTCGGGGTTCCATCTCTAGTTTAGAGGTCAACAAAAAAAATTATGGTCATCTCGAGCATATAAATCAAAAGCACGTTCATATTTTGCACCCACCTTCAACATCATATAAGTTGTGTTCCACCTATTAGGCACATCTAAACATAAATGAACCTTAGTATCTATCATTTTTTCTTCTGCACAATTTTAGAACTTTTTTTATTTTTGTTGACAAAAGTTATAACTCAATGAACAAACACAAAAGCATGCTTAACACCTTTTTGCAGGATAAGATTAAAAACATGTGCAACACATCTTGTATGCATATATTTTCTATTTGCAACACATATATTTTAATGGTTAAATTTCTTTCTTAAATATTCAACACCAATAGTATTAGCATATGCATTATCATTTGTAATACTGAAGATCCTTTTAATCCCCCAATCTCGAATACACTTTTCAAGAACTTGACCTATGTTTTCACCTTTAGGAGTAGATATCAGATAAAGGTTTATGATTTTCTTTTTCAACATCCACTGCTCATCCATCCAATACGCAGTTAGAACCATGTAAGAAACCCTTTGTAGTGAAGTCCATGTATCATTTGTTAAACAAATCCTACTTGTATCTTGACCAAAAAAAATCTTCATTAAAATTTTCATAGAGTTAAACAAATCAAGACAATTTTTCTGACTGTAAATCGAGATGTGAGATGAAACTTTGGGCATGCTTTAGAAAGAAATAACTTGAATTCTTCTCCCTTTATAATTCGAAAAGGTAGCTCGTCCACAACTATTATGTGAATTGATATCTTTTTAATAGCATCTTCGTCAAACTTCTAAGTTGAAAAGGTTGTGTTTTATTTTCAAGGCCAAACTTTTTAAATGTTAACTCTGATTGCTTAAAATAAAAAGTATTACCTCGAGTTTTTTAAGCACGTCTTCAAGTGATTATTCAGATTAGTTTTAGAACTTTCAGTTTCCATGTTATTAGTCAAGTCACAATGTTTGCAATTTACATGTTCTCCCCATCTTCAGTAACATATTTGATTAAATGGTTCCAAAAAGATGCTCTTGGTTGTTATTTCTTTTGGACACTTTTATTACTCTTTGGGTCATTGACTTTAGTCGGAGAAGAATTTTGTAAACTTTGAGCTCCTTTTAATTCACTCATTTGTAGTATCAAAATATAATATTGAATTAGAAATTAACCATTAGCATCGTATAACAATAAATTAGATAATGTAATAGTTATAAAATAAAAAAATATATACTATTTTTAGTATTTACAATACTTTAAATTGTTACAAATTAACATGTAATATTGTTTTGAGCATTTTCAGGGTTGTAAACTATTGTAAATTAATAAAGAATGTTGTTTTGAGCATTTACAAGGCTATAACACATTATAAATTAATAATGTTTGCAACTTGTCATATTTTTTCCATCGAGCAGAAGAAGCAAGAGAATGCTATGCATCTAATTTCAAACATATTAATTTATCTTGAAATTATATGTAAAAATACAAAGAGTTGTTACCCTATAAAACTAATTAAATTCTTCAAAATATAAATTGTAAAAAGAGTAAAACATTTCTAATCGAGCAACATCAAAGACAAGAGCAGAACAATCGTCTTAAACTCTAAGGTATAAGAAGAAAATAAGAAGATAAACTTGAGAAAGTTCAATGATGAGGAAATCAAATTAGAGTCGATGTTTAAATAGAAAACAAATCTCGAATCAAGAAAAAATATGCAACTAGAGAGAGAATTGAGGTTTCTTTTTTGACAAGTAACTATAGTCTATATGCTTACCTCGAAGGCTCAAACATGGAGGACTCTCTTTGACGATCATCCGACGTCTCTGTGGCGAAACTAAAGCTTGAATGAAAAACTGAGGTTTAGAAAATTGGGAATTTAGGTTTAGTAATATCACGTGACTAAAAACCCACCCCGCTTCTCAAGAGGTAAAACACATAGCATAATTAAAACCTATAATTTAAAACGACTTCGTTTTAAATTTAGTTTTTTCGATTATTCAAATTTCCAAAAATCAAACTCGACTCAAACTCAAAATTTATTTCAATTGAATCGAATAAATCGATGCAAATAACTCGAAATTCATAAATAAATTCAGTTTTTTGAGCCAAACTGAGTTTTTCTTACCCCTAGGAGCAACTTTTGGCAACTCTATCGAATACAACAACGAAAGTGTCAGAGTGGAAAAGAGAGACAGATCAGTTAAGGTTGGATTTTGATACAAAATTGTCTGATTTACGCACCTCGATGATATCAAATTTGCATCACATTTTGGAAGTTTCTTTGGGTAAGAAAATTTCAATCGATTCGTAAAATACCTAGGCAACACTCTAGAAAGAGGGTCACCAGTAGATGATCTTCTAGGTCAGTCGTTGCAAGCGTCCAAAATCTTTCCATGAATGACGGGTGAGTTAATTTTGTTATATGAAAACCCAGGCAAGGGAGAGTAAGGACAATTATCTCAACCTAATGGCTTACAAACTGATGTGCCATTTGTTTGATGGGTTAGACTTTGAAGGATGAATTTTAAAGTTAGAACAATATTTTGTGGCTGAATCGCTGCCATAAGCTTCAAAGATTTATATGGTCATGCTTTATATGGAAGAAAAAGCATCACAATGACATCAATTTTTGATTCGAGGAAATCAGGAATGAGGCCAATGATCATGAGAGGATTATTTGGGAAAATTAAAGGAGTAATTTGCTCTAGATGGATTTGAGGACCCTTTACTTAACTATTAGCATTGAGACAGACAGACATGGTAAAACAATATTGTGAAGATTTCATTTCTCTGGTAAATCAAGTACAACTCCTTAATAAATATGTTCTTAGCAGTTTTAAGAATTATTTGAGACTGAAAATTAGCCAGTACCTGTAATTACTTGAGCCAAAGTCTATAGTGAAGGCTTATCATTAAACTAGGAAATTGGAGGCTATATTCTTTCTAACCAGAAGAAACCAATCAATATTGGCCAATCATCTCTCTCTGTGACTTTACCATTTTTAAGTCTTCCACCTAGAGTAAATAATAATTTGAATATATGTAACACCCCACTTTTGCTCCAATTCGAAATTCGATTATGAAATCCCTAAATTCTGAAACCCTAATAATTTGGAAAATTTTAATTAGAATTCCAGTGACCTAATTGAATTAATTCATATCTTTGGTGGCAATTTTGGTAAAATAGTTAAGTTTTAGGGTATTTGTGAAGACCTTTAATATCCTAGTGACCAACTTTGTAATTTGACCAATTTTATTAGGGTAAACATTTAAAACCCATCTCTTTAGCGTGAAACAGTTTTGGCTGGAAACTTTGCGCAGCCTGCCTCTCTTCTTCTCGGTAAATCTCTTTCTGCCTCTCTCCTACTTACCGATCTCTCACACTTCACTCCCCTATTGATTCCGTTCATATCTCCGGTCACTTTCGTTCATGGCTTGCTTCCCTCTCTGTTTTGTTTAGGTTAGCCAAGGAAGAATCGTTTGGTTCTCCGTCTTGTTTTCGTTCGTGGTGGTCGGCATCTTCGGTTAATCGGTGTTAGATAAGGTTTGTATATAAATTTTGGGATTCTAGATCTGAAGGAAATATTGGTTTGATTTATTTTGAGATAAACAATTTTAATTTGAGTTTATAGTTGTTGAAAATCATAATAGGGTAATGTTTTTAGGTTTCCGTCGAGTCGATTTTGTCATCGTGTCTTTGCGCCTTCGCCATCTCTGCCACGCGCCGTCGTCCGAGTAGGGTGCTGCAGGAGTGTCGCCGAAGCTACCATCGGAGGGTGAGCCGCCGCCGTTGCTTTCAGTTCTTTGCTGCCACCATTTTTTAGATGTTAGAAACCCTAATGTTCTTTTGTTAAATGATGGTGTTGGTGTTGGATTAGTGAGTAGGTGTTGAGATGTGGGCAAGAGTTTGAGAATGTGTATAATGTAAGCCCATTTGAGGTAGACCCAAACCCGAAATGTAATTAGAAAATGTTTTTTGGAATTTTGACTGAACCATTTTGACCCGCTTTGACCGTTTGATCGGACCCGACCCATTTGACCGAGTTTGACCCGTTGACCAGTTTTGACCTTGATTAATTTTGACCTTGACCAGACCTTGACCTTGTTTGACTTAGACCTTGGACTTTGACTTTTGACCTTTGACCAGTCAAGTCAAGTCAAAGTTGACTTTTGATAGTTGACTTTGACTTTGACTACTGAGTTGACCAGAGTTGACTTTTGACCAGTCAAGTCAAAGTTGACTTTGATTTTGACCAGGATTGACTTTGACCAAAAGTTGACTTTTTCGGAAAACCTTCTCTTTGACCTTTTTCGACGTTCTGAGTCCGAATCCACCATCTGTTTTGTCAAATTCAAACCTGAAAGTTCCATTTTTAGTGTTTTACTTCTGAAATGTTCTTAGAGTTTAAAAAGATATTTTTGAGGAATTTAATTTAGAATATTCTTCAGTTCAGGTATCAACGTTTCTGAAGCCTCTAGTGTACCTCTTGTTGTTCGTATCGATCGGGTACGTTCTTCGAGACCATCACATGAGTAAGCATTCGGATCAGAGTTTGTTTATAGTTGGTGGCTTAAAATTAGTAATAAATAGTAATTTAGTTATTTTACCTCATAGGTCCTATTTCAGCTAGACCGAAACACGAGACGCATCTACCTCGGAATTAGAGCTTCAGTTGCTTAAGGTGTGTCTCTTCTTGTGCTACATGTTTTTGTGCCTATACTATATTATAATATATTCTGTATGTATCTCTGAAATATTATCTGTACACTGCTTGATTTGATATTTGAGATTGTTATCTGTTCATATATGGTATCATCATGCATGACATGTGCATTCTGTTTTAAAATCAAGCATCTGATTTTCTGAAAATTGTTACTCGAAAGAGTTCTGATTTATGATTTTACAAATCATATCATGATTCTAACATCGTAAATATTTTCGTATTAAAATCAGTAATGAGAGGGAAACCTCCACTCTTGCGAGGATAATCCTCCACTCAGAATGTTTTCTGATATCGAGCCCTCTGATTTTATGGCATGCATCAATCATCATAACATTATGATTATGATTTTATTAAATTCAGAGATATTTTCAGAAATATTTTCAAAAACGTAAAACATGATTTTGTTTGTGACTGTTTGCACTCTAGAGACACAATAAGCTCTTTAGCTTACACCCCTTTAGTCTATTTCAGATTCTCAGACCTGTATAGACGAACTGGTACTTGGAGCATCTCCTACAATTTCAGATAATTATTATTCAGTATGATCCTTTAATTATTTCAGTTTAATGTTTTAATCTGTTATGGAATATGTTATATTTTTGGACTATCAAATATTTTGACTTGGATTATTGGATGCATGATTTTATGAATTTATTTTAGATGTTTTATAAGATTTTCAGACATTGTTTTAAGCAATTGAATTTATATAATTGAAATTCCCAATATGTTTTTCCCAATCTGTCAAAGAAACCCTAATTTTGAAATTATTTAACCTAAAATATTACTTGAGGGGAAATTTTTTAATAACTTGATTCCTAAGTTTCGATCTAAGAAATTAGGTCAAATTGGGGGTTACAATATAACAACATTTGTTTCTAATAACGTTTATGCTGCAGGGTCTACTTTAATTGTAGAACTAATGTTTTGATATAATAATTGAAAAATAGTTTTGGACTACTTTGAAAAGATTTCAAAAATGGTTCTTATGTCCAAACTACTTGAAAATATATTTAAGATGTTTTTGAGAGATTTTAAAATGTGTTTTAAATAATTTAAAGAAACCAAAGAAGTGATTTTTACCCAGGTGTTTCGATACCTGTTCTTTAATGCCATGTTTTCAAAGGCAAAATCATAGCGGTATCGATACTGGTATCGATACCTTTTCACCACTGTGATTGTTGGTTTCGAACCTTGTTTCGATACACCCTAACGGTCAAAACGATTTTATGAAAACCCCCAACGGCTAGGAGCGATATCGATATTGGTATCGATACTTGTTCATAAATGCAGGTTAACGGTTATTTCCCAAAGAGGGTGTTTCGATACCGGTCATAAGTGTATCGATACCTCCTGCAAAAGAAGAGGAAATAAGCCTTGAAATCAGCTCCAAACGGATCCAAACCAATCCCAACGGTCACCAACGGCTAGAAGCTCATTTGGGATGACAAAATGAAGCCTCAAACATCAAAAGAAGACTAATGCTTCATTGTTAACAACAATATGATCAAAGATTTGTCTTAGTGCTTAATTTCCTATTATTTGGGTAGACAAACACTTGTGAGCTCAATTGTCAATATATGCTCAAGTGTAATTAGGAATTGGGTGAGTGCTTAGATTGCAAACATTAGCCTTGTTAGAAGGATTAAACAAGTTTGCTAAGTTTCTCTTGTTTGAGTGAATTCCCAAAGTTTGGAATGTGAACTTTGGATGCTAGATTCGGGTTTGAGTCTAGGATTGTAAATTTACCCCTTTAGCCTCAAAAGTTTGAATTCTTAATGAATTTGGGAAATCCTTAGTGGGAAGCTAAGGTAGTGGATGTAGACGTGGTCGAACCACTCTAAAATCATTGTGTTCATTGTCCATTTTTTGCTTCCACCACAAACACCCAAATTAGTCAATTCTCCATCACTTGGAAAGTTAATGCGGTTATCAATCGAGAATATTCAAGCCTAACAATTGGTATCAGAGCGAGGCTCAATCGAAGAGGATTAACACCCTATTGAGAAGATCCGGTGAGCTCGACCAATTACCGACCAACCGACATTCCATGGCTCAACCCATTGACAAGCCACCATTCTTTGACGGGTCCAACTACTCCCAATGGAAGATAAGGATGAAGTACTTCATCAACTCAAGAGAATACAAGCTATGGGATATAGTTGAAGATGGACCGTTTGTGGCAAAAGGAACAAAGGCGGAATGGAGTGTGAAAGATCGCAAGAAGATGATGCTTAATCATAAAGCTTTGCACATTCTTGCTTGTGCATTCCATCCAAGCATCTATGAGAAGATTTCTTCTTGTGAAAGTGCCAAGGAAGTTTGAGACAAGCTCGAAGTTACATACGAGGGAACAAACGAAGTAAAGGAGACCAAGATTAGACTCCTCAACCAAGAGTATGAGAACTTCAAAATAAATCCGGAAGAGGACATAGCAAAGATGTTCGATCGATTCTCCACCATCACCAATGGACTTAGAGGATATGGAGAGATCATTCCGGAGGAGAAGCTTGTTCGTAAGCTCATCTATTCCCTTCCCGAGTCATGGGACTCGAAAAGGACCGCCATCATCGAAGCCAAGAATCTAAAGACACTAAAGCTTGATGAACTCATGGAGTCCCTCCTCAGACATGAAATTATGATGAAAGGAAGACAAGAGGAGAAGAAGAAGGAAGAGATTAGAGCGATGGGGAAGAAGAAGGTCCAAGAGCTTGGTGTAAATGTCAACACCGTTGCTCTCAAATCCTCCAAGTTCATCCACTTTGAAGATTCAAGTGAGGAGGATAGTGAAGAAGATGAAGAGCTTGCCCAACTCTTCATGGACTTCGATAGATTCGTGAGGAACAAAATGAAGAAATCCTCAAAGCACGAATCAAAGAAGAAGATGAAGGATTCCCACAAGTCTATTATGAAGGGATCATCTTCAAAGAAGAAAGCATATGTGGCTACTTGGAGTGATGTTGATTCCACCAAAAATGAAGAAGCCAACTTATGCTTGATGGCCCTCAATGAGGGGGAGGTAGCTTCTAACTCTCAAACTTTAAATTCTTATTCATTTGATGAGTTGCAAGAAGCTTATGATAAATTGGTTTTTGATTTCAAAATTACATTTTTCAAAGAAAAAGAAATTGATTTCAAAGTTGAAAATTGAAAATGATTTACTTTTGAAAACCAATTTAGAGTTTGAAGCAAAAATGAAAGATTTTGAACTTAAAATTTTTGATTTACAAAATTTGCTTCAAACGATGGAAAAAGATAATCAAATGGCTTTAGATGATCTTAAGAAAGAAAAAGATTTGACTTCCAAAGAACTTGAAAAGAAAAATGATTTGGGAAAATCAAATTTTTACATGAGACAATCTAGTGCCCCTAGATTTATTGGTGGAAAATGTTTTAGAAGTGTTTGGGTCCCAAAAGGACTAATCACTTCAACTAAAAAGGATGAAATTGAAAAATGGATTCCTAAGGGGACTAAAATTTGTGCTACTAACGTTAAAGGATCCAAAGCAATTTGGATACCAAACATTACTTGATTGTCTTATTGTAGGTGTGATGGAGATATGAGTATCAAGGTGCAAGCTTAAGGGGGAGCTCTATACACACAAAAAGGATACTTGAAGAAGGAAGGCTTCACATCCTCCCTTGAATTCAAGTGTGGTAAAATCTAGTTTAGCTTTAATTTTGTTTATCTTTTGTTTAAACTAGATTATCATATTTGTTGGACTAATTCTTAGTGATGCCTTGAGTAAGGGGGAGTCTTTTGTTTTCACAAACTAAGTTTTGACATTCGATTTTAAAACAATTGACATTTTAAAACTCTCCTATGTTATGAGCTTTAAAAATTTTAAAACTTGTTTTGAACCATTTTTGATATAACAAAAAGGGGGAGAATGTTGTGAAAAATTGTCTTTCAAAGACTTTCAATGGATAAGAGGGAACTTTAAATGATTTGATTCTTTAATTCTCTTATTCAAAGTTTATTTGACAAAGGGGGAGCAATCTCAAAAACAATTTTTTCAAGTTGGTTTTATTATATCAAAAAGGGGGAGATTGTAGAACTAATGCTTTGATATAATAATTGAAAAATAGTTTTGAACTAATTTGAAAAGATTTCAAAAATGGTTCTTATGTCCAAACTACTTGAAAATATATTTAAGATGTTTTTGAGAGATTTTAAAATGTGTTTTAAATGATTTAAAGAAACCAAAAAAGTGATTTTTACCCAGGTGTTTCGATACACCTCTCAGGTGTTTCCATACCTGTTCTTTAATGCCATGTTTTCAAAGGCAAAATCACAGCGGTATCGATACCTTTTCACCACTGTGATTGTTGGTTTTCGAGCCTTGTTTCGATACACCTTAACGGTCAAAACGATTTTATGAAAACCCCCAACGGCTAGGAGCGGTATCGATACTGGTATCGATACCTATTCATAAATGCAAGTCAACGGTTATTTCCCAAAGAGGGTGTTTCGATACCGGTCATACGTGTATCGATACCTCCTGCAAAAGAAGAGGAAATAAGCCTTGAAATCAGCTCCAAACGGATCCAAGCCAATCCCAACGATCACTAACGGCTAGAAGCTTATTTGGGATGATAAAAGGAAGCCTCAAGCATCAAAAGAAGACTAATGCTTCATTGTAAACAACAATATGATCAAAGATTTGTCTTAGTGCTTAATTTCCTATTATTTGGGTAGACAAACACTTGTGAGCTCAATTGTCAATATATGCTTAAGTGTAATTAGCAATTGGGTGAGTGCTTAGATTGCAAACATTAGCCTTGTTAGAAGGATTAAACAAGTTTGCTAAGTTTCTCTTGTTTGAGTGAATTCCCAAGGTTTGGGTTATGAACTTTGGATGCTAGATTCGGTTTTGAGTCTAGGATTGTAAGGTTATCCCTTTAGCCTCAAAAGGTTGAATTCTTAATGAATTTGGGAAATCCTTAGTGGGAAGCTAAGGTAGTGGATGTAGGCGTGGTCGAACCACTGTAAAACCATTGTGTTCATTGTCCAATTTTTGCTTCCACCACAAACACCCAAATTAGTCAATTCTCCATCACTTGGCAAGTTAATGCGGTTATCAATCAAGCATCTTCCATCCTAACATTAATTTCTAGGATTTTTTCTCCTACTTTCTTGAACCCGAAAACAAACAAACCAAGGGGATAGGGGGACTAGGGGGTGTTGGGAAGACTTTGACTACGAATGAAATTGAAGAAAAAGAGAAAGGATTTGTATTTCTGGTGTGCTGCTAAATACAACCAATGTATAAATGCCCTCACACCTAAATATTTCAAATACTAGTGGAAAAGTGAATAAGGAAGGGGAGAAGGATGAGTTTGTTGATTTTGAGGAAGTTATTGAAAATGGAGGCACAAACTTGTCAAAAATAGAGAATATAGTGTTGTCTTTATAGGCCATGTGGGGAATAGATAGTGTAACACCTTGAATTTTTCCCCTAATTCAGAAATTATAATTATTAAATCCCTAATTTGATAACCCTAATAATTTGGGAATTAATTTATGAAATCAGTAACCTCTTTATTTAAAAGGTAAAATTATGAGTCTGTTTTGTAAAATTTAAATAAGGTGAAGGACCTTATGTGTATTTTAACCAATTTTTTTAGGTTAAAATTAAAACTCCCTTTTCTATAATTGAAATGTGTTTTGCGGGGATAGCTTTGGAGGCAGCCGCAACATCTCTTTCTCACTTTCTCTCCCGATTTTATTTTTTTCAACCCCCTCTTGGTTCCATCGAACCTTTGACCACCCATCTTCCGCAGCCCGATCAATCGTTCTTCACCAGGGTTACAAAAGTCTCGATTGAGCCTTCTCTTTTCTGTTTTCTTTCAGTGTTAAACCTGAGAAAGAAGCGTTCGGTTCTTCATCGTTTTTCCATTGATCTCACCGTCCAACCGTCCCTTTCGGTTTGGCTCCTCACAGTCATCGTGGTTTAGGAAACGAAAATGTGTCGGGCTTCTCTTCTCATGTACCAGCAACTTTAAACCTTGATCCAGTTATGTTGGTTTAAATCTGTGGGTGAGAAATTGTAATCCTTGTATCGTTCTTTTTGTTTGTTTTTGTTAGAAATTTCTGTTCGTTAGTGTTGGTGCAAAGTGGTTGTGATTTTCGTTGGGTTATGTTGTAGGTTGATCAGATTGTTGTTGTCGGTTGTAGCCTTGCGTTGTAGTTGTTTTTCATCGATCTCGGTTCGATTTTCTGGTGAGACGTCGGTATTGGTTTGGTGTTGTTGTAGCATCAATTATGGTTTGGTACCTAGGTTTGGTGGTGAGAAAGTTGAGTTGGTTATGTGTTGGGCTATTGTTGTTGGTCTAGAGTGTTGGGTTGTTGTGTTTACTTGTGAGTTAGGCTAATGGGTAAGTTGCAAGATGTGGGTTAGAATAATGGTGTATGGTTTGATGTAAGCCCAAGTTCACCCGACCCATGTTTGACCATATTCAAGTTTGATCGTTGACTTACTTTGACCAAGTTTGACCTTGAATAGTTTTGACCTTGGACCTTGACTAGTTGACTTTTGACCTTTGACCAATTGGACCAGTCAAGTCAAAGTTGACTATGACCAGTTGACTTTGACTTTGACTTTGAATAAAGTTGACTTTGACCAAAAGTTAACTTTTCCGGAAAACCTTCTCCTTGACCTTTTTCGACGTTCTGAGTCCGAATCCGCTGTCTGTTTTGTCAAATTCAAACCCGAAAGTCTCGTATTAGTGTTTTTCTTCTGAAATGTTCTTAGAATCTAAAAGGTTATTTATAAAAGATCTAATTAAGAATATTCTTCTGTTCAGGTAACGTTTCTGAGACTACTAGGTTACCTACAGTTTGGACCGATCGAGCACGTTCTTCGAGACCGTCACGTGAGTAAGCTTTCGGATTGGAGTTTGTTTTTAGTTGGTGGCTTAGTATTAGTAATAAATAGTAATTCAGTTTTTTTTACCTCGTAGGTCTAATTTTAGCTAGACCAGAACGCGAGATGCGTCTACCACAGAGTTAGAGCTTCAGTTGCTTAAGGTGTGTCTCTTCCTGTACTACATGATTCTGATTCTTTGCTTATGTTATGTTTTGTTATATTACATGTATATTTGAAACATTATCTGTACATTGTCTGATTTAATATGTGAATCTGTTTATTTGACCATACATGGGAACACCATGCATGACATATGCATTTCTATTTTCAAATCAAGTATATGATTTCTGGAAAAATTGCTACTCGAAAGAGTTCTAATTTCTGATTTTACGAATCATATCATGTTCTGTCATCGAAAATATTTTCTAGATTTAAAATCAGTAACGTGAGGGAAACCTCCACTCTAGCGAGGATAATCCTCCACTTTGTATGTTTTCTGATATCGAGACCTCTGATTTTCTAGCATGCATCAATCATCAGTTTTCTTGAACTCAGAAAATATTTTCAGAAACTTTTCAGAAATATAATTATGTTTTTGTTTGTGATGGTTTGCACTCTAGAGACACATTAAGCTTTTTAGCTTACACCCCTCTAGTCTGCTTTTCAGATTTTCTAACCTATATATTCGAACTGGTACTTGGAGCATCTTGCACAACATTCAAATAATTATTATTCAGTGTGATCCTTTAATTATTTCAATTTAATGTTTTAGTCTGTTTTGGAATATTTTATATTTTCGGACTATGAAATATTTTGACTTGGATTTATTGGATGTATGTTTTTATGAAATTATTTCAGGTGTTTTATAAGATATTCATACTTTATTTTAAGCAATTGAGTTTGTATAATTGAAATCCCAATCCGTTTTTCCAATTTGACAAAGTAACCCTAATTTCAAAATTATTTAACCTAAATTACTTACTTGAGGGGAAAGTTTTAGTAACTTGATTCCAAAGTTTCGATCTAAGAAATTAGGTCGGAATTGGGGGTTACAGATAGAGTGGATACCATGAGGATAATAATTCACCTCGAGGAGATACAATGTGTGGCCTTGTTTGATTCAGGGAGCACATATATTTTTTTGAGTTTATCTATGGTCAAGAGTGTTGGTTTGGGAATGGGGAAAAACCAACAATTTAAGGTTATGGTAGCTGATGGAAATTGTATAGGGACAAATTAAGAGAATGCAAGGATGTAAGCTGACAGTCTCAGGGTTATGTGTTTACATTAACTTTTTTTTATTCTACCCTTAAAGAATTATGATACAGTGTTAGGGATACAATAGTTGTCCAAATTTGGTACAATTAAAAGAGATTTCTATACCTTAGAGATGAAATTTGTGCTAACTAGACAATAAGTAGTTCTTAAGGGGTGAAAACTAGAACCTGTAGCTAAAATCCAGGTAAATCAGTGTGATAAGGCACTTAAGAGGAATTTTAAATCATTTACAATAACACTTTTTGATATAAACCCGATAGTATGATCCAATTCATATATGATGTTTCCCGATCGTGATTCTAGTAAGAGCAGATTTCACAAGAATTAGTATGCTATAACTTCATAAACATAAAGCGTAAGAATGAAATAAGAATAATAATAAGGAAATGATGGAATGAAAGATATGGAAGAAGTTTGAAGTGTATAGAAGTGTGATGGTTCTAGTGGTTATATGAAATGAAGGAAAGTTAGGAATGTGTAATGGTAATGGCGTGGGTATGTAGCTTTAAGGGATAAATGGATTGTGACTCACTAGCTATATGGAGCTAGGAACCAACAATATAATATAATGGATTCGATGTGGTAGAAGTGTGGCACGTGACCCAGTAGCTATAAGGATCTAGGAACCAACACGATAATAAAATAGAATGGATGAAGACTACAAGCCTAACTTGAAGTCGATAGAGTTCTCACAAGAACAAAGCTGAAAGCAACCTTTTAAAAGAGTTTTCTTATATCCAAAGTGGTGTTTAATAAAAATGAAGGAAATGTGCGTACTTATAGTGTTCATATGCACCATATAAAGAGTCGTACAAAGTATATAATATCTTAATCTTAATATTAATTAAAAAAATCATGAATGCATTATTTCTTAACATCTCTCATAATGTTTGAAATTACAAGAGTCTAGAATGAATTTTGACATTCTTTAGAGTAAATCTAGACTCATATACATCCAAAGGAGAAAACTCTTGCATTTCCATGGGTTGCTCACTCATGTAGAATAGATGTATGTAGACATCCTATATTTTCAAATGAAAGAGTCTCTTGCAATTCCAAGTTCATATTCATGTAATTATCCTTCTTTAATTGCCTTGATGAAGTGAATAAAATAGGCCTTCATTGCATGTCCCCTTGTAAAAGTTGAATGGTTTCTTAAAAAGATGATAAAGAAGGTAATTAATATTTAATTTAAGGTTTGTCTCATTGTAGAATTTGGATGGCCTCTCCAAATGGTTGATAATGATGGACTTTATTTGTTTTTCTCTCATGCATTCATTTCCCGTAATGAATTTTTAGCATGCACTATCTTTAATAAAATGATCATATTTCAAGCTCCTGACATCGGATCAAGGTGATTCAAAGTGCGTTGGAAAGATAAGAAATAGGGGAATAAGTTTTAAAAAAACTTCGAAACTCATTTCAGTCTGGATCCAACTAAAAAATGGCGAAAATTTTGACTGAATATAAAAGACTCCTTGAATTCACTCTTTAAGTGTTTTTATAATCCATGTCTTTACTCTCACTTGATTTCTTGAATCCCAAAAGAATTCAAACATGCCTTTATTCATCCTTAATGAACCTAATAACAAAAAAAAACATATGTTGAGATAATGCAACTTATATGCAAATTATAACTTACTTAAATTAACTAGCATGCTTAATGAACATAACATATTCAAAGAACTAGCATACTTATGAACTATCATGCTTAAATGAGTTAACATATTAAATGAAATACCATGCATTCTTAAACGTGCAAACTTACTAGTGCTCATTCAACTACATGAAACAAACTCCTAAGCTAGCACTCAAATGCATATATTGAAATGAATAACTAAAAGATGAAATAAGAAAGAACTCCCTTAGCCTTGAAGATCTTTGATGATGGTGAAGGTTCTTCTTTCGGGTTAAAATATACCTTAATAATCTGACCTTAGTTTGAACATACTAGATAAAGCTCGAATAAGCTTCCTGAATCTTCTCGAATATAAACAACTTGCCTCGATCAAATGGTCTCAGAAAGATTATTAAAAATATTGTAAGAAGCATAACCATGATCGCATCACTTTTGTATTTGAATGCTCAGTTGGGATTGAAGGAGGGACAAGAGAAAGTTGAACAAGACATTCAGGAGTTATTGAAAGCTTATGCAGTGGTGTTTGAAGAACCAATGCACTTACCCCTGAAAAAGGCCATGATCAAAGAATCACTTTGAAGGATGAGAATACAATGGTAAGAGTGAAGCTTTATAGATACCCTACATCTCAAAATGATAAAATAGAGAGATGATCAAAGAGATGTTGAACTCTGGAATTATCAGGAATAACAATATTGCTTTTACATCTCCCATAATGATGGTAAAGAATGGGACGATTCATGGAGAATGTGTGTGGATTATAGACTTTTGAACCAGGAAAACATTACAGATAAATTCTTTATTCACGTCCTAGAAGAGTTTTTAGATAAACTAGGAAGGGAAATTTTTTTTCCAAATTAGATCTTAGGTCAGGTTACCATTAGATTAAAATGTGGGAATTTGACATTCATAAAATTGATTTTAGGACTCATGATAAGCACTATGAGTTTCTAGTCAGGTAATTTGGATTGAAAAATACTCTGATCGCTTTTAGAGCTTGATGAATATGGTTTTTAAGAGGCTTATGAGAAAAACAATATTGATCTTCTTTGATGATATATTGATACATTCATTGGATTGGGAGACACACTTACAACATTTGAGGGAGGTGTTGGATATCTTCAAACAACACTAATTATTTATAAAATTTAATAAATATTATTTTGGGATAAAAAAAAGATTATCTAGGATATGTGATATCAGATGGTTAAATCTCCAAGGATAGAGGGAAGGTGAAGGGTATTTTGGATTGACTTACTTCTACTTCCATGAGAGAATTAAAAGGGCTTTTGGGTCACTCAGATTATTATAAGCGATTTATTCAAAGATACGGAGTAATAGCTAAACCATTAACTAATTTATTGATGAAGGATGGCCGCAAATGGTCATGTAGGGAGGAATAAGCTTTTTAGAAATTAAAAAATGCAATATGTTCAGCTCTTGTGTTACAACTATAAGATTTTCAAGAAGAATTTATAATTGAAGCTGATGTTTCAAAATTGGGGTTGGAACTATTTTGATACAAAAGGGTAGACCAATTGCTTTTTTAGTAGGGGATTGAGTGTAGGATACCAAGAATTATTAGTTTATGACAAAAAATGTTGATTGTCCTAATGGCTATTAAAAAGTGGTCTTCCTATTTAATTGAAAGATGTTTCAAGATAAAAACTTATCACAAAAGCTTGAGGTTTTTTACTGAAAACCAAACAGTGGCCTCCAAAAAAGTTTGATGATAAAAATGATGAGATATGATTTTGAGGTTTGTTATAAAACAAGGCTAATAAGGTGGTAGCAAATAGTTTATCTAGGAAGCCAATAATAGGGTAATATCAAGGCATGGCAATGAACAAAATTTCCAATGAACAATTGGCCCAGGTAGCTGCAACTTGAGGAACAGACTTGAGATTTACGAAAATTATTCAAGTCTTGAAGCAAAGCTCAGGGAAGTACCCCAAATATCAGTGAGATGGTAGAAAGTTGACAAGGAAAGAAAAATGGTGGTTGGTGATGATGATGATGTAAGAAAGGAGTTGCTGAACTTTTATCATAATACTATAATTAGCGGTTATTCTGAAACTCATTTCATAATTCATAAAATTTTAGCATCTTTTATTAGAAGGGGTCGAGGAAGGACGTGGAGAAGAAAATAAGAGTTTGAGGCTTGCGAATAGAACAAAGATCTGCATCCAAGAGGACTAGTTCAACCCTTGCTTATTCCTGACTGTGTTTGATCTTCCATTAGTATGGACTTTATGAAAGGGTTACCCCCTTCAAAGAAGAAAAACATTGTATTGGTGGTAGTGGACAGATTAACCAAATATGGTCACTTCATAGCTATGAATCATTCCATTGCAGTTAAGGATGTGGCTCAAGAGTTCTTGAAAAATGATTTTAAATTGCATGGGTTGTCTAAAAATATTATTTGTGATAGAGATAGAATTTTTATGAGTTTCTTTTGGAAGGATTTATTCAGGAGTCTGGGAGTCTTAATTAATTCTTCCACTGCGTACCATCTTCAAACAGATGGCCAAACTGAGAGAGTAAATAAGTGTTTGAAGACATCCAATCTTTCATATATTGAAGCAACACATTGGGGGAAATTCGAGCCAGTCTGAATTGCCCGTGATTGGATCTGATGGAGGGATCAACAAGGAAACCTATGAAAAATCTAGACAAGAGAGTGTGGATAGCAAAGGTAACAGGGTTATCACGGAGGTATTAGTTGAATGGACAAACTCTTTTTAAAAGACGCAATTTGGGAAGTGTTGCAGCAGTGAAAAATTCAATTCCCCGACTTTCACCCTTGAGGTCAAGGATTCTTTGAAGGGCAAAGCATTATAACGCAGTAAACATGAAAGAGCTGTTGAAGTGGGTTATTTCTATTTTTGTTTTTTATTTAATTTGCTAAATAATAATTGTCAGTTAGTTATAGCACGTGACTGTTTACGTTGCTTGTTGAACGTTGTCATTTAGCTCCTTAGGTTTATTTACCTTGAATTGCTAAATAATAATGGAAAGGTACACTATTTTATCATGAAAGTGTCAACGAAGTTCAAGATTGTGAATTATGGCAAAAATTCCACTTTAAACTACATCTGCACATGCCGTACTTTATACTTGTCATGGTTTTTTTCATTAAGTGAGTGAAAAGTCGGATATCTTCTAAGTGCCTAAAATCGATGGTTTATCTAATTAGGTGCAAATCCCATTTGACTACTGCAGTAGCATAACATCACTGTGTTCTCAGCCTTGGATGAGAGGCCTAACTGTTACTAATATCCTGAACTGCATGATTTGTGGTTTTAATTATTGGTATTTTAAGTTGCATTTTTATTGTTTGGACCTCAATTTTCTCTCGATGCACCCTTTATTGCTGCTGTATGCAGGTTTTGCTTTTATGTTTAAACTGTTATGCTGTTGCATAGGTTAAAATGATCATGGCTACGAACCTATCTGATGTCCCTGCACTTCTTCGTTCGGGGCAGCTTGACAGAAAAATAGAAATTCCATTGCCAAATTAGCAATCGAGAATAGAAATCCTCAAGATTCATGCTGCTGGCATAGCCAAGCATGGTGAAATTGACTATGAGTCTGTTGTTAAACTTGCAGAGGTTAACCAAAGGCGGCTTCTTGTTTCTTCATTTCATTACTATAACCCACGTTACTAATGTATAGTTCCAATCACCTTTGGTATAGGGTTTTAACGCTGCTGATCTACGGAATGTTTGCACGGAAGCCGGATGTCAGCAATTCGAGCCGAACGAAATTATGTCATCCACGAGGATTTAATGAAGGTAAGACCTTGGAACCTGGAAATACTCCTGTATTTTTGGCTTATATGCACTGGTAGCTTTTTATTTTTACTATGTTTAGGGGCATAAAATGTTGGACAGCCGACGATAGTATGTTTACTCGACTCCATTGGGATGAAATTGCAGGCAGTAAGAAAATTAAACGAGGCGAAGAAACTGGAATCGAGTGCACACTACAGTACGGATTTTGGGAAAGAGTAGAGCAGCTTTATATTTTTGTTTTGATGCCATGGAGTGCAGGATAGGACAGTGCACATTATATTTTCATTTCAATATTTTTTTTTCAAGTTATTTATAACTCTTCCACGAAATTCGGAATTATATATATATATATATATGAGCTTTCAAGATAAAGGTTCCACAATAATGTTGGCATGAACTCAAATTATTTGCTTCTTTCTCATGCTTTCATTTATACTCCCACTTTAAATTAGAGGGTTTAGAGTTTAGGATTTAGGGTTTTGGTTAGGGTTTAGGGAATTAGGGGTAGGGTGTATTTTTTTAGGGTGTAGGGTTTAAGGTTTAGAATATAGAAAATAAGGGTTTAGGGTTTAAAATTTAATTTTTTACAAAAATACAAAAGAAGCATAAAAGGAGATAAAAAAAGGGGCAAAGGATTTTTTTTCTGTTGGCATATCTAAAGGTTGATATCCCACCCCCACTTGATAAGAAAAACATGTACCAGACAGTTGTAGAACTTTTCAGAATGGAGGTTTGTTACCTGCCCAAGCCTCTTCAATTTAAATCAAGTCAAAGCATGAGCTTGAAGATTCAGTTTTTCAATCCTTGGCGAAGAAAATTTGCAGCATGCATTGATAACATATATTTTCTTAGAGTAAATGTATATTCAAAAGAATTAGTTGTCACAAAACTGCCTAAAAGTAATAAATCTAGAAAAAAGGGAAAAAAAAAAATTGATCCACATGCCATGTAAATTTTAATGTGTTTCTTAATTTTAGGGTTAAAGTTTAAAATTTATGAGTTTATGATGTAAGATTTAGAATTTAGGTATAGTGTTTATGGTTTAGGGTTTAGTTTTTAAGGTTGTAGATATAAATTTAAAATTTGAGTTCTATAGTATAAATATAGAGGCTTGTATTAAAACTAATTTTAATACAAACTTGCATATTTACACTACAAAATTCAAATCTTAAATTCTTAACCTTTAAATCTAAAAAACAAATCTTAAATCTTAAACACTATATCTAAGTTCTAAATATTAATTTTAAATTCTAAACTTCTCAACTTTAAATATTAAATTAAAATTTTAAACTCTAAAATTAAAAAATATCTAAATTAAAATTTATACGATCAATATATCAATTTTTTTATATAAATAAATGACCCCACGGTAGAAAATAATCTACATAATTTTACATAAGGTGGAACCTGGGTGGTGAGAGCACTTAAATCCTCCTTTGCCGAATGCAATTTAATATACTATCCATACAATACAAAAGTTAACATGAACATTATTCAAAAAATTGACTATAATATTGACTATAATATTGATGCAGGAGAACGAGGAATGTTTATTCGTCTCGTTATTCTGGTTGATTTGAATAAGTCCCTTTGGTCTTGTGTGGGAATAGATAACTTTGTGCAAAAGATGGAGTGTGAGGGCTTGCATCACATTTGTTTCTATTGTGGGGTTTATGGACACTCGCAGGATTCATGCTCGAAAAAGAATGTCACACCAAGTGTCTCGGAGAGTAATGTTGATATAGGCAAAAATCATCAGACAAGACAAGTGACGTCGAATGCTGATTTGTATGGTCCTTGGATGGTTACAAATAATAGGAAGCGTCGACCACGTAAGTGTTACACAAATATACAGTATAGCCATGCAGCAGCAGCTCCAGCTGCAACAAATCTCATCCATCAATCTAACAAATTCAGTTTCTTGTAACTAATTCTTCAGATGTAATCTTAGTTAGTTACTTGACTAAGTTCAACAACTTAGCTCTCTATTCTTCTTATAAATAAGGAACACTTTTACTGTGTATTTCACCATTGTCATCAATACGAATAAAAGTATTTTCCACTCTTCCTTGTTTCTAGTTTTTCAACATGGTATCACTCTCCGAGAGATCCTGACGTCTTCTTCCGCTGTAATATGTTATGCTCTGGTCGTTATGCTTCTTTTCGGGAGCTTGCTGCCATCATTTTTTTTTCGTCGATGTCGATAGATTATGATGATGAAAGAGCCAACCTGCTTTCTGTTGACATTGGTGAAACGCAGATCTTCGGTGACCAAGATCCTGAGTTTAAAACCCCCATTGCGTCTTGTTCGTTTTTCTTCAAGAATCCTCCAAGAAAACACAATCCAAAACAAGAAGGAATTCTCATGGAGAATGAACAAGAAGATAACTCAAAGATCATTCAGTTCCCATTACATCCGAGCTCTTACAAGATCAACGATGTAATCTCTGTTGGTGCTGGTGTTGTAGTTCCCATGGATTCAACCATTGTTGTCATTAAAGTCATTGATCGTGAACAGTGCATCAGTGTTTTCGGCATTCTTGGACGTGAAGCACGGTCAGTAACCCTTTCTTCGCACCCCAACCTCCTCACTGTTCAATGTTCATTGTTTCTTCAACACAGATCACCATGTTTGGGTGGTCATGCCCTTCATGTCCTATGATTCTCTACACTCCATCATCTCATCTTCTTTCTCGGATGGTCTATCGGAGAAATACACGATCATTGTTTTTAAGGAAACGCTCAAAGTATTATCGTATCTTCACAACCGAGGGAATATACATGGGTACGTAAAGGGTAATAATATCTTGTTGAACTCCAACGGATGCGCTAAGCTTGCAGATTACAGAGTTTCGAGATTGTTTTACGATTGATTCAACGAGTTGCTGGTGATCATGGACTTTTGTTCATTATTATTGTTGGTTAATAGTGTTAAAAGGTTTGGATGGTTCTATTAACGTCAAATTTCTGAGATCGTCTAATTTCTGAAAGAGTTTTGAACGGAAAGAAATTGTAGTACATCAAGGTGAGTAAAGAAGAACGAAAGGATGAAGAACACCTTCGATTCTCAGTAAACCGCCGAAGAAGAAATACAAATTTTGTTTCTAAAAGAGCTCCGTACAAAATAATGATGATTGAAGGAAGAAATCATCTTTCTATTACTATCTCTATCAGTTCACTATGTTTTATTTCAAGAACTTCAGTTCATTGACTACCAGACAACTCATTAAAAAAATTCAAATTACACAGCGGGGTGAATGTTAGACAAATATATAGTATAGCCATGCAGCAACAGCTCCAGTTGCAACAAATCTCATCCATCAATCTAACAAATCAGTTTCTTGTAACTAACTCTTCAGATGTAATCTTAGTTAGTTACTTGACTAAGTTCAACAACTTAGCTCTCTATTCTTCTTATAAATAAGGAACACTTCTACTGTGTATTTCACCATTGTCATCAATATGAATAAAAGTATTTTTCACTCTTCCTTGTTTCTAGTTTTTCAACAGTAAGCAAATCTCCTCTATTGTTGTTCATAATTCTGGAAATGTTGCTGTCAGGGCATCTCGGTTTGCCATTTTGCAGAATAATGATGAAGATGATAAGGTTATTGAGGAAAACCAATATCGGGGTAAGTCAATTGTTTAAAGTGCTACACCTCCTAATCGAAATTCAAGTAAACGTAATCAAAAGGAGGGTGATAAAGTTGTTGATGTGAGTCATGTTGTTCCTAGTGTTTGTCCTAGCAGTACAAAACAAGTGATTATTTTGTCAGATAGAAAGGAAGAGCTGGTAATGAACCTGGAGAGTGAAATTATGGATGTTGAATCGATTGTTAAAGGAAGACAGCCACGAGTTGTTAAGAATATACCTTAGGACCATAGCGAGTCTCTTCTTGAAGTTACAATAATGTATGATGGAAGGAATGCTCATGGGGTTCAACGTGGTAATAGCAAGCTGAGAGCTCAGGAAGGTAGGAAAGAAAGTTTGGGTGTTGCTTCGTATTGTGCTTCAAGTTCAATCGGGTGGGGATAGATTTTTTCGATTTCTGGTGTCTTGGCAGGGGCGTGAGGATTTTAGGGAGATCTTTAGTAATTTTTAGCGATTAGATCTTTCATATGAAGTGAATCTCGATTTTTTTGTAAGAAGTTAGTAGAATGGAATGAAAATACTTTTAGAAAGATTGGTAAAAAGAAAAAAAGGCTTCTTGCTTGGATTTGTGGTATTGATAAAGTTTTGGTTGTTCGTCATTTAGATTCCCTTTGTAAGCTTGAGTGTGACCTGAAATATGAGTTGGACACAATTCTTATGAAAGAGGAAAGTCTCTAACAGCAAAAGGCGAGATGTAATTGGGTTCTGTATGGAGATCGTGTAGCGATCCTTTTAAAATTTACAAGCTAGAATAAAAAATATCGTTATTTTGGAAATTTGAAAGATGAAAAATTAGGTTTAGAAATTGGGGAAATTGGGAATGAGGGATTTAAAAATGAAAATTAAGGATTTTAAAAACTTGTTTTGAAAAAGGGAAAATCGATTTAAAAAATGAGAATTTAGAAATTTAGGGATTTGAAAATTGAGGATTGGAAAACAATTTAAAAATGTTGGAAAAGAATTAAAAATTAGAAAATAATTGGAACGTTTTTTGAAAATAGTTTGAAAAGTTGGTTGGAGTCACCGCCGGACATTTTGGTAAATCGGACACCCTAAAATCAAATATTCGAGTAAAAATCGGGTTTGAGAGTCGGTTACGACTAAAAACGGTTTTAGCGTTTTAAATCGCCCAAAATTGGCACCTTTACAAAATTATCGCTTAATTAATTTTGAAATTTCCGATTTAAAGTGACGTTAAATTAATATTTGTTTAAAAATTTAAGTATATTTTAAATGCCTCGATATTCGAAGGTAAAAACATACACCGCTATCACTACGTTTGGTATCGGCCTCGTTACGACCGAATAAACAGACATCGCATTTATGTATTAATTAGTATTGAAACTTAAATGTCAAGTAGTACATACAAATATAAAGGTATGATAAAAATAATTACAACATATCATAAAAGCAATAAAAAAAGGCTATACACAAAACATGTATTTACATCATGATAATTAACATTAAGCATGTATATGAAATAAATTAATTAAAATAATCAACAAAAAAAAATAATGTCATTGGAAATGACCAAATTAAAGTAAAACAAAATTCAAAGGCCAAATTAAAAGAAAAGGGGAAGATTCAAGTCAAATTGAAACCAATAAAAGGTTATTCTTACGAAATAGTGATTAAAATGAAGTGAAACTGAAATCTTTAGGCTAAATTAAAAACAAAAATAATTGATTATAAAGAAAAGTGACGAATTGAAAAACGAAATGAAAAGAGGAGAACCACGAGCATATTTTTTAAAATACAAGATGGTTTATGAGTGCAAATATTCCATTTCCTTTCTAAACTAGAGTATATAACACAAAAACAAAACAATTTGGCCCTTATTTTCTTAAATCGAAAACCAAACACACATCAAACTCTATGAAAATTCGTACAAACATTCAACATGTTCTTGAAAATATTCATCTTCTCCACCTCAAAACCTAATGAGCCACCGTCAAAAACCCAGAAACCACTTTTTGCTTTGTTTTCAAATTCCAAATACCCAAAAAAACAAAATCTTTTGTTAAACTAATAAAAAGCCACCCCTTTTTGAACCGATTAGAAGAAAGGAAACCTCCTTTTTTTGATTCGGTTTTGCTCTTGACAACGAAACAGAGGACCTTTTCCTCGATTCACCCTTAAAGGTTCGAAAACCGTGGAATTATCATCGATAGAGAATGACCCTTCCGGCCAAGAAGAAGACTCAAAGGTAAAAACTAAACCCTAATTTTCTTTGTTGTTTATCGCATGCAAAAAAATTAGACGAGAGGATATACCTCTAGAAAATTTGCTATTGTATTCGATTTCGGTGGTGGGAAAAAATTCTCGATTACATTGTTTCATTTCGATTTTTATAACTGATTACAAAGGAATTAGAAAAGGAGGAAAGAAAATCTAAAATGCTCATATTTTTTCTATTGGTTGCTGATGGAATTTGTTTGTGAAATTCGCTGGAAATTTGGATTTTTGCCTTTGAATATTTCTGGAAATTCTCTATTGAATATTGTTGAATTTGTTGTCTGAAATCCTCTTTCATTTTTGTTTTGATTATCTGAAAGATGTACGATTTTTGACATGGGTTTTGTTTGCTTGCATGTGTGGCTACCGGAGAGGCAAAGGAGACCATCGACGATGATCGAGCGGCGACTGGAAACTGAAAAGGCATCTAGGAGTTCGAACAGTTTTGCACGTGTGTGTGGGGAGCCGAACGATCGGCACGTGAAGGAGCGTAAGCATCCAGAAGCTTCTGCTGCTCTTGATCTTGACCGTTAAATCATCTCTTGATCTAACTATCCTCAAGTGGCTGCGCATGGAGAATAATAGGATTAGGGTTTCCTTTATTAAAACTATAAGGCCCGATTGGGCTTGTTTAGTGGGCTATTGTAATTAAAAACTTGGATTGTATTATATTTTAATAAAATGGGCTTGTATTTATTAGTTTTGTTAGGTTTATTTAATCTGATATATATGTGTGATAATAATAATAATAATAAACTTAACAACAACAATAATAATAATAATAATAAATGAAAATAAAAAAATAATGTAAAATAGAGTAAATATAAATTAAAGGAATCAAAATAGCAATATACCCCTTTTTGGATTTTTTAAATATATGATATATTTGAATATATGTATATATTTTTGGGTTTTTATAAAGTATCTAATTATTTAATCCCATTATTTGAATTTTAACAAAAATAAAATCGAGTTTAAACCTCATAAAATTAATGATTACAGATAGTAATACATGCGGTGGCAAAAGTAAGAAGGAGGGCAAACATGATTTCCTTAAGGATGAGAATGGATAGTGGTGTTCTAATCAAGATGTTTTACGAGATATGACTATTAATTTTTATTCTCGTCTTTTCTCCTCAGAAGGTTTTGTAGGTTATATTTATGGTATTCGTAATTGTTTTAGAAGGCTAGACATGAATGATATGAGGTTGATTGCATCGTATATATCTGCTGAGGAAATACATAATGCTCTCTTTCAAATACAACCTTTGAAGGCTCCGGGTGTGGATGGTGTTCATGCTCTTTTCTATCAACGTAATTGGTCTATTGTGGGTGATTCTGTTTGCAAGGTTGTCCAAGAAATGTTCAACTCTGAGGTTGTTCTGCCAAGCCTTAACAGAACTCTTTTGCTGCTTATTCCTAAGGTGAACTCCCTAGAGAATTTGGCTCAGTTTCAACCTATTAATCTCTGTACAGTAATGTATAAAATTCTCAACAAAGTTTTGGTTAATCGTCTTAAATCGTACATGAATATTTGGGTTTCTGCGAACTAAACTACCTTTGTCTCTAGTAGGTCGATCACAGATAATATTATGTTAGCTCAAGAGATAATCCATTCAATGCGTATTAAAAAGGGTGCGAGGGGCTAGATGGCCATTAAGGTTGATCTAGAAAAGGCTTATGATCGCTTAGAGTGGTCTATTATTGATGATACACTTTTTGAATTGGGTTTTGTAGCGACCCTAAATTTCTTAAAATAATAGGTGTAGTAAAAAAAGGGGAAAAGGGTCACTAGTGAAAAAGTGGAAATTAGGGATTAGGTCTTGAAAATTGGAATTGAGAAATTAGACCTAAAATTGGGGGTTTGAAATGTTAAATTTAGGGATTAAAAATTAGGGTTTGAAAATACCTAAAAGGATCTAAAAATTGGTGGGAAATATTTGAAAAAGGTTTTAAAATGGGTTGGAGTCGCCACCGGTCACTTTTGGTAGACCGGATACCGAAAAACCAGAGATTCGAAATGGTTTGGGTTCGAGAGTCAGTTACATTTTAAAACGGTATCAGCGTTAAAAAACCGCCAAAAAATTGGCACCTTTATCAAAATAACCGCTTAATTAATTTTGGAAATTTTATTTTAAAGTGGCATTTTAAATTAGGATTTGTTTAAGGATTCGAATTAAATTTTATTTTTACCATGTCTTTATTTGAAGGCAATGCATACACCGCCATTCTTATGTCGAATAAGACGGTGCCGTTACGACCGAATAAAGACGTAATTATTATATTCATTAATAAAAAAATTGGATGTGAGTTTGAGCAAAATAATAAGCGTGTCACTTATAAAATCAAGTATGTACATGAAACATAAAATACATGACATAAATAAATGTACAAAAAAATAAAGTAAAGATGCATAAATAAAAATGCATGCTACATAAATAAATACAAAAATAAAATAAATAAATACAAACATGGCAAAAATTAAAGAACAAAATACATGGCAAATATATACAAAATAGATAAATATGCTAGCAAAATAAAATCTAAATAAACGACAATATGGCAAATAATTAAACAAGCACGTGCACATATACAAGTGTGCCTAACTAAATAAAATACTAAAATGTGAACACATGTATCTAATATGCAAAATAAATACACATACAAAATGCATATAAGCTAATGAAGCATAGCACAATGTAAATAAACATATTAAATAAATTAAAAAAGGAAATAATAAATAAAAAAGCCTCTGGAAATGACCAGAATAAAAAGAAAATAAAATGCTAGGGACTCAAGCTGGAATTTAACAAAGGGGAAGGGTTTAAAAATAAACATAAAAGTATGGGGGACTGAAAAGGAGATAAACCATTTAGAAACTATGGTTATAACTGAAATAAGGACGAAATTAAAAGGTTTTGAAAACTTTAAGGGACCGCAGATGTGATTTGAAGAGAAGGAATGTCCTAAAAATAAACAACAAAACACGGAGGGACCCAACATTAATTAAACCTTTATTAAAATAATAGTGATGGTCCAAATCGGGGCCAAATTGAAAGGACTTGAAAACATGGAGGGATCCCAGAACGAAATATTTTGGCACGGAGAGTTTTAAAAGGGTATTTACCCGTTTTTAAAACAAGGATCGGGTATATAACACAAACAAAAAATTAAAAAAAAACTCCTCTTCTTCATTTTCAAACCGAAACACAAGGGAAAAGGGGAAATGCTCTCATCTGTTCTTCAAGGAACCCAGAAAATCCCAAGAACACGATGAGTGTTCTTCATTTCCGCCGTGATTCCCAGAAACCGGTCATGATGTTCAGATTCCGGCCACCGCTGGCGGTGGCCGGCGAAACCAAAACCCTTTAAAAAATTTCTTTTTCACAAACAAGAGCAAAAAAAAAGCTTTCTTTCTTATTACGAAATCAAAACTCCTTTTTTTGAGTAAAACCGATCGAAACAAGCCCCTTTTTGTTTGATTCGAAAGAAAAAAAGAAAACACAAAGTCCCCCTCTCTTCTTGGCTCACCAAACGGCCTTGCGGCCAAGGCTTGTCGCCATTGCAAGGAGGAGAAGACTCTAAAAAATGAAGTAAAAAAAAAAAAACTCAACCTTCTTTTCGGTTTATTGCAAATAGGAAGAGACAAGAGTGTTATACCTTTGAAGGGTTTTTTTAGTATTCGATTTCTGAATAGTGGGGAGAGAGATCCTGATTACATGATTTTTTTCGGTTTAAATAACCGATTCTTTTTACATGAAATATGAAAAGGAAAAATATCTAAAAATTCCTATTGGTTGATATGCTATTTGGATGTATGTGCTGGAATTTGTTGGTGTAGCCTCTGATATTCTGAATTTTGGGCGTGCTGCTTCTAAAAAATTGTACGAATCTGATGATAATTTTGGTTTGTTGCATGCGTGGCCAATTCTGCGAGGAGGGGACCACCGGCGATGGCGACCGAACGGCGAGGAGAAATGAAAAGTCTGATGGGCATTCGAAAGGTCAGCACGTGCCATGCACGCGCGCGTGGGATGCACGTGATTCACGAAGAGTCGCGCGTGGAGGTTCTAGATGCTTCCTCTGGTCTGATCTGGACCGTTGGATCTAAATTAGATCCAACGGTCGAACGTTGGCTGCGCATGGAGAAAAAAAAGGCATTAGGGTTTCATTTATTACCGGTTTGGGCTAGAATGGGCTAGTGTAATCAAAAGAACGGGCTTATATTTAATTTAAAGTGGGCTTATTGATATGTAATGGACTGTTATAAAATATTTGGGCTTATTATTGTTTGGGTTATTAGTTATTTATTTTAGTTGGGTTTTAATGTGTTTAATTATATATAATAATAAACGTAATAATAATAATATAATTATAAAAAACATAATATAATACTAAAATAATAATAATGATAAAATCAATAAATAGCGATAATAATAAAAATACTAAATAGAATAAAATATAATAATACTAGTAATGAAATACTAAAATTACTAAAGGTAAATAATATATTATATTTTTGAATTTTTAATTTATAATTAAAATAACTATATTTGAAAGGATAATAATAATAAAAAAGAAATTAAACACAAAGAGAAAGAGAAAAGAATATATATTATAATTTTTTTGGGGGGTTTTCAAAGATTATAATGTAGTAATATTTTTTATTTTTGTTTAACAATTACAAGCCCGTTATTCGATTGAAAAAAGAGTAAACCGGGTTTAGACCCCGGATAAAATTAGTGATTACAGCTGCCCCTCTTTGCTTATCGTTGTAAAACAATGATGAAGCAAAGACAATAAACACTAATTTTATTTGACTTCCCTGTTTTGAGAGTTTGATCTGAAAGCTCTTTTCTCCATAACTTTGATAGCCTTTATGTTCCTTGAACCCTGATTCCTGATTAGCTCTATCATGAATGGTATTTCGTCTTGACCACCTACACATATCAAAAATAAAATTTTCAGAAGTAAACTTTGATTCCCTTATTTAGATATTTTGAGCAAATTAAAAGATTTTGAGCTGTGAGTCCCTTCTCTATGAAACTTTAAGCTCTTGAATTATTTGAAATGTTGGTCCTTCCTATATAGAACCAATATCTTTGAAATGCTTTGATTTCTAATCATTGCAGCATCTGACGGTCCCTCGCTTTGAGCATATACTGTGGTGGGAAGTGATGTCTTTCCTAGAGGCTCTCCACAAAACATTGATTCTTTGAGGTTGAGGAACCTCAATATAGTATCCTGATTTTTGATCATTTTTTTTTCTCTTTTTCTTTTTCTTCTTTCATTTTTTTTCTTCTCTTCTTCTTCTTTTTTCTCAAATACTCTGAATATCTTATAAAAGGTATGGATTTCTGATCTTTTTTCATTTTTTGTATTTCTTCATTTTTCTTTTTTCATTCTTTTTTTCATTTTTCTTTTCTTTCATTCTCTCTCCTTTTTCTTTTCTCCTTCATTTCTTTCATTTTTTTCAAATATCCCTAAGGAAGGATCAAATGTGAAATTTGTTTTGAGGACATTCTTAAGAAGGGATCAAACTAAGAAGTTTGAGTTGAGAAAAATATCCTTAAGGAAGGATAAAATTAAGAAATTTGGGTTTTAATTAAAACTTCCTTGAGAAAGGATCAAATTAAGAAATTTGAGTTTTAATTAAAACATCCTTAAGAAATGATCAAACTAAGAAGTTTGTTTTGAGAAAACATCCTTGAGAAAGGATCAAATTGAGAAATTTGCTTTAAGAAAAACATCCTTAAGAAAGGATCAAATCAAGAGATTTGAGCTTTAAGAAAAGCATCCTTAAGAAAGGATCAAATTAATAAATTTGCTTTGAGAAAAGCATCCTTAAGAAAGGATCAAATCAAGAGATTTGAGCTTTAAGAAAAGCATCCTTAAGAAAGGATCAAACTAAGAAGTTTGTTTTAAGAAAAACATCCTTAAGAAAGGATCAAATCAAGAGATTTGAGCTTTAAGGAAAGCATCCTTAAGAAAGGATTAATCTGAGAAATGTGTTTTAAGAAAATCATCCTTTAGAAAGGATCAAGTTCAAAGTTCAAATATAAATGGTATCTTGCTTAAAGAATACCTGAATATTGTATGAAAGCGGTATCTCGCTTAGAGAATACCTAATATCTCATCTGGATGTCTCGATATTTGATTGCCTTGACATAAAAAGCTCGTTGCCCACAAATAACTAGAGGTTGGAAGGCCTTTTATGACTTTGGATTCTTTGTTGAGATCCATCTTTCTTCTTGTGGAATTGTAGATCAAATCTTTGATCTATCTTCAAAATTCCTGTTTAAAAAATGAGCAAAAATGCAATGATGACATGAATTAGAGTGATCGTGATGCATGGATGTCTAACCTAAATGATGCATGAATGCATGAATGTTATTTTTTTTCTTTTTTGGAGGATAAACCCTCGCTTTCTATTTTCAATAATCATTAAATTCATCGGGCTTTCATCCTCGTTGGATCCTCATCTTGTGCCAATCAGAATAAAATCTCTCATCTTCTGTAATTCAATAGCTTTTACTATAATACACTTGTACCATTTGTCATTAAATACACTTATTCTCTGTTCATGGTAGCAACTCTCACTCTCATATTCAGGCTAACATGTTCATTATAGGCTATTATTCTTGAATTCTGCTTAATTTCTATCTCTGGACATCTGGTTGGCAATCTTTATGCCCCAACATAATTCTTGCCCCAAAAAGGTCTGTTGCTTACTTGAGTTAGACATGCTGATCTTAACCCTCAAAAGGTACTATCAGACCAAGTGGTCCCTCCAAAAGATGTCTCACATCGTATATTACCTTTTCTTCTCGGGTCATATCAAAGATGATCATTTGCATCGACCTTGCTGTCGCGTGTCAAAAGTGCGCGTTTAGTACAAGTGGACACATCGCAAGTAATAAGTGATAAGTATTTTATCGAGTTATCGTCTCCTCAAGGACCGGTATACTTAATATGCTTTCTTCACCTTCTTGTTCTGTAGAAAAAGTAAAGAACACAAGTGAGTTGATTTGATTTATCTAAACTAAAATAACTAAATAAAAATAAAGAGTTGAAATAGTAGAGAGAGATGGGCTAGGATCCAGTTGCGTCGTATTGTGGAATTGATTGACTTGTCTCTGTCCAATGCAATTATATATCACTGCCTCGGCAGCACTGCAGTTTACTACCTTGGCAGCGACAATACTGTCTGCCGCGGTAATCCCTTGCTTGTGGGCAGACTTTACCAAAGTTCGGCAAAGTGTCCATGGATGACTCCGCTTATCCCTAAGTCAGAGTGCTGTTGATGACTAGTCCTTGATGATACCTCCCGGCGTGAACCAATTATACTCACCAACCAATCTCACACTTCTTTTAGCCGCTAAAACTCTTAACCTATCCCTAGGCCGAGTTAGTGTTTCGCGATTGAAACACCGTACTTACCCCTTTCGTGAATCTAACTCTCCCGAGCTTAGATAAATGGATGATCACAATATCCTCTCCCGAGCTCAATTGTGAAACAAGGAATAAAAAAGGATAAGCAAACCTTGATAATCTTTATTGCATTGAATGAAAGTCAAAGTACAATCTCCTCTCACAAATACTCTACAATCTTCACCTAATCCCTAAGAAGGTTTAGAACATGGTGGAGAGGAAAGAAACAAGAGTAGAAGTCGGCTTTCTCCCTAGGTATTTCGTGTTCTATTACATTGGGTGGCTAGGTCTTTATATAGGCTAGACCTAGGGCAAACCTTTCCTAAGTAGAATACAACTTGGAGTAGGAAACAAGTTAAGTACATAATAAAATATATTTCCAAGTTTGTATTCGGCTAAAGGGGTTTTTCCGCATAGTCTTCCTTTGGGCTTTTCCTTGTGCTAGCCAGTTCCGATTCATGGGCTTCAAGTCCAGACACGTTCCTTGGATTTTTGTCTTTCCATCGCCTATAATCTTGCTTCCTGTCTTTCTGCTGCTGCCTCGACATCAGGTCCTGCCTCTGCCGCGGCACTGGTTCTCCTGCACAGATATGAAAACGCAGTAAAACGTGTCTTTTTTCGTAAATATTATCTATATGAGCATACTTCTAAATATATCACATTGAGTGCATGCATTGGTCCAAGTGGGTGTATATTTGGTAATTAATGCCCATAAAAGGAGTAAAAAGTGATAGTGTGTTGAGCACTTATCACACCCCTGAACTCGAACTATTGCTTGTCCTCAAGCAATGCAAACCATCAATTTGCCGAACTTTACTCTCTCCTGGTCTTACATGTCCATCTATTCTCCCCACCATAGCTAGGTCTATTCTTTAGCCTTAACCATTCGGTTACTCAAGGATTTACCTAGAAACAAACTATAGGAGTTGTGTGTGTGTTTGTTTTTGTGGACAAGTTGATTAAAGGCTTTCTTAGATGAACTCTAAGTTCAAGACAAATAGACATTGGTTAAGTGTTCTCTTCTTTTTCAAACCCTAAATCTTGAGCCGGTTTCGGGCACCTCAAAGACTTGTGTTTTTCTTTTCACTAAAATCCTTCTTTCTTTTTAATATTCCTTAACACACACTAGAGCCAATTTCGGGCACCTCTAGTATGAGGAAGAGACTTTCTAGAGCCGGTGGTAGGCACCTCTAGTTACTTTCCAAAGATCTAAGTCTTTATCACCTAAGTTCATTAAAAGAATTCCTATAATCCAACAAGTCCTAAAAGTGTTTAAAGTTTAAAGTTCTACCTATAGTAAGCTTCTAAGTTTTCATCCTTAAGCATCCTAAGTTAAGCCCTCTTAACAGAACCTAAACATGGTAAGGAGAAAGATTTCTATAGCCTTAAAGAATAAACTAAGGCAATACTGATGATGAGCAGTGCAAGAGTGTAGGCAGTTAATTCAAGTAAGGCGGGGAGCATAAAAATTTATAAAAAAAATCACTGGAATACTCCCTTTTTGGCAAGGCCGCGACAGTAGATTGCTACCTTGGCAGTGAATCTGCACCCCCAAACTCAAACCAAGCATTGTCCTCAATGCTTTATATTTCGAAGGAATAAACGGCAAAACAGAATATGAATTATGCGTAACAAGTAAAAACAGTAAAAGCAATTAATATTGATTTAATGGACAAAGAAAATTTAAAGCGACTCCGAGGAGCTGCGTGTAACAATTTTCCTCCGTGGCCTTGATGCCAAATGCTTTGTCCTTGGGGAGGGCGATGGTTGCGCCTTTGCTTGCCTCGGCGGCTGGACTCGAGTGGGTGGGGTCCTTTGCATCGGGGCTTCTACTTCTTCTCCTTCTTCAACATCCGCCATCTCTTCGGTTATCATCACGTCCGTTCCTCCTCCCACCGCAGTAGCTCCTCCGGTGTGGTGTGTGCTTGGGCCGGCGACAGTTGAACTTTGGTGCACATATGCATCTATCTCGGCAGATAGACTACCCATGATAATTGGCGATCTAGGTGGAGTGCTGAAGACGACCCTCCGCTTGGATGGCCTTCTACTGACAGACGAGGCCGCGACAGAATCTGCCGCCCTAAATGGGCCGGCAGCCTGGTATTGGGGCTGAGGGTCTGGATGGAAGAATGGTCGTGGTCCTCCCGGGGCTGGAGTAGTCTCGGTGTAGGGTACGGCGGTGACAAACATGTTGCTTGGGAACTCCAGGAATTGTACGCCTTGATTCGGGAAGGCGTGCAGCAACATCTGGGCTAGAGTGCCATTGAAGTCCCGTTGGTACTCCATGTACCGTTGTTGTCGAAGATCCATTGCGGCCATTCGCTGCAAGAGTTCTTGGTATGAGTCTGCTGCAGGGAGGTGTGGGCAGTACCAGGCATGTCTGCCGTGTACTGGGCCCCGACAGCGTTATCGGCAGTGAACTGCTGCAGCATTGCCTGGACAGGTTCGGCTTGCGTGATTTGCATGACTTTGTGGCAGAAGTCCCTGGTCCATCCTCGTCTTGGGGGCGTGTATTCATCGGTTTCTTCAATGGGTAAACCTGCAGACACACATAAACCCGTAATCAAGCAAGGGAAATACAAGAGTCCTCTATCCTTCTTACCGCACTCGTGAATTTCCCGTAGGATGATTTCTCCAACGTTGATGGTCCTCTTGTTGATGATGGATTGGATAAGCACCAATCTCTTGTGATCCACCGTGCTATTGTGTGATGTTGGGATGAGGCATTGTTTGACAAAGGTGTTCCACATCTTGGCCTCCGGCTTCAAGCTTTGTCTTGTTACGGAGCCTCGATGGGTACCGGTTTCTCATGGAGTGTTTCCGTAACAAAGATCGTCTTTGATGAGTTCATAGTCCTCGGCAGTGAAATCTTCCAAGAATTCGGCATGGATATCACTATCTGGGGTGAGGCCGTAGAAGTTATTGATCGTCTCGGCATCGAGTTGGATTGGCTTGCCGCAGCAGTGAACGAATAGGGAGTCTTTGCTGGGCCCATGAGCGTAGAACTCCCGCACGATCGTGGCGTTCGCCTGGGCGGGTTGCAGGCAGAAAATTTCCCAATTCTGGTACTTAATTCTGTCATAGAGGTAGTGCTCAATGCCGTAATTTTCTTCGTCTGCATGTTGGAAACCTTGCTCTTCCCAATGTTGCCTAGCGATGAAAGATCGATTGAATCGATCTTCAACGTTGGCTGGGGCGAATCTTTTGTATGTAGCCATCAAGATAGAGATATGTGCGTTCTTGGAGGTTTTCTTGAAGAGAATATGGAGATTGTAGAAGACAGAGAGTAATTGAGAGAGAGATTGTTATGAATACTAAAGAAAACAAGAAAGTAAGAGTGAATAGTTCAAGAGGAAGGAGTTTCTTATATAGGTCTCGGCCTTGTGACCGTTGAGACCACTAGTCGTTGTAACCGTTTCCTTTTCTGCCATTTCCTTTTTCTGCCGCGGCAGGAATCTCGGCAGACTAGCCATTATACTGTTCTGCCCGTTGGGACTGCTGCGGCCCTAACACTGTTTTATTGCCTCGGCAGAGTTTCTGCTGTGAACTATTTTTCCCTTATCTTTGCTTTTTATTCCTAAATAAAATACACAAAAGAAAAATACTGAAAACGAAAATAATTAGAAAAATAAAAATAAATTGTTAATCCTAATATACTATTTAAAGAAAAAGGGAGAGGTTAGGTTACTGGTGGAGAGCATGCAAATGCATCTCCCAGAATTATTTTCCCCCTTAGGCCCAATTTATGAATCGGTTGTGGGCCACTCCATTGTGCTGTCTGTTCATCCATCTTGGGCTTGATTTTCTTGCCGAACATTCTGCCGAGCAGACTGCCTAGGTAGGATATCTTATTGTCTACTGTGTGGATGGCCTTACATTCCTCTGGATCATCATACTTCTTTAAGTTGTGGAATGCGTTGAGTTTGACTTGTTGGTCATTGACCCGCATAGTCAACTCTCCTTTTTCCACGTCAATTAATGTACGTCCAGTTGCTAGAAAGGGTCTCCCAAGGATGATCGGTGCATTGTCATCTACTTCACAATCAAGGAAAAGGAAGTCGGCAGGAAAAATAAACTTGTCAACTCTTACCAATATGTCCTCGATTTTGCCTTCAGGTTGCACATAGGATCGATCCGCGAGTTGGAGCATCACTGTTGTAGGCTTCGGCCTTCCAATTCCAAGCTTTTGGAAGACTGATTTAGTCATAAGGTTTATTCTTGCTCCAAGGTCGTATAGGGCTTTTCCTTTGTAACTCTTTCCAATCGCACCAGGTATAGTGAAGCAACCAGGATTTTTTAACTTTGGTGGCATGCGGTTATGCATCATTGCCATGCATCCCTCGGTAGCAGCCACTGTCTCAAACTCACCTATTCGTTTTCTCTTTAACACCATGTCCTTTAAGAACTTGGCATAGTTCGGCATCTGTTCAATAGCTTCAACGAACGGTATGTTGATGTGGACTTGCTTCAAGATGTCGAGGAACTTCTTGAATTGTTGATCCTGTTTTTGTTTTTTCAACCTTTGCGGGAAAGGTGGTGGTGGTCTCATTTCATCCAGGGTTTCTTTAGTTTGAAGTTTTATACCTAGCACCACTGGAATTGTTGCTGCCTCGGCAGGCTGCTCAGGACCTGCAATGCTCTCTGCCGGGGCAGTGTTGTCAGCTTCAGTTTGCTCGGCCTCTTTTCTTGCTTGATCTGTTGATTGGGTTTGGCTCTCTGGGATCTTCTCCTTCAACTGTAGACCACTCCTAGTAGTGATTGCCTTACACTGTTCATGGTTTATTACCTTAGCAACTTCAGTATTGCTAGGTAGGCCTCCTTGTGGTCTAGTGTTTATGCATTGAGCAAACTGCCCAACCTGAGTTTCCAACGTTTTTATGGCCGCTTCTTGATTTTGCAGCCGCATCTCAGTCCTATTCATGAAGGCATCTGTCCTCTTGATGAAATTACTATTTTCCGCCATGTAGGACTCAATTTTCATCATAAAGGCCTTTAGCGTGTTTTCCAATGAACTTACCGGTTGCTGCTGCATCTGCTGCTGTGGCATCGGTTGTTGGACTTGCTGCTGCGGCATCGGCTGCTGAAATCCCGATGGTTGGGTAATTGGGTTTAAGGCATTGTTTGGGTTACTCCATGATAGGTTCGGATGCCTCTTCTATCAGGGGTTGTATGTGTTGGACATCACATTGTTGCGGTTGTAGTTCCCAACATACATACCAGTTTCTTGATTCATGTAGTCAGCGGAACTGTGGTTTCCTCCACATAAGTCACAGTATGAATCAATTACCTTGACCTCACGGGTATTGTGTTGTAACTGCAGGTTTTGCACCATCTTGGTAAGAGAGGCCAATTGTGCTGCCACTGAACTTGAATCTAATTCATTTACCGTGGCTTGGTGTCTTACTCCTCCTCGCCTAGATGTAGGAAACTGAAAGTCATTCTTTGCGAGTTTGTTTAATATTTCAATAGCTTCCTCAGGTGCTTTATCCAGGAGTGTTCCGTTTGCCGAGGCATCTAACATCATCCTTGTCGGGGCATTCGTGGCATTGTAAAACATTGTCACTTGTGTCCATAAGGAAATCCATGCAGCGGACACTTGTGCAATAGCTCTCTGTAGCGTTCCCATGCCTCATACATTGGTTAGTCTTCAGCCTGTCGAAAAGAAGTAATTTCATTACGGATTCTATCATATAGATTAGTCGGATTAAAGCGAGTAATGAAATCACGGCAAAGTTCACTCCAGGATCCAATAGATCCTGCTAGAATGCTATTTAACCAAGCTTTCGCCCTATCCCTCAGTGAATAGGGGAATAGCTTTAATCGCAAGACATCTTCATGGACTTCTTGGATTTTAAAAGAGTTGCAGATTTCCATGAAGGATTTGAGGTGTTGCCTTGCGTCTTCAGTTGCAGACCTACCAAATGGGCTGCTTCAATCTCCGGTGTGACGACTCCTGGGTTTAATCCGTTTAAGTCCTCTTCCAGGAAGTCCCTGACAGTGAGCTGCCACGGCCCAGGTGGCGGCGGAAGTCCTGCATTGCCGGTAGGTAAGTTTTGTCCTGGCGAGTGATCTGCCATGGCTCCTTGGATCTGTCTCCTCAACCTTTGCCTTGTTCTTTCGATTTCTGGATCTAATTCGTACAAGGGGTTGGTTGGATTGGCCCTGGTCATACACCAAGAAAAACAAAAGTAAAATAAAAATAAAAATAAACAAGAAAATAAAGAAAACAAAATTTAGTTGTCAGTCCCCGGCAACGGCGCCAAAAACTTGTTGCGTGTCAAAAGTGCGCGTTCAGTGCAAGTGGACACATCGCAACTAATAAGTGATAAGTATATTATCGAGTTATCGTCTCCTTAGGGACTGGTATACTTAATATGCTTTCTTCACTTCCTTGTTCTGTAGAAAGATAAAAACACAAATAAGTTGATTTGATTTATCTAAACTAAAATAACTAAAATAAAAGTAAAAGATTGAAATAGTAGAGAGATGGGCTAGGATCCAGTTGCGTTGTATTGTGGAATTGATTGACTTGTCTCCGTCCAATGCAATCGTATATCACTGCCTCGGCAGCACTGTAGTTTTACTGCTTGGGCAGCGATAACACTGTCTGCCGCGACAATCCCTTGCTCGTTGGCAGACTTTACCAAAGTTCGGCAAAGTGTCCTTCAATGACTCTGCTTATCCCTAAGTCAGAGTGTTGTTGATGACTAGTCCTTGATGATACCTCCCGGCGTGAACCAATTATACTCACCAACCAATCTCACACTTCTTTTAGCCGCTGAAACTCTTAACCTATCCCTAGGCCGAGTTAGTGTTTCGCGATTGAAACACCGTACTTACACCTTTCGTGAATCTAACTCTCCCGAGCTTAGATAAATGAATGATCACAATATCCTCTCCGAGCTCAATTGTGAAACAAGGAATAACAAAGGATAAGCAAACCTTGATAATCTTTATTGCATTGAATGAAAGACAAAGTACAATCTCCTCTCACAAATACTCTACAACCTTCACCTAATCCCTAAGAAAGTTTAGAACATGATGGAGAGGAAAGAAGCAAGAGTAGAAGTTGGCTCTCTCCCTAGGTATTTCGTGTTCTATTACATTGGGTGGCTAGGTCTTTATATAGGCTAGACCTAGGGCAAACCTTTCCTGAGTAGAATACAACTTGGAGTAGAAAACAAGTTAAGTACATAATAAAATATATTTCCAAGTTTGTATTCGGCTAAAGGGGTTTTTCCGCATAGTCTTCCTTTGGGTTTTTCCTTGTGCTAGCCAGCTCTGATTCATGGGCTTCAAGTCCAGACACGTTCCTTGGATTTTTGTCTTTCCATCGCCTATAATCTTGCTTCCTGTCTTTCTGCTGCTGCCTCGGCATCAGGTCCTGCCTCGGCCTTGTCTCTGCCGCGGCACTGGTTCTCCTGCACAGATATGAAAACGCAGTAAAACGTGCCATTTTTTCGTAAATATTATCTATATGAGCATACTTCTAAATATATCACATTGAGTGCATGCATTGGTCCAAGTGGGTGTATATTTGGTAATTAATGCCCATAAAAGGAGTAAAAAGTGATAGTGTGTTGAGCACTTATCAAAGTACATAATAATAATATATTTCCAAGTTTGCTTCGGCTAAGGAGGCTTTCCCGCATGGTCTTCCTTTGGGCTTTTCCTTGTGCTAGCCAGCTCCGATCCAGGGGCTTCAAGTCCAGACACGTTCCTTAGATTTTTGTCTTTCCATCGCCTATAGTCTTGCTTCCTATTTGTCTGCTGCTGCCTCAGCATCAGGTCCTGCCTCGATCTTGTCCCTGCCGTGGCACTAGTTCTTCTGCACAGATATGAAACTGTAGTAAAACGTGCCTTTTTCTGTAAATATTATCTATATGAGTATAACTTCTAAATATATCACATTAAGCACATACATTGGTCTGAGTGGGTGTATATTTGATGATTAATGCCCATAAAAGGAGTAAAAAGTGATAGTGTGTTGAGCACTTATCACTTGCATTTTATATATCTTTTTGCAAAAATCTTTTAATTCAAACAAATAATAATTTTTTTAATTGTAAGAACAATATCTATACATATTTTGGAAAACCCAAAAATTAGAAAACAAAATAAGGAAAGAAACATGGGTTCCTTGGATATCAAATGCGAGAGTGCATTAAATTCAATCTCTGAAATTTAATTCTCATTCTTTGGATGTTGTGGCAATATTTGAAGTTTTGGAATTCCCTTCAGATTGCTTGGTTCATCCTCATGATTACCGTATTTGCTCGATCTATTCGAAAACTACTCCCTCTAGTTCTCAATATCTTTCCCCTCTTATATTCAAGCTTTTCCTACTTATCCCATTAGCATAATACAAGAGTATTTTCTTGAAAATTCGATGTATGCTTCAGATTGCATCTAGCATTTTTCTTTTTCTCTATCTCTCTTTTTTCTCTTCTCTTTTTTTTCTATCTCTTCTTTTTTCTTCTTACATTTGTTTTTTTTCTTTATTTTTCATTTTCTTTTTTCTTTCTCTTTCGGGGAAATCAACTCATCACAGTCCTTTTTCTCGAAGATAATGATGGAGCATACAACAAAACTCTGAATTACTCGGCACAGTCATGAGTTTGAAAATATTACCATCACTCATGAAGGGAAGACTTTGGATGGTGCATTGCTACCTTATTAGGCGTATTACTTCAGCGGAGTACCCCGAATAATTCTACACTCTTGTTCGAATATACCTATTACCAGGTTTCGAATATTGGAGTGCTTTTTCTTTAATACTTGTTCTTTCTTCTTTTTTTTCTTTTTTTTCTTTTTCTCTCTTTTTTTTCTTTTTTCCTTTTCCTCTTTTTTTCTCTTTCTCTTTTTTTAGATGCAATCCTTATGCTCTTAGGGGAAATTCTCAAGATTGCCTAGTTCTATTGGGCCTTTTCTAGGAGATTTTCTTATCATTGAACATCACTGAGGGAGTAGAAATCTCATTTCTCGTGCATTATCGACCAAAGCTACTGATTGAGAAACCGTACTTCATCGTAATCACAATATTCCAACAATTTTGTATTTTGAATTCTCGTAATAACAAGCATATGGCATCCAAGGAACTCTAAGTGAAAGAAGAGGAATACATATAAAAAGATGTATTCTTTCATTGAAATGGAAAACATAACATAAGCCCTTACAAAAATGTATTTGCTACTTTTGGGCAAACAGTAAAAAACTTAATTTGATGCATTACTTCAAAAGAAAAACTTAAAATGCAAAAAGGTATGAAAGGATCATCCAAATTTGGAGATTAGAATCTCCCCAAAGTTCATGTCCTCTATTCTTTCTCAAAACTTCAGGATACCAGCCTCAATCAGTCCTTGAACCTTGTTCTTCAAAGCTCCACAATTCTCTGTTGTGTGTCCTGTGCCCCCCATATGATAATCACATATGGAATTGACATCATATCCTTCGGGGTAAGGAGGATCCTTTGGTTTGGAGTGCACAGGAGTCAAAAGTTTCTTCTCAACGAGTATTGGGAGTAACTCGGTGTAGGTCATAGGAATCGAATGAAGCACCTTTGTAGGTTTTGTATATCCTGAAGACTGAGAGTAAGGACGACCCCGAGGTTGGCTGGTTGAGTGAGAACCCACCGCAAAGACAGAAGAATCTTCTTCTTTATGAGAAACCATGCTATACGGGCTCTTTATCTTTCCCTTCTTGATGGCATACTCGATGCATTCTCCGGTCATAACCAATTCTGCAAAACTACTGATAGGGTGGCTTATCAAGTGATTGTACAACACTCTCTTTAGTGTATCCACAAACATTTGAGCAAGCTCACTTTTATTGAGTGGTGGTTGCACTTGTGCTGCAATATCAACGATAATAATAAAAATATTAAATAGAATAAAATATAATAATACTAGTAATGAAATACTAAAATTACGAAAGGTAAATAATATATTATATTTTTGAATTTTTAATTTATAATTAAAATAACTACATTTGAAAGGATAATAATAATAAAAAAGAAATTAAACACAAAGAGAAAGAGAAAAGAATATATATATATAATTTTGGGGGGGTTTCAAAGATTATAATGTAGTAATATTTTTCATTTTTGTTTAACAATTACAAGCCCGTTATTCGATTGAAAAAAAAGTAAATCGGGTTTAGACCCCAGATAAAATTAGTGATTACAGGTTTGCCTATTAATTTTTGTACTATTATGATTGGTGTTTCTTCTGTTTATACGCAAATTCCATGGAATAGGTCAAGATCTACTGATTTCTTCCTTTCTAGGGGGAATCGGCAAGGGGATCCTTTATCGCCTTACTTGTTTGTGTTATGTATGGAGCGTTAAGCTCATTCGATTGCTAGAGAGGTTGAACTGGAGAATTGGAAGTCGTTTCGTTTCAATAGGATTAGACCACATATTTCTCATCTTTTCTTTGCAGCTGATTTGATTCTGTTTGCTGAAGCCTCAACTGATCAATTTGATGTGATTCAGCGAGTCCTCAATGACTTCTGTAATAATTCTGGACATAAGATTAGTGTCTCTAAAACAATATGTTCTTTTTCAGTAATGTCTTACCTTGCATTCAAGATGATACAGTGGGTTTTGGGGGTTTCATTGTGTTAATGAGTTAAGTAGATATTTGGGTGTCCTGTTCCTTCATGGTTGAATTACTAGTTCAACGTATCAATATCTTGTGCAAAAGACTACCGATAGACTATTTGGATGGACGGTGAGTTCGTTATCTTTAGTTGGTCGAATTGTGTTAGCCAAATCGGTGTTGGCTACTATTCCAATGTATACCATGCAGTCAAATATGATGCCAAGAAATGTTTATGACGAATTAGAGCGTATTATTCATAATTTAATTTGGGGACACACGAGGAATAATCGTGGTTAATGGTGGTTTGGGTTTTCGGAAACTGCTTACCCTTATGAAGCTTGCTTTCAACTTTGTTTCATTTTCGGATAAACTTTGGGTTCAAGCTCTTCACGCTAAATACAAAATACAGGATACATTGCCATCTTGCTTGCCAACTGGTAGATGTCCTTGACTTTGGAGAGGTTTGCATGTGGTTTGGCGTGAAGTTCGAGGATAGATCGTCTATTGACTTTTGAAATGATGCTTGGGTGGAAGAGTGTGGTCCGTTATATCAACATTGGCTAGATGGTAATACCTCTACTGTGATGGGTTGTTCTATTCAATCTATGGTTAATGTTGATGAAGACTGAAAATGGAAGAAATTTTATGATTTACTTCCTCATTATGTTGTTATGAACATTACGACATTAAAGCCTCTTCTTCATGGTAATTTCGGTGAGTTACCAGGATGGTTGTTAGAAAGTTCTCAGAAGTTTACCGTTAAATCTACTTATGAGCTCTATGTTGATCAATCTGTGACTGCGCATAATCGTGTGTGGAAGGTCATTTCTAAATATAGAGGTCTTTCAAGGATCAAGATCTTCATGTGGACCATGTGTAATAATGGAGTCATGACCAATGTGGAACGTTGTCGACGACACATGACGGATGGTGCAAGCTGTGGTGTTTGTGGCGCAATGATTGAGGATGTTTCTCATGTTCTTCGTGAGTGCCTTGAGATAAAAGGTATTTGGTTACAACTAGTGAAGATTGACAAAGTGTAGAAATTTTTCAGTATGGAGTTTTGTAACTGGATTGAATACAACCTACATGATCCTAGTTATTATGTTGTGGAGATTAAGGACTGGGATCTATTGTTTGGATGTTTATTGTGGAATTCTTGGCTAAGACGCAATCAATATATTTTTCATTCGGATGTGTACACACCTGAAAGTTTGCTACATTAGAGTTACCGTTTGCGTGATGATTGTAGACTGGCTTTGGCGTTGCTACTAACCAATTGTAATTTGCGTGTGGTGTTTCTAATATCGAACGTTGTACTAAACCTTTTCCTAGTTGAATTAAGGTGAATACGGATGAAACTCGGGACGTGAATTCGGGGTTTTCTACTTGTGGAGGCATTGGAAGGGACAAGCATGGGCGGTGGTGCTTTAGATTCTCGAAAAAGATTAGTATTTATATTGTGTTTGCTGCTAAGTTATGGGGAGTTTATACGGGTCTTGAGACTACTTGGTCTCTTAACTTTCGTCAGGTTATTATCGAGTTGGACAATAAAGAAGTTTTTAATTGTCTGTCCAAGAAGAGCCGGACCGTATTCATTCATCCATTAGAACTCATTTAGCTTTGATGCTAAGTAAGAGGATTGGAAGGTTCAATTTATGTGGGTGAGTTGTTCATGTAATGCAGTTGCCAATAAATTAGCAAATTTGGCAAAAGACCTTCCTCTGGATTACTACTGATTCATGGAGCCTCCTTTGGATATTATTGATGTGCTACGCAACGATGTGGGCAATGTTTGATTCTGCTGTGTATTTTGGAGTTCTGTGCTTTAATTGATTGTAATACCGAAATGGATACTCTTTCCCCCATTTTAAGATTAGTTTTTTTTTAATGAGATCCATGATGGTTCTCTAATAAAAAAAACATAGTTAACATGAATGCTGCTCTTAAAAATGATGCAATTCAATACAAGAACTAACATGAATACAACTCATAAAGGAAATTTAAATATGATGTGAATTGGATCATTAATTTTTAAGAGGCCAAAAATAAAAGTTCCCATTTATTAATTAATGGTACTTATTTAAAAAAAAATAATGGTATTAACTACTTTAAGTTCCATCCACCATCCCAGCTTCGTTTACACGTAAAAATCACAAAATAAAATCTTTTACCTCTTCTTTCTATATCCTACCTTAAATACTTATAAATTAAATTCTAAATTTTAACCTTAATTTTTATATCATAAATTTTAAACCTCATATTATAAAAATATACCGTACACCTAATTTCTTAAATTCTAACCTTAAACTCATTATTTTAATGAGTTTTAAAATGAGCACCAAAAGAATGCACAATAAAAAGGTAAATAATTTATATCCAAAAACCGGTCTATCCAACTAATTATCTAAAGTAACCATGCATTAATTTTCAAATGCTTGCAAAAGAGCTTTTCCAATTAAGTAAACTTCGGTTATAAGATTACAGCAAATAAGACTCGAGAGACAAAAGACAATATAAATATAAATACTTGGCAGTCATTTTCCTAATTAGTTGAGTTTATCCGTCGATGGCAGAAACTTTAGGTTCCCTTTCGGATCAGCCATCCAGAATTGCGTGTACATATAAATACCCAACAGTCACTTAAAATCTTTGCATCAACCCTACCAAAACATAAAACTTACTGGACATCTAAAAATCAAGAAAATAGATTCATTACCTACATCTTTAAAATCTCAAACCCACCACCACCGTTAGATGTCATATTACCTTATAGAATTCCAATACCACATTTATAACTCATGCCCTATCCAGCACCAGGTTATCGGCAACCAAAAGCGCAAAGGAACATGAGTTATAAGATGGGCCAGTGTCGGAAATCTTCCATGGAGTACGGAAGAAGGGTGGACAATCTCCAACTTAAAGAGCTCAGATTTGATTGCATTGGGGGATCGGAAGCCTGACTCATGTAGAAGACTGAGCTTCTCTCTTAAACCCTCTGGAGTAAGAGAGAGAGAAGTACAGGAGGTAACTCAGTCTTTTCTAGATCTTACCCAAAACCCCTTCTTCCTGGCAGAACCATTTTTTGATAGTGATCTACCCCACTTAGACCCGATTGAGAAGTGGTGTTTTAAGAAAGGCTTTGCCAGAGAGCTTCTCCGGCTTGAACTGGGTTCTAACTTTGGAGCTTTTCCTTCTCGCTTGGCACTTTGTTGACTGTTAAAATCATTACAACCACCTTCAACAAAGCTATCTTTATCTATATTCTTGAATAACTTGAGATGTTTTGCCATCAACTCCGCTTCAGCTTTCAAAGCTTTTTTGCACATCTTTGAGACCTGCTTTTCTCCAACCATACATATAGGGCAGGCTGGGTCATATCTGTCAGTCTCTGGTGTCATTGTCTCCAAGCATTCAGTATGATAGACATGTCCACAGACAAGTACGGCTACTACTGAAATTTCATTGCCACTCCACAAGGATCTCTCAGCCAAAAGTTTCGAGCAAGCCCCACAAGTTCGCGTATCTATGGATGGAGAATATGATAACCTGCTGCTACATCGACTTATCTTGCCATCACCAGAACCAAAGTGTTCACTGTCAAAAGACCATCTTTCTCTTTGAGAAGAGGCCACAAGTTCAGAAAAAGTGCGCATAGACCATCCATCAGAAGAGCCACCATACGATCCAGCTGTCAAGTCATTGCTGCATGCGGAGAGCACAAAAGATGACCTTCCTTCAGACATTGAATAATTATTTGGTGATTTCAGTCCAAGGATTCGACTATCAGAGACCTGCCTCAATAGCCGGTGCGCAGGTGAACGGTGAGCCCGTCTAGATGGTGTGGAATTGAAAGGAAGTGAATGACCACGGCCAGACAAAGTTTTTGTAACTAGTGGTGAGAATGGTGAAGGTATACAAAATGACAGCTTTGGTGCAGATGAATCCACAATATCTGGTGATTCTGCCAAACTCTTTGCCTAAGAATAATCAGAAGGGAATGTTAAAGACCATCAGAAGGGGTAGATCAGGCTAGAGAATCCAAAAGATAAAGAGACAATACATACAAGCAGAAAAGCTTTTTCAACTATTCAGACTTACCTCAATGGAATAATTGCTTGCCCTAGATATGTCTGCAGTAACAACGCAAAACAATATCAAACACGACAGAAACAAGTAATAGAAAAGTGGGAATTTACAACAAGCCTTATTACCAAAAACTGCAATGGGACAACAAAGAATAAGAGTCATCAATAACACAAAGCATATAACTAGTGAATGAACATACATGATGTTTTATGTTCATTCTTATGGTAATGAATTCAACAACTCAATACCATGCAATCCTGCACACTTAAGGTACAATAGTTGTGATTGGAAGACCATTAGAGGCTAGAGACTTCTGTATACAAGTTAAGAGACAAAATTATACATGACATAGGTTCAAAAAATTGAACACAGAACACAAGATCTAAGCAAAAGTTTGCTGATATCTAATGTACAGTCAAGATGCTTACAAGGAAAAGGCATATTGACAAGTTACCTGAAGAGGGGATCATCATATTCCCTCCCGTATCTTCATGGATTTGCGATTTTTGAGAAGTGGGTGTTTCATAGTTCTCAATCTCAAGTGCACTTCTTTGATCAGAAACTTTACACCTACCAGAACCTATTGTCCCTCTCCTCTCCATGCTAACACTTCTGCTAACTCTATTAGACATCTGATAAGAAGGCTCTTCAAATTCATCAGCCACGCAGCTTCGGTTATCCCAGCGGAAACTCCATGAAGGAGAACATGTCAAATTTCCATGCAAAGTCTCACCTCCAGTTCTCTTTGGAAGAGTTCTTTCCCTTGCAGCTACACAACAAGCTGACCCCATGATCACTCATATACCCCGAAAAAGAATAGTACTACAAATTCACACAACTGATTCAAAACACAAGGGGAAGTACTGCATATAGGATAAGCAGAAAGTATTTCCTGTAAAACATAAACATTTGTTAGTTAAAAAACAACACAATTTGGAATTCATAATTCGAAAAGATATACAAATGCAAACAACTAAACAAACTAAGTTCATTTTAAAAATTAATTTTAACATTTTTAATTAATTTCCTTCATTATTCCAACTTTCAAGATCTAAGTTAAAAAATAGACAAAGATCAGTATTAAAAGTTAATATGCAGAGAGTCTTATGCCTTTAGATCCCAAAAAAAACATTGTAAAATTGAACAGTAATTAGTAGCAAATAACACTGTTAAGCTGATGTATAACAATAATGGCAAAAAAACCCAGCTGGTTGAGACCATCTTCCTCAATTAATCATTCATATACCTGGCAAACTCCAAATTTATAATAAAAATAATGCGAATTAAAACATTTCAGAAGCGAATGTTTACATGATTAAAGTCCACAACTACTCAAGATCATATTTTTTTAATTTTATAACTAAAAAATTAAAAGAAGCAAAGAATCGCCGATTCAAACATTTACTAGCTCTACCAAAAAAAATGGCTCAAAAGTTAAAACGAAATCTATAATATATAAAGCTTCAATTAGGGCTAAAAATTGGCAGCGTTTAGTATTCCACCCTGATCTGATTTCATGATTTTCTACAGCCGAAAGATAACATCCATAAAACAACAAAAATAAAGAGAAAATAACAAAAAATAAATTAAAAAGAAACTTACAGCTTCAACAGTTAGGAAGTCATGGAGGTGAAGAACAGAGAATAGAGATTGGATCGGCGTCGAAAATTCCGGAGGCGGTCAAAGAGAAACGGCGATGTTCACGACGGAAATAGAGAGGGGGAGAGGTAAAGAGAAAGTTGAAGGGCACGGATGGGGAATTGTGCTACGTCGCTTCCTAGTGCAATTTCTGCTGTTTTTTCGCTCCCCTTTCTCCCTTTTTTCCTTCTGATTTTTATTTTTTAATTTTATTAAGGGTAAACTATAAAAATAATCAGTAAACTTTTAGAATATTTCCATTGTGATTAAACTTATGATATAGTCTTTAAACTTTTAGTTTTTATCAAAAGATCACTTCTGTTAATTTTCGTCAAAAATACTAGCGCGCCATGTTAGTTTTTATTTTCTTCAATGTAATAATAATATTTTAAATTTCCAGCTCATTAAAAATCTTTTTTAACAAATGCGTCGAAATGTTCTTTCTCACATTTTGAATCAAATTATTGATTAAGAGTGAATATTCGATCGAGTCGAGTTAAAAAATTTTAAGCTATTCGAGTTGATGAGTCATATTTTATAACTCAAATTTTATTTAAAATTTTTTCAATTCGAGTCGAGTTTAAGAAATTCAAGTCAAATTGAGTTTAAGGAATTTAAGTCAAGTAGAATTTTCGAGTTCCTATAAATATTTAATTATAATTATTTATTATATTATATTATATTACGATTTGATTCCAATTTAAATGATTTTTTCTAACCATAAAAGATATGTCTATATATTTCTTCATATTTTTTTCATATGTTAATATTTCTTCATATATATATATATCATAAAAATAGAGAAACTTATCTCGAATTTAAAAATAAATCCTTTAATTACTAAATTTTTTTGAGTTATTCGATTTATTAGAATTTTCATTTTATAACTTGAACTTTATTTAAATTTTTTCAAGTCGAATTTATAAAATTCTAAGTCAAATCCAAACGATTCGATATTTTTATCTTGATTTGAATCGAATTATTTGATTCTTTTGAATCAAGTTTTACTCACCCTAGCGATGATCGTATAGGTGGAGAGTAATTGGACCCTTTGTCATTCCAATCATTTACTGATATGAATTAGATTGGATTGAATATATTCATGACTAAAGAGCCCACATGACGACGTTGTTCTTCAACCTTTCTGGTCTTCTTTTGAAAATAATTGGCTAAATATTCAAATAAGTTTTAAGCTAATACTTATTCGTAGGGGAAATTAGGCGGAGAATAGTTAAAAATTATGACGATTTGAATTAACGAGTATGATAAATATTTTACATGAGAGAATTTTTATTATTAAAATTTAATGAGGAGAAGAACGAGATTATTATAATTGAATTACAGGGATAATTAAATCATATTATATAAATTATCATGGAAATTTCTAAATTTTATAAAGTTAAATGGTTACCAGGGTAATTTACTTATTTTTAAATAAATCTAATATCTCATAACCTCTGTATGATTGGCTATAGTAACTTTAAATTTTTTTCATATATTCTATAAAAACAATTAAAAAAATGTTTACTTATCGATGTGAACGTGACTCAATCTAATTTTATTAAAATATAAGATGATCAATTTTGATATCATTTAAAAAATATGAATATTTAAATTTTGAAATATCATGAAAATTAACAACAAATTTATTAGAAAAATGTTTTAGCAGTAGCTTTAAAAAATCACTAAAAATCTATAAGATAAATTAGGAAGTGAGTCTTATATTTCTATAACCGTTACAAAAGTTTAGATTCGTTTAAAACAAAAAATTCTCAATTTTGAGTTATATATTATGATTTATTAATTTCTGAATGAACAAAGGTCAAAAGAAAAGACCAGAGATAGATTCCAAAAATAACAATAGTAATGAGTAGGGGTGCTTATCGAGCGAGTCGATCGCGAGCTGGACATTGCTCGACTCGTACTCATTACAAAATTTATTGCTCGATTCGACTCATTGCTCGTTAAGCTCGTTAAAATTGTGCTCGACTTGTGCTCATTGAAATATTTTATTGCTCAACTAGATTCGTTGTTTGTTATGCTTGACTTATTACTCGTTAAGCTTACTAAAAAACTTACCTTATTTTAAACTAAAAGTAAAATTTAATATTACCATATGAGGCTTAATATTAACATAAATTAACAAATTTAATAAAAAATATCAAAATAATGTATAAAATATTTTTAAAATATAAATTCAAAAGTAACAATCTATAAATACACCAAACTAACATAGTAAAATTAAAGTAACAATTAACACATTAATAATTATTATTTAGATTTATTTTTTGAATGAAATTATTTTAAAGTAATTACTAGAAACTATTTTAAAAAAATAACGAGCTTCTCGCGAACTTATTGAGTTGAGTTAGACTTTGCTCGATTCAACTCGTTAAGGTATTGAGCAACTCACGAGCTGTTCAACTCGTTAAACACCCCTGGGAACGAGTTCAAAAATTTCACCCCAAATCGTAAAAGTAAAATTAGAAAATTTGATTTATATGATTGAAAAAATTATCGATTATATTTTATTTTAGAACAAAGAAATCAATAATTTGAAATTGTAAATTATTATTTATATATTTTTTAAAATATAATACAGGATGCCCCGTTTTAATAATTAACATTTTAATATGTTTTATTGAAATAGTTTTATTTGTTGGTGGTGAAATTAGAAAACATGCTTAATTAATAGAATGTAAACTTGTTTACAAAAATGAAAGTAGTGAAATTATGTATGGTATCTAGTTTTTTAAAATATATATAAAAAAGTATTTTTTTAAAAATTAAAATGAAATATATTTTAAAATATTAATATAATAATAAATAAATAAACCAAAATTTAAGAGATACATTAAAAGTCGAACCTAAATTAAAATGAAATTAAACTTAAAAGCCATTCTTTTTATATTTTTTTCCTTTCCAAAATATTTTAATGAAAATAATTTTTTAATATTTTAAAATTTTAATTTTTTAAGTTATATTTTTAATTTTTTTAACCAAATACGTTTTTTTTACCGTTTTTCATTTTCTTGTATATTTCTATTTCTAGACCTAGTTCTATTTCTATGAGTTTAAGGAAAAATTATATCATGGGTCAGTCTCACCACGTGTCTATGGGACCGACCAATAAAAACTACTTATCTTTCCATGTCATATTTTTTTCCAAGTGATTTTTCACTTGAAAAATTTAAAAATAATGAGGTGGCTAGTTTTTATTGGTCGGTCCCATGAATGACGTGGTGAGACTGACCCATGATATAATTTCTCGAGTTTAAGGCTTGTTAAGCGGCTAAGCTCGTGGCTGATTTTATATATCGCGAGAATTAAGATTATTTATACACTATTTAATTTTATATATTTTAGGATTGTTTGATTAATTATGTTTAAGAATTTTGATTAAAAATTTTAAATTAAAAATAATTATATAATTTTTAAAACTTTCTACACTAGAAATAATATTTTCTAAAAAATATTAAATATCTGATAGATGGTTTAATTATCGTATAAAAATTCTTAAAGAGAGCATGGAAAAATTACTAAAAAATCATAATGTTGAAAGAAAACACAAGGATTTCAAATTATTTATGTCATAAAAAGAAAAAGGAACGATTTTGATCATTTACTGTAAAGATTCTCTAGGCGATAAACGAATAAATAATCATTTTTACATGTCATTTAAATATCTATGATTAATATTTGAAGCGATTCCTGTATGTAACCTACCAAACATACAGTAAACTAATTGACGATTTGAGGCCATGTCATGGTAACCTAACTCCTAGTCTTTTCAGTACACAACATATTGTTTCTTTGCTTAATTTGCAATTCCCGCTCTTTTATTTTCATTAGGTGTTGGAGTGTTGTCACTTATGTCTTCTTCTCCATGAGACTAATATAAATTAGACATAAAATTTAAAAAATATCTTTCCATATTTGATTGAATATTTATAGTGCTGATTGATTTAATTTTCAACGTTTTATTTTGAGTCAAAATAATTCATTTACGGATAAAAATAATTAAAAAATCTATAAATAGTTTAAAATAACTTGACACAATAATAAGTCAATATAAAAAATTACTCTATATAATTTAATAATATTATTTTTAACTGATATAATATTTTTTAAGGTCAACATTTTTATCTATATGATATTATCATGTCAGCATGCATTATCACATATAGGTTTATTATGACACTTAAGCCATTTATCGTCAATTAACTGACAATTTTTATTTTTAGGTGGTCTATTTTAACATAAAATAAAACATTAAGGTTAAATTACTCCAAAAAAGTAAAGATCAAAATAATACTTCAATCAAATATTGATAACAGTTTTAGCTTTATGCCTACAAATTAATCGAATTGATTGCTTTCTCCCAGCTAATTAAATAAAAAAATGTTGTTATTTATTTATTTTAAATACTATAATACTTGATCACACTCAACCTCGATGTAACAATAATAAAAGTGTTAATATAATTGATAAAAATTATTCTAAATAAAATAACAAAAAACAACGAGTAAAAGTAAAGTGGAAGAAAAATATTTGTATTATTTTTTAAATATATACTTTTATATAATTTTTTCGTCAAATCATTTATTTATAGGCATAATAAGTAAATAATACATTAAACTCTAATTAATAAAGATAATATTATTAATGAAAAAATAAACCAAATTTCTTAGTTAAATGATTTGACAAAAATCTCTTATATGTGCGACAAAGTTCCTTTCTTAACTCGGTCTTTCCTAGGTTTTAGGATTTCCTCATAACTGGACTATAAGTCTTTGTGAGTGTGTGCGTTGTTGTAACAAGGCTGATTTTCTAAGTTCTAATCCTTTTTCGAGCTCAAAACTCCCGACTTAGATTTTATTCCATTTTTGTCCCTATTTTGTATACAAGTACATATTTGACTATGTACTTATACTGCTTGAGCCGTTTCGGGCACCTCAAGTGTTCAACTACTCTTATTAGAGCCAATTTCGGGCACTTCTAATAAGTGGAAAAAAGACTAAGTCCTAGAGCCAGTGATGGGCACCTTTATGGACTATACTAGAGCCGGTGATAGACACCTGTAGCGAAAATCTAAAGTCTAAGTTTTTATTGCTTTTTCAAAGTAAAGAACTTCTAAAATCAACTAAGTCCAGCAGTGTTTATTTATTTTCAGGCTCATAGTCTAATCCTAAGTACTATTTCTAATATACCTTTCTAAATTCAAGTCTGGTGAATGGTACACGGGGTTGTAGCAGCTGAATGGTATATTGCTACCGAGGCATACTCTATAAAATTAACAGACTTAACAAAAATTTGCATCAAAATGTAAAGACAAGATTTAATGCAATAATTAGATAATTCTTATATTTTCCATACATTGCAGATTTATAATTACAAAATGGACTAATACTCCCCGACCTTGAAGGATGCATTGTCCTCAATACATAGAAAAATAGATAAGAGAAAAAAGTTTAGTCCGATAATATATAAAAAGAAACAAAAATAGAAAATTTCTACCGCCCTAAAATTAGAAGGATTCAAAGGAATCCTCCAAATCACTGTCAATGATCAGTTTGAGGCGGCTCTTAGGTGGTGGTTGTGCTGTCCTTAGCGGGCTGGCCACAATCTTCTTTGTCGATCTGGGCGACTAGACTCGGATGGGAGTAGGGTCCTTTGCGATCTCCTCTTCAAAGTTGATGGTGATGGTGGCAGTAGCAGATGCAGCGGCTTTACACTTCTTTGTTGTTTGGACCTCCGCCAAATATTCTTTCGTTGCTTGCATGGTAGATTCTAGATTTCTAGATGGGCTGCTCCAATCGAACGGGCTGGAGTCCTTCGGTGTGGCCCCACGGTTGGTAGAGTCCATTTTCAAGAATTCTACCATGGAGTCTGCTAAAAGGGCTCTATGGCAGCAGCGACAATGGTTGTTATAGGTGAATGCTAGAGAGGTACCGTTGCTAAAACGGAGGCTGATTTAGCAGGCACTGGTGATGAAGTCTATTGTGGCATGGAAATGTCAACTATGAAGGTTGGGAAAATAGTCGAGCAATTCGAGAATCGTTCTCGAATGGTTGCTACTATGACACTATTAAAGTCCCGGACATAATTCATGAAGGTCAATTATCTTCTTTCAATGCGCTGCAGTAGTGTTATGATTCCCTCATCTGTTGGGACTGTAGGTGCTGGATCTACTGCTTCGGTAGGTTCTGCTACAGCATCTAGAGCTACAAAGGCCTGAGGGACAACATCTTGTATTTGTATTCTCTTTATATATGTCCCTTTTCCAGCCCTTCCTCGCCGGTGTGAAGAGATCGGTTGAAAGAATTAGAACTCGCTCCAAATGATCGAGTGATGTAATTAAGCAAGGAAAGTATATCATACCTCGATCTTTGACCGTGCACTCCAAGATCTGCTTGCTGATGATGCAGCCAACATCAATTCAACGATTGTGGATGATTGAGTGAATGAGTGCAAATCGATTGTTTGGTTATGAGATGTTGGCAGCAAGTTTCTCTTTATGAAAGTATTCCACAGCTTCGCCTCAGGTCGAAGGTTGTAGTAGCTTATAGAACCGCAATGTTTCCCAGTGTTCCACTCTAATCTCGAAAAGTAGAGTTCCATCTTCAAGGACTCATAGTCAATGGCAGTATGTGCGGTGATGAATTCAGCATGTTTGTCGTTCTAGATATGGCGGTTGAAGTGTGGATTGATGGTAATATCTGCCACTAAAATTGCCCGACCTCGGAGATATGTGTATGGGTTATTGGGCATCGGTCGATGGGCATAGAATTCCCTCACTCATACTATGTTGGCCAGTTCTGGTTGCTTTGCAAAGTTCTACCATCACTGGAATGTAATTTTTGATAAAATGAATGTCTTGATGCCTAGGTCGTCGGTATCAGTATAGTAGAATCCTTGCTCCTCCTATACCTAACGGACCTCAAAATTATGCTGGTATTCCTTCTCGAACGTCGGCGTTGCAAAGCATCATTATTTAGGTGCGTCGGTAGAGCTTGGTTTTTGGGTTGCCATGGTTTTAATTGTGGAGATGGAGAAGAAAAAAAGCAAATAAGCGTTAAATGAAAATGAAGAGGAAAGAAATGAGAAATGTTCATCGGTGGTCGTTCTATTTAAAGGCGTGAAAGGGCGCGGTGTTTGCGAGAGCGACATAATTATTTCCCAGATGGTGTGCACGCAACGCAAACCTAGCTAGGAGCCATTAACAGCGGAATCGATGCCAATTTTGAAAACGGGCGGCATAATTCCGGCCCAGGTTTTTGCTGGCTCTTACATGGTGCGAGTAATAGATTTCCTTGATGGGACGATTAACAAACCTTAATTCTTCTTTATTGGACCTAAATAAAATAAGAAATAATAAGATATGAAAATTATTGGAAATTATGGAAAAAATAAAATGCAAAAAATAAATCTAATTTCTAAAACATAAAAAATATGGAAAGTTGAAATAATATTAGGTTACGGGAGGAGTGCAATTTAATGCAACTCCTAGAGTAACCATCTTCCCTTTTTTTGGTTGAGGAGGGGCTGATGATCCAATTAATATCTCTTCATCAGGTGATTTCTTTCTTGTTTGTTTTTGAACAAAAACTATGCTGCCTCGGCAGAGTCTGCCTTGACGGGTGTCGTCTAGGCATTCTGTTTTTGTATTAAAGTTAAAATCAGACTTAACCTTAATCTATTGACATTCATCTAGTTACTCTAGATGTCTGAGTGCTTTGAACACATTGATCTTCACTTGTTGGTCATTGACTCGAATGATCAATTTCCCCTTTTCACAATCGATCAATGTTCTCTCTGTTGCTAAGAACAATCTTCCCAGTATGATTGGAGCATTTTCATCTGCTTCACAGTCTAAAATAAAGAAGTCGACAAGAAATATCAATATATCAACTCTTACCAAAATATCTTCAATTTTCCTTTTGGTTAAACGTAAGAGCGATCTTCTAGTTGTGGCATTACCGTAGTTGGTTTTGCCTGTCTGATGCCTAGCTTCTGGAATACTGACTTAGGCATTAGGTTAATGCTGAAACCTAAGTCACATAATTCCTTACCCACACATTGATCCTCAATAGAACATAATATCATAAAACTGCCAGGATCTTTCTTTTATGTTGTGGCTCTATTGTGCAGCATTGCCACACAACCTTCTATCGCGGCGATAGTTTCAAACTCCCCAATTGTTTTCCTCTTTGATATGATATCTTTAAGGAATTTTGCATAATTTAGCATTTGTTTGATTGCCTCCACCAAAGGTATATTTGTTAGAGTATGCCCAAAGACCAATCATATGATAATTGTAAGATACTTTTATTTACCAATTTTATTGAATAAAGGCATTGCCATTGTTGTTTTCAGATATATGTGTCAATGTATAACATAAACTGAGAAACAATAAGGTCCATATAATAATATATGTATTATTATTAAAAGATCCTTAGTCAAGTATTATTATGAGTATGGACAATAATAATACGCTTAAGACTAACATATGATTAATTGATGACAATGAGTTGTCATTGACATAGAGATGTCAGAATTAATACATGAATATATTAGTAGAGAATAATATATTGGATTAACCCACTATGAGCATATATCTTGGATTATCATGTGACGGTCACGATATTGCTCATATTGACAACTATATATATGATCCTTAGACTTGAGATTATTACTATCTCAACATATGTTGTTTTATGTTTTGATGCAGTTAAACGTGTCTCGTAATTAGTTACACTATAAAAACTGACATTGGACATATTACAATGTATGTAGTGAGATGTGAATGATCAAGATAGGATTTGTCCTTCCTACATAATAGGAAAATATATCAAAGCCCACTTGATTGAGTGAGACTAGAAATGCATGGCCATGCTTGAATACGTTGATATGAGATATCACAAATTTTTCAGTAAAAGTAGTCCACTCTAAATATCAAGAAACATTAAAATAGGCTATACAAGTGTGACTATTCCAAGACTTGTGCCTATTAAAGATATAAAAGGACAAAAGGATATAATACATTAAGATAGTTGGTCACGGACATGATACATCGAATCATGATCTCTTGTAACTTAGATGACAATGATATATTGCTAGATGTCACTCATTGTTTGTAATATTAGAATTGTTCTAATATTATTACTAACGTTACAATGAGCCTACAGGGTCACACCCAATGGTTGAAAAGGAGCAAAAAATATATATAAGTATAAGTAGAATATATTTAATCCTGAATTTTAATAAATGATATAATTAAATTATGTATATCCCTTTTAAATTTGAATTAAATATAGGTTCCGAAATTTAAGGAAATAATTAAAGTAATTATTTCCTATAAACAAATTCGGAATCAAACTCTTATACCTAGGGTTACACCTATATAAAGGATCTTTGGTCTAGCAGCCATTATAGAGAATTCCGAATTCCTAAACCCTAAAATCACGAAAAATAGTTTTTCGAGATTTGCTCTCTCAACCGGGTGAACTGAGTAGAGGCCGAGACGATATTCGTGAAGGCTAAAGATTTGATTGTTGAACGATCGTAACTGCAGCAGATTCCGTTGCTGTCTTTGCTGTTTATCAAGGAACCCAATGCAATTTACCGCATCTCTTTCTCCCGATTTCGGATTAAACGTACATGGATCACTAGAAAGACCGTCGTAATTTTGTTCCGCTGCGCCATGGGGTGTGCCGACGGTCCCAACAATATTTATGTGTACCAATTTAAGGATGTCCAAGAATTTTTTGAATTGGTATTCTTGTTTTTGTTGTTTCAACCTTTGTGGGAATGGTGGTGGTAGTTGCAGATCTTCAATCTTTTTAGAGCATTGAAATCGGATATGTGGTGCTGCTGTGGAATCATTTATTGCGGCATCATCTTCGGCAGCTTCTTCTGTTGGTTCTTTTGCCTTAGTTTTTTCTTCAGTAACCTCCTTGGAGATTACTGTTTCAAATTTTTGACCTACTGTCTTGGCAGGTATTTCAGGTTCCTTTAGCTTTAGTCCACTTCTGGTGGTTATTGTTTTGCATTGCTCGTGTGGACCTGTTCTAGCGACTTTAGTATCGCTCGATAGACCTCCTAGGGGTCGGTTGTTCATCTGTTGTGCAATTTGCCTTACTGTGAGCTCTAGTGTTTTCAGAGCAGCTTCGTTATTTTGCATACACATCTTAGTTTTGTCCATAAATGTTTCGGCTCTTTGAATAAATTTTTCCATATTAGCTATATAAGAACTGGTTTAAGTCATGAACATATTTAGTGTATTTTCTAGAGTTCGAATATCCGTCGGTTGTTGTTGTGGCACTATCTATTGCGGTAATTTTTGTTGAGATGGTCTATTATTCTGCTGAAATCTAGAGAGTTGCACATTCTGTTGTTGCGGGTTCAGCGCATTGTTGGGGTTGCTCCATGAAAAGTTTGGGCGTTTTCTCCACGTTGGATTGTATGTGTTGGACATGTTGTTCTTGTTAAAATTTCCAACATAAAAACTGGATTCTGGATTATGAGGGAACTCGTTCGAATCATGATTTTTGCCACATGTTTCGCGAAAAGCGGCGATTGCTTTTACTTCTCGAACGTTGTTGGGCTTTTGCAGATCTTTGATCATATTTGTTAGTGATAAGTGCTCAACACACTATCACTTTTTACTCCTTTTATGGGCATTAAGTACCAAATATGCACCCACTTGGACCAATGCATGCACTCAATGTGATATATTTAGAAGTATGCTTATATAGATAATATTTCCAGAAAAAGACACGTTTTACTGCGTTTTCATATCTGTGCAGGAGAACCAGTGTCGCGGTAGGGACAAGGCCGAGGCAGGACCTGATGCCGAGGCAACAACAGAAAGACAGGAAGCAAGGTTATAGGCGATGGAAAGACAAAAATCCAAGGAACGTGTCTGGACTTGAAGCCCATGAATCAGAGCTGGCTAGCACAAGGAAAAGCCCAAAGGAAGACCACACGGGAAAGCTCCTTAGCCGAATATAAACTTGGAAATATATTATTATTTTGTACTTGACTTGTTCCCTACTCCAAGTTGTATTCTACTTAGGAAAGGTTTGCCCTAGGTCTAGCCTATATAAGAACCTAGCCACCCAATGTATTAGAAAACGAGAAATACCGAGGGAGAGAGCCGACTTCTACTCTTGTTTCTTTCCTCTCCACCATGTTCTAAACCTTCTTAGGGATTAGGTGAAGGTTGTAGAGTATTTGTGAGAGGAGATTGTACTTTGTCTTTCATTCAATGCAATAAAGATTATCAAGGTTTGCTTATCCTTTGTTATTCCTTGTTTCACAATTGAGCTCGGGAGAGGATATTGTGATCATCCATTTATCTAAGCTCGGGAGAGTTAGATTCACGAAAGGGGTAAGTACTGTGTTTCAATCGCGAAATACTAACTCGGCCTAGGGATAGGTTAAGAGTTTCAGCGGCTAAAAGAAGTGTGAGATTGGTTGGTGAGTATAATTGGTTCACGCCGGGAGGTATCATCAAGGACTAGTCATCAACAACACTCTGACTTAGGGATAAGCGGAGTCATTTAAGGATAGTTTGCCGAACTTTGGTAAAGTTTGCCCACGAGCAAGGGATTGCCGCGGCAGATAGTGTTATCGCTGCCCAGGCAGTAAAACTGCAGTGCTGCCGAGGCAGTGATAGACGATTGCATTGGATGGAGACAAGTCAATCAAATCCACAATACGACGCAACTGAATCCTAGCCCATCTCTCTACTATTTCAACCCTTACTTTTATTTTAGTTATTTTTAGTTTAGATAAACCAAATCAATTTACTTGTGTTTTTATCTTTTTACAGAGCAAGGAGGTGAAGAAAACATATTAAGTATACCGGTCCCTGAGGAGACGATAACTCGATAATATACTTATCACTTATTACTTGTGATGTGTCCACTTGCACTGAACGCGCACTTTTGACACGCGACAGTTAGTGTTGATAATTGGGCCAAGATTGAATCTAAAGAGTCCAGATTTGTCATACCTCGTCTTATTACTCCCCTACTAGTAGTAGGATGCTGATAATCGTTCTTGGCGAGTCTATCCAATATTTCCAAACTTTCATGGGGTGGGCGGTCTAAAAGTGTGTCGTTGAGTGATGCATCAAACATCATCCTTGTGAGTGTGTTTACCGCATTGTAAAATTTGGATACTTCAGCCCATTCGGGCAGTCCATGCATCGAACATTTTTTGTAGAGTTCTCGATATCTTTCTCATGCCTCATACATGGATCCATCACCTTCTTTCCTAAATGACATAATGTCGTTTCTTAATTTATTTGTCATGTTTGTGTAACTGAAACGGTCAAGAAAACTATGTCATAGTTCTGTCCTTGAGTTTAAAGATCCTACTTGCAGGTTGTTTAGCCAAGATTTCATCCTATCTCTTAGTGAATAGGGGAAGAGTTTGAGTTTAAGTACGTTGGTGAATACTCCCGGCAGCTTAAAAGAATTATAGATTTCAAAGAAAGATTTGAGGTGCCGCCAAGCATGCTTATTAACCGATCCTCCAAATTGTCCCAGGGTATTTATCATGTTGAACATGACTGGTTTTAGCTCGAAGTGTTCTGTGTCTATGTTTGGCATGAAAATAGCATGTGTCAGCCCATCCAAGTCTTCCTCAAGATAGTCACGAACTGTTCGGACGCATTCTTGTCGAGGTATATTCTCAAGATCAAAACTGCAAAAGCGGCCAGGTTGACTGCCTTGACAGCATTCATGCCAACGTTGTTCCCCTGCTAGCCATGTGCTAGATTTATCCTTTCTCGTAACTTTTGTCGAAGATTCCTTGCGGTTTGCTCGATTTCAGGATTAAAAGGGTAGTCGTCAGGTGATGGATTTGATCTGGTCATGCAACGAAACAACCCAGATTATATCAGGGTATAAAAGAAAATAAAAATAAAAATAAATAATGTGCAGAAGTAATATGCTGGAAGGTTGGAATTCCAGTACCTGGCAACGACACCAAACTTGATGATGGCTTTAGAGTCTTTTATTTTTAATTGAAGCTTCCACCTTTTGCCAAGTTTTAATATTTTAGATATCAATCCCACAGAAACTGGTTTACCTACGAGACATACTATTTCTGCACTTAGAAAATAAAAGAACACAAGTAATTGTTGAAGAATGATTAAAGTAAAAGAAGATAAACTAAATAATTAATAGAAATCACGATAGAAGAAATAAAGCCAGGTCAATTGCTTTGTATAAGAGAATCCAATTGTAAAGTTTTATCTACTAATTAATACATGGGATAGAACTGCCTCCACAGCGGGTCACTTGAAGGGCCGCCTAGCTACCTCGACGGGGTTATGCCTTGTTGACAACTCAACTTTTCGTAGTTCGATAGAGCATCCTTAAATGTCTCTTCCTTATACCTAATTGGAGAACTATTTTAGGCCACGTCTTGATAATACCTCCCAGCGTGAATCAAGGATGAAAAACAATCGATAATATACTTCCTCTTAGTCGTTGAAATCCTTTCGGATTAGTCGATGCCCATAAGCAAATACCGTACTCTCTCGTTTCGTGAGCCTAACTATCCCTATTCTAGACAAATAAATTTTCCTCGCAAACTTATTTACTGAGCTCGTATGCAAGAAAGAGTGAGAATCAAGAGAGAATAAACTATGAAAAACGAGATTGCATTAATAAGTATCAAATAAATTACAAATTTCTTCCCCAATTAATCCAAAATTAACCTAAACCTTGAGTAAGGTTTATAATATGATGTGCTTGTCGTCGGCTAAGGATTTATTTTATGGAAAACCGACTTACTTCTCTAGACCTAAGAGCTTGCTTTATATAGGCCAGTCCCAGGTTAAAGTCTCCCGTAAACATAGGGATGGGCACAAGTCGGGTCAAGTCGGATTTTTGGTCCACCCGTACCCGACCCAAAAAATATACCCTTTACCCACCACCTGACCCGATTCGGGTTTAGGGTGAAAAAAATTTGACACGACCTGACTCGAATCATTAAAAAAAATTAAAATTTTAAGGACTAAACTATAAAAAATAAAATTTAGGGATCTAATTGTAAAAATATTTAATTTTAGTGACCTAATTGTAAAAAAATAATTTTAGTGAACTAATTGTATAAAATATATATAAAGAGGGATCATTATTGCAAATATCCCTAAAATATATATATGAAAAAATTACACTATTAGTCTCGGGTCGGGTCGAGTCGGATTTTTTTCACCCTAAACTCAACCTTGACCCGAGACCACCCTTGAAAAACCCCCGACCTCAAATTTTTCACCAAAAAATCGACCCGATCGGACCGTTTCATGTCGGAACTCGTCAGGTTCGAGTTCCGTGCCCATCCCTACATAAACATTAGGAGTTCTAAAAGGAATAGAATATATATCCATATTAAATTACAACTCTTTATTCTTATTTCCTAATTTTACTCCTTTTTGTATTCTTTGACTTCCGTTTAATTTAACCATGGCTTGACTCTCTTTCCTCTCTTCTGTTTCTTCTTTGGAATTGACACTTTATTCTCTATCTATCGAGCAACATTTGTGTAACACCCTCGACTCGGTGCCACATTGGGCCTCTGATCCAAAATTCATATTTCAAAATTTCGTTCAAAAACCCAACAAAATAAGTCAAAATCAAGTCCAACATAAGTTTATAAAATCAAATCCAAACCAAAACAAAAATCTGAACAATATGAGTAGTTAGAGCTCTAAAATATTACAAGCCATTTAAAAAGCATTCGACCAAATATAAATAAAACAAAGTTACAAATTACACATATAAGGTCCTACAAGTACATAGCCCACTATGCCTAATAACAGTACTCTGACAACAAATGTCGATGTTGAACCCACCATGATGACGCTCCTCTGAACAAGCTTTCCTTAACCTACGCACGAAAACACATTTCGAAACGTTGAGTTACAAAAGCTCGCTGGGTACTCTACCAACCGGTTCACATCAAACATAACATAAAATAAGCATAAGCAACATGAATGATGACATTGAATGAGTACGATGGAGCTACCATAACCGCTTAAACACATCATATCATGATAACATATTATTGACACATAGCATATGCATGACAAGAGAAGTCCACACAGCATCTCAAGTTCTTATCTCGTATTTATATCCCATATATATATATATATATCAGTGTCCATATTACCTCATAGTAGTATAGAAGTAGGGAACCCATCAGCACTAAGCAAGGCCCGTGGCATGCCACTCCACATAATCTGCTAAGGAACCCATCAACACTAAGCAAGGTCCTAGCTAGTCTTCCATATAATATAATATCGATAATCCATCAAAACTAAGCATGGTTATCAGTTTTACCTCTCATATAATATTTACTCCAGTAACCCATCAACACTAAACAAGGTTCCTAGTAAGCCACAAGACTCGAATATATCACACCGAACCCTTAATGGTTCCAATATCAGTTTACACCACTAGATTCCAATTATTATTTGATTATCTCTTAAACGGGTTTTGGTGTCTATCTCTCAGTTTAAATGTTCATCTTTATAGTTTAAACAAACTATAGCACCCTTAGGGTAACATTATGAAACTTTCCAAATTTGTCCTTAAGAACTTGGGCAAAATGCCCAAGGTTATTGATACCCCTACATGGAGTATCGGAACACCTTGTATCGATACCCTCACCAAAGAGGATATCAAAACGCTATGTATCGATACCCTTACCAAAGGGGGTATCGATACGCGTTGACCAAACTTCAAAGTCAACTAAGGTGGATTACCCGTTTCGATACACCCTATGTGGGGTATCAGAACGATTTGCTACTGTAATTTTTCGTTTTGATACACGGGCAAGGCGTTCTGATACGTTTGTCTTTCTCGCATAAGTTTCCTCTCTAGGGTATCGATACACTCCTCAAGTGTATCGATACCCTTACACGAAAAGTGTAGTTTTGAACTCTCCAAACACTTAGAACTCTATCCAAAAATCATTCACTCAATTCCAAATCGTTCCTAGACTCTAAGGGAGTGATCCTAAGCATGTTTACACCATTTTTACGAAGGTTCATCAACTATGATCTAATCCACCATTAGAGAGCATTTAAGCTATTATACAACAAAACCAACAATCAAACATGCAACAAGCTTAAATACATGAAATGTATGATATTCAAGGGTTGGAGGAGTGCTAACCTTAGCAACAAAAGCAGAAAACCCAAACACCACACCTCTTTAAGCTTTCTCCTTACTTAAGCTTGTAGATGACTCTCCAACTTGCTTCTCTACAAGAGAGGTTAAACAAAAGATTAGATATTCTTGAGAATAATTCTCAAAATCTAAAAATACTAGAAAACTGAGAATTAAAGCTCCCAAACACTTTAATCCCAGATTACACCAAACCCCCCTCTAAAACCCCTTTACACCAAACTTGGCAAACCAAACCTTGTTTTGTAGATCCACTTTAGCTCTACAACTTCATCTCCAACATAAAAATGGGATTCTAAACAAAAATCACAAAGATTTTACCTTTTTCTCTTCTTTCCCTTGCTAAAAAGATGAATAAAAAGAGTAAAGAAAATGGAGAAAGATGAAGCCATGTTCTGCAAGAGAATTAAAACCCCAACTCTCTTGTCCTCACATTTAGGCATTTACTAAAATGACCTTACTAAACAAGGCCTAACTTAAAACCCAACTTAAGGCCAACAACTTAAGGCCCAAACTATTCAAACCCGAGGCCCAAAACCGAATCTCAACTCCTCGGGTTAACCCGACACTCGGATGCGAATCCGGGTCGTGACAAGTTGTTGTTTTTATTCTGCTGTTGTGGCAACCAATGTGCTGCCAAGGTGGGTGCTTATCTGCAATTCAGCTTCAGCTTCCAGCATCCATCGATATTATCTAACATAATTTGTATGTTTATTTTCTGTCTAAGATAGAAAATAATTAACCATACTTGTTTTATACCGAATAATATATAAAAGAATAAATTAAGTGCTTGGATGCTGAAATATAGAAAATATGCAGAATTATCCTTTATTGTTTTTAAATCTGTTGATTACTAACAATAATTGAGAGGAGAAATGATATTAATAATAGGACTTTTATGCACTTATCATTGATCTATATTAATTATCTATTATATTGATTTAATTAATATTTTATTTTAGTTAAATAAATTTAAATTTTTTATTTAATAAATTTATTTACTTGATTTGAAGAGGAAAATAAAAGCAAGACCAATCTTGCATTGGCTGGGGGTAAAGGACATGATATTGCCGTTGAATTGACAGCCACTTCGTGGTATAAAATAAAAACATGTATATGTTTTAATTTTTTGTTAATGTTAAGAAAAAAAATGTGAATTAATATGATTCAAATATGAAAATTTTAAAACATGTAAAAATATTTAAATTACTATAAAAATATAATGATTAGATTAAAGTTGACAATATTTTATATATATTAAGTTATATTAAAAATAAAATTATATTCAAGTCAACTTTAATTTTGTTATTAATCTTATATATTTTATTTTTCATGATATGAAATTTAATTTATTTAGTAAATTTTTTATTTTAATAAAATTTAATTTAATTTGATAAAAAATTAAAATTATATTAAAAATTCATTCAACAAAACTAAACTTATCTAACGATTAAAGTTATATTTGTGACTTTAAACTCGTGAAATGAAATTGTAATATAATTTTATAAACATATAATTTTATTTTTTATTTTAAATCATACATTAACTATTATTTAATATATAAAATATTATCAATTTTATTTTAATTATTATATTTCTATAGTGATTTAAATGTTTTCTATTGGTTTCAGGTTTGTTATGTTCAAGTCCTTTTAATCTATATTTTTTAATATTAACAACAAACTATCTTGTATTAAATTAAAATTAAAATCAAATTAATATAATAAATAATTAATATAGATAAAATATATAATTAAATAAATTTTTGTTAATCACCGTTTCACCTTCTATTTAATTTTAATGACCAATAATTTAATTAAAACCAATTAAATAATTAATGATATAATTTTTTAACTGAATGATTTAAGTAAAACCAATATAATAATAAAATGAGTTTAATCATAATTTTATACTGTACTATCATTACAAATTTTAATAGGTGATTACTTATGGTTACTGTAACACTGGGTGCGGTAAAAATAAATCCTTAAAAAATTAATGATTGGCCAAAAAGGGAAAACCTAATGCATTTTAATAAATATTAAATAATACGTTCAAATTCAGCTAATACGCCATGTTCAATGTATTTGATTTTGGTTACACATTCGAAATTTTGTATTTATGTTCGTACAATTGAAAAATAACGTCATTCTTTATGATTGAAATTAGGCATAAAGATAATTTTAATCCTTAACGTTTGTAATTTTTATCGTTTTGATCTTTATATTTTTTGGATAAATTTAGCTCTTAAACTATGTTTTTTTGAAAAACAGCTTACTTTTTAACTACCATGATAATTGAACCGTTAAAAATCTAACAATAATGACATGTTATATGCATATGATAATATTATTTTAAATAACATAACATCTAATCTATCAAATATATATATATATGAAATATAATTTTATTTTAATATAAAATATAAAACAATTAAACTTCAAATAAAATATTAAAAAAATTAATTAATTCTAAAATAAAATGCTATTAAACATTCTCAACCCTAATTAACTACTATAGAATCAAAATTCTATCTTAAAAAAGTTAATTAATTTAGTAATTAGGTTTGAAAATGTTTAGTAGCCTTTTATTTTAAAATTAATTAATTTTTAATATTTTATTTGAATTTTAATTGTTTTATATTGAAATAAAATTATATTTCATATATATATATATGTATTTGATAGGTTAGATGTCATGTGATTTAATATATATATATGCATATGACATATCATCATTGTTAGATTTTTAACGGTCTAGTTATCATGGTAGTTAAAAAATAAATTATTTGTCAAAAAGATATAGTTTAAGGGCTAAATTTATCAAAAAAAAAAATAAGAGTCAAAATGATAAAAATTACAAACGTTAAGGGTTAAAATTATCTTTATGCCTTGAAATTATTTAAAATTTTTAATTTACATAAACTAAATAACTGAGTAATAATAATTTTGAATTTAATAATTATTAAATAATTTTAATTATATATTAAATTTTTAAATTTTTATTAATTAATTTAATAATGTTTAAAGTTAATGATATTAACTGTATTTGACATATTAAATAATTTTTCTTATTTATTTCATAATTGTCTTTACCTGGAAGAATAAAATGGAATGGCCGAAGCAGCAGCCATTGTATTTGCGTCTGTTTGTTGTGCTAAATACAATTAACCTATCCTGTTTGCCACAATCAATTATTTGCCACTTTTCTTGACCAAAAACAGAGGAAAAGAGCAATGGAATTATTATCACTTCCATACAACAGAAGGCACCATAAAAGATGACATTTTTAAGGAAGAAAATGACAGAAAACAAGCCAAATGACAGTCCATTATTACTACTTTTTAAACCCACCAAGCTAATATTGAATTTTCCCACATTGAAAAATAGAACAACAAAACCATTTGCTTCATCAATTAGTACTGAAAGATGTCTGGTTGCTGTTGGTGGTTCAGATAAGGCAGATTGAAAGAGCTGGTGAAAGTACAGTCAGAACCGAATTCAATAGCCTCGGTTTCATCTACCCCATTGCATGTTGTGGGGCTGTCGATATGGTCGAGGATCTGGTTTAGTGAGTCCAATCTTTGGCTCAGTTCCATCATCTGAGCCCTCAAGACCGAGTTCTCGGCCTCAATGTTCATATAGTGCTGGGTGGTGAAGCCGATGCTTGTCTGGATTTGGTTATTATCGTTTTTCAGCTCTGTTATTTGAGTCACTAAATCATCCAAATGCTTCTGTTTTCTGATCCTGGATCTCCTCGCAGATTCTCGATTCGAATCCATTCTTCTCCGTTTTCTTTGATCAATCAACTGGTGCACATGGAATTCCTGTTGCAGAGATGAACCTTCAGAATTGGAAATGGAATTTCCACTGGAGGAAGCCATTGTTTTAACAAAATCACTGGCGAAACTGATATGATCTTTTGGATAAACTTAGCCTTAAAGATGCAAATTATGTTATGTTTTTAGTAAACTAGAAAGGGATAGAAAATTGTTTCCGAGAAAACATAGAACCAGTAGAGGAAAACAACTGAGAAAGATTGAACAAGATGGGTCCTGCGTCTGAGTGAGGAGTTTATCATAAACCCAGATCGGAGGATTTCACTGACGACTGGAGACATGAGTCCAGAACATCAACAAAAACTTATGCAGCATCAAGAGTTTGCGGTTTGGTAGAATAATATCAACAACAAGAAGAGTAATCTCAGCAAAAACAATATGTTTTCTTCTTTTCAAGAGTTTGATAATATGGGGTTTTGGTAGGCTCTAGAAATCACAGTTTAACAAAAAAAAAAAAAAAAAAAAAACAGCAAAAAAACCCAGAAAAGAGATATAAAATGAACAAAGAAAGAAGGTGAGGAAAATACAGCAGAAGCACAGCTGTAGAAGGGAGAAGAAATCTCTAGAGGGGGAGAGCTGAAATGGAAGAGATTTTTGTGAGAATTGAGAAGGCAATATATAGAAGAAAAGGGGAAATTAAAATAAATTAAAAATGCGAATTAAATATAAAAAGGACTTTGAAACGTGATTCTTGTGTTGAAGCCCTCCGGTGATAATACTAGGAAAAATAGGATGATAATATAATTTGAATTCGACTGATTTGAAGAATTTTTTTATTCAAATTAGATTAAAAAAAAGTCTAAAATTGAATCTAAAAGAAGTTTGGGTCCTAATAGGAGGTAGATTGGATATGAATATTGCCATGATCCGATTCAAATTCAATTTGAATCCATATCTGATATAAATCCGATCCATATATAAATTCGAATAAAAATATTTAAAATTCTTAGATTTAAATATATATATTGGAATCCTAATAAAATTTATATACAATTAATATTTTAAATGATTAATATCTTATATAATTTTATTTATATTTTTCTCTTATTTTATAGGTTTTTATTGAGCTTTGGTAAAACAATAAAAGCCTTGATCGTTATAAACTTTTTCTCCATATTCAATGCTAATTGTTGAAAATTTTAATTTTATTTTTTTAATTTATTTGTTTGAGTTATAATATTTATTAGATATTTTATAATTATGATATAAAATATATGTTAGTAGACTAGTAAGATAATAGTAGTTTATGTAAAAATATTTTATTTATTGTTGAGTTTTTTAATTGTAGTTTGAGTTATTACTTTAATTTGTTTTATATTGGATTATAATATTTGTTGAGATTTGTTTGTGCTATTAATTTAAATATATTTGTTTGATGAAAATTATTATTTTTCATGTAAATATATATTTTTGAGTTGTTACTTTAAAAAAATAATTGGATTAAGACTTTCAGATTTGAATTGTAGATATTTTATTGGATTTGATTTGGATTTATGTAAATGGACTTGGATTCGAACATGAATTCTTTTGAAAGTTCAATTATTAATTGGATTAAACTTTATAAAATAAGATCCAAATCCGATCCATTGCCATCCCTAATACTGAAAATGCTATAGGAGTAAATAATAATTTAAATATGATATATAGAGATTAAAATATTTAAAAATATAAATTTAATTAATTAGAAATATTTAAATATTTAAAAATATTTTTAAAATATTTTTGATTAATATTTAAAAATTAAAATTTTAAAAAATTAATAATTGATAAATTTAGTGGGAAAATAAAATATTATATTAAATTTAGTGATAGATCATAGATATTAATTTAATAAAATATTTTATGATTCATGTAGTTCACTATTAGTATATAAAATTATGTATGGTTAGTAAATTAAATGTTTGTTTTTGAAAATTTATGAGTTAACATTAAATATACGATAATATAAAATTTTATACAAAATTAATAAATCAATTTAAAAAAACTAATTTCAAAATTTTATAATAATATATCAATTTAAAAAAACTAATTTCAAAATTTTATAATAATATATCATGTAACACCCTAAAAATGGGCTTAGAAGTTAGTGAATCGGTTTAGCCAGTATAACCTAGTTCGGGATTAAATATCTAAAAATTAGTTTTACATCAAAATAAATTGAGGAAAAATATCCTAAAATTTTTATTTAACATAGATTTGACTTTGGCCAAATCAATTTTGAAAATTTACCCTTGAATTCCTACGATTTTAAAATTAGTGATCATTTTGTAAAAATTGAAAATTTGAGGATAATTTTATAAAACAAACCAAAACTTTGAATCTTTAAGGGGCTTTGATCCAATTATAATCCTAACTAGTCTAGGCTTTCCAAATTTTATTTAATTATGCCTAAAATCTATTTTAACTCAAATAGTTTAATTAAACTCAAGTTAATTTAAACCAAAAACCTTTTTACATTAAAAACAAAACCTAAACTTCATATTTTCGTTTTCCCTCATTAGGCTGTCGTTCAAAAAGTTCTCAAGGTAAAAACCATTTCTTTTTCGTTTAATTTCATTTTCATCAATTATAATAATTTTTTCTTCTTTAAAAATTTAGTTTTCTTATCGTTTTCTCGTTTTAAATCCCGGAAAGCGATTGAATCAGTTTTGGAGTTGAGATTTCGTCAATCCTGTAGAACACTAAAGTTCTTTACTGAAATTCCCAAGTTATTGGCTTGGAGTATTTGTTTTAATCCTTAATTTTTATAAAAATCGGGTTTTCGGCAAAATATCAATTTTCGTTCAAGGGTTTTGATCTACTGTTTTGGGATCCTAAATTCATGATTTTGAATCTATTATAATATTTATAATATGTTTTAATTATACATAATCCCATACTATAGGCTTAGGTGAAGTTTAGGGTGTTTTGGAAAATTTTTGGTTAAAGTTTCGTTAAGTTTTAAGGGTTGTTGTGTAGGGATCCGACTTGAGGGTTTCTTTTGTGTGTTTAGAAGCATTAAACCCCTTGGTTTTGATTCCTGAAATAGGAAAAGAGTTAGGAGATTGCGTTTGAAGGTGTTTCGGTTCGTATCGGTGGGTTGGCGAGCAAGTAACGGTTTTCGGTGAGTGGTTTATAAGTGTAGCTGCTTCGACAGTGTCTTAAACTTGTTTTACAGAGGTTTGTGAGTGTAGGGAAGGTTTGAAAATCTCCCTATACTCGAAAATAAGTAAACGTTTAAGTTTTCGTAAAGGTTCCCATATTACTCTATGTTTTTACTATGAACTTTGTCATGCTTAGTGTAGATTTTGCATAGATGTTTATGCATAATGATTTAATGCTCATGTTACTGTTTTATAATGGTTTTGATATACAACTGATGGTCCCATGGTTTTATTTTAAAAATGAGATAAATGTGATTTTATCGATTTATATTTTGAAACTTGAAATAATGGGATATATGTGTTTAATTATGTTTAGAATTAAGTTGAGCATTGATTTTGATAATATATTGGCTAGTTAAGTGATGAACCTTATGAGATAAGTTGATCGATCAATAGGGTCTAGAGTGCACTATAAATATTCAAAAATCATACGTGTTTAAATTCCTTGTGTGTTGCATTTTGGCTTTTAGTCTAATGTTGTGTGATAGGAGTAATACTGTCACATCCGGGTTGATAGGAGTAGTACTGTCACCGGAAACCAAGATGAGATAATTCATGTTGAGAGTAGTATCAACATGCGCATGCTGTGGGAGTAGTACAAACATGCGGTTGCCCATTTATCCTAATGATTTGGAGTGATACAAATCGGATCATTAGAACCAATATAATTTTTGTTTTCTATTTGAAATTGCATTTGTTATATTCTATTAGGCTTTGCTAGGAGAATATCATGTTAGCCTTATTTTTGCTAAAAAGCATGTGGAAACTTTAAAAGGGATTTACCGATAATTTATGTTGGCTTGTGAACCATGATTTCAGTTAACACTTGCTGGTTTTACTGTTGGCATTGATAGCCATGTTTACATTGTTTTTTTTAAAGAAGCATGACCTGTTTAACTTTGATAAAATTGAATATTTATGGGCTGCATTGCAAGTGATGTTTTAAATGTTTTATTATCCTCACTAAGCATCAAGCTTAACCCCTCTCTTTTTCCTTATAATGCAAATAAATAATTGTTGGAAGCAACTAGAAAGCAAAGGCTCGCATGTGTCTATTTTTAGTATTTTACTTTAGCTCAAGTATGTTTTTTCTTAAATTATGAACTTATATAGTTGAGAGCAATGAAATAGAGAACTTTTGAGTTTGAATTTTGTTTTTGGACATATTGATTTGAGTTACCTTTACATGATGAGTATTTGAGTTTTGATGAGGCTTTTGAAGCATGTTATACTATGTTCTTTTATGTTTGAATTATATTGTGAACCATGTGATTTATATATGAAATTAGGCAACTATGCATCTAGAGTTGATGTTTTAATTGTGGTTTATGCCTATATGGTCTTATATGCATCTAGAGAATCTTAGTTTTTCGGTTAAGGCATAAAACTTGTGAAATTTGCATTTTCTGGGTAGAGGTTCCGATACCTGTTCATAGGGTATCGATACCTAGGCAAAAACACGATGGTTTTCTAGAAAAATTAGCCTAGGTATCTAAACCACATGAACTGATTTTGAAACGATTTGATGAAAACAGGCAGATGTTTCGATACACTTGACTTTGGCATCGATACAAAGTTTTACAGTTTCAAATCGTATCGATACGGGGTCATGGTTGTATCGAAACGCGGGCTTGTCGCGCAGCGCATTAGTCGAGTTATCGAAGGCGTATTGAAACATTTAAATCCCGTTTCAATACCCCTTCTTTTCGTCACATCATTATCGATACTGAGACTAGGGGTTTCGAAACCTTTGACAGTTAAAGTTGTTATAGGATGAAGAATAACTTGAAATCTTCCCGTTTTAGTCACTATACATCTAGTAATCAATTAATTGACTTGTAGACCTCGTGTTAAGCCGAAATTTGAGACGCAAGCATTTAATGAACTTAATTTAATATTTGTAACCTTAGTTTCACAATTAGATTACAAATTTCTAGAAATTTACAATTAGGTCCCTAGAACTTGTTCTGACTAATTAGGACTCGTATCACATTTAATTTCCACTACAATTGAACTCAGTCCTTGTATGAAAATGTAGGATCTAATTAAAGAATCTAGATAAGATAAAAAATAGGTTTGTTTATCGGGACGAATCTCCGAATTAGCCTCGGTATACCCCGTATAACTCGTTCGAATTGAGTGACATCTAGACTGGGTCAAGGAGGTTACATATCATCATTCGACCATTAATGATTTATAAAATATACATTTACCCTAGATTAAATATTATTCTTATTAGGTATTATTGTACGACTCGTTATTGAGTAGATTTATGTACTAAGTATATATTAAAAAAATCATAATTATCTTGTTACTCTCCCGTAAAATTTATAAATACTATAGATTTTGTTTTATAATTAATTAATAATTGATATTAAATAATAAGTTAAAATTGATAATTAATAACATATTTTATTAATTAATTTTATTAATGATTTATATTAATTAAAAAAATATTAATTATAATAATCTATTAGTACGTGTAGTCCTTAGGAATGTGAATAATAATGTAGATTACATATCATGTGAATCTCTTATATCCAAAAGAAAATGAATTGAAACCAATATTATGAGAAATTATAGTATAGATTTATCTCGTCACGTCATTCGTAGTCTCAATTAATAAAAGTATTTATTTTATTATTTTTTATATCTCTTTTTATTAAATCAATCCTCATATGATAAAAATTATTGATAAGTGCTCAAAAGTCAAATTTTATATCCCCTTTTATTCTAATTATTGTTAGTTTTCAAGTTGTTTGAGTCATAATATTGGTTATTTCTGAATATTTTTTACAGTTCAACATTAATGCACTTAAATATAAAATTTATGCAATATTTGGTTGAAAAAAGAATTGTTGTTATTTTTATTCTATTATAGGTAAATATGCCGCTCGGGCAACTCTTTGCTGCGGTAGAATAAGAAGACAATTGTAGTCCAAAGTCACCAGATGTTGCCGAGATGCTAAATTGAGAAATAAGTAGATCAAAACTGACCAAAAGAATTGTACTGATGCAGTTCAAGTCGAGACAAAGCAAGACATCCGTCATGACAAAAATCCGTCGAGGCGGTACATTTAGCCTGCCGAGGCGGCACCCGAAAAGAATGCTAATATGGTAGGCGATCTGAAGAGAACAACGAGATGGATTTTTTAAGACAAGCGACATAGAAATCAGAGCTAAGAAACACATGAAAATTCAAGGTCAAAACTACGTGAGAAAAAAATCCTAATAGAAATAAAACAGGAAATAAAATAAAGATATTTTATTTACGTACTTAAGTTGTATTTTATTCCAAGTGAAATTCCTATTTTGGAAAGGTTTGACCTAGGCCAAGCTTATAAATACCATAGCCTATATAGAGAGCAAAGCATCCTAAAATCAAGTATTCATAAAAAACTCTAAATTTCCTTCATCACCCCCTCAGGGCTTAGGTTAGTTTGTGTAGTAGTTGTGAAACAAAGTTTGTAATTTGTTTAGTTCTTGATTCATAGTTTATTCGTTCTTGGTTCATACTCTTTATTTCATACGTTCTCGGAAGATAAGTTTACGAGGAAAAATATGTTTGTCTAGGTTAAGGATAATTAGGCTCACGAAACGAGTGAATACGATATTTACTATTGGGTATTGACTAATCCAACATAGGGATAAGTTACGGTTTCAACGACTAAAAGGAACATAATATCGGTTAGTGTTCATCCTTGATTCAAGCTAGAAGGTATCATCAAGACGTGTCCATCAATAGCACTCTGAATTAGGGATAAGGATGAGTCATCAAAAGATGTTCTGTCGAACTATGAGTTGTCAAATTTCTATCAAAGCATAACACCGCCGAGGCGGCCAAGGCGACTGGTGTGTTCTGTGTAGTGCTATAAATGATGTATGTGAACACACATATATGTGCAAGTATACACAGTCATACAAGTAATAATAGGGTGAATGAGTATCGTTCCCACGAGGATCTTTGGTAAAGTGCGCAGTCAAATTTGTCAAGGCAAAAAGGTGTCACTAACTAAAAAGGTAAACAAAGGAAAAGATATAAACAAGAGAAAATGGATATGTACGGTGAAGTGTTATGCAGAAATGCTATGACAATTTCAGAATGCAAGCAACTAAAATATGCCACAACAAAATGGTATGGATGATGATGGCAAGGTGAATGTATGGTGATGGTGTGAGAGTGTAAAGCAGTGTGATCGCAAGATAACAAGTAAAATAAAGAAAGCAGTTTGTAAATGCGGAGGTAAAAACAGGAAGTAAGAACACGTTAAACAATATATTGCACTAACCCTCTATTGACGAACTCTCTCGGGAATGACTGGTGGTGACTTCTATGGTTTCATACCCCTTACCCCTACCTAACATATAGCTGCTACGGTGTATACCTACTCGAAAGAGGTTTCTAAAGTTTTCCCGCTCTTTCGAGTCTTAGGAACCTGATAGACTAAAATGCCATGGCATCTCGTGTCACTCGAGTAGCATTAGCCTATCGACAAAGCACACTCCTTTTAGTCGTTGAAGCCTTCACCTACGCTTCTTTTGAGTGCTCTAGGACCCAACTAGGCTCTATTTGCAGTCTAGAACCCATTGCTCACATAGACCCTCCCTTAGCTCCTTTCGGATGATCTAAGGATCTATAGCTATGTCTCTTTCGAGTGCTCTAGCATGTAATTAAACACGGGAAACTTTCGTTCCTCTTACAATGCCTAAATAATTATCAACAATGAGCAAAGCAAATATACAAACACATAGAAGGCAATGTGTTAAATAGAAATAAAAGATAATCATCCACAAAAGCAACCACCTAAACAAAGCTTACATGGTGGAGCTAAATGTTAAGAAATATCATCCACATAATTATTAAACATCCAACAATCATCCTTATGAAAATATAAAAGAAATAAAGCGAGGAAGGAGGACTAGAAGACACCCTCGGTGTGCACAGCCGCTGGCTCTTCAACTACCATGAGACGCCTTGGTGTACTAAACTATTTCGGGTGCCTAGCACACCACTCCCTTCGAGCTCTATCAATGGAGGTCCCCTTGGCCGGAGTTTGGAGGAGAAAGGTGGGATCTTTCCACTGCCGCAAAATCGCCCCAAAGGTCTTTCTTTTTTGTGTGTTTGTTCCTCAAAAAGGCCTCTCTTTTTTCCTTAGGTCACCATGTCTTTAATAAGGGTGAAAAACCCTAAAAGATAGGCAAAAATCCATTTCTGCCCTCCTCACGTGATGGCATTTCTGTAGTGGCAGTGGTGACAGTGGTCCCCTACTGAGGTGGCTCGCAATCAGGCAATATTGGTTTTGGTCCCCTACCCAGGTGGCTGCGGCCAGGCTGTAGTGGTCCCGATCGGTTGTAATGACACCAGCTGGCACTCTTATCAAAATATCTCTTTGTCGTCAAGCTCAGCACAAGAGTCCTCCAGCTTTACCATGGCATTTTCCCATCGCTATCCTTCTGCTAATGCCATGACAAATTGCCTCAACTTCCATCTTTGCTTTACCTGCACAACACAACTAAAAAGAACTACCTTTACCATTAAATAGCTCCTATTACCACATAAAAATGCCAAGGCATATCTAGAAGACTACATGCAATGTCATGATGCAACTAAATGAACCTATATGAGCCTAAATACACTCAATAACTTAAGTAAAAAGGCCTAAAATATAGCCTTTTTGCAGAGTTATCATACCCCCAAACTTAAGCTATTGCTTGTCCTCAAGCAATGGATAACAGGTAGCATAGAAGAAATGTCATGACAAAGTTCAAGAACTAGACAAGTATATGGTAAGAGTTTTAGCCCTCAGAAAATGTCATGGCATAAACATATAAGACTCGAGGAAATTTCAAGAACACTACCCTAGGACAAGGTCAAATGCGAGTGTGTGTGTGCATGAGTGAGTGTATCTAATCTATACTTAGTCAAGTTAGAAAAATTCTAAGGAATGTTAACTATCTTAGCAAGCATGTTTTTTATATTTAAGCACAATTTACTACTCTCCATGTATAACATATTTAATTTTTTTTTCATTTTTTTCTTTTTCACTTTTTTTTTACATACACATATATGCACAACATACATTTATGAGAGGAGCCAGCCTATCACACTACCTTCTACTCATGCCATAGCTTCCATTTATTTAAACGCAGTATCCAGGCAATGCCATGACAAGTTAAAAGTGTAGCGTCACCCTGTGCCTCTTTTAGTAATTCATATGCACATGGAAATGCCATGGCATAGCGGAGTATCTCTCTACAGAAATGTCTAGGCATTTATTCAAAGCTTTTAATACCAACTAATGGGGATTCTATATTATCAAGTAAATTCATTAAGACATGCAGGCTAATTAAGTTTTTATTCTATAAAAATTTCCTAACTTCCCTAAGCATGGAAGACATACACTCGTGTAACAATAAGGTAAACACAATCACCAAGTCCTAGAACAAGTTCTATCCACATATCAAGTCATGCATATTCAATTCAAGCATTGTCCATATAAGGAATATCATCATCGGGCATCACAAACTATTATCCTATAAACTTGACCTAAAACTTACACAAATGTCATGACATTTTTCTACAACTACTGCTATCATGTAAATGCAAATGAAGTAGAGAACGATACCTCCCCCAAACTTGAGGAAAGCATTGTCCTCAATGCAACTAAAAAAACTAAGTAGAATGCCATGCCATGCCATGCCATGCCATGTAATTTACCTTGGCTAAGCTGGTGGTGTGGTGGCAATTCGGCACGATGTTCGGCGCTTCAATAGGGATTGAATGTCCTCAGGATCAGACTCGTCATCTACTCCCCATCTTTTAGGTGTCTCAGCAGTAGTAGGTGGTGTGGATTGTCTCCCAGTAGACATCTTGAGTCGACGCTTAGATTTCTTCCTCTTGGGAGTGGGCATTTGTGACTCCTCTTGTGGGGCTGCTTGCTGGGGTTCTTCTTGTTGCGCTGGTTGGGCGAGCGGTTCTTCAAACAACAAAGATATGAAACTGGCATCATGTTCCTTGGTAGCAGAAGGGTCAACAGGGTCTGGTTGGTCGTGTGACTGGGCTTGCTCCTCTGAAAATACCGTGACATTTTCAGGAGTTTGTTCTTGTGCAGGTGATTGGGCTTCTTGAGCTTGCTCCTCAGGTTCTGGTTCCATGGGTCTAGCCTCCTCAGACGGTTCAATTGGTGATGGTACCTGATTTAGATCAGGTGCAACTGGTCTAGGTGCAACTGGTCTAGTTGGAGTTGAGGCAACTATAAATGCCGAGGCATTTTCTAATGCAATAGGCAGAATGGACTCTGGGAATGCAGGGAACTCTTGATCTAGTAGAGGAAGCAACTCTGTCAAGTAGGCTTTGATGACCTCGTCTCTCTTTTTTGTATAGAGGAAAATTCCTTTAAGTCCTTGGAAAAGTCATCAACTTTTGCCATGACATTTTTGGATAGCACTAGTGTATCATCTTTTTCCATCGGACATTTTCCTCTAGCCGAGGCGGCATGAGATGCCTCCGGCTGCTATTCTATGTTGCCCATAAGTGCAGTCACTTTTTCAGCAGACAATCCTTTCATTCCTTACACTATTTCATCAAAATCATACTCGGGAACATTTTTCTTCCGACATAGTGCAATGATTAGGTTCGGAAATATGAGCGGGCTCTTGGGTCGTTTCCAACAAGCATGCGTCTCTTACACAATAATTCTCCCTATGTCTATTGGGCAGCCAAAGAGAATCGAATGCAGCAACATAAGTCGAGGTAAACTCACAGTAGTGTGATGTGAAGTGGGCATCAGCTTGTATCGTAGGAAGTGGTTCCACAACCGGGCGTTGGGAAGCAAGCTCTCTTGGTTCACCGTTCGTCTTGAAGTTTTCTGGCCATTCCACTCAGTCTCGGGCAGACATACATCCTCCTTCACACCTTGATATGTCTCATAATCAGCCTCTTCTTCTTTCTTAGCATATCTATCCACCTCTTGGGGGATTTTAAAGAAGCGGTTGATAGCCATGTTTGTGAAGTGAATGTTTTTGCCCCGGACATATACGGATTTTTGGTCTAGGTTGAAAATATTGGCGTAGAAATCACGCACTATTGTGTCATTGACAGAGCCTGGATGGGCGGCAAAATGCTCCCAATGGTGGCGCGCCACCACATCCGTCACCTCTGGTCCTAACTCGTCGGAGAGGATGAAGCCAAGTTCAAAGAAAACTCTTCGGTTATTGAGAGTTTTAAATCTTTCTTCCGCCAGCTCGTCCACAAAAATGGCAGGAGGTTGTTGTGCAGCTCTCGACGGTCTGGTTCGTACCATTTTCAAGTTGAAAAGAAGAAGAAAAAGTAAAAAAAACTTGAAACTCTTCTTTAATGGAGAGGGGGTCGACTATGGAGGTTAAGGATGAGGAAGTAGGTGGAGAGTGAGGTTAAAAATAATAAAGGTGAGACCTTTATTATTTTAGTGGGAGTGTGAGGCAAGAAACGTGTAGAGAGGGTTGATTGGGTGTGGGAATAAAGTTGTCAGAATTTTAATAGGAGAGAGAGGGTTGGATTTTGAATTTCAAAATAAAACAATAAAAATAATAAAAACTCACCCTTTCTTTTGTCTTTTTGCCGCCCAATAATTTCAAGGTAGGGTTTCCTACTTTTCTCCTTCTTTTTTCTTCAGCCGTCAACCTCCAAGGGTGTATAATAACCTAAAAAAAAATAAAAGAAAGGATTAAAAAGGTTAAGCATATTAAAGCAAATAAAACAAACTTAAAGATTATTTATTTATAAACAGGAGTAAACTGAAAATGCCATGACATTTCAGTATGTTAGGCATCTATAAGATATGCGGTAGATTTATCCTGCATCACGTGGGCTCCAGTGTAGATCTTCAGACACTGGCCATTAACTTTGAAAATTGTCCCATTTTCTAGATTCTTGATGTCTACAGATCTATGGGGATATACATGAAGTATTTCAAGTGGCCCTGACCACCTCGATTTAAGCTTCCCAGGAAAAAGCTTCAGCCTTGAGTTGAATAGGAGCACTTGTTGTACCGCATGAAAATGCCATGGTAAAATTGCTTGATCATGCCATCGCTTGGTTCGCTCCTTGTAGAGTTTAGCGTTCTCATAAGCTTGGGTCCTGAATTCCTCCATCTCACTGAACTCTAGAAGTCTTCTTTCACCAGCTAAATCGGCATCAAACTTGAGCTTCTTGATTGCCCAATAGACCTTATGCTCTAGCTCGACCGGGAGGTGACATGCTTAGCCATAGACTAACTTAAATGGAGTCATTCTTAGGTGGTTTTGAAAGCTGTTTGGTATGCCCACAATGCTTCATCAAGCTTGGGTGACCAATATTTCCTTCTCAAATTCACCACTTTTTCCCAAATTTGCTTGATTTCACGATTGGAAACCTCGGCTTGCCCATTGGTTTGGGGATGATATGCCATGGCAATTTTGTGTCGCACCCCATATCTTTGCAATGCCTTGGCAATTAACTTGTTGTCAAAGTGAGTGCCTTCATCACTGATGATAACCCTTGGTACGCCAAATCTTGTGAAAATGTGCTTATGCAGAAATTTAAGCACAGTCTTTGAATCGTTCCTCGGCGTTGCAATGGCTTCTATCCACTTGGACACATAGTCCACTGCCAAAAGGATATATCCATATGAAGATGGGAATGGTCCCATAAAGTCTATGCCCCATACGTCAAATAACTCTATCTCCAAAATATTTTGTCGTGGCATTTCATGCTATCTGGAGATATTCCCAGTCTTTTGACATTGATCGCAGGCTTGGTAAAATGCTTGGTCATCTTTGAATAAAGTAGGTCAGTAAAAACCTGATTGGAGGACCTTAGCAGCAGTCCTCATTCCTCCGAAGTGACCTCCACACGGGCCTGTGTGACAATGATGCAGAATATCTCTTTGCTCCTCTTCCGGCACACATCTTCGGATAATTTGATCGACACAACGCTTGAACAGATACGGCTCATCCCAGAAATAGAACCGCGTGTCATGTCTAAATTTCTTCCTTCCCTGGCTAGTCATGTAAAAAGGCAAAACACCACTAACAAGAAAATTAGCAAGGTCAGCGTACCACGGAATTGCCGTGGCATAAAGAATTTTCTCATCAGGAAATTCATCATGTATTTCAATTTTATCATGACATTTCAGGTTTACTTCTAGCCTAGAAAGATGATCAGCAACTTGGTTCACGGTTCCCTTCCTATCTACCACTTCTAGGTCAAATTCTTGCAACAGCAGTATCCATCTAATGAGCCTAGGTTTAGCATCCTTTTTAGTCACTAAGTACTTAATAGCTGAGTGATCGGTGTGAACAATGACCTTAGTGCCTATCAAGTATGACCTAAACTTGTCAAATGCTAATACCACGGCAAGTAGCTCTTTCTCTATGGTAGTTTAGTTAAGTTGTGTTTCATTTAAAGTACGACTAACATAATAAACAACATGAAAAATTTTACCTCGACGCTGCCCCAAAATTGCTCCCACGGCATAGTCGCTCGCATCGCACATCAGCTCGAACGGTAAGGTCCAATCTGGGGAACAACAACTGGTGCAGCGATCAGGCTTTGCTTCAGCTTTGTGAAAGCACCATGACATTTTTGATCGAACACAAAAGGCTGGTTCTGTTGCAACAACATGCACAAGGGCTTGGAGATCTTGGAGAAATCCTTGATGAATCTTCGATAGAATCTCGCATGTCCAAGGAAACTTCGTATGCCCTTGACATTTGTTGGTGGTGATAGCTTCTTGATCACCTCGATCTTAGCTTTGTCTACCTCAATGCCTTTTTGTGAGATTTTATGGCCTAACACAATACCTTCTGTCACCATGAAGTGATATTTCTACCAATTTAGCACAAGGTCAGCCTCTTCACATCGGTTCATGACCTTTGCTAAATTGCCAAGACATTTCTGGAAACTGTCTCTAGAAACAGAGAAGTCGTCCATGAAAATTTCAAGAGAGTCTTCAACCATATCGGAGAAGATAGCTTGCATGCAGCGCTAGAAAGTTGCCGGGGAATTACACAATCCAAAGGGCATCTTTCGAAAAGCGTAAGTGCCATAAGGAGAAGTGAAATTAGTCTTTTCTTGGTCCTCCGGTGCTATAGCTATTTGATTATAACCCGAATATTCATCCAAGAAACAATAGTAAGCTTTGCCCGCCAAGCGATCCAACATTTGGTCGATGAAGGGTAGAGGAATGCGTTCCTTCTTCGTAGCCTTGTTGAGCTTGCGATAGTCCATACAAATCCTCTATCTGATCACTACACGCGTCGGCAATAGCTCATTATCTTCATTGCTCACCACGGTCGTGCCTCCTTTCTTGGGTACACATTGAACCGGGCTTACCCATGAACTGTCCGAGATTGGGTAAATAATTCCAGCATCAAGCCATTTGAGAATCTCCTTCATAACAACTTGTTTCATAATGGGGTTGAGTCTACGCTGTGGCTCTATGGATTTGCCATGGCATTCTTCCAGAAGTATCTTATGCATACAAATAGTATGACTAATCCCCTTTAAATCCGCCATGGTCCATCCTATTGCTCGCTTATGCTGTGACAAAACAACAAGTAGACTTCTTTCTTGATCAATATTAAGATTCGCATAAATAATGACAGGCAAGGTCTCGTCTTCACCCAGATAAGCATATTTCAAATGCTGTGGCAAAATCTTTAGCTCCATCTTGGGTGCACTGAGTAACGAAGTCTTAGGAGGACTGAATTCCTCGTAATCTAGAGGTTCAAAGCTCGAATGATTTCTAGCTATCAACAAACTAGATTGGTGTTCCTCTGATGAAGATTCACTAGCTTCTTCCTCTTCTTCATTCACGAGCTTTTCATACTCATCCAATTGCACAAAATTGCTGTGGCGAAAATGATCAGCTTCTGATGATAGCTCATAATCTGCTTCCAAAATGCTCCGGTATTCTTCAGAATCATTCATGTACTTGAGAGAACTATTGATGTTCACGGTCAATCTTTGAATTGATACTCGCATTGTAAGCTCACCCTTCTCACAATCAATGAGAATGCGACCGGTTGCGAGGAAAGACCTCCCTAAGATAATGGGTGTATTAGCATCAACCTCACAATCAAGTATGAGTAAGTCGGCTGGAAACACGAACTTGTCCACCCTCACTATGACATCTTCGATTTTCCCCTCAGGTATCACATAGGAACGATCAGCTAGTTGCAATATGACGGATGCTGGTCTCGCATCTCCTATGCCAAGCTTCACGAAAATTGACTTGGGCATAAGATTTACACTTGATCCAAGATCACTGAGTGCTTTCCCAATAAACTTGTCTCCAATGGCACACGAGATAATGAAGCTGCCCGGATCCTTCTTCTTTGACGGTAATTGACTCAAAGCAGAGCAATACTCTTTTGCCGTGGCAATTGTCTCGAACTTCTCCACTTTATGCTTCTTCGTGACTATTTTCTTAAAAAATTTAGCATAGGTGGGCATTTGGTCAATTGCCCCCAATAGTTGGACATTTATGTATAACTGATCCAATTTATCCACAAACTTTTTAAACTGAATTTCATCATTGTGCTTCTTGAGTCTCTGGGGAAAGGGTGGTGGGGGTCTAACTTCTTCCACTAGTGGTGTAGGAACTGTTTTCGCCGTGGCGTTTTTGCTCGCTCCATCGGCAAGTTCCTTCATTAAACCTTCCTCCTGGTCCTTTTCCTCGAGATTTTGCTCAGTCATTTCTTCTTGCACAGGTTCGGGTAAAGAATACTCAAACTTTTCCCCCCTAAACTTATCTTCTTGATTAAGTTGAGTGCCACTCCTTAGTGTGATCGCGCTACATTGCTCTTTACCATGCGACTTAGTGACTTCAGTATCACTCGGCAGACGTCCAGGCTGACACTCCTGTAATGGCGTGACAATTTGACCAACGTGACTCTCCAGATTTCGCAACGAAGCACTGTGGCTTTGCAATAAAGTTCCTTGGTTCTTGATGGCTGTAGTATGCTCTTGAAGCATTGTCTTGGTACTTTGAATAAAATCTTGCATAGTTGCCTCCAAAGAACTGGTATTAGATGATGATGCAGCCCCCTTGTTCTGAATATGCCAGGGCATATTTGAATGAAACTGCTGGGGCTCATTGATATTTTGATTCCGCACTGGGGGATTAGGATTGTTGGTTCCTTGATTTCCCCATGAAAAATTCGGATACTGTCGCCATCCTGGATATAGGTGTTTGAGTAGGGATTGTTGTTGCTTCGGTTGTAATTGCTCACATAATTGGCTGTTTCATGGTTTCCTGGTCACTCTCTCTCATGATGATTGCCATGACATAATAGACACGCTCAACTGGCCATCTTTACTTCCTTCACCTCGTTGGAACGTTGGATGCTCTTCAATATGTTGGTGATAGATGAGAGTTGGGCGGATAGTGAATCCTTAGCATTAAGCTCAAATGTCCCTTCTGCCTTCCTCCCGGTTCCAAGTCTTGTAGAAGGAAATTGATAGTCATTGTTGGCAATTCTATCAAGTATGTCAAATGCCTCCTCGGGTGATTTGTCTAACAAAGTTCCATTTGTCGAGGCATCTAGCATCATCCTCGTCGGTGCATTGACTCCGTTGTAAAACATCACAACTTGAGTCCAATCTTGAAATCCATGATTTGTACACTTGCGAAGCAATCCCTTGTATCGATCCCAACATTCATACATTGAATCGTCGTCACCTTGTCGAAAAGAAGCAATGTCATTTCTAAGTTGAGTATTGAGATTCGTAGGATTATACCGCAGCAAAAAACTTTTGCATAGATCAGCCCATGACTCCATCGATCCGGATGGTACTCCACTCAACCATGCCCTCGCTCGGCCACATAGAGAATAAGGGAATAACTTGAGCTTCAAGACATCCTCATGAACTCCTTGTTGACGGAATGAGTGACAAACTTCTAAAAATACTCGAATGCATTGAGCATTACTTGTTCGAAAAGATCAAATATCAAGATTGACAGATATTTTGCCTACAACCAAGCCAGTCCAATGCCACAGTTGTACGGGAATTCTATGCGCACGGGCCAAGCAAGGATTCTCTATATGTTCACTGCCGAGGCAGGCTTGTCAGACTTGATGCCAAGATAATCAATCTATTCTACGGCCTAACCATTGATCATGATGACCATGCTGCATTCATGGTGGACATCACCAATGAAGACTATGATCTAATCAAAGACGACCTTTGCTACGACAACACTCATTGGGAAATTGGTGCCCATAGAGGATCAGTAGCAAGGCAGAATCTTAAGCCCGAGGCAAAACTGTGGAATACTTTTGTCAAAAGACGCCTCATCCCAACCTCCCACAATAGCACGGTGGACCGAAGAAGATTGGTGCTAATTCAATCCATAATCAACAAACGAAGCATCAATGTTAGAGAGATAATTTTAAGGGAAATCTATGAGTGCGGTAAGAAGGATAGAGGACCTTTATATTTTCCTTGTTTAATTAGGGTATTTGCAATGCTGCAGGTGTACCAATGGTATACACGGATGAATTCACCACCCAAAGGCGTAGGTGGACTACGGAATTTTGCCAAAAAATCATGCAAATCACACAGGCAGAGCCAGTCCAGGCAACTCCTCAGCAATGCACTGATGACACCAATGTCGGGGCCCAGTACACGGCAGACATACTTGATATTGCCTACAACACGGCCGCAGCAGAGCCTTACCAGTAGATCCTTCAAAGGATAGCAGCCATGGACCTCAGACAACAACGCTACATGGAATACCAAAGGGACTTCAACACAACCATGGCACAGATAATGATCAACAACTTTCCCAGCCAAGGGGTGCAGTTTCCAGAGTTCCTTCCAAACATGTTTGTCACAGCTGCACCCTACACCGAGACGACTCTAGCTTCAGGACCACGGCCATTCCAAACTACCGGCCCTCAACAACAATTCCGTGCTACTGGCCCATCTAGGGCAGTAGACTCTGCTGCGGCATCATCTGACAGCAGACGACCATCCAAGCGGAGGGTAGTCTTCAGCACGCTACCAGGATCCCCCATCATCATGGGTAGTCTCTCAGCAGAGATAGACGCCTATGTACATCAAAGTTCAACCGCTGTCGGGCCAAGCATTCACAATGCCTGGACAGATGCAACAAATGAAGGAGGGACAAATATTCTGGTCACAAAGGAAATTGACGAAGAAGAAGAAGGAGAAGAAGTTGACACTCCAATGCAACGGACACCACCAAAAAGATTCCAACCACCGCGATAAGCCAAAACTCAACCATCACCATCATCAAAAATCAAACAGTCCGCAACAAGGCCGAAAAAATTTATAATTACCAGCAGCTCTTCCGAGTCTCTTTAAATTTTGCATATTCATGATGCCTTAATATATATATTTTTACTTGTCTTGTTTTCTTCTTTATATCCTGTTGTGTGATATATATAAGCATTGAGGACAATGCTTGGTTCGAGTTTGGGGGTGTAGATCCACTGCTGAGGAAATCTACTACCGCGGCCTTGCCATGAAAGGAAGTATTTAAGGGATTTTTTTTTCAAAATTTTTTATATCCACTACCTTACTTGAATTATTGTCCATACTTCTGCACTACTCTTCATCAGTATTGCCTTAGTTTATTCTTTTAAGGTTATAAAAATCTCTCTTTACCATGGCTAGGTCCTGTTAAGAAGGTTTAACCTTATGATACTTAAGGAAGAAAACTTAAAAGCTTACTGTAAGATGGATCCTAAAAAACACTTTTGGGACTTGTTTGATTATAGGAATTCTTTTAATGAACTTAGGTGATAAAGACTTAGATTTTTTTGGAAAGTGACTAGAGGTGCCTATCACCGGCTCTAGGAATTACTCTTCTTCATGCTAGAGGTGCCCAAAATTGGCTCTAATATGCTAAAAAGAATATCAAAAGAAACAAGAAATTATTGATGAGAAAACACAATCCTTGAGGTGCCCGAAATTGGCTCAAGAAATTGTTGTTTTAAGAAGAGAACACTAAATCCAAGTCTACTTGTCTTGAACTTAGAGGTTGTCTAAGAAAGCCTTTAATCAAACTTGTCCACAAAAACGCACACACTCACTAAATCTTATAGTTTGTTTCTGGTAAACCCTTGGGTAACCGAAAGGTTAAGGCTTAAGAATAGGCATAGTTATGGTGGGGAGAATAGATGAAAACATAAGACCAAGAGAGAGTAAGATGTGGCAAATTGATGGTTTGCATTGTTTGAGGACAAGTAATAGTTCGAGTTTGGGGGTGTGATAAGTGCTCAAATCACTATCACTTTTTATACCTTTCATGGACAATAATCACTAAATCTACACCTACTTGGACCAATGCATGTGCTTAATGCGAGATAATTAGAGATTCTGCTTTTGTAACATATAAAGATGATACGTATAGAAAAGGCGAGTTTTACTGTATTTATGTGTCTGTGCAGGAAAAACTATTGTCGCGGCAGCAACTTAGGCCTAGGCAGGACCTGATGCCGAGGCAGCAGCTGAAGGACAAGTAACGATATTGTAGGTGACTTGAAGAGAAAAATGAGCTGGACGTTTCTGGACAAGTAGCACATGAATCGAAGCTGGGTAGCACATGGAAAGCCCAAGTCAAAGGCCACGCAGAAAAGAATCCTAGTTGGAATAAACTTAGAAATATTTTATTTATGGACTTGACTTGTGTCCTACTCCAAGTTATACTCCTATTTCAGGTTGAAATAAATTTGAAAAATTTAAGTTTTAGTCACCAAACTTTAGACATGCAATTAAACGACTTCTAGACAGCATTGTAAGCTTAAATTTGAGACATGCATGTAATGAACTTAATTAAGGATTGGTAATTTCAATTTCACGTTTAGTCCTTAAAATTTATGGAAATTATAATTAGGCCCCTAAAACATATTCGATTAAATTAGGACTCGTTTCTTTATTGTTTCCACTACAAATGAACTCAGTCCTTGCATGAACATGTAGCATCTAATTAAAGAATCTAGATAAGATAAAAACAAAAAAATTTAAGGTCATTTATCGGGGCGACTCTCTAGATTAGCCTCGAAATTCCCCATGTAGCTCGTTCGAGTCGGGTGACATCTAGACCAGGTCGAGGGGGTAGCATTTGTTGGTATCATAGCCTAGGTTTACGAGAACTTAGGGTAGTTTATTGATTCATATATGCTATGATATATGTTATGATGTTTTGCACAATGATTGCATTGTATGTTATGTTATTGTGTGTACTTCACGGTGTTTGCTTTACATGATATGTCTATATCTTGCTATTGGTAAAAGCATGTTTTTCATATTTTCCCATTTCTCCAATTCCTTTAGTTTTTGTTTTGGTAAAATTGAGCTATTTGGCATGTAACTCCCCAAAATTGGGCCTAAAAGTTAGTGGGCCGATTAAGCCTAGTTAGGGATTAAATACTTAAAAATTGATTTTTGGTCGAAATAAATTATGGAAAATTATCCTAAAATACTTATTAAATATATATTTGACTTTGGTCAAACAAATTTTGAAAATTGACCCTTGAAACCCTAAGATTTTGAAATTAGTGGTTGTTTTGTAGAAATTAAAAATTTAAGGACAATTTTATAAAACAAGCCAAAACTTTGAATCTTTAAGGGTATTTAATCCAAATATAATCCTAGTTGGTCTAGGATTTCAAATTTTTAATTAATTAAATCCAATAATTTTATTTTAACTCAAATAAACTAGTTTTACTTGATTTTAAACTCTAAAATCCTATTTAAAAGCTATAAACAAACCTATTTTTGTTATTTTCGTTTTACCTAATTGGAGGCATCCAAACAAACAAATTTTAAGTTGAAAACATTTTCTTTTTCATCTAATTTCTTTTTAAATAATTATTACAACTTTTTCTTCTTTAAAATTCTAGTTTTCTCATCGTTTTCTCGTTTTAAAACTTGGAAAGCAATTGGATCATTTTTGGAGGTGAGATTTCATCAACCCTATAGAAATTTGAAGTTATTTATTGAAATTCTCAATCTCTTGGCTTGGTAAAAAAATTAATCCTATGTTTTTTAAAAAACGATTTTTGGGTCAAAAATCATAATATTTGTTCAAGGTTTTTTAATCACTATTTTTGGATCCTAAATGGATTATTTTCAATGTGTTAATATGTTTATAAATTTTTTTAAAAATCCCTAATCCCAGACTAAAGTTTTTTGAGAAGTTTGGTTGGTTTCGGAAAGTTTTCGGTTAAGATTTTGATAGGTTTTAAGGGGTTGTCCGACTTGGGATTTATTAAATGCAATTAGGAGCACTAAATCCATAGTTTTTGATGCTTGAAACAGGTCAAGAAGTAGGAGATCTTGTTTGAAGTGATCAAGTGAAGTTTCGGTTACTTGTCGGACAAGTTTCGATTATCAATGAGTGGATTTGAGAGCAGGATGCTTCGACAGTGTTTTAAATTTGTTTTCAAAGTGTTGGGAGTGTAGGAAAGGTGGGAGAAACCTCCCTATACTGCAGAGTAAGTTTTACGTTTGCTCTCGTAAATCGGTTTCCCATATTATGTTATTTTTCTATGTGACTAGTCATGCTTGTTATTTAATTGTGTATATGTGAATATGCAGGTGTTTCAATTCTCATGAGATGTTTTTAAAAAAGTTTTTATATACATATGACGCTCCAACAATTTTGTTTTGAAAACATAAAAAAGTAGTTTTTACCGATATATGTGTTGCGTGTCAAAAGTGCGCAATTGGTGCAAGTGGACACATCGCAAGTAATAGAGTGATTAGTATAATCGAGTATCGTCTCCACAGGGATTTGTATACTTAATATGCTTCCTTCGTCTTCTTGTTCTGTAAAAAGGAATAAAATAAAAACACAAGTAATTTGGGTTTGGATGAAACTAAATAAATTGAAATAAAACAACTAAGTAAAAGAGTGAGATTTGATTAATAGAGAGAGGTCGGGATCCAGTTGCATTGTATTGTGGATTTGATTGACTTGTCTCTTTCCAATGCAACTGTATATCACTGCCTCGGCAGTACTGCAGATTACTACCTTGGCAGCGACAATACTTGTCCGCCGCGGCAATCCCTTTTTCGTGGTTGGACTTTACCAAAGTTTGGCAAAGTGTCCTTGGATGACTCCGCTTATCCCTAAGTCAAAGTACTGTTGATGACTAGTCCTTGATGATACCTCCCGGCGTGAATCAATTATACCCACCAACCAATCTCACACTTCTTTTAGCCGCTGAAACTCTTAACCTATCCCTAGGCCGAGTTAGTATTTCGCGATTGAAACACCGTACTTATCCCTTTCGTGAATCTAACTCTCCCGAGTCTAGATAAATGGATTACTCACAAACTTCTCTCCCGAGCATGAATGCAAGAACAAGGAACGCCAAAGGATAAGCAAACCTTGATAGTGGGCAACAAAAATATGATCGGAAACAAAAATATGATAGGAAAGAAGCAACATATAAAGAAACAAATAGCAAATAATATTGAATATATAAAAAAATTATAGGGACTCCGAAGAGCTGCTTGTAACAATTTTTCTTCGGGATCGTGCTGCTGATTGCTTTGTTTTTGGTGAGGGCGATGCTGAGTTTTTGCTTGCCGGGGCGGTTGGACTCTGGTTGGGTTGTCTTTTGCAATGGAGCGTCCACTTCGTTTCTATGCTTATTGTCAAAAACAAAATATAATCAACAAGTAAGTATTAAATATCCTAAAATAAAAGTAAAATTAAAACTATTCCTAAAAATTGCAGTAAAATAAAATGGAAGATCGAAACATTATGTCTACATAGGAGTGCATGCAAATGCATCTCCTAAGGTGATGGTCTCCATAGTCTTTATGTTATGTGGCCCAGAATAGTGCTTCAAACGTTGGCCATTCACTTTGAATTCATGCCCATCCTTTAGTGATTTAATCGTTACTGCTCCATGTGGGAAAACTCGAACAACTTCAAATGGGCCTGACCATCTGGATTTGAGTTTTCCTGGAAACAGTTTGAGCCTGGAGTTGAAAAGGAGAACGTGCTGCCTCGGCAGGAACTGCCTAGGCAGTACCTTACGGTCATGCCATCTTTTAGTTTTCTATTTATAGATCTTGGCATTCTCATAGGTTGTTGTTCGGAATTCTTCTATCTTATTAAGGTCTAGCAGTCTTTTCTGGCCAGCTTTTTCCCAATCCATGTTTAAATTCTTTACTGCACAGTAGGCTTTATGCTCAATTTCTACAGGTAAGTGGCAAGCTTTCCCAAATACAAGCCTATTTGGAGATGTTCCCAATGGGGTTTTGAAGATCGTCCTATAGTCCCATAAAGCATCGTCTAGACGAGAAGACCAATCCTTTCGAGATGGATTTACCACCTTTCCAAGGATCTGTTTTAATTCCTTGTTTGATATTTCAGCTTGCCCATTTGTCTGTGGGTGGTAGGCTGTAGCAAGTCTGTGGGTGATGCCGAGTTTCTTTAGTGCTGCGGCAATGAGTCTGTTATCAAAGTGTTTACCTTCATCACTTATTATTGCTCTAGGGATTCCAAATCTTGTAAAAATATTTTTCTTGAGAAATTTTTGAATTGTCTTGGAATCATTGTGAGGTGTGGCAATTGATTTGACCCACTTTGATACGTAATCCACTGCTACTAAGATGTAGAGATTGCCTTGGGATGATGGGAATGGTCCCATGAAATCTATGCCCCAAACATCAAACAGTTCCAATTCCAATATGGGTTGTAACGACATCTCATGCCGTCTCGAGATATTGCCCGTGCGTTGGCATCGGTCACAGTTTTTGTAATAGTCGTGGGCATATTTGTAGAGTGTGGGCCAATAGAGGCCTGATTGGAGTACTTTTGCTGTTGTTCTATTTCCTACAAAATGCCCGCCGCAAGGTAAATCATGACATTGCTGGAGTACTGCTTTCTGTTCTTCTTTTGGGACACATCTTCTTATAACCTGATCTGCACAATGTTTAAACAGAAGAGGGTCGTCCCAGAAATAATGCTTTGCATTATGCTGAAACCTCTTCTTTTCGTTATAGTTAAGGTTATAAGGGATAATACCACTAGCTAAATAATTAACAAAATCAGCATACCAGGGAGTGGCTGTTACTGCAGCAAGGTCTTCTGTTAATGTTGCGGAGATGTATTCAGATAATGCCTCGACGGAAAAGTTGTATGCTGTCGTGGTCTCTATCTCGGTATTGTCCCTTGCAATTGTCGCAATATGCAATATTTGTTCATTTGGGAATGCATCTTGTATCTCTTCAGGTGAGTTGTTATTTTCTTTGTTCTCCGATCTGGAGAGGTGATCGGCTACCTGATTTTCTGTACCTCTTCTATCTTTGATTTTCACATCAAATTCTTGTAAAAGAAGGATCCATCTAATCAGTCTAGGCTTGGCATCCTTCTTTGAGAATAGGTACTTAATTGCCGAATGGTCAGTGTGGACAATAACCTTTGTTCCGATAAGATATGATCGGAATTTGTCAAAAGCAAATACTACTGCTAGTAATTCTTTTTCTATTGTGGTGTAATTGATTTGGGCATCATTAAGCGTTTTACTAGCATAGTAGATCACATGGAACAAGTTGTTCTTTCTCTACCCAAGTGCTGCCCCGACAGCATGATCGCTAGCGTCACACATCAATTCAAATGGCAAGGACCAATCTGGTGGGATCACTATCGGTGCAGTGATTAGCTTCTCCTTGAGAGCTTCGAATGCTTCAGTGCATTCCTCATTGAATTCGAATTTCCTATCTTGTTCAAGCAAGTTGCATAGAGGTTTAGAAATTTCGGAAAAATTCGAAATAAACCTTCTATAAAAACCTGCATGGCCCAAGAAGCTTCGAACTCCTTTCACAAAAATTGGTGGAGGTAAATTCTTGATCACATCAATCTTGGATTTATCAACTTCGATTCCTTGTGATGATATTTTATGGCCCAATACTATGCATTAATTTACCATAAAGTGGCATTTTTCCCAGTTTAGGACTAGATTGGATTCCTCACATCTTTTCAGTACTTTTTCTAGATTGCTGAGGCAGTGATCAAAACTATCATCAAAGACTGAAAAATCATCCATCAATATCTCTAGGAAGTCCTCTATCATGTCAGAAAAAATCGCCATCATGCATCTCTGAAAGGTTGCCGGGGCATTGCACAGGCCGAACAACATCCTTCTAAATGCATATGTTCCATATGGGCAGGTGAAGGTGGTTTTTGCATGGTATTCTAGATCAATGGCAATTTGATTGTATCCTGAATAACCATCAAGAAAACAGTAATAAGGTTTTCCAGCAAGTCTATCAAGCATTTCATCAATAAATGGTAAAGGGAAGTGATCCTTCTTTGTTGCCTTATTCAACTTGCAATAATCCATACAAACCCTCCAACCGGTCACAGTCCTGGTTGGGATTAGTTCGTTGTTCTCGTTGGTTATGATAGTCATACCACCTTTCTTAGCTACACATTGTATCGGGCTTACCCATACACTGTCAGAGATAGGATAGATAATTCCTGCATCAAGCCACTTGATTATTTCTTTTCGTACTACCTCCTTCATAGCGTGGTTAAGTCTCCTCTGAGCTTCAACAGTGGGCTTATGGTCTTCTTCTAAAAGAATTTTATGCATGCATACCACTGAACTTATTCCCTTTAAATCATCGATTGACCACCCAATGGCCTTTTTGTGCTGTCGCAGCATCGCTATTAGGGTTTGTTCCTGTTCTGGTAGCAACTTAGAAGAGATAATTACATGCATCGTGTGGTTGTCTCCAAAATAAGCATATTTTAATTTTTCCGATAAAGGTTTTAATTCTGTAACCACTGGTTCTTTATTTACAGATTGTTCATTCTTACCTGGGTAATCTAGAGGTTCGAAGTACTTACCTGGAAGGTGTGCTGTTCAGTTAGCTTCCTCATTCTCTGTTGTTTCAACATTGTCCAAAGTTCTGTTGTAACAGTCTTCCGTATCACTGTCGAGGCATACTTGTGATGTGTCGTTAAGATTACTGCCGAGGCAGTGGTTGCTGATACAAGGTATTATACTAACTTCATCTATATTGTACAGCACCTGATATTCTTCTTCCGGCTCATCATGTCCTTTCATAATTTGGAACACATTTAATTTGACTTGTTGATCATTGATTCTCATTGTCAACTCTCATTTTTCCACATCAATTAGTGTTCGTCCAGTGGCAAGGAAAGGTCTCCCCAAGATGATCGGTGCATTATCATCTGCTTCATAATCAAGGACAAGAAAATCAGCGGGAAAAATAAATTTATCAACTCTTACCAGTATGTCCTCGATTTTGCCTTCGGGTTGCACATATGATCGATCCGCAAGTTGGAGCATGACTGTTGTAGGTTTTGCCCTTCCTATTCCAAGCTTTTGAAAAATAGATTTGGGCATTAGATTGATGCTTGCTTCAAGGTCACATAGGGCCTTACCTTCATAGTTATTAGCTATTGCACAAGGTATGATGAAGCATCCAGGATCCTTCAATTTTGGTGGCATGCGATTATGAAGCATTGCCATGCATCCTTCGGTAACAACCACTATTTCAAAGTCACCTAGTCTTTTTCTCTTAGACACGATGTCTTTCAAGAATTTAGCATAATTGGGCATTTGTTCAATTGCCTCTACGAATGATAAGTTGATGTGGACTTGCTTTAAAATATCAAGAAATTTCTTGAATTGGTGGTCCTGTTTTTGCTTTTTCAACCTTTGTGGGAATGGTGGTTGTGGTCTCATATCATCCAGGGTTTCTTTAGTTTGGAACTTAATACCTGGCACCACTGGGTTGTTGTTGTCTCGTCAGACTGTTCAGGAGCTGTTGAGTTCTCTGCTGGGGCAGTGTTATCAGGATCAGTTTGTTCAACATCCTCTTTTGCTGGGTCTGACGATGGAACTTGGCTTGCTAGAATTTCTATCTTTTCCTTCAGCTGTAGACCACTCCTAGTAGTGATTGCTTTACACTATTCATGGCCCATTACCTTAGCAACTTCAGTATTGCCAGGTAGTCCTCCTTGTGGTCTAGTGTTTATATTTTGAGCAAATTGCCCAACCTGAGTTTCCAATGCCTTAATTGCTGCCTTTTGGTTCTGCAACCTCATCCCAGTCCTATTTATAAACGCATCTGTTCTTTTGATGAAGTTGCTACTCTGTGCCATGTATGACTCAATTTTCATCATGAATGCTTTCAAAGAATTTTCCAAGGAACTTACAGATTGCTGCTGGATCTGCTGCTGTGGCATTGGCTGCTGGACCTGTTGTTGCGATAGATGTTGCATTGGTTGTTGGAATCCTTGGGGTTGGGTTTAAGGCATTGTTAGTATTTCTCCATGACAGGTTTGGATGCCTCTTCCATGAGGGGTTGTATCTGTTGGATCATATTGGTTCGATTATATTTTCCAACATACATGCCGGTTTCTTGATTCATACAGTCTGAAGAATTATGGTTACCACCACATAAATCACAAAAAGAATCAATCACCTTAACCTCACGGGTATTTTGTTGTAGTTGCAAATTTTGCACCATCTTGGTAAGAGAGGCCAATTGTGCTGCCACTGAATTTGATGTGTCTAACTCAGTCACCGTGGCTTGGCGTCTTACTCCTCCTCGCCTAGATGTAGGGAATTGAAAATCGTTCTTTGCGAGTTTGTTTAGTATCTCAATAGCTTCCTCAGGTGCTTTCTCAAGGAGTGTTCCGTTTGCCGAGGCATCTAACATCATCCTTTTCGGGGCATTCGTGGCATTATAGAACATGGTGACTTGTGTCCATAAGGGAAATCCATGCAAAGGACACTTGTGTAGTAACTCTCTGTAGCGCTCCCATGCCTCGTACATAGGTTCATCATCTGCTTGTCGAAAAGAAGTGATTTCATTATGAATTCGATCATATAAATTTGTAGGATTAAAGCGTGTAATAAAATCACGGCAGAGTTCACTCCAAGATCCAATAGATCCTGTTGGAATACTATTTAACTAGGCTTTTGCCCTATCCCTCAGTGAATAGGGGAATAATTTCAATCTCAAGACATTTTCATAGACTCCTTGGATTTTGAAGGAATTGTATATCTCCATGAATGACTTGAGATGCTGCCTTGCATCTTCAGTCACAGTCCCACCAAACTGTTCAATAGTGTTGAGCATATTGAACATGACATGTTTTAGCTCAAAGTGGGTTGCTTCTATTTTCGGTGTAACGAATCCTGGGTTTAATCCATTTAAATCCTCTTCAAGGAAATCTCTGACAGTGAGCTGCCGTAGCCCTGGTGGCGGCGGAAGACCTCCATTGCCGGCAGGTAAGTTTTGTCCTGCCGGATGATCTGCCATGGCTTCTTGGATTTATCTCCTCAACCTTTGTCATGTACGTTCGATCTCTGGGTCACAAAGGGTTGGTTGGGTTGGCCCTGGTCATACACCAAGAAAAACAATAAAGTAAAATAAAATAAAATAAAGAAACAAGAAAATAAAGAAAACAAAATTTAGTTGCCAATCCTCGGCAACGGCGCCAAAAACTTGTTGCGTGTCAAAAGTGCGCAATTGGTGCAAGTGGACACATCGCAAGTAATAGAGTGATTAGTATAATCGAGTATCGTCTCCACAGGGATTTGTATACTTAATATGCTTCCTTCGTCTTCTTGTTCTGTAAAAAGGAATAAAATAAAAACACAAGTAATTTGGGTTTGGATGAAACTAAATAAATTGAAATAAAACAACTAAGTAAAAGAGTGAGATTTGATTAATAGAGAGAGGTCGGGATCCAGTTGCATTGTATTGTGGATTTGATTGACTTGTCTCTTTCCAATGCAACTGTATATCACTGCCTCGGCAGTACTGCAGATTACTGCCTTGGCAGCGACAATACTTGTCCGCCGCGACAATCCCTTTTTCGTGGTTGGACTTTACCAAAGTTTGGCAAAGTGTCCTTGGATGACTCCGCTTATCCCTAAGTCAAAGTACTGTTGATGACTAGTCCTTGATGATACCTCCCGGCGTGAATCAATTATACCCACCAACCAATCTCACACTTCTTTTAGCCGCTGAAACTCTTAACCTATCCCTAGGCCGAGTTAGTATTTCGCGATTGAAACACCGTACTTATCCCTTTCGTGAATCTAACTCTCCCGAGTCTAGATAAATGGATTACTCACAAACTTCTCTCCCGAGCATGAATGCAAGAACAAGGAACGACAAAGGATAAGCAAACCTTGATAGTTTTATTGCATTCAAACAAAGAACAAAATACAATCTCCTTTCCCAAATACTTAACAACCTTCACCTAAACCCTGAAAAACTTAGAACATAATTTGAGAGAAAGAGAACATTGAGTCTTAGGGTGAACTCTCTATGTATCGGCTCTCCTATTCCCTTAGACGTCTAGGTCTTATATAGGCTTGGCCTAGGGCAAACCTTTCCTAAGTAGAATATAACTTGGAGTAGGGAACAAGTCATGTACATAAATAAAATATTTCCAAGTTTATTTCAACTAAGAGCTTTCCCGCGTGGCCTTGTCTTGGGATTTTCCTCGTGCTAGCCAGCTCCGATCCATGTGCTGCATGTCCAGAAACGTCCCTTGGATTTTTCTCTTCCGATCGCCTATAGTATCGCTTCCTGTCTTTCTGCTACTGCCTTGGCATCAGGTCCTGCCTCAGCCATGTTGCTGCCGCGGCACTAGTTTCTCCTGCACAGATGTAAAAATGCAGTAAAACTTGCCTTTTCTGTATATATCATCTTTATAATCATACCTTCTAAATATATCATATTAAGTGTGTGCATTGGTTCAAGTAGGTGTAAATTTAGTGATTAATGCCCGTAAAAGGTGTAAAAAGTGATAGTGAGTTTAGCACTTATCAATATGCAACTGATGCATGTTTTAGTGGGATGCATGAGTTTTTACATACCGTTTTAATTTGAAAACTTGAGCATTGGTTTTGTTTTTGTGTTGGATATTAAGTTGATGGGCATCGGATAAGTTGATCGATCAATAGGATGTGAGTGCACTACAAATACAAATTTGTACGTGTTTTAAATTCCTTGAGTGATGCATTAGAGGTTAGCCTAGTGTTGTGCACTATCCAGGACATCAAGGTGGGATCTTTATATTTTGATAGTCAATCTGTGTGAATTGGTGTACGATGCCATTCGCATGTTTTTCCGTTTATCCCAATTTTTAGAGGAAACTCCATCCGTGTCACTTAACCAACATGTAAAAAACACAAGTGTAAACGTTTTATTGATTTTTGTGCAATTTGTAAGTTACATGTGTTTAATAAAAGAGCTCAAAGTTTTTGAAGCATTGCTTATTAAGCATGTAAGAGTTGTTTTGTGGCATATGCCATATGTTAAACACTTGTTGATTTTTATATTAGTGGCTTGATAGTCATAAATGGTTTTCTTGAGCATGACTTGTTTTTAAAATGTTTTTCTGTATAATATGGGTTGCGTTACAAGTAGTTAAATTATTTTACAATTCACTCACTAAGAGTAAGCTTAACCTCTCTCTTTTCCTTCTAATGCAGATAAGAAGTGAGTTAGTCATCCGGGAAAGAAAGAAATATTCTTAGTGCTTTTTAATTCATATTATAGCTCAAATATGTTGCTTTTATATTTTGAAACTTAGGTAGTTTAGGAAGAAATGGTGGAGAGGAACCTTATGACAAATAAGTCGCTTGTATGAATATTAAATCTTACACATTGTTATATTTGCTTTTATGTTAATGAAGTCTTTTGCATTTGGATTCATACATTGAATGTTGTCGCGTGTCAAAAGTGCGCGTTTAGTGCAAGTGGACACATCGAAAGTAATAAGTGATAAGTAATTATCGGATTATCGTCTCCACAGGGACTGGTAGACTTAATATGCCTTCTTTACCTTCTTGTTCTGTGGAAAAGTAAAAACACAAGTGAATTGAGTTGGTTTATCTAAACTAAAATCACTAAACAAAAATAAAGAGATTTAATAATAGAGAAAGATGGGTCAGGATCCAGTTGCGTTGTATTGTGGATTTGATTGACTTGTCTCTGCTCAATGCAATCGTATATCACTGCCTCGGCATCACTGCAGTTTACTGCCTTGGCAGCGACGATACTTGTCCGCCGCGGCAATCCCTTGCTCGTGGTTGGACTTTACCAAAGTTCGACAAAGTGTCCTTGAATGACTCCGCTTATCCCTGAGTCAGAGTGTTGTTGATGACTAGTCCTTGATGATACCTCCCAGCGTGAACCAATTATACTCACCAACCAATCTCACACTTCTTTTAGCCGCTGAAACTCTTAACATATCCCTAGGCCGAGTTAGTATTTCGCGATTGAAACACCGTACTTACACCTTTCGTGAATCTAACTCTCCCGAGCTTAGATAAATGGATTACTCACAAACTTCCCTCCCGGGCTTGAATGCAAGAACAAGGAATAACAAAGGATAAGCAAACCTTGATAATTTTACTGCATTGAAAACAAAGACAAAGTACAATCTCCTCTCACATATACTCGACAACCTTCACCTAATCCCTAAGAAGGTTTAGAACATAATGGAGAGGAAGAAGACAAGTATAGAATTCGGCTCTCTCTCCCTAGGTATTCTGCCTCTAGTACATTGGAGTAGGGAACAAGTCAAGTACATAATTAAAATATTTCAAAGTTTGATTCGGCTAAGGGGGCTTTCCCGCGTGGTCTTTTCTTGGGCTTTTCCTCATGCTAGCCAGCTTCGATTCATGGGCTTTGAGTCCAGACACGTCCCTTGGATTTTTATCTTTCCATTGCCTACTGTTGTGTGCTGAGTGTGATTAAAATATGATTGTGATTCGCGCGCAATAATGTGCAAGTATACACATCGAACAAGTAATAAAGTGTGTGAGTGAGATCGTTCCCACGAGGATTGGGTAGGTTAATTCAAAAATAGTTAACATACACAAAAGATAAAATAATCCTTTGTATGATCATATGCTAAAGCAATTATGCAAATGTCACCAAAATGATTTAGCAAAATAAAGATGTCACCAGTGATGCTGGAGCAAAACAAAGATTGTCACGAAAATGTAGTAGCAATTCAACAGATATTGGAGAAATAAATAAAGTTGCACAAACACAACACAGAGAAGATATTCAAGCTTAAGACAGGCTAGGCTTGCAATGGTATGATCTCACTGTTCTCCTGAATGCTACTGTTCCACTGGTTTACTAGTGCTCGACAGAGTTTGTTGAAAATGCCTCCACTATCCCTAGTCAGAAGGCTTAACACTCGAAAATGCTAAGGCATTACCTCCCGGTCTCAACCCTAACACTCCTAATGTTGATAAAGTGCTACCCCTTTTAGTCGTTGAAACTCTACCTTATCCCTAAGGCAAGTTAGGATTCCGCTCCCGCGGTAACCCCATTGTTCAAGTTGGTCTAGCTTTGCCTATCCCTAGATCTAAGCTTCTCGAACCCCTTGAGCTATGGCTACCTCCCGGTGCTCTAACAAACCAAGGTTTAGAGTGAAAATGTGTTAGCGTTCTTGAACAAAGCACAAAGCTAAACACTGGAAACAATACACATCCATTAAAACATAATAAAAATCATCCAAAACAAGCCTTAGCCATACTGGTTTAGTTCATGGCTAGGTAAGAAAAACTATTCAACTTTCGTCCTTTGAAATACATATTCAACTACTTAGAAAAGAGGTAAACAAAGTGAAGAGGAAGGAAGTCTCAAACGCTTGTGCCGTGACACTTTTCCTAGCTTGCCGCTCCTCCCGAAGTCGCGCAAATCCCTTACTTGAAGCTCTCCAACAATGGTGGCTTGGCTAGAGGTGGAACATGACCGAAAGTGGCCTCTTTTCTTCTTTGTTCTCCCTCGTGCTTTCCTTAAAGCTCGCTCCTTTATGGCTCCTTAGCTACTGATTTTTCTCTTTTTCTTCCTCCGAGCATGCTTGTTGAAGGAGGCTTGGCCTTGTATTTATAGGAGGCTTCTAGGGTTTTGTGCCCTAAAGATGCCAAGGGAATATGCTCTGACATTTTCTGCAGCAGATGGCAGAAATGCAGGGTCTACAGGGGACAATTGCAGGTCTGTAGAGGAGGTGCAACGTCTGCAGGTCTGCAGGGTGCAGCTGGCCTAGAAAACGCATGAGGACAGTGGGCTGTAGGTGTGTCCTTTCTTCCGTTCTATTTTGTCCGCCCACAATGCTGTAGCATCGTTGAAGTTCGATCCAACACCATGGAAATATGCTACAACATCTCTTTCGATCATTCCACTTTGCTCCAGCATCTGCACATCAAAACCAAGAAAATACCCTCCAAAGCAGCATCTTTTAAAATAAAAGAGAAATTAAAATAAAAACCTAATCTAAATGCAAATGCACATGAAATGAAATGCAATGCAAATGAACTTGAAACCAAACAAAACCTTAAGTAAAGGGGTATAAAATATACGCTTTTTAGAGCGTTAACACCCCCCCAAACTTAAGATATTGCTTGTCCTCAAGCAATGACATATAAAAATGCTATGACATTACTTTCAATCTTTGACAGCAGTTTAGGCAAAATATCAATCCTCAGAATATAAATGCTATAGCAATCTACATGATATTGAGAATGCCTAGAACTTGAACTCGGACAAGATACTTTGCTTGTGTGCTGGATTGTATCTAACCTATGCTTAAGTGTTAGAGAAATTCTAGTTTTCCTTATTCACTATACCCTAGTTCCTAAAAATTACTCCCACGCTTAGTTTTTTTTTTTAAACTGCTTCGAAGTGTGTCAGCTCATCACAACTACCATCCTTAACTCTAGATGAGTATGAAGCAAACATCTCATCCCCGAGCCAGTAGGTAGAGTCATCCCGTGACAACTTTCATTCGCTCATATGCTGTAGCATTATTTATGTTCAAGGCATAAGCTAACCTTGCATAGAGGAACGTCCTTCTACAACATTTATTTATATCTTTCTTTTTAAAACACTGGGGCATAGGTTCTAAGTTCTCTAAAAAGTTCCTACCATTCAAGCATAGGAAACATGGAATCGTGTCAAATAAAATTCCAAAGCATCAAGTCCTAATTCAGTTCAATTTATTCTCAATATTTTCTAATTCAGTTCAAAAGCATTAAAATCCTCATCATCAGATATCATATATTCTAATCCCAGAAGCTGTCTTGAATTGAATCTAATGCTATAGCAAATTCATATGTATGCAAAATGAAATGAGAATGCTAAGGCGAAGACTTTGCTACCCCCAAACTTGAGGTTAACATTGTCCTCAATGCTATGAGAAATAAAACTATATGTAAAATAAAAACAAAAAGGAGAAGATGCTTACGTGTCGGTGGGTTTCGTCTTGTGGACGACCATCTTGATGCGTTTCCAAGGCCTGTCCATTGGTGATGATTGCTCTGTTTCGTTTGTTACTTGCTTGGGAAGGGGAGAGGAAAGAGAAGGTAATAAATGTTGTGTAAGTTTTGGACGGCTAGGGTTCTTGGAAAGGTAAAAAGGTTTGATGGGGGTTCAATTGGATGGTGAGTTGGAGAGAGAAAGGGTTGTGTAATTAATGAAAAGGTAAATAGGGTGTAAAGAGTGGTTGAATTTTAACTAAACTCCTTCTCTTCTCCTTAAAAACCAATTGGTTTCAATTTTATGGGCTTCTCACCTCCCTCCTCGATAGCCCAAATCAAATAATTCCAAAACTTTTTCCTCCAATGCTGGCAGCCGTACAGTCCTTCCTTACTCCCAGGCCTCCTTTGCACAGACTGTGCACTGCGCACTGTCCATCCTGTGTGCAGCACGCGTCTGGTGGTCTGCAGCTCCTTGTGAGCCTCCTGTGGTCTAAACTTGTACCTTCAAATATTAATAGCTGAATATGGACAAAAAGGAGATAAAAGCATCATAAAAAACTAGAAAAAACGTCGACTTTTTATTCGAACTGAAATTTAAATGCTAAAGCAAAATAAAAGATAAGGATAGAAATGCTCAGACATTATGCAGATTGGGGTCGTCCTTGTCACGCACAATGGGAGCTCCATTATAGATCTTCAGCCTTTGACCATTGACCTTGAATATTCGATCTCCTTCAAGTGTTCTGATCTCCACAGCTCCATAAGGATAAATCCTATGTATCGTGAATGGTCCAGACCATCGGGACTTTAACTTTCCAGGAAAAAGTTTAAGTCTTGAGTTATAAAGTAACACTTGTTGGCCCTCTGAGAAATGTCGTGGCAAAAGATGTTTATCATGCCACCGTTTTGTCTTTTCTTTGTAAATCCTAGCATTCTCATAGGCATGGGATCGAAACTCGTCCATGTCATTAAGCTCCAAAAGTTTGTTCTCTCCAGCTGCCTTAAAATCCATATTAAGCCTTTTGATGGCCCAATAAGCTTTGTGCTCAAGCTCCACGGGCAAATGACATGCTTTCCCATAAACCAGCTTGAATGGGGACATCCCTAAAGGAGTCTTGTAAGCTGTCCTATATGCCCACAAAGCTTCATCCAGCTTTGGTGACCAATCTTTTCTCCTTGTGTTGACTGTTTTCTCTAAGATTTGCTTGATTTCTCTATTGGAGATTTCAGCTTGGCCATTCGTCTGCGGATGATATGCTGTAGCAATTTTGTGTCTGACTCCATAGCGTTGTAATGCCTTAGCAATGAGCTTGTTGTCGAAGTGGGTTCCTTCATCACTGATTATAGCTCTAGGGACTCCAAACCTTGTGAAAATATTCTTGTGCAGGAACTTCAGGACCGTCTTCGAATCATTGCGGGGTGTTGCTACCGCTTCAACCCATTTGCTCACGTAGTCCACTGCTAGCAAGATATATAAATCACCATAAGATGATGGAAATGGTCCCATGAAATCAATTCCCCAAACATCGAAAAGCTCGATTTCCAGTATATTTTGCAACGACATTTCATTCCTCCTCGAGATGTTACCGGTTCTTTGACATCTATCGCATCCCTTGTAAAATGCTTGAGCATCTTTGAAGAGTGAGGGCCAGTAGAACCCAGATTGAAGGACCTTTGCATCAGCCCTTGATCCACCAAAATGACCTCCACACCATGTTGCATGACAATGGAATAGGATATTCTTTTGTTCCTCTTCCGGCACACACCGCCGAAGCAATTGGTCAGCACATTGCTTGAACAAATATGGCTCATCCCAATAGAAAAATTTTGCATCATGTTTGAACTTCTTGCGACCCTGGCTAGATAAATCAGGAGGCAAAATACTACTAACAAGAAAATTAACAATGTCGGCATACCAAGGTAATGCTGTAGCATATAAAATTTTCTCATCAGGGAAATTTTCTTCGATCTCAAAATTATCTCCTAAATTTTTACGATTTTCTAGCCTAGATAGGTGGTCCGCAACTTGATTTTCAGTGCCTTTTCTATCCTTTATTTCAATATCAAATTCTTGAAGCAAAAGTATCCACCTAATAAGTCTCGGCTTAGCATCTTTCTTAGTCACTAGGTATTTGATGGCAGAATGATCAGTGTGCACTATCACATGGAAGAGTTCTACTTGCATAATTAAGATACGCCCTAAACTTATCAAAGGTAAATACTACAGCAAGTAACTCTTTCTCAATAGTGGTGTAATTAATTTGAGCATCATTAAGAGTTCTACTTGCATAGTAAATAACATGGAAGAGTTTACCTCGCCTTTGACCTAGTGCTGCGCCAACTGCGTAGTCACTTGCGTCGCGCATCAACTCGAATGGCTCAGTCCAATCGGGTGGTATCACTATTGGAGTTGAGGTAGGCTTCTTCTTCAGTTCAGTAAAAGCGCTGTGGCATTTTTCATCGAAGACAAAGGGTTGATTTTGCTATAGCAAATTGCAGAGCGGTTTAGAGACTTTTGAGAAGTCCTTGATGAACCTCCTGTAGAAGCCAGCATGTCCAAGAAAGCTTCTAATTCCCTTCACAGTGGTGGGGGTGGTAGCTTCTCTATCAACTCAACTTTTGCTTTGTCAACTTCAATTCCTTTGCTCGAAATTTTGTGCCCCAAAACTGTACCTTCGGTCACCATGAAATTGCATTTTTCCCAATTGAGTACAAGGTCGGCTTCTTCACAGCGTTTCAGTACTTTTGCCAGGTTGCCGAGGCATTTTTCAAAAGTTTCTTCGGACACAGAAAAATCGTCCATAAATACCTCCAAAAATTCTTCAACCATGTCTGAAAAAATTGCCAACATGCAACGTTGAAAAGTTGCTGGAGCATTACATAACCCAAATGGCATCCTTCGAAAAGCATAAGTCCCATAAGGGCAAGTGAAGGTTGTCTTCTCCTGATCCTCTGGTGCTATAGCAATTTGATTGTATCCAGAATAGCCATCGAGGAAGCAATAGTAAGCCTTTCCCGCCAATCGGTCCAGCATTTGATCGATAAAAGGAAGGGGAAATGGTCCTTCTTTGTTGCCTTGTTCAGTTTCCTATAGTCCACACAGATGCGCCAGCCTGTGACTGTCCTTGTCGGGAGCAACTCGTTGTCCTCATTTGTGATCACTGTCGTACCTCCCTTCTTAGGAACACAATGCACAGGACTAACCCATGAACTATCAGAAATTAGGTATATGATCCCTGCATCCAACCACTTGATAATCCCCGTCATCACTACCTTCTTCATTGCTGGGTTCAGTCTTCTTTGGGGCTCAACAGAATTGCTGTGGCATTCTTCCAACAGAATCTTGTGCATGCAGATCGGAGGATTGATGCCCTTCAAATAGGCCATAGTCCACCCTAGAGCTTTTTTATATTGTGATAGCAAATTCACAAGACTTAGCTCTTGGTTAGGATCTAAGCTAGAAGAAATAATCACTGAAAAAGTATTATGAGATCCCAAATAAACATACTTTAATTGCGGCGGCAGTGGTTTTAAGTCTAGAGATGGTGCATGTAAAAGTGATGGTTTAGGAGGAATAAATTCAGAGAAATCAATTGATTCAAATTTCGTACCTGGTCTTGGCTTGAAATAGCCAATTTGTTGTAGCTCCAAATGAGCTTCTTCTTCATCATGATCATGCTCCTCCAGCATTTTTGCAAAGTCCTTCATTTGCGGAGAATTGTCACAGCAAAAATCAGCATCTTCTTCAATTGCTGCAACATTTATCTCGGCTATACAGTGACATTCTTCATTATCATCCATGTACTTGAGAGTGTTGAAGACATTGATGGTCATGGATTGATCTGTTACTCGCATTGTGAAGTCTCCCTTCTCACAGTCGATGAGAATTCGACCGGTGGCAAGGAATGGTCGTCCCAAGATAATGGGTGCTTTGTAGTCTACCTCACAATCCAAAATCAGAAAGTCCACAGGGAACACAAACTTACCCACTTTTACTATGACATCTTCCACTTTGCCTTCTTGTCGAACATGAGAGTGGTCCGCCAATTGCAAGATGACTGTTGTAGGTCGCGTACTCCCTATACCAAGCTTCTTGAATATTGCTTTGGGCATCAGATTGACACTCGACCCTAGGCCGCATAATGCTCTGCCCACAAAATTGTCTCCTATCGAGCATGGAATGATGAAGCTGCCAGGATCTTGCCTCTTCATGGGAAGCTCAGTCCTCCCAGAATAGAACTCAGATGCTATAGCAACTGTTTCAAAATTCTCAGCTTTTCTTTTCTTTGTAACAATGTCTTTCAAAAACTTTGCATATGAGGGCATTTGATCAATAACATCTAAAAATGAAATATTTATATGAAATTGGTCCAGCATACTTACAAACTTTTGAAATTGGAGATCCTCTTTATGTTGCTTCAAACGCTGAGGGAATGGTAGTGGGGGTCTTACGTTCTCCAAAGGTTGCGTTGATGCTGCTTCTTTTGCTGCAACATTTGCAAGCTTCTCACCAAATGCCTCAGTATTTAAGTTTTCTCCATTTTCTTCTTGAGCTGATGTTTCTTCTTTTTGTTCAGCTTCTTTTTGCACCTAAATGGGGGTTTCTTCCTTCTCATTTCTTTTGAGTTGTTCCCCCTTATTGATTTGTCTTCCATTCCTCAAGGTAAGTGCGCTGCATTGCTCTTTGCCATGATTTTTAGTGACTTCAGTATCACTAGGCAAGTTGCCTCTTGGTCTTGCTTGTAATGCTTGAGCAATTTGACCCACTTGAGTCTCCAGCGTTCTGAGTGAAGAGCTGTGACTTTGCAGAAGTGCGCCTTGGGTCTGCAACAGATTGCCTTGATTAGAGATGGTGGTGGAATGCTCCTGCATTAATGCTTTCGTTGATGTAATGAACTCCTTGGTCGAAACCATGAATTCTTGCAACGAAGCTTCCAAAGAATTGTTGTGACTTTGATGATGAACTGTTCCCTTGTTGTCATTTTGCCATGGCATATTTCCTTGAAAGCCATGGATTCCTTGGTTTGATGCCATGGGTTGTTGCCTATTCGAGCTGCTTGCTTGATTCGGTCCTTGATTACCCCACGAAAAATTAGGATGTTGTCTCCACCCTGGGTTGTACGTGTTGGAGTAGGGGTTGTTGGAATTTTTGTTGAAGTTTCCAACATAATGAGCAGACTCTAGATGAGTTGGGCAGTCTTTATCGAAATGGTTTCCACTATAGTGCACACAGCTTAATGCCTTAGCATCTCATACTTCACTGGGTTGTTGAAGGTTCTTCAACATATTTGTGATAGCAGAAAGTTGTGCTGAGACAGAATCATTTGCGTCGAGCTCCAGCTTTCCTTGAGTTCGTCGTCCTGTCCCAAGCGTTGCAGTAGGAAACTGATAATCATTGTTGGCTATTTTATCCAAAATATCAAAAGCTTCTTCTGGTGACTTGTCTAGGAGTGTCCCATTTGCTGAAGCATCTAACATCATCCTGGTGGGTGCGTTGACTCCATTGTAGAACATCACGATTTGAGTCCAATCTTGAAAACCGTGATTGATACGCCTTCTCAGCAAGCTCTTGTACCGATCCCAACACTCGTACATTGACTCGTCATCCCCTTGTCTGAAGGATGCTATCTCATTTTGTAATTGAGTGTTCATGTTTGGTGGGTTGTATCTTGCCAAAAAGCTTTTGCATAAAGCTGTCCATGACTCCATCGAACCGGCTGGAATACCATTCAACCATTCTCGTGCTCGGTTTCTCAAAGAGTATGAAAATAGCTTTAGCTTCAACACATCCTCGTGCACTCCTTGTTGGCGGAACGAATCGCAAACCTCCAAGAAAGCACGGATGTGTTGTCGAGCATCCTCGTGAGGAGATCCTCCAAACTGTCCGATCGAGTTGAGCATATTAAACATCACAGGCTTGAGCTCGAAGTGTGTCGCTTGTATCTCAGGTGTCACTATCCCAGAATTGAGGTCATCCAAGATCGGTGTCAAGTGATCTCGAATTGCCCTTGGTCTTGCTACTATCTCCGGATTTGCTGCAGCATTTGGATTTGCTGCAGGTATTGCTCTAGCATTTTGATTCTGTGGATCTTGATACATGGCTCTTGTTCTTTGCTCTCGCCTCCTTTGTCTAAAATACCTTTCGATTTCCGGAATAAATGGTTCGAGGGATTCCCTACGATTCACTCTGGGCATCTACTAACCAAAAACCTAAAAAGATAAACAAAGAAAATAAAGATTAAACCAAAAACAAAAGACTCAAAACACAAAATAATAAAAAAAATAAAAAGTATGAAAACTATGATTGAAATAGCCTATTGCCTCAATCCCCGGCAACGTCGCCAAAAACTTGTTGCGTGTTGAGTGTGATTAAAATATGATTGTGATTCGCGCGCAATAATGTGCAAGTATACACATCGAACAAGTAATAAAGTGTGTGAGTGAGATCGTTCCCACGAGGATTAGGTAGCTTAATTCAAAAATAGTTAACATACACAAAAGATAAAATAATCCTTTGTATGATCATATGCTAAAGCAATTCTGCAAATGTCACCAAAATGCTTTAGAAAAATAAAGATGTCACCAGTGATGCTGGAGCAAAACAAAGATTGTCACGAAAATGCAGTAGCAATTCAACAGATATTGGAGAAATAAATAAAGCTGCATAAGCACAACACAGAGAAGATGACCGAAAGTGGCCTCCTTTCTTCTTTCTTCTCCCTCGTGCTTTCCATAAAGCTCGCTCCTTTATGGCTCCTTAGCTTCTGCTTTTTCTCTTTTTCTTCCTCCGAGCATGCTTGTTGAAGGAGGCTTGGCCTTGTATTTATAGGAGGCTTCTAGGGTTTTGTGCCCTAAAGATGCCAAGGGAATATGCTCTGACATTTTCTGCAGCAGATGGCAGAAATGCAGGTTCTACAGGGAACAATTGCAGGTCTGCAGAGGAGGTGCAACGTCTGCAGGTCTGCAGGGTGCAGCTGGCCTGGAAAACGCGTGAGGACAGTGGGCTGTAGGTGTGTCCTTTCTTCCGTTCTATTTTGTCCGCCCACAATGTTGTAGCATCGTTGAAGTTCGATCCAACACCATGGAAATATACTACAACATCTCTTCCGATCATTCCACTTTGCTCCAGCAATCTGCACATCAAAACCAAGAAAATACCCTCCAAAGCAGCATCTTTTAAAATAAAAGAGAAATTAAAATAAAAACCTAATCTAGATGCAAATGCACATGAAATGCAACTAAATGCAATGAAATGCAATGCAAATGAACTTGAAAGCAAACAAAACCTTAAGTAAAAGTGTAAACCTACAGTCTTGCTTCTTGTCTTTCTGCTGCTGCCTCGGCATCAGTTCCTGCCTCGGCCTTGTTGCTGCCGCGACACTGGTTCTCCTGCATAGATAAAAATGTAGTAAAATGTGCCTTTTCTGTAAATATTATCTTTATGAGCTTAACTTCTAAATATATCACATTGAGTTCATGCATTGGTCCAAGTGGGTGTTTATTTGGTGATTAATGCCCATAAAAGGAGAAAAAAGTGATAGTGTGTTGAGCATTTATCACACCCCAAAACTCGAACTATTGCTTGTCCTCAAGCAATGCAAATCATCAATTTGCCGAACTCTACTCTATCTTGGTCTTACATGTCCATCTATTCTCCCTACCATAACTAGGCCTATTCTTAAGCCTTAACCTTTCGGCTACCCAAGGGTTTACCTAGAAACAAACTATAAGAATTGTGAGTGTTTGTGTTTTTGTGGACAAGTTTGATTAAGGGCTTTCTTAGATAAACTCTAAGTTCAAGACAAGTAGAATTTGGTTAAATGTTCTCTTCTTTTCTAAGCAACCAATCCTTGAGCCAATTTCGGGCACCTCAAGGGTTGTGTTTTTCCCTTCACTAAATTTTTCTTCTTAATATTTCTTAAAACATACTAGAGCCAATTTCGGGCACCTCTAGCATGAAGAAGAGACTTTCTAGAGCCGGTGATAGGCACCTCTAGTTATTTTCCAAAAATCTAAGTCCTTATCACCTAAGTTCATTAAAAGAATTCCTATAATCCAACAAGTCCCAAAAGTGTTTAAAGTTCTTCCTATAGTAAGCTTCTAAGTTTTCATCCTTAAGTATCCTAAGGTAAGATCTTCTTAACAGAACCTAATCATGGTAAGGAGAAAGACTTCTATAGCCTTAAAGAATAAACTAAGGCAATACTGATGATAAACAGTGCAAAAGTGTAGGCAATTAATTCAAGTAAGGCAGGGAGCATAAATTTTTTTTTCACTAGAATACTCCCTTTTTGGAAATGACTCGGCAGTAGATTGCTACCTTGGCAGTGAATCTGCACCCCCAAACTCAAACCAAGCATTGTCCTCAATGCATTATATTTGAAGAAATAAGCGGGCAACAAAATATGAATAGAATAAACAGCATATAAAAACAGCAAAAGCAATTAATATTGAATTAAGAACAAAGATTTAAAGCGACTCCGAAGAGCTGCTTGTGACAATTTTTCTCCTCGGCCTTGCTGTCGAATGCTTTGTCCTTGTTGAAGGCGATGGTTGCGCTTTCGCTTGCCGGGGCGGTTCGATTCTTGTGGGCGGTGTCCGTTGCATTGGGGCCTCGACCTCTTCTCCTTCTTCCAAATCTGCCATCTCTTCGGTTATCATAATGTTCGTTCCTCCTCCCATTGTTGTTGCTCCTCCGGTGTAGTGTGTACTTGGTCCGGCGGTAGTGGAGCCTTGGTGCACGTAGGCATCTATCTCGGCTGATAGACTGCCCATGATGATTGGTGATCGGGGTGGAGTGCTGAAAACGGCCCTCCGCTTGGATGGTCTTCTACTGGCAGACGAGGCTGCGGCAGAATCCGCTGCCCTAGATGGGCCGACAGCCTGGTATTGGGCTGAGGGTCCGCATGAAAAAAGGGCCTTGGTCCTCCCGGAGCTGGTGTAGTCTCTGTGTAAGGAGCGGCAGTGACGAACATGTTGCTTGGAAAATCTGGAAATTGCGCTCCATGGTCCGGAAAAGCTTACAGCAGCATCTGGGCCAATGTGCCGTTGAAATCTCTTTGGTACTCCATGTACCTTTGTTGCCTGAGGTCCATTACTGCCATCCTTTGCAAAATCTCCTGGTACGGGTCTGCTGCCACAGAGGTGTGGGCAGTGTCTGGCATGTCTGCCGTGTACTGGGCTCCGGCAGCAGTATCGGCAGTGAACTGCTGGGGTGTTGCTTGGACTGGCTCCGCCTGCGTGATCTGCATGACTTTGTGGCAAAAGTCTCTCGTCCATCCTCGCCGTGGGGGAGTGTATTCATCTGTATCTTCAATGGGCACACCTGCAGCAACACATAAACCCGTGATCAAACAAGGGAAATACAATGGTACCCTATCTTTCTTACCGCACTCGTGAATTTCCCGTAGGATGATCTCTCCAACGTTGATGGTTCTCTTGTTGATGATGGATTGGATAAGCACCAATCTTTTGCGGTCCACCGTGCTATTATGAGATGTGGGGATGAGGCGTCGCTTGACAAAGGTATTCCACATCTTGGCCTCCGGCTTTAGGCTTTTTCTTGTTACGGATCCTCTATGGGTATTGGTTTCCCATGGAGTATTTATGTAACCCCCTTAGCCCGGCCTGGACGGAACTGACACTAACGGGTCACACGGGGAATATCGAACTAAACCCGTTAAGGTCCAATTCGATAAACAACCCTGAAAACCGATATATTTTTCTTCTTATCTAGATGCATAATTAATTATGTTCCTAAAAGTCTTGATCTCATACAAAGCTTTAACGAAACAATCCGATCACATACAAGCATTCGATTAAACACTTAAGTAAATTAAGGACTAAAACGTTAAACTTCTACGTACTAATGACAAATTAAAAATTCTTTCCATCAAAGTGTAATTACGCATACAAGTATCCCTTACGATAAATCTCAAGTCAAACGGAGCATTCTAACATCATCAATTGCAAGTTTCATTAATCTAGGGACCAAAATGTAAATCACACAAATTATAAGGACTTAGTCAAAATTAAGTTATCAATCTTGAAATTTAATCAACTTTATGCATCCATGTGAAATTTCAGCTCAAAATAACATCTGTAGATACCCTAATTGAACAAAGAAGGATATTCAGGATTAAAATGCAATTTCCAACAACTTCCATTTCCTGGCAGCCAAAGGTTTCGAAACCTTCCTCAGAGGTTTCGAAACTTCATGTAAAAGGTTTCGAAACTTCCCCGAAGGTTTCGAATCTTTTCGCGTCCAGTAAGGGTCCAAAATCAAAATTGCCCACAAGGTTTCAAAACCTTCCTAAAGGTTTCGAAACTATTTGACAAAGGTTTTGAAACCTTCTCTAAGGTTTCGAAACTTTGTGCCTGGAACCTAAAAATTCCGTCACACCAAGTGAATTCAACCGACTCAAGACACAGCCATTAATCACCATCAACTATATGCATAATTCCTAAACATAAGGAACAATTTAAAGCACACAATTATCAACATCAAGACTCCATACAAACTATAGGCATGCTTCCTAAAATATGATTAAAATAAAAAACGTTCATGCATGTACATGCTTCAACAATCCAAACAACACCATAGTCCATCAATTAATAATCCAAAACATTATAGGTCTTATTACAACATTAACCAAAGCAAAAATCACACACTTCACATGGGTTTGATTTACACATTGCCAAGCCCCAAGTTATTTGCCAAAACATACCAAAAATTGAGATAACCTCTCCCCTTGGTTCCCTTGCTCCGAATGTAGCCTCGAATATCTCTATTTTTCTTCAAAGATGAAAGGAGAGCTTAAGCAAAACATGCTTAGTGAGGAAGCTCTACATTCAAAAACCATAACTTGTAATGCCTTTCTAAAACCAAGCATGCTTAACAAATCATGTTCATGTTCAATACCAAAAACCTTCCTTGAGTATGCATGGCATTATCAATTCATTTCACAAATGATGCACAATGTTCCAAATATGTTCATTTTTGTATATTGGCTTCCTAGTGATCACTTAATGTGAACCTTAAGTTCATCGAATACGCGGATCCATTGATTAGAGACCTTTAGTCTCGTCATGACACAAAGTCACCATTGACATGACACGAAGTCACCATTGACATGACACGAAGTCACCATTATCAAGCTCTACCACGCACGGTTGGACACAAAGTCACCCTTGTTACGTGTAGGCATTTTTCCTTTATCTCCATAATGTTTATAGTGCACTCAATCCTAATGACATGTCATTTGTATTTGAATCTAAATGTAGTGTCACTAAGCCAATATCAAGTTCAAGTATGCATGCTAATTTGCTGCTCATAATGCATCCATAATGTGTTCAACAAATGAACCAAAAGTCATGTCCAATGGCACCATCATATGTAAGGCAATTAACCATATCATATTCCACTTCCTTTTTCATGTTTTCATAAACCATGGATGTCTTTATAAACCATGCATTTCCAGCAATTAACACATGCATGCATCATTTCAAAATCAAATATATGCAATTCCAAAATCATATTGAATCATTGTTAACATATATGCCATTACCGAAAATAACCGAAAATCAAGGTAACGCATCAACATCATTTAAAACACTTACTCTTGAACTATGGAAAGTTTTCACACTATTCCATAGCCCCCAAAACGGAACCAAACCAATGCGATTCACTTTAAACCCAAAATCACTCACCGACAAGCGAAACAAGCCCTTGCCGATGTTCCGAAGGCAACACCAATGCACCAGCCACTTATGCACCTTCTTGCACTTCCTCTACAACACTAAAAACAGAGCATATTCACATTATAACATGCTCAAAACAGCAGCCACAACCGATCACCACAAAACTACCAAAAACCTAGCCGAAAAGACCGAAACCTAGCCGAAACGCATCCGAAACATCATCAGCCCAAAACCTAATGAATCTAACATCTAATCCACCTCAATTATGAACCAAAAACACTTACAAACCATCCTTATACCTCCAGAAACATTAGAACACCTAAAACAGCCCCTAAAACAACCGAAAACCACCTTAAAACACTACCGATTACATTATTCCGGGATTAAATTAATGTGCCATCAATTCAACACTTAATTAATCATTTAATTGACATAATATCATAATTAAATCAACCTAGTTACAGCATTAATTGAGGTCTAAAAAGATTTCACAAAAACCTCCATAAAATCCATAGATCTAGAATTAAAATGTAACCCCCTTAGCCCGGCCTAGACGGAAACCGGCTCTAATGGGTTACACGGGGAATATCGAACCAGACCCGTGAAGGTTTGATTCGATAAACAACCCTGAAAAGCCGATATAATTTTTTTTTCTTAACTAGATGCACAATCACATTCCTATATGTGTCAAGTTCATACATAACATGAATGGTAGCCTACAGTGCTCAAACGATCATCCAATTAGAGCATGCGTAAGTAAAGGACTAAAAGGTACATTTTCAATTTATGCATCAAACCAGAGAATTCGATCCGCCAAAATTCATTTAAACAAGCATAACATACTTTCAATAAAATTCAGGTCAATCCGGGCATCGTAGTATCATCAATTTCATGTTACACTAGTTAGGGACCTAAATGTAAAACGTGCAAAACATAACTATTACATCCAACTTTAATTAACCCATGTGAAATTAAGTTAATTTCATGCATTACGAAGTTGTATATCAGCTCATAAGATAATCATAGCATCTCTATTCGAACTCATGCATACAAACGATAGCACTTAAGTTTTTAACACTTAAATTTCTCCATTTTTGGTCATGGGTATCGATACCACCAAGCATGGTATCGATACCATGACATATTTGCGGCTAATTAAGCCTTCGAAAGCCATGGGTATCGATACCTCCTTGGGTGGTATCGATACCTTGGTGTCCAGAGAGGTAATGGCATCGAACAATGGTTCGAAGCCGGCCTCAAATTGCCTTGGGGTATCGATACCACCCTGGGGTGTTTCGATACCCCCTATCCAGAAACACAAATTAAGCTATTTAGTTGATTCAAACACCATCCAATCACATCCATAAATCACCCCCAACTATATGCATGATCCCTAGTCATAAAGGATAACTTTAAGCATACATTTATCAACATCTAAGACCCCGAAATCATCTATAGGCATGCTTCCTATATTATGATTAAGAGCAAGAGCATTCATGCATGAACATGCTTCAGGCAATCCAAAACAATTCCACACTCCATCAAACAATAACCAAAGCATTACAAGGTCTTATTACAAGTCTTTAAACCAAGTTAAACACACTCTCACATATGGGACGGGTGTACACATTGCCATGCCCTTTATTTGCCAAATCATACCAAAACTAGTTAGGTTTTCCCCTTGATCTTCTTGCTCCAAAATGCAACTCCAATTGCCTCTAATTTTCTACAAAGATGAAAAGAGAGCTTAAGCACAACATGCTTAGTGAGGAGGCTCTAACAAGATCATATATGCATCAATTTGAAAACCATATTAAAATCATAGCTTGTGATGCATCACCAAGACAAGCATGCTTAACAATTCATTTCCATAATTCCAAAATCTTTCCTTGAGTATGCATGGCATTATCAATTCAATTCATAAAGGATGCACAATGTCTCAAATCATGACATGTATGTATATTGGCTTTCTAGTGATCACTTATTGTGAACCTTAAGTTCATCGAATACGCGGATCCATTGATTAGAGACCCTTAGTCTCGTCATGACACGAAGTCACCATTGACATGACACAAAGTCACCATTGACATGACACAAGGTCACGATTGACATGACACAAAGTCAACATTGACATGACACGAAGTCACCATTAACATGACACGAAGTCACCATTATTAGCTCTACCACGTACGGTTGGACACATAGTCACCCTTGTTACGTGTAGGCGGCTCTACCACGTACGGTTGGACACAAAGTCACCCTTGTTACGTGTAGGCATATTTCTTTATTTCATAATGTTTATAGTGCACTAAATCCTAATGACATGTCATTTGTATTCGAATCTAAAGTTAGTGTCACTAAGACAATATCAAGTTCAAGTATGCATGCTAATTTGCTGCTCATAATGCATCCATATTGTGTTCAACAAATGAACCATGAGTCATGCCCAATGGCACCATCATATGTAAGGCAAATAACCACATTATATTCTAATTCATTTTCATCTCATAATACATCCATAATGTGTTCAACAAATGAACCGAATGTCATGCTCAATGACACCATTATTTGTAAGGCAAATAACCATATAATATTCCAATTCATTTTCATGTTTCTATAATCCATGGATGACTTTATAAACCATGCATTTCCAGCAATTAACACATGCATGCATCATTTCAAAATCATACTTATGCATTTCCAAAAATCTCTTTGAATCATCAACATAAATGCCATTACCGAAAAATAGCCGAAACTCATGTTACTGCATCAAAATCATTTACTTTACTTAATCTTGAACTATGGAAAGTTTTCACACTATTCCATAGTCCCCAAAACAGAACCGAACCAATGCGGTTCACTTTTAACCCAAAATCACTCACCGACAAGCGAAACGAGTCCTCGTCGATGCTCCAACGGCAACACCAATGCACCAGCCACTTATGCACCTTCTTGCACTACTTCTACAACATTAAAAACAGAGCATATTCACATCACAACATGCTCAAAACAGCAGCCACATTAAACCTTCACAAAACTATCGAAAACCTAGCCGAAAAGACCGAAAACTAAGCCGAAACGCATCCGAAACAACATCAGCCCAAAAACTAATGAATCTAACATCAAATCCACTTCAATTATGAACCAAAAACACTTCCAAACCATCCTTATACCTCCAGCAACACTAGAACACCTAAAACAACCCCTAAAACAACCTAAAACCACCTTAAAACACCACAGATTGCATTATTCCGGGATTAATTTGATATTAAATCATTTCAAGACTCAATCAATCATTTAATTAACCTAATATCATAATTTAAATCATCTTAAATCCAGCATCAATTTAGATCTCAAAAGATTTCACAAAAAACATCATAAAACTCATAGATTTTGAATCAAAAACACAAAAATTAAATAGCAATTGTTGATGAGCAAGCCAATACTTGGGAACTTCAATAAAGAACCTTAGAAAAAGATTAGAAATCAGAATATTAACTTAGAGATTTTCTCCACCAAAAAGATGAGAAAACCTTCCTTGATTTCTTGAAAATGGATGTTGATTTTGCAAAATTGATGAGTGGATTTTGTAGAGAACAAAAAGATGAGTAAAATGAAATAAATCTTGTTGAAAATGATGAAGAAATCAGCAAGTAATTGAAGAAATTTAGAGAAGAAGATGGAGAGAAAATGGAGAGAAAATATGGGAGAAAAGATGAGAAAATAAGTGGTTAAGAAAGAAAATGAAATTATCATCTTTAATAAAACTATTTAAAAACAATTTTGGTGGACAAATCATTAATTAAAAATAAATTGGGTTTATGGCCCTCTAAGGATTCTAAGTATGGCTTGCTTTTCAATTTAGCCACTAAAATCCACATTTTTGAAAATTGCTAATTAAATCCTATAAATCTTTCCAAAATTTACAATGTAGTCACTAGTGTAAAATTAGGCTCAATTAAAAATCAAATTAAAGTTCAAATAACATTCCTTTAATTTTAAAACATCATTTTAATATTTCTAAACCATTTCACAAAATTATTACTTGTCCGATTAAAATATTATAATTTTAATTTTTCCCAGAATAACGAACACTAGGAATCCGATTCGACCCGAATCGAATTTCCCTAACTATCACCCAAAATACTAACCCCAAAACCGGGATATTACATAAAAACACAAAATTAAGTTTCCATTGTTGAATAGCAAGCCAATACTTGGGAATTTCAATAAAGAACCTTAGAAAAAGATTAGAAATCAGCAAAGTTACCTTAAAGATTTGCTCCACCAAAAGATGAGAAATCCTCCCTTAATTTCTTGAAAATGGATGTTGATTTTGCAAAATTCATGAGTAGGCTTTGTAGAGAATGAAATGATGAATAAAATGAAGTAAATCTTGTTGAAAAATGATGAAGAAATCAGCAAGAAATTGAAGAAATTTGGAGAAGAAGATGGAGAGAAAATGAGAGAAAATCTTGAGAGAAAAGATGGGAAAATGGGAAGTTACAAAAGAAAATGAAATTATTATTTAGAATAAAACAATTTAAAAACCATTTTGGTGGATAAATCATTAATTAAAAATAAATTGGATTTATGGTCCTCCAAGTAGTCTAAGTATGACTTGCTTTCCAATTTAGTCACTAGAAATCCTAATTGCCGAAAATTACTAATTAAATCCCCAAAACTTTCCCAAAATTACAATTTAGTCACTAGTACAAAATTAGCCTTATTAAAAATCAAATTAAAGTTCAAATAATATTCCTTTAACTTTAAAACACCATTTTAATATTTTTAGAACCATTTCACAAAATTATTACTTATCCGATTAAAATACTATTATTTTAATTTTTCCCGGAATAACGAACCCTAGGAATCCGATTCGACCCGAATCAAATTTCCCCAACTAACACTCAAACTACTAACCCCAAAACCGAGATGTTACAATTTACGTAATAAAGATCATCTTTGATGAGCTCGTAGTCCTCGGCAGTGATGTCTTCCATGAATTCGGCATGAACATAACTGTTCAGGGTGAGGCCGTAGAAGTCGTTGATGATCTTAGCATCTAGCTGGACTGGCCTGCCGCAGCAATGAACAAAGAGGGATTCTTTGCTGGGCCCGTGCGCGTAGAACTCCCGCACGATCGTTGCATTTGCCTGGGCAGGTTGAAGACAAAAAATTTCCCAGTTTTGGTACTTAATTCTGTCGAAGAGGTAGTGCTCAATGCCGTAGTTTTCATCGTCCGCATGCTGGAAACCTTGTTCTTCCCACAGTTGCCGAGCGATGAAAGATCGGTTGAAGCGATCTTCAACGTTGGTTGGTGCAAATCTTTTGTAGGTTGCCATCAAGATTTGAGAGATGTGATTTCTTGGAGTATATCTTGAAAAGAATCTGGAATTTCACGAAGATTATGAGTAGGCAGAGAGTAATGTGAGAGAGATTGTTATGAATACTAAAGAAAACAAGAATGCAAAAGTGAATAGTTCAAGAGGAAGGGGTTTCTTATATAGGCCTCGGCCTTGTGACCGTTGAAGCCACTAGCCGTTTTGTAACCGTTTCCTTTTTCTGCCATTTTCTTTTCTGCCGCAGCAAGAATCTCGGCAGACTAGCCATTACACTGTTCTGCCCGTTGAGACTGCTGGGGCCCTCACACTGTTTTTCGGCCTCGGCAGAGTTCCTGCTGTGAACTACTTCTTCTTTATTCTTGCGTATTATTCCTAAATAAAAATTAAAAACACAAGAAAAATACTTAAAGCAAAAAAAATAAATTCGAAAAATATAAACTAATCCTAATATATTAATAAAGAAAAGATAAGAGAAGATAAGAGATCAGGTTACTGGTGGAGAGCATGCAAATGGATCTCCCGATTTGATTCTCTCTCTTTGGCCCGTATTGTGAATCGGTTGTGGGCCACTCTTTCTTTCTGTGTGTTCATCCACCTTGGGCTTAACTTTTTTGCCGAATATCCTGCCGAGCAGACTGCCAAGGCATGATACTTTAGTGTCTACAGTGTGGATGCCCTTGCACTCCTCTGGATCATCATATTTTTTAAGTTGTGGAATGCATTGAGTTTGATTTGTTGGTCATTGACCCGCATTGTCAACTCTCCTTTTTCCACGTCAATTAGGGTGCGTCCAGTTGCAAGGAAAGGTCTCCCAAGGATGACCGGTGCATTCTCATCTGCTTTACAATCAAGGACAAGAAAATCAGCAGGAAAAATAAACTTATCTATACTTACCAGTATGTCCTTGATTTTGCCTTCGGGTTGCACATAGGATCGATCCGCTAGTTGGAGCATAATGGTTGTAGGTTTTGCCCTTCCAATTCCAAGCTTTTGAAAGACTGATTTGGGCATGAGATTTATGCTTGCTCCAAGGTCGCATAGGGCCTTACCTTCATAACTCTTTGTTTTTGCTTTTTAAATTGTTGGTCTTGTTTTTGCTTTTTTAACCTTTGTGGGAAAGGTGTTGGTGGTCTCATCTCATCCAGGGTTTCATTAGTTTGGAATTTAATACCTGGTACCACTGGAGTTGTTACTGCCTCGGCAGGCTGTTCAGGAGCTGCTGTGCTCTCTGCCGGGGCAGTGTTATCAGAATCAGTTTGCTCGGCCTCTTCTTTTGGTTGATCCACTGATTGAATTTGGCTCTCTGGGATCTTTTCCTTTAGCTTTAGACCACTCCTAGTAGTAATTGCCTTACACTGTTGATGGCCCATTACCTTAGCAACTTCAGTATTGCTAGGTAGTCCTCCTTGTGGTCTAGTATTTATGCTTTGAGCAAACTGCCCAACCTGAGTTTCCAGCGTTTTAATGGCCGCCTCTTGATTTTGCAACCTCATCTCAGTTCTATTCATAAAAGCGTTTGTCCTTTTGATGAAATTACTGTTCTCTGCCATGTAAGACTCGGTTTTCATCATAAAGGCCTTAAGCGTGTTTTCTAGTGAACTTACTGGTTGCTGCTACATATGCTGCTGCGGTATTGACTGATGGGCCTGTTGCTGCGATAGTTGTTGCATCGGTTGCTGAAATCCTGAAGGTTGGGTGATTGGATTTAAGGCATTGTTAGGGTTGCTCCATGATAGGTTTGGATGCCTCTTCCATGAGGGGTTGTATGTGTTGGACATCATATTATTGCGGTTGTAGTTCCCAACGTACATACCGGTTTCTTTATTCATGCAATCAGAGGAACTGTGGTTACCTCATAATAAGTCACAATATGAATCAATTACCTTGACCTCACAGGTATTTTGCTGTAACTGAAGGTTTTGCACCATCTTGGTAAGAGAGGCCAATTGTGCTGCCACTGAACTCGATGAGTCTAATTCATTTACTGTGGCTTGGCGTCTTACTCCTCCTCGCCTAGATGTTGGAAATTGGAAATCATTTTTCGCGAGTTTATTTAATATCTCAATAGCTTCCTCATGTGCTTTATCCAGGAGTGTTCCGTTTGCCGAGGCATCTAACATCATCCTTGTCAGGGGATTCGTGGCATTGTAGAACATTGTCACCTGTGTTCATAGGGGAAATCCATGCAAAGGATACTTGTGCAATAGCTTCCTGTAGCGTTCCCATGCCTCGTACATTGGTTCGTCTTCTGCCTGTTGAAAAGAAGTGATTTCATTACGAATTCTATCATATAAATTAGTTGGATTAAAACGAGTAATAAAATCACGGCAGAGTTCACTCCAAGATCCAATAGATCTTGTTAGAATGCTGTTCAACCAAGCTTTCACCCTATCCCTCAGTGAATATGGGAATAGCTTCAATCGCAAGATATCTTCATGGACTCCTTGGATTTTGAAAGAGTTGCAAATTTCCATGAAGGACTTAAGGTGATACCTTGCGTCTTCAGTTGCAGACCCACCAAATTTTCCAATAGTGTTAAGCATATTGAACATAACAGGTTTCAGTTCAAAGTGGGTTGCTTCTATCTCCGGTGTAACGACTCCTGGGTTTAATCCATTTAAGTCCTCTTCCAGGAAGTCTCTGACAGTGAGCTGCCGTGGCCCAGGTGGCGGCGGAAGTCCTGCATTGCCGGCAGGTAAGTTTTGTCCTGCCGGGTGTTCTGCCATGGCACCTTGGATCTGTTTCCTCAACCTTCGCCTTGTTCTTTCGATCTCTGGATCTAACTCGTACAAAGGGTTGGTTGGGTTGGCCCTGGTCATACACCAAGAAAAACAAGAGTAAAATAAAAATAAATATAAACAAGAAAATAAAGAAAACAAAATTTAGTTGTCAGTCCCCGGCAACGGCGCCAAAAACTTGTCGCGTGTCAAAAGTGCGCGTTTAGTGCAAGTGGACACATCGAAAGTAATAAGTGATAAGTAATTATCGGATTATCATCTCCACAGGGACTAGTAGACTTAATATGCCTTCTTCACCTTCTTGTTCTGTGGAAAAGTAAAAACACAAGTGAATTGAGTTGGTTTATCTAAACTAAAATCACTAAACAAAAATAAAGAGATTTAATAATAGAGAAAGATGGGTCAGGATCCAGTTGCGTTGTATTGTGGTTTTGATTGACTTGTCTCTGCTCAATACAATCGTATATCACTGCCTCGGTATCACTGCAGTTTACTGCCTTGGCAGCGACAATACTTGTCCGCCGCGGCAATCCCTTGCTCGTGGTTGGACTTTACCAAAGTTCGACAAAGTGTCCTTGAATGACTCCGCTTATCCCTAAGTCAGAGTGCTGTTGATGACTAGTCCTTGATGATACCTCCCAGCGTGAACCAATTATACTCACCAACCAATCTCACACTTCTTTTAGCCGCTGAAACTCTTAACCTATCCCTAGGCCGAGTTAGTATTTCGCGATTGAAACACCGTACTTACCCCTTTCGTGAATCTAACTCTTCCGAGCTTAGATAAATGGATTACTCACAAACTTCTCTCCCGGGCTTGAATGCAAGAACAAGGAATAACAAAGGATAACAAAACCTTGATAATTTTATTGCATTGAAAACAAAGACAAAGTACAATCTCCTCTCACATATACTCGGCAACCTTCACCTAATCCCTAAGAAGGTGTAGAACATAATGGAGAGGAAGAAGACAAGTATAGAATTCGGCTCTCTCTCCCTAGGTATTCCGCCTCTAGTACATTGGGTGGCTAGGTCTTTATACAGGCTAGACCTAGAGCAAACCTTTCCTAAGTAGAATACAACTTGGAGTAGGGAACAAGTCAAGTACATAATTAAAATATTTCCAAGTTTGATTCGGCTAAAGGGGCTTTCCCGCATGGTCTTTTCTTGGGCTTTTCCTCATGCTAGCCAGCTCCGATTCATGGGCTTTGAGTCCAGACACGTCCCTTTGATTTTTATCTTTCCATCGCCTACAGTCTTGCTTCCTGTCTTTCTGCTGCTGCCTCGGCATCAGGTCCTGCCTCGGCCTTGTTGCTGCCGCGACACTGGTTCTCCTGCACAGATAAAAATGCAGTAAAACGTGCCTTTTCTGTAAATATTATCTTTATGAGCTTAACTTCTAATATATCACATTGAGTTCATGCATTGGTCCAAGTGGGTGTATATTTGGTGATTAATGCCCATAAAAGGAGTAAAAAGTGATAGTGTGTTGAGCACTTATCAAATCTGCTTGAGCATGTTGAATTATGACTTTGTTGAAAATTGGTTTTAATTTGTATTGAGAGGATGAAACTAGGATGCCAATCATCTAGAAATCTTATTGAATTATGTGATTTATGACTTATAGGTTATTAAATGCACCTAGTATACTCTTGTTTACGTTTTAGACTTTAAAACTGGAAAAATAGTTGTCTCTGGGTATGGGGTTTCGATACTTGTTCATAGGGTATCGATACCTAGGCAAAAACACAATGATTTTCTGGGAACTTAAGCCTAGGTATCGAAAACACATGAATTGATTTCGAAATAGTAGGGTAAATTCATCAGGCGTATCGATACGATTCTTTTTGGTTTCGATATTGACCATCACAGTTTCAAATGGTATCGGAACAATCCATTAGACATATCGAAACGCGGGCTTGTTACACAGGAAATCATCTAAGTTATAGAAGGTGTATCGAAACCTTTAATACCAATTTCAATACCCCTTTTTCGTTTAAGACAATATCGATACCGGGGAAGGGTGTTTCGATACCTATGTTAGGTAAAGTAGTTAAAAGCTAAAACATAATTCTAAAAACTTTCATTTTAGTCACTAAACTTTGAGGAACCAATTACATAACTTATATACATTATTTTAAGCTAAAACTTTACGTGCGAGCATGAAATATAACTAAGTATTGGTAAATTTAATTTCACTTTTAGATCAAAAATATCTGAAAAATTGCAATTAGGTCCCTAAAACTTATTCCGTTTAATTTGGACTCATTTCTCATTAATTTCCGCTGCATATGAACTCAGTCCTTGTATGAACATGTAGGATATAATTAATGCATTTAGAAAAGATAAAAGAAAAATTTCAAGGTCGTTTATCGGGGTGAGTCTCCGGATTAGCCTCGGAATTCCCCGTGTAGCTCATTCGAGTTGGGTGGCGTCAAGACCGGGTCAATGGGGTTACATGGCACCTTGCTTCAGGTTGACTCATTTGTTTAAAATTTTGTTGTGTTTTCATAATAATAAGTAATATGGGACCTCGTAGAGAGCAAAGGATCATTACCCGATCAGTTGCTAATGAAAGAGAAGAGTATGAGGAGGAAGAGTTGCCACCTCCGCCACCACCATCGGTGGTTGGTGACCGGCCTGTGCTACTATAAATTATGCGGATCACATATGTGCAAGTATGCACAGTCATACAAATAATAAAGGGTGAGTGAGTATCGTTCCCACGAGGATCGGGGCAAAGTGTGCAGTCAAATTTGTCAAGGCAAAAAGGTGTCACTAAACAAAAGAAAAATAATTAAATGATATAAACAAATGGAAATGAATATGTACGGTGCAGTGCTATGGTGAAATGCTATGACAATTTTAGAATGCAAGCAACCAAAATATGTCAAGGCAAAATGGAATGGATGATGGTCGCACGATAGATATATGGATGTGGTGTGTGAAGGGTATGGTAACGTTATTGCGAGAAAACAAAGAAAACACAGGAAACAGAGGAACACTTTGTAAATGCCAAGGCAAAAGCAAGATAAGAGAACACAGGTGAGCAATATGTCGTAATGATCCTCAATTGATGAGCCTTACTGGGAATGATTGGTGGAGGTTCCTATGGACTTCTCAACTTTAGTCCTATGAACATATAGCAACTATGGTGTACATCTACTCGAAAGAGGTTTCTAAAGTGTTCCCACTCTTTTGAGTCATAGGAACTTGACAAACTAAATTGCCATGGCATCTCGTGTCACTCGAGTAGCACTAATCTATCGATAAAGCACACTCCTTTTAGTCGTTGGAGCCTTCACCTACGCGTCTTTCGAGTGCTCTAGGATCCAACTAGGCTCTATTTGCAGTCTAGAACCCATTGCTCATGTAGATCCTCCCTTAGCTCCTTTCGGATGATCTAAGGATCTATAGCTATGCCTCTTTCGAGTGCTTTAGCATGCACCTAAACATGGGACACTTTCGTGCCTCTTACAATGCTTAAATGATTATCAACAATGAGCAAAGCAAATACACAAACACATAGAAGGCTATATATTAATAAAGAGCAAAAGATAATCATCCACAAAAGCATCCACCAAATAAAGCTAACACATGGTGGGTGAAGGAGTTTAAGAACAAATATTAACCACTAATACCATCCTTAAATCATCCACATAAACCTCTCAAATATAAAAATAAAAATAAAGCAAAGGGAAAGGTTGGAAGACACCCTCGGTCTGCGCCACCGTTGGCTCTTTGACCACCATGAGACGACTTATTGTGCTAGCCCCTCTCGGGTGCCTAGCACGCCACTCCCTTAAAGCTCGATCAGGAGGTCCCTTCGGACGACGGTTGGGGAAGAAAGGTGAGAGCTTTCCTCTGCCGCTCTTTGCTCTTCCTGTGCCTCAAAATCTTCTCCAAAGGTCCTCCTTTTCCAAGGAGAAAGATTGCTCTTTTATAAGGTCACCATGCCTTAAGAAATGGGGGTGAAAACCCTAGGGTTTGCTGGAAAATCCATTTTTGCCCCCATTCACGTGATGGCATTTCTGCAGGGCTGGCAGTGGTGACAGTGGTCCCCTACTAAGGTGGCTCGCAATCAGGCAATATTGGTTGTGGTCCCCTACCGAGGTGGCTGTGGCCAGGCTGTAATGGTCCCGGCTAGTTGTATTGGCACTAGTTGACACTCCCTTTAAAATATCTTGTTGTCGTCTAGCTCAGCACAGGTGTCCTCCAGATTTGCCATGGCATTTTCCCATTTCTATCCTTCTGCGAATATCTGACATGGTGACAGTGGTCCCCTACTGAGGTGGCTGTGGTCCCCTGCAGTGGTAGCTGTGGCCAGGCTGTAATGGCACCAGTTGGCACTCTTATCAAAATATCGTCTTGTCGTTTAGCTCAGCACAAGAGTCCTCTAGATTTGCCGTGGTATTTTCCCATCACTATCCTTTTGCGAATGCCAAGACAAATTTCCCTTGCTTCCCACTTTTCTTTACCTGCACAACAATAGCCAAAAGCATGACCTTCCCCGTAAAATAGCACCTATTGTCACATCATAAATACCAAGACATAAACAACCACCAAATGCAATGTTATGATCCTAAATGCATCTAAATGATCCTAAACGTGCTTAAAGACAATAAATAACTTAAGTAAATAGGCTTTAAATATAGCCTTTTTGTGGAGTTATCACACCCCCAAACTTAAACTATTGTTTGTCCTCAAGCAATGAATAGCAACTAGCAGAGAAAAAATGTCATGACAATATTCAGGATCAAGACAAACAAATGGTTGGAGTTTCAGCCCTCAGAAAATATCGTGGCATAAACATATAAGAGTTGTGGAAATTTCAAGAATGCTACTCTAGGACCAGATCCGTTGAGAGTGTGTGTGTGTGCGTGAGTGTATACAATCTATGCTTAGTTAACTTAGAAAAATTCTAAAGAAGGTTTACTATCATAGCAAAGCATGTTTTCTCATTTTAAGCACAACTTTCATACTCCCTATATATATAATATATTTTTTTATTTCTTCTTTTTTCATTTTTTTCATTTTTTTCTTACTAAACACTGTTACGAGGGGAGCCAGCCTATCACAATACCTTCTACTCATGTCATAGCTTTCATTTATTAAAACGCAGTATCCAGGCAATGCCATGACAAGTTAAAAGTGTAGCGTCACCCTGTGCCTCTTTCATTAACTCATATGCACATTGATAAGTGCTTAACACACTATCACTTTTTACTCCTTTTATGGGCATTTATCACCAAATATACACCCATTCGGACCAATGCATGTGCTTAATGTGATATATCTAGAAGTTATACTCATATAGATAATATTTATAGAAAAAGGCACGTTTTACTGCGTTTTCATATCTGTCCAGGAGAACCAGTGCCGCGGCAGGGACAAGGCCGAGGCAGGACCTGATGCCGAGGCAGCAGCAGAAAGGCAGGAAGCAAGACTATAGGCGATGGAAAGATAAAAATCCAAGGAACATGTCTGGACTTGAAGCCCATGGATCGGAGCAGGCTAGCACAAGGAAAAGCCCAAAGGAAGACCATGCGGGAAAACCCCTTAGCCGACGCAAACTTGGAAATATTTTTATTATTATGTACTTGATTTGTTCCCTACTCCAAGTTGTATTCTACTTAGGAAAGGTTTGCCCTAGGTCTAGCCTATATAAGGACCTAGCCACCCAATGTACAAAATACGGAATACCTAGGGAGAGACCCAATTTCTATTCTTGTTTTCTTCTCCTACATTATGTTCTAAACCTTCTTAGGGATTAGGTGAAGGTTGTCGAGTATTTGTGAGAGGAGATTGTACTTTGTCTTTGATTCAATGCAATAAAGTTATCAAGGTTTGCTTATCCTTTGTTATTCCATGTTTTCACAATTGAGCTCGGGAGAGGATATTGTGAATCATCCATTTATCTAAGCTCAGGAGAGTTAGATTCACGAAAGGGGTAAGTACGGTGTTTCAATCACGAAATACTAACTCGGCCTAGGGATAGGTTAAGAGTTTCAGCGGCTAAAAGAAGTGTGAGATTGGTTGGTAAGTATAATTGGTTCACGCCGGGAGGTATCATCAAGGACTAGTCATCAACAACACTCTGACTTAGGGATAAGCGGAGTCATCTAAGGAAACTTTGCCAAACTTTGGTAAAGTCTACCCACGAGCAAGGGATTGCCGCGACAGACAGTATTGTCGCTGTCAAGGCAGTAAACTGCAATGCTGCCTAGGCAGTGATATACGATTGCATTGGATAGAGACAAGTCAATCAAATCCACAATACGATGCAACTTGATCCTAGCCCATCTCTCTCTATTATTTCAACTCTTTATTTTTATTTAGTTATTTTAGTTTAGATAAATCAAATCAACTCACTTGTGTTTTTATTTTTCTACAGAACAAGAAGGTGAAGAAAGCATATTAAGTATATCGGTCCCTGAGGAGACGATAACTCGATAAAATACTTATCACTTATTACTTGCGATGTGTCCACTTGCACGAAACGCGTACTTTTGACACGCGACAGCGTTGAACATAAATAATGCTACAGCCAAGGGGAAAAGTTGTCTTAATTTTTGGTATGTTTTGACAAATAATTTGGGCTTGGCAATGTGTAAATCAAACCCATGTGAAGTGTGTGATCTTTGCTTTGGTTAATGTTGTAATAAGACCTATAATGTTTTGGATTTTTAATTAATGGACTATGGTGTTGTTTGGATTGTTGAAGCATGTACATGCATGAACGTTTTTGATTTTAATCGTATTTTAGGAAGCATGCCTATAGTTTGTATGGAGTCTTGATGTTGATAATTGTGTGCTTTAAATTGTTCTTTATGTTTAGGAATTATGCATATAGTTGATGGTGATTAATGTCTGTGTCTTGAGTCGGTTGAATTCACTTGGTGTGACGAAATTTTTAGGTTCCAGGCACAAAGTTTCGAAACCTTAGGGAAGGTTTCGAAACCTTTGTCAAATAGTTTCGAAACCTTCAGGAAGGTTTCGAAACCTTGCGGGGAATTTTGATTCTGGACCCTTACTGGACGCGAAAAGATTCGAAACCTTCGGGGAAGTTTCGAAACCTTTTACATGAAGTTTCGAAACCTCTGAGGAAGGTTTTGAAACCTTTGGCTGCCAGGAAATGGAAGTTGCTGGAAATTGCATTTTAGTCCCGAATATCCTTCTTTGTTCAATTAGGGTTTCTACAGATGTTATTTTGAGCTGAAATTTCACACGGATTCATAAAGTTGATTAAATTTCAAGATGGATAACTTAGTTTTGATGAAGTCCTTATAATTTGTAAGATTTACATTTTGGTCCCTAGATTAATGAAACTTGCAATTGATGATGTTAGAATACTCCGTTTGACTTCAGATTTACCGTAAGGGATACTTGTATGCTTAATTACACTTTGATGGAAAGAATTTTTAATTTGTCATTAGTACGTAAAAGTTTTATGTTTTAGTCCTTAATTTACTTAAGTGTTTAACCGAATGCTTGTATGTGATCGAATTGTTTTCGTTAATGCTTTGTATGAGATTAAGACTTTTAGGAACATAATTAATTATGCATCTAGATAAGAAAAAAAATCGGTTTTCAGGGTTGTTTATCGAATTGGACCTTAACGGGTTTAGTTCGATATTCCCCGTGTGACCCGTTAGTGTCGGTTCCGTCCAGGCCGGGCTAAGGGGGTTACATTTGGTGGTATTAGAGCCAGGTTAACTAAAGTGTGTGGTTAGGGTTACTAAGTGTGTGACTGAGCTTGTTATGTTGTTAACTTGTTGAATATATTTATGCATGATGGTTGTATTTGGGTGATGATGGTTAAAAGGGATAACGATTACACATTGCCAATGCCAATACATTTTCAAATGCTTCAAGTTTCCCTTGGATCTTGCCTGAATGTAAGTATAATATGTTTTGATATTATGTTTTGATTATACGTTTAAATTTGTGTTTAAAGTTTTGGAATATGCCTCTGAGACGTGAGACTTGAGCTAGTGCTTGTATAATCACTGATGGTTAGTTTGAGGGTAAAACAACTGCTAGGGAAGAGCGATTTCCCTTCCCCTTCACTCGTAGTTGCTGCGTCCGGTTATACGGAGAGGTCTGTTTAGAAATTGAGTTTGCATTGTGCGTTCAGGCTTTGACAGGTGTATTTCAGTCTGCTGAAGAGGAGTGGTTGCTGCTAACCGGACTTGGAAATAGTTAGCAAGTTAGTAGTTGAAATTGTTAGAATCAAGGATGTTATTTGTGAGTGTGAACAAATAATCATGCATAGTGTAAGAGCACATATATGTAAATATCTATAGATATTGTAGGGCATGCATGCATTCTCGAGCATGACATTAGAAATTGCATTTACATGCACTTGCACAGGCATTGATGAGGGCATATAGGGAATCATACATACATTTGTTCACACTTGCGAGTATCTCCTTTGAAGATGGAAGTGGTGCTGGGTTGGTTCTTTTTAGGTGTAGGTTTGTTAAAAAAAAGTTGTTTAAAAGGCTTCCTTTTGGTCTTGAGCTTGTTGTGTTGTGGGCAAGTTACCCTTTTGGATAGGGAATAGTCTTGGATGAGGAATGGGTCTTTTGGGCTCAGAGTTGTGAATATTTGAAACCAAGGGGGATACCCTGAGTTATGGTTAGTTTTGAGTTGGTCATTAAGAAATGGAAGGCTGAGTTTTGCAAATTCTCTCCAGTTAGAGTTTGAGGGTTGTGAGAAGGTTGTGGCATGTTGTGTGATGTAAGACGGTTTGGTGTTTTGTTTTCTTAAAGAGTGTAGATTTGTTTTAAAAGAAAAGGGATATGTTTATCGTCATGGTTAGTGGAAAAAAAATACATGGAGTCCTCTGTTGTATGGTCTAACGTGTGGTTAGGTTAAGGGTTGTGACCGATCGGGTGTTTTGCCTTGAGGAGTATTGGGTCAAGTCTTGATGAAAGAATACAATAACATATATATTAGTATGGGAGTTGTGGTATCATGGGTTTGAATCATGGTTTTGTTGTGACCTTGCGAGGTTTTAGTTGTGCCGTAAAGGTGGGAAGTGCACATATTGTGTGTATAAGGAGTTAAGTTGGGTTTACCTCGGCTAAAGTTAGATTGTAATGGTGTTTGAGTTGTGTGACGAGGACCGCTGGACAGTTTATAACCTATATCCGTTACTTGGTCTTTTGGGCTTGCTTTTATTGAAAGTGTAGTGAGAGTTATGTCCAGTGGGTTCATGTTAGTGGATGATTCAACAGTGTGGTTACAACCTTGGTAAGGTTATGAAATAAGAGGTTCTGGGGTGAGTGGAAGGAAGAGTTCGACAAGTTTGGATTTTGTTATGGTATAGGTGGGGTAAGAGTTGATTTTATCAGTGAGTTGAGGTTGGGAAAGAGTTTTGTGTTGGGTGTCGAGGTAGTAGCGACACGTGGACCTCGAAGTTTGAGTTGTGTTGTTGTGTGTGTTGTGGTGGCTTAAACTTGAATTGGAGGTACTAACTTTGAGATGAGTACGATGTTGGGTGTCGACACAAAGGGTGGTAGGTTCCTGGTGTTGCATGTTTGTTCAATGTTAGCTATCGTGGATGGCTTGGCTTGTGTAGGGATGTCTGTGAAGGGTGTTTGTTTTGTGGGATGGACCAGGATTGTTATGGAGTTACGAGAAAAGTTGTTTGGGTTAAATCTGTATGGGAGTCCTGGTAAATAGTGGAGCTGTGAGTGGGGCTCTGACTTAGTTAAGTTGATCAGAGGTAAGACGTGATCAGATGTTTGGTAAGGGTGTAGTTGAGGATGTGTTTGGAAAGGTTAAGTTTTTGTGTCAAGAACCTTTTAGGTTATCTGAGCCACATGGTTGTTTCAAAGGTTGCCGAGTTGGAGTGGTGTCTTGATAAGGACATGTGGTAATCTTTTCTATGCGTTTGGTGGTACGGTGTTGTAATAGAAGTTAGGTGCAGGTGTTTTTGAGTGTGCTTGTTTTGGATATGGTTGATTTATGGGTGGTTGTTTGTCCTACTGGTAAGTTGGGAAGAATCATCATGAGTTTGGTAGTAAAATTTTGAGGGTGAGATGAAGTTTTCTAGGTGTGTGGCTGGAATGATCGTTTATTTGAGTACGGTTATTTTGGAGTCCTAAGTTCCATTGGTTAATTTGGGTATGTGGTATGTCCTAGTATGTTTAGATTCGAGGTTTTGGGAACAACATTGGTTTCCGTTTGAGTATTGGGTTTTGTAATCCATAGGTGGAAGGATGGTATACTGGGACTATATCTCTTAATGAAGGTGTTGCCATCGATGGAGTTTGTTTGAGACCATGTTTAACGGTTTTATGTTAAGCCGGTATGAGGCTTGTTGGTTGAGCATCGTTGTGTGGACCGTAGGTTGATGGAAGGTTTATATGGTTACCTTGTATGTTTGAGGATGTTGAAAAGAGGGTTAGTTCGACGGTGGTGGTATGGAAACTGTTGAGGTTGCTAAGAGTTGATTATCGATCAAAAAAGAAAAAAAAAGAAAGAGAGTTCTCTTTTGAGTTATGTTTTCTGTGAAAGCTGAAGTAGTGTGGTGGTTTGTGTGTTGTTGCTTCAGTATGAGGGACGAATTTGTTGTGTGTCCGAAGAGGGTAAATGTTTGATTGTCTAGTGAGTATCATCCGGGAAAAGCTAATGTGGTAACTGATGCTTTGAGCCGTAAGACAACGGTGGAGTTGACGGCTATGTTTGCTAAGTGGAATATTTCAAAAGAAAATGGTTTTGTGACGGAGTCGTAGGTAAAGCCTGTTTTCGTAGAGATGATAAAGATGAAACAGTTGGAGGATGAGACTTTGGTACCTTTTGTGGAAGATGTCGCTGAAGGTAGACCGAATGAATATCATTTTGATGATGAGGTTTTGTGTTTTAAAGGTCGGATTGTGGTGCCAGATGGTGTTGAGCTGAGACAAGCTATCTTGGTAGAAGCTTATACTAGTCCGTTTGCTATGCATCTGGGTAGTGTGAAGATATACAAGAATCTCAAAAGTGTATATTTTTGGGTTGGTTGAAGGAGGATGTGATAGAGTTTGTGTCACGGTGTATGGTGTGTCAGCTGGTGAAAGCTGAACATCAGTTTCCTATAGGGTTGTTGCAACCGGTTCAAGTGCCGGAATGGAAGTGGGAGAGAGTGACTATGGTTTTGTGACAGGGTTGCCATTAGCGTCGTCCAAAAAGGATTCTGTATGGGTGATTGTTGATAGGTTTACGAAGTGTGCATATTTTCTTGCCGTGCATACGACGTATTCTATGGATAAGTTAGCGGGGTTGTATGTTTCAGAGGTGGTGAAGTTGCATGGTGTGCCTAAGTCGATCATATCGGATAGAGATCCGCGTTTTACTTCTAAGTTTTGGAAGGGTCTGCAAGTTGCTCTGGGTACGAGGCTTAGCTTTAGTACAACTTATCATCCACAGACGGATGGTCAGTCTGAACGTGTTATCCAAACTTTGGAGGATATGTTGAGATGTTGCATCATTGAGTTTCAAGGTTCTTGGGAGAAGCAGTTGCCTTTGGTAGTTTTCTTACAATAATAGTTATCAGGCAAGTATACAGATGGCACCGTTTGAGGCAATATACGGGCGTAGGTGTCGTACACCTTTGTGTTGGAAGGAAGTTGGACAAAAGTATGTTTCTTTACCGCAAGTATTGAAAGATACGGATGAGAAAGTTAAGCTTATTTGTGCTAAGCTCAAGGAGGCTTTAGATAGACAAAAGTCTTATGCCGATTTGAAGCGTAGAGAGATAGAGTATGATGTCGGGGACAAAGTGTTTCTAAAAGTTTCGCCGTGGAAGAAAGTGATGAGGTTTGGACGTAAGGGTAAGTTGAGTCCTCGTTTCATTGGGCCGTATGAGGTGTTGGAGCGTGTTGGTCCTATTGCTTATCGGTTGAGGTTGCCAGAAGACTTGAGTACGATGCATGATGTTTTTCATGTATCGATGCTTCGTAAGTATAGATTGGATCCCTCTCATGTTGTTCCGGTTGAAGAGATTGAGTTGAGAGCGGATATGGTTTATGAGGAAGAACCGGTGAAGATTTTAGATGTGGATACAAAGGTTCTTCGAGGGAAGACCATAGATTTGGTTAAAGTGCTGTGGAGACACCGAGGTGTTGAAGTGGCAACTTGGGAACAAGGAAAAGTATGGAGGAGCAGTTTCCTCACTTGTTTGCTTCAGGTAAGAATTTCGAGGACGAAATTTTCTTAAGAGGGGGAGAGTTGTAACATCCCGGTTTTGGGGTTAGTAGTTTGAGTGTTAGTTGGGGAAATTCGATTCGAGTCGAATCGGATTCCTAGGGTTCGTTATTCCGGGAAAAATTAAAATAATAATATTTTAATCGGATAAGTAATACTTTTGTGAAATGTTTCTAAAAATATTAAAATGGTGTTTTAAAGTTAAAGGAATATTATTTGAACTTTAATTTGATTTTTAATTAGGCTAATTTTGTACTAGTGACTAAATTGTAATTTTGGGAAAGTTTTGGGGATTTAATTAGTAATTTTCGGCAATTAGGATTTTTAGTGACTAAATTGGAAAGTAAGCCATACTTAGAATCCTTAGAGGGCCATAAACCCAATTTATTTTTAATTAATGATTTATCCACCAAAATTGTTTTTAAATTGTTTTATTTAAATGATAATTCTATTTTTTTTTTGTAACTTCCCATTTTCTCATCTTTTCTCTCAAGATTTTCTCTCATTTTCTCTCCATCTTCTTCTCCAAATTTCTTGCTGATTTCTTCATCATTTTTCAACAAGATTTACTTTATTTTATTCATCCTTTCATTCTCTACAAAACCTACTCATCAATTTTGCAAAATCAACATCCGTTTTCAAGAAATCAAGGCAGGATTTCTCATCTTTTTGGTGGAGCAAATCTTTAAGGTAACTTTGCTGATTTCTAATCTTTTTCTAAGGTTCTTTATTTAAATTCCCAAGTATTGGCTTGCTAATCAACAATGGAAACTTAATTTTGTGTTTTTAATTCTAGATCTATGGATTATATGGAGGTTTTTGTGAAATCTTTTTAGATATCAATTAATACTGTAATTAGGTTGATTTAATTATGATATTATTTCAATTAAATGATTAATTAAGTGTTGAATTAATGGCATATTAATTTAATCCCGGAATAATGTAATCGATAGTGTTTTAAGGTGATTTTCGGTTGTTTTAGGGGCTGTTTTAGGTGTTCTAATGTTGCTGTAGGTATAAGGATGGTTTGGAAGTGCTTTTGGTTCATAATTGAAGTGGATTAGATGTTAGATTCATTAGGATTTGGGCTGATGTTGTTTTGGATGCGTTTCGGCTTAGTTTTCGGTCTTTTCGGCAAGGTTTTCGATAGTTTTGTGAGGGTTAAATGTGGCTGCTGTTTTGAGCATGTTGTGATGTGAATTTGCTCTACTTTTAATGTTGTAGAGGTAGTGCAAGAAGGTGCATAAGTGGCTGGTGCGTTGGCGTTGCCATCGGAGCATCGGCGAGGGCTCGTTTCGCTTGTCGGTGAGTGGTTTTGGATTTAAAGTGAATCGCATTGGTTCTGTTCTGTTTCGGGGACTATGGAATAGTGTGAAAACTTTCCATAGTTCAAGAGTAAGTGTTTTAAATGATGTTGATGCATTACCTCGATTTTCGGTAATGGCAAATATGTGAACAATGATTCAATATGATTTTGGAATTGCATATATTTGATTTTGAAATGATGCATGCATGTGTTAATTGCTGAAAATACATGGTTTATTAAGGTATTCATGGTTTATGTAAGCTTGAAAAAGAATTTGGATTATGATAAGGTTATTTGCCTATGTTGATAAAGCCGTTGAGCATGATTTTAGTTCACATGATGAACATTTAATAAGTGCATTATGAGCAGCAAGTTAACATGCATGATTGGAATTGATATTGACTTAGTGACACTAACTTTAGATTCGAATACAAATGACATGTCATTAGGATTGAGTGCACTATAAAAATAATGAGAATAATGATGATGCCTACACGTAAACAAAGGTTAACTTTGTGTCCGACCGTGCGTGTAGAGTTTGCCTACACGTAAACAAGGGAGACTTTGTGTCCGACCGTGCGTGTAGAGCTTGCGTATATGTAAACAAGGGTGACTTTGTGTCCGACCGTGCATATAGTTGACCCATGCTTAAACAAGGGTGACTTTGTGTCCGACCGTTCGTAGTGGGGGCAACATGTATACAAGGGTGACTATGTGTCCGACCGATGCATGTTGAGACCAAGTGTCTCCAATTATGGAAAAAGGAATCTGTGTATTCGGTGAACTAAAAGTTCACACTAAGTGATCACTAGAAAGCCAATATGCAAATATGAAATGGAATGATTTATTTGTGCATGATATATGAAATGTTTTGACATTGTTGATAAGCATGATTTGGTTTTACATATTTCAAATAAGCTTGAAGAATGCAAGTATGACTTTATAAATGATTTTAAACTTGTTAGAGCTTCCTCACTAAGCATGTTGTGCTTAAGCTCTCTCTTTTCATACTTGTAGAGAAATAGTGATATTCGAGGTTACGTTCGGAGAAAGGGAACCAAGGGGAAGAGTTGTCTTAATTTTTGGTATGTTTTGGCAAATAATTTGGGCTTGGCAATGTGTAAATCAAACCCATGTGAAGTGTGTGATCTTTGCTTTTCTTAATGTTGTAATAAGACATATAATGTTTTGGATTATTAATTGATGGACTATGGTGTTGTTTGGATTGTTGAAGCATGTACATGCATGAACGTTTTTTATTTTAATCGTATTTTAGGAAGTATGCCTATAGTTTGTATGGAGTCTTGATGTTGATAATTGGGTGCTTTAAATTGTTCTTTATGTTTAGGAAGTATGCATATAGTTGATGGTGAGTAATGGCTGTGTCTTGAGTCGGTTGAATTCACTTGGTGTGACGGAATTTTTAGGTTCCAGGCACAAAGTTTCGAAACTTTAGGGAAGGTTTCGAAACCTTTGTCAAATAGTTTCGAAACCTTGCGGGCAATTTTGATTCTGGACCCTTACTGGACGCGAAAAGTTTCGAAACCTTCGGGGAAGTTTCAAAACCTTTTACATAAAGTTTCGAAACCTCTGAGGAAGGTTTCGAAACCTTTGGCTGCCAGGAAATGGAAGTTGCTGGAAATTGCATTTTACTCCCGAATATCCTTCTTTGTTCAATTAGGGTATGTACAGATGTTTTTTTGAGCTGAAATTTTACACGGATGCATAAAGTTGATTAAATTTCAAGATGGATAACTTAATTTTGACGAAGTCCTTATAATTTGTAATATTTACATTTTGGTCCCTAGATTAATGAAACTTGCAATTGATGATGTTAGAATACTCCGTTTGACTTGAGATTTACCGTAAGGGATACTTGTATGCTTAATTACACTTTGATGGAAAGAATTTTTAATTCGTCATTAGTACGTAAAAGTTTTACGTTTTAGTCCTTAATTTACTTAAGTGTTTAACCGAATGCTTGTATGTGATCGGATTTTTTTCGTTAATGCTTTGTATGAGATTAAGACTTTTAGGAACATAATTAATTATGCATCAAGATAAGAAAAAAAATCGGTTTTCAGGGTTGTTTATCGAATTGGACCTTAACGGGTTTAGTTCGATATTCCCCGTGTGACCCGTTAGTGTCGGTTCCGTCCAGGCCGGGCTAAGGGGGTTACATTGTACGAGTTAGATCCAGAGATCGAAAGAACAAGGCAAAGGTTGAGGAGACAGATCCAAGGAGTCATGGCAGAACACCCGGCAGGACAAAACTTACCTGCCGGCAATGGAGGACTTCCGCCGCCACCTGGGCCGTGGCAGCTCACTGTCAAAGACTTCCTGGAGGAGGACTTAAATGGACTAAACCCAGGAGTCGTTACACCTGAGATTGAAGCAGCCCATTTTGAACTAAAACCTGTTATGTTCAATATGTTAAATACAATTGGACAATTTGGTGGGTCTGCAACTGAAGACGCAAGGCAGCACCTCAAGTCCTTCATGGAGATCTGCAACTCTTTCAAAATCCAAGGAGTCCATGAAGATGTCTTGCGGTTAAAGCTATTCCCCTATTCACTGAGGGATAGGGCGAAAGCTTGGTTAAATAGCATTCCAGCAGGATCTATTGGTTCCTGGAGTGAACTTTGCCGTGATTTCATTACTTGTTTTAATCCCATTAGTTTATATGATAGAATCCGTAATGAAATTACTTCTTTTCGACAGGCAGAAGATGAACCAATGTACGAGGCATGAGAACGCTACAGGGAGCTATTGCACAAGTGTCCTTTGCATGGATTTCCCCTATGGACATAGGTGACAATGTTCTACAATGCCATGAATGCCCCGACAAGGATGATGTTATATGCTTCGGCAAACGGAACACTCCTGGATAAAGCACCTGAGGAAGCTATTGAAATATTGAATAAACTCGCAAAGAATGACTTTCAGTTTCCTACATCTAAGCGAGGAGGAGTAAGACGCCAAGCCACGGTAAATGAATTAGACTCATCAAGTTCAGTGGCATCACAATTGGCCTCTCTTACCAAGATGGTGCAAAACCTACAGCTACAACAAAATACCTGTGAGGTTAAGGTATTTGATTCATATTGTGACTTATGTGGAGGTAACCACAGTTCCTCTGATTGCAAGAATCAAGAAATCGTTATGTATGTTGGGAACTACAACCGTAACAATGTGATGTTCAACACGTACAACCCCTCATGGAAGAGGCATCCAAACCTATCATGGAGTAACCCTAACAATGCCTTAAACCCAATCACCCAACCTTCGGGATATTAGCAACCGATGCCGCAGCAGCAAGCCCAACAATCAACGCTGTCGCAGCAGATGCAGCAGCAACCAATAAGTTCACCGGAGAACACTCTTAAAGCCTTTATGATGAAAACTGAGTCATACATGGCAGAGAATAGTAATTTCATTAAAAGGACAGATGCTTTTATGAATAGAACTGAGATGAGGTTGCAAAATCAAGAAGCGGCCATTAAAACGCTGGAAACTCAGGTTGGGTAGTTTGCTCAATGCATAAACACTAGACCACAAGGAGGCCTACCTAGCAATACTGAAGTTGCTAAGGTAATAAGCCATGAACAGTGCAAAGCAATCACTACTAGGAGTTGTCTAAAGCTAAAGGAGAAGATCCCAGAGAGCCAAATTCAATTAGAGGATCAAGCAAAAGAAGAGGCTGAGCAAACTGAAGCTGATAACACTGCCCCGGCAGAAAGCACTGCAGCTCCTGAGTAGCTTGCCGAGGCAGTAATAACTCCAGTGGTACCAGGTATTAAATTCCAAACTAAAGAAACCTTGGATGAGATGAGACCACCACCACCTTTCCCACAAAGGTTGAAAAGCAAAAACAGGACCAACAATTCAAGAAGTTCCTCGACATCTTGAAGCAAGTCCACATCAACATACCTTTCGTTGAAGCTATTGAACAAATGCCTAACAAATGCCTAACTATGCCAAGTTCCTAAAGGACATGGTATAAAAGAGGAAATGAATAGATGAGATTGAGACAGTGGCTGCTACCGAGGGATGCATGGCAATGCTGCATAACCGCAAGCCACCAAAGTTAAAAGATCCTGGCTGCTTTACTATACCTTGTGCTATAGGTAAGGATTATGAAGGGAAGGCCCTATGCGACCTTGGAGCAAGCATAAATCTCATGCCCAAATCAGTCTTTCAAAAGCTTGGAATTGGAAGGGCAAAACCTAAAACAGTGATGCTCCAACTAGCGGATCGATCCTATGTACAACACGAAGGAAAAATCGAGGACATACTGGTAAGAGTAGATAAGTTTATTTTTCCTGCTGACTTTCTTGTCCTTGATTGTGAAGCAGATGACAATGCACCGATCATCCTTGGGAGACCTTTCCTTGCAACTGGACGTACTCTAATTGACGTGGAAAAAGGAGATTGACAATGCGGGTCAATGACCAACAAGTCAAACTCAATGCATTCCACAACTTAAAAAAATATGATGATCTAGAGGAGTGCAAGGCCATCCACTCAGTAAACACTAAAGTATCCTGCCTTGGCAGTCTGCTCGGCAAGATATTCGGCAAGAAGATTAAGCCCAAGGTGGATGGACACACAGAAAAAAAGAGTGGCCCATAACCGATTCACAATTTGGGCCTAAGGGAGAGAATAATTTTGGGAGATGCATTTGCATGCTCTCCACCAATAACATGATCTCCTCCCTTTTCTTTATTAATATATTAGGATTAATTAGTTTATTTTTATTTCTTTCTATTTTCTCTAATTATTTTTGCTTTAAGTATTTTTCTTTTGTGTGTTTTTAGGAATAAAAAGCAAGAATAAAGGAGAAATAGTTCACAGCAGGGACTCTGCCAAGGCAATAAAACAGTGTCAGGGCCGCAGCAGTCCCAACGGGCAGAATAGTGTAACGGCTAGTCTGCCGAGATTCCTGCCGCGGCAGAAAAAGGAAACGACAGAAAAAGGAAACGGTTACAAAACGGCTAGTGGCTTCAACGGTCACAAGGCCGAGGCCTATATAAGAAACTCCTTCCTCTTGAACTATTCACTCTTGCTTTCTTGTGTTCTTTAGTATTCATAACAATCTTTCTCTCACATTACTCTCTGCATACTAATCTTCGCTAAACTTCAGATTCTTTTCAAGAAAAACACCAAGAAATCACATCTCTTAATCTTGATGGCAACATACAAGCGATTCGCCCCCGCCAACGTTGAAGATCGCTTCAACCGATCCTTCATCGCTCGGCAACTATGGGAAGAGCAAGGTTTCCAGCATGCGGACGAAGAGAACTACGGTATCGAGCACTACCTTCTCGATAGAATTAAGTACCAAAATTGGGAAATTTTCTGTCTCCAACCTGCCTAGGCGAATGCCACAATCGTTCGGGAGTTCTACGCATGGGCCCAACAAATACTCCCTCTTCGTTCATTGCCGCGACAGGCCAGTCTAGCTCGATGTCGAGACAATCAATAATTTCTACGACCTCACCCCTAACAGTGATATCCACGCCGAATTCATAGAGGACGTCACTGCCGAGGACTATGAGCTCATCAAAGATGATCTTTGTTATGCGAACACCCTATGGGAAACCGGTACCCATCGAGGATCCGTAACAAGACAAAGTCTAAAACCCGAGGCCAACATGTGGAACACCTTTGTCAAACGACGACTCATCCCCACATCACACAATAGCACGGTAGATCGCAAAAGATTGGTGCTTATCCAATCCATTATCAACAAGAGGACCATCAACGTTGGAGAGATCATCCTTCGGGAAATTCACGAGTGCGGTAAGAAAGATAGGGGACCATTGTATTTCCCTTGTTTGATCACGGGTTTATGTGTTGCCGCAGGTGTGCCCATAGAAGAGATGGACGAATACACGCCCCCACGACGAGGATGGACCAGGGACTTCTGTCATAAAGTCATGCAAATCACACAAGCAGAGTCTGTCCAAGCAACGCCGCAGCAGTTCACTGCCGATACTGCTACCGGGGCCCAGTACACGGCAGACATGCCTGATACTGCCCACACCTTTACCGCAGCAGACCCGTACCAGGAGATCTTGCAACGAATGGCAGCAATGGATCTCCGACAACAAAGGTACATGGAGTACCAAAGGGATTTCAATGGCACTCTAGCCCAGATGATGTTGCACGCCTTCCCGGACCAAGGAGTACAATTTTCGGAGTTTCCCAGCAACATGTTCGTTACAGCCGCCCCTTACACCGAGACTACACCAGCCCCGGGAGGACCAAGGCCGTTCTTCCATGCGGACCCTCAGCCCCAATACCAAGCTGCCGGCCCATCTAGGGCAGCAGATTCTGCCGCGGCCTCGTTTGTCAGCAGAAGGCCATCCAAGCGAAGGGCCGTTTTCAGCACCCCACCCAGATCACCAATTATCATGGGCAATCTATCAATCGAGATAGATGCCTACGTGCACCAAAGCTCCACTGTCGCCGGCCCAAGTACACACCACACCGGAGGAGCAACAACAATGGGAGGAGGAACGAACGTAATGCTCACCGAAGAGATGGCTGATGTAGAAGAAGGAGAAGAGGTAGAGGCCCCAATGCAATGGACACCACCCACTCGAGTCCAACGACCTCGGCAAGCAAAGGCACAACCATCGCCTTCACCAAGGACAAAGCATTCGGCAGCAAGGCCAAGAAGGAAAATTGTTACAAGCAGCTCTTCGGAGTCGCTTTAAATTTCTTTGTCCTTAATTCAATATTAATTGCTTTTACTGTTTCTATTTGTTGTTTATTATATTCATATTTTGTTTTGCCGCTTACTTCTTCAAATATAAAGCATTGAGGACAATGCTTGGTTTGAGTTTGGGGGTGCAGATTCACTGCCAAGGCAACAATCTACTACCGCGGCCTTGCCAGAAAGGGAGTATTCCAGTGATTTTTTTAAAAAATTTTTATGCTCCCCGCCTTACTTGAATTAACTGCTTACACTGTTTCACTGCTTATCATCAGTATTGCCTTAGTTTATTCTTTAAGGCTACAGAAATCTTTCTCCTTACCATGTTTAGGTTCTGTTAAGAGGGCTTAACCTTAGGATGCTTAAGGATGAAAACTTAGAAGCTTACTATAGGAAGAACTTTAAACACTTTTGGGACTTGTTGGATTATATGAATTCTTTTAATGAACTTAGGTGATAAAGATTTAGATTTTTGGAAAGTAACTAGAGGTGCCTACCACCGGCTCTAGAAAGTCTCTTCTTCATGTTAGAGGTGCCCGAATTTGGCTCTAGTATGTTTTAAGGAATATTAAAAAGAAAGAAGGAATTTAGTGAAAAGAAAAACACAAGTCTTTGAGGTGCCCAAAATTGGCTCAAGATTTGGTGTTTGAAAAGAAGAGAACACTTAACCAATGTCTATTTGTCTTGAACTTAGAGTTTATCTAAGACAACCTTTAATCAACTTGTCCACAAAAACGCACACACTCACAATTCTTATAGTTTGTTTCTAGGTAAACCCTTGGGTAACCGAATGCTTAAGGCTTAAGAATAGGCCTAGTTATGGTGGGTGTTAACGCTCTAAAGAGCGTATATTTTATACCCTTTTACTTAAGGTTTTGTTTGGTTTCAAGCTCATTTGCATTGCATCTCATTGCATTTAGTTGCATTTCATGTGCATTTGCATTTAGATTAGGTTTTTATTTTAATTTCTCTTTTATTTTAAAAGATGCTGCTTTGGAGGGTATTTTCTTGGTTTTGATGTGCAGATTGCTGGAGGAAAGTAGAATGATCGGAAGAGATGCTGTAGCATATTTCCATGGTGTTGGATCGAACTTAAACGATGCTACAGCATTGTGGGCGGACAAAATAGAACGGAAGAAAGGACACACCTACAGCCCACTGTCCTCACGTGTTTTCCAGGCCAGCTGCACCCTGCAGACGTTGCACCTCCTCTGCAGACCCTGCATTTCTGCCATCTGCTGCAAAAAATGTCAGAGCATATTCCCTTGGCATCTTTAGGGCACAAAACCCTAGAAGCCTCCTATAAATACAAGGCCAAGCCTCCTTCACCAAGCATGCTCGGAGGAAGAAAAAGAGAAAAATCAGTAACTAAGGAGCCATAAAGGAGCGAGCTTTAAGGAAAGCACGAGGGAGAAGAAAGAAGAAAAGAGGCCACTTTCGGTCATCTTCCACCTCTAGCCAAGCCACCATTGTTGGAGAGCTTCAAGTAAGGGATTTGCGCGACTTCGGGAAGAGCGGCAAGCTAGGAAAAGTGTCACGGCACAAGCGTTTGAGACTTCCTTCCTCTTCACTTTGTTTACCTCTTTTCTAAGTAGTTGAATATGTATTTCAAGGGACGAAAGTTGAATAGTTTTTCTTACCTAACCATGAACTTAACTAGTATGGCTAAGGCTTGTTTTGGATGATTTTTATTATGTTTTAATGGATGTTTATTGTTTCCAGTGTTTAACTTTGTGCTTTGTTCAAGAATGCTAACACATTTTCACTCTAAACCTTGGTTTGTAAGAGCACCGGGAGGTAGCCATAGCTCAAGGGGTTCGGGAAGCATAGATCTAGGGATAGGCAAAGCTAGACCAACTTGAACAATGGGGTTACCGCGGGAGCAGAATCCTAACTTGCCTTAGGGGGTAGAGTTTCAACGACTAAAAGGGGTAGCACTTTATCAACATTAGGAGTGTTAGGGTTGAGACCGGGAGGTAATGCCTTAGCATTTTCGAGTGTTAGGCCTTCTGACTAGGGATAGTGGAGGCATTTTCAGTAAACTCTATAGAGCACTAGTAAACCAGTGGAACAGTAACATTTAGGAGAACAGTGAGATCATAGCATTGCAAGCCTAGCCTGTCTTAAGCTTAAATATCTTATCTGTGTTGTGTTTGTGCAGCTTTATTTATTTCTCCAATATCTGTTGAATTGCTACTGCATTTTCGTGACAATCTTTGTTTTGCTCAAGCATCACTGGTGACATCTTTATTTTGCTAAAGCATTTTGGTGACATTTGCAGAATTGCTTTAGCATATGATCATACAAAGGATTATTTTATCTTTTGTGTATGTTAACTATTTTTGAATTAACCTACCCAATCCTCGTGGGAACGATCTCACTCACACACTTTATTACTTGTTCGATGTGTATACTTGCACATTACTGCGCGCGAATCACAATCATATTTTAATCACACTCAGCACGCAACAAGTTTTTGGCGCCGTTGCCGGGGATTGAGGCAATAGGCTATTTCAATCATAGTTTTCATACTTTTTTTTTATTATTTTGTGTTTTGAGTCTTTTGTTTTTGGTTTAATCTTTATTTTCTTTGTTTATCTTTTTAGGTTTTTGGTTAGTGGATGCCCAGAGTGAATCGTAGGGAATCCCTCGAACCATTTATTCCGGAAATCGAAAGGTATTTTAGACAAAGGAGGCGAGAGCAAAGAACAAGAGCCATGTATCAAGATCCACAGATTCAAAATGCTAGGGCAATACCTGCAGCAAATCCAAATGCTGCAGCAAATCCGGAGATAGTAGCAAGACCAAGGGCAATTCGAGATCACTTGACACCGATCTTGGATGACCTCAATTCTGGGATAGTGACACCTGAGATACAAGCGACACACTTCGAGCTCAAGCCTGTGATGTTTAATATGCTCAACTCGATCGGACAGTTTGGAGGATCTCCTCACGAGGATGCTCAATAACATATCCGTGCTTTCTTGGAGGTTTGCGATTCGTTCCGCCAACAAGGAGTGCACGAGGATGTGTTGAAGCTAAAGCTATTTCCATACTCTTTGAGAGACCGAGCACGAGAATGGTTGAATGGTATTCCAGCCGGTTCGATGGAGTCATGGACAACTTTATGCAAAAGCTTTTTGGCAAGATACAACCCACCCAACATGAACACTCAATTGCGAAATGAGATAGCATCCTTCAGACAAGGGGATGACGAGTCAATGTATGAGTGTTGGGATCGGTACAAGAGCTTGCTGAGAAGGTGTATCAATCACGGTTTTCAAGATTGGACTCAAATCGTGATGTTCTACAATGGAGTCAACGCACCCACCAGGATGATGTTAGATGCTTCAGCAAATGGGACACTGCTGGACAAGTCGCCAGAAGAAGCATTTGATATTTTGGATAAAATAGCCAACAATGATTATCAGTTTCCAACTGCAAGGCTTGGGACAGGACGACGAACTCAAGGAAAGCTGGAGCTCGACGCAAATGATTCTGTCGCAGCACAACATTCTGCTATCACAAATATGTTGAAGAACCTTCAACAACCCAGTGAAGTACGAGATGCTAAGGCATTAAGCTGTGTGCACTGTAGTGGAATCCATTTCGATAGAGACTGCCCAACTCATCTAGAGTCTGCTCATTATGTTGGAAACTTCAACAAAAATTCCAACAACCCCTACTCCAACACGTACAACCCAGGGTGGAGACAACATCCTAATTTTTCGTGGGGTAATCAAGGACTGAATCAAGCAAGCAGCTCGAATAGGTAGCAACCCATGGCATCAAACAAAGGAGTCCATGGCTTTCAAGGAAATATGCCATGGCAAAATGACAACAAGGGAACAGTTCATCATCAAAGTCACAACAATTCTTTGGAAGCTTCGCTGCAAGAATTCATGGCTTCGACCAAGGAGTTCATGACATCAACGAAAGCATTAATGCAGGAGCATTCCACCACCATCTCTAATCAAGGCAATCTGTTGCAGACCCAAGGCGCACTTCTGCAAAGTCACAGCTCTTCACTCAAAACGCTGGAGACTCAAGTGGGTCAAATTGCTCAAGCATTACAAGCAAGACCAAGAGGAAACTTGCCAAGTGATACTGAAGTCACTAAAAATCATGGCAAAGAGCGATGCAGCGCACTTACCTTGAGGAGTGGAAGACAAATCAATAAGGGGGAACAACTCAAAAGAAATGAGAAGGAAGAAACCCCCATTCAGGAGCAAAAAGAAGCTGAACAAAAAGAAGAAACATCAGCTCAAGAAGAAAATGGAGAAAACTTAAGTACTGAGGCATTTGGTGAGAAGCTTGCAAATGATGCAGCAAAAGAAGCAGCATCAACGCAACCTTTGGAGAACGTAAGACCCCCACCACCATTCCCTCAACGTTTGAAGCAACATAAAGAGGATCTCCAGTTTCAAAAGTTTGTAAGTATGTTGGACTAATTTCATATAAATATTTCATTTTTAGATGCTATTGATCAAATGCCCTCATATGCAAAGTTTTTGAAAGACATTGTTACAAAGAAAAGAAAAGCTGAGAATTTTGAAACAGTTGCTATAGCATCTGAGTTCTATTCTGGGAGGACTGAGCTTCCCATGAAGAGGCAAGATCCTGGCAGCTTCATCATTCCATGCTCGATAGGAGACAATTTTGTGGGCAGAGCATTATGCGACCTAGGGTCGAGTGTCAATCTGATGCCCAAAGCAATATTCAAGAAGCTTGGTATAGGGAGTACGCGACCTACAACAGTCATCTTGCAATTGGCGGACCACTCTCATGTTCGACCAGAAGGCAAAGTGGAAGATGTCATAGTAAAAGTGGGTAAGTTTGTGTTCCCTGTGGACTTTCTGATTTTGGATTGTGAGGTAGACTACAAAGCACCCATTATCTTGGGACGACCATTCCTTGCCACCGGTCGAATTCTCATCGACTGTGAGAAGGGAGACTTCACAATGCGAGTAGCAGATCAATCCATGACCATCAATGTCTTCAACACTCTCAAGTACATGGATGATAATGAAGAATGTCACTGTATAGCCGGGATAAATGCTGCAGCAATTGAAGAAGATGCTGATTTTTGCTGTGATAATTCTCCGCAAATGAAGGACTTTGCAAAAATGCTGAAGGAGCATGATCATGATGAAGAAGAAGCTCATCTGGAGCTACAACAAATTGGCTATTTCAAGCCAAGACCAGGTACGAAATTTGAATCAATTGATTTCTCTGAATTTATTCCTCCTAAACCATCACTTTTACATGCACCATCTCTAGACTTAAAACCACTGCCGCCGCATTTAAAGTATGTTTATTTGGGATCTCACAATACTTTGCCAGTGATTATTTCTTCTAGCTTAGATCCTAACCAAGAGCTAAGTCTTGTGAATTTTCTATCACAATATATGAAAGCTCTAGGGTGGACTATGGCCGATTTGAAGGGCATCAGTCATACGATCTGCATGCACAAGATTCTGCTGGAAGAATGCCACAGCAATTCTGTTGTGCCCCAAAGAAAACTGAACCCAACAATGAAGAAGGTAGTGATGACAAAGATTATCAAGTGGTTGGATGCAGGGATCATATACCCAATTTCTGATAGTTCATGGGTTAGTCCTATGCATTGTGTTCCTAAGAAGGGAGGTACGACAGTGATCACAAATGAGGACAACGAGTTGCTCCCGACAAGGACAGTCACAGGCTGGCGCATTTGTGTGGACTATAGGAAACTAAACAAGGCAACAAAGAAGGACCACTTCCCCCTTCCTTTTATCGATCAAGTGCTGGATCGATTGGCAGGAAAGGCTTACTATTGCTTCCTCGATGGCTATTCTGGATACAATCAAATTGCTATAGCACCAGAGGATCAGGAGAAGACAACCTTCACTTGCCCTTATGGGACTTATGCTTTTCGAAGGATTCCATTTGGGTTATGTAATGCTCCAGCAACTTTTCAACGTTGCATGTTGGCAATTTTTTCAGACATGGTTGAAGAATTTTTGGAGGTATTTATGGACGATTTTTCTGTGTCCGGAGAAACTTTTGAAAAATGCCTCGGCAACTTAGAAAAAGTAATGAAACGCTGTGAAGAAGTCGACCTTGTACTCAATTGGGAAAATTGCAATTTCATGGTAACCGAAGGTACGGTTTTGGGGCACAAAATTTCGAGCAAAGGAATTGAAGTTGACAAAGCAAAAGTTGAGTTGATAGAGAAGCTACCACCCCCCACCACTGTGAAGGGAATTAGAAGCTTTCTTGGACATGCTGGCTTCTACAGGAGGTTCATCAAGGACTTCTCAAAAGTCTCTAAACCTCTTTGCAATTTGCTACAGCAAAATCAACCCTTTGTCTTCGATGAAAAATGCCACAGCGCTTTTACTAAACTGAAGAAGAAGCTTACCTCAACTCCAATAGTGATACCACCCGATTGAACTGAGCCATTCGAGTTGATGTGCGACGCAAGTGACTACGCAGTTGGCGCAGAACTAGGTCAAAGGCGAGGTAAACTCTTCCATGTTATTTACTATGCAAGTAGAACTCTTAATGACGCTCAAATTAATTACACCAATCTGAGAAAGAGTTACTTGCTGTAGTATTTGCCTTTGATAAGTTTAGGGCGTATCTTATAGGAACTAGAGTGATAGTGCACACTGATCATTCTGCCATCAAATACCTAGAGACTAAGAAAGATGCTAAGCCGAGACTTATTAGGTGGATACTTTTGCTTCAAGAATTTGATATTGAAATAAAGGATAGAAAAGGCACTGAAAATCAAGTTGCGGACCACCTATCTAGGCTAGAAAATCGTGAAAATTTAGGAGAGAATTTTGAGATCGAAGAAAATTTCCCTGATGAGAAAATTTTATATGCTACAGCATTACCTTGGTATGCCGAGATTGTTAATTTTCTTGTTAGTAGTATTTTGCCTCCTGATTTATCTAGCCAGGGTTGCAAGAAGTTCAAACATGATGCAAAATTTTTCTATTGGGATGAGCCATATTTGTTCAAGCAATGTGCTGACCAATTGTTTCGGTGATGTGTGCCAGAAGAGGAACAAAAGAATATCCTATTCCATTGTCATGCAGCATCGTGTGGAGGTCATTTTGGTGGATCAAGGACTGCTGCAAAGGTCCTTCAATCTGGATTCTACTGGCCCTTACTCTTCAAAGATGCTCAAGCATTTTACAAGGGATGCGATAGATGTCAAAGAACCGATAACATCTCGAGGAGGAATGAAATGTCGTTGCAAAATATACTAGAAATCGAGCTTTTCGATGTTTGGGGAATTGATTTCATGGGACCATTTCCATCATCCTATGGTGATTTATATATCTTGCTAGCAGTGGACTACGTGAGCAAATGGGTTGAAGCGGTAGCAACACCCCGCAATGATTCGAAGACGGTCCTGAAGTTCCTGCACAAGAATATTTTCACAAGGTTTGGAGTCCCTAGAGCTATAATCAGTGATGAAGGAACCCACTTCGACAACAAGCTCATTGCTAAGGCATTACAATGCTATGGAGTCAGACACAAAATTGCTACAGCATATCATCCGCAAACGAATGGCCAAGCTGAAATCTCCAATAGAGAAATCAAGCAAATCTTAGAGAAAACAGTCAACACAAGGAGAAAAGATTGGTCTCCAAAGCTGGATGAAGCTTTGTGGGCATATAGGACAGCTTACAAGACTCCTTTAGGGATGTCCCCATTCAAGCTAGTTTATGGGAAAGCATGTCATTTGCCTGTGGAGCTTGAGCACAAAGCTTATTGGGCCATCAAAAAGCTCAATATGGATTTTAAGGCAGCTGGAGAGAACAGACTTTTGGAGCTTAATGAGATGGACGAGTTTCGATCCCATGCCTATGAGAATGCTAGGATTTACAAAGAAAAGACAAAACGGTGGCATGATAAACATCTTTTGCCACGACATTTCTCGGAGGGCCAACAAGTGTTACTTTATAACTCAAGACTTAAACTTTTTCCTGGAAAGTTAAAGTCCCGATGGTCTGTACCATTCACGATACATAGGATTTATCCTTATGGAGCTGTGGAGATCAGAACACTTGAAGGAGATCGAATATTCAAGGTCAATGGTCAAAGGCTGAAGATCTATAATGGAGCTCCCATTGTGCGTGACAAGGACGACCCCAATCTGCAAAATGCCTGAGCATTTCTATCCCTATCTTTTATTTTGCTTTAGCATTTAAATTTTAGTTCAAATAAAAAGTCGACGTTTTTTTTAGTTTTTTTATGATGCTTTTATCTCCTTTTTGTCCATATTCAGCTATTAATATTTGAAGGTACAAGTTCAGACCACATGAGGCTCACAAGGAGCTGCAGACCACCAGACGTGTGCTGCACACAGGAAGGACAGTGCGCAGTGCACAGTCTGTGCAAAGGAGGCCTGGGAGCAAGGAAGGACTGTACGACTGCCAGCATTGGAGGAAAAAGTTTTGGAATTATTTGATTTGGGCTACCAAGGAAGGATTTGAGAAGCCCATAAAAATTGGAACCGGTTGGTTTTCAAGGGGAAAAGGAAGAGTTTGGTTAAAATTCAACCCCTCTTTCCACCCTATTTACTTTTTCATTAATTACACAACCCTTTCTTTCTCCAACTCACCATCAAATTAAACCCCCATCAAACCTTTTTACCTTTCCAAGAACCCTAGCCGTCCAAAACCTTACACAATCCATCATTATTTTCTCTTTCCTCTCTCTTCCCCACTACTCCATCTTCTTCTCCAAAATAAAAAACCTCCATTTTTACAAAACTTACTCCTCCTTCTTCAAAGAAAAACGAGAGTATCTCACCCAAATTTTTCCTTGAACAATGGTCCGTTGCAAAAACACTGCAGAGTCTTCTAGAGTTGCTACTGAAACTCGACCGATTAAGATCAAAAAGTTCAAAGATGCTGCTGCGAAGGACCGTTTCCAAAGGCTCAAGGCAAGAACGGTTCACCAAGAGAAAGGTTTCCTCTACAATTCTGCAACTTTCCAGAAGTTGCCAGAGCAAGTTGCCCTCACCATAAAAAACCACAAATGGGAGAACTTTGCTCGGCACTTCGCAGCAAAGCCGGATGGCAAGTCCCTCAACATCTCGCTCGTCAAAGAGTTCTACGCTCACTACACAAGACCGGGATAACCAACAGTGTATGTCCGAGGAGATGATGTGACATTCACTGCACAAGACATCAACCAGTTCTATGGACTGGATGAAGATGACCAACACTCCATCTTTGTCGCCTCAATGTTGGGGAAAGACCAAGACTTTTTACTTCAAGAACTCTGCGTCGAAGGAACCATTTGAGATAAAGCAAACACAACTGTGGACCGTACTTCTTTGAAGCCAGAAGGAAAAATTTGGATGCACTACATCAAGCAAAACCTAATGCCGACCACTCACACGGCCACTGTCAACTTGGGCGGACTACAATTGCTACACTCAATGTTGAGGACTAGGAAGATCAATGTGGGGAAGATCATTCTCGAAGACGCTTATGCTGCGCTCAAGAGGAAGCAAAGCCCCCTTCCGTTCCCTTACCTCATTACAACACTCTGTAGGAAACAGAGAGTGTTCGAGAATGATGAGGACTTCAAGGTGAAGGGGCGGCAAGGCATAGCATTGAATAAGATCTCTGAGTTGATGGGATTAGAGGAAAATGCCCCAGCATCTGCTGAGCCATTAGCCAAGCCGAAAACTGCCACAACAAATTTCAATGCATTACCTACAACTGTTCAAGGAATGCAACTACAGCTGCAAGACCTTCAAAGCAAATTCATGTCATATGTCGCGTGTCAAAAGTGCGCGTTTAGTGCAAGCGGACACATCGCAAGTAATAAGTGATAAGTATGTTATCGAGTTATCGTCTCCTCAGGGACTGGTATACTTAATATGCTTCCTTCATCTTCTTGCTCTGTAGAAAGATAAAAACACAAGTGAGTTGATGTGATTTATTTAAACTAAAATAATTGAATAAAAATAAAGAGTCGAAATATTAGAGAGAGAGATGGGCCAAGATCCAGTTGTATTGTATTGTGGACTTGATTGACTTGTCTTTATCCAATGCAATCGTATATCTCTGCCTCGGCAGCACTGCAGTTTACTGCCTGGGAAGCGTTAACCATTAAAACACAAGTGAGTTGATGTGATTTATTTAAACCAATCTACTCTCTCTTGGTCTTACATGTCCATCTATTCTCCCCACCATAGCTAGGCCTATCTTTAAGCCTTAACCATTCGGCTACCTAAGAATTTACCTAGAAACAAACTATAGGATTTGTGAGTGTGTGCGTTTTTGTGGACAAGTTGATTAAAGGCTTTTTTAGATAAACTCTAAGTTCAAGACAAATAGACATTGGTTTAAGTGTTCTCTTCTTTTTTAAACCCCAAATCTTGAGCCGGTTTCGGGCACCTCAAAGACTTGTGTTTTTACTAAAAACCTTTTTTTTCTTTTTAATATTCCTTAATACATACTAGAGCCAATTCGGGCACCTCTAGCATGAAGAAGAGATTTTCTAGAGCCGGTGGTAGGCACCTCTAGTTACTTTTCCAAAAATCTAAGTCTTTATCACCTAAGTTCATTAAAAGAATTCCTATAATCCACAAGTCCCAAAAGTGTTTAAAATTCTTCCTATAGTAAGCTTCTAAGTTTTCATCCTTAAGCATCCTCAGGTTAAGCCCTCTTAACAGAACCTAAAACATGGTAAGGAGAAAGATTTCTATAGCCTTCAAGAGTAAACTAAGGCAATACTGATGATGAGCAGTGCAAGAGTGTAGGCAGTTAATTCAAGTAAGGCGGGGAGCATAAAAATTAAAAAAAATCATTGGAATACTACCTTTTTGGCAAGGCCGCGGCAGAATCTGCTGGCCTAGATGGTCCAGCAGCCTGGTATTGGGGCTGAGGGTCCGGATGGAAGAACGGTCGCAGTCCTCCTGGTGATGGTGTAGTCTCGGTGTAGGGTGCGGTAGTAACGAACATATCGCTGGGGAACTCCGGGAATTGTACGCCTTGGTTTGGGAAAGCGTGCAACATCATCTGTGCGAGAGTGCCATTGAAGTCCCGCTGGTACTCCATGTACCGTTGTTGTCGAAGATCCATCGCAGCCATTCGCTGCAAGAGTTCTTGATACGGGTCTGCTGCGGCAGAGGTGTGGGCAGTACCAAGCATATCTGCAGTGTACTGGGCCCCGACAGCAGTATCGGCAGTGAACTGCTGCGGTGTTGCCTGGACAGGTTCTGCTTGTGTGATCTGCATGACTTTGTGGCAGAATTCCCTGGTCCATCCTCTTCTTGGGGGTGTGTATTCATCCGTTTCTTCAATGGGTACACCTGCGGAAACACATAAACCCGTAATCAAGCAAGGGAAATACAATGGTCCTCGATCTTTCTTACCGTACTCGTGAATTTCCCGTAGGATAATTTCTCCAATGTTGATGGTCCTTTTGTTGATGATGGATTGGATGAGCACCAATCTCTTGCGATCCACCGTGCTATTGTGTGATGCTGGGATGAGGCGTCGTTTGACGAAGGTGTTCCACATCTTGGCCTCCGGCTTCAAGCTTTGTCTTGTCACAGATCCTCGATGGGTATCGGTTTCCCATGGAGTGTTCGCGTAACAAAGATCGTCTTTGATAAGTTCATAGTCTTCGACAGTGATATCTTCCAAGAAGTCAGCATGGAGATCACTGTCTGGGGTGAGGCCGTAGAAGTTGTTGATCGTATCGGCATCAAGCTGTACAGGCCTGCCGCGGCAGTGAACAAAGAGGGAGTCTTTGCTGGGCCCATGAACGTAGAACTCCCGCACGATTGTGGCGTTTGCCTGGGCAGGTTGCAAACAGAATATTTCCCAATTTTGATACTTTATTCTGTCGAACAAGTAGTGTTCAATGCCGTAATTCTCTTCATCCGTGTGCTGGAACCCTTGTTCTTCCCATAGTTGCCTTGCGATGAAAGATCGATTGAATCGTTCTTCAACGTTGGCTGGGGCGAATCTTTTGTAAGTTGCCATCAAGAAAGAGAAAATTGAGTTCTTGGAGGTTTTCTTGAAGAGAATCTGGAAATTTAACAGGGATTAGTAGGCAGAGAGTAATTGAGAGAGTGATTGTTAAGAATACTAAAGAAAGCAAGAAAGTAAGAGTAAATAGTTCAAGAGGAAGGAGTTTCTTATATAGGCCTCGGCCTTGTGACCGTTGAGATCACTAGCCGTTGTAACCGTTTCCTTCTTCTGCCGTTTCCTTTTCTGCCGCGGCAGAAATCTCGGCAGACTAGCCGTTACACTTTTCTGCCCGTTGAGACTGCTGCGGCTCGGACACTATTGTATTGCCTCGGCAGAGTTACTGCTGTGAACTATTTTTCCCTTATCTTTATTTTTTATTCCTGAATAAAAATTTAAACACACAAAAGAAAAATACTGAAAACGTAAATAATTAGAAAAAAAATAAAAAATAAACTAATAACCCTAATATAATAAAGAAAAGAAAAAGGGAGAGGTTAGGTTACTGGTGGAGAGCATGCGAATGCATCTCCCAAATTTATTTTCTCCCTTAGGCCCAAATTATGTATCGGTTGTGGGCCGCTCCTTGGTGCTGTCTGTCCATCCATCTTGGGCTTGATTTTCTTGCCGAATATCCTGCCGAGCAGACTGCCCAGGCAGGATATCTTATTGTCTATTATGTGGATGGCCTTACATTCCTCTGGATCGTTATACCTTTTTAAGTTGTGGAATGCATTGAGTTTGACTTGTTGGTCATTGACTGGCATAGACAACTCTCCTTTTTCCACGTCAATCAATGTACGTCCAGTTGCTAGGAAGGGTCTCCCAACGATGATTGGTGCGTTGTCATCTGCTTCACAATCAAGGACAAGGAAGTCGGCAGGAAAAATAAACTTGTCAACTCTTACCAGTATGTCCTCGATTTTGCCTTCAGGTTGCCTCGATTTTGCCTTCAGGTTGCACAAGGAAGCCGGCTGGCAAGTCCCTCAACATCTCGCTCGTCAAAGAGTTCTATGCTCACTACACAAGTGAATATGTTATCGAGTTATCGTCTCCTCAGGGACTGGTATACTTAATATGCTTCCTTCATCTTCTTGCTTTGTAGAAAGATAAAAACACAAGTGAGTTGATGTGATTTATTTAAACTAAAATAATTGAATAAAAATAAAGAGTCAAAATATTAGAGAGAGAGATGGGCCAGGATCTAGTTGTATTATATTGTGGACTTGATTGACTTATCTTTATCCAATGCAATCGTATATCTCTGCCTCGGCAGCACTGCAGTTTACTGCCTGGATAAGGAATAACAAAGGATAAGCAAACCTTGATAATCTTTATTGCATTGAATAAAAGACAAATTACAATCTCCTCTCACAAATACTCCACAACCTTCACCTAAACCCTATGAAGGTTTTAGAACATGATGGAGAGGAAGGAAACAAGAGTAGAAGTCGGCTCTCCCTAGGTATTTCGATATCTCATACATTGGGTGGCTAGGTCTTTATATAGGCTAGACCTAGGGCAAACCTTTCCTAAGTAGAATACAACTTGGAGTAGGGAACAAGTCAAGTACATAATAATATTATATTTCCAAGTTTGAATTCAGCTAAGGGGGCTTTCCCACGTGGTCTTCCTTTGGGCTTTTCCTTGTGCTAGCCAGCTCCGATTCTTGGGCTTCAAGTCCAAACACGTTCCTTAGATTTTTGTCTTTCCATCGCCTATCACTTTGCTTCCTGTCTTCCTGCTGCTGCCTCGGCCTTGTCGCTGCCACGGCAATGGTTTTCCTGCACAGATATGAAAACGCAGTAAAATGTGCCTTTTTCTTTAAATATTATCTATTTAAGTATAACTTCTAAATATATCACATTAAGCACATGTATTGGTTCAAGTGGGTGAATATTTGGTGATAAATGCCGATAAAAGGAGTAAAAAGTGATAGTGTGTTGAGCACTTATCATCATACATGAGTTATGTCCAGAAAAGGGACCTAATCCTTCAGCTGAACTTTCGAGAACTGCTACAAGATGGTGGCTACGCTTTTCCCAACTTCCCAACCCACATCTTCGGCCCAGTTGAGCCCGAGCAAGCACCAAAGGAACAAGCCCCGCCACAGCAACAGCACAGCCAGACTACTTCACCAAGGAATGCACAAGACACCGCCCGCCAACAGGATGAGACACCAGCAACTACACCAGCATCTAGACCATCTCCTGTTGCTTCTGTTACAGCATTATACCAGGTCCCCGCCGGTCCATCAGAACCATCACCACAGGACAAAGGCAAGGAACCTACAATGGAATCACCAACATCTGAACAAGAAACAGTTGAAATCTGCAGTGATGATTTCGATCTCAACTCATCCCCACATGAAGAGGTGCCTCCTACAGATCAATTAGTCACTTCCGTCCCACGCCGTAAGATTAAGCGTACAGCTAGACGACACACTTCTTATAGGAGGGAAGTGGCTATGATGCCCATTGCAGCAGCAGAAACAGAGCAACCATCACTAATGGACAGGCCTTGGAAACGCATCAAGATGGCCGTCCACAAGACGAAACCCACCAACACGTAAGCATCTTCTCCTTTTTGTTTTTATTTTGCATATAGTTTTATTTCTCATAGCATTGAGGATAATGCTAACCTCAAGTTTTGGGGTAGCAAAGTCTTCGCCTTAGCATTCTCATTTCATTTTGCATACATATGAATTTGCTATAGCATTAGATTCAATTCAAGACAGCTTCTGGGATTAGAATAAATGATATCCAATGATGAGGATTTTAATGCTTTTGAACTGAATTAGAAAATATTGAGAATAAATTGAACTGAATTAGGACTTGATGCTTTGGAATTTTATTTGACACGATTGTATGTTTCCTATGCTTGAATGGTAGGAACTTTTCAGAGAACTTATAATCTATGCCCTAGTGTTTAAAAAAAAAGATATGAATAAATGCTATAGAAGGACGCTCCTCTATGCAAGGTTAGCTTATGCCTTTGATAAGTGCTCAACACACTATCACTTTCTACTCCTTTTATCGACATTTATCACCAAATATTCACCCACTTGAACCAATGTATGTGCTTAATGTGATATATTTAAAAGTTATACTTAAATAGATAATATTTATAGAAAAAGGCACGTTTTACTGCGTTTTCATATCTGTGCAGGAGAACCAGTGCCGCGGCAGAGACAAGGCCGAGGCAGGACCTGATGCCGAGGCAGCAGCAGGAAGACAGGAAGCAAAGTGATAGGCAATGGAAAGACAAAAATCCAAGGAACGTGTCTGGACTTGAAGCCCATGAATCGGAGCTGACTAGCACAAGGAAAAGCCCAAAGGAATACCACGCGGGAAAGCCCCCTTAGCCGAATTCAAACTTGGAAATATTTTAATTATGTACTTGACTTGTTCCCTACTCCAAGTTGGATTCTACTTAGGAAAGGATTTCCCTAGGTCTAGCCTATATAAAGACCTAGCTACCCAATGTAATAGAGAAAAATACCTAAGGAGAGCCGACTTCTACTCTTGTTTCTTTCCTCTCCATCATGTTCTAAAACCTTCATAGGGTTTAGGTGAAGGTTGTGGAGTATTTGTGAGAGGAGATTGTAATTTGTCTTTTATTCAATGCAATAAAGATTATCAAGGTTTGCTTATCCTTTGTTATTCATTGTTTTTGCATTCAAGCCCAGGAGGGAAGTTTGTGAGTGATCCATTTATCTAAGCTCGGGAGAGCTAGATTCACGAAAGGGGTAAGTACGGTGTTTCAATCGCGAAATACTAACTCGGCCTAGGGATAGGTTAAGAGTTTCAGCGGCTAAAAGAAGTGTGAGATTGGTTGGTGAGTATAATTGGTTCACGCCGGGAGGTATCATCAAGGACTAGTCATCAACAGCACTCTGACTTAGGGATAAGCGGAGTCATTCAAGGACACTTTGCCGAACTTTGGTAAAGTTTGCCCACGAGCAAGGGATTGCCGCGGCAGACAACGTTATCGCTGCCCAGGCAGTAAACTGCAGTGCTGCCGAGGCAGAGATATGCGATTGCATTGGATAAAGACAAGTCAATCAAGTCCACAATACAATACAACTGGATCCTGGCCCATCTTTCTCTCTGATATTTTGACACTTTTATTTTTATTCAATTACTTTAGTTTAATAAATCACACCTATTCACTTGTGTTTTTATTTTTCTACAAAGCAAGAAGATAAAGAAATCATATTAAGTATATCGGTCCCTGAGGAGACGATAACTCGATAAATACTTATCACTTATTACTTGCGATGTGTCCACTTGCACGAAACGCGCACTTTTGACACGCGACAAGTTTTTGGCGCCGTTGCCGGGGACTGACAACTAAATTTTGTTTTCTTTATTTTCTTGTTTTTCATTATTTTACTAACATATTTTCTTTTTCTTTAAAAATTATAGGTGTGTTTCAAGTGAAGGATTTTCAAGATGCAAGGAGAAAGAAAGAAATCTATCCGGGAGTTGATGTTGGAAGATATGAATCGAGACAATCAAGAATTTCCTAGATTAAATGATGATTATCTATGCCAACCAAGAGCAACCCAACAAGTTTATGCCTGGGAAAATTTTTGTTTTAATTGTGGAGATGATCATTTGGTTAGCAATTGCCCGTATAGTACTGGAACATATGGCCACTTAGAGGACCATAGATGGAACCAACAACAAAATCTTCCATGGTATGATCAAAACGCTCAAAATTTTTACCATGACAATTTTGTTAATGTTACAGATAAGCCATGGCAATATAATTCTTCTCAAGAGTATCCAAATTCATTGGAGGAAACATTGAAAGCATCAATGGCTAGAATTGAAGAATTTATGACAGAACAATCAAGGCTATTGGATGCACATATAGCTAGATTGGATGCACCCTTGAAGGATTCAGAAGATCAATTACAGAAATCCATATATGCCATGGATGAGTCTCCTGAAATAATTGTCGCGGCAGTAGAGAAGCCTGAACAGGGCAATGTCACGATACCACTCAACGAGGCCGATAAGAGTAATGCTCTAGAAAATTCTGAGGAGTCTGATTCCCAGGATGTTACGACAACAATGATGCTGAAAAAGGAAGCTGAGGATTACTCTCACTCACAGTTGCCGGGGCAGTTACACGACGACATGCTTGATCAACAAGATGGCAATGCCATGATAATGGAATATGAGATGGTAACGAATAAACCTTTTGAATTCTTTAAAAACTCATCTCTTCCATTGCAGGTATCTTCCGAGGAATCAATGTTACAAGATTTGAAGTCATCACAAATAGGATATAATTATTTGGAAGATGATATTTTATTTGTGACAATTCCATCTAATATTAGTTCCAAGACAAAGTCTCTACTGATGGAGATTACTGAGAAGCATAAGAAACAATGTGGGTTGATTCTTGAAGACTTCAAGAAAGATGATTCTTCACTTAACTTACACCGAATTTTGGCAGAAGATTGCCACGGCAATTGGCTATCACAGCAATTGCCACGACAACGAAGGCTACATCCAACTATGATGGAAGTTAACGACAAGGAGGTAATTAAGTGGTTGGATGTTGATATAATTTTTTCTAACAAATTATTTTTGCCTTCAGAAACAATATCAAGTTGGAGGATAGGCATGGATTACAAGAGAACACAAACGGAAGACACCTCCACCATGATAGCACAAATGGGAGTATCTGTATCTGCATTAACTCATATCTTTTTGAGTAGAATTGTCACTCGATGGAGGGTGCAGATGGACTATAAGAAATATCAGAAACGACCCTCCATAAGTTTCCTTTATATCCTTATTTTATATTAATTTTCTCTTTTATTTTATTTGGTATTTTCATGAATTTTCTTTATGGTATTTAGGAATAATTATCTTCTCATTATTTCAATGTTTCTTTATTGATGTTTATCTTTTTAGGGTAGGATAATAAGCAAGAATAAGGGAAAAGTAGTTCACAGTAGGAACTTTGCCGAGGCAATAAAACAATGTCAGAGCCGCAACAGTCTCAACGGGCAGAAAAGTGTAACGGCTAGTCTGCCGAGATCCCTGCCGCGGTAGAAAAGGAAACGGCAGAAGAAGGAAACAGTTACAACGGCTAGTGATCTCAACGGTCACAAGGCCGAGGCCTATATAAGACACTCCTTCCTCTTGAACTATTCACTCTTACTTTCCTGCTTTCTTTACTATTCTTAACAATCCCTCTCTCAAATTACTCTTTGCCTACTAATCCCTTCTAATTCTCCAGTTTCTCTTCAAGAAAACCTCCAAGAACTCAATTTTCTCTTTCTTGATGGCAACTTACAAAAGATTCGCCCCAGCCAACGTTGAAGAGCGATTCAATCGATCCTTCATCGCGAGGCAACTTTGGGAAGAACAAGGGTTCCAGCACGCGAACGAAGAGAATTATGGTATCGAACACTACTTGTTCGACAGAATCAAGTACCAAAATTTTGAAGTATTCTGTTTGCAACCTGCCCAGGCAAACGCCACAATAGTACGGGAGTTCTACGCTCATGGGCCCAGCAAAGACTCTCTCTTTATCCACTGCCGCGGCAGGCCAGTGCAACTCGATGCCGAAACAATCAACAACTTCTACGGCCTCACCCCGGCCAGCGATCTCCATGCGGACTTCTTCGAAGATATCACTACCGAGGACTATGAACTGATCAAAGACAATCTTTGTTACGCGAACACTCCATGGGAAACCGGTACCCATCGGGGTTCCGTAACAAGACAAAGTTTGAAGCCGGAGGCCAAGATGTGGAACACCTTCGTCAAACGACGCCTCATCCCAACATCACATAATAGCACGGTGGATCGCAAGAGATTGGTGCTTATCCAATCCATCATCAACAAAAGGACCATCAACGTTGGAGAAATTATCCTATGGGAAATTCACGAGTACGGTAAGAAAGATCGAGGACCATTGTATTTCCCTTGCTTGATTACGGGTTTATGTGTCTCTGTAGGTGTACCTATTGAAGAAACCGATGAATACACACCCCCAAGAAGAGGATGGACCAGGTAATTTTGCCACAAAGTCATGCAGATCACACAAGCAGAACCTGTCCAAGCAACACTGCAGCAGTTCACTGCCGACACTGCTGCCGGGGCCCAGTACACGGCCGATATGCCTGGTACTGCCTATACCTCTACCGCAGCAGACCCGTATCAAGAAATCTTGCAGCGCATGGCCGCGATGGATCTTCGACAACAACGGTACATGGAGTACCAACGGGACTTCAATGGAACGCTCGCCCAAATGATGATGCACGCATTTCCGGACCAAGGCGTACAATTCCCAGAGTTCCCAAGCAATATGTTCGTTACTGCCGCACCTTACACCGAAACTACACTAGTCCCAGGAGGACCGCGACCATTCTTCCATCCGGACCCTAAGCCCCAATACCAGGCTGCTGGACCATCTAGGCCAGTAGATTCTGCCGCGGCCTCATCTGTCAGCCGAAGGCCATCCAAGCGGAGAGCCGTTTTCAGCACTCCACCAAGATCGCCAATTATCATGGGCAGTCTATCTACCGAGATAGATGCTTATGTACACCAAGGCTCTACTGCCGCCGGCCCAAGCACGCACCACACCGAAGGAGCAACTGCGATGGGAGGAGGAACGAACGTGATGATAACCGAAGATATGGCGGATGTTGAAGAAGGAGAAGAAGTAGAAGCCCCAATGCATAGGACCCCACCCACTCGAGTCCAGCCGCCGAGGCAAGCAAAGGCACAACCATCGCCCTCCCCAAGGACAAAGCACATGGCATCTCGGCAACGAAGAAAAATTATTACGAGCAGCTCTTCGGAGTCGCTCTAAAATTCTTTGTCCTTTATTTCAATATGCAATTGCTTTTACTATCTTTCCTTGCTGCATATATAATTCATATTCTGTTTTGCCGCTTATTCCTTCCAAATATAAAGCGTTGAGGACAATGCTTGGTTTGAGTTTGGGGGTGCAGATTCACTGCCAAGGCAGCCATCTACTGCCGCGGCCGTGCCAAAAAGGGAGTATTCCAGTGAAATTTTTTTAATTTTTATGCTCCCCGCCTTACTTGAATTAACTGCCTACACTCTTGCACTGCTCATCATCAGTATTGCCTTAGTTTATTCTTTAAGGCTATAGAAATCTTTCTCCTTACCATGTTTAGGTTCTATTAAAAGGGCTTAACCTTAGGATGCTTAAGGATGAAAACCTAGAAGCTTACTATAGGAAGAACTTTAAACACTTTTGGGACTTGTGGATTATAGGAATTCTTTTAATGAACTTGGGTGATAAAGACTTAGATTTTTGGAAAAGTAACTAGAGGTGCCTACCACCGGCTCTAGAAAATCTCTTCTTCATGCTAGAGGTGCCCGAAATTGGCTCTAGTATATATTAAGGAATATCAAAAAGAAAAGACAAAAAAAAAGATTTTTAGTGAAAAGAAAAACACAAGTCTTTGAGGTGCCCGAAACCGGCTCAAGATTTGGGGTTTGGAAAAGAAGAGAAGACTTAACCAATGTCTATTTGTCTTGAACTTAGAGTTTATCTAAGAAAGCCTTTAATCAACTTGTCCACAAAAACGTACACACTCACATCCTATAATTTGCTCCTAGGTAAATTCTTAGGTAGCCGAATGGTTAAGGCTTAAAAGATAGGCCTAGCTATGGTGGAGAGAATAGATGGACATATAAGACCAAGAGAGAATAGAGTTTGGCAAATTGATGGTTTGCATTGCTTGAGGACAAGCAATAGTTCGAGTTTGGGGGTGTGATAAGTGCTCAACACACTATCACTTTCTACTCCTTTTATCGGTATTTATCACCAAATATTCACCCACTTGACCCAATGTATGTGCTTAAGGTGATATATTTAGAAGTTATACTTAAATAGATAATATTTATAGAAAAAGGCACGTTTTACTACGTTTTCATATCTGTGGAGGAGAACCAGTGCCGCGGCAGAGACAAGGCCGAGGCAGGACCTGATGTCGAGGCAGCAACAAGAAGACAGGAAGCAAAGTGATAGGCGATGGAAAGACAAAAATCCAAGGAACGTGTCTAGACTTGAAGCCCATGAATCGGAGCTGGCTAGCACAAGGAAAAGCCCAAAGGAAGACCACGCGGGAAAGCCCCCTTAGCCGAATTCAAACTTGACAATATTTTAATTATGTACTTGACTTGTTCCCTACTCCAAGTTGGATTCTACTTAGGAAAGGATTGCCCTAGGTCTAGCCTATATAAAGACCTAGCCACCCAATGTAATAGAGAAAAATACCTAAGGAGAGCCGACTTCTACTCTTGTTTCTTTCCTCTCCATCATGTTCTAAAACCTTCATAGGGTTTAGGTGAAGGTTGTGGAGTATTTGTGAGAGGAGATTGTAATTTGTCTTTTATTCAATGCAATAAAGATTATCAAGGCTTGCTTATCCTTTGTTATTCATTGTTCTTGCATTCAAGCCCGGGAGGGAAGTTTGTGAGTGATCCATTTATCTAAGCTCGGGAGAGCTAGATTCACGAAAGGGGTAAGTACGGTGTTTCAATCGCGAAATACTAACTCGGCCTAGGGATAGGTTAAGAGTTTCAGCGGCTAAAAGAAGTGTGAGATTGGTTGGTGAGTATAATTGGTTCACGCCGGGAGGTATCATCAAGGACTAGTCATCAACAGCACTCTGACTTAGGGATAAGCGGAGTCATTCAAGGACACTTTGCCGAACTTTGGTAAAGTCTGCCCACGAGCAAGGGATTGCCGCGGCAGACAATGTTATCGCTGCCCAGGCAGTAAACTGCAGTGCTACCGAGGCAGAGATATGCGATTGCATTGGATAAAGACAAGTCAATCAAGTCCACAATACAACACAACTGGATCCTGGCCCATCTTTCTCTCTGATATTTCGACACTTTTATTTTTATTCAATTACTTTAGTTTAATAAATCACACCTATTCACTTGTGTTTTTATTTTTCTACAGAGCAAGAAGATAAAGAAATCATATTAAGTATATCGGTCCCTGAGGAGACGATAACTCGATAAATACTTATCACTTATTACTTGCGATGTGTCCACTTGCACGAAACGCGCACTTTAGACACGCGACAACCTTGAACATAAATAATGCTACAGCATATGGGCGAATGAAAGTTATCACGGGATGACTCTACCTACTGGCTCGGGGATGAGATGTTTGCTCCATACTCATCTAGAGTTAAGGATGGTAGTTGTGATGAGCTGACACACTTCGAATCAGTTAAAAAAAACTTGGGAGTAATTTTTAGGAACTAGGGTATAGTGAATAAGGAAAACTAGAATTTTTCTAACATTTACGTATATGTTAGATACAATCCAGCACACACAAGCAAGGTATCCTGTCTTAGTTCAAGTTCTTGGAATTCTCGATATCGTGTAGATTGCTATAGCATTTATATTCTGAGGATTGATATTTTGCCTAAACTGCTGTCAAAGATTGAAAGTAATGTCATAGCATTTTTATATGTCATTGCTTGAGGACAAGCAATATCTTAAGTTTGGGGGTGTGTTAACGCTCTAAAAAGCGTATATTTTATACCCTTTTACTTAAGGTTTTATTTGGTTTCAAGCTCATTTGCATTGCATCTCATTGCATTTAGTTGCATTTCATGTGCATTTGCATTTAGATTAGGTTTTTATTTTAATTTCTCTTTTATTTTAAAAGATGCTGCTTTGGAGGGTATTTTCTTGATTTTGATGTGCAGATTGTTGGAGCAAAGTAGAATGATCGGAAGAGATGCTGTTGCATATTTCCATGGTGTTGGATCGAACTTAAACGATGCTACAGCATTGTGGGCGGACAAAATAGAACGGAAGAAAGGACACACCTACAGCCCACTGTCCTCACGCGTTTTCTAGGCCAGCTGCACCCTGCAGACCTGAAGACCTGAAGACCTGAAGACGTTGCACCTCCTCTGCAGACCTACAATTGTCGCCTACAGACCCTGCATTTCTGCCATCTGCTGCAGAAAATGTCAGAGCATATTCCCTTGGCATCTTTAGGGCACAAAACCCTAGAAGCCTCCTATAAATACAAGGCCAAGCCTCCTTCAACAAGCATGTTCGGAGGAAGAAAAAGATAAAAAGCAGTAGCTAAGGAGCCATAAAGGAGCGAGCTTTAAGGAAAGCACGAGGGAGAAGAAAGAAGGAAGGAGGCCACTTTCGGTCATCTTCCACCTCTAGCCAAGCCACCATTGTTGGAGAGCTTCAAGTAAGGGGTTTGCGCGACTTCGGGAGGAGCGGCAAGCTAGGAAAAGTGTCACGGCACAAGCGTTTGAGACTTCCTTCCTCTTCACTTTGTTTACCTCTTTTCTAAGTAGTTGAATATGTATTTCAAAGGCTTGAATTAACCTACCCAATCCTCGTGGGAACGATCTCACTCACACACTTTATTACTTGTTCGATGTGTATACTTGCACATTATTGCGCGCGAATCACAATCATATTTTAATCACACTCAGCACGCAATAGTGGGGAGAATAGATGGACATGTAAGACCAAGAGAGAGTATAGTTTGGAAAATTGATGGTTTGCATTGCTTGAGGACAAGCAATAGTTCGAGTTGGGGGTGTGATAAGTGCTTAACACACTATCACTTATTACTCCTTTTATGGGCATTTATCACCAAATATACACCCACTCAGACCAATGCATGTGCTTAATGTGATATATTTATAAGTTATACTCATATAGATAATATTTATAGAAAAAGGCACGTTTTACTGCGTTTTCATATCTGTGTAGGAGAACCAGTGCCGCGGTAGGGACAAGGCCGAGGCAGGACCTAATGCCTGGAAGCAGCAGAAAGGTAGGAAGCAAGACTATAGGCGATGGAAAGATAAAAATCCAAGGAACGTGTCTGGACTTGAAGCCTATGGATCGGAGCTGGCTAGCACAAGGAAAAGCCCAAAGGAAGACCACGCGGGAAAACCCCTTAGCCGAAGCAAACTTGGAAATATTTTTATTATTATGTACTTGACTTGTTCCCTACTCCAAGTTGTATTCTACTTAGGAAAGGTTTGCCCTAGGTCTAGCCTATATAAGGACCTAGCCACCCAATGTACAAAATACGGAATACCTAGGGAGAGAGCCAATTTCTATTATTGTTTTCTTCTCCTACATTATGTTCTAAACCTTCTTAGGGATTAGGTGAAGGTTGTCGAGTATTTGTGAGAGAAGATTGTACTTTTTCTTTGATTCAATGCAATAAAGTTATCAAGGTTTGCTTATCCTTTGTTATTCCATGTTTTCACAATTGAGCTCGGGAGAGGATATTGTGAATCATCCATTTATCTAAGCTCGGGAGAGTTAGATTCACGAAAGGGGTAAGTACGGTGTTTCAATCGCGAAATACTAACTCGGCCTAAGGATAGGTTAAGAGTTTCAGCGGCTAAAAGAAGTGTGAGATTGGTTGGTGAGTATAATTGGTTCACGCCGGGAGGTATCATCAAGGACTAGTCATCAACAGCACTCTGACTTAGGGATAAGCGGAGTCATCTAAGGACACTTTGCCGAACTTTGGTAAAGTCTACCCACGAGCAAGGGATTGCCGCGGCAGATAGTATTGTCACTGCCAAGGCAGTAAACTGCAGTGCTGCCGAGGCAGTGATATACGATTGCATTGGATAGAGATAAGTCAATCAAATCCACAATACGACGCAACTGGATCCTAGCCCATCTCTCTCTATTATTTCAACTCTTTATTTTTATTTAGTTATTTTAGTTTAGATAAATCAAATCAACTCACTTGTGTTTTTATTTTTCTACAAAACAAGAAGGTGAAGAAAGCATATTAAGTATACCGGTCCCTGAGGAGACGATAACTCGATAAAATACTTATCACTTATTACTTTCGATGTTTCCACTTGCACTAAACGCGCACTTTTGACACGCGACACTCGTGTAACAATAAAATAAACACAAATAATCAAGTCCTAAAGCAGATTCTATCCAAATCCCAAGTCATTCATATTCAATTGAAGCATTGGCCATAAAAAATTATCATCATCGTGCATCATTAACTTCAATCCAATAACTCATCTAGAAACCTACTAATTTTTCATGGCATTTTTCTACGACTACTGCTATCATGCAAATGAAAAATGAAGTAAGGAACGATACCTCCCCCAAACTTGAGGCAGGCATTGTCCTCAATGCAAATAAAAAAAATTAACCTATATGCAATGAAATGAAATGAATGCAACGTACCTTGGCTTATGCAGGTGGTGCTGATATATTGGCAGCAGTGAGACATTTTCAACTGGCGCTTGGACTCCTTTGGTGGTTCTTGCTGCTTTTCTGGCTGTGCTGGTATTTCATGCCGAGGTTCTTCAAAGGTAGCTGAGAAAAGCTAAAAACAAAATAAAGCATATAAAATAAAATAAAACAAAATATTTATGAAAATCAATAAACTGGAAACGTCATGACATTTCAGTATGTCATGCATCCTAAAGGTGGGAGGTTGGTTTGTCACGCATCACAGGGGCTCCAGTGTAGATGCATTGTGGATCTATGGAATTGCCATGACATTCTTCCAAAAGGAGCTTATGCATATCCTGAAGATGCGAGGTAGGTTTGTCACGCATCACGGGGGCTCCAGTGTAAATGAGTTGTGGATCTATGGAATAGCCATGACATTCTTCTGGGAGTGTCTTGTGCATACAGATGGTCAGATTAATCCTCTTCATATCTGCCATGGTCCATTCTATTGCTCGTTTATGCTCCAATGAAAATTTACCAGCTTCCTCTTCATCATCATGTATGAGTTTTTCATAATCATCCAGTAGCAAAAGATTGTTGTGACAAAAATGATCAGCTTCCACTGACAGCTCAAAGTCTGCTTCCAAAATGCTATGGCATTCTTCAGAATCATCCACGTACTTAAGAGAATTGTTGATATTCACGGTCACACTTTGATCTACTACTCGCATAGTGAGCTCACCCTTCTCACAATCAATGAGAATGCGAATGGTTGCTAGGAAAGGCCTCCCCAAGATGATGGGTGCGTTAACATCACCCTCGCAATCAAGTATTAGGAAGTCGACTGGAAACGCAATTTTGCCCAACCTCACTATTAAATCTCCGATATTCCCCTCTAGTGTCACATGGGAACGATCGGCTAGTTGCAATATGACGGAATTGGGTCTTGCATATCCCATGCCAAGCTTCACAAAAATTGATTTGGGCATCAAATTTACACTTGATCCAAGATCACAGAGTGCTTTCCCAATGAACTTGTCTACAATAACACACGGAATGAAAAAGCTGCTTGCTTTCCCAATGAACTTCTTGAACTGAATCTCGTCATTGTGCTTCTTCAGCCTCTAGGGAAAGGGTGGTGGGGGTCTAACTTCTTCCACTGGTGGTGTAGGAACTGTTTTTTTCGTGGCATTTTGGCTTGCTCCATCGATAGATTTCTTTGTCAAACCTTCCTCCTGATCCTTTTCCTCAAGAATTTGCTCAGGCATATCTTCTTGCACAGGTTCGGGTAAGGAATACTCAGATTTCTTCCCCCCAAACTTATCTTGCTGATTAATCTGCTTGTCACTCCTTAGTTTGATCGCGCTACAATGCTCTTTACCATGTGGCTTAGTGACTTCAGTATCACTAGGCAGTCGTCCTGGCTGACGCTCCTGTAATGTCGTGGCAATTTGGCCAACCTGACTCTCCAGATTTCGCAATGAAGCACTGTGGCTTTGCAATAAAGTTCCTTGGTTCTTGATGGTTGTAGTATGCTCTTGAAGCATAGTCTTTGTACATAGAATGAATTCTTGCATAGTCGCCTCCAAAGAACTAGCATTCGATGATGATGATGATGCCCCCGTGTTCGGATTATGCCAAGGCATATTCGCTTGAAAATTCTGGGACTCATCATGATTTCTAGCTTGTGGAGTAGGATTGTTGGATCCTCGATTTACCCATGAAAAGTTGAGATGCTATCTTCATCCTAGATTATATGTGTTGGAGTAGGGATTGTTGTTGCTTCGATTGAAATTGCCCCAATAGTTCGCTGTCTCATGATTTCCTAGGAACTCATTCTCATGGTGATTGCCATGGCATAACAGACATGCTGAGTTGGCCATCTTTACTTCCTTCGCTTCATTGGAACGTTTCATGTTCTTCAACATATTGGTGATAGCTGAGAGTTGGGCAGATAATGAGTCCTTAGATTCAAGCTCAAATGTCCTTTGCACCTTCCTCCCGATTCCAAGTCTTGTAAAAGGAAATTGATAGTTATTGGTGGCAATTCTGTCAAGAATGTTGAATGCCTCCTCGGGTGATTTTTCTAATAAAGTTCCATTTGCCGAGGCATCTAACATCATCCTAGTCGGTACATTGACTCCGTTGTAGAACATCACAACTAGAGTCCAATATTGAAAACCATGATTTATACACTTGCGAAGCAATCCCTTGTATCGATCCCAACATTCACACATAGACTCGTCGTCACCTTGTCAAAAAGAAGCAAATGTCATTTCTAAGCTGGGCGTGTAAATTCGGAGGATTATGCCGGAGCAAAAAGCTCTTGCATAGATCAGCCCATGACTTTATTGAACCGGATGGTACTCCATTCAACCACGCCCTTGCTCGGCCACATAGAGAATAAGGAAATAGCTTGAGTTTCAACACGTCCTCATATACTCCTTGTTGATGGAATGAGTCACAAACTTCTAGGAAAAATCGAATATGTTGCCTTGCATCTTCGTGCGCCATACCTCTAAATTGCCCAATAGAGTTTAGCATAGTGAACATGACAGGCTTGAGTTCAAAGTGTGTAGCTTGAATTTTTGGTGCCACGATGCCAGGATTAAGATCATCCAAGATAGGATTTAGGTGATCCCGAATAGACTTGGTCGAGGTACAACAACATATGGATTTGACCCGACAAGTAAAACTAAACTAAAAAAAAATAAACAAAGTAAAACAAAAATGCCAAGATAAAAATGACAAACTTTACTCGCCAGATCCCCGGCAACGACGCCAAAAACTTGGTGACCGGCCTGTGCTACTATAAATTATGCGGATCACATATGTGCAAGTATACACAGTTGTACAAGTAATAAAGGGTGAGTGAGTATCGTTCCCATGAGGATCGAGGTAAAGTGTGCAGTCAAATTTGTCAAGGCAAAAAGGTGTCACTAAACAAAAGGAAAATAAATAAAATGATATAAACAAATAGAAATGAATATTTACGGTGCAGTGCTATGGTGAAATGCTATGACAATTTTAGAATGCAAGCAACCAAAATATGTCAAGGCAAAATGTAATGAATGATGGTGGCACGATAGATATATGGATGTGGTGTGTGAAGGGTATGGTAATGTGATTACGAGTAAACAGAGAAAACACAGGAAACAGAGGAACACTTTGTAAATGCCAAGGCAAAGGCAAGATAAGAGAACACAAGTGAGCAATATATCGTAATGATCCTCAATTGATGAGCCTTATTGGGAATGATTGGTGGAGGTTCCTATGGACTTCTTAACTTTAATCCTACGAACATATAGCAACTATGGTGTACATCTACTCGACAGAGGTTTCTAAAGTGTTCCCGCTCTTTCGAGTCATAGGAACCTGACAAACTAAAATGCCATGGCATCTCGTGTCACTTGAGTAGCACTCGTCTATCGATAAAGCACACTCCTTTTAGTCGTTGAAGCCTTCACCTACGCGTCTTTCGAGTGCTCTAGGATCCAACTAGGCTCTATTTGCAGTTTAGAACCCATTGCTCACGTAAATCCTCCCTTAGCTCTTTTCGGATGATCTAAGGATCTATAGCTACGCCTCTTTCGAGTGCTCTAGCATGCACCTAAACACGGGACACTTTTGTGCCTCTTACAATGCTTAAATGATTATCAACAATGAGCAAAGCAAATACACAAACACATAGAAGGCTATATATTAATAAAGAGCAAAAGATAATCATCCACAAAAGCATCCACCAAATAAAGCTAACACATGGTGGGTGAAAGAGTTTAAGAACAAATATTAACCACTAATACCATCCTTAAATCATCCACATAAACCTCTCAAATATAAAAATAAAAAAAAAAAGCAAAGGGAAAGGTTGGAAGACACCCTCGGTCCGCGCTACCGCTGGCTCTTCGACCACCATGGGACGCCTTAGCGTGCTAGCCCCTCTCGGGTGCCTAGCACGCCACTCCCTTCAAGCTCGATCAACGGAGGTCCCTTCGAACGACGGTTAGGGAAGAAAGGTGAGAGTTTTCCTTCGTCGCTCTTTGCTCTTCTTGTGCCTCAAAATCTGCTCGAAAGGTCCTCCTTTTCCAAGGAGAAAGGTTGGTCTTTTATAAGGTCACCATGCCTTAAGAAATGGGGGTGAAAACACTAGGGTTTGTTGGAAAATCCATTTTTGCCCCCGTTCACGTGATGGCATTTCTGTAGGGTTGGCAGTGGTGACAGTGGTCCCCTACTGACGTGGCTCGCAATCAGGCAATATTGGTTGTGGTACCCTACCGAGGTGGCTGTGGCCAGGCTGTAATGGTCCCGGCTAGTTGTATTGGCACTAGCTGACACTCCCTTCAAAATATCTTGTTGTCGTCTAGCTCAGCACAGGAGTCCTCCAGATTTTCCATGGCATTTTCCCATTGCTATCCTTCTGTGAATATCTGACATGGTGACAGTGGTCCCCTACTGAGGTGGCTATGGTCCCCTGTAGTGGTAGTTGTGGCCAGGCTGTAATGGCACCAGCTGACACTCTTATCAAAATATCTTCTTGTCGTTTAGCTCAGCACAAGAGTCCTCTAGATTTGCCGTGGCATTTTCCCATCGCTATCCTTCTGCGAATGCCATGAAAAATTTCCCTTGCTTCCCACTTTTCTTTACCTGCACAACAATAGCCAAAAGCACGACCTTCCCCGTAAAATAGCACCTATTGTCACATCATAAATGCCAAGACATAAAGAACCACCAAATGCAATGTTATGATCCTAAATGCATCTAAATGATCCTAAACGTGCTTAAAGACAATAAATAACTTAAGTAAAAAGGCTCTAAATATAGACTTTTTGCGGAGTTATCAGTGGTACCGCCAGTTGAATCACCAGTAGTTCTACCTACAGTGTCGGCTATCGATGATATGACCCCGTTAATCCAAACGATAGCGGGAGCTTTTCAGACTGCAGTTGTTGGAATGTAGGTCACGATTAATCCATCAGTTGCAAATTCTGGTTACCTTTGGAGAGGCTCCGTAGTTTATGAGGTGTTGAGTTTAGGGAGTTGTCCTCATAAGATTCTAAGGCTTGTCTAGAGAGTAATAATCGTATTTTGGTTCAAATGGGTTGTTCTGCAGAAAGGAAACTTGGATGTACGATTGCTTTCCTCTAAGGAGATTCTTATAGGTGGTGGATTACCACAACTTATGGAATGAAGACTATAGATATAATCTAGGAGTTCTGTGGTGAAGCTTTCAGGCATAACTATCTGTGTGTACATTATCTGGATGAGAAAAGGAGAAAGTTTATGGCTTTGGTTCATGGTAACATGTCCGTATCTAAATATGAGGTACAATTTATTAGGCTGAGTCAGTAATCTCCGAAATTGTTGCCTAATGAGAGAGTGCGTTGTAAGTGTTTTTGTTTTGGTCTGGTTAGAGAAGTTAAGACTTTTATGTTGGCACTGACTATACTGACTTTGATGTGTTTGTGGACCGAGAAAAAGATATAGAGTAAAATTTGGGATTGAAATCTGGTAAAAGGTCATCTGCTAATGGGAATAACAGAGATAGGTCCAAAAGGCATAAGGATGGGCACTTTAACAAAGACCATCGTAGAGGAGAAGGAAATGGACGTAGACATCAGGAAGGCCAGATCGAGAGTGTTGTTTCTAACAAGTGTGGGAGACGTCATAAGGGTTAGTTTTGAGGTATCGAATGTTGGCATTGTGATGTAGCTAGACACACCAAGAGAGAATGTCCTTAGTTGAAAAGCGGCCATCAAGGTCAAGGTCGCTGAAGTGATCAAAGTAGAGGAAGAGGAAGACGTAATTTCTAGTACTGAGATGATGATCAAGGGAAGCAATGCCGTAATGAGGGTCAGGCAAGAGTCTATGCGCATAGGGAGGTCCAGAACGACACCGATGAAACTGTAGTTACCTTTTTCCTTGCAATCCTTAACTTTGTTGTTTTGTTAGATTCTGGACTATATCCTTAGTGAGCATGTATGAACTTTAGAAATACATGTACAAAACATGAACCTTGGAGTGAATGTTGCTAGTTCTTTTGGGTTACACCGTAGTAGTCGGAAAAGCTTAGCAGAGAATGTTGGTGAGTTTGGTTTTTGTTACAATTTTTTTTACGAAAGAGTTGTAGGATGAGTTTGAATTTGGATATGTAGTTTCGGGTTTGGAGGATTTTGTTTGTGAATATGGAAAATAATCATGCATATTATAAAAGCGCTTGCACATATACATTAGACATCTTAGGACATGCATGAATACTTGAGCATGACATTAGATTGCATTTGCATTCACTTGTATGAGGCATCTAGGATGACATACAGGAAATCATACATACATTTTCTATATATGCGAATATTTCCCTCGTGAAAATGGAAGTTGTTATCATTAGTGGAGCGAACATATAGTAGTGTCCTTTGTTGGGTGATCGAATGGTATCATTAAGGTTTCTTAGGGTGAAAAGTTCTGGTTGTTGCCTGATATGTTGGAATAGTCCTAAGGATGTTATGTACGTAGGAGTGTGTCAAGTGGCATGATGGTGTTGGGAGGTTAGGTGGGAGTGAAAGGAAATTAAGGAGAAGTTGCTCTAACTCTTTCCACTATAAAAATTTCGAGGACAAAATTTCTTTAAGTGGGGGAGATTTGAAACGCCCCAAAAATGGGCCATGAAGTTATTGAACCGGTTATGTCGGTTTAGCCTAGTTTGCGATTAAATTCTACTCCCTCTGTCCCAAAAATAGTGTCCCTTATTGACTTTTTTAGGGTCAAACTTTTTGAACTTTGACTAATGATTATTTAAAAATTATTATTGATAAAAATATGAAAAAAAAATATATTTTAGAAACCTCTAATAGAATAGATTTCAAATATATTTTTTATAAAATCTAATTATTTAGAATATTTAATATAATTATAGTCAAAGTTTAGAAAATTTGACTTTCAAAAAGTCAATAAGGGACATTATTTGTGGGACGGATGGAGTAATAAATTGGATTTTAATGAAAATATATTATGGAAAATATCCTAAAATCCTTATTTAATATATATTTGCCTTTTTTTCAACTCAATTTAGAAAGTTGACCCTTGAATCCCTAAGAGTTTAAAATTAGTGACTATTTTGTAGAATTTGAAAACTTAAGGAAAATTTTATAAAACAAGCCAAAATTTTGAATCTTATGGGGCTTTAATCCAATTATAATCCTAGTTGGTCTAGATTTTCCAGGAATTATTTAATTAAGCTCAAAACCCATATTTTAAACCAAATAATTAAATAAATTCAATTTTTAATCCTAAAACCCCTTTTCACATTAAAAACATAAACTAATAACCTTATTTTCGTTTTCCCTCGTTCAAGGCAGCCACTTCATCAATTTTAACATAGAAAGACTCTCTTTTTAATTGAATTTTGTTTGGAATAATTATTATAATTTTTCTTCTTCAAAATTTATCGTTTTTCAATCGTTTTCTTCTTCAAAATTTATCGTTTTTCAATCGTTTTCTTCTTCAAAATCTTGGAAAGAGATTGGATCAGTTTTAGAGTTGAGATTTCATCAAACCTCTGAAACCTTAAAGTTCTTTATTGAAATTCCTAATTTATTGGATTGGATTAATTGTTTTTAATCTTTTATTTCAATAAAAAACAGTTTTCGGTCAAAAATCTCAATTTTCGTTCAACGGTTTTAACCCACTACTTTTTGGATACTAAATTCATGATTTCGAATTTATTAGGACGTTTATAATATTTCTTTAATATATCTAATCCCTTACTTAAGTCTAAGGTGATGTTTGGTGGGTTCGGAAGATTTTTGGTTAAGGTTTTGATAGGTTTTAAGGACTGTTGTGTAGGGATCTGACTTAAGTGTTTCTTGTGTGTGTTTAGAAGCACTAAATCCTCTAATTTTGGTGCTTGAAATAGGGCAAGAGGTCAGAGATCAAGTTTAATGTAGATCAGTTCGTGTTGGTGACATGTTGATCAAGTAACTTTTAGTGAGTGGAATATGAGAGTGGGCTGCTTCGGAAGTGTTTTAATTACTATTTCAAAGGTTTTCGAGGTGTAGGGAAGTTTTGATAAACCTCCCAATACTCCGGAGTAAGTTCAAAAATTTTGCTCTCTTGAAATCACATATTACGTTTATTTTATTATGTGAATTAGTCATGCTCGTATATATATTGTGCATATGTGTTTATGACTAAGATGGGACGCTCATGTTACTGTTTTTATAAAGGTTTTGATTTTTCCATGGTTTTGATTTCAAAATTTCATGAAAGAGGTTTTAAGAATTATGCATTTTATACATGTGTTAGTAGGAAGTATGAGAATATTTCACTCTTTTAATCTTGAAACTTGATCATTGGTTTTGTTTTTTATTGCATATTATGTGATGGTAATAAATGATAAGTTGATTGATAATAGAATGGTAGTGCACTAATTATATAAAATGCGTACGTGTGAAATTCCTTAGTGATGTATTAAGGAGAGCTAATGTTGCGCTGCACAAGAGATTTTATCATATTTGTGTTTGCTAACTAACCCGGAAAATAAGGTGAGTTTGGCTTGGTGGATTAGACCTCCAAGTAACCTCATTCAAGGGACCGAACGATATTTCGTTTATCCCAACGATTAAAGGTAATATTACCGATCACAAATACCAATATGGATGAAAGCCATGTGTTTTTATCTATTACTTTACAAAGGGAATTGTATGAGCTTATGTGTTGTACACAAAGATTTTGTTTGAGCTTTGTTATTGGTAGCATGTAAGACTTGGATTGTGCATAATAAGCATGGTTTTCAAAAAGGCTTTTTTTAAAGGTTTTGTGTCTTGTGAGCAATGGACACTTGCTGGTTTTTATATGGTGACATTAATTGCCATGAATATTTTACTTTTAGAACATGACTTTGTTTTTATTGACTTTTTCTTTTATGGGTTGCATTGCAAGTTATTTTAAATGTGTTTTACATGTTTCCCTCACTAAGCTTTGGCTTAACGCTCTCTTTTCCATTGCAATACAAAGATCTAAGTTATGAACCTTAGGTAGTTGAGAGCAATGGGATAGTGGACCTATGTGTTATTTAAATTTGGCTTATAAATTGCTTATATTTGATATACTCTTATGTTTTAAAGTACTTTTAATTGTTATTTATGACATTTGGAACTTATTTTAAATTATGTTCTCTTGGATGAAGTATGTTTATGTAACTTGTGTTATGCCATTTTCAATTTTAAAGTATGATTATGCATTGTGTTCTTTGCTTATGTACTTAGGTGATATTGCATCTAGTGAACTCAGTTTGAAGTGTTGTTTATGCCTTAGGAACTTATATGCATCTAGAGAACCTTTGATTTTCGTTTAAGGCGTGAAAGTTGAGTAATCTGCAATTTCTAAACAAAGGGTTTCTGTAACCCCCTTAGCCCAGCCTAGATGAAATCGGTACTAATTGATTACACGGGGATTATCGAGCTAAACCTGTAAAGCTTAACCCGATAAATAACCCTATACTTTTTTTCTTTTTATCTTGTCTAAATACATAATTAAATTCCTATGTGTGTTAATCACATACTGGTCAAATATAATAGTAATCCAATAACATACAAGCACTAAATTGATCATACGAGTAGTTAAAGGACTAAAACAGAAATATATATTTTAAATGATTGTAAAGAAATAGAAATCCGATTCATAAAACTTCAATTAGGCATGCAATATCCACTCAAGTCAAATTTCAGCCAAAATGGAGCATTCTAGCATTTTCAATTGCATGCAATATCAATTAGGGACCAAAATGTAAATCTATAAATTATAAGGATCTATACCATTTTGAGTTAACCAACTTGAAATTTAGTTAATTACATGCTCACAGGTGAAATTCCAGATCAAACTAACATCTATAACACCCTCAATCAAGCATAGAAGTGAACAAAAACTAAAGTGCAACTTTTACAACCTAACCCTTCAAAACAAGCATAGTGTATCGATACAAGTGGCTCCTGTATCGAAACACTAACATGGCAGTAACGGTTTTAACTATCATGAACTAGGGTATTGATACCTCCCCTTAACTTTTTCGGTACACGAATGTCCAGTGAGCCATGAACCTTGGCTTGTATCGAAATGAGCTTCTCGTGTATCGAAACACAAGGAAAAATTGGGCTACTCATTTCGATACACCCTTCTCGTGTATCGAAACACAAGGAAAAATTGGGCTACTCATTTCGATACACCCTTCTCGTGTATCGAAACACAAGGCAAAATTTCTCAGGTGTATCGAAAAACTCTTCCCGAGTTTCAATAAACCTAAGCCCAAAAGGATAAGTCGGGCTCTTTAGGTGAGTTAAGATCATTCAAAAACGCCTCCAAAGACCATTAACATCAACATGTACGAACTCTAAACATCAAACTCTCTCCTACATCAAGTAAGTATGGCCAATATGATAATCACAACATCTATAGGCATGCTTCGTGGTTCATACAACTCTCGTGTTCACATTTAAGCATACTTAGCTCAACAATGTAAATCACTTCATGCATTCACAGCCATCGTTCAATCAATCAATCCAACAAGTAAAATGGGTTTAAGTGTCACATTATAACCCTTAAAAAAATTCAAACATTCTATTTAAAGTATTGGTTTACACTTTGCCAAGTCCTCTTTATTTTGCTAAATCATACAAAAATTGATAACTCCGCAAAAAGGCTATATTTTAGGCCTTTTTACTTAAGTTATTGAGTGCCCTTAGGCTCATATAGGATCATGTAGTTTCATTTAGGGTCATAACATTGCATAAAGTCTTTTGGTTATGCCTTGGCATTTTCATATGGTAATAGGTGCATTTCACAAGAAAGGTAGTTCTTTTTAGTGGTGTTGTGCAGGGAAGCAGAAACGGAAGTGAGGTAATTTGTCATGGCATTTGCAGAAGGATAGCAAAAGGAAAATGTCATGGCAAAGCTAGAGAACTCCTGGGCTGAGCTAAACGAAAAAGAGATATTTTGATAAGAGTGCCAGCTGGTGCTACCACAGCCGCTCGGGACCACTACAGCTGGCTACAGCCACCTCAGTAGGGGACCACTGCCATATTGCCTGTATGCGAGCCACCTGGGTAGGGGACCACTGTCACCTCTGCCAGTTCTGCAGAAATGCCAGGACAAAATGAGGGCAGAAATGTACTTTTACACATCTTTTAGGTTTTTTCACCCTCTTTAAAAGACATGGTGACCTACATAAAAAAGAGATTTTTCAGAGGCTTTTTAGAGGAACAACCAGAAAAGAGAGACCTTTGAGGCGGTCTTTGCGGCAGCGGAAAGCTTCCACCTTTCTCCTCCAAACTCCGGCCAAGGGGACCTCCATTGATAGAGCTCGAAGGGAGTGGTGTGTTAGGCACCCGAGAGGGGCTAGCACACCAATGCGTCCCATGGTGGTTGAAGAGCCAGCGGCAGTGCACACCGAGGGTGTCTTCTAGTCCTCCTTCCTTGCTTTATTTTGTTTATTTTTCATGAGGATGATTGTTAGATGTTTAAGATTTATGTGGATGATTTACCTTAACATTTAGCCCCACCATGTAACTTTGTTTCGGTGGTTGCTTTTATGGATGACTATGTTTTATTTTTATTTAATATATTGCCTACTAAGTGTTTATATATTTGCTTTGCTCATTGTTGGTAATTATTTAAGCATTGTAAGAGGCACGAGAGTGTCCCTTGTTTAGATACATGTTAGAGCACTCGAGAGAGGCGTAACTATAGATCCTTAGATCATCCGAGAGGAGCTAAGGGAGGATCTACATGAGCAATGGGTTCTAGACTGAAAATAGGGCCTAGTTGGATCCTAGAGCACTCGAGAGAGGCGTAGGTGAAGGCTTCAACGACTAAAAGGAGTGTGCTTTACCGATAGACTAAGGTGTCATTCGCGTGACAGGCGAAAATACCATGGCATTTTAGAATATCAGGTTCCTATGACTCGAGAGAGCGGGAACACTTTAGAAACCTCTGTCGAGTAGGTATACACCATAGTGGATATATGTTAGGTAGGGGTAAGGGGTAGGAAACCTTAGAAGCCACCATCAGTCATTCCCGAGAGAGTTCATCAATGGAGGAGAAGTTCAATATATTGTTTAACGTGTTCCTGCATTATGTTTTTGCCTCCGCATTTACAACTTACTTTCATTATTTTGCTTGTTAATCAGCGATCTCTCTGCTATTCACTCACACACCACCTCCATACATTCACCTTGCCATCATCATCCATACCATTTTGCCTTGGCATATTTTAGTTGCTTGCATTCTAGAATTGCCATAGCATTTCCATTTTACACCTTCACCGTACATAACCATTTTCTCTTGTTTATATCTTTACCTTTGTTTTCCTTTTTAGTTTGTGACAACACTTTTTGTCTTGGCAAATTTGACTGCATGCTTTACATAGATCCTCGTGGGAACGATACTCACTCACCCTATTATTACTTGTATGACTGTGTATACTTGCACATATATGTGTGTTCACATACATCATTTATAGCACTACACAGAACACACCAAGTTTTTGGCGCCGTTGCCGGGGAGCTATCTATCTATCATCTAGAGTAAAGTTTGTCATTTTGTCTTGACATTTTGGTTTTGCTTAGTTTATTTTTGTTAATTCTATTTTACTTGTTTTATTTGTTTTTCTTTTTGGTGCATGTCCAGACGGTCTACTGACGGACCTCTCTACCCTATAGTGCCTGAAATTGAGCGTTTGTTTCATCAAAGAAGGCGTACTCAGCGTAGAGACATGTACCCACCACCAGTTCAAGACCCATTAGTTCAAAATGCCGGGGCAAATCAGCACGTTGCTGCACCTCGACCGAGAGCTATTAGGGACCATTTAAATCCTATCTTGGATGATCTTAATCCTGGCATCGTGGCACCAAAAATTATAGGTACACATTTCGAACTTAAGCCAGTTATGTTCAACATGCTTAACTCGATTGGGCAATTTGGAGGAATGGCGCATGAAGATGCAAGGCAACATATCAGGCATTTTTAGAAGTTTGTGACTTATTACGTCAACAAGGAGTTCATGAGGATGTGTTGAAGCTCAAGTTATTTCCTTATTCTCTATGTGGTCGAGCAAGGGGATGGTTGAGTGGAGTACCATCCGGATCGATGGAGTAATGGGCTGATCTATGCAAAAGCTTTTTGCTACGGTATAATCCTCTGAATCTCAATACTCAACTTAGAAATGACATTGCTTCTTTTCGACAAGGTGACGACGAGTCGATGTGCGAATGTTGGGATCGATATAAGGGACTGCTGAGCAAGTGTACAAATCATGGATTTCAAGATTGGACTCAAGTTGTGATGTTTTACAACGGAGTCAATGCACCAACTAGGATGATGCTAGATGCCTCGGCAAATAAACTTTGTTAGACAAGTCACCCGAGGAGGCATTTGACATTCTTGATAGAATTGCCAACAATGACTATCAATTTCCTTCTACGAGACTTGGAACCGGGAGGAAGGCACAAGGGACATTTGAGCTTGATGTGAAAGACTCATTATCCGCCCAACTCTCGGCTATCACCAACATGTTGAAGAGCATTCAACGTTCCAATGAAGTAAAGGAAGTAAAGATGGCCAATTCAGCATGTCTATTATGTCATGGCAATCATCACGAGAGTGAGTGCCCTGGAAGCCATGAAACAGCTAATTATGTGAGCAATTTCAACCGAAGCAACAACAATCCCTACTCGAACACCTACAATCCAGGATGGAGACAGCATCCAAATTTTTCATGGGGAAACCAAGGACCCAACAATCCTAATCCCCTAGCGCGGAACCAAAATCAGCATGAGCCCCAAAATTTTCAACCGAATATGCCCTGGCATAATCAGAGCAAGGGGGCTGCATCATCATCTAATACCAGTTCTTTGGAGGCAACAATGCAAGATTTTATTCTAAGTACCAAGACGATGCTTCAAGAACATACAACTGCCATCAAGAACCAAGGTACTCTACTGCAAAGCCACAGTGCTTCGTTGCGAAATCTGGAGATTCAGGTTGGCCAAATTGCCACGGCATTACAAGAGCGTCAGCCTGGATGTTTGCCGAGTGATACTGAAGTCACTAAGCCGCATGGTAAAGAACATTGTAGCGCGATAACACTCAGAAGTGGTACTCAACTTAATCAGCAAGATAAGTTTGGGGGGAAGAAGTCTGATGATTCCCTACCAGAACCTGTGCAAGAAAGAATGTCTGAGCAAAATCTCGAGGAAAAGGACCAGGAGGAAGATTTGACAAAGGAACCTGCCGATGGAGCGAGCAAAAATGCCACAGCAAAAATAGTTCCTACACCACCTGTGGAAGAAGTTAGACCCCCACCACCCTTTCCCTAGAGGCTGAAGAAGCACAATGATGAAGTTCAATTTAAGAAGTTTGTGGACAAGTTGGATCAGCTATATATAAATGTCCCACTATTGGAGGCAATTGACCAGATGCCCACCTACGCTAAATTTTTGAAGGAGATAGTCACGAAGAAGCGTAAAGTGGAGAAGTTCGAGACAATTGCCAAGGCAAAAGAATATTGCTCTGCTTTGAGTAACTTACCATCAAAGAAGAAGGATCCAGGCAGCTTCATTATTCCTTGTGCCATTGGAGAAAAGTTTTTTGGGAAAGCACTCTGTGATCTTGGATCGAGTGTAAATATGATGCCCAAGTCAATTTTCGTGAAGCTTGGCATGGGAAATGCGAGGCCCACATCCGTCATATTGCAGCTAGCCGATCGTTCCCATGTGAGACCCGAGGGGAAGATCGAAGATGTCATAGTGAGGGTGGACAAGTTCGTTTTTCCAGCCAACTTCCTCATACTTGATTGCGAGGCTGATGCTAATACACCCATCATCTTAGGGAGGCCTTTCCTAGCAACCGGTCGCATTCTCATTGATTGTGAGAAGGGTGAGCTTACAATGCGAGTAGCAAATCAAAGATTGACCGTGAACATCAACAATTCTCTCAAGTACATGGATGATTCTGAAGAATATCGGAGCATTTTGGAAGTGGATTATGAGCAATCTACAAAACTTATCAATTTTGCCACAGCAATTTCGTGCAACTAGATTCGTATGAAGAGCTCACGAATGAAGAAGAGGAAGAAGCTAGTGAACCTTCATTGGAGGAGAATCAATCTAGTCTGCTGATAACTAGAAACAATTCGAGCTTCGAGCCTCTTGATTTCGAGGAATTCAGTCCTCCTAAGCCTTCATTACTCGATGCACCGAAGCTGGAACTAAAAATTTTGCCACAGCATTTGAAATATGCCTATCTGGGTAAAGACGAGACCTTGCCTGTTATTATTTCTGCGAACTTAAACGCTGATCAAGAGAGAAGTCTACTTGTTGTTTTGTCACAGCATAAACGAGCAATAGGATGGACCATGGCATACTTAAAGGGAATTAGTCCTACCATCTGTATGCAGAAGATACTTCTGCAAGAATGTCATGGCAAATCCGTTGAGCCACAGCGTAGACTCAACCCCATCATGAAGCAAGTTGTTATGAAGGAGATTCTTAAATGGCTTGATGCTGGAGTAATTTACCCAATATCGGACAGTTCATGGGTAAGCCCGGTTCAGTGTGTACCAAAGAAAGGAGGCACGACCGTGGTGAGCAATGAGGACAATGAGCTATTGTCGACGCGAGTAGTGACCGAATGGAGGATTTGTATGGACTATCGTAAGCTCAACAAAGCTACGAAGAAGGACCACTTTCCTCTACCCTTCATCGACCAAATGTTAGATTGCTTGGCGGGCAAAGCTTACTATTGTTTCTTGGATGGATATTCGAGTTATAATCAAATAGCTATTGCACCGGAGGACCAAGAGAATACCACTTTCACTTGTCCTTATGGCACTTACGCTTTTCGAAGGATGCCTTTTGGATTGTGTAATGCCCCGACAACTTTCCAGCGCTGCATGCAAGCTATCTTCTCCGATATGGTTGAAGACTCTCTTAAGATTTTTATGGATAACTTTTCTGTTTCTGGAGACAGTTTCCAGAAATGTCTTGGCACTTTAGCAAAGGTCCTGAAACGATGTGAAGAGGCTAACCTTGTGCTAAATTGGGAGAAATGTCACTTCATGGTGATGGAAGGTATTGTGTTGTTCCATAAGATCTCACACAAAGGCATTGAGGTAGACAGAGCTAAGATCGAGGTGATCGAGAAGCTATCACCGTCGAAAATGTCAAGGGCATAAGAAGTTTTCTTGGACACGCGGGATTTTACCGGAGATTCATCAAAGATTTCTCCAAGATCTCCAAGCCCCTGTGCATGTTGTTGCAGCAGAACCAGCCTTTTGTGTTTAATCAAAAATGTCATGACGCTTTCACAGAGCTGAAGAAAAGCCTGATCACTGCACCAATTGTTGTTCCCCCATATTGGACACTACCGTTCGAGCTGATGTGTGACGCGAGCGACTACGCCGTGGGAGCAGTCTTGGGGCAGTGTCGAGGTAAAATTTTTCATGTTGTTTATTATGCAAGCCGTACTTTAAATGATGCACAACTTAACTATACTACCACCGAGAAAGAGCTACTTGCCGTGGTATTTGCATTTGACAAGTTTAGGTCATACTTGATAGGCACTAAGGTCATTGTTCACATTGATCACTCAGCAATTAAGTACTTAGTGACTAAAAAGGATGCCAAACCTAGGCTCATTAGATGGATACTACTGTTGCAAGAATTTGATTTAGAAGTGGTAGATAGGAAGGGCACCGAGAACCAAGTTGCTGATCATCTTTCTAGGCTAGAAGATAACCTGGAATGTCATGACAAAATTGATATATATGATGAATATCCTGATGAGAAAATTCTTTATGTCACGGCAATTTTGTGGTACGCTGACCTTGCTAATTTTCTCGTTAGTGGTGTTTTGCCTTTTGACATGACTAGCCAAGGAAGGAAGAAATTCAGACATGACGTACGGTCATATTTCTAGGATGAACCGTATCTGTTCAAGCGTTGTGCCGATCAAATCATCCGAAGATGTGTGCCAAAAGAAGAGCAACGTGATATTTTGCATCACTGTCACACAGGCCCATGTGGAGGTCACTTTGGAGGAATGATGACTGCTGCAAAAGTCCTCCAATCAGGTTTCTATTGGCCTACATTATTCAAAGACGCCCAGGCATTTGACCAAGCCTGCTACCGATGTCAGAGAACTGGGAACATTTCCAAACGGCATGAAATGCCACGACAAAATATATTGGAGGTCGAGTTATTTGACGTATGGGGCATAGACTTTATGGGACCATTCTCATCCTCATTTGGAGATCTATACATCCTTTTGGCGGTAGACTATGTTTCTAAATGGGTTGAAGCCATTGCAACACCAAGGAACGATGCAAAGACAATGCTTAAATTTCTGCATAAGCACATTTTCACAAGATTTGGTGTGCCAAGGGCTATCATCAGTGATGAAGGTACCCATTTTGACAACAAGTTAATTGCCAAGGCATTACAAAGATATGGGGTGCGACACAAATTTGCCACGGCATATCATCCCCAGACCAATGGGCAAGCCGAGGTTTCCAACCGTGAAATCAAGCAAATTTTGGAAAAAGTGGTGAATCTGAGAAGGAAAGATTGGTCACCAAAGCTTGATGAGGTGTTGTGGGCGTACCGAACAACTTTCAAAACCCCACTAGGGATGTCTCCATTTAAGCTAGTCTATGGCAAAGCATGTCACCTCCCAGTCGAACTAGAGCATAGGGCTTATTGGGCAATCAAGAAACTCAATTTGGACGCCGATTTAGCTGGTGAGAGAAGACTTCTAGAGTTGAATGAGATGGAGGAATTCAAGACCCAAGCTTATGAGAATGCTAAACTCTACAAGGAGCGAACCAAGCGATGGCATGATCAAGCGATTTTGCCACGACATTTTCATGCGGGACAACAGGTGCTCCTTTTCAACTCAAGGCTGAAGCTCTTCCTTGGGAAGCTGAAATCGAGGTGGTCCGGGCCATTTGAAATTCACCATGTGTATCCCCATGGAGCTGTAGACATCAAAAATCCGGACAATGGGACAATTTTCAAAGTTAATGGCCAGCGTCTGAAGATCTACACTGGAGCCCACGTGATGCGAGATAAACCTACCGCATATCTGATAGATGCATGACATACTGAAATGTCATGGCATTTTCAGTTTACTCCTGTTCATAAATAAATAATCTTCGAGTTTGTTTTTATTTGCTTTCATTTGTTTAATCCTTTTTAATCCATTCTTTTATTTTTATTAGGTTATTATACACCCTTGGAGGCGGACGGTTGAAGGAAAAAGAAGGAGAAAAGTAGGAAACCCTACTTAGAAACTTTGGGCGGTAAAAGACAAAAAAGGAGGAGCCTTTTTAATCTTTTAATTTGAATTTCAAAGCCAACCCTTTTCTCTCTTATTAAAACCTGACACCTTTATCACCACCCACCAATTTACCCCCTCCACACGTTTCTAGCCCACACACCCCACTAGGAAAAAAATAAAGGTTTCACCTTTATTTTCTTTAACCTTCATCTTCTTCTTCTTCAAACCCCCTCCATAGCCGAAAACCCCCCTACCCCATTAAAGAAAAGTTTCAAGCTTTCTTTCTTTCTCTCCTTACTTTTCACTCAAAGATGGTACGCACAAGACCTTTAGGATCCGCACCACCCCCTCCTCCCGTTTTTGTGGACCAAGCGGCGGAAGAAAGATTCAAAAGCTTCAAGAACCGAAGGATTTTGTTCGAACTAGGCTTCAATCTCTCTGATGAGATGGGACCAGAGGTTAAAGATGTGGTGGCGCAACACCATTGGGAGAAGTTCGCCGCACATCCGGGCTCCGTCAACGCAACAATAGTGCGCGAATTTTACGACAATATCTATAGCCCGGACCAGAAATCTGTTTATGTCCGAGGCAAAAATATTCACTTCACCAACACCGCTATCAACCGATTCTTCAAGATTCCCCAAGGAGTGGACCGCCACGCCAAAAAGGAAGAGGAGGCTGATTATGAAACCTACCAAGGAGTGAAGGAAGATTTGTGTTTACCCGGGACAGAATGGAATGGTCAACAAGCAGCACGGCGCACGATGAACCGAGAGTCTCTACTTCCCAACGCTCGCTTATGGAGCCACTTTATTCGATACAAGTTGATGCCTACCTTGCATCATACCACTGTAAGTTTACCCCGCCTTATGTTGTTGCATTCTATTTTATTTGGTTGCCCCATGGATGTAGGGAGGATTATTGTGCAAGAGACGCACGCATGTTGGAAGAGACCCAAGAGCACCCTTGTGTTCCCAAATCTGATCACGGCTTTATGCCGGAAAAATGATGTCCCGGAAGATCCGTACGATGAAATTGTAGAAGGCATGAAAGGGCTTTCGCCCGAGAAGGTGATCGCCTTAATGGGAAGCCTAGATGAGCAGCCAGAATCTTCTTACGCTGCTGCTGCTAGAGGAAGAGCTCCATTCTATAAGGATAAAGCCCTGGAGCTGTCCAAGAATGCCATGGCAAAAGTGGATGACTTGTCCAAAGATCTCAAAGAATTTTTTCTCTACACGAAGCAAAGAGACGAAGTCATCAAAGCTTACCTGGCAGAGCTGCTTCCTCCTCTCGATCAAGAATTTCCCGCTTTCCCGGACTCAATATTGCCCACTGCAAAAGAAAATGCCACGGCATTTACAGCTGCTTCAACTCCGACCAGGCGAGTGCACCTAATCTAAATCAGGTACCATCCCCAGCTGAGCCATCAGAGGAGGCACGACCAACAGAGCCAGAGAACGAGGAACAAGCCCCAGAAGCGCAATCACCAGCACAAGAACAAACTCCTAAAAATGTCACGACATTTTAAGAGGAGCAAGCCCAGACTCAAGATCAACCGGACCCCACTACTGACAAAGAAAAGGAAGCCGAGTTTATTTCTTCACTTTTCGAAGACTTGCCCGCACCGCCAGCACAACAACAAGAAGAACACCACCCAACAGCTCTGACAGTTGAATCACAAATGCCCTCTCCTCAGAGGAAGAAATCGAAGCGCAAACTCAAACTGTTGGCTGGGAAGCTCCCAACCCCACCTTCAGCTGCTAGCAAATCAAAATCACGGGGCCGATGAAGAGACTGATCCTGAAGTCAACCCACCCCCGTTGAAGCGTCGAACCTCACGTCGAATTGCCACCACACCGCCCAAGTAGCTAAGGTACATCTCATTGCATTTCATTCACTTGCATTGCATAGCATATAGTTTAATTTTTAGATGCATTAAGGACAATGCTTGCCTCAAGTTTGGGGGAGGTATCGTTCTCAACTCTTTTTCATGTGCATGATAGCTGCAGTTGTAGAAAAATGCCATGACATTTGTAAAAGTTTAGGTTAAGTTTTTAGTGTTATAGTTAGTGATGCCCGATGATGATATTCCTTATATGGCCAGTATTGAATTGAATGCATGACTTGGGATTTGAATAGAACCTGCCTTAGAATTTGGTTGGTCATGATTATTTTATTGTTACACGAGTGTATGTTCTCCATGCTTAGGAAAGTTTAAAAAAATTTTATAGAATGAAAACTTGAATAGCTTAGCATGCTTAAATGAATTTTGATGTTAATAGAGAACCCTCAATAGTTAGTATGAGAAGTTGAAAATAAATTCCTGGACATATTTGTAGAGGGATACTCCGTTATGCCATGGCATTTCCTCATTTCAATGTGCATATGAGTTACTGAAAGAGGCATAGGGTGACGCTACACTTTTAACTTGCCATGGCATTGCCTCGATACTGCGTTTAAAAAAATGGCAGCTATGGTATGAGTAGAAGGTAGTGTAACAGGCTAGCTCCTCTCGTAGTAGTATGTTAGCATAAATATATATATATATGGGGAGTATTAAAAATATGCTTTAATGAACAAACATGCCTTGCTAGAATAATGAACATTCCTTAGAATTTTTCTAATTTAACTAAGCATAGATTAGATACACTCACTAATGCACACATACACTCACATTCGACCTGGTCCTAAGGTAGTGTTCTTGCAATTTCCGTGAGTCTTATATGTTTATGCCATGATATTTTCTGAGGGCTGAAACTCTGACCTATTGCTTGCCTAGATTTTGAATTTGTCATGACATTCCTTCTCTGCTAGCTGTTATCCATTGCTTGAGGACAAGCAATAGCTTAAGTTTGGGGGTGTGATAACTCCGCAAAAAGGCTATATTTTAGGCCTTTTTACTTAAGTTATTGAGTGCCCTTAGGCTCATATAGGATCATGTAGTTGCATTTAGGGTCATACCATTGCATAAAGTCTTTTGGTTGTGCCTTGGAATTTTCATATAGTAATAGGTGCTATTTCACGAGAAAGGTAGTTCTTTTTAGTGGAGTTGTGCAGGGAAGCAGAAACGGAAGTGAGGTAATTTGTCATGGCATTTGCAGAAAGATAGCAAAAGGAAAATGCCATTGCAAAGATAGAGAACTCCTGGGCTGAGCTAAACGACAAAAAGATATTTTGATAAGAGTGTCAGCTGGTGCTACCACAGCCTCTCGGGACCACTACAGCTGGCTACAACCACCTCAGTAGGGGACCACTGCCATATTGCCCATATGCGAGCCACCTGGGTAGGGGACCACTATCACCTCTGCCTGTTCTGCAGAAATGCCAGGGCAGAAATGAGGGCAGAAATGGACTTTTACACATCTTTTAGGGTTTTTCACCCTCTTTAAAATACATGGTGACCAACATAAAAAAGAGATTTTTCAGAGGCTTTTTAGAGGAACAACCAGAAAAGAGAGACCTTTGAGGCGGTCTTTGCGGCGGCGGAAAGCTTCCACCTTTCTCCTCCAAACACCGTCCAAGGGGACCTCCATTGATAGAGCTCGAAGGGAGTGGTGTGCTAGGCACCCGAGAGGGGCTAGCACACCAAGGCGTCCCATGGTGGTTGAAGAGCCGGCGGCAGTGCACACCGAGGGTGTCTTCTAGTCCTCCTTCCTTGCTTTATTTTGTTTATTTTTCATGAGGATGATTGTTAGATGTTTAAGATTTATGTGGATGATTTATCTTAACATTTAGCCCCACCATGTAGCTTTGTTTCGGTGGTTGCATTTATGGATGGCTATGTTTTATTTCTATTTAATATATTGTCTACTAAGTGTTTGTATATTTGCTTTGCTCATTGTTGGTAATTATTTAAGCATTGTAAGAGGCACGAGAGTGTCCCTTGTTTAGATACATGTTACAACACTCGAGAGAGGCGTAACTATACATCCTTAGATCATCCGAGAGGAGCTAAGGGAGGATCTACGTGAGCAATGGGTTCTAGACTGAAAATAGGGCCTAGCTGGATCCTAGAGCACTCGAGAGAGGCGTAGGTGAAGGCTTCAACGACTAAAAGGAGTGTGCTTTACCGATAGACTAAGGTGTTATTCGCGTGACAGGCGAAAATACCATGGCATTTTAGAATATCAGGTTCCTATGACTCGAGAGAGCGGGAACACTTTAGAAACCTCTGTCGAGTAGGTATACACCGTAGTGGATATATGTTAGGTAGGGGTAAGGGGTAGGAAACCATAGAAGTCACCATCAGTCATTCCCGAGAGAGTTCATCAATAGAGGAGAAGTACAATATATTGTTTAACGTGTTCCTGCATTCTGTTTTTGCCTTCGCATTTACAATTTACCTTCGCATTCTGTTCTATTAATCAGCGATCTCTCTGCTATTCACTCACACACCACCTCCATACATTCACCTTGCCATCATCATCCATACCATTTTGCCTTGGCATATTTTAGTTGCTTGCATTATAGAATTGTCATAGCATTTCCATTTTACACCTTCACCGTACATAACCATTTTCTCTTGTTTACATCTTTACCTTTGTTTTCCTTTTTAGTTTGTGACAACCCTTTTTGTCTTGGCAAATTTGACTGCATGCTTTACATAGATCCTCGTGGGAACGATACTCACTCACCCTATTATTACTTGTATGACTATGTATACTTGCACATATATGTGTGTTCACATACATCATTTATAGCACTACACAGAACACACCAAAAATCAAGGTTAGTTCTTTTCCTCTTGGATCTCTTGCTCCAAATGTTGCCCTTAACACCTTTATTTCCCTGCAAAGATGAAAAAGAGAGCTTAAGAAAAACATGCTTAGTGGGGCATCTCTAAAGAAAAACCAATTTAACCGTCAATTAAAACCAAGTAATTTGATGAAGAATCTCTAATTAAAACATTTTGGAACAATGGCCCTTAAGGATTCTAAGCTTTGGCTAATTAACAATTTAGTCATTAAACCAACTTTGCAAATTTTACAATTTAGTCACTAAGATTAGATTAAAACCCAATTAACCTTCCAATAGTCTTAAAATATTATTTAAACATTTTTAAAACATTTTTTCCGAATTTATTATCCACCCGATTAAAATATAGAAATATTTAAATATCTAGAATTAATGAATCGAGAAAATCTGATTCAACCTAAATCGAATCTCCCAAACTAACCTTAAAACTTCCAGAACCAAATTCAGAATGTTACATTTTTTATACCTCTTCATAGGGTATCGATAACCATGCAAAAACATGACGGATTTTTGGAAAAATAAGCCTGGGTATCGAAACCCCATGAACTGGTTTCAAAATGGTGGCATGAAAATTTACCAAGCGTATCGAAACGCTTGACCCAGGTTCTGATATTGGTTTTTACAGTAACAAATAGTATCGAAACAGGTCATCAACTGTATCGAAACGTGGGCTTAATTAAACGACTTGTAGACATATTTGTATGCTAAAATTTGAGACATAGTCATGTAATGAACTTAATTAAGGATTGGTAATTTCAATTTCACGTTTAGTCCTTAAAATTTATGGAAATTATAATTAGGTCCCTAAAACTTGTTCAATTAAATTAAGACTCGTTTCTTTATCGTTTTCACTGCAAATAAACTCAATACTTGCATGAACATTTAGGATCTAATTAAAGCATCTAGATAAGATAAAAAGAAAAAAGTTTAAGGTCGTTTATCGGGGTGAGTCTCCAGATTAGCCTCGATATTCCCCGTGTAGCTCTTTCGAGTCAGGTGACATCTAGATTGGGTCAAAGGGATAAAATTTGTTGGTATCAGAGCCTAGGTTTACGAGAACTTGGGGTAGGTTATTAATTCATATATGCTATGATATATGTTATGATGCTTTGTATGGTGATTGCTTTGTATGTTATCTTATTGTGTATATTGCACGGTGTTTGCTTTACATGATATTGATGTTTAATCATGATATGTCTATATGTTGCTATTGTCAAAAGCATGTATTCATAGGTTCTCATTGCTCCACTACTTTTAGGTTTGGTTTTGGTAAACTTGAGCTATTTGGCACATTGCTTCGGGTTGACTTACTTGTTTAAAGTTTTATTGTGTTTTCATATTAATAAGTAATATGAGACCTCATAGAGAGCAAAGGAACATTACCCGATCAGTTGCTAATGAAAGAGAAGAGTGTGAGGAGGAAGATTTGTCACCTCCTACACCACCACCACCGATTGTACCGCCAATAGTTCCACCTAGTGCGCTGGTTGTCAGTGATATGACCCGAAAATATGAAGAAATAAACCAATATTGCCACTCAAATAACCCAAAAACTAACAATAATTAGAGTAAAAGGGGACTATAAAATATGAATTTTGAGAACTTATTACACCCATAAACTCGAACTATTGCTTTTCCTCAAGCAATACAAAATAAACTAAGTTAAATTATATGGCAATATGCCCTCCTAGTTGTTGCAGTTGGGCTCCTTTCTTTTTCTCTGTCTCTTCTAGCTTCTATGATTTCCTCAGAACTGGACTATGAGTCTTTAGAATGTGTGTGTAGCCATGAAAAAACTGATTTTCTGAGTTCTAATTCTTTTTTCTATCTCACGAATCTCAACTTGAATTTTTATCCCTTTAGTTTTCTTTTCCCCTAAATTGTATAAAAATATATGATATATATTTATCATTATTGAACCGGTTTTGGGCACCTCAGGTATCAGTTCTACTACTATAGCCAATTTTAGGCACCTTTAGTATGGGGGAAAACTAATGAGTCTTAGAGCCTATGATGGGAACCTCTAAAGACTAAAGTAGATTCGGTGATAGTTACCTCTAGCTATAATCTATCTCTATTGTTTTTTCAAGAAAATAACTCCTAAAATCAACTAAGTCCAGAAGTGTATAAATTTTCCAGGCTCATAGTCTAATCCTAAGTATTATTCCTTAGAAACCTTCTGATTTTAAGCTTGATGAAAGGTGCACTCTGCTACGGCGACTAGGTTGACATATTACTGTCGAGGCAGTATACTTTATAAAAATCTTGAACTTAATTATTTTAGCATAAATGAACAAATTAGAGGGTACTTGAGACTTTTCATATCTGATAAAGTATTGGTAGTGCTCCCCCCAAACTCAAGGGTTGCATTATCCTCAATGCATGAATCGGAACACAATGCAGCAATAATAGACAAGATAAAAACTAGAAAGCAAAGAGATGATAAAGTTACATTTATATGTCGCGGTTGGCCTCATATGTATCCTGAGGGTCATTTGTTTGTGTGGAGTTTGTTGAGAGAAAAAAATTGTAATGAACAAAATAATGAAGTGTGAAGCAAAACAGGGGAGATAGAGTTCTTGGGTAGCAAATCTGCCTTCGGGTTCTCTTGGGTAGTAAGCCCGCCTTGGCGGGTTCTTGGGCGGGGACGGTGGGTTTAATTTCTGGGCCGTTTTATGTGCTTCATGGATTCTCTTTCTTTGGTTTTCTTCCTAAAATAAAATAATTAATTCAAATTTATTAGTATTAAACTACTCTCCTAAAAACAAAATTAAATCTAATTCCTAAAAAAAATTATAATAGATTAATAGTGCAAGAAAAGTAAATCAAAAATTTAGAATCGTCAATCCCCGGCAACGACGCCAAAATTTGTTGTACATAGGATGACCTACACCTTTACAGTGCAAGGGCACACCTTGCCAAGTTATAGTATTTAAGATATCGATCCCACGAGGATTGGCATTACTTACGCAATTTATCGTTCCTGCACAATAGAAAAGTAAAAGCACAAGTAATTTTGTTTGAATTATAACTAAACTAAAAAAATAACTAATGTAATAAAATGATCGAGAAATCAAGATGGAGAAGTGAGCTAGGTTAGATTGCTTTGTAGTGTGGATTTAGAATATAATTGTATCGTTCTTAAAATGAAAAGTCAAGATTTTCGCCTTCGCAGGTTGCTTGAAGGGTCGCTGATAACTCCGCAAAAAGGCTATATTTTAGGCTTTGGTATTTTTATGTGGTAATAGGTGTTATTTAATGGGAAATGTAGTTCTTTTTAGTTGTGTTGTGCAGGTAAAGCAAAAATGGAAGTTGAGGCAATTTTTCATGGCATTTGCAGAAGGATAACGATGGGAAAATGCCATGACAAAGCTGGAGGACTCATGTGCTGAGCTAGACGACAAAGAGATATTTTGATAAGAGTGCCAGCTGGTGCCATTACAACCGGTCGGGACTACTACAGCCTGGCCGCAACCACCTGGGTAGGGGACCACAGTCAATATTGCCTGATTGCGAGCCACCTCAGTAGGGGACCACTGTCACCACTGCCACTACAGAAATGCCATCACGTGAAAGGGGCAGAAATGGATTTTTGCCTATCTTTTAGGGTTTTCACCCTTATTAAAGACATGGTGACCTAAGGAAAAAAGAGAGGCCTTTTTGAGGAACAAACACACAGAAAAGAGAGACCTTTAGGACGGTTTTGCGGCAGTGTAAAGCTCCCACCTTTCTCCTCTAAACTCCGGCCAAGGGGACCTCCATTGATAGAGCTCGAAGGGAGTGGTGTGCTAGGCACCCGAAAGGGGCTAGCACACCAAGGCGTCTCATGGTGGTTGAAGAGCCGGCGATTGTGCACACCGAGGGTGTCTTCTAGTCCTCCTTCCTTGCTTTATTTCTTTTATATTTTCATGAGGATGATTGCTGGATGTTTAAGAATTATGTGGATGATATTTCTTAAAATTTAGCTCCACCATGTAAGCTTTGTTTAGGTGGCTGCTTTTGTGGATGATTATCTTTTATTTCTATTTAATATATTTCCTTCTATGTGTTTGTATATTTGCTTTGCTCATTGTTGATAATTATTTAGGCATTGTAAGAGGCACGAAAGTGTCCCGTGTTTAGGTAAATGCTAGAGCACTCGAAAGAGACGTAGCTATAGATCCTTAGATCATCCGAAAGGACCTAAGGGAGGGTCTATATGAGCAATGGGTTCTAGACTGCAAATAGAGCCTAGTTGGATCCTAGAGCACTCGAAAGAGGCGTAGGTGAAGGCTTCAACGACAAAAAGGAGTGTGCTTTGTCGATAGGCTAGTGCTACTCGAGTGACACGAGATGCCATGGCATTTTAGTCTATCTGGTTCCTATGACTCGAAAGAGCGGGAAAACTTTAGAAACCTCTGTCTAGTAGGTATACACCGTAGCAGCTATATGTTAGGTTGGGGTAAGGGGTAGGAAACCATAGAAGTCACCACCAGTCATCCCCGAGAGAGTTCATCAATAGAGGGTTAGTGTAATATATTGCTTAACGTGTTCTTGCTTCCTTTTTTGCCTCCGAATTTACAAATTGCTTTCTTTATTTTACTTGTTATCTTGCGATCACACTACTTTACACTCTCACACCATCACCATACATTCACCTTGCCATCATCATCCATGCCATTTTGCCGTGGCATATTTTAGTTGCTTGCATTCTGAAATTGCCATAGCATTTCTGCATAACACTTCACCGTACATATCCATTTTCTCTTGTTCATATCTTTTCCTTTGTTTTCCTTTTTAGTTTGTGACACCTTTTTGCCTTGACAAATTTGACTGTGCACTTTATCAAAGATCCTCGTGGGAACGATACTCACTCACCCTATTATTACTTGTATGGTTGTGTATACTTGCACATATATGTGTGTTCACATACATCATTTATAGCACTACACAGAACACACCAAGTTTTTTGCGTCGTTGTCGGGGATCTATCTAGAATAAAGTTTGCCATTTTTGTTTTCGCATTTTCGTTTTACTTAGTTTATTTTATTAGTTCAGTTTTACTTGTTTTATTTGTTTTTCTTTTCAGTGTATGTCCAGAAGGTCTACTTAAGGACCTCTCTATCCTATAGTGCCTGAAATTGAGCGTTTGTTTCATCAAAGAAGGCGTAATCAACGTAGAGCTATGGACCCACCAGCAATGCAAGACCCAGTAGTTCAAAATGCCGGGCCAAATCAGCACGCTGTTGCATCTCGACCTAGAGCTATTAGGGATCATTTAAATCCTATCTTGGATGATCTTAATCCTGGCATCGTGGTACAAGAAATTACAGCTACACATTTCGAACTTAAGCATGTCATGTTCAATATGCTTAACTCGATTGGGAAATTTGGAGGGATGGCGCATGAAGATGCAAGGCAACATCCGAAATTTTCCTCATTGGAGTGTTGAAATCCTTGCTCTTCCCGTAGCTGCTGAGCAATGAAAGATCGGTTGAAGCGTTCTTCAACAGCGGCGGGGGCGAATCTGTTGTATGCATCCATGTATGAGTAGTGGATATTTTCTAAATATCTTTTAGAGTTTCTTGGAAGGTTTCTGAAAGAATTAAGAGAGCTTTGAGATTGTAAAGAATATAACAAGAGAGAGATTTAGTAAAAAGTCTAAAGAATCAAGAATGCAAGAGTGAATAGTTCAAGAGGGAAGGGTGCTTATAAAGGCCTCAGCCTTGTAGCCGTTTGAATCACTAGCCGTTTTGTAACCGTTAGCCTTTACTGTTGTTTGCTTTTACTGTTGCGGCAAGAATTTCGGCAGACTAGCCGTTACACTGTTCTACCCATTGGGATTGCTGCGGCTCTAACACTGTTTTCTGCCCCGATAGCGGATTTCCTGCTGTGAACTATTGCTCCTTTATTTTCGCTTATTTTCGTAAAATAGCAGTAAACATAATTAAATAAATAACAAATATATTAATAAAATTTAACTCTAAACTAAAATTATTCCTAATATAATAAAGATAAGGGGAAATAGATTATGTCACTGGGGGAGTGCACGCAAATGCATCTCCTAAGATGATTGTCTCTTGTTGGCCAGAATAATGCTTCAAATGTTGGTCATTCTCCTTGAACTCATGCCCATCCCTTTTCAAATTGATCTTTACTGCCCAATGTGGTTCTGACCACTTGGACCTGAATTTGCCTGGACAATGTGCTTTCCTATTTGCCGCCTCCACCTCTAGCTTAATCTTACTTCCAAATATTCTATTGTAACAAGCATCGATTTTTCTGATGAGCTTACTGCCAAGGCAGTGGTCGCTGAGACAGGATATTTTAGTGCCTGCATCTGTGTTGTGGATAGCTTTGCATTCTTCGTGATCATCATGTCTTTTCAAATTATGGAAAGCATTGAGTTTGACTTGCTGGTCATTTACCCGCATTGTTAACCCTCCTTTTTCCACATCAATTAGAGTGCGTCCAGTGGCAAGGAAAGGTCTCCCCAAGACGATTAGTGCATTTTCGTCTGCTTCACAATCAAGAACAAGAAAGTCAGCGGAAAAAATAAATTTATCCACTCTTACCATTATGTCCTCGATCTTTCCTTCTAGTTGCACATAAGATCTATCCGCAAGTTGGAGCATCATTGTTGTAGGTTTTGCCCTTCCTATTCCAAGATTTTTGAAAACAGATTTAGGCATCAAGTTTCTGCTTGCTCCAAGGTCGCATAAGGCCTTTCCTTCGTAGTGGTTACCTATCGCACAAGGTATGATGAAGCATCCAGGATCCTTCAATTTGGGAGGCATGCGATTGTGTAGCATTGCCATGCATCCTTCAGTAGCAGCCACTGTTTCAAACTCACCAAGCCTTTTTCTCTTAGACACAATGTCTTTCAAGAACTTAGCATCGTTTGGCATTTGTTCAATTGCCTCAACAAATGGCAAGTTGATGTGGACTTGCTTTAAGATATCTAGGAATTGTGCTGTAGTTGCATGTTTTGCACCATCTTTGTAAGAGAGGCCAATTGTGCTGCCACTGAATTGGATGTTTCTAACTCATTCACTGTGGCTTGGCGTCTTACTCCTCCTCGCCATGATGTAGGGAATTGAAAATCGTTCTTAGTGAGTTTGTTTAAGATCGCTATAGCTTCCTCAGGTGCTTTATCAAGGAGTGTTCCATTGGCAGAGGCATATAACATCATCCTTGTTGGGGCATTGGTTGCATTGTAAAACATGGTTACTTGTGTCCACAAGGGAAATCCATGTAAAGGACACTTGTGCAGTAGCTCCCTATAGCGCTCCCATTCCTCATACATAGGTTCATCATCTGTCTTCCGAAAAGAGATAATTTCATTACCAATACGATCATATAAATTAGTCGAATTAAAACGTGTAATGAAATCACGACAGAGTTCACTCCAAGATCCTATTGATCCTACTGGAATGCTATTTAACCAGGTTTTTGCCCTATCCCTCAGTGAAGAGGGGAATAATTTCAATCTCAAGACATCTTCGTGGACTCCTTGGATTTTGAATGAATTGCATATCTCCATGAATGACTTGAGGTGCTACCTAACATCTTTAGTCATAGACCCACCAAATTGTCCAATAATGTTGAGCATATTGAACATGACAAGTTTTAGCTCAAAGTGGGTTGCTTCTATTTCCGGTGTAACGACTCCTGAGTTTAACCCATTTAAGTCCTCTTCCAGGAAATTGCTAACAGTGAGCTGCCACGGCCCTGGTGGCGGCGGAAAACCTCCATTACCGGTAGGTAAGTTTTGTCCTTTTGGATGTTCTGCCATAACTTCTCGGATTTGTCTTCGCAACCTTTGTCGTGTACGTTCGATCTCTGGATCTAGCTCGTACAAAGGGTAGGTTGGGTTGGCCCTGGTCATACACCAGACAAACCACAATAAAATACAAATAAAAATTAAAAAGCAAGAAAATAAAGAAAACAAAATTTAGTTGCCAATCCCCAGCAACGACGCCAAAAACTTGTTACATGTAAAAAGAGTGCGCAATTGGTGCAAGTGTACACGTCTCAAGTAATAAAATGATAAGTATATCAGATATCGTCTCCACAGGGATTGGTCTACTTAATATGTCTTCTTGCTCTAAAAAAAGAATAAAATAAAGACACAAGTAAAATTAGGGTTGATGAAACTAAATAAAGGAAACTAAATAAAAAGAGAATAAACAGATTAAAGAAGTGGCCAGGATCCAGTTGTGTTGTATAGTGGAATCAATTGACTTGTTTCTGTCCAATGCAATTGCACAACACTGCCTCGGCAGTACTACAGATTACTGCCTCGACAACGATGATGCTTTTCCGCCACGACAATTTCTTGCTCTTGGGTAGACTTTATCAAAGTTCGGCAAAGTGTCCTTTGATGACTCCGCTTATCTCTAAGTCGAAGTGCTGTTGATGACCAGTCCTTGATGATACCTCTCGGCGTGAATCAATTACAATCACCAACCAATCCCACAATTCTTTTAGCCGTTGAAACTCTTAACCTATCTCTAGGCCGAGTTAGTGTTTCCCGATTGAAACATTGTACTTATTCCTTTCGTGAATCTAACTCTCTCGATATTAGATAAATGGATTACTCACAAACTTCTCTCTCGAGCTTGGATGCAAGAACAAAGAATGGCAAAGAATAAGAAAACCTTGATATTTTATTGCATTGAAACTATTACTCTACAACCTTCACCTAAGCCTAAAGAAACTTAGAACATAATAAAAAGTAAAAGAGAATTCTAAAATCTAAGTTGAAGTCGGCTCTCTATGATGCTAAGTGCTTTGTGACGAAATCACCCCCTCCTCTTCTTGGACGGCTAGGGATTATATATGCTTGGTCTAGGGCAAACCTTTCCTAAGTAGGAGTATAACTTGGAGTAGGACACAAGTCAAGTCCATAAATAAAATATTTCCAAGTTTATTCCAACTAGGATTCTTTTTCGCGTGGCCTTTGACTTGGGCTTTCCATGTGCTACCCAGCTCCGATTCATGTGCTGCTTGTCCAGAAATGTCCAGCTCATTTTTCTCTTCAAGTCGCCTACAATATCGTTACTTGTTCTTCAGCTGCTGCCTCGGCATCAGGTCCTACCTAGGCCTCAGTTGCTACCGCGGCAATAGTTTTTCCTGCACAGACACATAAGTACAGTAAAACTTGCCTTTTCTATGAGTATTGATGAAGGCTAGAAAGTCCTGTTTTTACGATGAAGCATTCATCCTTCCACCTTTTGTTAGATTATAGTATTTAAGATGTCGAACCCACAGGGATTGACTTTACTTACGCAATTTATTCTTCCTGCACAATGGAAAATTAAAGACACAAATAATTGAGTTGGATTATAACTAAGAAAACTAATTAAAGCGATAAAGATAAATGATCAAGAAATCAAGGATGAAGAAGTGGGGTAGGTTAGAGTGCTTCGTAGTGTGGATTCAATTGACTTGTCTCTGTCCAATGCAATTGTACATCACTGCCTCGGCAATACTGCAGATAACTGCCTTGACAGCGACGATACTGTCCGCCGCGGCAATCCCTTGCTCGTGGTTGGACTTTAACAAAGTTCGGCAAAGTGTCCTTGGATGACTCCGCTTATCCCTAAGTCGATGTACTGTTGGTGATCAATCCTTGATGATACCTCCCGGCGTGAATCAATTATAATCATCAACCAATCTCACACTTCTTTTAGCCGCTGAAACTCTTAACCTATCCCTAGGCCGTGTTAGTATTTCGCGATTGAAATACCGTACTTATCCCTTTCGTGAATCTAACTCTCCCGAGTCTAGATAAATAGATTACTTACAAACTTCTCTCCGGAGCTTGAATGCAAGAACAAAGAATGGCAAAGGATAAGCAAACCTTGATATTTTATTGCATTAAAACAAGAAACAAAAGTATAATTTTCTTCCAAAACTACTCCACAAACTAACCTAAACCCCAATGGGGCGATGGATGAGTTTAGGGTTTTTCTATGAAAATTGATTTCGAGATATCCTACTCTCTACATAGGCTATGGTTTATATAGGCTTGGCCTAGGGCAAACCTTTCCAAAGTAGGAATACAACTTGGAGTAAAACACAAGTTAAGTACATAAATAAAAGATATTTATTTTATTTCCTAGTTTATTCCTATAAGGATTATTTTCCCGCGTGGCCTTTGACCTTGACTTTCCGTGTGTTCCTCAGATCCTATTTCTATGCCTCTTGTCTTAAAACGTCCACCTTATTTTTCTCTTCAGATCGCCTATGATATCGACATTTATGTTCCAGGTGCTGCCGCGGCAGTAAACTGCTGCCGGGGCATTAAAGTGCTGTTGAGGCAGTAAACTGTTGTCGGGGCATCAAAGAGCTGCTGAGGCATTAAAGTGCTGTCGGGGCATCAAAGTGCTGCCGAGGCAGGTGCTTATCTGCATTTCAGCTTCAGCTTCCAGCATCCATCATGCTATCTGGCATTACCTATGTGGTAGTTTCCTGTCTAAGAGAAGAAACCATTAACCGTACCTGTTTTATGCCAAATAATAGATAAATTCATGAATTAAGTATTGGGATGTTGAAATATGAAAATAAGCAGAATTATCCAATATTGCCATTAAATCTGTCCTTTATTAACAATAATCGAGTGGGAAATTGGTATAAAGAATATGACTTTTAGGCACTCATCAAGTATCATCTTTATATGTTACAAAAGCAGAATCTCTAATTATCTCGCATTAAGCACAAGCATTGATCCAAGTAGGTGTAGATTTAGTGATTATTGTCCATGAAAGGTATAAAAAGTGATAGTGATTTGAGCACTTATCACTAGGCATTGTTTTGATACTGAGGTAAAATTTAGGAGGTATCAAAATGGTGCTTAAGTGTTTTGATACGCCTTCGATTACTCAAACGATGACCCGCGTGACAATCCCATGTTTCAATGCAATTGATGACCCGTTTCGATACCATTTGCTACTTTAAAAACCAGTTTCGGTACCTGGGTCAAGCGTTTCGATACGGCGGGTAAATTTTCATGCTACCGTTTCGAAAGCAGTCATGTGGTTTCGATACCCAGGCTTATTTTTTCAGAAAACCGTCATGTTTTTGTTGTGTCATCGATACCCTATGAAGAAGTATCGAAACCCTCTGTTCCAAAATTACAGATTACTCAAGTTTCATGCCTTGAACGAAAATCAAAGTTTCTCTAAATGCATATAAGTTCCTAAGGCATAAACCATACTTAAAACCGAGTTCACTAGATGCAATATCACCTAAGTACATAAGCAAAGAACAAAAGGAATAATCATACTTTAACATTGAACATGGCATAACACAAGTTATATAAACATACTTCATCCAAGAGAAGATAATTTATCATAACTTCCAAATGTCATAAATAGCAATTCAAAGTACTTTAAAACATAGGAGTATATCAAATAAAAGCCACAAAATCTTTAAAAAGCCTTATTGAAAACCTTGATTATTAAGCACAACCCAAGTCTTACATTCTACCAATAGCAAAGCTCAAACAAAATCTTTGTGTACAACACATAAGCTTATGAAATTCCCTTAGCAAAGTAATAGATTAAAACACTTGTTTTTCAACCATATTGGTATTTGTGATCCAATTAGTATTACCTCTATTCGTTGGACTAAAAAGACTCCCGTTCGATCCCTTGAACGAGGTTACATGTAGTTATAATCCACCCTGCCAAACTCACCTTAGTGTCCGGTTAGTTAGAAAACCCGAATGCGATAAAGTCCCTTATACCACACAACATTAGCTCTCCTTAATGCATCACTAAGGAATTTCACACGTAGGCATTTTATATAATTAGTGAACTTCCATCCTATTGATCGATCAACCATCTTTTTTTTCCATCACATAGTATCCAATACAAACCAAAACTAATGCTCAAGTTTCAAGATTAAAACAATGAAATATTCTCATGCTTCCCAATAACACATGCATAAAATGCATAAATCGATAAAACCTCTTTTATCAAATTTTGAAATCAAAACCATGGAAGCATCAGAACATTTATAAAAACATTAACATGAGCATCCTATCTCAGGAATAAATACATATGCACAGTATAAATAGGAGCATGCCTAATTCACAAATTAAAATAAGCCTAATATGAGATTTCAAGAGAGCAAAACGTTTGAATTTAATCCAGAGTATAAAGAGGTTTCCCAAACCTTCCGTAAACCCACAAAACCTTTGAAATAGTAATTAAAACACTGTCGAAGCAACCCACTCTCATATTCAACTCACCAAAACCATTACTTGATCGGCAAGTCACCAACACGAACTAATCTACTTCAAAATTGATCTCCAACCTCTTGCCCTGTTTCAAGAACCAAAACTAGAGGATTTAGTGCTTCTAAACGCACACAAGAAACCCTTAAGTCGGATCCCTTCACAATAGCTCTTAAAACTATCAAAACCGTAACCGAAAACCTTCCGAAAACCACCAAACTTCACCTAAGCCTTAAGTACGGGATTAGATATATTAAATACATATTATAAACATTCTAATAAATTCAAAATCATGAATTTAGGATCCAAAAATATTGGGTTAAAAAACTTGAACGAAAACTGAGATTTTGGGCCGAAAACTAATTTTTATTGAAATAAAAGATTAAAAACAATTAATCCAAGCCAATAACTTGGGAATTTCAATAAAGAACTTTAAGTTTTCAAAGTTTTGGTGAAATTTCACCTCCAAAATTGACCCAATCTCTTTCCAAGATTTTAAAGAAGAAAATGATTGAAAACGATAAATTTTGAAAAACGAGGTTACATTAACGAAAATTTCAGCTTTAAGCAAGTACGACTTTGACTCATGGGCATGTACTTGTCTAACACCTATATACCACACTATACTTCCTCGAGGACTTCCTAGAACCGACTAAACCTAAGCTTTGATACCACTAAATGTAACATGCTCGACCTGGTGTCATATTGGGTCTTCGACCCAAGACCCGTATTTTAAAAATTTCGTTTTCAAATCCCAAATGACACGTTTAAAATAAAAATCATAAAATGTCTATTTAAATCAAATACATTTCAAATATATAAATCTGAATAATTCAAACGACTAAAGCTCTAAAATAGTTACAGACAATTTAAACCATTCGACCCAATTTAAATAAGAGATATAACACATATAAGTTCTACAAGTTCATATTCCAAATACATCAAGTGTTTGAAGTCTGACACTAAGTAAATGATGAAATGTCAACCTCGATGGTGCTCCTCTGATTCCGGCTTCAACCTTGACACTAAGTCAAGTATGACATAAGTACATAGTTCCAAAACGTGGTCTATAAGTCGTTTAATTGAATGCTCAAAGTTCAGTAACTAAAACATAAAGTTTCAAAGTTTGTTTCAGCCTAAAACATCATTACCAGATAGGGGTATCGATAATCCCTAGAAATGTTTTGATACTAAGGTAAAATTTAAGCAGGTATCAAAACGGTGAACAAGTGTTTCGATACGCCTTCGATTAATTAGTCGATGAGTTGCGTGAAAACCCCGCATTTCGATACAATTGATAACATATTTCGATACCATTTGCTTCCGTAAATACCAGTATCGAAACAAGGTTCAAGCTTTTTTATACGCCTGGTAATTTTCATGCTACTATTTTGAAACCAATTCAAGTGGTTTTGATACCCAGGGCAAGTTTTCTAAAATCCTTCATTTTATTGCCCAGGTGTTAACGCTCTAAAAAGCATATATTTTATACCCTTTTACTTAAGGTTTTGTTTGGTTTCAAGTTCATTTGCATTGCATTTCATTGCATTTAGTTGCATTTCATGTGCATTTGCATCTAAATTAGGTTTTTATTTTAATTTCTCTTTTATTTTAAAAGATGCTGCTTTGGAGGGTATTTTCTTGGTTTTGATGTGCAGATTGCTGGAGCAAAAAGGAATGATCGGAAGAGATGCTGTAGCATATTTCCATGGTGTTGGATCGAACTTCAACGATGCTACAGCATTGTGGGCGGACAAAATAGAACGGAAGAAAGGACACACCTACAACCCACTGTCCTCACGCGTTTTCCAGGCTAGCTGCACCCTGCAGACCTGCAGACGTTGCACCTCCTCTGCAGACCTGCAATTGTCCCCTGCAGACCCTGCATTTCTACCATTTGCTGCAGAAAATGTCAGAGCATATTCCCTTGGCATCTTTAGGGCACAAAACCCTAGAAGCCTCCTATAAATACAAGGCCAAGCCTCCTTCAACAAGCATGCTCGGAGGAAGAAAAAGAAAAAGCAGTAGCTAAGGAGCCATAAAGGAGCGAGCTTTAAGGAAAGCACGAGGGAGAAGAAAGGAGGCTACTTTCGGTCATCTTCCACCTCTAGCCAAGCCACCATTGTTGGAGAGCTTTAAGTAAGGGATTTGCGCGACTTCGGGAGGAGCGGCAAGCTAGGAAAAGTGTCACGACACAAGCGTTTGAGACTTCCTTCCTCTTCACTTTGTTTACCTCTTTTCTAAGCAGTTAAATATGTATTTCAAAGGACGAAAGTTGAATAGTTTCTCTTACCTAGCCATGAACTAAACTAGTATGGCTAAGGCTTGTTTTGGATGATTTTTATTATGTTTTAATGGATGTTTATTGTTTCCAGTGTTTAACTTTGTGCTTTGTTCAAGAATGCTAACACATTTTCACTCTAAACCTTGGTTTGTAAGAGCACCGGGAGGTAGCCATAGCTCAAGGGGTTCGGGAAGCTTAGATCTAAGGATAGACAAAGCTAGACCAACTTGAACAATGGGGTTACCGCGGGAGCGGAATCCTAACTTGCCTTAGGGATAAGGTAGAGTTTCAACGACTAAAAGGGGTAGCACTTTATCAACATTAGGAGTGTTAGGGTTGAGACCGGGAGGTAATGCCTTAGCATTTTCGAGTGTTAGGCCTTCTGACTAGGGATAGTGGAGGCATTTTCAGTAAAATCTGTCGAGCACTAGTAAACCAGTGGAACAGTAACATTCAGGAGAACAGTGAGATCATACCATTGCAAGCCTAGCCTGTCTTAAGCTTGAATATCTTCTCTGTGTTGTGTTTGTGCAGCTTTATTTATTTCTCCAATATCTGTTGAATTGCTACTGCATTTTCGTGACAATCTTTGTTTTGCTCCAGCATCACTGGTGACATCTTTATTTTGCTAAATCATTTTGGTGACATTTGCAGAATTGCTTTAGCATATGATCATACAAAGGATTATTTTATCTTTTGTGTATGTTAACTATTTTTGAATTAACCTACCCAATCCTCGTGGGAACGATCTCACTCACACACTTTATTACTTGTTCGATGTGTATACTTGCACATTATTGCGCGCGAATCACAATCATATTTTAATCACTCTCAGCACGCAACAAGTTTTTGACGCCGTTGCCGGGGATTGAGGCAATAGGCTATTTCAATCATAGTTTTCATACTTTTTATTTTTTTTATTATTTTGTGTTTTGAGTCTTTTGTTTTTGGTTTAATCTTTATTTTCTTTGTTTATCTTTTTAGGTTTTTGGTTAGTGGATGCCCAGAGTGAATCGTAGGGAATCCCTCGAACCATTTATTCCGGAAATCGAAAGTTATTTTAGACAAAGGAGGCGAGAGGAAAGAACAAGAGCCATGTATTAGGATCCACAGAATCAAAATGCTAGAGCAATACCTACAGCAAATCCAAATGCTGCAGCAAATCCGGAGATAGTAGCAAGACCAAGGGCAATTCGAGATCACTTGACACCGATCTTGGATGACCTCAATTCTGGGATAGTGACACCTGAGATACAAGCGACACACTTCGAGCTCAAGCCTGTCATGTTTAATATGCTCAACTCGATCGGACAGTTTGGAGGATCTCCTCACGAGGATGCTCGACAACACATCCATGCTTTCTTGGAGGTTTGCGATTCGTTCCGCCAACAAGGAGTGTACGAGGATGTGTTGAAGCTAAAGCTATTTCCATACTCTTTGAGAGACCGAGCACGAGAATGGTTGAATGGTATTCCAGCCGGTTCGATGGAGTCATGGACAGCTTTATGCAAAAGCTTTTTGGCAAGATACAACCCACCCAACATGAACACTCAATTGCGAAATGAGATAGCATCCTTGAGACAAGGGGATGACGAGTCAATGTACGAGTGTTGGGATCGGTACAAGAGCTTGCTGAGAAGGTGTATCAATCACGGTTTTCAAGATTGGACTCAAATCGTGATGTTTTACAATGGAGTCAACGCACCCACCAGGATGATGTTAGATGCTTCAACAAATGGGACACTGCTGGACAAGTCGCCAGAAGAAGCATTTGATATTTTGGATAAAATAGCCAACAATGATTATCAGTTTCCAACTGCAAGGCTTGGGACAGGACGACGAACTCAAGGAAAGCTGGAGCTCGACGCAAATGATTCTGTCGCAGCACAACTTTCTGCTATCACAAATATGTTGAAGAACCTTCAACAACCCAGTGAAGTACGAGATGCTAAGGCATTAAGCTGTGTGCATTGTAGTGGAAACCATTTCGATAAAGACTGCCCAACTCATCTAGAGTCTACTCATTATGTTGGAAACTTCAACAAAAATTCCAACAACCCCTACTCCAACACGTACAACCCAGGGTGGAGACAACATCCTAATTTTTCGTGGGGTAGTCAAGGACTGAATCAAGCAAGCAACTCGAATAGGCAGCAACCCATGGCATCAAACCAAGGAGTCCATGGCTTTCAAGGAAATATGCCATGGCAAAATGACAACAAGGGAACAGTTCATCATCAAAGTCACAACAATTCTTTGGAAGCTTCGCTGTAAGAATTCATGGCTTCGACCAAGGAGTTCATGACATCAACGAAAGCATTAATGCAGGAGCATTCCACCACCATCTCTAATCAAGGCAATCTATTGCAGACCCAAGGCGCACTTCTGCAAAGTCACAGCTCTTCACTCAGAACGCTGGAGACTCAAGTGGGTCAAATTGCTCAAGCATTACAAGCAAGACCAAGAGACAACTTGCCTAGTGATACTGAAGTCACTAAAAATCATGGCAAAGAGCAATGCAGCGCACTTACCTTGAGGAGTGAAAGCATTAATGCAGGAGCATTCCACCACCATCTCTAATCAAGGCAATCTATTGCAGACCCAAGGCGCACTTCTGCAAAGTCACAGCTCTTCACTCAGAACGCTGGAGACTCAAGTGGGTCAAATTGCTCAAGCATTACAAGCAAGACCAAGAGGCAACTTGCCTAGTGATACTGAAGTCACTAAAAATCATGGCAAAGAGCAATGCAGCGCACTTACCTTGAGGAGTGGAAGACAAATCAATAAGGGGGAACAACTCAAAAGAAATGAGAAGGAAGAAACCCCCATTTAGAAGCAAAAAGAAGCTGAACAAAAAGAAGAAACATCAGCTCAAGAAGAAAATGGAGAAAACTTAAATACTGAGGCATTTGGTGAGAAGCTTGCAAATGCTGTAGCAAAAGAAGCAACATCAACGCAACCTTTGGAGAACGTAAGACCCCCACCACCATTCCCTCAGCGTTTGAGGTAACATAAAGAGGATCTCCAGTTTCAAAAGTTTGTAAGTATGTTGGACCAATTTCATATAAATATTTCATTTTTAGATGCTATTGATCAAATGCCCTCATATGCAAAGTTTTTGAAAGACATTGTTACAAAGAAAAGAAAAGCTGAGAATTTTGAAACAGTTGCTATAGCATCTGAGTTCTATTCTGGGAGGACTGAGCTTCCCATGAAGAGGCAAGATCCTGGCAGCTTCATCATTCCATGCTCGATAGGAGACAATTTTATGGGCAGAGCATTATGCGACCTAGGGTCGAGTGTCAATCTGATGCCCAAAGCAATATTCAAGAAGCTTGGTATAGGGAGTACGCGACCTACAACAGTCATCTTGTAATTGGCGGACCACTCTCATGTTCGACCAGAAGGCAAAGTGGAAGATGTCATAGTAAAAGTGGGTAAGTTTGTGTTCCTTGTGGACTTTCTGATTTTGGATTATGAGGTAGACTACAAAGCACCCATTATCTTGGGACGACCATTCCTTCCCACCGGTCGAATTCTCATCGACTGTGAGAAGGGAGACTTCACAATGCGAGTAGCAGATCAATCCATGACCATCAATGTCTTCAACATTCTCAAGTACATGGATGATAATGAAGAATGTCACTGTATAGCCGGGATAAATGCTGCAGCAATTGAAGAAGATGCTGATTTTTGCTGTGACAATTCTCCGCAAATGAAGGACTTTGCAAAAATGCTAGAGGAGCATGATCATAATGAAGAAGAAGCTCATCTGGAGCTACAACAAATTGGCTATTTCAAGCCAAGACCAGGTACGAAATTTGAATCAATTGATTTCTTTGAATTTATTCCTCCTAAACCATCACTTTTACATGCACCATCTCTAGACTTAAAACCACTGCCGCCGCATTTAAAGTATGTTTATTTGGGATCTCACAATACTTTGCCAATGATTATTTCTTCTAGCTTAGATCCTAACCAAGAGTTAAGTCTTGTGAATTTGCTATCACAATATAAGAAAGCTCTAGGGTGGACTATGGCCGATTTGAAGGGCATCAGTCCTACGATCTGCATGCACAAGATTCTGCTGGAAGAATGCCACAACAATTTTGTTGAGCCCCAAAGAAGATTGAACCCAGCAATGAAGAAGGTAGTGATGACAGGGATTATCAAGTGGTTGGATGCAGGGATCATATACCCAATTTCTGATAGTTCATGGGTTAGTTCTGTGCATTGTGTTCCTAAGAAGGGAGGTACGACAGTGATCACAAATGAGGACAACGAGTTGCTCCCGACAAGGGTAGTCACAGGCTGGCGCATTTGTGTTGACTATAGGAAACTGAACAAGGCAACAAAGAAGGACCATTTCCCCCTTCCTTTTATCGATCAAATGCTGGATCGATTGGCGGGAAAGGCTTACTATTGCTTCCTTGATGGCTATTCTGGATAAAATCAAATTGCTATAGCACCAGAGGATTAGGAGAAGACAACCTTCATTTGCCCTTATGAGACTTATGCTTTTCGAAGGATGCCATTTGGGTTATGTAATGTTCCAGCAACTTTTCAACGTTGCATGTTGGCAATTTTTTCAGACATAGTTGAAGAATTTTTGGAGGTATTTATGGACGATTTTTCTGTGTCCGGAGAAACTTTTGAAAAATGCCTCGGCAACCTGGCAAAAGTACTGAAACGCTGTGAAGAAGTCGACCTTGTACTTAATTGGGAAAAATGCAATTTCATGGTAACCGAAGGTACGGTTTTAGGGCACAAAATTTTGAGCAAAGGAATTGAAGTTGACAAAGCAAAAGTTGAGTTGATAGAGAAGCTACCACCCCCCACAACTGTAAAGGGAATTGGAAGCTTTCTTGGACATGCTAGCTTCTACAGGAGGTTCATCAAGGACTTCTCGAAAGTCTCTAAACCGCTTCGCAATTTGCTACAGCAAAATCGACCCTTCGTCTTCGATGAAAAATGCCATAGCGCTTTTACTGAACTGAAGAAGAAGCTTACCTCAACTCCAATAGTGATACCACCCGATTAGACTAAGCCATTCGAGTTGATGTGCGACGCAAGTGACTACACAGTTGGCGCAGCACTAGGTCAAAGGCGAGGTAAACTCTTCCATGTTATTTACTATGCAAGTAGAACTCTTAATGATGCTCAAATTAATTACACCACTACTGAGAAAGAGTTACTTGCTGTAGTATTTGCCTTTGATAAGTTTAGGGCGTATCTTATAGGAACTAGAGTGATAGTGCACACTGATCATTCTGCCATCAAATACCTAGTGACTAAGAAAGATGCTAAGCCGAGACTTATTAGGTGGATACTTTTGCTTCAAGAATTTGATATTGAAATAAAGGATAGAAAAGTCACTGAAAATCAAGTTGCGGACCACCTATCTAGGCTAGAAAATCGTGAAAATTTAGGAGAGAATTTTGAGATCGAAGAAAATTTCCCTGATGAGAAAATTTTATATGCTACAACATTACCTTGGTATGCCGACATTGTTAATTTTCTTGTTAGTAGTATTTTGCCTCCTGAATTATCTAGCCAGGGTCGCAAGAAGTTCAAACATGATGCAAAATTTTTCTATTGGGATGAGCCATATTTGCTCAAGCAATGTGCTGACCAATTGCTTCGGCGGTGTGTGCCGGAAGAGGAACAAAAGAATATCCTATTCCATTGTCATGCAGCATCGTGTGGAGGTCATTTTGGTGGATCAAGGACTGCTGCAAAGTCATTCAATCTGGATTCTACTGGCCCTCACTCTTCAAAGATGCTCAAGCATTTTACAAGGGATGCAATAGATGTCAAAGAACCGGTAACATCTTGAGGAGGAATGAAATGACGTTGCAAAATATACTGGAAATCGAGCTTTTCGATGTTTGGGGAATTGATTTCATGGGACCATTTCCATCATCCTATGGTGATTTATATATCTTGCTAGCAGTGGACTACGTGAGCAAATGGGTTGAAGCGATAGCAACACCCCGCAATGATTCGAAGACGGTCCTGAAGTTCTTGCACAAGAATATTTTCACAAGGTTTGGAGTCCCTAGAGCTATAATCAGTGATGAAGGAACCCACTTCGACAACAAGCTCATTGCTAAGGCATTACAACGCTATGGAGTCAGACACAAAATTGCTACAGCATATCATTCGCAAACGAATGGCCAAGCTGAAATCTCCAATAGAGAAATCAAGCAAATCTTAGAGAAAACAGTCAACACAAGGAGAAAAGATTGGTCTCCAAAGCTGGATGAAGCTTTGTGGGCATATAGGACAGCTTACAAGACTCCTTTAGGGATGTCCCCATTCGAGTTGGTTTATGGGAAAGCATGTCATTTGCCCGTGGAGCTTGAGCATAAAGCTTATTGGGCCATCAAAAAGCTCAATATGGATTTTAAGGCAGCTGGAGAGAACAAACTTTTGGAGCATAATGAGATGGACGAGTTTCGATCCCATGCCTATGAGAACGCTAGGATTTACAAAGAAAAGACAAAACGGTGGAATGATAAACATCTTTTGCCACGACATTTCTCAGAGGGCCAACAAGTGTTACTTTATAACTCAAGACTTAAACTTTTTCCTGGAAAGTTAAAGTCCCAATGGTATGGACCATTCACGATACATAGGATTTATCCTTATGGAGCTGTGGAGATCAGAACACTTGAAGGAGATCGAATATTCAAGGTCAATGGTCAAAGGCTGAAGATCTATAATGGAGCTCCCATTGTGCGTGACAAGGATGACCCCAATCTGCAAAATGCCTGAGCATTTCTATCCCTATCTTTTATTTTTCTTGAGCATTTAAATTTTAGTTCGAATAAAAAGTCGACGTTTTTTTTTAGTTTTTTTTAATGATGCTTTTATCTCCTTTTTGTCCATATGCAGAAACAGAGCAATCATCACCAATGGATAGGCCTTGGAAACGCATCAAGATGGTCGTCCACAAGACGAAACCCACCGACACGTAAGCATCTTCTCCTTTTTGTTTTTATTTTGCATATAGTTTTATTTCTCATAGCATTGAGGACAATTCTAACCTCAAGGTTGGGGGTAGCAAAGTCTTCGCCTTAGCATTCTCATTTCATTTTGCATACATATGAATTTGCTATAGCATTATATTCAATTCAAGACAGCTTCTGGGATTAGAATAAATGATATTCGATGATGAGGATTTTAATGCTTTTGAACTAAATTAGAAAATATTGGGAATAAATTGAACTGAATTAGGACTTGATGCTTTGGAATTTTATTTGACATGATTATATGTTTCCTATGCTTGAATGGTAGGAACTTTTTAGAGAACTTAGAATCTATGCCTTAGTGTTTAAAAAAAAGGATATGAATAAATGCTGTAGAAGGACGCTCCTCTATGCAAGGTTAGCTTATGCCTTGAACATAAATAATGCTACAACATATGAGCGAATGAAAGTTGTCACGGGATGACTCTACCTACTGGCTTGGGGATGAGATGTTTGCTCCATACTCATCTAGAGTTAAGGATGGTAGTTGTGATGAGCTGACACACTTCGAAGCAGTTAAAAAAAAAACTAAGCGTGGGAGTAATTTTTAGGAACTAGGGTATAGTGAATAAGGAAAACTAGAATTTTTCTAACATTTAAGCATATGTTAGATACAATCCAGCACACACAAGCAAGGTATCCTGTCTTAGTTCAAGTTCTTGGAATTCTCGATATCGTGTAGATTGCTATAGCATTTATATTCTGAGGATTGATATTTTGCCTAAACTGCTGTCAAAGATTGAAAGTAATGTCATAGCATTTTTATATGTCATTGCTTGAGGACAAGCAATATCTTAAGTTTGGGGGGGTGTTAACGCTCTAAAAAGCGTATATTTTATACCCTTTTACTTAAGGTTTTATTTGGTTTCAAGTTCATTTGCATTGCATTTAGTTGCATTTCATGTGCATTTGCATCTAGATTAGGTTTTTATTTTAATTTCTCTTTTATTTTAAAATATGCTGCTTTGGAGGGTATTTTCTTGGTTTTGATGTGTAGATTGCTGGAGCAAAGTGGAATGATCGGAAGAGATGCTGTAGCATATTTCCATGGTGTTGGATCGAACTTCAACGATGCTACAGCATTGTGGGCGGATAAAATAGAATGGAAGAAAGGACACACCTACAGCCCACTGTCCTCACGCGTTTTCCAGGCCAGCTGCACCCTGCAGACCTGCAGACGTTGCACCTCCTCTACAGACCTGCAATTGTCCCCTGCAGACCTTGCATTTCTGCCATCTGCTGCAGAAAATGTCAGAGCATATTCCCTTGGCATCTTTAGGGCACAAAACCCTAGAAGCCTCCTATAAATACAAGGCCAAGCCTCCTTCAACAAGCATGTTCGGAGGAAGAAAAAGAGAAAAAGCAATAGCTAAGGAGCCATAAAGGAGCGAGCTTTAAGGAAAGCACGAGGGAGAAGAAAAGAGGCCACTTTCGGTCATCTTCCACCTCTAGCCAAGCCACCATTGTTGGAGAGCTTCAAGTAAGGGATTTGCGCGACTACGGGAGGAGCGGCAAGCTAGGAAAAGTGTCACGGAACAAGCGTTTGAGACTTCCTTCCTCTTCACTTTGTTTACCTCTTTTCTAAGTAGTTGAATATGTATTTCAAAGGACGAAAGTTGAATAGTTTTTCTTACCTAGCCATGAACTAAACTAGTATGGCTAAGGCTTGTTTTGGATGATTTTTATTATGTTTTAATGGATGTTTATTGTTTCCAGTGTTTAACTTTGTGCTTTGTTCAAGAATGCTAACACATTTTCACTCTAAACCTTGGTTTGTAAGAGCACCGGGAGGTAGCCATAGCTCAAGGGGTTCGGGAAGCTTAGATCTAAGGATAGACAAAGCTAGACCAACTTGAACAATGGGGTTACCGCGGGAGCGGAATCCTAACTTGCCTTAGGGATAAGGTAGAGTTTCAACGACTAAAAGGGGTAGCACTTTATCAACATTAGGAGTGTTAGGGTTGAGACCGGGAGGTAATGCCTTAGCATTTTCGAGTGTTAGGCCTTCTGACTAGGGATAGTGGAGGCATTTTCAGTAAACTCTGTCGAGCACTAGTAAACCAGTGGAATAGTAGCATTCATGAGAACAGTGAGATCATATCATTGCAAGCCTATCCTGTCTTAAGCTTGAATATCTTCTCTGTGTTGTGTTTGTGCAGCTTTATTTATTTCTCCAATATCTGTTGAATTGCTACTGCATTTTCGTGATAATCTTTGTTTTGCTCCAGCATCACTAGTGACATCTTTATTTTGCTAAAGCATTTTGGTGACATTTGCAGAATTGCTTTAGCATATGACCATACAAAGGATTATTTTATCTTTTGTGTATGTTAACTATTTTTGAATTAACCTACTCAATCCTCGTGGGAACGATCTCACTCACACACTTTATTACTTGTTCGATGTGTATACTTGCACATTATTGCTCGCGAATCACAATCATATTTTAATCACACTCAGCACGCAACACTAGGTATCGATACCCTATGAAGAGGTTTCGGAACCCTCTGCCTAGAAAGTGCAGATAACTTAGGTTTCATGCCTTTAATGAAAATCAAAGGTTCTCTAGATGCATTAAGTACCTAAAGGCATAAACCATACTTCAAAGCAAATTCACTGGATGCATTATCACCTAATTCCCAGAGCAACATATACAAAATATAAACATACTTCAACAGTGTGAACATGGCATAACATACTTCAATTTAGCATAATTTGCATCTCAAAATACTTCATTAACATAAGGTTATACCATAAGGATATGCAAAACCAAAATATCGAAATAAACAAATAAGTTCGTTGCTCCATTGCTCTCAACTATTTAAGGTTCACAACTTCATTTAAAACATACTTGAACTTAAGAAAATATAAAATAGCACTTGCGAATCCCTTGTTTCTTGATGACACCTAATCACTTATATCTCTGCATTGCAAGTAATGGAGAGTGGTTAAGACAAATCTTAGTGAGTGATATATAAAAACATAATTATAACAACTTTCAATGCAGCCCATAAAAGTCAATGTTATAATAAAACAAGTCATGCTCAAAACATGTATAATATTTATGACTATCAATGTCAACATCATGAAAAATAACAAGTGAACCATGGCAAAACCCACAAAACCTTTTCTATTAACTTTTGAAAACACATGATTTAAAAGCATAGCACAGGACTTACATGCTACTTACGACAAAGATTCATTAAAAACACTTTTTCAAGTATGAAATACAAATGCAAACTCATTGCATGGTATCATCCACTTGCTTATAAACAATGTATTGGTATTAGTGAATCGATTAGATTACCACTAATCGTTAGGATAAACGGAAACCTTGCATGTGGATTATACTGCCAAACATACCCGTGATTGACTAACACAATCCACGAAATCTCACCTTAGTGTCCGAGATAGTTTGCCGTTCCCGAATGTGATCTAATGCATCACTAAGTATTTTTAAACACGTATACGAATTTTGTAATTTAAAGTAAATTGTACATCCTATTCATCGATAAACTTATCCACGTTACCACATCTTCAAAAACAATACAAAAAAAAAAACAATGCTCAAGTTTTGAGTTAAAAACAATGATTTAACACTCATGCATCCCACCAACACATGCATCAAATGCATAAAACGATAAAACCTCTTTTTATCATATTTTGAAAACAAAAACATGAGAGTGTCAAAACTTTATAAAAACAGTCTCAAGAGCATCTAATCACATGCATAAAACAAATATGTACAATTAAAACATGAGCATGACAAAATCACATAGTAAAGCAAGGTGTACTATGACATTTTTAAAAGAGCAAAACTTAAAAATTTACTTCAATTATAGGGAGGTTTTTCACACTTTCCCTACACCCCAAAACCCTTGTAAAATAGATTTAAAACACTTTCGAAGCAACTCACTCTCATAAACATTCATCGATTTACTGAAACTTGCTCGCCAAGCAACCAAAACACAATTCGGCTGTCCGGTCATTTTCAAACTTGTTCTCGTTCTTTTATACCTAATTCAAACATCAAAACTAGAGGGTTTAGTGTATCAAGACGCACCCAAACATCTTCTAACTCATACTAATACATTGCAACCCCTAAAAACCTCATAAAACTTAACGGAAACTCACCGGAAACATCTTCAAACACCACCTAAACCTAATGTACGGGATTAGATACTTAAAAGAAATCTTAATTACATCTAAAAACTTCAAGATTCATGTATTTAGGAATAAAAAATAGCCATGTAAAACCCTTTAACGAAATTTAAGAAAATAATGAATTTTTTATCAAGAAAACCGATTTTATTGATTTAAGATTTTAAAGATTGTTTCAATCAGCCAAGAGCTTAGGAATTTCATTAAAGAATTTAGGTTTCAGAGGTTTGAATGATTCTCACCTCCAAAATTTATCCAACCTCCTCACAAGGTTTAAAAACAAGTAAAAACGAAGAGATTTTGAAAAAGAAAAATATAAAAAATTAACCAAACAAATTTTTACTGAAAATATTGGTGTTTAACTTTGAAAAGATAATGAAGTTGCTCTCTAGGAGAGGATAAATCGAAATTCTAAGAAAATAAGTTTATGTTTTGATGTAAAATAGTTTTTTAGGATTAATATTAAGTTATTTGGGTTATTTAATTGAAATTATGAGTTATGAGATATTAAAATTGGCCCTTTCAAGGTTTATATGAACTAGGATTACAATTAGATCAACAAACTTTTGGCTTAGTTTATAAAATCATCCTGAAGTTTCCAATTTTTACAAAATAATCACTAATTTCAAAAATCTTAGGGATTCAAGGGTAAATTTTCGAAATTGACTTGACCAATTTCAAGTATAAGTCAAATAAGGATTTTAGGATATTTTTTTAAAATTTATTTTGATTTAGAACTATTTTTAGGTATTTAATCCCAAACTAGGCTTAACCGACAAAACCAGTTCCTAATTTCTAAGCCCATTTTTGGGGAGTTACAGTTCGACTGTTATAAAACTTTGATCATATATATAGGGTGTCGGACCCACTAGATAATTTCATAAAAATAGGTAACCCATCAACACTAAAAAAGGTCTTTAGCATACCATACCACATATTTAAACCACCATATCATTCATTCCTACATGTTATTGGGATGATTTTAATGGTTTTTCTAACCAATTTATAGAGGTTCATCAAGAGTTCATCAATTCACCATTAAAGGGGGTTTACAAGCAATCAAGAACACAAAAAATCATACAATCATGCAACAATACCTATTTCCATGAGATGTAAGATTCCAGAGAATTGAAAGTGTACCAACCTTAAGCAAAAGCAACATCAATCACGTTCTTACTTCTCTTCAAGCTTTTTCCTTCCTAAAGATGTAAGAATGCTCTCCAACTTGTTTCTCTACAAGGGAGGGTTAAACAAAGAATTAGACATAGTTGGGAAAGATTCTTAGAACCTAAAAACATAGGAAAGATGAGGTTGAAGCTCCCCATCACTCTAATGATTTTCAAGACTCAACCTCCAAATACAACCCCCTTTTATCCTAAACCAATACATTTTTACCTTGTTCTAAAGAACACCAACAGCTTAATAACTTTCCTTCTACCTAGAAAACGTGATTTTCAACAATCCTCTCAAAGTTTGTTCCTTGAACTTAAGAGTTTAGAACAAAAAAAAAGGGGAAGAAGATGAAAAAAAAGGGACAATAAATGACTTCAGCCACTTCCCTTTTGCAGGAGAAATTATTCCTTCCTTAACTCTTTTTTATAAAATTTGGAAAAGACCTTAGTGCCCATAACTCAAACTCATATAGAACAACAACCCAACTCATATAAGCCCCAAACCCCAACAATGCTCAAAACGTCGAAGCCCAAAACTTCGGGTTAACTCAACCTTCGGATTCGAATATGAGTTGTGACAAATATAGTAATTTATTTTTATGACATTTCATGTTTGTAATAAAGGTGTATTACTTGGATATGTTGTGAATTTATATCTGATTATTTTAAACTTTAATATATTTAAATAATTATAGCTCAACATTCTTAAAAATATTTAAGAAAACCAAGTGGTTTATTAAAAATAGAAAAACACAATAATTGACTCATCAATGGACAGTTTACTCTATCTTGTTTGTGAAGGTGATGTATCATGTTAGACAAATTTAAATGCAATTATTCAAAGATAGGGTCAGGATTAAAGGTTAGATAGATAAATTTATATATTTTCTAAAAACATTAAAAAGAGACAAATGTATATTAATCTATTTTCAAAAAAAAAATCTATATAACAGAAGTAAAAAAAATTGAGGATTAGGGGACATGGGTCCCTCCGTATTGGGTCTTAGTCCCTCTGTCCCTGAAGCAATTAATATTATTAAAAATATATTTATATTTATATTTAAATATATATCGGATATAAAATAAAAAATTATCAATCTTGAATGTAAAATTCTATGAATATTGCATTTCCTTTTTATTTTTATGTATAAAATAATTCAGAATTTTAGAAATATAACATTTACTATAATATTCTTAAAAGTCGAAATATTTAAAATCTGAGTTTAAATAGTAATTTATTTATTTTATTAAAAAGCACTCCCTTTCCGTATACAGAAGCTAAAGTCGGAATGCTTAAAATTTCACTTGTAGCAGTCTTTTTGAAAATCAAATTAAAATTAAAAATTAAAAAAAAATAAGGTTTAAATGGTTCGCTAAGTTTTTGGAAGTATTTTAAAATTTGTGAATTTTTTTTTTTTTTTAAATAGAGACTTAGTGAAAAGGGATGGATTCACCATTGATCACTTTATTCGATCGAACACCATAAAAATAAAAATAAAGATTTATTTGGATTTGAGAGTTGGTTATGTAGAGGGAAGGGTTAGCACTCACATCACCCGTAAACCATTACAAGAATATATGTTGCTTTTAATTGGTGAAAATCTTTGAAATTTAAATCAAACTTATTAGATTTTCTTAATTTAATATAAATTTTAATTAAACAATCTTTTTCAATCCGGTGGGATTGAATTAATTAAACTTTTAATTAAAAATGAGGACTTTATATTAGATCATAAATTAAACCGACATTGAATAAGACCAATAATTGTATTAATTTATGGTTTGAATGAAGTACACTACCTTTATATATGATGCTAACAGTTAAAGAATGATGTTATGACTTATCAGCTTCTAATTCAAATTAAATTTATCTTCAAACGATAAAAAAATAATTCAAATATTTAGTCAACATCCATTGAGTTAATATTGTTACAACTCAAATATTGAAATTAATGAATAATTTCTTTTTATAATATAAGTCAATTAATTAGTGAAATATTTAATTAGATATTTAAAATCTAATAGATGAAAATTATAAAACCATGCGAGAAAATAGAGGTCGACCTATTTAAGAGTATCGTACACCCACCATTGATGACTTATAGCCAACCAATAGAGCTTTTCGAGAGAGGAGAATGAATAACTTTTATGGAGATGATGATTTTCTATTTCTCTTGGTACAACGACATTGAGGAATATCGTCACCAGAGACGGTTTAAAGATTTTGGGGGCCCTGTATAATTTATTAAAATATAGTCCTTAAAAGTAATTGTCCATGACTTCTACTAGTTATAAAATTATAGCCCTTAGAAGCAAATGTCCTTTCTTGGGCCTTTCTTTTTTGAGGACCCTGTGCAGTCGCTCCTATTGCACATGTTCAGAACGCCACTGACCGTCACATCAATGCAAATGTTGGAAGTAAACCCAAGAGTTTCATGTTGTGATGTTAACTCCTCAAAAAAAAATGTATTTTTCATGCTTATATTACCATGATATTACTTGAATTTAGGTATTTATTAGTATAATTTGTTACTAGAACCATACATTTGCATTATGTTGGATTGAGGAGTTAATAAATGTTAGGTTTTTATTGACATATTAACCTTTAGCAAAGGTTTTTGTTTTTATGATGATGTGCAAAAATCATTAGGGTAGCCGTAAGAAAAGTTTTGCCAAGAACCCTTGGCAATACACAAAGGAATGACTATGTAACCGACTTGCGAAAATTGCATCATATTAGGTTGCAAAAAATTGTGTTATTGCAAGATGTCATGGGCAAAAGTCTAAGAGGACGATACATGTAACCCCTAAACCGGCCTATTGGGAAAGCTCGATATAGAGTGGTCATATTATTTTTTTTCAAATGAATATAAGATCACTTTTAACTATAAAATCCCATTTAAACATCAGTATACAAAATATAATATATCATAATCATCATCATCCACAAAATATAGTATATCTAAAACGTCAGTTAACAAAATATAGGCACTTGTCGCCCTAAATGCAAATCAAAAGATTTAAAAATTACATCAAAATATATAACCGAGAAATGTGTAGATCCTCCAACTGTCAAGTCTGAGATTGCCTATCTACTGATATCTAAAAAGTAAAAGATTCGTGTATGAGTTATAGAGCTCAATGTGTTCCAACAGTGCATAATAAAAACACAAATATATTCATATAAATGATAAGTATTAGAAAATGAGTCACGTATATGTATGACATGCTACCCTCCAATCGAACTCCTACATACAGTTGTCCAAAATAGTATCTAATACAAGCATTAATCTAAGCCTGATAGGGAAAATGTATTGGACTAAAGGTTTACTTTAGGTTATAGGCATAATTATCCCGACCAAAGAACGAGAATCGATAACAGTTAGAATTACCCTAGCTGAAGCGGTCGAACCTTAGGCACTTCACAACATATCCCGAATACCCCAATGAAATAGTTATGTAGTAGTAACAGGAATAGTAACAAGAGTATCAGGTAATAATTAGGAAATCATATATGTATCGAAACAGGAAACCATACAAGGTATATCATGCATATATAAAAATATAGTATAATCATGCTTAAGGTCCAAAATGCAACATATATATATATATATATACATACATAAATATCTAGGAAAATAGTCATGTGCACATGATATGATTATTTAAACAGGAAAACAATGATATAGCACATAAGGAACACACCTCAAAAAGAAAAATTAGTCAGACGGTTTACTGGGCATTCGAATCATGCTCTATTGTAGTGTTGGACCCTAATATACAAAATAGGTTTAGATTAATACGGGAATTTAAGTAATGAATTTATTCACCTGATTTAGATACATACTAGTCACATTCGGATTTCGAGGTTAGTCAAAACGAGAGAAGTTGGGTTGGGTAGATACACAGTCGAGAGGACTATGAGATTCTATAATTAGTTAAACATCGATATTAAACCTTTATTTTGAACAATAAACTTTAATTTAACAAAGAAGTTTAAATCGAAACTTTAAAGTCCAATTTGGAGGCCTTAGGGTTAAAATTTCACAAAACGTACTTCACCAATGGACTTAGGACATTAAGAAACATAAAATTAGAGTTTTGAAAATTTTGACTTTTTGGTCAAAATCAACACTGACGATCATCATTCAAAGTCAATGCTAACGTCATTAGTCAAAGTCAACACCGACATCATGCTGACATCAACAGGCAAGTCAATGTTGACGTCAGCGGTTAAAGTCAATGCTGATGTTAGCGGTCAATGTTAACACTAACATCAGTGGTCCACGGGTCAACGAGTCGATCAGGTCAATGGGTCGGGTCAGGTCAACATGCAGACTCAATTCGGTTTGATTGATCGGTTCGATTCGAATTAGTTTGGACCGATTCAATTTGACTTGTGTTAGACTGGTTCTATTTAACTCGGGTTCGATCGGTTTGGAAGGACAACTCTGGCCACCGTCCAGGACAATCGAAAATTGTCCCGGCGGCGCGTGGAGGTCCCGCACATCCCAAATCAGTCGAAAAACACCTACACAGTCCAAATTTCTCACTGATTTCAACCAAAGACAAATTTAATAGCCTCAATATGCCTAAGATTTCCTCTAGCCACAAATATAAACACCCACTTACCTAATCATCGGAGTTTATTCTAGATTTCTCGAGGGTGAGGGAAAGAAATGTAGAAGAAAATGAATAACCAACAGAAAGGGGTATATTCTAGATTTCTCGAGGGTGAGGACCTCATTAATGAGGGTAGGTCGATTTAAAAAATATCTCATCTAGTATTATTTTATTAATACTATAGTATTGTTTATAGCTTATTTAAGGGAGTTTAGAAGCCAAGAGTTGTCTAGCTCCCTTGGCTTAGTAACCGGTTATAAATGAGATGGGTTGTGGGTTAAATACCTCACAACCAAACACCCTTACCATTTTTTTTCATTCTTTCAGGTGTTACAACTCTCCCCCTAAAAAGAAATTTCGTCCTCGAAATTTACCTAAGTTAAATAAATGAAGGAACTGATCTCTCATAGATTCCTCGATCTTCCAAGTGGCTTAAAAAAGACTGGTTTCTCCAATGAACTTTAACCATGGGAATGCGTATTTTCCTCAAACCTCACTCATCAAACTCTATGAATTGAACATGTTCCTCCTCATAGGATAGCTCAGGCCGTAGTTCCACATCTTGAACCTAAATAATGTGACTTGGATCTGGATGGTACTATCTCAACATAGATACATGAAAAACATCATGAATCTGACTAAGTTAAGGAGGCAGCTCTAGCTGATACGCAACAGGCCCAACTCTCTCAAGAATTTAGTATGGTTCGATATATCTCGGGCTCAATTTACCCCCCAAATCTCATAAATTTCTTCCTCGGGGAGACTATGAAGAAAACTTGATCACCTACCTCAAACTCGATATCTTTTATTCTCCAACTAACATAAGATTTATATCTATCAAAAGCTTCTTTCAAGCGATCTCGGATCAATCTGACAGTCTCCTCAGTTTCATGGATCAAATCCGGGCCTAGAGTTTTCCGATCATACAACTTAGACCAGCAAATAGGAGTACGACACTTACGACCATACATAGGCTGATATGGTGCCATACATATGCTTTCTTGGTAACTGCTATTATATGCAAACTTTGTCAAAGGCAAGAAGTTGTAACCCCCTTAGTCCGGCCTAGACGGAACCAACACTAACAGGTTACACGGGGAATATTGAACCAAACCCGCGAAGGTCCGATTCGATAAACAACCCTGAAACCGATATATTTTTTTTCTTAACTAGATGCATGATTAATTATGTTCCTAAAAGTCTCGATCTCATACAGAGCATTAACGGAAGCAATCCGATCACAAACAAGCATTCGATTAAACACTTAAGTAAATTAAGGACTAAAACGTAAAACTTCTACGTTCTAATGACAAAGTAGAAATTCTTTCCATCAAAGTTTAATTAAGCATACAAGTATCCCTCACGGTAAATCTCAAAACAAACGGAGCATTCTAACATCATCAATTGCATGTTTCACTAATCCAGGGACCAAAATGTAAATCTTAGAGATTATAAGGACTTCGTCAAAATTAAGTTATCCATCTTGAAATTTAATCAACTTTATGCATCCATGTGAAATTTCAGCTCAAAATAACATCTGTAGATACTCTAATTGAACAAAGAAGGAGATCCGGGACTAAAATGCAATTTCCAGCAACTTCCATTTCCTGGCAGCCAAAGGTTTCGAAACCTTCCTTAGAGGTTTCGAAACTTTATGTAAAAGGTTTCGAAACTTCCCCGAAGGTTTCGAAATTTTTCTCGTCCAGTAAGGGTCCAGAATCAAAATTTCCCGCAAGGTTTCGAAACCTTCACGAAGGTTTCGAAACTATTTGACAAGGGTTTCGAAACCTTCCCTAAGGTTTCGAAACTTTGTGCCTGGAACCTAAAAATTCCGTCACACCAAGTGAATTCAACCGACTCAGGACACAACCATTAATCACCATCAACTATATGCATAATTCCTAAACATAAATAATGATAATAATCACACAATTATCAACAACAAAGACTCCATACAATCTATAGGCATGCTTCCTAAAATATGATTTAAAACAAGAACGTTCATGCATGTACATGCTTCAACCAATTCCAAACAATATCAAATTCATCAAATCAAAATCAAGGCAATACAAGGTCTTATTACAAGTCATTAACCAAAGCAAAACACACTCTCATAAGGGATAGGTTTACACATTGCCAAGCCCTTTTTATTTGCCAAATCATACCAAATATATGTAGACTTTTCCCCTTGGTTCTCTTGCTCCAAATGCAGCCCCAAATGTCTCTAATTATCTGCAAAGATGAGAAGAGAGCTTAAGCACAACATGCTTAGTGAGGAAGCTCTAATAAGATCATCTATGCATTATTTTAAAACCATATTAAAACCATAACTTGTAATGTCTTTCTAAAACCAATCATGCTTAACAAATCATGTTCATGTTCATAATACCAAAAACCTTTCCTTCAGTATGCATGTCATTATCAATTCATTTCACAAATGATTTACAATGTTCCAAATATTTTCATGTTTGTATATTGGCTTTCTAGTAATCACTTAATGTGAACCTTAAGTTCACCGAATACGTGGATCCATTGATTAGAGACCTTTAGTCTCGTCATGACACAAAGTCACCATAGACATGACACGAAGTCACCATTGACATGACACGAAGTCACCATTGACATGACACGAAGTCACCATTACCAAGCTCTACCACGCACGGTTGGACACGAAGTCACCCTTGTTACGTGTAGGCGGCTCTACCACGCACGGTTGGACACAAAGTCACCCTTGTTACGTGTAGGCATTTTTCCATTATTTCCATAATGTTTATAGTGCACTCAATCCTAATGACATGTCATTTGTATTCGAATCTAAAGTTAGTGTCACTAAGTCAATATCAAGTTCAAGTATGCATGCTAATTTGCTGCTCATAATGCATCCATAATGTGTTCAACAAATAAACCAAAAAGTCATGCCCAATGGCACCATCATATGTAAGGCAAGTAACCACATCATATTCCACTTTATTTTTCATGTTTCCATAAACCATGAATGTCTTTAAAAATCATTCATTTCCAGCAATTAACACATGCATGCATCATTTCAAAATCATACTTATGCATTTCCAAAATCTCATTGAATCATCATCATAAATGCCATAACCGAAAATAGCCGAAACTCACAATAATGCATCAAAATCATTTACTTTACTTACTCTTGAACTATGGAAAGTTTTCACACTATTCCATAGCCCCCAAAACAGAACCGAATCTTTGCGAAATACTTTAAAACCCGAAATCACTCACCAACAAGCGAAACGAGTCCTCGGGGATGCTCCAACGGCAACGCCAACGCACCAGCCACTTATGCTCCTTCTTGCACTACTTCTACAACATTAAAAGCAGAGCATATTCACATCACAACATGCTCAAAACAACAGCCACATTAAACCTTCACAAAACTATCGAAAACCTTGCTGAAAAGACCGAAAACTAAGCCGAAACGCATCCGAAACATCATCAGCCCAAAACCTAATGAATCTAACATCTAATCCACCTCAATTATGAACCAAAAACACTTCCAAACCATCCTTATACCTCCAGCAACACAAGAACACCTAAAACAGCCCCTAAAACAACCGAAAACCACCTTAAAACACTACCGATTACATTATTCCGGGATTAAATTAATGTGCTATCAATTCAACACTTAATTAATCATTTAATTGATATAATATCATAATTAAATCAACCTAATTACATCATTAATTGAGATCTAAAAAGATTTCACAAAAATCTGCATAAAATCCATAGATCTAGAATTAAAAACACAAAATTAAGTTTCCATTGTTGATTAGCAAGCCAATACTTGGGAATTTCAATAAAGAACCTTAGAAAAGGATTAGAAATCAACAAAGTTACCTTAAAGATTTGCTCTACCAAAAAGGTGAAAAATCCTCCCTTGATTTCTTGAAAATGGATGTTGATTTTGCAAAAATGATGAGTAGGCTTTGTAGAGAATGAAAGGATGAATAAAATGAAGTAAATATTGTTGAAAAATGATGAAGAAATCAGCAAGAAATTGAAGAAATGTGGAGAAGAAGATGGAGAGAAAATGAGAGAAAATCTTGAGAGAAAAGATGGGAAAATGGGAAGTTACAAAAGAAAATAAAGTTGTCATCTAAAATAAAACAATTTAAAAACAATTTTGGTGGATAAATCATTAATTAAAAATAAATTGGGTTTATGGCCCTCTAAGGATTCTAAGTATGACTTACTTTCCAATTTAGTCACTAAAAATCCTTATTGCCGAAAATTACCAATTAAATCCCCAAAACTTTTCCAAAATTATAATTTAGTCACTAGCACAAAATTAAGCCCAATTAAAATCAAATTAAAGTTCAAATAATATTCCTTTAACTTTAAAACACCCTTTTAATATTCTTAGAACCATTTCACAAAAGTATTACTTATCCGATTAAAATATTATTATTTTATTTTTTCCCAGAATAACGAACCCTAGGAATCCGATTCGATCCGAATCGGATTTCCTCAACTAACACTCAAACTACTAACCCCAAAACCGGGATGTTACAGAAGTCCTCCCAACTGCCTCAAAAATCTAACACACAAACCCGTAACATATCCTCTAGGATCTGTATCACTCTCTTAGACTGACCATATGTCTGGGGATAGAAAGATGTACTAAAATTTAGACGGGGTGCCCAAACCAACTATAATGTTGGCTAGAATAAGGAAGTAAACATCTTATCTCGGTTAGAAATAATAGATATGGGCACCTCATGCAGTCTAACAATCTCAGAAATATACAGTCTAGCTAGTTTCTCCAATGAATAAGTGATTCGAATAGGAATAAAGTGAGCTGACTTCGTGAGTCTATCAACAATAACCCAAACAAAATATTTTCTAGAGGGGGTCAGAGGCAAACCGATAACAAAATCCATCATGATCTGTTCCCATTTCCATTACAGAATCCTGATAAGCTGTAAAATACCAGAAAGATGTTGATGTTTTGGTTTTACCTAGATACATAGTATGAGATATGTTTTTTCATTCTCACCTATCGATATCTCTATTTTAGGTTCTGATATATCTTATCTCCTCCGAGATGCAAAACATATGGACTACTATGAGCCTATCTGAGAATAGTCTGTCTCAAATCGGGGTCATTGGATACACATTAACAACCATTAAAGCAAAGAACTACATCCTTTTCAAAGTCAGTTTAACCTATAATTTGGCCAAAAAACTGTCATCATCATATATACTCATCCTAACAAATTGAGATTTCAGGTTTGATATGGTCTTTCGACTTAGGGCATCAGCCACAATATTAGTTTCCCGTAAGGTACCTAATCTCACAATCATTGTCCTTAAGAAGCTCCAACCAACGACACTATCTCAGATTAAGCTCCTACTAGGTAAGGAGATACTTAAGGCTCTTATGATCGGTATAGATATAACACTTCTCTCCATAGAGATAGTGCCTCCAGATCTTCAAAGCAAAAATTACAGCCGCTATTTCCAGATCATGGGTGGGATAGTTATACTCATGTGGTCTCGACTATCAAGACGCATAAGGAATCACTTTACATCCTATATCAGAACATAACCAATCCCAAAATCCAAAGCATCACTATAAACTATGATATCCTTTCCAAACTCAGGTTGGGTTAAAACTGGAACTAGAGTCAAAGTTATCTTCAATTGGTCAAAACTATACTACTAGACCTCAAACCACACAAACGGGATATCCTTTTCTCAAAAGCTTCGTCAAGGGGGTGACAATGATAGTAAAGCCCTTAACAAAGCATCGATAAACCCAACTAAACCCCAAAAAGTACAAATCTCGGATATATTCCTAGGAGACATCCAACTAGTGATCAACTCAATTTTACTCGGGTCCACCTGAATACCTTTTGCTGATACAACATACCCTAGAAAAGTCAACTCGCTAAGCCAGAATTCACACTAACTAAGCTTAGCATAAAGACGATACTCCCTAAGAGTCTGTAACACAATTCTCAGATGATCCACATGATCGACCTCTGAACGAGACTAGACCAAGATATCATCAATATATACCACAACAAACTGGTCTAGGTAAGGTCAAAAGATACGATTCATCAGATCCATAAAAACAACAGGGCCATTGGTCAACCCGAAAAACATCAATAAAAACTCATAGTGCCCATATCTAATACATATTGCAGTATTAGCAACATTAGAGCCTTTTTATCTTCAACTGATAATACCCAAATCAAAGATCAATCTTTGAAAAAAATATGGCACCCCGAAACTGATCAAACATGTCATCTATCCTGGGTAAAGAAAACTTATTCTTCACGGTCACCTTATTCAACTTCTGGTAGCCGATACATAACCGAAGGGGACCATGTTTCATTTTAACAAAGAGAACCAAAGCTCCCTAAGGTGAAGAGCTAGGTCGGATGAAACCTCTATCAAGTAGTTCCTGTAACTAAACCTTTAGTTCTCTTAGCTCTTTCAAATTCATACGGTACAGAGACATGAATACTGGTGTTAACCTAGGATAAGTCTCAATCTCAAACTTAACCTCCCTGTCTAGAGGCAAACTAGGTAACTCTTCCGGAAAAAACATCAGGGAATTCATTAACAATGTGAATTTCTTCGATCTTGGATAGGGACCCCTTTGTATTAAGGAAACAAGCAATGAAGTTGTCATATCTTTTATGGATCATCCTGTCTACGGACAAAGTAAATACCATATTAGACAGATAACCCTGTAGTTACCAACCAAAACTACAAACATCCATCAAAAGTCTTTAGAGTGGCTCTTTTAGATTCACAATCTTGACTAACATGGTGCTCGGCTAACCAATCCATTCCCATAATCAGATCAAACACTTCCAAGTCAAGTTCCATAAGATCAACTAGAAATACTTCCCCATCAACAATAAGGGGACATCTCTTGAACACCTTATTCACAGATAAAGATTGTCCTATAGGGCTCATAATGGTAACAACACTCTCGATGTCTTCAACCGAGATTGAAAGGTCTTCAAATACTAATTTCGATATGTAGGAGTGGGTGGAGCCATTTTCAAGTAAAGTACGAAACAAAATAAGATGGTAAAAGTACCTAAAATAACATCTTGCTTGTCTCTGTCATCCTAACATTTGGTGGCATAAACAAGTGTTGTCTAACAAGACTCAAACACTGATGGCCCACCACTTTAGTGGTCTTCACCCCTAGTATCAGATCTAACAACAAACCCTAAAGCTCTAGTCTTATAATATCCTAAAGCTGGTGTCTAAATAGATGCCTGAGATCTAGGATTCTGAGAATGTATAAGAGTTTAAGTCGATGATCGATTGGAAAAAGATGGGTGAGGGCAATCCTTCAAAAAATGTTTGGAAGATCCACATTAAAAGCAAGCCCCAACCTTCTTCCTACACTCTCCTTTATGTAGATTACCACGATAATCACATACTAGTATAGATGAGAACCCTAAAGAACCACCACGACTAACAATAGATTCTTGTGGTGTCGCGAGGCTATGGTAGGAACTAACTCTCTGACTCGGTGTGGTGCGAGACCTCTTATCATGGAGGCCTTGAGACTCATTCTGACTGATATTTCCTCTAGATCGACCATGTTACTTTCTGCGGTCCTTATCTCCACCTCTATCTAGGTCTCTGTCCTGATCTCTATTACCCTAGTTAACTGCAAGTTTCTTCAACTCTTTAGTAGTCTTAGAATGATTTACCATATCCTTAAATACCTCATCATGATGTGTAGCTACCCAGTCACGAATACCAATACCAATATGAAGACCCTCAAGAAACTTATCACACTTATCTTTCTCAGTAGCCACTAACCCAATACCATACCTCAATAGATACAGAAAATGAAGCTCATACTCGGCCATTGTCATAGAACATTGTACCAAATCCTTAAAGGCCTGATGCCTCTCTCTAAAGAAATGCTTGCCCAAAAAGCGATTCCTGAACCGCTCTTTGAAGAAGTCCTAATTCAATCTCTTAGGAGGTAAACTGCTCACTACAGATTCCCAACAGATGTGGAAATTACCATCAAGCATAGATATCGCTCCCAAGTATCTTGATAAGTGCTTAACATATCATCACTTTTTACTCCTTTTATGGGCATTCATCACCAAATATACACCCACTCAGACCAATGCATGTGCTTAATGTGATATATTTAGAAGTTATACTCATATAGATAATATTTACAGAAAAAGGCACGTTTAACTGCGTTTTGATATCTGTGCAGGAGAACTAGTGCCGCGGCAGCGACAAGGCCGAGGCAGGACCTGATGCTGAGGCAGCAGCAGCAAGACAGGAAGCAAGACTATAGGTGATGGAAAGATAAAAATCCAAGGAACGTGTCTGGACTTGAAGCCCATGGATCGGAGTTGGCTAGCACAAGGAAAAGCCCAAAGGAAGACCACGCGGGAAAACCCCTTAGCCGAAGCAAACATGGAAATATTTTTATTATTATGTACTTGACTTGTTCCCTACTCCAAGTTGTATTCTACTTAGGAAAGGTTTGCCCTAGGTCTAGCCTATATAAGGACCTAGCCACCCAATGTACAATACACGGAATACCTAGGGAAAGAGCCGATTTCTATTCTTGTTTTCTTCTCCTCCATTATGTTCTAAACCTTCTTAGGGATTAGGTGAAGGTTGTCGAGTATTTGTGAGAGGAGATTGTACTTTGTCTTTGATTCAATGCAATAAAGTTATCAAGGTTTCCTTATCCTTTGTTATTCCTTGTTTTCACAATTGAGATCGGGAGAGGATATTGTGAATCATCCATTTATCTAAGCTCGGGAGAGTTAGATTCACGAAAGGGGTAAGTACGGTGTTTCAATCGCGAAATACTAACTCGGCCTAAGGATAAGTTAAGAGTTTCAGCGGCTAAAAGAAGTGTGAGATTGGTTGGTGAGTATAATTGGTTCACGCCAGAAGGTATCATCAAGGACTAGTCATCAACAGCACTCTGACTTAGGGATAAGCGGAGTCATCTAAGGACACTTTGCCGAACTTTGGTAAAGTCTACCCACGAGCAAGGGATTGTCGCGGCAGACAGTATTGTCGCTGCCAAGGCAGTAAACTGCAGTGCTGCCGAGGCAGTGATATACGATTGCATTGGACAGAGACAAGTCAATCAAATCCACAATACGACGCAACTGGATCTTAACCCATCTCTCTCTATTATTTCAACTCTTTATTTTTATTTAGTTATTTTAGTTTAGATAAATCAAATCAACTCACTTGTGTTCTTTCCTTTTCTACAGAACAAGACGGTGAAGAAAGCATATTAAGTATACCGGTCCCTGAGGAGACGATAACTCGATAAAATACTTATCACTTATTACTTTCGATGTGTCCACTTGCACTAAACGCGCACTTTTGACACGCGACAAGTTTTTGGCGCCGTTGCCGGGGACTGGCAACTAAATTTTGTTTTCTTTATTTTCTTGTTTATTTTTCTTGTTTATTTTAATTTTGTTTTTCGTGGTGTATGACCAGGGCCAATCCAACCAACCCCTTGTACGAGTTAGATCTAGATATCGAAAGAACAAGGCCAAAATTGAGGAGACAGATCCAAGGAGCCATGGCAGAACACCCGGCAGGACAAAACTTACCTACAGGCAATAGAGGACTTCCGCCGCCACCTGGGCCGCGGCAGCTCACTTTCAGAGACTTCTTGGAAGAGGACTTAAACGGATTAAACCCAGGAGTTGTTACACCGGAGATTGAAGCAGCCCATTTTGAACTAAAACCTGTTATGTTCAATATGTTAAACACAATTGGACAATTTGGTGGGTCTGCAACTGAAGACGCAAGGCAGCACCTCAAGTCCTTCATGGAGATCTGCAACTCTTTCAAAATCCAAGGAGTCCATGAAGATGTCTTGCGATTAAAGCTATTCCCCTATTCACTGAGGGATAGGGCGAAAGCTTGGTTAAATAGCATTCCAGCAGGATCTATTGGTTCCTGGAGTGAACTTTGCCGTGATTTCATTACTTGTTTTAATCCCATTAATTTATATGATAGAATCCGTAATGAAATTACTTCTTTTCGACAGGCAGAAGACGAACCAATGTACAAGGCATGAGAACGCTACAGGGAGCTATTGCACAAGTGTCCTTTGCATGGATTTCCCCTATGGACATAGGTGACAATGTTCTACAATGCCACGAATGCCCCGACAAGGATGATGTTAGATGCTTCGGCAAACGGAACACTCCTGGATAAAGCACCTGAGGAAGCTATTGAAATATTGAATAAACTCGCAAAGAATGACTTTCAGTTTCCTACATCTAGGCGAGGAGGAGTAAGACGCCAAGCCACGGTAAATGAATTAGACTCATCAAGTTCAGTGGCATCACAATTGGCCTCTCTTACCAAGATGGTGCAAAACCTACAGCTACAACAAAATACCTGTGAGGTTAAGGTATTTGATTCATATTGTGACTTATGTGGAGGTAACCACAGTTCCTCTGATTGCAAGAATCAAGAAATCGTTATGTATGTTGGGAACTACAACCGTAACAATGTGATGTTCAACACGTACAACCCCTCATGGAAGAGGCTTCCAAACCTATCATGGAGTAACCCTAACAATGCCTTAAACCCAATCACCCAACCTTCGGGATATTAGCAACCGATGCCGCAGCAGCAAGCCCAGCAATCAACGCCGCCGCAGCAGATGCAGCAGCAACCAATAAGTTCACCGGAGAACACTCTTAAAGCCTTTATGATGAAAACTGAGTCATACATGGCAGAGAATAGTAATTTCATCAAAAGGACAGATGCTTTTATGAATAGAACTGAGATGAGGTTGCAAAATCAAGAAGCGGCCATTAAAACGCTGGAAACTCAGGTTGGGTAGTTTGCTCAATGCATAAACACTAGACCACAAGGAGGCCTACCTAGCAATACTGAAGTTGCTAAGGTAATAAGCCATGAACAGTGCAAAGCAATCACTACTAGGAGTGGTCTAAAGCTAAAGGAGAAGATCCCAGAGAGCCAAATTCAATTAGAGGATCAAGCAAAAGAAGAGGCTGAGCAAACTGAAGCTGATAACACTGCCCCGGCAGAAAGCACTGCAGCTCCTGAGTAGCTTGCCGAGGTAGTAACAACTCCAGTGGTACCAGGTATTAAATTCCAAACTAAAGAAACCTTGGATGAGATGAGACCACCACCACCTTTCCCACAAAGGTTGAAAAAGCAAAAACAGGACCAACAATTCAAGAAGTTCCTCGACATCTTGAAGCAAGTCCACATCAACATACCTTTCGTTGAAGCTATTGAACAAATGCCTAACAAATGCCTAACTATGCCAAGTTCCTAAAGGACATGGTATCAAAGAGGAAACGAATAGATGAGATTGAGACAGTGGCTGCTACCGAGGGATGCATGGCAATGCTGCATAACCGCAAGCCACCAAAGTTAAAAGATCCTGGCTGCTTTACTATACCTTGTGCTATAGGTAAGGATTATGAAGGGAAGGCCCTATGCGACCTTGGAGCAAGCATAAATCTCATGCCCAAATCAGTCTTTCAAAAGCTTGGAATTGGAAGGGCAAAACCTAAAACAGTGATGCTCCAACTAGCAGATCGATCCTATGTACAACACGAAGGAAAAATCGAGGACATACTGGTAAGAGTAGATAAGTTTATTTTTCCTGTTGACTTTCTTGTCCTTGATTGTGAAGCAGATGACAATGCACCGATCATCCTTGGGAGACCGTTCCTTGCAACTGGACGCACTCTAATTGACGTGGAAAAAGGAGAGTTGACAATGCGGGTCAATGACGGATAGACTGCCCATCACAGTAGCTCCTCCAGTGTGGTGTGTGCTTGGGCCGGCGGTAGTGGAACTTTGGTGCACATATGCATCTATCTCAACGGATAAACTGCCCATGATAATTGGCGATCTGGGTGGAGTGCTGAAGACGGCCCTCCGCTTGGATGGCCTGCGGCTGACAGATGAGGCCGCGGCAGAATCTGCCGCCCTAGATGGGCCGGCAACCTGGTATTAGGGCTGAGGGTCCGGATGGAAGAATGGTCGTGGTCCTCCCGAGGCTGGTGTAGTCTTGGTGTAGGGTGCGGCGGTGATGAACATGTTGCTTGGGAACTCCGGGAATTGTACGCCTTAGTCTGGGAAGGCGTGCAGCATCATCTGGGCTAGAGTGCTGTTGAAGTCCCGTTGGTACTCCATGTACCGTTGTTGTCGAAGATCCATTGGGGCCATTTGCTGCAAGATTTCTTGGTATGGGTCTGCTGTGGCGGAGGTGTGGGCAGTACAAGGCATGTCTGCCGTGTACTGGGCCCCAGCAGCAGTATCGACAGTGAACTACTGCAGCGTTGCCTGGACAGGTTCGACTTGCGTGATTTACATGACTTTGTGGCAGAAGTCCCTGGTCCATCCTCGTTTTGGGGGCATGTATTCATCGGTTTCTTCAATGGGTACACCTATAGAAACACATAAACCCATAATCAAGCAAGGGAAATACAAGGGTCCTCTATCTTTCTTACCGCACTCATGAATTTCCCGTAGGATGATTTCTCCAACGTTGATAGTCCTCTTGTTGATGATGGATTGGATAAGCACCAATCTCTTGCGATCCACCGTGCTATTGTGTGATGTTGGGATGAGGTGTCGTTTGACGAAGGTGTTCCACATCTTGGCCTCCGGCTTCAAGCTTTGTCTTGTTACGGAGCCTCGATGGGAACCGGTTTCCCATGGAGTGTTTCCGTAACAAAGATCGTCTTTGATGATTTCATAATCCTCGGCAGTGATATCTTCCAAGAATTCGGTATGGATATCACTATCTCGGGTGAGGCCGTAGAAGTTGTTGATCGTCTCGGCATCGAGCTGGACCGGCCTGCCGCGGCAATGAACAAATAGGGAGTCTTTGCTAGGCCCATGAGCGTAGAACTCCCGCACGATTGTGGCGTTCGCCTAGGCAGGTTGCAAACAGAAAATTTCCCAATTCTGGTACTTAATTTTGTCGTATAGGTAGTGCTCAATGCCGTAATTTTCTTCGTCTGCATGTTGGAAGCCTTGTTCTTCCCAAAGTTGCCTAACGATGAAAGATCGGTTGAATCGATCCTCAACGTTGGCTGGGGCGAATCTTTTGTATGTAGCCATCAAGATAGAGAGATGTGCGTTCTTGGGGGTTTTTCTTGAAGAGAATCTGGAGATTGTAGAAGGCAGAGAGTAATTGAGAGAGAGATTGTTAAGAATACTAAAGAAAGCAAGAAAGTAAGAGTGAATAGTTCAAGAAGAAGAAGTTTCTTATATAGGCCTCGGCCTTGTGACCGTTGAGATCACTAGTCGTTTGTAACCGTTTCCTTTTTCTATCGTTTCCTTTTTCTACCGCGGCAGGAATCTCGGCAAACTAGCCGTTACACTGTTCTGCCCGTTGGGACAGCTGCGGCCCTGACACTGTTTTATTGCCTCGGCAGAGTTCCTGCTGTGAACTTCTTCTCCTTTATTCTTGCTTTTTATTAGCCTAACCTAAAAAGATAAACATCAATAAAGAAACATTCAAATAATGATAAGATAAGTATTCCTAAATACCATTAAGAGAATTCATGAAAATACCAAATAAAATAAAAGAGAAAATTAATATAAAATAAGGATATAAAGAAAACTTATGGTGGGTCGTTTCCGATATTTCTTATAGTCCATCTGCACCCTCCATCGAGTGACAATTCTACTCAAAAAGATATGAGTTAATGCAGATACAGATACTCCCATTTGTGCTATCATGGTGGAGGTGTCTTCCGTTTGTGTTCTCTTGTAATCCATGCCTATCGTCCAACTTGATATTGTTTCTGAAGGCAAAAATAATTTGTTAGAAAAAATTATATCAATATCCAACCACTTAATTACCTCCTTGTTGTTAACTTCTATCATAGTTGGATATAGCCTTCGTTGTTGTGGCAATTGCTGTGATAGCCAATTGCCGTGGCAATCTTTTGCCAAAATTCGGTGTAAGTCAAGTGAAGAATCATCTTTCTTGAAGTCTTCAAGAATCAACCCACATTGTTTCTTATGCTTCTCAGTAATCTCCATCAGTAGAGACTTTGGCTTGGAACTAATATTAGATGGAATTGTCACAGATAAAATATCATCTTCCAAATAATCATATCCTATTTGTGATGACTTCAAATCTTGTAACCTTGATTCCTCGAAAGGTACCTGCAATGGAAGAGATGAGTTTTTAAAGAATTCAAAAGGTTTATTCGTTACCATTTCATATTCCATTATCACGGCATTGCCATCTTGTTGATCAAGCATGTCGTCGTGTAACTGCCCCGGCAGCTGTGAGTGAGAGTAATCCTCAGCTTCCTTTTTCAGCATCATTGCTACCGTAACATCCTGGGAATCAGACTCCTTAGAATTTTCTAGAGCATTACTCTCATCGGCCTCGTTGAGTGGTATCGTGACATTGCCCTGTTTAGGCTTCTCTACTGCCGCGGCAATTATTTCAGGAGACTCATCCATGGCATATATGGATTTCTGCAATTGATCTTTTGAATCCTTCAAGGGTGCATCCAATCTAGCTATATGTGCATCCAATAGCCTTGATTGTTCTGTCATAAATTCTTCAATTCTAGCCATTGATGCTTTCAATGTTTCCTCTAATGAATTTGGATACTCTTGAGAAGAATTATATTGCCATGGCTTATCTGTAACATTAACAAAATTGTCATGGTAAAAATTTTGAGCGTTATGATCATACCATGAAAGATTTTGTTGTTGGTTCCATCAATGGTCCTCTAAGTTGCCATATGTTCCAGTACTATACGGGCAATTGTTAATCAAATGATCATCTCCACAACTAAAACAAAAATTTGCCCAGGCATGAACTTGATGGGTTGCTCTTGGTTGGCATAGATAATCATCGTTTCATCTAGGAAATTCTTGATTTGCTCGATTCATATCTTCCAACATAAACTCCCGAATAAATTTCTTTCTTTCTCCTTGCATCTTGAAAATCCTTCACTTGAAACTCACCTATAATTTTTAAAGAAAAAAAAATATGTTAGTAAAAATAAAAAGAAACAAGAAAATAAAGAAAACAAAATTTAGTTGCCAGTCCCCGGCAACGGCGCCAAAAACTTGTCACGTGTCAAAAGTGCGCGTCCAGTGCAAGTGGACACATCGCAAGTAATAAGTGATAAGTATATTATCGAGTTATCGTCTCCTCAGGGACCGGTATACTTAATATGTTCTCTTCACCTCCTTGTTCTGTAGAAAGATAAAAACACAAGTGAGTTGATTTGATTTATCTAAACTAAAATAACTAAGATAACAATAAAAGATTGAAATAGTAGAGAGAGATGGGCTAGGATCTAGTTGCGTTGTATTGTGGAATTGATTGACTTGTCTCCGTCCAATGCAATCGTATATCACTGCCTCGGCAGCACTGTAGTGTTACTGCCTGAGCAGCGATAACACTGTCTGCCGCGGCAATCCCTTGCTCGTGGACAGACTTTACCAAAGTTCGACAAAGTGTCCTTGAATGACTCCGCTTATCCCTAAGTCAGAGTGTTGTTGATGACTAGTCCTTGATGATACCTCCCGGCGTGAACCAATTATACTCACCAACCAATCTCACACTTCTTTTAGCCGCTGAAACTCTTAACCTATCCCTAGGCCGAGTTAGTATTTCGCAATTGAAACACCGTACTTATCCCTTTCGTGAATCTAACTCTCCCGAACTTAGATAAATGGATGATCACAATATCCTCTCCCGAGCTCAATTGTGAAAAAAGGAATAACAAAGGATAAGCAAACCATGATAATCTTTATTGCATTGAAACAAAGATAAAGTACAATCTCTTCTCACAAATACTCTACAACCTTCACCTAATCCCTAAGAAGGTTTAGAACATGATGGAGAGGAAAGAAACAAGAGTAGAAGTCGGCTCTCTCCCTAGGTATTTCGTGTCTTGTACATTGGGTGGCTAGGTCTTTATATAGGCTAGACCTAGGGCAAACCTTTCCTAAGTAGAATACAACTTGGAGTAAGGAACAAGTCAAGTACATAATAATAATATATTTCCAAGTTTATATTCGGCTAAGGGGCTTTCCCGCGTGGTCTTCCTTTGGGCTTTTCCTTGTGCTAGCCAGCTCCGATTCATGGGCTCCAAGTCTAGATACGTTCCTTGGATTTTTGTCTTTCCATCGCCTATACTCTTGCTTCCTGTCTTTCTGCTGCTGCCTCGGCATCAGATCCTGCCTCGGCCTTGTCTCTGCCGCGGCACTGGTTCTCCTGCACAGATATAAAAACGCAGTAAAACGTGCCTTTTTCTGTAAATATTACCTATATGAGTATACTTCTAAATATATCACATTGAGTGCATGCATTGGTCCAAGTGGGTGTATATTTGGTAATTAATGCCCATAAAAGGAGTAAAAAGTGATAGTGTGTTGAGCACTTATCACACCCCCAAACTCGAACTATTGCTTGTCCTCAAGCAATGCAAACCATCAGTTTGCCGAACTTTACTCTCTCTTGGTCTTACATGTCCATTTATTCTCCCCACCATAAGTAGGCCTATTCTTTAGCCTTAACCATTCGGTTACTCAAAGATTTACCTAGAAACAAACTATAGGAGAGTGTGTGTGTTTTTGTGGACAAGTTGATTAAAGGCTTTCTTAGATAAACTCTAAGTTCAAGACAAATAGACATTGGTTAAATATTCTCTTCTTTTTCAAACCCCAAATCTTGAGCCGGTTTCGGGCACCTCAAAGAGTTGTGTTTTTCTTTTCACTAATATCCTTCTTTCTTTTTAATATTCCTTAACACATACTAGAGCCAATTTCGGGCACCTCTAGCATGAAGAAGAGACTTTCTAGAGCCGGTGGTAGGCACTTCTAGTTACTTTCCAAAAATCTAAGTCTTTATCACCTAAGTTTATTAAAAGAATTCCTATAATCCCACAAGTCCCAAAAGTGTTTAAAGTTTAAAGTTCTACCTATAGTAAGCTTCTAAGTTTTCATCCTTAAGCATCCTAAAATTAAACCCTCTTAACAGAACCTAAACATGGTAAGGAGAAAGATTTCTATAGCCTTAAAGAATAAACTAAGGCAATACTGATGATGAGTAGTGCAAGAGTGTAGGCAGTGAATTCAAGTAAGGCAGGGAGCATAAAAATTAAAAAAAAATTCACTGGAATACTCCCTTTTTGGCAAGGCCGCGACAGTAGATTACTGCCTTGGCAGTGAATCTGCACCCCCAAACTCAAACCAAGCATTGTCCTCAATGATTTATATTTCGAAGGAATAAACGGCAAAACAGAATATGAATTATGCACAACAAGTAAAAACAGTAAAAGCAATTAAAATTGATTTAATGGACAAAGAAAATTTAAAGCAACTCCGAGGAGTTACTTGTAATAATTTTCCTCCGTGGCCTTGATGCCAAATGCTTTGTCCTTGGGGAGGGCGATGGTTGCGCCTTTGCTTGCCTCGGCGGCTGGACTCGAGTGGGTGGGGTCCTTTGCATCGGGGCCTCTACTTCTTCTCCTTCTTCAACATCTGCCATCTCTTCGGTTATCATCACGTTCGTTCCTCCTCCCATCGCAGTAGCTCCTCCGGTGTGGTGTGTGCTTGGGTCGGCGGCAGTGGAACTTTGGTGCACATATGCATCTATCTCGGCGGATAGACTGCCCATGATAATTGGCGATCTGGGTGGAGTGCTGAAGACGGCCCTCCGCTTGGATGGCCTGCAGCTGACAGATGAGGCCACGGCAGAATCTGCCGCCATAGATGGGCCGACAGCCTGGTATTGGGGCTGAGGGTCCGGAAGGAAGAATGGTCGTGGTCCTCCCGGGGCTGGTGTAGTCTCGGTGTAGGGTGCGGTGGTGACGAACATGTTGCTTGGGAACTCCGGGAATTGTACGCCTTGGTCCGGGAAAGCGTGCATCATCGTCTGGGCTAGAGTGTCGTTGAAGTCCCGTTGGTACTCCATGTACCATTGTTGTCGAACATCCATTGGGGCCATTCGCTGCAAGATTTCTTGGTATGGGTCTGCTGTGGCGGAGGTGTGGGCAGTACCAGGCATGTCTGCCGTGTACTGGGCCCCGGCAGCAGTATCGACAATGAACTGCTGCGGTTGCCTGGACAGGTTCGGCTTGCGTGATTTGCATGACTTTGTGGCATAAGTCCCTGGTCCATCCTCGTCTTGGGGCGTGTATTCATCGGTTTCTTCAATGGGTACACCTGCAGAAACACATAAACCCGTAATCAAGCAAGGGAAATACAAGGGTCCTTTATCTTTCTTACCGCACTCGTGAATTTCCCGTAGGATGATTTCTCCAACGTTGATGGTCCTCTTGTTGATGATGGATTGGATAAGCACCAATCTCTTGCGATCCACCGTGCTATTGTGTGATGTTGGGATGAGGCGTCGTTTGACGAAGGTGTTCCACATCTTGGCCTCCGGCTTCAAGCTTTGTCTTGTTACGGAGCCTCGATGGGTACCGGTTTCCCATGGAGTGTTTCCGTAACAAAGATCGTCTTTGATGAGTTCATAGTCCTCGGCAGTGATATCTTCCAAGAATTCAGCATGGATATCACTATCTGGGGTGAGGCCGTAGAAGTTGTTGATCGTCTCGGCATCGAGCTGGACCGGCCTACCGCGGTAATGAACAAATAGGGAGTCTTTGTTGGGCCCATGAGAGTAGAACTCCCGCACGATTGTGGCGTTCGCCTGGGCGGGTTGCAAACAGAAAATTTCCCAATTCTGGTACTTAATTCAGTCGTATAGGTAGTGTTCAATGTCGTAATTTTCTTCGTCTGCATGTTGGAAGCCTTGTTCTTCCCAAAGTTGCCTAGCGATGAAAGATCGGTTGAATCGATCTTCAACGTTGGCGGGGGCGAATCTTTTGTATGTAGCCATCAAGATAGAGAGATGTGCGTTCTTGGAGGTTTTTCTTGAAGAGAATCTGGAGATTGTAGAAGGCAGAGAGTAATTGAGAGAGAGATTGTTAAGAATACTAAAGAAAGCAAGAAAGTAAGAGTGAATAGTTCAAGAGGAAGGAGTTTCTTATATAGGCCTCAGCCTTGTGACCGTTGAGATCACTAGCCGTTTGTAACCGTTTCCTTTTTCTGCCGCGGCAGGAATCTCGGCAGACTAGCCATTACACTGTTCTGCCCGTTGGGACAGCTGCGGCCCTGACACTGTTTTATTGCCTCGGCAGAGTTCCTGCTGTGAACTTCTTCTCCTTTATTCTTGCTTTTTATTAACCTAACCTAAAAAGTTAAACATCAATAAAGAAACATTCAAATAATGATAAGATAAGTATTCCTAAATACCATTAAGAGAATTCATGAAAATACCAAATAAAATAAAAGAGAAAATTAATATAAAATAAGGATATAAAGAAAACTTATGGTGGGTCGTTTCCAATATTTCTTATAGTCCATCTGCACCCTCCATCGAGTGACAATTCTACTCAAAAAGATATGAGTTAATGCAGATACAGATACTCCCATTTGTGCTATCATGGTGGAGGTGTCTTCCGTTTGTGTTCTCTTGTAATCCATGCCTATCCTCCAACTTGATATTGTTTCTGAAGGCAAAAATAATTTGTTAGAAAAAATTATATCAATATCCAACCACTTAATTACCTCCTTGTTGTTAACTTCCATCATAGTTGGATATAGCCTTCGTTGTTGTGGCAATTGCTGTGATAGCCGATTGCACTGGCAATCTTTTGCCAAAATTCGGTGTAAGTCAAGTGAAGAATCATCTTTCTTGAAGTCTTCAAGAATCAACCCACATTGTTTCTTATGCTTCTCAGTAATCTCCATCAGTAGAGACTTTTGCTTAGAACTAATATTAGATGGAATTGTCACAGATAAAATATCATCTTCCAAATAATCATATACTATTTGTGATGACTTCAAATCTTGTGACGTTGATTCCTCGAAAGATACCTGCAATGGAAGAGATGAGTTTTTAAAGAATTCAAAAGGTTTATTCGTTACCATCTCATATTCCATTATCACGGCATTGCCATCTTGTTGATCAAGCATGTCGTCGTGTAACTGCCCTGGCAGCTGTGAGTGAGAGTAATCCTCAGCTTTCTTTTTTAGCATCATTGTTGCCGTAACATCCTAGGAATCAGACTCCTCAGAATTTTCCAGAGCATTACTCTCATCGGCCTCGTTGAGTGGTATCGTGACATTGCCCTGTTTAGGCTTCTCTACTGCCGCGGCAATTATTTCAGGAGACTCATCCATGACATATATGGATTTCTGCAATTGATCTTCTGAATCCTTCAAGGGTGCATCCAATCTAGCTATATGTGCATCCAATAGCCTTGATTGTTCTGTCATAAATTCTTCAATTCTAGCCATTGATGCTTTCAATGTTTCCTCCAATGAATTTGGATACTCTTGAGAAGAATTATATTGCCATGGCTTATCTGTAACATTAACAAAATTGTCATGGTAAAAATTTTGAGCGTTTTGATCATACCATGAAAGATTTTGTTGTTGGTTCCATCTATGGTCCTCTAAGTGGCCATATGTTCCAGTACTATACGGGCAATTGCTAATCAAATGATCATCTCCACAATTAAAACAAAAATTTGCCCAGGCATCAACTTGATGGGTTGCTCTTGGTTGGCATAGATAATAATCGTTTCAAAAGTGTGCCAAAAACTTGTCGCGTGTCAAAAGTGCGCGTTCAGTGCAAGTGGACACATCGCAAGTAATAAGTGATAAGTATATTATCGAGTTATCGTCTCCTCAGGGACCGGTATACTTAATATGTTCTCTTCACCTCCTTGTTCTGTAGAAAGATAAAAACACAAGTGAGTTGATTTGATTTATCTAAACTAAAATAACTAAGATAAAAATAAAAGATTGAAATAGTAGAGAGAGATGGGCTAGGATCCAGTTGCGTTGTATTGTGGAATTGATTGACTTGTCTCCGTCCAATGCAATCGTATATCACTGCCTCGGCAGCACTGCAGTTTTACTGCCTGGGCAGCGATAACACTGTCTACCGCGGCAATCCCTTGCTCGTGGGCAGACTTTACCAAAGTTCGCAAAGTGTCCTTGAATGACTCCGCTTATCCCTAAGTCAGAGTGCTGTTGATGACTAGTCCTTGATCATACCTCCCGGCGTGAACCAATTATACTCACCAACCAATCTCACACTTCTTTTAGCCGCTGAAACTCTTAACCTATCCCTAGGCCGAGTTAGTATTTCGCGATTGAAACACCGTACTTATCCCTTTCGTGAATCTAACTCTCCCGAGCTTAGATAAATGGATTACTCACAAACTTCCCTCCCGAGCTTGAATGCAAGAACAAGGAATAACAAAGGATAAGCAAACCTTGATAATTCTTATTGCATTGAATGAAAGATAAAGTACAATCTCCTCTCACAAATACTCTACAACCTTCACCTAATCCCTAAGAAGGTTTAGAACATGATGGAGAGGAAAGAAATAAGAGTAGAAGTCGGCTCTCTCCCTAGGTATTTCGTGTCTTGTACATTGGGTGGCTAGGTCTTTATATAGGCTAGACCTAGGGCAAACCTTTCCTAAGTAGAATACAACTTGGAGTAGGGAACAAGTCAAGTACATAATAATAATATATTTCCAAGTTTATATTCGGCTAAGGGGCTTTCCCGCGTGGTCTTCCTTTGGGCTTTTCCTTGTGCTAGCCAGCTCCGATTCATGGGCTCCAAGTCTAGATACGTTCCTTGGATTTTTGTCTTTCCATCGCCTATACTCTTGCTTCCTGTCTTTCTGCTGCTGCCTCGGCATCAGATCCTGCCTCGGCCTTGTCTCTGCCGCGGCACTGGTTCTCCTGCACAGATATAAAAACGCAGTAAAACGTGCCTTTTTCTGTAAATATTACCTATATGAGTATACTTCTAAATATATCACATTGAGTGCATGCATTGGTCCAAGTGGGTGTATATTTGGTAATTAATGCCCATAAAAGGAATAAAAAGTGATAGTGTATTGAGCACTTATCACACATCCTATTGATCGATCAACTTATACCATGCCCATCATCTTAATATCCAACACAAAGAAAAAAACAAATGCTTAAGTTTTATAATAAAAAAGTAGATAGATCACATGTATTCCTCTATCACATACACAAATTTGCATAAACCGATAAAAACCATATTTAACATATTTTGAAAATAAACTGAGGAACCATTAAAACAAATATAAAAATAATCACATGAGCATTTTTTCACATGCATAAACACATATGCACAACTATATAACAAGCATGACTAACACATTGCAAAAATAACATAATGTGGGAAAACCGATTTACGAGAGCAAACGTAAAACTTACTTCGAAGTATAAGGAGGTTTCTCACACCTTCCCTACATTCCTTACACTTTAAAAATAAAGTTAAAAAACTGTCGAAGCTGCCCACTCTCAAATCCACTCATCGATAACCGAAACTTGCCCGACAAGTCACTGATTCGATCCAAAACTCTTTCAAATGTGATCAATACTTCTTCTCCCTATTTCAAGCATTAAAACTAAAGTTTCTAGTGCCCCTTAACGCACACAACAAACCCCTAAGTCGTATCCTTTAAAAACAACCCTTAAAACCTATAAAAACCTTAACCAAAAACTTTCTGAAACCAACTAAACTTCTCCTAAACCTTTAGTCTGAGATTAGGGACTTTAAAAAAAATTTATAAACATCCCAAAACTTTCGAAATCATATAATTGGGATCCAAAAACATTGATTAGAACCCTTAAACGAAAATTATATATTTTGACCCAAAACCCAATTTTTCTAAAGCAAAGTATTAAAACGATTTTTACCAAGCCAAGAACTTGGCAATTTCAGTAAAAACTATTAAATTCAGAGAGTTGAATAATTCCTAACCTCTAAACTTGATCCAATCTACTTCCAAGGTTTTTGAAAAAGAAAACGAGTGAAAATGAGACTTTTTGGAAGAAAAAACATTGAGAATAATTAAAGGAACGATTTTAATTGAAAAGTTTAGAGTTTTACCTTCAAAAGTTGATGGTTCTCATCCTTGGAAAAAGGGAAAACGAAAATAATGAAAAGGGTTTAGGTTTTGATGAAAAATAAGGATTTTAGGATTATTAATTAAGTAATTTAGGTTTTTAGTTAATTAAATAGGCCCTTGGAAGACTTAGATCAACTAGGATTACAATTGGATCAAATACCTTTAAAGATTCAAAGTTTTGGCTTAGTTTTTTAAAATTTTCCTTAAATTTTCATTTTTTACAAAATGGTAACTAATTTCAAAATCTTAAGTATTCAATGGTAAATTTTCAAAATTGACTTGAACAAAGTCAAATATATATTAAATAAGAATTTTATAATATTTTTTCATAATTTATTTTGATTAAAAATCGATTTTTAAGAATTTGATCTCGAACTAGGCTTAATCGGCTAAACCGGACAACTAACTTCTAAGCCCATATTTGGGATGTTACAAATAATCAAGGGATTAATTCCTGCAAATAAAGATATACACCAAAGCAATATCTTTTTCCACGAATTTTTACCAAAACACAAATTAGATGGGACAACTCAGGAAATTAAGTGTTAATGCATGAAATAACTAATAATATAAATAATAATGTGCCTAAGTCTAATAATAATATGTGTGAAAAGGGTAATAAAATAGCACTTTTAAACACTCACAAACTCGAATTATTGTTTGTCCTCAAGCAATGCAATTACTTGCCTAGGCATCCAATCTTCAAAGATATGCTTCAAAATTTAACTTCAAACCTCAAAACCGGTACACAAAGTATGATCACCTTTAAAAATTTTTAGAGAACAAAGCAATTACTCAGAATTAAACTATAATGCTCGTGAAAAAGTGTATGCGTAGTTGTGTACGAGTCAATTTTCAAGAATTCATGTGAACAGTCATTTTTTAACAAATTAATTGCTGGAGAATTTATCTTTAATTCTACTAGAGCCAGTCTTGGGCACCTCTAGCAATCAAGAAATTTCTTTTCTTTTAATTTTTTCAACTAGAGCCAGTTTTGGGCACCTCTAGCAATCAAGCAATTTCTTTTCTTTTAATTTTGTCAACTAGAGACAGCTTCGGGTACCTCTAGTGATCCTTCAATTCACAAAGACTAGAGCTAGTTTCAGACACCTCTAGCAAGACACTGTCTTTCAATTCTTGATTTACCCAAAAAAATTTAGGAAGCTAATTTCACTAAGTCTCTATCAATTAACAAGTCACAACTGTGTAAAAGAATTCAACATCATAATAAAATTCTAGGTTATTCCAATGCAATCCTAAGATCAAAGGTTATTTCAATTAAGTGCAATGACAAAAGTTTCATCATTGGGTATCCATGAAATTCAAAGCAATTAGATCAAATTGAATACTTGGCAAATAATTTGTACAATATACATGAAACAACTAATAATGTATACAACTATCATGAAACTAAGTAAAGATAACTACCCCCTACACTCGAGAGAAGCATTATCCCCAATGCATGAAAAAATAAAATAAAAACGCAAATGCAAATACGTTAATTGGAAAGGTTGTCACGTTGAGTTATCAATTTCCTGGTTCCTATGGATTTAGCTTTCTTTCCTCGTGGTGGTGGTTGAGTTCGTGTTGTGGATGGTACTTGTGAATTAGGTTCCTCCATCAATACTTTTCCTTTATCTTGATCAGCAGTTGCTTGGGCAGAAGTAGTTGCCTGGGCATGTGAAGTTGTTGTAACGGGAACAACAAATTGATCAAGGATGCCTAATATAGGTACAACTCCACTTGCCTATATTAAAGTCTATCCAAATCTTCAATCAAATCTTCCTTGCTCTTGATTTCCTTTCCTAAAAAAGATAAACATCAATAAAGCAAAAATTATTCATATAGATATAAGATAATTATTCCTAAAATATAAATAAACCATAATTAAAAACTATCGAAATTAAAAACCAAAAATACCAAAAATACCAAATATTAAAAATTGTCCAAAATAAAATATAATAAAAATAAAATACTAAAGATGAGCACGATTATGCATCTTCTAAAGTAACTTTTTCTTTGTCTCGCTCCAAATCAGTGCTGGTGTAGTGTTTCAATCTTTTTCCATTAGTGGTGGTGTAGTGTTTATCACAACACCATGTGAGAAAGGTTTAACAACTTCAAACGGCCCAGACCATCTTGACTTAAGTTTTCCTGGAAAAAAAGCTTCAACCGAGAATTGAAGAAAAGAACTAATTGCCCAGGCATGAATTGCCGCGATATTAGTTTCCTATCATGCAACACTTTGTTTTTTCCTTGTAAATTTTCATATTGTCAAAAACTAAAGCAAGAAACTCTTCAATTTCATTTAGGTCCAACAAAAGTTTTTTTTCTGGCACTCTCCCAATCCATGTTTATTGTCTTGATCGCCCAATACGTTTTATGCTCAATTTTTACCGATATATGACATGATTTTACATAGAAAATTCGATAATGGGACATACCCAAAGGTGTTTTGAGTGTAGTGCTATAAGCCTAAATGGATTATCAATTCGAAGAGACCAATCCTTTCGAGAAGGATTTATCATTTTTTTCAAGGATACTCTTCAATTCTAAGTTAGAAATTTATGCTTGCTCGTTTATTTATGGGTGATATGTCGTGACAACTCTATGTGCAACTTTAAGGCGCTACAACATCTTGGCAATTAGTTTATTAACAAAATGTTTACCTCCATCACTGATTCTTGCCTTAATCATTCTAAACCGTGTGAATATGTTCTTTTGCAGAAAATTTTGAACGATTTTGGCATCGTCTTTTGGACAAGCTTCTTCAACCAATTTAGAAATATAATCGGAAAAAAGTAAACTATAGAGATTACCAAAAGATGATGGGAAAGGTCCCATGAAATTTATACCTCATACATCGAATAACTCGACCTTAAAGATATTTTGGAGTGACATCTCATGTCTCCTAGAAATATTTCCTATCCTTTGACAACGATCACAATGCTTGTAAAATCCGCAGGAATCTTTATAAAGAGTGAGCTAATGTAGACCATATTGTAAGACTTTGGTTGTCGTACGTGTTCCACCAAAATGGCCTCCATATGGTGAAGAATGGAATTGCCTAAGAACATTTTGTTGCTCCTTTTTGGAAACATATCTTCGAATAACCTGATCTGCATATTACTTAAACAAAAAAGCTCGTACCAATAATAATGCTTAACATTATATCAGAATCATTTATTTCCTTGATGAGTAAGATCATAAAGTATAACGCCACTAACTAAAAATTTAACAATATCGACATACCATGGTGTTGCGGAGGCAATCAGTAATTTCTCATCCATGAATTCATCGTCGATCTCCAAAGGATCATCTTCTTTATTTCCTTGTTCTAAACTTGACAAATGATCAACCACTTGATATTCCGTTCCTTTTTTGTCCTTAATTTCAATGTCAAACTCTTGCAAAAGTAAAATCCAACGGATTAAACGAGGTTTGATATCTTTCTTATCAATCAAATATTAAATTGTCGAATGACCAATATGGATAATTACTTTAATTCTAATTAAATAGGAACAAAATTTATCAAATGCAAATACTAGCGCTAGTAATTCCTTTTCTATGGTCGTTTAATTCAATTGAGCGTCGTTAAGGGTTTTACTAGCATAATAAATAACATAAAAGATATTACCTTTTCGTTGGCCTAAAACTACCCCTACAACAAAATCACTTGCATCACACATAATTTCAAAAGGTAAAGACCAATCAAGTGGTACAATAATAGGTGTTGAGGCAAGTAGCTTTTTTAAGTTTTGAAATGTTGTGTCGCATGATTCATCAAAGTCAAAAGTTTTATTTTTTTTCAAGAAAATTACAAAAAGGTTTAGAAATTTTAGGAAAATTATAAATGAACCTTCGATAAAAACCTGTGTGACCAAGAAAACTTCGAATTCCTTTAACTGAATTCAGTGGTGATAATTTCTCTATAACATTAACTTTGGAGGATATGTTGTAGAAGAAGTGCAACAAGGTTCATGAGTGGCTGGTGCATTGGCGTTGCCGTCGGAGCGTCGGTGAGGGCTTGTTTCGCTTGTCGGTGAGTGATTTCGGATTAAAAGTGTTTCGCAAAGATTCGGTTCTGTTTTGGGGGCTATGGAATAGTGTGAAAACTTTCCATAGTTCAAGAGTAAGTAAAGTAAATAATTTTGATGCATTATTGTGAGTTTCGGCTATTTTCGGTAACGACATTTATGATGATGATTTAGAGAGATTTTGGAAATGCATAAGTATGATTTTGAAATGATGCATGCATGTGTTAATGGCTGAAAATGCATGGTTTATAAAAACATCCATGGTTTATGAAAACATGAAAAAAATGTGGAATATGATGTGGTATTTGCCTTACATACGATGGTGCCATTGAGCATGACTTTTGGTTCATTTGTTGAACACATTATGGATGCATTATGAGCAACAAATTTGCATGCATACTTGAACTTGATATTGGCTTAGTGACACTACTTTTAGATTCGAATACAAATGAAATGTCATTAGGATTGAATGCACTATAAATATTATGGAAATAAAGGAAAAATGCCTACACGTAACAAGGGTGACTTTGTGTCCAACCGTGCGTGGTAGAGCCGCCTACACGTAACAAGGGTGACTATGTGTCCAACCATACGTGGTAGATCTAATAATGGTGACTTTGTGTCATGTCAATGGTGACTTCGTGTCATGTTAAAGGTGACTTCGTATCATGTCAATGGTGACTTTGTGTCATGACGAGACTAAAGGTCTCTAATTAATGGATCCGTGTATTCGATGAATTTAAGGTTCACATTAAGTGATCACTAGAAAGCCAATATACATACTTGGAATAATTTGGAACATTGTGCATCATTTGTGAAACAAATTGATAATGCCATGCATACTGAAGGAAAGGTTTTTGGTATTATGAACATGATTTGTTAAGCATGATTGGTTTTAGAAAAAGCATTACAAGTTATGGTTTTCAATATGGTTTTAATTTGATGCATTGATGATCTTGTTTAGAGCTTCCTCACTAAGCATGTTTGCTTAAGCTCTCCTTTCATCTTTGCAGTTTTGCTATAATAAGTATTTTTTAAAGTAAAAGAAATCAATCATATATCAGCTTATTATTTTTATAATTTTATAAGAAAAAAAAACATATCGGTTTTCAGGGTTGTTTATCGAATCGGACCTTCGCGGGTTTGGTTCGATATTCCCCGTGTAACCCGTTAGTGCCGGTTCCGTCTAGGTCGGGCTAAGGGGGGTACATTTATGAACCTGGCTCTGATACCACCAAATGTAACCCCCTAGGTCCAGCCTAGACGAAACTGGCACTAACGGGTTACACGGGGAATATTGAACCAAAACCGTGAAGGTCCGATTCAATAAACAACCCTGAAAACCAATATGTTTTTTTCTTAACTAGATGCACAATTAGATTCCTATATGTATTCGGGTTTATACAAAACAAGAATGGTAACATTTGATGCTCAAACGACCATCCAATTAGTACATGCGTAACTAAAGGACTAAAACGTGATATTTTTAATTAGAACATCAAACTAGAAATTCAATCTACCAAAGTTTAATTAAACATGCATAGCATACTCATAATAAAATTCATATCAATCGGAGCATTGCAGCATCATTAATTTCATGTTTCATTAATTAGAGACCTAAATGTAAAACACGTAAAATCTAAGTACTACATCCGACTTTAATTAACCAATATGAAATTAAGTTAACATCATGCATCACGGTGATATTTCAACTCAAAATGATATTCATAGCATCCCTACTCGAATACAAGAAGACAATGACAACACACGAAATTCCAACACTTAAAATTCTTCATTTTTCGTCATGCGTATCGATACCTCAAGCATGGTATCGATACCATGACGAGGCTGTGGCTAAATAAGCCTTTGAAAGCCAAGGTTATCGATACCTACCTGGGTGGTATCGATACCTTGGTGTCCAGAGAGCTAATGGCATAGAACCATGGTTCTATGCCGCCCTTTTAAAGCATTGTGGTATCGATACCACAACAGGGTGTTTCGATACCCCTGGGTGCAGATCACATATTTGAGCAATTTTAGGTTGGTTTAACTCCATCCAAACATATTCATTGATCATCCATAACTATATGCATAGTTCCTAAGCATAAAGAACAATTTAAAGCAAACAATTACCAACATCAAAGACCCCAAAATTATCTATAGGCATGCTTCCTATGTTATGATTAAAAACAAGAACATTCATGCATGTACATGCTTCAAACAATCCAAGACAATACCATAATCCATCAAACAACAATCAAGTCAATATAAGGTCTTACTACAAGTCTTTAACTAAGCAAGACATCCACTCTCCTATGGGATTGGTTTACACATTGCCAAGCCCTCTTATTTGCCAAATCATACCAAAAATGTGAAGTCTCTTCCCCTTGGTCCTCTTGGTCCGAAAGTAGCCTCAAATATCTCTATTTTTGTGCAAAGATGAAAAGAGAACTTAAGCAAAACATGCTTAGTGAGGAAGCTCTAAACAAGATCATCAATGCATCAAATTAAAACCACATTTAAATCATAGCTTGTAATGATTTTCTTAACATCAAACATGCTTTACCAAATCCTGTCTGTGTTCACATTCCAAAATATTTCCTTGAGTATAAAAATCAATATCAAATCATTTCATAGATGATGCACATAACTCCAAATTATTTCATGTATGCATATTGGCTTTCTAGTGATCACTTGTTAGGAACCTTAAGTACACCGAATACGCGGATCCATTGTTTTAGAGACCCTTAGTCTCGTCATGACACAAAGTCACCATTGACATGACACGAAGTCACCATTGACATGACACGAAGTCACCCTTATTCAAGCTCTACCACGCACGGTTGGACACAAAGTCACCCTTGTTACGTGTAGGCGGCTCTACCACGTACGGTTAGACACATAGTCACACTCGCTACGTGTAGGCATTTTTCTTTAATTTCATAATTTTATAGTGCACTCAATCCTAATGACATGTCATTTGTATTCGTATCCGTCGCGTGTCAAAAGTGCGCGTTCAGTGCAAGTGGACACATCGCAAGTAATAAGTGATAAGTATATTATCGAGTTATCGTCTCCTTAGGGACCGGTATACTTAATATGCTTTCTTTACCTCCTTGTTCTGTAGAAAGATAAAAACACAAATAAGTTGATTTGATTTATCTAATCTAAAATAACTAAAATGAAAGTAAAGGATTGAAATAGTAGAGAGAGATGGGCTAGGATCCAGTTGTGTCGTATTGTGGAATTGATTGACTTGTCTTAGTCCAATGCAATTGTATATCTCTGCCTTGGCAGCACTGTAGTTTACTGCCTGGGCAGCGATAACACTGTCTACCGCGGCAATCCCTTGCTCGTGGGCAGACTTTACCAAAGTTCGGCAAAGTGTCCTTGAATGACTCCGCTTATCCCTAAGTCAGAGTGTTGTTGATGGCTAGTCCTTGATGATACCTCCCGGCGTGAACCAATTATACTCACCAACCAATCTCACACTTCTTTTAGCCGCTGAAACTCTTAACCTATCCCTAGGCCGAGTTAGTATTTCGCGATTGAAACACCGTACTTATCCCTTTCGTGAATCTAACTCTCCCGAGCTTAGATAAATGGATGATTCACAATATCCTCTCCCGAGCTCAATTGTGAAAACAAAGAATAACAAAGGATAAGCAAACCTTGATAATTTTATTGCATTGAATGAAAGACAAAGTACAATCTCCTCTCACAAATACTCTACAACCTTCACCTAATCCCTAAGAAGGTTTAGAACATGATGGAGAAGAAAGAAACAGGAGTAGAAGTCGGCTCTCTCCCTAGGTATTTCGTATGTTGTACATTGGGTGGCTAGGTCTTTATATAGGCTAGACCTAGGGCAAACCTTTCCTAAGTAGAACACAACTTGGAGTAGGGAACAAGTCAAGTACATAATAATAATATATTTCCAAGTTTATATTCGGCTAAGGGGCTTTCCCGCGTGGTCTTCCTTTGGGCTTTTCCTTGTGCTAGCCAGCTCCGATTCATGGGCTTCAAGTCCAGACACGTTCCTTGGATTTTTGTCTTTCCATCGCCTATAATCTTGCCTCCTGTCTTTCTGTTACTGCCTCGGCATCAGGTCCTGCCTCGGCCTTGTCTCTGCCGCGGCACTGGTTCTCCTGCATAGATATGAAAATGCAGTAAAACGTGCCTTTTGCTATAAATATTTTCTATAGGGGTATAACTTCTAAATATATCACATTGAGTGCATGCATTGGTCCGAGTGGGTGTATATTTGGTAATTAATGCCCATAAAAGGAGTAAAAAGTGATAGTGTGTTGAGAACTTATCAGTATCTAAAGTTAGTGTCACTAAGCCAATATCAATTCCAATCATGCATGCTAATTTGTTGCTCATAATGCATTCCTTAACACATACTAGAGCCAATTTTGGGCACCTCTAGCATGAAGAAGAGACTTTCTAGAGCCGGTGGTAGGCACCTCTAGTTACTTTCCAAAAATCTAAGTCTTTATCACCTAAGTTCATTAAAAGAATTCCTATAATCCAACAAGTCCCAAAAGTGTTTAAAGTTTAAAGTTCTTCCTATAGTAAGCTTCTAAGTTTTCATCCTTAAGCATCCTAAGGTTAAGCCCCTCTTAACAGAACCTAAACATGGTAAGGAGAAAGATTTCTATAGCCTTAAAGAATAAACTAAGGCAATACTGATGATGAGCAGTGCAAGAGTGTAGGCAGTGAATTCAAGTAAGGCGGGGAGCATAAAAATTTACAAAAAATCACTAAAATACTCTTTTTTTTTTGCAAGGCCGCGATAGTAGATTGCTGCCTGGGCAGTGAATCTGCAACCCCAAACTCAAACCAAGCATTGTCGTCAATGGTTTATATTTTGAAGGAATAAACGGAAAAACAGAATATGAATTATGCGCAACAAGTAAAAACAATAAAAGCAATTGAATTAATAGACAAAGAATATTTAAAGCGACTCCGAAGAGCTGCTTGTAACAATTTTCCTCCGTGGCCTTGATGCTAAATGCTTTGTCCTTGGGGAGGGCGATGGTTGCGCCTTTGCTTGCCTCGGCGGCTGGACTCGAGTAGGTGGGGTCCTTTGCATCGGGGCTTCTACTTCTTCTCCTTATTCGACATCCGCCATCTCTTCGGTTATCATCACGTCCGTTCCTCCTCCCATAGCAGTAGCTCCTCCGGTGTGGTGTGTGCTTGGGCCGGCGACAATGGAGCTTTGGTGCACATAGGCATCTATCTCGGCGGATAGACTGCCCATGATAATTGGCGATCTAGGTGGAGTGCTAAAAACGGCCCTCCGCTTGGATGGCCTTCTGCTGACAGACGAGGCCACGGCAAAATCTGCCACCCTAGATGGGCCGACAGCCTGGTATTGGGGCTGAGGGTCCGCATGGAAGAATGGTCGTGGTCCTCCTGGGGCTGGTGTAGTCTCGGTGTAGTGTGCGGCGGTGACGAACATGTTGTTTGGGAATTCCGAGGATTGTACTCGTTGGTCCAGGAAGGCGTGCAACATCATCTGGGCTAGAGTGCCATTGAAGTCCCGTTGGTACTCCATGTACCGTTGTTGTCGAAGATCCATTGCTGCCATTCGCTGCAAGATTTCTTGGTATGGGTCTGTTGCGGCAGAGGTGTGGGCAATATCAGGCATGTCTGCCGTGTACTGGGTCCCGACAGCAGTATCGGCAGTGAACTGCTGCGGCGTTGCCTGGACAGGTTCTGCTTGTGTGATCTGCATGACTTTGTGGCAGAAGTCCCTGGTCCATCCTCGTCTTGGGGCGTGTATTCGTCCGTTTCTTCAATGGGTACACCTGCAGAAACACATAAACCCGTAATCAAGCAAGGGAAATACAATGGTCCTCTATCTTTCTTACTGCACTCGTGAATTTCCCGTAGGATGATTTCTCCAACGTTGATGGTCCTCTTATTGATGATTGATTGGATAAGCATCAATCTCTTGCGATACACCGTGCTATTGTGTGACGTTGGGATGAGGAGTCGTTTGACGAAAGTGTTCCACATCTTGGCCTCCGGCTTCAAGCTTTGTCTTGTTACGGATCCTCGATGGGTACCGGTTTCCCATGGAGTGTTCCCGTAACAAAGATCGTCTTTGATGAGTTCATAGTCCTCGGCAATGATATCTTCCAAGAATTCGGCATGGATATCATTGTCTGGGGTGAGGCCGTAGAAGTTGTTGATCATCTCGGCATCGAGCTGGACCGGCCTGCCACGACAGTGATCAAATAGGGAGTCTTTGCTGGGCCTATGAGCGTAGAACTCCCGCACGATCGTGGTGTTCGCCTGGGCAGGTTGCAAACAGAAAATTTCCCAATTCTGGTACTTAATTCTGTCATAGAAGTAGTGTTCAATGTCGTAGTTTTCTTCGTCCGCATGTTGGAAACCTTGCTCTTCCCAAAGTTTCCTAGCGATGAAAGATCGGTTGAATCGATCTTCAACGTTGGTTGGGGCGAATCTTTTGTATGTAGCCATCAAGATAGAGAGATGTGCGTTCTTAGAGGTTTTTCTTGAAGAGAATCTGGAGATTGTAGAAGGCAGAGAGTAATTGAGAGAAAGATTATTATGAATACTAAAGAAAACAAGAAAGTAAGAGTGAATAGTTCAAGAGGAAGGAGTTTCTTATATAGGCCTCGGCCTTGTGACCTTTGAGACCACTAGCCGTTGTAATCGTTTCCTTTTCTGCCGTTTCCTTTTTTTTCCGTGGCAGGAATCTCGGCAGACTAGCCGTTACACTGTTCTACCCGTTGGGACTGTTGCGGCCCTGATACTGTTTTATTGCCTCGGCAGAGTTCCTGCTGTGAACTATGTTTCCCTTATTCTTGCTTTTTATTCCTAAATAAAACACACAAAAGAAAAATACTAAAAGCGAAAATAATTAGAAAAATAAAAATAAACTATTAATTCTAATATGTTATTTAAAGAAAAGGGAAGAGGTTAGGTTACTGGTGGAGAGCATGTAAATTCATCTCCCAAAATTATTTTCTCCCTTAGGCCCAATTTATGTATCGGTTGTGGGCCACTCCTTTTTGCTGTCTGTCCATCCATCTTGGGCTTGATTTTCTTGCCGAATATTATGCCGAGTAAACTGCCCAGGCAAGATATCTTATTGTCTACTGTGTGGATGGCCTTGCATTCCTCTGGATCATCATACTTCTTTAAGTTGTGGAATGCGTTGAGTTTGACTTGTTGGTCATTGACCCGCATAGTCAACTCTCCTTTTTCCACGTCAATTAATGTGCGTCCAGTTGCTAGAAAGGGTCTCCCGAGGATGATCGGTGCATTTTCATCTGCTTCATAATCAAGGACAAGGAAGTCGGCAGGAAAAATAAACTTGTCAACTCTTACGAGTATGTCCTCGATTTTTCCTTCAGGTTGCACATAGGATCGATCCGCGAGTTGGAGCATCACTGTTGTAGGCTTTGGCCTTCCAATTCCAAGCTTTTGGAAGACTGATTTAGGCATGAGGTTTATGCTGGCTCCAAGGTCGCATAGGGGCTTTCCTTCATAACTCTTTCCTATCGCACAAGGTATAGTGAAGCAACCAGGATCTTTTAACTTTGGTGGCATGCGGTTATGCAGTATTGCCATGCATCCCTCGGTAGCAGCCACTGTCTCAAACTCACCTATTCGTTTTCTCTTTGACACCGTGTCCTTTAGGAACTTGGCATAGTTGGGCATTTGTTCAATAGCTTCAACGAACGGTATGTTGATATGGACTTGCTTCAAGATGTCGAGGAACTTCTTGAATTGCTGATCCTGTTTTTGCTTTTTCAACCTTTGCGGGAAAGGTGGTGGTGGTCTCATCTCCTCCAGGGTTTCTTTAGTTTGAAGTTTTATACCTGGCACCACCGGAATTGTTGCTGCCCCGGCAGGCTGCTCTGGCGCTGCAGTGCTCTCTGCCGGGGCAGTGTTGTCAGCTTCAGTTTGCTTAGCCTCTTCTCTTGCTTGATCTGCTGATTGAGTTTGGCTCTCTGGGATCTTCTCCTTCAGCTGTAGACCACTCCTAGTAGTGATTGCCTTACACTGTTCATGGCTTATTAGCTTAGCAACTTCAGTATTGCTAGGTAGGCCTCCTTGTGGTCTAGTGTTTATGCATTGAGCAAACTGCCCAACCTGAGTTTCCAACGTTTTTATGGTCGCTTCTTGATTTTGCAGCCTCATCTCAGTCCTATTCATGAAGGCATTTGTCCTCTTGATGAAATTACTATTTTCCGCCATGTATGACTCAGTTTTCATCATAAAGGCCTTTAGCGTGTTTTCCAATGAACTTACCGATTGCTGTTGCATCTGCTGCTGCGGCATCGACTGTTGGACTTGCTGCTGCGGCATCGGCTGCTGAAATCCCGATGGTTGGGTGATTGGGTTTAAGGCATTGTTTGGGTTGCTCCATGATAGGTTCGGATGCCTCTTCCATGAGGGGTTGTGTGTATTGGACATCACATTGTTGCGGTTGTAGTTCCCAACATACATACCAGTTTCTTGATTCATGCAGTCAGCGGAACTGTGGTTTCCTCCATATAAGTCACAGTATGAATCGATTACCTTGACCTCACGGGTATTGTGTTGTAACTGTAGGTTTTGCACCATCTTGGTAAGAGAGGCCAATTGTGCTGCCACTGAACTTGATGAATCTAATTCATGTATCGTGGCTTGGCGTCTTACTCCTCCTCGCCTAGATGTAGGAAACTGAAAGTCATTCTTTGCGAGTTTGTTTAATATTTCAATAGTTTCCTCAGGTGCTTTGTCCAGGAGTGTTCTGTTTGCCGAGGTATCTAACATCATCCTTGTCGGGGCATTCGTGGCATTGTAAAACATTGTCACTTGTGTCCATAAGGGAAATCCATGCAGCGGACACTTTTAATCAAAAATCACTCACCGACAAACGAAACAAGCCCTCGCCGACGCTCCGACGGCAACGCCAACGCACCAGCCACTTATGAACCTTGTTGCACTTCTTCTACAACATTAAAAACAGAGCATATGCACATCATAACATGATCAAAATAGCAGCCACATTAAACCTCCACAAAACTATCGAAAACCTTGCCGAAAAGACCGAAAACTAAGCCAAAACGCATCCGAAACAACATCAGCCCTTAACCTTATGAATATAACATCTAATCCACCTCAATTATGAACTAAAAACACTTTCAAACCATCCTTATACCTCCAGAAAAAGAAGAACACTTAAAACATCCCCTAAAATAACCAAAAACCACCTTAAAACACCATCGATTGCATTATTCCGGGATTAATTTGATATTAAATCATTATAAGACTCAATCAATCATTTAATTGACGTAATATCATAAATATATCATCCTAATTACAACATTAATTGAGATCTAAAAAGATTTCACAAAAACCTCCATAAAACTCATAGATCTTGAATTAAAAACACAAAATTAAATATCACTTATGGATGAGCAAGCCAATACTTGGGAATTTCAATAAAGAAACTTAGAAAAAAGATGATAAACCAGAATTTTACCTTAGAGATTAGATCCACCAAAAGATAAGAAATCCTCCCTTGATTTCCTTGAAAGTGGATGTTGATTTTGCAAAATTGATGAGTAGGTTTTGTAGAGAATGAAAAGATGAGTAAAATGAAATAAATCTTGTTGAAAATGAAGAAGAAATCAACAAGTAATTGAAGAAATTTAGAGAAGAAGATGGAGAGAAAATGGAGAGAAAATTTGGGAGAAAAGATGAGAAAATAGAAAGTTACAAAAAAAATGAAAATAACCTTTTTATTAAAACTAATTAAAACATATTTGGTGGATAATCTTTAGTTAAAAATAAATTGGGTTAATGGCCCTCTAAGGATTCTAAGTACGGCTTACTTTCCAATTTAATCACAAAAAATCTTAATTTCTGAAAATTACCAATTAAACCCCTAAACTTTTTTTCCAAAATTCACAATTTTGTCACTAGTACAAAATTAAGCCTAATTAAAAATCAAATTAAGGCTCAATAATATTCCTTTAACTTTAAACACCATTTTAATATTTTTAAACCTTTGCGCAAAATTATTACTTGTCCGATTGAATTATTATTATTTTAATTTTCCTAGAATTAATGAACCGAAGAATACGATCCGACTCAAATCGAATCCCCCAAACCAACACTCAAACTACTAACCCCAAAACCGGGGTGTTATAATTCTCCCCCTCTTAAGAAAATTTCGTCCTCGAAATTCTTACCTGAAGCAAACAAGTGAGGAAACTGCTCCTCCATACTTTTCCTTGTCTCCCAAGTTGCCCCTTCAACACCTCTGTGTCTCCGAAGCACTTTAACCAAATCTATGGTCTTCCTTCGAAGAACCTTTGTATCTACATCCAAAATCTTCACCGGTTCTTCCTCATAACTCATATCCGCTCTTAACTCAATCTCCTTGACTGTAACAACATGAAAAGGATCTGATCTATACTTACGAAGCATCGATACATGAAAAACATCATGCATCCTACTCAACTCCTCTGGCAACCTCAACCGATAAACAACAGGACCAACACGCTCCAACACCTCATATGGCCCAATGAAATGAGAACTCAACTTACCCTTACGTCCAAATCTCATTACTTTCTTCCATGGTGAAACTTTTAAAAACACTTTATCCCCGACAGCATACTCCACCTCTCTACGCTTCAAATCGGCATAAGACTTTTGTCTATCTGAAGCCTCCTTGAGCTTAGCACAAATAAGCTTAACCTTCTCATCCGTATCTTTCAACACTTGTGGTAAAGAAACATACTTCTATCCAACTTCCTTCCAGCATAAAGGTGTACGACACCTACGCCCATATAAAGCCTCAAACGGTTCCATCTGTATACTTGCCTGGAAACTATTATTGTAAGCAAACTCCACCAAAGGCAACTATTTCTCCCATGAACCTTGAAACTCAATGATGCAACATCTCAACATATCCTCCAAAGTCTGAATAACACGTTCAGACTGATCATCCGTCTGCGGATGATAAGCTGTACTAAAGCTAAGCCTCGTACCCAAAGCAACTTGCAAACACTTCCAAAACTTAGAGGTAAAACACGGATCTCTATCCGATATGATCGACTTAAGCACACCATGCAACTTCACCACCTCAGAAACATACAACCCTGCTAACTTATCCTTAGAGTACGTCGTATGCACGACAAGAAAATGTGCACACTTCGTAAACCTATCAACAATCACCCATATAGAATCCTTTTTGGACGACGCTAATGGCAACCCCGTCACAAAAACCATAGTCACTCTCTCCCACTTCTATTCCGGCACTTGAACCGGTTGCAACAACCCTGTAGGAAACTGATGTTCAACTTTCACTCGCTGACACACCATACACTGTGACACAAACTCTGTCACATCCTTCTTCAAACCAACCCAAAAATATACACTTTTGAGATTCTTGTATATCTTCACACTACCCGGATGCATAGCAAATGGACTAGTATGAGCTTCTACCAAGATAGCTTGTCTCAGCTCAACAACATCTGGCACCACAATCCGACCTTTAAAACATAAAACCTCATCATCATCAAAATGATATTCGGTCGGTCTACCTTCAGCGACATCTTCCACAAAAGGCACCAAAGCCTCATCTTCCAACTGTTTCACCTTTATCATTTCTAACAAAAACAGGTTTTACCTACGACTCTGTCACAAAACCATTTTTTTCCTTTGAAATATTCCACTTAGCAAACATAGCCCTTAACTCCACCGCTGTCTTACGGCTCAAAGCATCAGTTACCACATTAGCTTCTCCCGGATGATACTCAACAGGCAATTAAAACATTTACCCTCTTCGGACAAACAACAAATTCTTCCCTCACACTGAAGTGACAATGCACAAACCACCACACTACTTCAACTTTCACAGAAAACATAACTCAAAAGAGAACTCTTTTTTTCTTTTCTTTTACATCGATAATCAACTCTTAGCAACCACAACAGTTTCCATACCACATAGTCGAACTAACCCTCTTTTCAACATCCTCAATCATACAAGGTAACCATATAAACCTTCCATCAGCCGACGGTCTACATAATGACGCTCAACCAACAAACCTCATACTGGCTTAACATAAAACTGTTAAACATGGTCTCAAGCAAACTCCATCGATGGCAACACCCTCATTAAGAGACATAGTCCCAGCATACCATCCCTCCACCTATGGATGACAAAACCCAATACTCAAACGGAAGCCAATGTTATTCCCAAAAAAACCTCGAATCTAAACATGCTAGGACATACCACATATCCAACCCAACCAAAGGAACTTAGGACTCTAAGAGAACCGTACTCAAATGAACGATTACTCCAGCCATACACCTAGAAAACCTCATCTCACCCTCAAAATTTTACTACCAAACTCATGATGATTCTTCCCAACTTACCAGTAGCACAAACAACCACCCATAACTCAACCATATCCAAAACAAGCCCACTCAAAAACACCTGCTCCTAACTTCTTTTACAACACCGTACCACCAAACGCATAGAAAAGATTACCACATGCCCTTATCAAGACACCACTCCAACTCGGTAACCTTCGAAACAACCATGTGGCTCAGATAACATAAAAGGTTCTTGACACAAAAACTTAACCTTACCAAGCACATCCTCAACTAGACCCTTACCAAACATCTGATCACGTCTTACCTCCGATCAACTTAACTAAGTCAGAGTCTCACTCATAGCTCCACTATTTTACCAGGACTCTCATATAGATTTAACCAAACAACTTTTCTCGTAACTCCACAGCAATCCTAGTCCATCCCACAAAACAAACACCCTTCACAGACATCCTTACACAAGCCAAGTCATCCACGATAGCTAACAATGAACAAAACATGCAACACTAGGAACCTACCACCTTCGTGTCGACACCCAACATCGTACTCATCTCAAAGTTAGTACCTCCAACTCAAGCTTAAGCCACCACAACAAACACAACAACACACCTCAAACTTCGAGGTCCGCGTGTCGCTAACTACCTCGACACCCAACTCAAAACTCTTTCCCAACCTCAACTCACTGATAAAGTCAACTCCTATCCCACCTATACCACAACAAAATCCAAACTTGTCAAACTCTTCCTTCCAATCACCCCAACACCTCTTATTTTATAACCTTACCAAGTTTGTAACCACACTGATGAATCATCCACTAACATGAACCCACTAGACATAACTCTCACTACACTTTCAATAAAAGCAAGCCCAAAAGACCAAGTAACGGATATAGGTTATAAACTGTCCAGCGGTCCTCGTCACACAACTCAAACACCATCACAATCTAACTTTAGCCGAGGTAAACCCAACTTAACTCCTTATACACACAATATGTGCACTTTCCACCTTTATGGCACAACTAAAAGCTCGCAAGGTCACAACAAAACCATGATTCAAACCCATGATACCACAACTCCCATATTAATATATATGTTATTTTATTCTTTTATCAAGACTTGACCCAATACTCCTCAAGGAAAAACACTCGATCGGTCACAACCCTTAACCTAACCATAGGTTAGACCAAACAACAGAGGACTCCATGTAGTTTTTCCATTAACCACGACGATAAACATCTCCCTTTTCTTTTAAAACAAATCCACAATCTTTAAGAAAACAAAACACCAAACCGTCTTACATCACACAACATGCCACAACCTCCAAACTCTAACTGGAGAGAATTTGCAAAAAAACTCAGCCTTACATTTCTTAATGACCAACTCAAAACTAACTATAACTCAGGGTAAACCCCTCGGTTTCAAACATTCACAACTCTGAGCCCAACCACCCATTCCTTATCCAAGACTATTCACTAACCAAAAGGGTAACTTGCCCACAACACAACAAGCTCAAGACCAAAAGAAAGCCTTTTCAACACAAATTTTTTTAACAAACCTACACCCAAAAATAACAAACCCAACACCACTTCCATCTTCAAACGAGATACTCGCAAGTGTGAAAAAATGTATGTATGATTCCATATATGCCCTCATCAATGCCTGTGCAAGTGCATGTAAATGCAATTTTTAATGTCATGCTCGAGAATGCATGCATGCCCTACAATATCTATAGATATTTACATATATGTGCTCTTACACTATGCATGATTATTTGTTCACACTCACAAATAACATCCTTGATTCCAACAATTTCAACTACTAACTTGCTAACTATTTCCAAGTCAGGTTAGCAGCAGCCACTCATCTTCAGCAGACTAAAATACACCTGTCAAAGCCTGAATGCACGGTGCAAACTTAGTTTCAAAACTGACCTCCCCATATAACCGAAGGCACAACTACGGGTGAAGGGGAAGGGAAATCGCTCTTCCCTAGCAGTCGTTTACCCTCAAACTGATCATCAGTGATTATACTAGCACTAGCTCAAGTCTCACGTCTCAGAGGCATATTCCAAAACTTTAAACACAAATTTAAACGTATAATCAAAACATAATATCAAAACATATTAGACTTACATTCGGGCAAGATCCAAGAGAAACCTGAAGCATTTGAAAATGTATTGGCATTGGCAATGTGTAACCGTTAATTCCCTTTTAATAGTCATTATTCAAAATACCTTCACTGAACACAATTATCAAACATATTGAAAACAAAACATATCCAACCACACACCACCAAACAAACCAAATCTGGCTCTGATACCACCAAATGTAACCCCCTCAACCCAGCCTAGACGGAACTGGCTCTAACAGGTTACACGGGGAATATTGAACCAAACCCGCGAAGGTCCGATTTAATAAATAACCCTAAAAACCGATATGTTTTTTTCTTAACTAGATGCATAATTAGATTCCTATATATTTTCGGGTTTATACAAAACAAGAATGGTAACATTCAGTGCTCAAACGACCATCCAATTAGTACATGCGTAACTAAAGGACTAAAACGTGATATTTTTAATTCGAACATCAAACCAGAAATTCAATCTACCAAATTTCAATTAAACATGCGTAGCATACTCACAATAAAATTCATATCAATCGGAGCATTGCAGCATCATTAATTTCATGTGTCATTAATTAGGGACTTAAATGTAAAATACATAAAATCTAAGTACTACATCCGACTTTAATTAACCAATATGAAATTAAGTTAACATCATGCATCACGGTGATGTTTCAACTCAAAATGATATTCATAGCATCCCTACTCGAATACAAGAAGACAATGACAACACACGAAATTCCAACACTTAAAATTCTTCATTTTTCGTCATGGGTATCGATACCCTCAAGCATGGTATCGATACCATGACGAGGCTGTGGCTAAATAAGCCTTTGAAAGCCAAGGGTATCGATACCTCCCTTGGTGGTATCGATACCTTGGTGTCTAGAGAGCTAATGGCATAGAACCATGGTTCGATGCCGCCTATTTAAAGCCTTGGGGTATCGATACCACAACAGGGTGTTTCGATACCCCTGGGTGCAGATCACATATTTGAGCAATTTTAGGTTGGTTTAACTCCATCCAAACATATCCATTGATCATCCCTAACTATATGCATAGTTCCTAAGCATAAAGAACAATTTAAAGCAAACAATTACCAACATCAAAGACCCCAAAATTATCTATAGGCATGCTTCCTATGTTATGATTAAAAACAAGAACATTCATGCATGTACATGCTTTAAACAATCCAAGACAATACCATAATCCATCAAACAACAATCAAGTCAATATAAGGTCTTACTACAAGTCTTTAACTAAGCAAGACATCCACTCTCTTATGGGATTGGTTTACACATTGCCAAGCCCTCTTATTTGCCAAAACATACAAAAAATGTGAAGTCTCTTCCCCTTGGTCCTCTTTCTCCGAAAGTAGCCTCAAATGTCTCTATTTTTCTGCAAAGATGAAAAGAGAACTTAAGCAAAACATGCTTAGTGAGGAAGCTCTAAACAAGATCATCAATGCATCAAATTAAAACCACATTTAAATCATAACTTGTAATGCTTTCCTTAACATCAAACATGCTATACCAAATAATGTCTATGTTCACATTCCAAAATATTTCCTTGAGTATAAAAATCAATATCAAATCATTTCATAGATGATGCACATAACTCCAAATTATTTCATGTATGCATATTGGCTTTCTAGTGATCACGTGTTAGGAACATTAAGTTCACCGAATATGCGGATCCATTGTTTTAGAGACCCTTAGTCTCGTCATGACACAAAGTCACCATTGACATGACACGAAGTCACCTTTATTCAAGCTCTACCACGCACGGTTGGACACAAAGTCACCCTTGGTATGTGTAGGCGGCTCTACCACGTACGGTTAGACACATAGTCACACTCGCTACGTGTAGGCATTTTTCTTTAATTTCATAACCTTTATAGTGCACTCAATCCTAATGACATGTCATTTGTATTCGTATCTAAAGTTAGTGTCACTAAGCCAATATCAATTCCAATCATGCATACTAACTTGCTGCTCATAATGCATTCATAATATGTTCATCATGTGAACCATAAATCATGCTCAACGACATTATCAAATGTAGGGTAAATAACCTCATATTATTCCGTTTCATTTTTCATGCTTCCATAAGACATGAATGTCTTTGTAAACCATGTAATTTCCAGCAATTAACTCATGCATGCATCATTTCAAAATCATGATTATGCATTTCCAAAATCTCATTGAATGATAATCATAAATGCCATTACCGAAATAGCCGAAACTTACAATAATGCATCAAAATCATTTACTTTACTTAATCTTGAACTATGGAAAGTTTTCAAACTATTACATAGTCCCCAAAAAAGAACCTAATCTTTGCGAAACACTTTTAATCCGAAATCACTCACTGACAAGCGAAACAAGCCCTCGCCGACGCTCCGACGATAACGCTAACGCACCAGCCACTTATGAACCTTGTTGCACTTTTTCTACAACATTAAAAACAGAGCATAAGCACATCATAACATGCTCAAAACAGCAGCAACATTAAACCTCCACAGAACTATCGAAAACCTTGCCGAAAAGACCGAAAACTAAGCCGAAACGCATCCGAAACAACATCATCCCTTAACCTTATGAATCTAACATCTAATCCACCTCAATTATGAACTAAAAATACTTTCAAACCATCCTTATACCTCCAGCAAAAGCAGAACACTTAAAACAGCCCCTAAAACAACCAAAAACCACCTTAAAACACCAGCGATTGCATTATTCCGGGATTAATTTGATATTAAATCATTATAAGACACAATCAATCTTTTAATTGACATAATATCATAAATATATCATCCTAATTACAGCATTAATTGAGATCTAAAAACATTTGACAAAAACCTCCATAAAACTCATAGATCTTGAATTAAAAACACAAAATTAAATATCACTTATGGATGAGCATGCCAATACTTGGGAATTTCAATAAAGAACCTTAGAAAAAAGATGAGAAACCAGAATTTTACCTTAGAGATTAGATCCACCAAAAGATGAGAAATCCTCCCTTGATTTCCTTGAAAATGGATGTTGATTTCGCAAAATTGATGAGTAGGTTTTGTAGAGAATGAAAAGATGAGTAAAATGAAATAAATCTTGTTGAAAATGAAGAAGAAATCAACAAGTAATTGAAGAAATTTAGAGAAGAAGATGGAGAGAAAATGGAGAGAAAATTTGGGAGAAAAAATGAGAAAATGGGAAGTTACAAAAGAAAATGAAAATAACCTTTTTATTAAAACTAATTAAAACATATTTGGTGGATAATCTTTAATTAAAAATAAATTTGGTTAATGGCCCTCTAAGGATTCTATATATGGCTTACTTTCCAATTTAATCACTAAAAATCTTAATTTCCGAAAATTACCAATTAAACCCCTAAACTTTTTTTTCCTAAATTCACAATTTAGTCACTAGTACAAAATTAAGCCTAATTAAAAATCAAATTAAGGCTCAGTAATATTCCTTTAACTTTAAACACCATTTTAATATTTTTAAACCTTTCCGCAAAATTATTACTTGTACGATTGAATTATTATTATTTCAATTTCCCGGAATTAATGAACCGAAGAATCCGATTCGATTCGACTCGACTCGAATCCCCCAAACCAGCACTCAAACTACTAACCCCAAAACTGGGATGTTACAGAGTGGGCTAATGTAGACCATATTGTAAGACTTTGGTTGTCGTACATGTTCCACCAAAATGGCCTCCATATGGTGAAGAATGGAATTGCCTAAGCACATTTTGTTGCTCCTTTTTGGAAACATATCTTCGAATAACCTGATCTGCATATTACTTAAACAAAAAAGCTTGTACCAATAATAATGCTTAACATTATATCAGAATCATTTATTTCCTTGATGAGTAAGATCATAAAGTATAACGCCACTAATTAAAAATTTAACAATATCGACATACCATGGTGTTGCGAAGGCAATCATTAATTTCTCATCCAGGAATTCATCGTCGATCCCCAAAGGATCATCTTCTTTATTCCTTGTTCTAAACTTGACAAATGATCAACCACTTGATATTCCGTTCCTTTCTTGTCCTTAATTTCAATGTCAAACTCTTGCAAAAGTAAAATCCAACGGATTAAACGAGGTTTGATATCTTTCTTATCAATCAAATATTAAATTGTCGAATGACCAATATGGACAATTACTTTAATTCTAATTAAATAGGAACAAAATTTATCAAATGCAAATACTAGCGCTAGTAATTCCTTTTCTATGGTCGTTTAATTCAATTGAGCGTCTTTAAGGGTTTTACTAGCATAATAAATAACATAAAAGATATTACCTTTTCGTTGGCCTAAGACTACCCCTACAAGAAAATCACTTGCATCACACATAATTTCAAAAGGTAAAGGCCAATCAAGTGGTACAACAATAGGTGTTGAGGCAAGTTGCTTTTTTAAGTTTTGAAATGTTGTGTCGCATGATTCATCAAAGTCAAAAGTTTTATTTTTTCAAGAAAATTACAAAAAGGTTTAGAAATTTTAGGAAAATTATAAATGAACCTTCGATAAAAACCTATGTGACCAAGAAAACTTCGAATTTCTTTAACTGAATTCAGTGGTGATAATTTCTCTATAACATTAACTTTTTCCCAATCAACTTCGATTCCTTTGGATGAAATCTTATGTCCGAGGACTATTCCTTCATATACCATAACATGCCACTTCTCTCAATTGAGAACAAAGTTAGAGTCTTCATATTCTGTCAACACTTTTTCTAAATTGCTGAGGCAATTTTTGAAGCTTTATCCAAATATAGAAAAATCGTCCATGAAAATTTCTAAAAAGTCCTCCACCATTTCCGAGAAAATGACCATCATACATCTTTGAAAAGTGCATAAGAATTGCACAATCCGAACAACATCCTTCTAAACACATATATTCCATATGGGTAAATGAATGTCATTTTCTCTTGACCGTCCGGCGCTATGGCAATTTGATTGTAACCTAAATAGTAATAAAAAAACAATAAAACAGTTTACTTACAATAAGATCAAGCATTTGGTCAATAAAAGGAAAAGGGAAGTGAACATTTCTAGTGGCGTTATTTAATTTATGGTAATATATACAAACTCTCCAACCTGTGATAGTTCTAGTTGGAATAAGTTCATTATTCTCATTGCTTATCACAATCATACCTACCTTTTTCGGCACACAATGTACTAGGCTTACCAATGTACTATCAAAGATAAGATATATGATTCTGGAATCAAGCCATTTGATGATTTCTTTCATGAAAACCTCCTTCATGGTCGAGTTAAGCCTTCTTTGCGCCTAATTGACAACTTATAATTTTCTTCGAAAAGGATTTTGTGCATACATACCGCCGGACTAATTCCCTTTAAATTAACAATTGTCCATCCTATGGCTTTTTTGTGTCTTTTCAACATGTCAATCAGTTTCACTTCCTGTTTGGGCTGCAACATAGAAGAAATTATTACGGGCAATGTATCATTAATCCCAAAATAAGCATATTCCAATTGCCCTGGCAATGATTTTAATTTAAAAATTGGAGATTTCTCATTCGATGGTTTTGCAATCTTACCTCCCTTACCTAAATAACCGATTGATTCAAAGTATTTATCTAGGCGACTAGATATCCAATTTTCTTCATGTTGTTGTTTTTCGTCTTGTTCTTCTTCTATTCCAAAATTGAATTTGGTGGTTGCTTGAATGATCTTGCATTCATCTAGATCATCATCATGCTTAAGAGTGAAAAATGTTGAGCTTAAGTTGTTGGTCAATGACTCGTATTCTAAGTTCTCCATTTTCAACATCAATTAAATTTCTCCTTGTCGTTAAGAATGGCCTTCCAAGAATAATGGGTGCAAGTCATTTGCTTCACAATCTAACATATTAAAGTCAGCGGGAACAATAAATTTATGAAACCTTACCAAAATATCCTCAATTTTTACTTCTAGATGCACGTAAGATCTATCTAAAAATTGCAACATCACTGTGGTAGGTCTAGCCTTTCTGATTCCCAATCTTTGGAAAATCAATTTTGGCATAAGGTTTATTCTTGATCCAAGATCACATAGTGCCTTTCTAGCATAATGATTTCCAATTACACATGGAACTATGAAACTTCCGGGATCCTTTAATTTTGGTAGCATTTGGTTATGTAACATATTCATACATCCTTCCTTTATGACAATAGTTTCAAACTCACCTAACCTCATTCTCTTATAAATAATGTAATTGAGAAACTTTGTGTAATTCGACATTTGCTCTATTGCCTTCACCAACGATAAATTAATATGAACTTGCTTCAAGATATCCAAGAATTTCTTGAATTGATATTCTTGTTTTTGTCTTCGAAGCCTCTTTGGAAATGGTGGTGGTAATTTGATGTCCTCAATCTTCTCATTTGTTTGGAATTTGATAGAGGGCATTGTCATGACATCAAGACTTTCCACGGCATGTTCTGATTCATCCTTCTTTTCACCAATTCCATATCTTTGTACGGTTTTTGGTTTCACTGGACGTTTTTTCATGCACAAATTCAACGTTAATTTTTAATCCACTTCCAGTAGTAATCACCTTACATTGCTCATGGTCGATTCCCTTGGTGATATCAGTGTTCCTAGGTAAACCTCCTTGTGATATTGTATTCAAATTTTGCGCAAATTGAACAAATTTTTTCCATAGCTTTTAGTGTCGTTTCTTAGTTCTACAATCGTATCTCAGCCCTGTTAATAAAAGCATTAGTTATTTTCATGAAATTACTATTCTTATCCATATAAGATTCAGCTTTGAATATAAAAGCATTAAGATTATTTTCTAAAGAACAAGATTGTGTCGATTGTTGTTGTGGCATTTGTTACCGAGGCATGTTCTAATGGAATCCTGATACTTGTGTGCTCGAACTGCCTTGATTGAGAGCAATATTCGGATTTCTCCATGAAAAATTTGGGTGCTTTTTCTAGGTTGGATTATAAATGTTGGACATCACATTGTTACGATTGTAATTTCCAATGTAAAAACTTGACTTTGTATTCTGCAAATACTCAGAAGATTCATGGTCACCATTGCATAAATCAAAAAAAATTTAATACCTTGATTTCTTGTGTGTGACTAGGGCGTTGCATATTCTTAACCAAATTTGTTAAGGTTTCCAATTGTTTTGAGTCCGATACATCAGGCTCATTGATCGTGGTGTTATGTATGATTCCTCCTCGTCTAGTGGTTAAGAATTGATAATCATTCTTGGCCAGGCGATTTAAAATCTATATTGCTTCCTCTGCGGACTTGTCTAGGAGTAAGTCATTTGCCTAGGCATCTAACCTCATCCTTTTTGGCGTGTTCACAACATTTTAGAACATCATCACTTGCATCCATAATGAGAATCCATGCATGGTAATTTGTGTAGAAGTTCTCCATATCTCTCCCAAGCTTCGTGTATAGATTCATCATCTTCCTGCCACAAAGAAATGATTTCATTATGTAACCTATCATTCAAATTAGTAGAACTAAATCGAGCATGATAATCAAAAAATAATTCCGTCCAAGATGCTATAGGTTATCCTCATGGACTCCTTGTATTTGGAGTGAATAAGAAAACAATTTAAGCCTTCCTCATGGACTCCTTGTATTTTGAATGAGTTTCAAATCTCCAAGAATGATCAAAGATGTTACCGAGCATCTTTGGTTGTCGATCTGCGAAATTGACCAATTGTATTCATCATTTTGAACATCAGTGGTTTTAACTCAAAATGAGTTGCTTCAATTTTTGGTGCAATAACTCCTGGGTTTAATCCATTGAGATCTTCCTCCAAGTAATCTTGAATAGCCATGTGTCTAACACGAGTCAATTGTTTTTCAACTATGTCTTCTCCTAATGCCACGGCATTTTGATTGCCGATAAGATGAATAGTGTCGCGTGTCAAAAGTGCGCGTTTAGTGCAAGTGGACACATCAAAAGTAATAAGTGATAAGTATTTTATCGAGTTATCGTCTCCTCAGGGACCGGTATACTTAATATGCCTTCTTCACCTTCTTGTTCTATAGAAAAGTAAAAAACACAAGCGGGTTGATTTGATTTATCTAAACTAAAATAACTAAATAAAAATAAAGGATTGAAATGATAGAGAGATGGGCTAGGATCCAGTTGCGTGTATTGTGGATTTGATTGACTTGTCTCTGTCCAATGCAATCGTATATCACTGCCTCGGCAGCACTGCAGTTTACTGCCTTGGCAGCGACAATACTGTCTGCCGCGGCAATCCCTTGCTCGTAGGTAGACTTTACCAAAGTTCGGCAAAGTGTCCTTGGATGACTCCGCTTATCCCTAAGTCAGAGTGCTGTTGATGACTAGTCCTTGATAATACCTCCCGGCGTGAACCAATTATACTCACCAACCAATCTCACACTTCTTTTAGCCGCTTTCGTGAATCTAACTCTCTTGAGCTTAGATAAATGGATGATTCACAATATCCTCTCCCGAGCTCAATTGTCAAAACAAGGAATACAAAGGATAAGCAAACCTTGATAACTTTATTGCATTGAATCAAAGACAAAGTACAATCTCCTCTCATAAATACTCGACAACCTTCACCTAATCCCTAAGAAGGTTTAGAACATAATGGAGGAGAAGAAAACAATAATAGAAATCGGCTCTCTCCCTACGTATTCCGTGTTTTGTACATTGGGTGCCTAGGTCCTTATATAGGCTAGACCTAGGGCAAACCTTTCCTAAGTAGAATACAACTTGGAGTAGGGAACAAGTCAAATACATAATAATAAAAATATTTCCAAGCTTGTTTCGACTAAAGGGTTTTCCCGCGTGATCTTCCTTTGGGCTTTTCCTTGTGCTAGCCAGCTCCGATCCATGGGCTTCAAGTCCATACACGTTGCTTGGATTTTTATCTTTCCATCGCCTATAGTCTTGCTTCCTGTCTCTCTGCTGCTGCCTCGGCATTAGGTCCTGCCTCGGCCTTGTCGCTGTCGCGGCACTGGTTCTCCTACACAGATATGAAAACGCAGTAAAACGTGCCTTTTTCTGTAAATATTATCTATATGAGTATAACTTCTAAATATATCACATTAAGCACATGCATTGGTCCGAGTGGGTGCATATTTGGTGATGAATGCCCTTAAAAGGAGTAAAAAGTGATAGTTTGTTAAGCACTTATCACACCCCCAAACTCGAACTATTGCTTGTCCTCAAGCAATGCAAACCATCAATTTGCCGAACTATACTCTTTCTTGGTCTTACATGTCCATCTATTCTCCCCACCATAACTAGGCCTATTCTTAAGTCTTAACCATTCGGTTACCCAAGGGTTTACCTAGAAACAAACTATAAGAATTGTGCGTGTGTGCGTTTTTGTGGACAAGTTGATTAAAGGCTTTCTTAGATAAACTCTAAGTTCAAGACAAATAGACATTGGTTAAGTATTCTCTTCTTATCAAACACCAAATCTTGAGCCAATTTCGGGCACCTCAAAGACTTGTGTTTTTCTTTTCACTAAATTTCTTCTTTCTTTTTAATATTCCTTAAAACATACTAGAGCCAATTTCGGGCACCTCTAGCATGAAAAAGAGGCTTTCTAGAGCCGGTGGTAGGCACCTCTAGTTACTTTCCAAAAATCTAAGTCTTTATCACCTAAGTTCATTAAAAGAATTCCTATAATCAACAAGTCCCAAAAGTGTTTAAAGTTCTTCCTATAGTAAGCTTCTAAGTTTTCATCCTTAAGCATCCTAAGGTTAAGCCCTCTTAACAGAACCTAAACGTGGTAAGGAGAAATATTTCTATAGCCTTAAAGAATACACTAAGGCAATATTGATGATAAGCAGTGCAAAAGTGTAGGCAGTTAATTCAAGAAAGGCGGGGAGCATAAAAATTTAAATAAAAAATCACTGGAATACTCCCTCTTTTGGCAAGGCCGCGGCAGTAGATTGTTGCCTTGGCAGTGAATCTGCACCCCCAAACTCAAACCAAGCATTGTCCTCAATGCTTTATATTTGAAGAAGTAAGCGGCAAAACAAAATATGAATATAATAAACAGCAAATAGAAATAGTAAAAGCAAATAATATTGAATGAAGGACAAAGAAATTTAAAGCGACTCCGAAGAGCTGCTTGTAACAATTTTCCTCCTCGGCCCTGATGTCAAATGCTTTGTCCTTGGTGAAGGCGATAGTTGTGCCTTTGCTTGCCGGGGTGGTTGGACTCGTGTGGGCGGTGTCCGTTGCATTGGGGCCTCTACCTCCTCTCCTTCTTCTACATCAGCCATCTTTTCGGTGAGCATTACTTCCGTTCCTCCTCCCATTGCTGTTGCTCCTCCGATGTGGTGTGTGCTTGGGCCGGCTGCAGTGGAGCTTTGGTGTACATAGGCATCTATCTCGGCTGATAGACTGCCCATGATAATTGGTGATCTGGGTGGGCTGCTGAAAACGGCCCTTCGCTTGGATGGCCTTCTGCTGACAAATGAGGCCGCAGCAGAATCTGCTGCCCTAGATGGGCCAGCAGCCTGGTATTGGGGCTGAGGGTCCGCATGGAAGAACGGCCTTGGTCCTCCCGGGGCTGGTGTAGTCTCGGTATAAGGGGCGGCTGTAACGAACATGTTGCTGGGAAACTCCGGAAATTGTACTCCTTGGTCCGTGAAGGCGTGCAACATCATCTGGGCTAGAGTGCCATTGAAATCCCTTTGGTACTCCATGTACCTTTGTTGTCTGAGGTCCATTGCTACTATTCGCTGCAAGATCTCCTGGTACGGGTCTGCTGCGGCAGAGGTGTGGGCAAAACCAGGCATGTCTGCCATGTACTGGGCCCCGGTAGCAGTATCGGCAATGAATTGCAACGGCGTTGCTTGGACAGGTTCGGCTTGTGTGATTTGCATGACTTTATGACAGAAGTCCCTGGTCCATCCTCGTCGTGGGGGCGTGTATTCGTCTGTCTCTTCGATGGGCACACCTGCGGCAACACATAAACCCGTGATCAAACAAGGGAAATACAATGGTCCCCTATCTTTCTTACCGCACTCGTGAATTTCCCGAAGGATGATCTCTCCAACGTTGATGGTTCTCTTGTTGATGATGGATTGGATCAACACCAATCTTTTGCGATCTTCCGTGTTATTGTGTGATGTGGGGATGAGCCGTCGTTTGACAAAGGTGTTCCACATCTTGGCCTCGGGTTTTAGACTTTGTCTTGTTACGGATCCTCGATGGGTACCGGTTTCCCATGGGGTTTTCGCATAACAAAGATCATCTTTGATGAGCTCGTAGTCCTCGGCAAAGACGTCCTCCATGAATTCGGCGTGGATGTCACTGTCAGGGGTGAGGCCGTAGAAATTATTGATTGTCTCGGCATCGAGCTGGACAAGCCTGCCGCGGCATTGAACGAAGTGGGAGTCTTTGGTGGGCCCGTTGTCGCGTGTCAAAAGTGTGCGTTTAGTGCAAGTGGACACATCGCAAGTAATAAGTGATAAGTATTTATCGAGTTATCGTCTCCTCAGGGACCGGTATACTTAATATGCTTTCTTTATCTTCTTGCTCTATAGAAAAATAAAAACACAAGTGAATGGGTGTGATTTATTAAACTAAGGTAATTGAAAAAAATAAAAGATTCGAAATATTAGAGAGAGAGATGGGCCAGGATCCAGTTGTATTGTATTGTGGACTTGATTGACTTGTCTTTATCCAATGAAATCGCATATCACTGCCTCGGCAGCACTGCAGTTTACTGCCTGGGCAGCGATAACGCTGTCTGCCGCGGCAATCCCTTGCTCGTGGGCAGACTTTACCAAAGTTCGACAAAGTGTCCTTGAATGACTCCGCTTATCCCTAAGTCAGAGTGCTGTTGATGACTAGTCCTTGATGATACCTCCCGGCGTGAACCAATTATACTCACCAACCAATCTCACACTTCTTTTAGCCGCTGAAACTCTTAACCTATCCCTAGGCTGAGTTAGTATTTCGCGATTGAAACACCGTACTTACCCCTTTCGTGAATCTAGCTCTCCCGAGCTTAGATAAATGGATCACTTACAAACTTCCCTCCCGGGCTTGAATGCAAGAACAACGAATAACAAATGATAAGCAAACCTTGATAATCTTTATTGCATTGAATGAAAGATAAAGTACAATCTCCTCTCACAAATACTCCACAACCTTCACCTAAACCCTATGAAGGTTTTAGAACATGATGGAGAGGAAAGAAACAAGAGTAGAAGTCGGCTCTCCCTAGGTATTTCGATAATATGATACATTGGGTGGCTAGGTCTTTATATAGGCTAGACTTAGGGCAAACCTTTCCTAAGTAGAATACAACTTGGAGTAGGGAACAAGTCAAGTACATAATAATAATATATTTCCAAGTTTGAATTCGGCTAAGGGGGCTTTCCCGCGTGGTCTTCCTTTGGGTTTTTCCTTGTGCTAGCTAGCTCCGATTCATGGGCTTCAAGTCCAGTCACGTTCTTTGGATTTTTGTCTTTCCATCGCCTATCACTTTGCTTCCTGTCTTCCTGCTGCTGCCTCGGCATCAGGTCCTGCCTCGGCCTTGTCTCTGCCGCGGCACTGGTTCTCCTGCACAGATATGAAAACGTAGTAAAACGTGCCTTTTTCTGTAAATAGTATCTATTTAAGTATAACTTCTAAATATATCACATTAAGCACATGCATTGGTTCAAGTTGGTGAATATTTGGTGATAAATGTCGATAAAAGGAGTAGAAAGTGATAGTGTGTTGAGCACTTATCACACCGCAAACTCGAACTATTGCTTGTCCTCAAGCAATGAAAACCATCGATTTGCCAAACTCTACTCTCTCTTGGTCTTACATGTCCATCTATTCTCCCCACCATAGCTAGGCCTATCTTTGAGCCTTAACCATTCGGCTACCTAAGAATTTGCCTAGAAACAAACTATAGGATTTGAGTGTGTGTGTTTTTGTGGACAAGTTGATTAAAGGCTTTCTTAGATAAACTCTAAGTTCAAGACAAATAGACATTGGTTAAGTCTTCTCTTCTTTTCCAAACCCCAAATCTTGAGCCGGTTTCGGGCACCTCAAAGACTTGTGTTTCACTAAAAACCTTTTTGTCTTTTCTTTTTGATATTCCTTTAGAGCCAATTTCGGGCACCTCTAGCATGAAGAAGAGATTTTCTAGAGCCGGTGGTAGGCACCTCTAGTTACTTTTTCCAAAAATCTAAGTCTTTCTCTCCTAAGTTCATTAAAAGAATTCCTATAATCCACAAGTCCCCAAAAGTGTTTATAGTTCTTCCTATAGTAAGCTTCTAAGTTTTCATCCTTAAGTATCCTAAGGTTAAGCCCTCTTAACAGAACCTAAACATGGTAAGGAGAAAGATTTCTATAGCCTTAAAGAATAAATTAAGGCAATACTGATGATGAGCAGTGCAAGATTGTAGGCAGTTAAATCAAGTAAGGCGGGGAGCATAAAAATTAAAAAAATTTCACTGGAATACTCCCTTTTTCTGGCAAGGCCGCGGTAGTAGATTGCTGCCTTGGCAGTGAATCTGCACCCCCAAACTCAATCCAAGCATTGTCCTCAATGCTTTTATATTTGGAAGGAATAAACGGCAAAACAGAATATGAATTATATGCAGCAAGGAAAGATAGTAAAAGCAATTGAATATTGAAATAAAGGACAAAGAATTTTAGAGCGACTCCGAAGAGCTGCTCGTAACAATTTTTCTTCGTTGCCGAGATGCCATGTGCTTTGTCCTTGGGGAGGGCGATGGTTGCGTCTTTGCTTGCCTCGGCGGCTGGACTCGAGTGGGTGGGGTCCTATGCATCGGGGCTTCTACTTCTTCTCCTTCTTCAACATCCGCCATCTCTTCGGTTATCATCACGTCCGTTCCTCCTCCCATTGTAGTGGCTCCTCCGGTGTGGTGTGTGCTTGGGCCGGCGGCAGTAGAGCCTTGGTGTACATAAGCATCTATCTCGGTGGATAGACTGCCCATGATAATTGGCGATCTTGGTGGAGTGCTGAAAAAGGCTCTCCGCTTGGATGGCCTTCGGCTGACAGATGAGGCCGCGGCAGAATCTGCTGGCCTAGATGGTCCGACAGCCTGGTATTGGGGCTGAGGGTCCGGATGGAAGAACGGTCGCGGTCCTCCTAGGGCTAGTGTAGTCTCGGTGTAGGGTGCGGCAGTAACGAACATATTGCTTGGGAACTCCGGGAATTGGACGCCTTGGTCCGGGAATGCGTGCATCATCATTTGGGCGAGCGTTCCATTGAAGTGTCGTTGGTACTCCATGTACCGTTGTTGTCGAAGATCCATCGCGGCCATGCACTGCAAGATTTCTTGATACGGGTCTGCTGCGGCAGAGGTATAGGCAGTACCAGGCATATCTGCCGTGTACTGGGCCCCGGTAGTAGTGTCGGCAGTGAACTGCTGCAGTGTTGCCTGGACAGGCTCTGCGTGTGTGATCTGCATGACTTTGTGGCAGAATTCCCTTGTCCATCCTCTTCTTTGGGGTGTTTATTCATCGGTTTCTTCAATAGGCACACCTGCAGAAACACATAAACCCGTAATCAAGCAAGGGAAATACAATGGTCCTCGATCTTTCTTACCGCACTCGTGAATCTCCCGTAGGATAATTTCTCCAACGTTGATGGTCCTTTTGTTGATGATGGATTGGATAAGCACCAGTCTCTTGCGATCCACCGTGCTATTATGTGATGTTGGGATGAGACGTCGTTTGACGAAGGTGTTCCACATCTTGGCCTCCGGCTTCAAACTTTGTCTTGTTACGGAACCCCGATGGGTACCGGTTTCCTATAGAGTGTTCGCATAACAAAGATCGTCTTTGATCAGTTCATAGTCCTCAGCAGTGATATCTTCGAAGAAGTCCGCATGGAGATCGCTGGCCGGGGTGAGGCCGTAGAAGCTGTTGATTGTTTCGGCATTGAGTTGCACTGGCCTGCCGCGGCAGTGGACAAAGAGAGAGTCTTTGCTGGGCCCATGAGTGTAAAGCTCCCGTACTATTGTGGCGTTTGCCTGGGCAGGATGCAAACAGAATACTTCCCAATTTTGGTACTTGATTCTGTCGAACAAGTAGTGTTCGATGCCATAATTCTCTTCGTCCGTGTGCTGGAACCCTTGTTCTTCCCAAAGTTGCCTCGCGATGAATGATCGATTGAATCGTTCTTCAACGTTGGCTGGGGCGAATCTTTTATAGGTTACCATCAAGAAAGAGAGAATTTGGTTCCTGGAGGTTTTCTTGAAGAGAAACTGGAAAATCAGAAGGGATTAGTATGCAGAGAGCATGCGAATGCATCTTCCAAAATTATTTTCTCCCTTAGGCCCAAATTGTATATTGGGTGTGGGTCGCTCCTTTGTGCTTTCTGTCCATCCATCTTGGGCTTGATTTTCTTGCCGAATATCCTGCCGAGCAGACTGCCCAGGCAGGATATCTTATTGTCTACTGTGCGGATGGCTTTGCATTCCTCTGGATCTTCATATCTCTTTAAGTTGTGGAATGCGTTGAGTTTGACTTGTTGGTCATTGACCCGCATAGTCAACTCTCCTTTTTCCACGTCAATCAATGTACGTCCAGTTGCTAGGACGGGTCTCCCAAGGAAGATCGGTGCGTTGTCGTCTGCTTCACAATCAAGGACAAGGAAGTCAGCAGGAAAAATAAACTTATCAACTCTTACCAGTATGTCCTCGATTTTTCCTTTAGGTTGCACATAGGATCTATCTGCGAGTTGGAGCATCACTGTTGTAGGCTTCGGCCTTCCAATTCCAAGCTTTTGGAAGACTGAGTTAGGCATGAGGTTTATACTTGCTCCAAGGTCGCATAGGGCCTTTCCTTCATAACTCTTTCCTATTGCACAAGGTATAGTGAAACAACCAGGATCTTTTAACTTTGGTGGCATGCGGTTATGCAGCATTGCCATGCATCCCTCGGTGGCAGCCACTGTCTCAAACTCACCTATTCGTTTTCTCTTTGATACCATATCTTTTAAGAACATGGCATAGTTGGGCATTTATTCAATGGCCTCAACGAATGGTATGTTGATGTGGACTTGCTTCAAGATATCGAGGAACTTCTTGAACTGTTGATCCTGTTTTTGTTTCTTCAACCTTTGCGGGAAAGGTGGTGGTGGTCTCATCTCATCTAGTGTTTTCTTAGTTTGGAATCGTATACCTGGCACCACTGGAATTTTTGCTACCTCGGCAGACTGCTCAGGTGCTGCAGTGCTTGCTGCCGGGGCAATGTTGTCAGTCTCGGTTTGCTCAGCCTTTTCTCTTGATTGATCCGCCGGTTGGGTTCGGCTCTCTGGGATCTTCTCTTTCAACTGTAGACCACTCCTGGTAGTAATTGCCTTGCACTGTTCATGGCTTAGTGCCTTAGCAACCTCAGTATTGCTAGGTAGGCCTCCTTGTGGTCTAGTGTTTATACATTGAGCAAACTGCCCAACCTAAGTTTCCAGAGTTTTTATGTCCGCTTCTTGATTTTGTAGCCTCATCTCAGTCCTATTCATGAAGGCGTCGGTCCTCTTGATGAAATTACTATTTTCCGCCATGTATGATTCGGTTTTCATCATGAAGGACTTTAACGTGTTTTCCAATAAATTGACCGGTTGCTGCTGCATCTGCTGCTGTGGCAACGGTTGTTGGACGTGCTGCTGCAGCATTGACTGCTGAAATCCCAGTGGTTGGGTGATTGGGTTTAAGGCATTATTTGGGTTACTCCAGGATAAATTTGGATACCTCTTCCATGAGGGGTTGTATGTGTTGGACATCACATTGTTACGGTTGTAGTTCCCAACATACATACCAGTTTCTTGATTCATGCAATCAATGGAACTGTGGTTACCTCCACATAATTCACAACATAAATCAATTACCTTGACCTCACGGGTATTGTTTTGTAATTGTAGGTTTTGCACCATCTTGGTAAGAGAGGCCAATTGTGCTGCCACTGAACTTGATGAATCTAATTCGTTTACCGTGGCTTGGCGTCTTACTCCTCCTCGCCTAGATGTAGGAAACTGGAAGTCATTCCTTGCGAGTTTATTAAAGATTTCGATAGCTTCTTCGGGTGCCTTGTCCAGGAGTGTGCCGTTTGCCGAGGCATCCAACATCATCCTTGTCGGGGCATTCGTGGCGTTGTAAAACATTGTCACTTATGTCTATAAAGGAAATCCATGCAGCGTACACTTGTGCAATAGCTCTCTATAGCGTTCCCATGCCTCGTACATTGGTTCGTCTTCAGCCTGTCGAAAAGAAGTAATTTCATTACGAATTCTATCATATAGATTAGTAGGATTAAAACGAGTAATGAAATCACGGCATAATTCACTCCAGGATCCAATAGATCCCGCTGGAATGCTATTTAACCAAGCTTTTGCCCTATCCCTCAGTGATATATTTAGAAGTTATACTCATATAGATAATATTTACAGAAAAAGGCACGTTTTACTGCGTTTTCAAATATGTGCAGGAGAACCAGTGTCGCGGCAGCGACAAGGCCGAGGCAGGACCTAATGCTGAGGCAGCAGCAGAGAGACAGGAAGCAAGACTATAGGCGATGGAAAGATAAAAATTCAAGGAACGTGTATGGACTTGAAGCCCATGGATCGGAGCTGGCTAGCACAAGGAAAAGCCCAAAGGAAGACCACGCGGGAAAACCCTTTAGCCGAAACAAACTTGGAAATATTTTTATTATTATGTACTTGACTTGTTCCCTACTCCAAGTTGTATTCTACTTAGGAAAGGTTTGCCCTAGGTCTAGCCTATATAAGGACCTAGGCACCCAATGTACAAAACACGGAATACGTAGGGAGAGAGCCGATTTCTATTCTTGTTTTCTTCTCCTCCATTATGTTCTAAACCTTCTTAGGGATTAGGTGAAGGTTGTCGAGTATTTGTGAGAGGAGATTGTACTTTGTCTTTGATTCAATGCAATAAAGTTATCAAGGTTTGCTTATCCTTTGTTATTCCTTGTTTTCACAATTGAGCTCGGGAGAGGATATTGTGAATCATCCATTTATCTAAGCTCGGGAGAGTTAGATTCACGAAAGGGTAAGTATGGTGTTTCAATCGCGAAATACTAACTCGGCCTAGGGATAGGTTAAGAGTTTCAGCGGCTAAAAGAAGTATGAGATTGGTAGGTGAGTATAATTGGTTCACGCCGGGAGGTATTATCAAGGACTAGTCATCAACAACACTCTGACTTAGGGATAAGCGGAGTCATCAAAGGACACTTTGCCGAACTTTGGTAAAGTTTACCTACGAGCAAGGGATTGCCGCGGCAGACAGTATTGTCGCTGCCAAGGCAGTAAACTGCAGTGCTGTCGAGACAGTGATATACGATTGCATTGGACAGAGACAAGTCAATCAAATCCACAATACGACGCAACTGGATCCTAGCCCATCTCTCTCTATTATTTCAATCCTTTATTTTTATTTAGTTATTTTAGTTTAGATAATTCAAATCAACTCACTTGTGTTCTTTACTTTTCTACAGAACAAGAAGGTGAAGAAGGCATATTAAGTATACCGGTCCGTGAGGAGACGATAACTCGATAAAATACTTATCACTTATTACTTTCGATGTGTCCACTTGCACTAAACGCGCACTTTTGACACGCGACAAGTTTTTGGCGCCGTTGCCGGGGACTAGCAACTAAATTTTGTTTTCTTTATTTTCTTGTTTTTTTTAATTTTAATTTTACTTTTGTTTTTCGTGGTGTATGACTAGGGCCAATCCAACCAACCCCTTGTACGAGTTAGATCCAGAGATCGAAAGAACAAGGCAAAGGTTGAGGAGACAGATTCAAGGAGCCATGGCAGAACACCCGACAGGACCAAACTTACCTGCCGGCAATGGAGGACTTCCGCCGCCACCTGGGCCGCGATAGCTCACTGTCAGAGACTTCTTGGAAGAGGACTTAAACAGACTAAACCCTGGAGTCATTACACCGGAGATTGAAGCAGACCATTTTGAACTAAAACCTGTTATGTTCAATATTTTAAATACAATTGGACAATTTGGTGGGTCTGCAACTGAAGACGCAAGGCAGCACCTCAAGTCCTTCATGGAAATCTGCAACTCTTTCAAAATCCAAGGAGTCCATGAAGATGTCTTGCGATTGAAGCTATTTCCCTATTCACTGAGGGATAGGGCAAAAGCTTGGTTAAATAGCATTCCAGCAGGATCTATTAGATCTTGGAGTGAACTTTGCCGTGATTTCATTACTCGTTTTAATCCCACTAATTTATATGATAGAATCCATAATGAAATTACTTCTTTTCGACAGGCAGAAGACGAACCAATGTACGAGGCATGGGAACGCTACAGGGAGCTATTGCACAAGTGTCCTTTGCATGGATTTCCCCTATGGACACAAGTGACAATGTTTTACAATGCCACGAATTCCCCGACAAGAATGATGTTAGATGCCTCGGCAAACGGAACACTCCTGGATAAAGCACATGAGGAAGCTATTGAAATATTGAATAAACTCGCTAAGAATGACTTTCAGTTTCCTACATCTAGGCGAGGAGGAGTAAGATGCCAAGCCACGGTAAATGAATTAGGCACATCAAGTTCAGTGGCAGCACAATTGGCCTCTCTTACCAAGATGGTGCAAAACCTGCAGTTACAACAAAATACCCGTAAGTTTAAGGTAATTGATTCATATTGTGACTTATGTGGAGGTAACCACAGCTCCTCTGATTGCATGAATCAAGAAACCGGTATGTATATTGGAAACTACAACCGTAACACTGTGATGTCCAACACATACAACCCCTCATCGAATAGGCATCCAAACCTATCATGGAGCAACCCAAATAATGCCTTAAACCCAATCACCCAACCTTCGGGATTTCAGCAACCGGTGCCGCAGCAGCAAGTCCAGCAGTCAATGCCGCAGCAGCAACCGGTAAGTTCATTGGAGAACACGTTAAAGGCCTTCATGATGAAAACTGAGTCATACATGGTATCTATTTAAGTATAACTTCTAAATATATCACATTAAGCACATGCATTGGTTCAAGTGGGTGAATATTTGGTGATAAATGCCGATAAAAGGAGTAGAAAGTGATAGTGTGTTGAGCACTTATCACCCGTGCGCGTAGAACTCCCGGACGATCGTGGCATTCGCCTGGGCAGGTTGAAGACAGAAAATTTCCCAGTTTTGGTACTTAATTCTGTCGAAGAGGTAGTGCTCAATACCGTAGTTCTCTTCATCTGCATGCTGGAAACCTTGCTCTTCCCATAGTTGCCGAGCGATGAAAGATCAATTGAAGCAATCTTCAATGTTGGCAGGGGCGAATCGCTTGTATGTTGCCATCAAGATTGAGAGATGTGATTTCTTGGAGTTTTTCTTGAAAAGAATCTGGAGTTTAGCGAAGGTTAGTGGCCAGAGAGTAATGTGAGAGAGAGATTGTTATGAATACTAAAGAAAACAAGAAAGCAAGAGTGAATAGTTCAAGAGGAAGGAGTTTCTTATATAGGCCTCGGCCTTGTGACCGTTGAAGCCACTAGCCGTTTTGTAATCGTTTCCTTTTTCTGCCGTTTCCTTTTTCTGCCGCGGCAGGAATCTCGGCAGACTAGCCGTTACACTTTTCTACCCGTTGGGACTACTACAACCCTGACACTATTTTATTGCCTCGGCAAAGTTCCTGCTGTGAACTATTTCTCCTTTATTCTTGCTTTTTATTCCTAAATAAAACACACAAAAGAAAAATACTTAAAGCAAAAATAATTAGAAAAAAAAATAAAAATAAAAATAAACTAACTAATCCTAATATTTTAATAAAGAGAAGGGAGTAGATCATGTTACTGGTGGAGAGCATGCAAATGCCTCTCCCAAAATTATTCTCTCCCTTAGGCCTCAATTGTGAATCGGTTGTGGGCCACTCTTTTTTCTGTGTGTCCATCCACCTTGGGCTTAATCTTCTTGCCGAACATCCTGCCGAGTAGACTACCAAGGCAGGATACTTTAGTGTCTACTGAGTGGATGGCCTTGCACTCCTCTGGATCATCATATTTTGTTAAGTTGTGGAATGCGTTGAGTTTGACTTGTTGGTCATTGACCCGCATTGTCAACTCTCCTTTTTCCACGTCAATTAGAGTACGTCCAGTTGCAAGGAAAGGTCTCCCAAGAATGATCGGTGCATTTTTATCTGCTTCACAATCAAGGACAAGGAAGTCGGCAGGAAAAATAAACTTGTCAACTCTTACCAGTATGTCCTCGATTTTGCCTTCAGGTTGCACATAGGATCGATCCGCTAGTTGGAGCATCACTGTTGTAGGTTTCGCCCTTCCAATTCCAAGCTTTTGAAAAACTGATTTGGGCATGAGATTTATGCTTGCTCCAAGGTCGCATAGGGCCTTACCTTCATAATCCTTACCTATCGCACAAGGTAAAGTAAAGCAACTAGGATCTTTTAACTTTGGTGGCATGCGGTTATGCAGCATTGCCATGCATCCCTCGGTAGCAGCCACTGTCTCAAATTCACCTATTCGTTTCCTCTTTGACACCATGTCCTTTAGGAACTTGGCATAGTTCGGCATTTGTTCAATAGCTTAAACGAACGGTATGTTGATGTGGACTTGCTTCAAGATGTCGAGGAACTTCTTGAATTGTTGGTCCTATTTTTGCTTTTTCAACCTCTGTGGGAAAGGTGATGGTGGTCTCATATCATCCAGGGTTTCTTTAGTTTGAAATTTAATACCTGGCACCACTAGAGTTGTTGCCTCGGCAGGCTGCTCAAGAGCTGCAGTGCTTTCTGCCGGGGCAGTGCTATTAGCTTCAGTTTCAGTTTGCTCGGCCTTTTCTTTTGCTAGATCAGCTAATTGATTTTGGCTCTTTGGGATCTTCTCCTTTGGCTTTAGACCACTCCTAGTAGTAATTGCCTTGCACTGTTCATGGCTCATTACCTTAGCAACTTCAGTATTGCTAGGTAGGCCTCCTTGTGGTCTAGTGTTTATGCATTGAGCAAACTGCCCAACCTGAGTTTTCAGCGTTTTAATGGCCACTTCTTGATTTTGCAACCTCATCTCAGTTCTATTCATGAAGGCATCTATCCTCTTGATGAAATTGCTATTCTCTACCATGTATGACTCAGTTTTCATCATGAAGGCCTTTAACGTGTTCTCCAATGAACTTACCGGTTGCTGCTGCGGCATTGACTGCTGGACTTGCTGCTGCGGCACCGGTTGCTGAAATCCCGAAGGTTGGGTGATTGGGTTTAAGGCATTATTTGGGTTGCTCCATGATAGGTTTGGATGCCTATTCGATGAGGGGTTGTATGTGTTGGACATCACAGTGTTACGGTTGTAGTTTCCAATATACATACCGGTTTCTTGATTCATGCAATCAGAGGAGCTGTGGTTACCTCCACATAAGTCACAATATGAATCAATTACCTTAAACTTACGGGTATTTTGTTGTAACTGCAGGTTTTGCACCATCTTGGTAAGAGAGGCCAATTGTGCTGCCACTGAACTTGATGTGCCTAATTCATTTACCGTGGCTTGGCATCTTACTCCTCCTCGCCTAGATGTAGGAAACTGAAAGTCATTCTTAGCGAGTTTATTCAATATTTCAATAGCTTCCTCATGTGCTTTATCCAGGAGTGTTCCGTTTGCCGAGGCATCTAACATCATTCTTGTCGGGGAATTCGTGGCATTGTAAAACATTGTCACTTGTGTCCATAGGGGAAATCCATGCAAAGGACACTTGTGCAATAGCTCCCTGTAGCGTTCCCATGCCTCGTACATTGGTTCGTCTTCTGCCTGTCGAAAAGAAGTAATTTCATTATGGATTCTATCATATAAATTAGTGGGATTAAAACGAGTAATGAAATCACGGCAAAGTTCACTCCAAGATCTAATAGATCCTGCTGGAATGCTATTTAACCAAGCTTTTGCCCTATCCCTCAGTGAATAGGGAAATAGCTTCAATCGCAAGACATCTTCATGGACTCCTTGGATTTTGAAAGAGTTGCAGATTTCCATGAAGGACTTGAGGTGCTGCCTTGCGTCTTCAGTTGCAGACCCACCAAATTGTCCAATTGTATTTAAAATATTGAACATAACAGGTTTTAGTTCAAAATGGTCTGCTTCAATCTCCGGTGTAATGACTCCAGGGTTTAGTCTGTTTAAGTCCTCTTCCAAGAAGTCTCTGACAGTGAGCTATCGCGGCCCAGGTGGCGGCGGAAGTCCTCCATTGCCGGCAGGTAAGTTTGGTCCTGTCGGGTGTTCTGCCATGGCTCCTTGAATCTGTCTCCTCAACCTTTGCCTTGTTCTTTCGATCTCTGGATCTAACTCGTACAAGGGGTTGGTTGGATTGGCCCTAGTCATACACCACGAAAAACAAAAGTAAAATTAAAATTAAAAAAAACAAGAAAATAAAGAAAACAAAATTTAGTTGCTAGTCCCCGGCAACGGCGCCAAAAACTTGTCGCGTGTCAAAAGTGCGCGTTTAGTGCAAGTGGACACATCGAAAGTAATAAGTGATAAGTATTTTATCGAGTTATCGTCTCCTCACGGACCGGTATACTTAATATGCCTTCTTCACCTTCTTGTTCTGTAGAAAAGTAAAGAACACAAGTGAGTTGATTTGAATTATCTAAACTAAAATAACTAAATAAAAATAAAGGATTGAAATAATAGAGAGAGATGGGCTAGGATCCAGTTGCGTCGTATTGTGGATTTGATTGACTTGTCTCTGTCCAATGCAATCGTATATCACTGTCTCGACAGCACTGCAGTTTACTGCCTTGGCAGCGACAATACTGTCTGCCGCGGCAATCCCTTGCTCGTAGGTAAACTTTACCAAAGTTCGGCAAAGTGTCCTTTGATGACTCCGCTTATCCCTAAGTCAGAGTGTTGTTGATGACTAGTCCTTGATAATACCTCCCGGCGTGAACCAATTATACTCACCTACCAATCTCATACTTCTTTTAGCCGCTGAAACTCTTAACCTATCCCTAGGCCGAGTTAGTATTTCGCGATTGAAACACCATACTTACCCTTTCGTGAATCTAACTCTCCCGAGCTTAGATAAATGGATGATTCACAATATCCTCTCCCGAGCTCAATTGTGAAAACAAGGAATAACAAAGGATAAGCAAACCTTGATAACTTTATTGCATTGAATCAAAGACAAAGTACAATCTCCTCTCACAAATACTCGACAACCTTCACCTAATCCCTAAGAAGGTTTAGAACATAATGGAGGAGAAGAAAACAAGAATAGAAATCGGCTCTCTCCCTACGTATTCCGTGTTTTGTACATTGGGTGCCTAGGTCCTTATATAGGCTAGACCTAGGGCAAACCTTTCCTAAGTAGAATACAACTTGGAGTAGGGAACAAGTCAAGTACATAATAATAAAAATATTTCCAAGTTTGTTTCGGCTAAAGGGTTTTCCCGCGTGGTCTTCCTTTGGGCTTTTCCTTGTGCTAGCCAGCTCCGATCCATGGGCTTCAAGTCCATACACGTTCCTTGAATTTTTATCTTTCCATCGCCTATAGTCTTGCTTCCTGTCTCTCTGCTGCTGCCTCAGCATTAGGTCCTGCCTCGGCCTTGTCGCTGCCGCGACACTGGTTCTCCTGCACATATTTGAAAACGCAGTAAAACGTGCCTTTTTCTGTAAATATTATCTATATGAGTATAACTTCTAAATATATCACATTAAGCACATGCATTGGTCCGAGTGGGTGCATATTTGGTGATGAATGCCCATAAAAGGAGTAAAAAGTGATAGTGTGTTAAGCACTTATCAAATAGGATCTGCCATTGTTGCTCGTTTTTCATGTCTCATACGACGAAATACTTGCTCTATCTCGGGTTCAAATGAATGGTCTTGTGATGTTGGTCTTGCCCTAGTCATACACAGCAAAAAAACCAAAATTGGTAAGCTCCTTTAAACCTAGAAAATTAAACTTAAAAAAATAAAAATGCAAGAAACTAAAAATAAAGTCGCTATTGCCAATCCTTGGGAACGGCGCCAAAAACTTGTTGTGTGTTTAAAGTGCTTCGCAATAGGGGCAAGTGTACACGTTGCAAGTTATAGTGTGGAATATATATCTTCTCCACATGGATTGATGCTCCTTCTAGAATATAATTTGTTGCATTGAAAATAAAAACATAATTTGTTATAAAATTGAGATTAAATACAGTAAATTAATAGAACAAACAATTAAAGTAAATTAGTGTGATCAATAAGAGAGATGAGGTTAGGTTATCTTGAATTTTGGAGTGATAGATGAATGAATCCTTCTTTCTAAATGAGTGCTTGCACCGCTTAATTGTTTCGACAATTGGGCTTAATCAGATTGCCTAGTTAATTCTTCAAATGCTTGGGCAATTGCAACTAAGGTATTTGATCGGGCAATTTGGGCGACTATCCTCAAGGTTTCGACAAAACGTTCTACAATGATATCCGTTATCCCTAACGCAAATCTCTTTTGGTTGTACAATCTTTGATGATACATACATGCGTTAATCAAATGTGTACAACAACCAATCTTGAGTTCCTATTAGCCATTGAAATCCTCAACTTATCCTTAAGCCGGATTAGTTCTCACGCACTTGGTTTGAACCATGCTTATTCGTTTTATGAATCTAACTCTCCCGATATTAGATAAATGGATCATTTTACGAGGTCCTTTCTCGATTCTCTCGTAAACTAAATAAGTAACAAGAATAAGCAAACCTTGATTAAGAACACATCAAACACATAGATAGAATTCAAACATAAACCAATCAACAAAACAAAATAACCCAAGCTAGAATATTTAAACACTTGGTTTTAAACACTTAACATTGTCATATTATTTTTTTCAAATGAAAACAAGATCATGTTTAACTATAAAATCCCATTTAAACATCAGTATTCAAAATAGAGTATATCATAATCATAATCATCCACAAAAAATAGTATATTTAAAACGTTAATTAACAAAATATAAGCACATATCACCTTAAATGCAAGTTAGAAGATTTAAACATTACATCAAAATATATAACCGTAAAAAATGTATATCCTCTAACAACCAATTTTGGATTTGCGTATCTATAAATATCTGAAAAGAAAAAGATTCGGGTATGAGCTATAGAGCTTAGTGTGTTCCAACAGTGCATAATAAAAACAAAAATTTATCCTCAATACCTCAATGAGAAAATTATACATCAGTAACAGGAATAGTAATAGGAGTATCATTTAATAATCAGGCCATCATGTATATGACGAACGATGAGGGGAAAAAGAATCTAGAAGCTTATGTTTTGAAAGTAACAACCACCTTAGCTGAAACATAAAAGAGACACAGAGAAAGTTTACCTTAATGACGAAGCTTAACGATAAGTGCTCAAATCACTATCACTTTTTATACCTTTAATGGACAATAATCACTAAATCTACACCTACTTGGACCAATGCATGTGCTTAATGCAAGATAATTAGATATTCTGCTTCTGTAACATATAAAGATGATACTTATAGAAAAGGCGAGTTTTACTGTACTTATGTGTCTGTGCAAGAAAAACTATTGCCGCGGCAGCGACTGAGGCCGAGGCAGGACCTGATGCCTAGGCAGCAACTGAAGGACAAGTAACGATATTGTAGGCGACTTGAAGAGAAAAATGAGTTGGACGTTTCTGGACAAGCATCATATGAATCGGAGCTGGGTAGCACATGGAAAGCCCAAGTCAAAGGCCACGCGAAAAAGAATCCTAGTTGGAATAAATTTGGAAATATTTTATTTATGGACTTGACTTGTGTCCTACTCCAATTTATACTCCTACTTAGGAAAGGTTTGCCCTAGACCAAGCCTATATAATCCCTAGCCGTCCAAGGAGAGAAAGGAAGGAGAGTTTTCGACACAAAGCACTTAGCATCATATAGAGCCGACTTCATCTTAGATTTTAGAATTCTCTTTAACTTTTTATTATGTTCTAAGTTTCTTTAGGCTTAGGTGAAGGTTGTAGAGTATTAGTGAGAAGAGATTGACTTTTGTTTCTTCTTTTAATGCAGTAAAATATAAAGGTTTGCTTATTCTTTGTCATTCTTTGTTCTTGCATCCAAGTTTAAGAGAGAAGTTTGTGAGTAATCCATTTATCTAATATTGAGAGAGTTAGATTCACGAAAGGAATAAGTACGGTGTTTCAATCGGGAACCACTAACTCGGCCTAGAGATAGGTTAAGAGTTTCAGCGGCTAAAAGAAGTATGGGATTGGTTGGTGATTATAATTGATTCACGCCGAGAGGTATCATCAAGGACTGGTCATCAACAGTACTTCGACTTAGAGATAAGCGGAGTCATCAAAGAACACTTTGCCGAACTTTGATAAAGTCTACCCAAGAGCAAGAGATTGCCGCGGCGGACAAGCATCATCGCTGTCGAGGCAGTAATCTACAGTACTGCCGAGGCAGTGTTGTGCGATTGCATTGGACAAAAACAAGTCAATTGAATCCACTATACAACACAACTGGATCCTGGCTACTTCTCTAATCTGTTTATTCTCTCTTTCTTTAGTTTTCTTTATTTAGTATTCATCAACCCCAATCTTACTTGTGTCTTTATTTTATTCTTTTTTAGAGCAAGAAGACAAAAGAAGGCTTATTAAGTAGACCAATCCCTGTGGAGACGATATCTGATATACTTATCACTTTATTACTTGAGACGTGTAAACTTGCACCAATTGCACACTCTTTTTACACGCAACACTTAAAACCTTAATTTTGATCGATTGAGAATGTGATTCAGAGCATGAACGATAAGTTATGGTCAGGAAGCAGCGAAGCGTCCAACGGTGGCAATGGTGCACCGCACGATGCAATGGTGGCAGAGATTAAAGGTGAGGATCGGGGGAGAAGGAAAGAAATGTAAAAGGAGATGTATTCTAGATTTCTCGAGGGTGAGGACCCTCATTAATGAGGGTAGGTGGATTTAAAAAATATCTTAGTTAATATTATTTTATTAATAATATTGTGTTTTTATAACTTATTTAAGGGAATTTAGAAGTCAAGAGTTGTCCAACTCCCTTTGTTGGGTAATCGGTTATAGATGAGAGGGTTTGTCAGTTCAATACCCCATAACCACATACCCTTACCATTTTTTTTCTTTAAAGTGTTACAATACAAGACGATAATGCCAGGAGAATTCAAGCCAACCCAAGTTAGCCTTAAACGTGTACACACAAGGAATTTTGTGTCAAAAAAAGTTAGTGTCAAAAATTTAGAAATCTAACCCTATGGGGAGTTCTAGGTCTTGACTATATAAAGGGCTTTATAACAACCCTATAAGGGAGAAACGAGTAAAGAGATAGAGAGGGTTGCGCGTAAACTAGGGGCTACAACATAGGTTTTGAGTGTTGCATCATGATAGGGTGTTGTGCAACTATGGATCTACAATCGTAGGGTGGCGTGCTTGGACAACCAAGTATCAACTATGGGTCTACATTGAAGGGTTGCATCAAACGAACACTTTAGTGTTTTTTTTTAATCTCTTTTTTTTATATCTCATATATTGTTAAGAATATTTTGAATACATATTTTCTACTATATATCCTAGACATGAACTAAAACCTAATTTGGTTGGGGATGTTCCCAATTTACACACTAATTTGTTTTAGGTTTTTAAGTAATATTTATTCTAGCTTTTTATTCTGTTTTGCATTCACTTCAATTATATATGTTTTTTTCATATTATAGTTTATATTGTTTTTAGATTATCCTGTAATATCTTAACAGACTTAGGTGATAATATAACACTCTCGATCCAAATGTTAAATTTGGCCTCAAACCCCAAATCCATCTTATAAATTTAGTTTCATAAAAGTATAAGATACAAATCCAATTATTTAAAACATAAGTCCATTCATATAAAATAACGTAAATCCAAGTATTTTCAAAAGTTAAACGAAGCTCCAATATTACAAACCATCAAAAGCATCTGACACAAGCCCAAATACTACATAAGAGTTATAAATTACACATATAGAGTCCTACAAGTACATAGTCCAATACATTTAGTAATTGTACACTAAAACTAGGTCAATGTTGAAAATTCAACCCTCGGAGGTGCTCTTCAAATCCATGTTGCCACCTATGAACTTGTGAACGAAACAAACATTTCAAACGCTGAGCTAATAAAGATTATTGGATACATCGTCACTCAACCAAGAATCGCATATTTCATAAATAAATTGTTACCTCCTCAAAAGTATTGATTTTCATGCCTATTTTGAAAAAAAAAAATTCTTGGCATAAATTTGAAGGATGTTAATTAGTGTTTATGAAACTTATTTTGCTTTATGCGTTTTCCCAATAATGACCGTTTAATTTTTAGTTTACCCTGCCGGTAGAGTAGTATGTCAATTTGGCATGAAAATTGATCTCTAGTTTAGGGAATTAATTTTACACTTAAAAACATGATATGTATCTAATTCCCTAAAAAACTTAATTAATTTGAAACCATGCTCAGTTTTGAAAACGAAAAAAAAAGGAAAAATATTGTCAAATTGAATAAAGGAGCAATATTATGTCAAAGGCAAAGAAAAGAATGAACTCTCCTATACCTAGGGATAATAAGCACTTAGAGCTTCGTGACATGTTCTTTCTTAGTTGTTAAGTCTAAAACCTTAGTGTATAAGTTAATGAGAGTGACTAGTGATGTTTAGGTTAAGCTGGAGATTCGTGGTATACTCCCTCTTATCACTCACGCTAAACAGTGTTACAAAACAACTAAAATTTATGCTAGTAAAACCTTGAAAAATAAAAAAAAATAAAAAGAATAAACAAGGAGAAAATCAAATATGAGTTTAAGTGATAAAATTGGATAAGGGAGTGAAAGGATATTAAATGCATATTGCCTGCACATTCAACACTTACCATGAACTTAGACTAGAGTTATTTTGTTGCACTTGAATTCTTATCTGCTTTGCATGTTATACTAAGATTTTTTAGGGCAACATTAGAACCAAAATCTGCTTATTAGCATATGTTAGCATTCCAAACAACTTTTGTCGAGGTATTATTCCAGTTAGGATTGTCAATGAGAATGCTAGATGTCATTGGCAAGAAAGGAACAGAAGTGTGCCAAGCATCTATTGGCATGATTGTACTAGTATCTATTCCAAGAAAAGATGAACCCTCAGAAAATAGGTGCTCCTGAAATGTAAAAAAGATCATGGCTTTTATTTGGACAACCTTAAAAAATAGGAGAAAATTTTATATGACTTAACTTATCTCAATCCTCTCTTGCAACACCTGTAGCAACCCTTTTGAAAAAAAAATAAGTTTTGGATTTTGAAGTTCTTTTAGGAAATTAAATAAAAGAGGTTCTAATTTAAAAAATAATTGAAAGGGAAAGAAATGAAGAGACTTTGAATTTGAAAGTGGAAGTTATTTAAAATAGGTTTCCTTTCGAAAATATAAAAAGATGGTTAAAATTTGATTCAAGAACGATTAGTGACATTGAAAATTATCAAGGGAAATAAATACGAAAAGGAGTAAAAAATGGTTTAGAGTCGCTATCGACCACTTTGGTAGACCAGACACCACAAAACTAGAGATTTAAAATAAAAAGGGTTCGAGAATCGATTACAATTTGAAAACAATTTTGGCATTTTTATGTCTCCCCATATTAGTACCTAAAAATTATCGTTTAATAATATTAAAATTTCCAAATTGGAGTAGCTTTAAATTGATATTTAATTACAAATTCGGATAAATTTTAAAGATCCTAATATTTAAGTATAAGTACCCAAACCGAAACTACTTCGATAAATACCGACCCCGCTTATGCCCGAATAAAAAGATGCGGCATTAGTTAGTAATTTAACATTCTTGAATGACAACTTAAATAATAGACAAAATTAAATAAGACATACATCACTTAAAAACAAGGAGGCATACTTGAAAAGACAACAAATATAATATCAACGATAGAGTTAAATAGAATAAATAGAAATAGAGTTAAATATACAAATATACTTGCAAAGTAAAACGGCCTATGCATACATGACTAACCTAAATAATAAAAAGAAGAAAGACAAGCAAATCATGCAATAAAAAGCAAAAAATAACAATAAAATCTAATCTAACATAATAATACTAACCAACAAAATAACGGTAAAACATGCATTCATAGAAATATATACATACGAGACAAATACATGCATTCGAACAAATAAATATTTATAAAATAAATAAACAACTATAATATACAAGAATAGAAATTAAACAGTTGCTGAGATTAAATTAGAATAAAATTGGATTTAGATGACCCAAAATCTAAGTTACAACATTACTGGTAAAAGACCAAATTAAAAGAAAAATAAAACTCTTTATCGAAATAAGATAGAAATGATATCTAATTTCTGGAATAATGACCGAAATGAGAGTAAATTGAAAATTTGGGATCAAATCAAAGACTGGATTAAACATATTTAGGACAAAATTAAAATACGAAAGAAAAGTGTAGGGATTGTGAAAAGAATTTTAATGAGGCAGAGGGACGTAAAGAAACAAATACATCATTTTTCTTTTAAGCTTATTATAAAACTCAAAATATAATAAACACCTTCCTTTATTCTCTTTATTTTTTTGAAATCAGATTAAGGAACTATCTGTTTCTCCAGCCTTCAACTCAGATCATGGAAAATATTTTCTTCATCGTTCAAACCAAACCTAGAAAATTCAAACCTTTTTTCCAGAATCAAACGACCAAACCATAAAAGATCAAGAAAATTCGAGGAATACCAGAAATATTCTTCTTTTTTCTGAAATAATAGAGAAAAACGAAAAAAAAAGTTTCTTTTTTTCAACTTCCAAACCAGGAATAAGAACAGATTTTTTAAGAAAACTAAAAAAGAAAGAAAAAAAGGATTCTCGAACCATTCTTCCCCTGTATTTAGCTCACCACTGGAAGCAAAAAAGTTGTGACGTTTATTGTCGATCAACTGAAGGGTGAAGACGGCCGATAGGTTAGAAAGCACACAGGTAAAGAAAAATAAACCCTAAATATTTTTTATTCGCATGCTCTAGGAAGAAAATATTTTATAGGAATATGTCGAAAATTTTTCTTCTATTGATCTTTAATTTTCTGAATGCCTTATAGAATTTTTTGTTTTTTTTCTTATATACCCAATGTTACATGGAATAAAAATAAGGAGAAAAGCTAAACCCTCAGGTTGTTGCTATTTTTTTTTGTTTTATTCATGTGTGATCTTGATATTATATTTTTTTACCTGCTGAAAATCTTTGTGATTTTTTACGATTCTTAAATTCTTTTTCTTTCATTTTTGTGTCATCGCAGCAGTCAGAGCAAACGTGGAATCACCGACGGTCGAACGGCGATTGATAACAGAAAAGTCTTCTGGGCGATTGAAACAATGCACGTGGTTTTCACGAGCGCGTAGGTGACACATGTGGCGGTGCGTATAGAATTTTAGAAACTTCTTCAGTCTTTTTCTATATCGTTAGATATAAGATTAGATCCAATAATCACCACGTAACTCCACAAGGAAACAAATTGTAATTAGTTTTTTTGTTTAATTATCGGATATGGGCTAGGGCAAATCAACACTTAGAATTGGGCTTGAAATAGGGTTGTTGTGCTTATTTTATTATTGGGCTGTGATTTATGTAAATGGTTTGTAATTAATAAATTGGACTAGGAACTAAAAGGTTTTTGTTGACTCTTTACTTTCATTTAATTACTGGGATAATATTTATTTATTTTAATTAGTTAATAGAGATTACAGTAGTAATATCTGTTTTAGAATATAATCCTCACCATTTGACATTGATCGCTCAATCACTCTGCTAGCAGAGCTGGTGCTCGAACCAGTGACTTCTAGGAACAACAACCATTCTTTTAACCATTTACGCTAGAGAGCTCGTTGCATATTTATTTTATGTTGAGTTTTATTCATAATATATATATATATATATATATATATATATATATAACTAATAAAGAGAATAATAATAGTTGTAATGATAATAAACCGAAACTAATGGCCTTGTAAATACAATGTATAGTAATAACCAAAATAAAATGTAATAATACTTAATATAATAAGACTCAATAGCATAAAAAAGAAAATAATAAACCACTTCTTAACACAAATTTTGGGATTTTGAGAATAACAATACAACCTAAAGAGAAAAAGTAAGATGTGTGTACATATAAAAGTAACCAAAAAAAAAAAAAAAGTAATATATATTTTTATGTAATATTCTACAGAAAATATGACAATATCAAAATGAAATAAGAAGAAGACATAATTAATACAATTAATATTTTATTTTTTTAATCAAATAACATAGATAAACGAAATAAATAATATTCTTTTGGTTTTTATGATTTTCTTCTTCTTTTTTAGTCACAAATATTAAACTACAACCCATTGTTATAAAAGAAACAAAAATTAAAAGCGGGTTTGAAATTCCAGATAAAATTAGTGTTTATAGCTGCCCCTCTTTACATATCTTTGTAAATAAAGATCATAAACACTAATTTTATTCGACTTTCCGGTACAAAGATGCCTTGATTTTTTATCATTGTAGCATCGGATGACCCCTCTCTACGAGCGTATATCGTGATGGACGACCCCCCGGTTTGAGTGTATGTCGTGATAGACGATCCCTCTCTTCTAGCATATACCGTGATGGACGATCCCTTTTTTTGAGTGTATACCGTGATAGACGACCCCTTGCTTTGAGCGTATACCGTGATGGATGGTCCTCTTTTCGAGTGTATACCGTGATAGACGACCCCTCACTTTGAGTGTATTCGTGATGGACGGTCCCTCTCTTCGAGCATATATCATGGTGGACGAACCCTCACTTTTAGCTTATATCGTGATAGGCGGTCCCAATCTGTTGGAAAAACAGTGAGAAATGACCAACTTTGAGACATATTTTGAAATTGCAAAGATGAGGATTCAAATAAGGAATTTATTGATTATGCGTGGGCTGGACCGGTCGGGCTCTACATGGGCCTGTGGATATTTTACCCATTGTGAATATTTTCCTTAATTTATTTTTTAATATCCAATAAGAGTTTGTATTCTACTGAAATAAGAATTATGGAGAAGATGAAATTCACTTAAACTCCGGATATTAATCAGATAATGTGAAGGTAATGCTATTTATCTTTCTAATTTTCAAATTTAATTCGATTTAAAAATTAGATAATTCACATTATCTCCTGAATATTCGAATTTTAATTCGTTTAAACTTCTCACATGTTGCCCTAATTTTCTCTATAAATATGAATTGAATTATCAGGTTTCAAATCATCCAAAAACGTTTTCTCTCTCGTTTTTCTTCCGGTGATTGGAGAAGGCAGATAAGGCTCGAGAATTCTACAATTGTGCTATTGTTGAAGGTCTTCTTGTTGTTGTCTCCTGGGAGACAAACTACTAATAAAACTCAAGAACCAAAGGAGTGGCAGAAAATCTGTCTTATGCATCTAGTTAAGAAAAAAAACATATCGGTTTTCAGGGTTGTTTATCGAATTGGACCTTAACGGGTTTGGTTCGATATTCCCTGTGTAACCCGTTAGTGCCGGTTCCGTCTAGGCCGGCCTAAGATCAGAGCCAAGTTTACTAAAGTGTGTGGTTAGGTTGCTAGAGTGTGTGATTGAACTTGTTATGTTGTTAACTTATTGAATATTTAAGCATGATGGTTGTACTTTGAGTGATGATGGTTAAAAAGGGATAACGGTTACACATTGCCAATGCCAATACATTTTCAAATGCTTCAGGTTTCTCTTGGATCTTGCCCGAATGTAAGTCTAATATGTTTTGATATTATGTTTTGATTATACGTTTAAATTTGCGTTTAAAGTTTTGAAATATGCCTCTGAGACGTGAGACTTGAGCTAGTGCTAGTATAATCATTGATGGTCAGTTTGAGGGTGAAACGACTTTTAGGGAAGATCTTTTTCCCCTTCCCCCGTGGTTGTGCCTCCGGTTACGGGGAGGTCAGTTTAGAAACTGAGTTTGCACCGTGCATTCAGGCTTTGATAGGTGTATTTCAGTTTGCTGAAGATGAGTGGCTGCTGCTAACCTGACTTGGAAATAGTTAGCAAGTTAGTGGTTGAAATTGTTGGAATCAAGGATGTTATTTGTGAGTGTGAACGAATAATCATGCATAGTGTAAGAGCACCTATATGTAAATATCTATAGATATTGTAGGGCATGCATGCATTCTCGAGCATGACATTAGAAATTGCATTTACATGCACTTGCATAGGCATTGATGAGGGCATATAGGAAATCATACATACATTTGTTCACACTTGCGAGTATCTCCTTGGAAGATGGAAGTGGTGTTGGGTTGGTTCTTTTTGGGTGTAGGTTTGTTAAAAAAAATGTTGAAAAGGCTTTCTTTTGGTCTTGAGCTTGTTGTGTTGTGGGCAAGTTACCCTTTGGGATAGGGAATAGTCTTGGATGAGGAATGGATCTTTTGGGCTCAGAGTTGTGAATATTTGAAATCGAGGGGGATAATCTGAGTTATGGTTAGTTTTGAGTTGATCATTAAGAAATGTAAGGCTGAGTTTTACAAATTCTCTCCAGTTAGAGTTTGGAGGTTGTAAAAAGGTTGTGGCATGTTGTGTGATGTAAGACGGTTTGGTGTTTTGTTTTCTTAAAAAGTGTGGATTTGTTTTAAAAGAAAACGGAGATGTTTATCGTCGTGGTTAGTGGAAAAACTACATGGAATCCTCTGTTGTATGGTGTAACGTGTGGTTAGGTTAAGGTTTGTGACCAGTCGGGTGTTTTTCCTTGAGGAGTATTGGGTCAAGTCTTGGTAAAAGAATGCAATAACATACATATTAGTATGGGAGTTGTGGTATCATGGGTTTGAATCATGGTTTTGTTGTGACCTTGCGAGGTTTTAGTTGTGCCGTAAAGGTGGAAAGTGCACATATTGTGTGTATAAGGAGTTAAGTTGGGTTTACCTCAGCTAAAGTTAGATTGTGATGGTGTTCAAGTTGTTTGACGAGGACCGCTGGACAGTTTATAACCTATATCCGTTACTTGGTCTTTTGGGCTTGCTTTTATTGAAAGAGTAGTGAGAGTTATGTCCAGTGGGTTCATGTTGGTGGATGATTCATCAGTGTGGTTACAACCTTGGTAAGGTTATAAAATAAGAGGTGTTGGGGTGAGTGGAAGGAAGAGTTCGAAAAGTTTGGATTTTTTTGTGGATAAGAGTTGACTTTATCAATGACTTGAGGTTGGGAAAGAGTTTTGAGTTAGGTGTCGAGGTAGTTAGCGACACGCGGACCTCGAAGTTTGAGGTGTGTTGTTGTGTTTGTTGTGGTAGCTTAAGCTTGAGTTAGAGGTACTAACTTTGAGATGAGTACGATGTTGGGTGTCGACACAAAGGTGGTAGGTTCCTGGTGCTACATGTTTTGTTCAGTGTTAGCTATCGTGGATGGCTTGGCTTATGTAAGGATGTCTGTGAAGGGTGTTTGTTTTGTGGGATGGACCAGGGTTGCTATGGAGTTACGAGAAAAGTTGTTTGGTTAAATCTATGTGAGAGTCCTGGTAAAATAGTGGAGCTATGAGGGGGACTCTGACTTAGTTAAGTTGATCAGAGGTAAGACGTGATCAGATGTTTGGTAAGGGTCTAGTTGGGGATGTGTTTGGCAAGGTTAAGTTTTTGTGACAAGAACCTTTTATGTTATCTGAGCCGCATGATTGTTTCGAAGGTGGCCGAGTTAGAGTGGTGTCTTGATAAGGGCATGTGTTAATCTTTTTTATGCGTTTGATGGTACAGTGTTGTAATAGAAGTTAGGAGTAGGTGTTTTTGAGTGGGCTTGTCTTGGATATGGTTGAGTTATGGGTGGTTGTTTGTCCTACTAGTAAGTTGGGAAGAATCATCATGAGTTTGATAGTAAAATTTTGAGGGTGAGATGAAATTTTCTAGGTGTGTGGCTGGAACAATCGTTTATTTGAGTACGGTTCTATTGGAGTCCTAAGTTCCATTGGTTGGGTTGGATATGTGGTATGTCCTAGCATGTTTAGATTCGAGGTTTTTGGGAACAACTTTGGCTTCCGTTTGAGTTTTGGGTTTTGTCATCAATAGGTTGAGGGATGGTATGCTGGGACTATGTCCCTTAATGAGGGTGTTGCCATCGGTGGAGTTTGCTTGAGACCATGTTTAACGGTTTTATGTTAGTATGAGGCTTGTTGGTTGAGCGTCGTTGTGTGGACCGTAGGCTGATGGAAGGTTTATATGGTTACCTTGTATGATTGAGGATGTTGAAAAGAGGGTTAGTTCGACGGTGGTGATATAGAAACTGTTGTGGTTGCTAATAGTTGATTATCGATCTAAAAAAAGAGTTCTCTTTTGAGTTACGTTTTCTATGAAAGTTGAAGTAGTGTGGTGGTTTGTGCATTGTCACTTCAGTGTGAGGGAAGAATTTGTTGTTTGTCCGAAGAGGGTAAATGTTTTAATTGCCTGTTGAGTATCATCCGAGAGAAGCTAATGTGGTAACTGATGCTTTGAGCCGTAAGACAGCGGTGGAGTTAAGGGCTATGTTTGCTAAGTGGAATATTTCAAAGGAAAAAAATGGTTTTGTGACAGAGTCGTAGGTAAAACCTGTTTTTGTTAGAAATGATAAAGGTGAAACAGTTGGAGGATGAGGCTTTGGTGCCTTTTGTGGAAGATGTCGCTGAAGGTAGACCGACCGAATATCATTTTGATGATGATGAGGTTTTGTTTTAAAGGTCGGATTGTGGTGCCAAATGGTGTTGAGCTGAGACAAGCTATCTTGGTAGAAGCTCATACTAGTCCGTTTGCTATGCATCCGGGTAGTGTGAGGATATACAAGAATCTCAAAAGTGTATTTTTTGGGGGGTTGGTTTGAAGAAGGATGTGACGGAGTTTGTGTCATGGTGTATGGTGTGTCAGCGGGTGAAAGCTGAACATCAGTTTCCTACAGGGTTGTTGCAACCGGTTTAAGTGCCGGAATGGAAGTGGGAGAGAGTGACTATGGTTTTTGTGACAGGGTTGCCATTAGCGTCGTCCAAAAAGGATTCTATATGGGTGATTATTGACCGGTTTACGAAGTGTGCACATTTTCTTGCCGTGCATACGACGTAAATGGATAAGTTAGCGGGGTTGTATGTTTCTGAGGTGGTGAAGTTGCATGGTGTGCCTAAGTCGATCATATCGGACAGGGATCCGCGTTTTACTTCTAAGTTTTGGAAGGGTTTGCAAGTTGCTTTGGGTACGAGGCTTAGCTTTAGTATAGCCTATCATCCGTAGACGGATGGTCAGTCTGAGCGTGTTATTCAGACTTTGGAGGATATGTTGAGATGTTTCATCATTGAGTTTCAAGGTTCTTGGGAGAAGCAGTTGCCTTTGGTGGAGTTTCCTTATAATAATAGTTATCAGGCAAGTATAGAGATGGCACCGTTTGAGGCGTTATATGGGCGTAGGTGTCGTACACCTTTGTGTAGGAAGGAAGTTGTACAGAAGTATGTTTCTTTACCGCAAGTGTTGAAAGATACGGATGAGAAAGTTAAGCTTGTTTGTGCTAAGCTCAAGGAGGCTTCAGATAGACAGAAGTCTTATGCCGACTTGAAGCGTAGAGAGATAGAGTATGATGTCGGGGACAAAGTGTTTCTAAGAGTATGATGTCGGGGACGTAAGGGTAAGTTGAGTCCTCGTTTTATTGGACCGTATGAGGTGTTGGAGCGTGTTGGTCCGGTTGCTTATCGGTTGAGAGGATGCATGATGTTTTCCATGTATCGATGCTTCGTAGGTATAGATCAGATCCCTCTCATGTTGTTCCAGTTGAGGAGATTGAGTTAAGAGCAGATATGAGTTATGAGGATAAACCGGTGAAGATTTTAGATGTGGATACAAAGGTTCTTCGAGGAAAGACCATAGATTTGGTTAAAGTGTTGTGGAGACACCGAGGTGTTGAAGAGGCAACTTGGGAGACAAGGAAAATTATGGAGGAGCAATTTTCTCACTTGTTTGCTTCAGGTAAGAATTTCGAGGACAAAATTTTCTTAAGAGGGGGAGAGTTGTAACATCACGATTTTGGGGTTAGTAGCTTGAGTGTTAGTTGGGAAAATTCGATTCGGGTCGAATCGGATTCCTAGGGTTTGTTTCAAACATAACCATTAATCACCCTTAACTATATGCATAATTTCCTAAGCTTAAAGAACAATTTAAAGCACACATTTATTACATCAAAGATCCCAAACAATCTATAGGCATGCTTCCTAAAATATGATTTAAAATCAAAAATGTTCATGCATGTACATGCTTCAACAATCCAAACAACACCATAGTCCATCAATTAACAATCCAAAACATTATAGGTCTTATTACAATATTAACCAAAGCAAAAATCACACACTTCACATGGGTTTGATTTACACATTGCCAAGCCCCAAGTTATTTGCCAAAACATACCAAAAATTGAGATAACCTTCCCCTTGGTTCCCTTGCTCCGAACGTAGCCTCGAATATCACTATTTTTCTGCAAGTATGAAAAGAGAGAGCTTAAGCACAACATGCTTAGTGAGGAAGCTCTAAACAAGTTCAAAATCATTTATAAAGTCATACTTGCATTCTTCATGCTTATTTGAAATATGTAAAACCAAACCATGCTTGTCAACAATGTCAAATCATTTCATGTATCATGCACAAATATATCATTCCATTTCATATATGCATATTGGCTTTCTAGTGATCACTTAATATGAACTTTTAGTTCACCGAATACACGGATTCCTTTTTCCATAATTAGAGACACTTGGTTTCAACATGCATCGGTCGGACACATAGTCACCCTTGTATACATGTTACCCCCACTACGCACGATCGGACACAAAGTCACCCTTGTTTACGCATGGGTCAACTATATGCACGGTCCGACACAAAGTCACCTTTGCTTAAGTGTAGGCATCATCATTATCCTCATTATTTTTATAGTACACTCAATCCTAATGACATGTCATTTGTATTCGAATCTAAGGTTATTGTCACTAAGCCAATATCAATTTCAATCATGCATGTTAACTTGCTACTCATAATGCACTCATTAAATGTTCATCATGTGAACAAAAATCATGCTCAACGGCTTTATCAACACAGGGCAAATAACCTCATCATATTCCAAATTCTTTTTCATGCTTACATAAGCCATGAATGCCTTTATAAACCATGCATTTTCAGCAATTAACATATGCATGCATCATTTCAAAATCAAATATATGTTATTCCAAAATCATATTGAATCATTGTTCACATATATGCCGTTACTGAAAATAGCCGAAACTTGAGGTAATGCATCAACATCGTTTAAAACACTTACTCTTGAACTATGGAAAGTTTTCACACTATTCCATAGTCCCCAAAATAGAACCGAACCAATGCGATTCACTTTAAACCCGAAATCACTCACCGACAAGCGAAACGAGCCCTCGCCGATGCTCCGACAGCAACGCCAACGTGTTGCGTGTCAAAAGTGCGCGTTTAGTGCAAGTGGACACATCGCAAGTAATAAGTGATAAGTATTTATCGGATTATCGTCTCCACAGGGATTGGTATACTCAATATGTCTTCTTCGTCTTCTTGTTCTGTAGAAGGAAATAAAATAAAACACAAGTAATTTTGGGGTTGGATTAACTATAATAAAACAACTAAGTAAAATAAAGAGATTTGATAAACAGAGAGAGAGGTCAGGATCCAGTTGCGTCGTATTGTGGATTTGATTGACTTGTCTCTGTCCAATGCAATCGTATATCACTGCCTCGGCCGCACTGCAGTTTACTGCCTTGGCAGCGACGATACTGTCCGCCGCGGCAATCCCTTGCTCATGGGTGGACTCTACCAAAGTTCGGTAAAGTGTCCTTGAATGACTCCGCTTATCCCTAAGTCGAAGTACTGTTGATGACTAGTCCTTGATGATAACTCCCGGTGTGAATTAATTATACTCACCAACCAATCTCACACTTCTTTTAGCCGCTGAAACTCTTAACCTATCCCTAGGCCGAGTTAGTATTTCGCGATTGAAACACCGTACTTACCCCTTTCGTGAATCTAACTCTCCCGAGTCTAGATAAATGGATTACTCACAAACTTCTCTCCCGAGCTTGAATGCAAGAAAAAAGAATAAAAAAAGGATAAGCAAACCTTGATAGTTTTATTGCATTGAAACAAAGACAAAGTACAATCTCCTCTCACAAATACTAAACAACCTTCACTTAAACCCTAGGAAAGCTTAGAACATAGTTGAGAGAAAGAAAACAAAGAATCTATGAATCGTCTCTCTCTCTAGGTATTGGTGTCTAATACATTGGACGGCTAGGTCTTTATATAGGCTTGACCTAGGGCAAACCTTTCCTAAGTAGAATACAACTTGGAGTAGGGAACAAGTCATGTACATAATTAAAATATTTCCAAGTTTAATTCGACTAAGAGGCTTTCCCACGTGGCCTTGTCTTGGGCTTTTCCTCATGCTAACCAGCTCCGATCCATGTGCTTTATGTCCAGACACGTCCCTTAGATTTTTCTCTTCCGATCGCCTATAGTCTTGCTTCCTGGTTCTCAACTGCTGCCTCGGCATCAGGTCCTGCCTCGGCCATGTTGCTGCCGCGGCACTGGTTCTCCTGCACAGATATAAAAATGCATTAAAACTTGCATTTTTTGCAAATATTATCTTTATAGGCTCAACTTCTAAATATATCACATTAAGTACATGCATTTGTCCGAGTGGGTGTAAATTAGGTGATTAATGCCCATAAAAGGAGTAAAAAGTGATAGTGAGTTGAGCACTTATCACACCCCCAAACTCGAACTATTGCTTGTCCTCAAGCAATGCAAACCATCAATTTGCCGAACTCTACTCTCTCTTGGTCTTACGTTTCCATCTATTCTCCCCACCATAACTATGTCTATTCTTTAGACTTAACCTTTCGGCTACCCAAGGCTTTACCTAGAAACAAACTATAAGAATTGGTGAGTGTGTGCGTTTTTGTGGACAAGTTTGATTAAAGGCTTTCTTAGATAAACTCTAAGTTCAAGGCAAGTAGAATTGGGTTAAGTGTTCTCTTCTTTTCTAAACAACCAATTCTTGAGCCAATTTCGGGCACCTCAAGGATTGTGTTTTTCCCTTTACTAATTCCTTCTTTCTTGTAAATATTCCTTAAAGCATACTAGAGCCAATTTCGGGCACCTCTAGCATGAAGAAGATTACATCCTAGAGCCGGTGATAGGCACCTCTAGTTACTTTCCCAAGAATCTAAGTCTTTATCACCTAAGTTCATTAAAAGAATTCCCATAATCCAACAAGTCCCAAAAGTGTTTAAAAATTCATCTTATAGTAAGCTTCTAAGTTTTCATCCTTAAGTATCTTAAGGTTAAACCTTCTTAACATGACCTAATCATGGTAAGGAGAAAGATTTCTATAGCCTTAAAGAATAAACTAAGGCAATATTGATGATAAGTAGTGCAAAAGTATATGCATTTAATTCAAGTTAGGCGGGGAGCATAAAAAATTTAAAAAATTTCACTTAAGTACTCCCTTTTCTTGGCAAGGCCTCGGTAGTAGATTGCTGCCTTGGCAGTGAATCTGCACCCCCAAACTCAAACCAAGCATTGTCCTCAATGCTTTATATTAGAAGAAAATAGCGGGCAACAAAAAAAAATAAGCAGCATATAAAGAAACCAGTAGCAAATAATATTGAATTATATGAAAAAAATTTAAAGAGACTCCGAAGAGCTGCTTGTAACAATTTTTCTCCTTGGTCTTGCTGCCGAATGCTTAGTTCTTGGTGAGGGCGATGGTTGAGCTTTTGCTTGCCGGGGCGGTTGGACTCTTGTGGGTGGTGTCCGTTGCATCGAAGCTTTCACTTCTTCTCCTTCTTCCACGTCGGCCATCTCCTCGGTGATCATTATGTCCGTTCCACCTTCCCTTGCTGTGGCTGCCTCGGTATGATGTGTACTCGGTCTGGCGGCGGTTGAGCTTTGGTGCACATAGGCATCTATCTCAGCTGATAAACTGCCCATGATGATTGGGGATCGTGGTGGAGTGCTAAAGACTGCCCTCCTCTTGGATGGTCTTCTGCTGGCAGATGATGCCGCGGTAGAGTCTGTTGCCCTGGATGGGCTGGCAGCCTGGTACGGTGGTGGAGGGTCGGCGTAGAAGAACGGCCTTGGTCCTCCCGGAGCTGGTGTAGTCTCGGTGTAAGGGGCGGCTGTGACAAACATTTTGCTAGGAAATTCTGGAAATTGCGCCCCTTGGTCTGGAAAAGCATGGAGCATCATTTGGGCTAATGTGCCATTAAAGTCTCTTTGATACTCCATGTATCTCTATTGCCTGAGGTCCATCGCTGCCATCCTTTGCAATATCTCCTGGTATGGGTCTGCTGCGGCAGAGGTGTGGGCAGTCTCTGGCATGTCTGCCGTGTACTGGGCCCCGACAGCAGTATCAGCAGTGAACTGCTGGGGCGTTGCTTGGGCTGGCTCCGCTTGCGTGATCTGCATTACTTTATGGCAAAAGTCTCTGGTCCATCCGCGCCATTGGGGATTGTATTCGTCCGTATCTTCTATTGGTACACCTAAGGCAACACACAAACCAGTAATCAAACATGGGAAATATAATGGTCCTCTATCCTTCTTACCGCATTCGTGAATTTCACGTAAGATGATCTCTCCAACGTTGATGCTCCTCTTGTTGATGATCGATTGGATGAGCACCAATCGCTTTCGGTCCACTGTGCTGTTGTGGGATGTGGGAATGAGGCATCGCTTGACAAAGGTATTCCAAAGCTTAGCCTCGGGCTTTAAACTCTGCCTTGCTACCCATCCTCTATGGGCACCGGTTTCCCATGGAGTGTTCGTGTAGCAAAGGTCGTCTTTGATCAATTCGTAGTCTTCGACAGTGACATCCTCCATGAATTCAGCGTGAACATCATGGGTCGGAGTGAGGCCGTAGAAATCGTTGATGGTTTCGGCATCCAACTGGACAGGCCTGCCTCGGCAGTGGACAAAGATGGAATCTTTGCTGGGCCCGTGTGCATAGAATTACCGCACGATGGTAGCATTCGCCTAGGCAGGTTGAAGACAGAAGATTTCCCAGTCTTGGTACTTGATTCTGTCGAAGAGATAATGCTTGATGTCGTAGTTTTCATCATCCAAGTGTTGGAAACCTTGTTCTTCCCACAATTGTCGAGCAATGAAAGACTTGTTGAAACGGTCTTCAACATTGGCTGGGGCAAATCGCTTGTAAGTTGCCATCAAGATTGTGAGAGATTGATATCTTGGAGATTTTCTTGGAGTCTGAGAATTTCACAAAGAATTGTGAGTAGGCAGAGAGTATTGTGAGAGCAAGATTGTTAAGAATTCTAAAGAAAACAAGAAAGCAAGAGTGAATAGTTCAAGAGGAGAGGGTTGCTTATATAGGCCTCGGACTTGTGACCGTTTGAATCCACTAGCCGTTTTGTAGCCGTTACTCTTTACTGTCGTTTCCTTTTCTGTCGCGGCAGGAATCTCGGCAAACTAGCCGTTACACTGTTCTGCCCGTTGAAACTGCTGCGGCTCTGACACTGTTTTCTGCCGCGGTAGAGTTCCTGCTTTGAACTATTCTCCTTTATTCTTGCTTATTCTCCTAAATAAAAATTACACACAAAAAAGAAAAATACTTAAAGCAAAAAATAAACTTAGAAATAAAGATAAACGAAACTAATCCAAATATAATAATAATAAGGAAAAGGGAGGAGATCATGTTATTGGTGGAGTGCATGCAAATGCATCTCCCAAGATTATTCTCTCTTGTTGGCCAGACTTATCAATCAGTTGTTGGACACTCCCTTTTGTTGTGTTTCCATCCAGTTTGAGCTTGATCTTTTTGCCAAATAATCTGCCGAGCAAGCTGCCAAGGCAGGATATTTTGGTGTCTGTTATGTGGATGGCTTTGCACTCTTCTGGATCATCATATTTTTTAAGTTGTGGAATGCATTGAGTTTGACTTGTTGGTTATTAACTCTCATTGTCAACTCTCCTTTTTCCACATCGATTAAAGTGCGTCAAGTTATAAGAAAAGGTCTCCCCAATATGATCGGTGCATTATCATCTGCTTCACAATCAAGGACAAGAAAATCAGCAGGAAAAATAAATTTATCGACTCTTACCAGTATGTCCTCGATTTTGCCTTCGGGTTGCACATATGATCGATCCGCTAGTTGGAGCATAACTGTTGTAGGTTTCGCCCTTCCTATTCCAAGCCTTTGGAAGATAAATTTGGGCATTAAATTGATGCTTGCTCCAAGGTCGCATAGGGTCTTACCTTCATAGTTCTTACCTATCGCACAAGGTATGATAAAACAACTAGGATCCTTCAATTTTGGTGGCATGCGATTGTGTAGCATTGCCATGCATCCCTCGGTAGCAGCCACTGTTTCGAACTCACCTATTCGTTTCCTCTTAGACACCATGTCTTTTAAGAACTTGGCATAATTAGGCATTTGTTCAATTGCCTCTAGGAATGGTATGTTAATGTGGACTTGCTTTAAAATGTCAAGAAATTTCTTGAATTGCTGGTCTTGTTTGTGCTTTTTCAACCTTTGTGGGAAAGGTGGTGGTGGTCTCATCTCATCCAGGGTTTCTTTAGTTTGCAATTTAATACCTGGCACCACTGGGGTTGTTGTTGTCTTGGCAGGCTGTTCAGGAGCTGCAGCGCTTTCTGTCGGGGCAGTGTTATCAGGATCAGTTTGCTCGACCTCTTCTTTTGCTGGATCTGCTGATGGATTTTGACTTAATGGAATATTTTCCTTCAGCTGTAGACCACTCCTAGTAGTGATTGCTTTACACTGTTCATGGCCCATTACCTTAGCAACTTCAGTATTGCTAGGTAGTCCTCCTTGTTGTCTAGTGTTTATGTTTTGAGCAAACTGCCCAACCTGAGTTTCTAGTGTTTTAATAGCCGCTTCTTGATTCTGCAACCTCATCTCAGTCCTATTCATGAAAGCATCTGTCCTTTTGATGAAATTACTGTTCTCTTCCATGTATGACTCTGTTTTCATCATAAAGGCCTTAAGAGTGTTCTCCAATGAACTTACCGATTGCTGTTGCATTTGTTGCTGCGGCATTGGCTGCTGGACCTGCGGCGGCGGCAAATGTTACATTGGTTGCTGGAATCTTGAAGGTTGGGTAGTTGGGTTTAAGGCATTGTTAGGATTGCTACATGACAGGTTCGGATGCCTCTTCCATGAGGGATTGTATGTGTTGGACATCATATTGGTTCGGTTGTAATTTCCAACATACATACCGGTTTCTTGATTCATACAATCAGAGGAATTGTGGTTACCTCCACATAAGTCACAATAAGAATCAATTACCTTAACCTCACGGGTATTTTGCTGTAATTGCAAGTTTTGCACCATCTTTGTAAGAGAGGCCAATTGTGCTGCCACTGAATTTGATGTGTCTAACTCATTCACCGTGGCTTGGCGTCTTACACCTCCTCGCCTAGATGTAGGAAATTGAAAATCTTTTTTTGCGAATTTGTTCAGTATTTCAATAGCTTCCTCAAGTGCTTTATCAAGGAGTGTCCCGTTTGCCGAGGCATCTAACATCATCCTTGTCGGGGCATTCGTGGAATTATAGAACATGGTCACTTGTTTCCATAGGGGAAATCCATGAAAAGGACACTCGTTCAGTAATTCCCTGTAGCACTCCCATGCCTCGTACATCGGTTCGTCATCTGCCTATCGAAAAGAAGTGATTTCATTACGAATTTTATCATATAGATTAGTAGGATTAAAACGGGTAATAAAATCACGGCAGAGTTCACTCCAAGATCCAATAGATCCTGCTAGAATGCTATTTAACCAGCTTTCGCCCTATCCCTCAGTGAATAGGGGAATAGCTTCAATCTCAAGACATCTTCATGGACTCCTTGGATTTTGAAGGAATTGCATATCTCCATGAAGGACTTGAGGTGCTGCCTTGCATCTTCAGTTACAGACCCACCAATCTGTCCAATAGTGTTAAGCATATTGAACATGACAGGTTTCAGTTCAAAGTGGTCTGCTTCTATCTCTGGTGTAACAACTCCTGGGTTTAATCCATTTAAATCCTCTTCCAGGAAGTCTCTGACAGTGAGCTGCCGCAGCCCTGGTGGCGGCGGAAGACCTGCATTACCAGCAGGTAAGTTTTGTCCTGCCGGGTGATCTACCATAGCTTATTGGATTTGTCTCCTCAACCTTTGCCTTGTTCGTTCGATCTCTGGATCTAACTCGTACAAAGGGTTGGTTGGGTTGGCCCTGGTCATACACCGAGAAAAACAAAGGTAAAATAAAAAGAAACAAGAAACAAGAAAATAAAGAAAACAAAATTTAGTTGTCAATCCCTGGCAACGGCGCCAAAAACTTGTCGCGTGTCAAAAGTGCACGTTTAGTGCAAGTGGACACATCGCAAGTAATAAGTGATAAGTATTTATCGGATTATCGTCTCCACATGGATTGGTATACTCAATATGTCTTCTTCGTCTTCTTGTTCTGTAGAAAGAAATAAAATAAAACACAAGTAATTTTAGGGTTGGATTAACTGAAATAAAACAACTAAGTAAAATAAAGAGATTTGATAAATAGAGAGAGAGGTCACGATCTAGTTGCGTTGTATTGTGGATTTGATTTATTTGTCTCTTCCCAATGCAATCGTATATCACTGCCTCGGCAGCACTGCAGATTACTGCCTTGGTAGCGACGATACTGTCCGCCGCGACAATCCCTTGCTCATGGGTGGACTCTACCAAAGTTCGGCAAAGTGTCCTTGAATGACTCCGCTTATCCCTAAGTCGAAGTATTGTTGATGACTAGTCCTTGATGATACCTCCCGGCATGAATCAATTATACTCACCAACCAATCTCACACTTCTTCTAGCCGCTGAAACTCTTAACCTATCCCCAGGCCGAGTTAGTATTTTGCGATTGAAACACCGTACTTACCCCTTTCATGAATCTAACTTTCTTGAGCCTAGATAAATGGATTACTCAGAAACTTCTCTCTCGAGCTTGAATGCAAGAACAAAGAATAACAAAGGATAAGCAAACATTGATAGTTTTATTGCATTGAAACAAAGACAAAGTACAATCTCCTCTCACAAATACTAAACAACCTTCACCTAAACCCTAAGAAAGCTTAGAACATTGTTGAGAGAAAGAAAACAAAGAATCTATGAATCAGCTTTCTCTCTAGGTATTGGTGTCTAATACATTGGACGGCTAGGTCTTTATATAGGCTTGACCTAGGGCAAACCTTTCCTAAGTAGAATACAACTTGTAGTAGGGAACAAGTCATGTACATAATTAAAATATTTCCAAGTTTAATTCGCCTAAGAGGCTTTCCCGCGTGGCCTTGTCTTGGGTTTTTCCTCATGCTAACCAGCTCCGATCCATGTGCTTTATGTCCATACCGTACCTTAGATTTTTCTCTTCCGATCGCCTACAATCTTGCTTCCTGGCTCTCAGCTGCTGCCTCGGCATCAGGTCCTGCCTACAATCTGGTTCTCCTGCACAGATATAAAAATACAGTAAAACTTGCCTTTTCTGCAAATATTATCTTTATAGGCTCAACTACTAAATATATCACATTAAGTACATGCATTGGTCTGAGTGGGTGTAAATTCGGTGATTAATGCCCATAAAAGGTGTAAAAAGTGATAGTGAGTTGAGCACTTATCACAACGCACCAGCCACTTATGCACCTTCTTGCACTACCTCTACAACATTAAAAATAGAGCATATTGACATCACAACATGCTCAAAACAGCAACCACATTACACCTTCCCAAAACCATCGAAAACCTAGCCGAAAAGACCGAAACCTAGCCGAAACGCATCCGAAACAACATCAGCCTAAAAACTAATGAATATAACATCTAATCCACCTCAATTATGAACCAAAAACACTTCCACACCATCCTTATGCCTCCAGCAACACAAGAACACCTAAACCAGCCCCTAAACCAACCTAAAACCACCTTAAAACACCTCCAATTGCATTATTCCGGGATTAATTTGTTGTTAACTCATTTCAAGACTCAATCAATCATTTAATTGACCTAATATCAAAATTAAGTCAACCTAAATCCAGCATCAATTTAGATCTCAAAAGATTTCACAAAAACCATCATAAAACTCATAGATCTTGAATTAAAAACACAAAATAAAATCTCAATTGTTAACTAGCAAGCCAATACTTGGGAACTTCAATAAATAACCTTAGAAAAAGATTAGAAATCAGAATTTACCTTAGAGATTTGCTCTACCAAAAAGATGAGAAAACCTTCCTTGATTTCCTTGAAAATGATGTTGATTTTGCAAAAATTGATGAGTAGGTTTTGTAGAGAATGAAAGGATGAATAAAATGAAGTAAATCTTGTAGAAAATGATGAAGAAATCATCAAGTAATTGGAGAAATTTGGAGAACAAGATGGAGAGAAAATGAGAGAAAATCTTGAGAGCAAAGATGGGAAAATGGGAAGTTACAAAAGAAAATAAAGTTATCATCTAAAATAAAATAATTTAAAAACAATTTTGGTGGATAAATCATTAATTAAAAATAAATTGGGTTTATGGCCCTCTAAGGATTCTAAGTATGGCTTACTTTCCAATTTAGTCACTAAAAATCCTTATTGCCGAAAATTACCAATTAAATCCTCAAAACTTTTCCAAAATTACAGTTTAGTCACTAGCACAAAATTAAGCCCAATTAAAAATCAAATTAAAGTTCAAATGATATTCCTTTAATTTTAAAACACCATTTTTGTATTTTAAGAACCATTTCACAAAATTATTACTTATCCGATTAAAATATTATTATTTTAATTTTTCCCGGAATAACGAACCCTAGGAATCCGATTCGACCCGAATCGAATTTTCCCAACTAACACTCAAGCTACTAACCCCAAAATCGGGATGTTACACAAAAGGATTTATAAATAAATAAAAAAAATCCAACTTTCAAAATTTAGAAAGCAAACAATTTGTTTCAGGAATTATCCTGTCGTTTTTAAATGAGTTTGCTAAAAATCTCAATTTGGGACAAATCTGTTTCACAGAAATTCTCATGCAAAGTAACTGAGGTTACGGATTTTATGAAATATCAAAATCAAATAAACAAAAAAATCAATTTTCGAATTATTGGAATTATAATTAATTTCGGGTTTGTTTTCTTTATTAAAAGACAAACAATAGATATGACAAATTTAATTATTGCCTTGTGTGAATACTTCTTAAATGTATTAATAAAACCTTATTCATGGAAATATAAGTTTGACTTTAGACAATATCATCTATTGATCAAATATAACATTTATTCAGTATATGATTAAATTTTTTATTTGATATAAAATATGGTAATATTAAAACCATATATGTAAATTTAAGACAATCGTAGATTCCTTAAATAAGTTTTATGGTATCTTTGTGATAATACCATATATACGAATATTTCATTAAGGTAATATTCCTTAATGATCTATAAATACATGTGTGCATTTATTGTGGTAATTTTAATATCATAAATTATGATATTAGTTTGATAATAATATTTTAATATTATTATATTTAAGGCAATTTTATTTGTTTCAAAAATAATATTGACCTTTGAATATTGCATGAAAAGGAATATCATTTTCTTGTTAAATAATAATTATTGAGATAATTATTATTTATGTTTGGAAATACTTTGTATTATTATTTTAATTAATATTTTTCCTTGAAAAAGTGTAAACACAAGAAAATATTGATTGTTTTAGAAACAAAGATCTCGTAAATAATTTGTTTTGAGAATTATTTTCTACCATTTTAAGGAATTTACTTGATCTTCCAAACAATAATTAATGAAATTTAAAAGAAAGGGTTAAATCATTTTGAAGAATTAAGTTGCCTTGATATCTTCATTCGGGTTTTAGTGCCAAAAGTGCGCGTTTAGTGTAAGTGGACACATCGAAAGTAATAAGTGATAAGTATTTTATCGAGTTATCGTCTCCTTAGGGACCGGTATACTTAATATGCTTTCTTCACCTCCTTGTTCTGTAGAAAAAGATAAAAACACAAATAAGTTGATTTGATTTATCTAAACTAAAATAACTAAAATGAAAGTAAAGGATTGAAATAGTAGAGAGAGATGGGCTAGGATCCAGTTGTATCGTATTGTGGAATTGATTGACTTGTCTCTGTCCAATGCAATTGTATATCTTTGCCTCGGCAGCACTGCAGTTTACTGCCTGGGCAGTGATAACACAGTCTGCCGCGGCAATCCCTTGCTCGTGGGCAGACTTTACCAAAGTTCGGCAAAGTGTCCTTGAATGACTCCGCTTATCCCTAAGTCAGAGTGTTGTTGATGACTAGTCCTTGATGATACCTCCCGGCGTGAACCAATTATACTCACCAACCAATCTCACACTTCTTTTAGCCGTTGAAACTCTTAACCTATCCCTAGGCCGAGTTAGTATTTCGCGATTGAAATACCTTACTTACCCCTTTCTTGAATCTAACTCTCCCAAGCTTAGATAAATGGGTGATTCACAATATCCTCTCCCGAGCTCAATTGTGAAAACAAGGAATAACAAAGGATAAGCAAACCTTGATAACTTTATTGCATTGAATCAAAGACAAAGTACAATTTCCTCTCACAAATACTCGACAACCTTCACCTAATCCCTAAGAAGGTTTAGAACATAATGGAGGAGAAGAAAGCAAGAATATAAATCGGCTCTCTCCCCAGGTATTCCGTATATTGTACATTGTGTGGCTAGGTCCTTATATAGGCTAGACCTAGGGTAAACCTTTCCTAAGTAGAATACAACTTGGAGTAGGGAACAAGTCAAGTACATAATAATAAAAATATTTCCAAGTTTGCTTCGGCTAAGGGGTTTTCCCGCGTTGTCTTCCTTTGGGCTTTTCCTTGTGCTAGCCAGCTCCGATCCATGGGCTTCAAGTCCAGACACGTTCCTTGGATTTTTATCTTTCCATCGCCTATAGCCTTGCTTCCTTCCTGCCTTTTTGCTGCTGTCTCGGCATCAGGTCCTGCCTCGGCCTTGTCGCTGTCGCGGCACTGGTTCTCCTGCACAGATATGAAAACGCAGTAAAATGTGCCTTTTTCTGTAAATATTATCTATATGAGTATAACTTCTAAATATATCACATTAAGCACATGCATTGGTCCGAGTGGGTGTATATTTGGTGATAAATGCCCATAAAAGGAGTAAAAAGTGATAGTGTGTTAAGCACTTATCACACCCCCAAACTCGAACTATTGCTTGTCCTCAAGCAATGCAAACCATCAATTTGCCGAACTATACTCTCTCTTGGTCTTACATGTCAATCTATTCTCCCCACCATAACTAGGCCTATTCTTAAGCCTTAACCATTCGGTTACCCAAGGGTTTACCTAGAAACAAACTATAAGAATTGTGAGTGTGTGTGTTTTTGTGGACAAGTTGATTAAAGGCTTTCTTAGATAAACTCTAAGTTCAAGACAAATAGACCTTGGTTAAGTGTTCTCTTCTTTTCAAACTCTAAATCTTGAGCCAATTTCGGGCACCTCAAAGACTTGTGTTTTTCTTTTCACTAAATTCCTTCTTTCTTTTTAATATTCCTTAAAACATACTAGAGCCAATTTCGGGCACCTCTAGCATGAAGAAGAGACTTTCTAGAGTCGGTGGTAGGCACCTTTTGTTACTTTCCAAAAATCTAAGTCTTTATCACCTAAGTTCATTAAAAGAATTCCTATAACCCAACAAGTCCCAAAAGTGCTTAAAGTTCTTCCTATAATAAGCTTCTAAGTTTTCATCCTTAAGCATCCTAAGGTTAAGCCCTCTTAACAGAACCTAAACATGGTAAGGAGAAAGATTTCTATAGCCTTAAAGAATAAACTAAGGCAATACTGATGATAAGCAGTGCAACAGTGTAAGCAGTTAATTCAAGTAAGGCGGGGAGCATAAAATTTAAAAAAACCACTGGAATACTCCCTTTTTGGCAAGGCCGCGGCAGGAGATTGCTGCCTTGGCAGTGAATCTACACCCCCAAACTCAAAACAAGCATTGTCCTCAATGCTTTATATTTGAAGAAGTAAGCAGCAAATCAAAATATGAATATAATAAACAGCAAATAGAAACAGTAAAAGCAATTAATATTGAATTAAGGACAAAGAAATTTAAAGCGACTCCGAAGAGCTACTTGTAACAATTTTCCTTCTCGGCCTTGTTGCCGAATGCTTTGTCCTTGGTGAAGGTGATGGTTGTGCCTTTGCTTGCCGAGGTGGTTGGACTCGAGTGGGTGATGTCCGTTGCATTGGGGCCTCTACCTCTTCTCCTTCTTCTACATCAGCCATCTCTTCGGTTAGCATTACGTCTGTTCCTCCTCCCATTGCTGTTGCTCCTCCGGTGTGGTGTGTACTTGGGCCGGCAGCAGTGGAGCTTTAGTGCACGTAGGCATCTATCTCGGCTGATAGATTGCCTATGATAATTGGTGATCTGGGTGGGGTGCTAAAAACGACCCTTCGCTTGGATGGCCTTCTGCTGACAGACGAGGCCGCGGTAGAATCTGCTGCCCTAGATGGGCCGGCAGCCTGGTATTGGGGCTGAGGGTCCGCATGGAAGAACGACCTTGGTCCTCCTGGGGCTGGTGTAGTCTCGGTGTAAGGGGCGACTGTAACGAACATGTTGCTGGGAAACTCCGGAAATTTTACTCTTTGGTCCAGGAAGGCGTGCAGCATCATCTGGGCTAGAGTGCCATTGAAATCCCTTTGGTACTCCATGTACCTTTTTTGTCGGAGATCCATTGCTGTCATTCGTTGCAAGATCTCCTGGTACGGGTCTGCTACGGCAGAGGTATGGGCAGTACCAGGCATGTCTGCTGTGTACTGGGCCCCGACAGCAGTATCGGTAGTGAACTGCTACGGCGTTGCTTGGACAGGCTCTGCTTGTGTGATTTGCATGACTTTATAACAGAAGTCCCTGGTCCATCCTCGTCGTGGGGGTGTGTATTCGTCCATCTCTTCTATGGGCACACCTGCGGCAACACATAAACCCGTGATCAAACAAGGGAAATACAATGGTCCCCTATCTTTCTTACCGCTCTCATGAATTTCCCGAAGGATGATCTCTCCAACGTTGATGGTCCTCTTGTTGATAATGGATTGGATAAGCACCAATCTTTTGCGATCTACCGTGCTATTGTGTGATGTGGGGATGAGCCGTCGTTTGACAAAGGTGTTCCACATCTTGGCCTCGGGTTTTAGACTTTGTCTTGTTACGGATCCTCGATGGGTACCGGTTTCCCATGGGGTGTTCGCATAACAAAGATCATCTTTGATGAGCTTTTAGTCCTCGGCAGTGACGCCCTCCATGAATTCGGCGTGGATATCATTGTCAGGGGTGAGGCCGTAGAAATTATTGATTGTCTCGACATCGAGCTGGACTGGCCTGTCGTGGCAATGAACGAAGAGGGAGTCTTTGCTGGGCCCATGTGCGTAGAACTCCCGGACGATTGTGGCATTCGCCTGGGCAGGTTGGAGACAGAAAATTTCCCAATTCTGGTACTTAATTCTGTCGAAAAGGTAGTGCTCGATACCGTAGTTCTTCTTCGTCCGCATGCTGGAAACCTTGCTCTTCCCATAGTTGTCGAGCGATGAAGGATCGGTTGAAGCGATCTTCAACGTTGGCGGAGGCGAATCGCTTGTATGTTGCCATCAAGATTGAGAGATGTGATTTCTTGGAGTTTTTCTTGAAAGGAATCTGGAGTTTAGCGAAGATTAGTATGCAGAGAGTAATGTGAGAGAAAGATTGTTATGAATACTAAAGAAAATAAGAAAACAAGAGTGAATAGTTCAAGAGGAAGGAGTTTCTTATATAGGCATCGGCCTTGTGACCGTTGAAGCCACTAGCCGTTTTGTAACCGTTTCCTTTTTCTACCATTTCCTTTTTCTGCCGCGGCAGGAATCTCGGCAGACTAGCCGTTACACTGTTCTGCCCGTTGGGACTACTGCGGCCCTGACACTGTTTTATTGCCTCGGCAGAGTTCCTGCTATGAACTATTTCTCCTTTATTATTGCTTTTTATTCCTAAATAAAACACACAAAAGAAAAATACTTAAAGCAAAAATAATTAGAGAAAATAAAAAGAAATAAAAATAAACTAATTAATCCTAATATATTAATAAAGAAAAGGGAGGAGATCATGTTACTGGTGGAGAGCATGCAAATGCATCTCCCAAAATTATTCTCTCCTTAGGCCCAAATTGTGAATCGGTTGTGGGTCACTTTTTTTTTCTGTGTCCATCCACCTTGGGCTTAATCTTCTTGCTGAATATCCTGCCGAGCAAACTACCAAGGCAGGATACTTTAGTGTTTACTGAGTGGATGGCCTTGCACTCCTCTGGATTATCATATTTTTTTAAGTTGTGGAATGCATTGAGTTTGACTTGTTGGTCATTGACCCGCATTGTCAACTCTCGTTTTTCCACGTCAATTAGAGTACGTCCAGTTGCACGGAAAGGTCTCCCAAGGATGATCGGTGCATTGTCATCCGCTTCACAATCAAGGACAAGGAAATCAGCAGGAAAAATAAACTTATCTACTCTTACTAGTATGTCCTCGATTTGGCCATGCATCCCTCGGTAGTAGCCATTGTCTCAAACTCACCTATTCATTTTATCTTTGACACCATGTCCTTTAGGAACTTGGCATAGTTAGGCATTTGTTCAATAGCTTCAACAAAAGGTATGTTGATGTGGACTTGCTTCAAGATGTCGAGGAACTTCTTGAATTGTTGGTCCTGTTTTTGCTTTTTCAACCTTTGTGGAAAAGGTGGTGGTGGTCTCATCTCATCCAGGGTTTCTTTAGTTTGGAGTTTAATACCTGGCACCACTGGAATTGTTGCTGCCTCGGCAGGCTGCTCAGGAGCTGCAGTGCTTTCTGCCGGGGCAGTGTTGTTAGTTTCAGTTTGCTCGGTCTCTTCTTTTGCTTGATCCTCTGATTGAATTTGGCTCTTTGGGATCTTCTCCTTCAGCTTTAGACCATTCCTAGTAGTGATTGCTTTGCAGTATTCATGGCTTATTACCTTAGCAACTTCAGTATTGCTAGGTAGTCCTCCTTGTGGTCTAGTGTTTATGCATTGAGCAAACTGCCCAACCTGAGTTTCTAGCGTTTTAATGGCCGCTTCTTGATTTTGCAACCTCATCTCAGTTCTATTCATAAAAGCATCTGTCCTTTTGATGAAATTACTATTCTCTACCATGTATGACTCAGTTTTCATCATAAAGGCTTTAAGAGTGTTCTCCAGTGAACTTACCGGTTGCTGCTGCATCTGCTGCTGCAGCATTGACTGCTGGGCTTGCTGCTGCGGCATCGGTTGCTGATATCCCGAAGGTTGGGTGATTGGGTTTAAGGCATTGTTAGGGTTACTCGATGATAAGTTCGGATGCCTCTTCCATGAGGGGTTGTACGTGTTGGACATCACATTGTTACGGTTGTAGTTCCCAACATAGATACCGGTTTCTTGATTCATGCAATCAACAGAACTGTGGTTACCTCCACATAAGTCACAATATGAATCAATTACCTTAACCTCACGGGGATTTTGTTGTAGGTTTTGCACCATCTTGGTAAGAGAGGCCAATTGTGCTGCCACTGAACTTGATGTGTCTAATTCATTTACCGTGGCTTGGCATCTTACTCCTCCTTGCCTAGATGTAGGAAACTGAAAGTCATTCTTTGCGAGTTTATTTAATATTTCAATAGCTTCCTCAGGTGCTTTATCCAGGAGTGTTCCGTTTGCCGAGGCATCTAACATCATCCTCGTCGGGGCATTCGTGGCATTGTAAAACATTGTCACTTGTGTCCATAGGGGAAATCCATGCAAAGGACACTTGTGCAATAGCTCCCTGTAGAGTTCCCATGCCTCGTACATTGGTTCGTCTTCTGCCTGTCGAAAAGAAGTAATTTCATTACGGATTCTATCATATAAATTAGTGGGATTAAAACGAGGAATGAAATCACGGCAAAGTTCACTCCAGGAACTAATAGATCCTGCTGGAATGCTATTTAACCAAGCTTTCGCCCTATCCCTCAGTGAATAGGGGAATAGCTTTAACCGCAAGACATCTTCATGGACTCCTTGGATTTTGAAAGAGTTGCAGATCTCCATGAAGGACTTGAGGTGTTGCCTTGCGTCTTCAGTTGCAGACCCACCAGATTGTCCAATTGTATTTAACATATTGAACATAACATGTTTTAGTTCAAAATGGGCTGTTTCAATCTCAGGTGTAACGACTCCTGGGTTTAGTCCATTTAAGTCCTCCTCCAGGAAGTCTCTGACAGTGAGCTGCCGCGGCCCAGGTAGCGGCGGAAGTCCTCCATTGCCGGTAGGTAAGTTTTGTCCTGCCGGGTGTTTTGCCATGGCTCCTTGGATCTGTCTCCTCAACCTTTGCCTTGTTCTTTCGATCTCTAGATCTAACTCGTACAAGGGGCTGGTTGGATTGGCCCTGGTCATACACCACGAAAAACAAAAGTAAAATAAAAATAAACAAGAAAATAAAGAAAACAAAATTTAGTTACCAGTCCCCGGCAACGGTGCCAAAAACTTCTCGCGTGTCAAAAGTGCGCGTTTAGTGCAAGTGGACACATCGAAAGTAATAAGTGATAAGTATTTTATTGAGTTATCGTCTCCTCAGGGACCGATATACTTAATATGCTTTCTTCACCTTCTTGTTCTGTAGAAAAATAAAAAAAATAAGTGAGTTGATTTGATTTATCTAAACTAAAACAACTAAATAAAAATACAGAGTTGAAATAATAGAGAGAGATGGGTTAGGATCCAGTTGCGTCATATTGTGGATTTGATTGACTTGTCTCTGTCCAATGCAATCGTATATCACTGCCTCGGCAGCACTGCAGTTTACTGCCTTGGCAGCGACAATACTGTCTGCCGCGGCAATCCCTTGCTCATGGGTAGACTTTACCAAATTTCGGCAAAGTGTCCTTGGATGACTCGGCTTATCCCTAAGTCAGAGTGCTGTTGATGACTAGTCCTTGATGATACCTCCCGGTGTGAACCAATTATACTCACCAACCAATCTCACACTTCTTTTAGCCGCTGACACTCTTAACCTATCCCTAGGCCGAGTTAGTATTTCGCGATTGAAATACCTTACTTACCGCTTTCGTGAATCTAACTCTCCCGAGCTTAGATAAATGGATGATTCACAATATCCTCTCCCGAGCTCAATTGTGAAAACAAGGAATAACAAAGGATAAGCAAACCTTGATAACTTTATTGCATTGAATCAAAGAAAAAGTACAATCTCCTCTCACAAATACTCGACAACCTTCACCTAATCCCTAAGAAGGTTTAGAACATAATGGAGGAGAAGAAAACAAGAATATAAATCAGCTCTCTCCCTAGGTATTCCGTATATTGTACATTGGGTGGCTTGGTCCTTATATAGGCTAGACCTAGGGCAAACCTTTCTTAAGTAGAATACAACTTGCAGTAGGGAACAAGTCAAGTACATAATAATAAAAATATTTCCAAGTTTGCTTCGGCTAAGGGGTTTTCCCGCGTGGTCTTCCTTTGGGCTTTTCCTTGTGCTAGCCAGCTCCGATCCATGGACTTCAAGTCCAGACACGTTCCTTGGATTTTTATCTTTCCATCGCCTATAGTCTTGCTTCCTGCCTTTGTGTTGCTGCCTCGGCATCAGGTCCTGCCTCGGCCTTGTCGCTGCCGCGACACTGGTTCTCCTGCACAGATATGAAAACGCAGTAAAACGTGCCTTTTTCTGTAAATATTATCTATATGAGTATAACTTCTAAATATATCACATTAAGCACAAGCATTGGTCCGAGTGGGTGTATATTTGGTGATAAATGCCCATAAAAGGAGAAAAAAGTGATAGTGTGTTAAGCACTTATTAGAATGCTACACCAAACGTGGTATATAGCGGCGTTAGTTGTGTGTTTTTAGAGTAAATGCCGCTAACCTTTTACATATTGCAACATTTTTAAGGAAAACGCCACAAACAACAACTATTGCGACATTTCTAGAATAAACGCCACGATAAATTTCTTCTTTAGCGGCGTTTCTGTAGGAAATGCCACACTTAATTTTTTCTTTAGCAGCGTTTTAAGTATAAACGCCACACTATTTGTAACATATAGTGGCGTTTTGATTCAAACACCAAAAAAAGTTCTCTGTAGTGGCGTTTTGTAATAAAAATGCCACAATAGTATATTTTTTAGTGTCGTTTTTTTAACAAACGCCACAATAGTATGTGTTTTAGTGGCGTTTGTTTAACAAATGCCGCAATGTTTAATATAACTAAACCCCTAAATTATCGAGACATTAAAAAAAACAATTGAAACCCTATTTCCTTTGGCCTCCCTCGATCATTCACTGTCGCACGTCCTCCGACCACCCAAGTCGTGTCTTCCGGCCACCCATTCGCGTCGTCCGACCACCGTAGTTGCGGCGTCCGTCCATCGCAGTCACCTCAGTCATCCACCTCAGTTTCCTTCACCGGCGAACGAAAGTGGATTTATAGGTAACCATTCGAACATTAATATTTTATGGAATCAATGAATTGTTTTTACTGAAATAAATGAATCATTTCTTGTATTTGTGAATTGTTTGCTACTGGAATCAATGAATTATTTCCGATAGGACGACTTTATTTTACATGAATGTGAATGGAGGAGTGATTCAACGTGTATGGTGGTTAAGAATTTCGATTGCTGAATTTAACAGTTTCCAGTAAAACCCAGACCAATGAAATACAGATTGAAATCACCTTTTAAACTGCTTCAATATCTGTGCCATAACATTCAAATTGAACAAATTAAAACTCAAAATTTGTCAGCAGCATTAGGTGTATCTAAAATCGAATCACCTTTCATTATGATCAACCTCTCCAAGTTAACGAGAGGGTGTAGGAAATAAATCTAGACTTAATTTAGAAATAGTTATTTCTTTGCATTCAAATTAATATCTATCCCACAGGTATTTAGAAAAGTATTGATATTGTTTGTTGTGGAAGAAATAGAAGTAGATTCCTTCAAAGGAAACGAGAGGGTGTTCCTTTCAGCTGCCCATTTAGCTTATAAGATAAAAGTTTGAGCACAACCAGTCTTACTTAATGAATATGATTAATCTATTGTAATGGTACAAAGAACTTCAGTGCTAGAAAAGATTAAAGCAATATAATTACTTATGAAACTTGGAAATCCTTTTTCTACTTTTCTTGTTTTGATTATGTAGACTGTTGAATGGGATATTTTCTAATCCTAGAACCATGGTGAATATCATTCTAATTATGATCTTGGTGAAATTAACACATATTCGCAGGGAAGTTACTATATAGATTTGATACTACCAAATTGGTTTTTGGAATTTGTTTAATGCTTAATTATAATTAATGATTCATTTCATGAATATGCCAGCAAAATAAGTTTAGAGCTATTGAATTATAGATTGTTGAATTTCTTTATATTTGGCAATAACAGGCATCTTGCTTGTCTTTTCAGGTTTTTGATATTTAGATATAAATCAGCTGACAATCAGGAACTTTGGTCTATGTTGCTATGCTGCTATGGTTTTGATATTTTAGGTTTGTGTAGGAAATAAATCTAGACTTAATTTAGAAATAGTTATTTCTTTGCTAATTCTGTATACTTGTTGTTGGTTATATTGATGTTTATTTTATAATAAAAGCTTAAAAAAACTCTAAAATGTTTAGCATATTTTTGTTATTTCTAACGATTTGTCAGGGTTCATTGTGTTCGAAGCTATTGAGTGTAAGGATCGACCAAAGGAACTACAACACCCTTGGGAGCACACATCGCAATATTCTCCGTAAGTAAAAAAATATTTAATGTTTGACTAGATAATCATTTTAATTTCTGTATGCTTTAACCTTTTAATATTTTATTTTAAGTTGTTTTAAATTTTTTATCATTAGTTAATTAATTAATAATTTTTAATTCGGTTGCATATATGTCAAATTTGATTTAGTGATGTTATTGTTTATAGTTATTATTATCTTTGCACTAATTTATTTAAGTCTCATTGAAATAAACATAATTAAGCTACATAAATAATTACTACTTTGGATGCTTTCAAGAGTTATGGTTCATGATTGAGTTGTCAATTGGCACTTGTTGCTATTAGGTTAGATAGATTGTTTATTACCTTTATGATTTTAACATTTAAATGTATATTACAGAAATCCAAAATGGATAGGAGTTGGATGGATTTGTCAAGGGTAAGCATTGGCTACCTAAATGGAGTAGAAACTTTTCTAAATATAGCTTTTGCGAATGTAAGCCAAGAGAATATGATTCTTTGCCCTTGTAAGAAGTGTGTTAATATTAATTGGCATAATCGTGAAGTTATTCATGAGCATTTAATTGTTGATGGGTTTTTTGGGGGGCTATAGAAAATGGGTATTCCATGGAAAGTTGACACCTCATAGTTCTTCTTCGAGGAGTAATGAGTTTTTTGCTCCTAATTTTGATCGTCGATCTGTTAGAGAAGATGACATTGAGGGTATGGTTCGAGATGCATTTAATATGCATGATTATCAACAATCTGATAGAGAAGATTGTGATATTGGTGATGAACATTTTACCAATAAGAGAAGAAACAAAAGTGATGAAGAGGCAAATGGAGACGCTGCAAAGTTTTATAATTTACTTAATGAAATGAATGAACCGCTTTATGAGGGATCGGAACATTCAAAACTCTCATTTTGTATTCGTCTTTTCCACTTAAAATGCTTGGGAGGATGGACCGGTAAATCTTTTACACAGTTATTAGAGTTTTTAAGAGAAATGTTTCCTTCTGCAAAAATTCCTCAATTTGGCAAAGATATGAAGAAAATGATCAAAGATTTGGGCCTTGGTTAAGAAAAATTCACAGTTTCCCGAATGATTGCATGTTGTATTGGGGTGATAAAAAACCCAAGAGTCATGTCATGTATGCGGTAAATCTCGGTGGATGAATGTGGACGCAGAAAATGTGAGTGAGGAAGAAGTGGAAGCACGATCAAGAAAAAAACCAGTTAAGATTCTGCGATATTTTCCTCTCATTCCTAGGCTTCAAAGGTTATTTATGTCTTCAAAGACTGCTGAGTCTATAAGGAGGCATTATGATGAAAGAACCAATGATGGATTATTAAGGCATCCTGCGGATTGTTTAGCTTGGATGTCCTTAGACCAAAAATTTTTGAGTTTTGCAGGAGATCCTCGAAATGTCAAGCTCGATCTTGCTTCTGATGGGTTTAATCCTTTTAAAATCATGAGCACTTCGTATAGTACTTGGCCTGTGCTGCTTATTCCTTTCAATTTGCCACCATAGATTTGCATGAAACAATCATCTTTTATCTTATCGATGATAATCCCCATTTAGAAAGGCCCAAGGAATGATATTGACATCTATATGCAACCCTTGATTGATGAGGTGAAACAATTATGGGTGGGTATCGAAACATATGATGTCTTGAAGAAGGAGAACTTTAATTTGCGTGCAACTTTATTGTGGACTATTAATGATTTCCCTGCTTATGCAAATTTATCTGGATGGAGTACCAAAGGTCGTTATGCATGTCCTTGTTGTGCTGCTCAGACATGTTCGAAGTGGTTGTATAACGGAAAGAAGTTTACTTATATGGGGCATCGACGATGGTTAGATGAAAATCATAGATTCAGATATCAAAAGAATATGTTTGATGGTACAAAAGAGTTTAGAAATGCTCTAGAACAAACTATCGGGTCTGATATCTTGTCAATGTTGAAAGATACGAAGTTCACTTACGGAAAGACGAACCAACCACCGAACCAAAGATCAAAGAGGAAGATAAAAGAGGTGTACGATGATGTTGAGCAGGTTAGTGATAATGACTCTGATGAAGAGGATGATCTAAATGAGGCAGAGTTGTGGAAAAAAAGAAGTATTTTCTTTGAATTACCTTATTGGAAGTATAACATTTTAAGACATAATCTTGATGTCATGCACATTGAGAAAAATGTTTGTGAGAATATTATCGGAACCATTTTCAATGTATATGGAAAATTCAAAGACAATTTAAAGAGTAGACTTGACTTAGTTGACCTCGGAATTCGGCATGATCTTCATCCTCAGATACTTGCTAATGGAAAGTCATTGTTACCGCCTTCCATTTTTGTGTTGCCGAAGAGAGAAAAATAAATGTTCTGTAAGGTGTTGAAAGAAATAAAAGTGCCAGATGAGTATGCATCAAATATATCTCGATGTGTCAGTATGAAAGATCGAAGACTTTATTCTCTAAAGTCATATGATTATCATATACTGGTGCAAGATCTTATGCCGGTTGCCTTACTTGGTTGTATGTCGAATGATGTCATATCTTGAATAATTGAACTTTTCAATATAATGAAAGCTCTTTGTGGAAAAGTTTTGGTGGTTGAAGAACTTGAGAAACTCCAAGATCGAGTAGTATGCAACTTGAAGAAGATATTTTCACCTTCATTCTTCACAATTATGGTACACTTGTTGGTTCATCTCCCTCACGAAGCTAAAGTTGGTGGACTAGTTTTCTATCGGTGGATGTATCCTATAGAGAGGTATAAGTTTTTTGATAGTTATTTAATAATATTTAGCTATTCAACTAGTTATATAATGTTGCGTTTATTGCGTGTCTAGGTTCTTGTGCAAGTTGAAGTCTTATTGTCGTAATAAACATTATCTAGAAGGATCAATTGTTGAAGGGTATTTAGCAGAGAAATGTATGACTTTTTCATCTAGATATTTGGAAGATGTCGAAAAGATATTTAATAGACCAAATAGAAATGAAGTATGCGGTACTAATAACTTAGCTGAGACTTACTTGTTTGGAAGCTATGGTGAACCACTCAGAAAAGTTGAAATTGTAGAGTTAGATGATAAATCTTGGGTACAAGCACATTGATATGTTCTTTTCCATCATGACTCAATAGAGCCCTTCCGCACGTAAGTTTCTATAATTCATATTTTATGAGACTTACTTTTGTTTCAATCATGAATCAATTGATATTTCACATTCTTTAACCACGTAACCTATTTTATAGTGAGTATAAGAAAGAGTTACAATCTCGTGTACGCTCAAGAAGATTAAATCAACGAGAGAGTCATAAGCTATTTGCAGAAACTTTTCATGAATGGTTAGGGAAGATGGTAAGTAACTAAAGCTTTATATGAATTTTCGTGTCTTAATATCAATATGAATGTTAATCAATTTTTTATTTCACGTGTAATAGGTTTGGGGTGGGATAAAAGTTAGTGAATAAGTTAAATGGTTTTGTCAAGGCCCGAATATAATTGTTAAGAGATATAATGCCTTGCTCATTAACGGGTATAGGTTCCATACAAAATCTCGAGAAAGATTAAGGAGGACGCAAAATTGTGGGGTTGTTGTTACTTCTTCAACTACAAGTTATGCTAGTGCTAGGGAAAATCATCCTGTGAAGGGAGATGTTGAATATTATGGAATTATCACCGACATTATTGAGTTGGATTATTATGGCAAACGGAAGGTTGTGTTGTTTCATTGTGATTGGGCTGATGTGAATAGTACTCGAGGAATTAAAAAAGATCAATTTTGTTTTAGAATGGTGAACTTTTCTCAATTAATTCAAACCGGGCACCAACTGATGGACAAACCATATTTATTCCCTTCTCAAGTCAAACAAGTTTTTTATTCTCGTGATCCAACAAAAGATGGTTGGTATGCTGTTCTCCGTAACACTCCTAGAGACTTAATTGATATCCGGGATGGAAGTAGAGATGACATTGAAACAAGATAATAAACTTTGTCTTTTGCAACACAAAACTTAGATGAAACATGTTCTACTTCTAATTCACAGTTTCAATGGGTTCGAGAGAACATGGATGGAAATTTTAATGAACATTAACTGCAAATTGTAGTAGTAAGATTTTTATAAAGCATTTTTAATTTTTTATATTAATATGGATAAAGATTTATACTTGTTGAAAAATACATACATACATTAATAATATTGTTGTTAATACTAACTTTTTTTTTCGTTTATTACAGGTATTATGTCGAGGAGAAAATTAAATAGCTTAAATATTGTTCAAGTTCCTCGAATAGGGGAAGAAACAAATGAAGATGACTTGTCTGGTTTTGGATCTTCACAAGTTCCTGAAACAGTTGAAAATATAGAAATAGAAGGTATTTTTTAAAATTGTATTTGAATTATACCTATTTGTTATTATTGAAATTATTTTAATAAGTTTTGGCTTGATATATTCGATATATAGGTGGAAATGGTCGAAGGATCAAGACTAGAGGGCGCAAGACTTTGATGAAATTATACGATCTTCCCGTTGGAGAACGTGTAAAAGTTTCAAGAAACTATGTCGGCCAACCTATTAGTGCAAAAGCAGGTGTTTTGGCAAGTTATTTAGGCATTGTTGCACGCAATTGTCTTGGGGCTAGACTTTTGAACCAGCTAACCCGTGCGGCCTTAGTCGAGTCCTTAAGACAAACGACTAAGTCAGCCTAAAATCCCACTTTGGAAGATCAAACTTCCAAGGCACTCAAGAACGGAAGATCGTTCTTAGCGGAAGCTAACTATGAGAATGGCTTCGAAGAATTTAAGAAAGAACAAGAAGAACACTCAAGAACACTAGAGGAGAACTAGAGTAAATGCCAGAGCTTTCTATTACTCTCTCAAAGGAGGATGAAATTGTTGGGTGATTACAAATGGTGGTGAGAGCGCTCTATTTATAGTTGAGCTCTCACTCAATCAATGGTCAGGATCGATTTGCACGGATGGCTAGGATTAGCCCAAAATAATTATAAAATCCCCTATCTAAGGAAACTATATCAAATTACATCAATTCATTGGAATGTTTCCCCGGATAGCTGATCTCTCCCGATATGGCAAGATTCTCCCAAATCCTTATCTGATAAGTTGTCTCTTTCTATATCTAAAATGGGCTCTCTAGCATTCTCCAAGTGTTGGGCCAAGTCTTGTGGTCTTCGCAAGCCCGATGGAACCTTGTTGTCGGACTTGTGCGCGACTGTCTCGGACCTCAACCTGCGTCCCGTGATATTCTCCCCCACTGAACTTAGCGACGCCCTCGTCGCTCCACTAGAACGATCCTGGGTTGATCCACCTTGGATGTTGCTACTCGATGCCTCGGCTTGATGCGGTTCCCCCATAAGAACAGCTTGCGTCGGCTCCAGCCTCTTTCGATCCTCTACACCATTCCTCGCATCATCTTGGTGGATTCTCGGTGTCTCGGCTTGCTCATGTCCCCCCATAAGGACTGCTCGCTTTGACTTTTCCCGCCAAGTGATATCGCGTGCTAAGACGCCTTCGGTTACATCTCCTTCTTTACTTGATTTACCTTGACTCGGACACTCTTGGTCCCGCGGTAAAGTCTTAGGTGTCATCACATTGAACACTGGACAAACTTTCAGACTCGTTAGCACATCTGTTTGGCTCCTTAGAACTCTGAAAGTTCCCTTCAAAGCTTTGTCTTCTCCGCAATACGAGTTAGGTCTAACCCGACCTACACTCCACAACGACGGTAAATCAAAATTAAGAACACTAGAATTGTGTTTGAGATGTACCTTCCTCTCTTTCATCGCCTTTACTCTAAAATGGGTCAGCCCTTCTGTCTCTACAAAGCCTTTCCCCCTTTGCATTGAACTTTCTGCCTCAAAGTTCTTTGCACCATGTTGCATCAGCCCTTCTACGAAGTCCGTTGCCCTCGATCGCATCCGCCCACCTGACTTGATGTTTGGAGCTTTGTTCTTGCATCGACCCTTCTTCCTCGAAGTTCGGTGCTTCCTCTTGCGTTAGCGCTTCTTAATTGAAGTCCTTCGCTTGTTTTCCACCTTGCCCATAGGTGGTGTTTGCACAGTCGCTATATCCCTCTTTGGCTTGGCTCCCTTCGACACTTTTTTTATTGCAGTCTCTGAAGAAGTGTTCTTCCCATGAACACCCTCGGCAAGCTCCTTAGTAGCCTTCTCGGACATGGCTAACTCTTTTAGCCTTCTATCAATGTAGGCTTCTGATAAGTGCTCAACACACTATCACTTTCTACTCCTTTTATCGGCATTTATCACCAAATATTCACCCACTTGAACCAATGCATATGCTTAATGTGATATATTTAGAAGTTATACTTAAATAGATACTATTTATAGAAAAAGGCACGTTTTACTGCGTTTTCATATCTGTGCAGGAGAACTAGTGCCGCGGCAGTGACAAGGCCGAGGCAGGACCTGATGCCGAGGCAGCAGCAGGAAGACAGGAAACAAAGTGATAGGCGATGGAAAGACAAAAATCCAAGGAACGTGTCTGGACTTGAAGTCCATGAATCGGAGCTGGCTAGCACAAGGAAAAGCCCAAAAGAAGACCACGCGGGAAAGCCCCCTTAGCCGAATTCAAACTTGGAAATATATTATTATTATGTACTTGACTTGTTCCCTACTCCAAGTTGTATTCTACTTAGGAAAGGTTTGCCCTAGGTCTAGCCTATATAAAGACCTAGCCACCCAATGTAATAGATATCGAAATACCTAGGGAGAGCCGACTTCTACTCTTGTTTCTTTCCTCTCCATCATGTTCTAAAACCTTCATAGGGTTTAGGTGAAGGTTGTGGAGTATTTGTGAGAGGAGATTGTACTTTATCTTTCATTCAATGCGATAAAGATTTTCAAGGTTTGCTTATCCTTTGTTATTCGTTGTTCTTGCATTAAAGCTCGAGAGAGAAGTTTGTAAGTGATCCATTTATCTAAGCTCGGGAGAGCTAGATTCACGAAAGGGGTATGTACGGTGTTTCAATCGCGAAATACTAACTCGGCCTAGGGATAGGTTAAGAGTTTCAGCGGCTAAAAGAAGTGTGAGATTGGTTGGTGAGTATTATTGGTTCACGCCGGGAGGTATCATCAAGGACTAGTCATCAACAGTACTCTGACTTAGGGATAAGAGGAGTCATTCAAGGACACTTTGCCAAACTTTGGTAAAGTCTGCCCACGAGCAAGGGATTGCCACGGCAGACAGCGTTATCGCTTCCCAGGCAATAAACTGCAGTGCTGCCGAGGCAGAGATATGCGATTGTATTGGATAAAGACAAGTCAATCAAGTCCACAATACAATACAACTGGATCCTGGTCCATCTCTCTCTAATATTTCGACTCTTTTATTTTTATTTAATTACCTTAGTTTAATAAATCACACCCATTCACTTGTGTTTTTATTTTTCTACAGAGCAAGAAGATAAAGAAGGCATATTAAGTATATCGGTCGCTAAGGAGATGATAACTCGATAAATACTTATCACTTATTACTTGCGATGTGTCCACTTGCACTGAACGCGCACTTTTGACACGCGACAGCTTCAACATACTTCAGTGGGCAATTTCGCAACTTGTGTGGTCCCTTGCATTGGTGGAACTTTAGTTGCTTCTTCTTTACCCTCGGCTTGACGGCTTTGTCATTCGCAATCTCACCGGGTCTCGACCTTGGTTCAGCTACTTCGGCACTCGTAGTCGCACCTTGGTTCTTACTTGGCTTGCTGGAAAACGTAATCGCGACAAGTCGCACTACTTCCCCTTGTGGCTCGTTTTGTTCCTTGACGATGGCAGCAAGGCGATTGTCGCGTGTCAAAAGTGCGCGTTTAGTGAAAGTGGACACATCGCAAGTAATAAGTAATAAGTATTTTATCGAGTTATCGTCTCCTCAGGGACCAATATACTTAATATGCTTTCTTCACTTTCTTGTTCTGTAGAAAAAGTAAAGAACACAAATGAGTTGATTTGATTTATCTAAACTAAAATAACTAAATAGAAATAACGAGTTGAAATAGTAGAGAGAGATGGGCTAGGATCCAGTTGCGTTGTATTGTGGATTTGATTGACTTGTCTCTGTCCAATGCAATCGTATATCACTGTCTCGGCAGCACTGCAGTTTACTGCCTTGGCAGCGACAATACTGTCTGCCGCGGCAATCCCTTGCTCGTGGGCACACTTTACCAAAGTTCGGCAAAGTGTCCTTGGACGACTCCGCTTATCCCTAAGTCAGAGTGCTGTTGATTACTAGTCCTTGATGATACCTCCCGGCGTGAACCAATTATACTCACCAACCAATCTCACACTTCTTTTAGCCGCTGAAACTCTTAACCTATCCCTAGGCCGAGTTAATATTTCTCGATTGAAACACCGTACTTACCCCTTTCGTGAATCTAACTCTCCCGAGCTTAGATAAATGGATGATTCACAATATCCTCTCCCGAGCTCAATTGTGAAAACAAGGAATAACAAAGGATAAGCAAACCTTGATAATTTTATTGCATTGAATCAAATACAAAGTACAATCTCCTCTCACAAATACTCGACAACCTTCACCTAATCCCTAAGAAGGTTTAGAACATAATGGAGAGGAAAAAAACAAGAGTAGAAGTCGGCTCTCTCCCTAGGTATTTTCGTCTATTGTACATTGGGTGGCTAAGTCTTTATATAGGCTAGACCTAGGGCAAACCTTTCCTAAGTAGAATACAACTTGGAGTAGGGAACAAGTCAAGTACATAATTAAATATATTTCCAAGTTTATATTCGGCTAAGGGGCTTTCCCGCGTGGTCTTCCTTTGGGCTTTTCCTTGTGTGAGCCAGCTCCGATTTATGGGCTTCAAGTCCAGACACGTTCCTTGGATTTTTGTCTTTCCATCACCTATAGTCTTGCTTCCTGTCTTTCTGTTGCTGCCTCGGCATCAGGTCCTGCCTCGGCCTTGTCTCTGCCGCGGCACTGGTTCTCCTGCACAGATATGAAAACGCAGTAAAACGTGCCTTTTTTCTGTAAATATTATCTATATGAGTATAACTTCTAAATATATCACATTAAGCACATGCATTGGTCCGAGTGGGTGTATAATTGATGATTAATGCCCATATAAGGAGTAAAAAGTGATAGTGTGTTGAGCATTTATCACACCCCCAAACTCGAACTATTGCTTTTCCTCAAGCAATGCAAACCATCAATTTGCCGAACTACATTCTCTCTTGGTCTTACATGTCCATCCATAACTAGGCCTATTCTTAAACCTTAACCATTCGGTTAAGTGGTCTCTTCTTTTTCAAACCCCAAATCTTGAGCCGGTTTTGGGCATCTCAAAGACTTGTGTTTTTCTTTTCATACTTTAATTATTGTCCATACTTTTGCACTGCTCTTCATCAGTATTGCCTTAGTTTATTCTTTCAAGGCTATAGAAATCTTTCTCTTTACCATGGCTAGGTCCTATTAAGAAGGTTTAACCTTATCATACTTAAGGAAGAAAACATAGAGACTTACTATAAGATGGATCTTAAAAATACTTTTGCGACTTGTTGGATTATAGGAATTCTTTTAATGAACTTAGGTGATAAAGACTTAGATTTTTTGGGAAAGTGACTAGAGGTGCCTATCACTGGCTCTAGGAATTACTCTTCTTCATGCTAGAGGTGCCCGAAATTGGCTCTAGTATGCTAAAAAGAATATCAAAAGAAAGAAGGAATTATTGATAAGAAAACACAATCCTTGAGGTGCCCGAAATTGGCTCAAGAAATTGTTGTTTTAAGAAGAGAACACTAAATCCAAGTCTACTTGTCTTGAACTTAGAGTTTGTCTAAGAAAGCCTTTAATTAAACTTGTCCACAAAAACGCACACACTCACTAATTCTTATAGTTTGTTTCTAGGTAAACCCTTGGGTAACCGAAAGGTTAAGGCTTAAGAATAGGCATAGTTATGGTGGGGAGAATAGATGAAAATATAAGACCAAGAGATAGTAAGGTTTGGCAAATTGATGGTTTGCATTGCTTGAGGATAAGCAATAGTTCGAGTTTGGGGGTGTGATAAGTGCTCAAATCACTATCACTTTTTATACCTTTCATGGATAATAATCACTAAATCTATACCTACTTGGACCAATGCATGTGCTTAATGTGAGATAATTAGATATGCTGCTTCTGTAACATATAAAGATGATACTTATAGAAAAGACGAGTTTACTGTACTTATGTGTCTGTGCAGGAAAAACTATTGTCGCGGCAGAGACTGAGGCGGAGGCAGGACCTGATGCCGAGGTAGCAGCTGAAGGACAAGTAACAATATTGTATGCGACTTGAAGAGAAAAATGAGCTGGACGTTTCTGGACAAGCAGCACATGAATCGGAGGTGGGTAGCACATGGAAAGCCCAAGTCAAAGAAGAAAACAATATTGTCCTCAATGCTTATATATATAGCACACAGCAAGATATAAAGAAGAAAACAAGACAAGTAAAAATATATATATTAAGGCATCATGAATATGCAAAATTTAAAAAGATTCGGAAGAGCTGTTGTAACATCCCGGTTTTGGGGGTAGTAGTTTGAGTATAAGTTGGGGAAATTCGATTCGGGTCGAATCGGATTTCTAGGGTTCGTTATTCCGAGAAAAATTAAAATAATATTATTTTAATCGGATAAGTAATAATTTTGTGAATTGGTTCTAAAAATATTCGGAGCAAGGGAACCAAGGGGAGAGGTTATCTCAATTTTTGGTATGTTTTGACAAATAACTTGGGGCTTGGCAATGTGTAAATCAAACCCATGTGAAGTGTGTGATTTTTGCTTTGGTTAATGTTGTAATAAGACCTATAATGTTTTGGATTATTAATTGATGGACTATGGTCTTGTTTGGATTGTTGAAGCATGTACATGCATGAACGTTTTTGATTTTAATCATATTTTAGGAAGCATGCCTATAGTTTGTATGGAGTCTTGATGTTGATAAATGTGTGCTTTAAATTGTTCTTTATGTTTAGGAATTATACATATAGCTGATGGTGATTAATGGTTGTGTCTTGAGTCGGTTGAATTCACTTGGTGTGACGGAATTTTTAGGTTCCAGGCACAAAGTTTCGAAACCTTAGGGAAGGTTTCGAAACCTTTGTCAAATAGTTTCGAAACCTTCGGAAAAGTTTCGAAACCTTGCGGGCAATTTTGATTCTGGACCCTCACTGGACGCGAAAAGTTTCGAAACCTTCGGGGAAGTTTCGAAACCTTTTACATAAAGTTTCGAAACCTCTGAGGAAGGTTTCAAAACCTTTGGCTGCCATGAAATGGAAGTTGCTGGAAATTGCATTTTAGTCCCGGATCTCCTTCTTTGTTCAATTAGGGTGTCTACAGATGTTATTTTGAGCTGAAATTTCACATGGATGCATAAAGTTGATTAAATTTCAAGATGGATAACTTAATTTTGACGAAGTCCTTATAATTTGTAAGATTTACATTTTGGTCCCTAGACTAATGAAATATGCAATTGATGATGTTAGAATGCTCTGTTTGACTTGAGATTTACCGTGTGGGATACTTGTATGCTTAATTACACTTTCATGGAAAGAATTTCTACTTTGTCATTAGTACGTAAAAGTTTTACGTTTTAGTCCTTAATTTACTTAAATGTTTAATCGAATGCTTGTATGTGATCAAATTGCTTTTGTTAATGCTTTGTATGAGAACAAGACTTTTACGAACATAATTAAATATGCATCTAGATAGAAAAATATCGGTTTCATGGTTGTTTATCGAATCGGACCTTCGCGGGTTTGGTTCGATATTCCCCGTGTAACACATTAGTGCCGATTCCCTCTAGGCCGGGCTAAGGGGGTTACATTTGATGGTATCAGAGCCAGGTTTACTAAAGTGTGTGGTCAGGTTTGTTAAAGTGTGTGATTGAACTTGTCACGTTGTTAACTTGTTGAATATTTAAGCATGATGGTTGTACTTTGAGTGATGATGGTTAAAAAGGGATAACGGTTACACATTGCCAATGCCAATACATTTTCAAATGCTTCAGGTTTCCCTTGGATCTTGCCCGAATATAAGTCTAATATATTTTGATATTATGTTTTGATTATACGTTTAAATTTGTGTTTAAAGTTTTGGAATATGCCTCTGAGACGTGAGACTTGAGCTAGTGCTAGTATAATCATTGATGGTTAGTTTGAGGGTAAAACGACTGCTAGGGAAGAGCGATTTCCCTTCCCCTTCACTCGTAGTTGCTGCGTTCGGTTATACGGGGAGGTCATTTTAGGAATTGAGTTTGCACCGTGCATTCAGGCTTTGACAGGTGTATTTTAGTCTGCTAAAGAGGAGTGGCTGCTGCTAACTTGACTTGGAAATAGTTAGCAAGTTAGTAGTTGAAATTGCATTTACATGCACTTGCACAGGCATTGATGAGGGCATATAGGGAATCATACATACATTTTTTCACACTTGCGAGTATCTCCTTTGAGGATGGAAGTGGTGCTAGGTTAGTTCTTCTTGGGTGTAGGTTTGTTAAAAATTTTTTGTTGAAAAGGCTTTCTTTTGGTCATGAGCTTGTTGTGTTGTGGGCAAGTTACCCTTTTAGATAGGGAATAGTCTTGGATGAGGAATGGGTCTTTTGGGCTCAGAGTTATGAATATTTGAAACCGAGGGTGATACCCTGAGTTATGGTTAGTTTTGAGTTGGTCATTAAGAAATGGAAGGCTGAGTTTTGCGAATTCTCTCTAGTTAGAGTTTGAAGGTTGTGAGAAGGTTGTGGCATGTTGTGTGATGTAAGACGTTTTGGTGTTTTGTTTTCTTAAAGAGTGTAGATTTGTTTTAAAAAGAAAAGGGAGATTTTTATCGTCATGGTTAGTGGAAAAAAAACTACATGGAGTCCTCTGTTGTATGGTCTAACGTGTGGTTAGGTTAAGGGTTGTGACCGATCAGGTGTTTTGCCTTGAGGAGTATGGGGTCAAGTCTTGATGAAAGAATACAATAACATACATATTAGTATGGGAGTTGTGGTATCATGGGTTTGAATCATGGTTTTGGTGTGACCTTGCGAGGTTTTAGTTGTGCCGTAAAGGTGGAAAGTGCACATATTGTGTGTATAAGGAGTTAAGTTGGTTTTACCTCGGCTAAAGTTAGATTGTAATGGTGTTTGAGTTGTGTGACGGGGACCGCTGGACAGTTATAACCTATATTCGTTACTTGGTCTTTTGGGCTTCCTTTTATTGAAAGTGTAGTGAGAGTTATGTCCAGTGGGTTCATGTTAGTGGATGATTCATCAGCGTGGTTACAACCTTGGTAAGGTTATAAAATAAAAGGTGTTGGGGTGAGTGGAAGGAAGAGTTCGACAAGTTTGGATTTTGTTGTGGTATAGGTGGGATAAGAGTTGACTTTATCAGTGAGATAAGGTTGGGGAAGAGTTTTCCGTTGGGTGTTGAGGTAGTTAGCAACACGCGGACCTCGAAGTTTGAGTTGTGTTGTTGTGTTTGTTGTGTTGGCTTAAGCTTGGGTTGGAGGTACTAACTTTGAGATGAGTACGATGTTGGGTGTCGACACGAAGGTGGTAGGCTCCTGGTGTTGCATGTTTTGTTCAATGTTAGCTATCGTGGGTGGCTTGGCTTGTGTTAGGATGTCTGTGAAGGGTGTTGTTTTGTGGGATGGACCAGGATTGCTGTGGAGTTACGAGAAAAGTTGGTTGGGTTAAATCTATGTGAGAGTCCTAGTAAAATAGTGGAGCTATGACTGAGACTCTAACTTAGTTAAGTTGATCGGAGGTAAGACGTGATTAGATGTTTGGTAAGGGTCTAGTTGAGGGGGTCTTTGGCAAGGTTAAGTTTTTGCGTAAAGAACCTTTGAGGTTATCTGAGCCACATGGTTGTTTCGAAGGTTGCCGAGTTGGAGTGGTGTCTTGATAAGGACATGTGGTAATCTTTTCTATGCGTTTGGTGGTACGGTGTTGTAATAGAAGTTAGGAGCAAGTGTTTTTGAGTGGGCTTGTTGTGGATATGGTTGAGTTATGGGTGGTTGTTTGTCCTACTGGTGAGTTGGGAAGAATCATCATGAGTTTGGTAGTAAAATTTTGAGGGTGAGATGAGGTTTTTTTAGGTGTGTGGCTAGAATGATCGTTTATTTGAGTACGGTTCTCTTGGAGTCCTAAGTTCCAATGCTTGGGTTGGATATGTGGTATGTTCTAGCATGTTTAGATTCGAGGTTTTTGGGAACAACATTGGCTTTCGATTGAGTATTGGGTTTTGTAATCCATAGGTGGAAGGATGGTATACTGGGACTTTATCTCTTAATGAGGGTGTTGCCATCGATGGAGTTTGCTTGAGACCATGTTTAGCGGTTTTATGTTAAGCTAGTATGAGGTTTGTTGGTTGAGCGTCGTTGTGTGGACCGTAGGCTGATGGAAGGTTTATATGGTTACCTTGTATGATTGAGGATGTTGAAAAGAGGGTTAGTTCGACTATGTGGTATGGAAACTGTTATGATTGCTAAGAGTTGAGTATTGATCTAAAAAAAAAGAGTTCTTTTTTGAGTTATGTTTTTTGTGAAAGATGAAGTAGGGTGGTGGTTTGTGCGTTGTTGCTTCAGTGTGAGGGATGAATTTTTTGTTTGTCCGAAGAGGGTAAATGTTTGATTGTCTATTGAGTATCATCCGGGAAAAGCTAACATGGTAACTGATGCTTTGATTCGTAAGACAACGGTGGAGTTAAGGGTTATGTTTGCTAAGTGGAATATTTCAACGGAAAAAAATGGTTTTGTGACGGAGTCGTAGGTAAAACCTGTTTTTGGTAGAAATGATAAAGGTGAAACAATTGAAGGATGAGGCTTTGGTGCCTATTGTGGAAGATGTCGTTGAAGGTAGACCGATCGAATATCATTCTGATGATGATGAGGTTTCATGTTTTAAAGGTCGGATTGTGGTGCTAGATGGTGTTGAGCTGAGACAAGCTATCTTGGTAGAAGCTCATACTAGTCCGTTTGCTATGGATCCGGGTAGTGTGAAGATATACAGGAATCTCAAAAGTGTATATTTTTGGGTTGGTTGAATGAGGATGTGATGGAGTTTGTGTCACAGTGTATGGTGTGTCAGCGGGTGAAAGCTGAACATCAGTTTCCTACAAGGTTGTTGCAACCGGTTCAAGTGCCGGAATGGAAGTGGGAGAGAGTGACTATGATTTTTGTGACGGGGCTACCATTAGCGTCGTCCAAAAAGGATTCTATATGGGTGATTGTTAATAGGTTTACGAAGTGTGCACATTTTCTTGCCGTGCATACGACGTACTCTATGGATAAGTTAGCAGGGTTGTATGTTTCTGAGGTGGTGAAGTTGCATGGTGTGCTTAAGTCGATCATATCGGACAGAGATCCGCGCTTTACCTCTAAGTTTTGGAAGGGTTTGCAAGTTGCTTTGGGTACAAGGCTTAGCTTGAGTACGGCTTATCATCCGCAGACGAATGATCAGTCTGAACGTGTTATTCAGACTTTGGATGATATGTTGAGATGTTGCATCATTGAGTTTCAAGGTTCTTGGGAGAAGCGGTTGCCTTTGGTGGAGTTTGCTTACAATAATAGTTATCAGGCAAGTATACAGATGGCACAGTTTGAGGCGTTATATGGGCGTAGGTGTTGTACACCTTTGTGTTGGAAGGAAGTTGGACAAAAGTATGTTTCTTTACCATAAGTGTTGAAAGATACAGATGAGAAGGTTAAGCTTTTTTGTGTTAAGCTCAAGGAGGCTTCAGATAGACAAAAGTCTTATGCCGATTTGAAGCGTAGAGAGATAGAGTATGATGTCGGGGACAAAGTGTTTCTAAAAGTTTCGCCATGGAAGAAAGTGATGAGATTTTGACGTAAGGATAAGTTGAGTCCTCGTTTCATTGGGCCGTATGAGGTGTTGGAGCGTGTTGGTCCTGTTGCTTATCTGTTGAGGTTGCCAGAGGAGTTGAGTAGGATGCATGATGTTTTTCATGTATCGATGCTTCGTAGGTATAGATCAGATCCCTCTCATGTTGTTCCAGTTGAGGAGATTGAGTTAAGAGCGAATATGAGTTATGAGGAAGAACCGGTGAAGATCTTAGATGTGGATACAAAGGTTCTTCGAGGGAAGACCATAGATTTAGTTAAAGTGTTGTGGAGACACCGAGGTGTTGAAGAGGCAGCTAGGGAGACAAGGAAAAGTATGGAGGAGCAGTTTCCTCACTTGTTTGCTTCAGGTAAGAATTTCGAGGACGAAATTTTCTTAAGAGGGGGAGAGTTGTAACATCCCGGTTTTGGGGTTAGTAGTTTGAGTGTAAGTTGGGGAAATTCGATTTGGGTCGAATCGGATTCCTAGGGTTCGTTATTTCGAGAAAAATTAAAATAATATTATTTTAATCGGATAAGTAATAATTTTGTGAATTGGTTCTAGAAATATTAAAATGGTGTTTTAAAGTTAAAGGAATATTATTTGAACTTTAACTTGATTTTTAATTAGGCTAATTTTATACTAGTAACTAAATTGTAATTTTGGGAAAGTTTTGGGGATTTAATTAGTAATTTTCGGCAATTAGGATTTTTGGTGACTAAATTGGAAAGCAAGCCATACTTAGAATCCTTAGAGGGCCATAAACCCAATTTATTTTTAATTAATGATTTATCCACCAAAATTCTTTTTTTAAATTGTTTTATTTAAATGATAATTCCATTTTCTTTTGTAACTTCCCATTTTCCCATCTTTTCTCTCAAGATTTTCTCTCATTTTCTCTCCATCTTCTTCTCCAAATTTCTTCAATTTCTTGCTGATTTATTCATCATTTTTCAACAAGATTTACTTCATTTTATTCATCCTTTCATTCTCTACAAAGCCTACTCATCAATTTTGCAAAATCAACATCCATTTTCAAGAAATCAAGGGAGGATTTCTCATCTTTTGGTGGAGCAAATATTTAAGGTAACTTTGCTGATTTCTAATCTTTTTCTAAGGTTCTTTATTGAAATTCTCAAGTATTGGCTTGCTAATCAACAATGGAAACTTAATTTTGTGTTTTTAATTCTAGATCTATGGATTTTATGGAGGTTTTTGTGAAATCTTTTTAGATCTCAATTAATATTGTAATTAGGTTGATTTAATTATGATATTATGTCAATTAAATGATTGATTGAGTCTTGAAATGATTTAATATCAAATTAATCCCGGAATAATGCAATCAGTGTTTGTTTAAGGTGGTTTTCGGTTGTTTTAGGGGCTCTTTTAGGTGTTCTTATGTTGCTGGAGGTATAAGGATGGTTTGGAAGTGTTTTTGGTTCATGATTGAAGTGTATTAGATGTTATATTCACTAGGTTTTGGGCTGATGTTGTTTCGGATGCATTTCGGCTAGGTTTCGGTCTTTTCGGCTAGGTTTTCGATGGTTTTATGAAGGTGTAATGTGGCTGCTGTTTTGAGCATGTTGTGATGTGAATATGCTATGTTTTTAATGTTGTAGAAGTAGTGCAAGAAGGTGCATAAGTGGCTGGTGCATTGGCGTTGCCGTTGGAGCATCGACAAGGACTCGTTTCGCTTGTCGGTGAGTGGTTTTGGGTTTAAAGTGAATCGCATTGGTTCGATTCTGTTTTGGGGGCTATGGAATAGTGTGAAAACTTTCCATAGTTCAAGAGTAAGTGTTCTAAATGATGTTGATGCATTACCTCGATTTCCGGTTATTTTCGGTAATGGCATATATGTGAACAATGATTCAATATGATTTTGGAATTTCATATATTTGATTTTGAAATGATGCATGCATGTGTTAATTGCTGGAAATGCATGGTTTATAAAGACATCCATGGTTTATGAAAACATGAAAAAGGAAGTGGAATATGATATGGTTATTTGCCTTACATATGATGGTGCCATTGGGCATGACTATTGGTTCATTTGTTGAACACATTATGGATGCATTATGAGCAGCAAATTAGCATGCATACTTGAACTTGATATTGGCTTAGTGACACTACTTTTAGATTCGAATACAAATGACATGTCATTAGGATTGAGTGCACTATAAACATTATGGAAATAAAGGATAAATGCCTACACGTAACAAGGGTGACTTTGTGTCCAACCGTGCGTGGTAGAGCTTGATAATGGTGACTTCGTGTCATGTCAATGGTGACTTCGTGTCATGTCAATGGTGACTTTGGGTCATGCCAATGGTGACTTCTTGTCATGTGAATGGTGACTTTGTGTCATGACGAGACTAAAGGTCTCTAATCAATGGATCCGCGTATTCGGTGAACTTAAGGTTCACATTAAGTGATCACTAGGAAGCCAATATACAACATGAACATATTTGGAACATTGTGCATCATTTGTGAAATGAATTGATAATGCCATGCATACTCAAGGAAGGTTTTTGGTATTGAACATGAACATGATTTGTTAAGCATGCTTGGTTTTTAGAAAGACATTACAAGTTATGGTTTTTGAATATGGTTTTAATTTGATGCATTGATGATTTTATTAAGAGCTTCCTCACTAAGCATGTTTTGCTTAAGCTCTCCTTTCATCTTTGCAGAAAAATAGAGATATTCGAGGCTACATTCGGAGCAAGGGAACCAAGGGGAGAGGTTATCTCAATTTTTGATATGTTTTGGCAAATAACTTGGGGCTTGGCAATGTGTAAATCAAACCCATGTGAAGTGTGTGATTTTTGCTTTGGTTAATGTTGTAATAAGACCTATAATGTTTTGGATTATTAATTGATGGACTATGGTGTTGTCTGGATTGTTGAAGCATGTACATGCATAAACGTTTTTTATTTTAATCATATTTTAGGAAGCATGCCTATAGTTTGTATGGAGTCTTGATGTTGATAATTGTGTGCTTTAAATTGTTCTTTATGTTTAGGAATTATGCATATAGTTGATGGTGATTAATGGTTGTGTCTTGAGTCGGTTGAATTCACTTGCTGTGACGGAATTTTTATGTTCTAGGCACAAAGTTTCGAAACCTTAGGGAAGGTTTCGAAACCTTTGTCAAATAGTTTCGAAACCTTCGGAAAAGTTTCGAAACTTTGCGGGCAATTTTGATTCTGGACCCTTATTGGACGCAAAAAAGTTTCGAAACCTTTTACATAAAGTTTCGAAACCTCTGAGGAAGGTTTCGAAACCTTTGGCTGCCATGAAATGGAAGTTGCTGGAAATTGCATTTTAGTCCCGGATCTCATTCTTTGTTCAATTAGGGTGTCTACAGATGTTATTTTGAGCCTAAATTTCACATGGATGAATAAAGTTGATTAAATTTCAAGCTTAATTTTGACGAAGTCCTTATAATTTGTAAGATTTACATTTTGGTCCCTAGACTAATGAAATATGCAATTGATGATGTTAGAATGCTCCGTTTCACTTGAGATTTACCGTGAGGGATACTTGTATGCTTAATTACACTTTCATGGAAAGAATTTCTACTTTGTCATTAGTACGTAAAAGTTTTACGTTTTAGTCCTTACTTAACTGTTTAATCGAATGCTTGTATGTGATCGGATTGCTTTCGTTAATGCTTTGTATGAGAACAAGACTTTTAGGAACATAATTAAATATGCATCTAGATAAAAAAAAATATCGGTTTCAGGGTTGTTTATCGAATCGGACCTTCGCGGGTTTGGTTCGATATTCCCCGTGTAACCCATTAGTGCCAGTTTCGCCTAGGCCGGGCTAAGGGGGTTACAGCTATTGGGAACAATTATTTTTCGTGGTCTTGCCGCTGACTGTTTGACTTTTGAGGATGCTGATGGTTAAGTTTTGGATGGTTGTGGTGCTTGGACAATCGTTGGTGGTGTCCGTTGCATGGGAGCATCCACTTTTTCTCCTTCTTCCTCGTCGACAATTTCCTCGGTGACCATGATGTTTGTCCCCCCTTCATTTGTTGCGTCTGCCACGGCATGGTAAATTCTTGGTCGGACAGCGGTTGAACTTTGATGTACATAGGCATCTATCTCTGTTGATAGACTGCGCATGATGATGGGGGATCTTGGTGGAGTGCTAAAGACTGTCCTCCTCTTTGATGGTCGTTTGCTGGCAGATGATGCCGCGGCAGAGTCTACTGCCCTAGACGGGCCAGTAGCATGAAATTGTTGCTGAGGGCCAGTGGGGAAGAATGACCTCAGTCCTCTTAGTGCTGGAGTTGTCTCTGTGTAGGGTGTTGTCGCGTGTCAAAAGTGCGCGTTTAGTGCAAGCGGACACATCGCAAGTAATAAGTGATAAGTATGTTATGGAGTTATCGTCTCCTCAGGGACTGGTATACTTAATATGCTTCCTTCATCTTCTTGCCCTGTGGAAAGATAAAAACACAAGTGAGTTGATGTGATTTATTTAAACTAAAATAATTGAATAAAAATAAAGTGTCGAAATATTAGAGAGAGATGGGCCAAGATCCAGTTGTATTGTATTGTGGACTTGATTGACTTGTCTTTATCCAATGCAATCATATATCTCTGCCTCGGCAACACTGCAGTTTACTGCCTGGGCAGCGATAACGTTGTCTGCCGCGACAATCCCTTGCTCGTGGGCAGACTTTACCAAAGTTCGGCAAAGTTTCCTTGAATGACTCCGCTTATCCCTAAGTCATAGTGCTGTTGATGACTAGTCCTTGATGATACCTCCCGGCGTGAACCAATTATACTCACCAACCAATCTCACACTTCTTTTAGTCGCTGAAACTCTTAACCTATCCCTAGGCCTAGTTAGTATTTCACGATTTAAACACCGTACTTACCCCTTTCGTGAATCTAACTCTCCCGAGCTTAGATAAATGGATTACTCACAAACTTCCCTCCCGGGCTTGAATGCGAGAACAAGGAATAACAAAGGATAAGCAAACCTTATCACACCCCCAAACTCGAACTATTGCTTGTCCTCAAGCAATGCAAACCATCAATTTGCCGAACTTTACTCTCTCTTGGTCTTACATGTCCATCTATTCTCCCCACCATAGCTAGGCCTATCTTTAAGCCTTAACCATTCGGCTACCTAAGAATTTACCTAGAAACAAACTATAGGATTTGTGAGTGTGTGCGTTTTTGTGGACAAGTTGATTAAAGGCTTTCTTAGATAAACTCTAAGTTCAAGACAAATAGACATTGGTTTAAGTGTTATCTTCTTTTTAAACCCCAAATCTTGAGCCGGTTTCGGGCACCTCAAAGACTTGTGTTTTTGTTTTCACTTAAAACCTTTTTGTCTTTTCTTTTTAATATTCCTTAATACATACTAGAGCCAATTTCGGGCACCTCTAGCATGAAGAAGAGATTTTCTAGAGCCGATGGTAGGCACCTCTAGTTACTTTTCCAAAAATGTAAGTCTTTATCACCTAAGTTCATTAAAAGAATTCCTATAATCCACAAGTCCCAAAAGTGTTTAAAGTTCTTCCTATAGTAAGCTTCTAAGTTTTCATCCTTAAGCATCCTAAGGTTAAGCCCTCTTAACAGAACCTAAACATGGTAAGGAGAAAGATTTCTATAGCCTTAAAGAATAAACTAAGGCAATACTGATGATGAGCAGTGCAAGAGTGTAGGCAGTTAATTCAAGTAAGGCGGGGAGCATAAAAATTAAAGAAATCACTGGAATCATCCGTTTTTTGGCAAGGCCGCGACAGTAGATTGCTGCCTTGGCAGTGTATCTGCACCCCCAAACTCAAACCAAGCATTGTCCTCAATGCTTTATATTTGGAAGGAATAAACGGCAAAACGAATATGAATTATATGCAGCAAGGAAAAATAGTAAAAGCAATGAATATTGAATAAAGGACAAAGAATTTTAGAGCGACTCCGAAGAGCTGCTCGTAACAATTTTCCTCCATTGCCTAGATGCCAAGTGCTTTGTCCTTGGGGAGGGCGATGGTTGCGCCTTTGCTTGCCTCGGCTGCTGGACTAGAGTGGGTGGGGTTCTATGCATTGGGGCTTCTACTTCTTCTCCTTCTTCAACATCCGCCATCTCTTCGGTTATCATCACGTCCGTTCCTCCTCCCATCGCAGTTGCTCCTCCGGTGTGGTGTGTGCTTGGGCCGGCGGCAGTAGAGCCTTGGTGTACATAAGCATCTATCTCGGCGGATAGACTGCCCATGATAATTGACGATCTTGGTGGAGTGCTGAAAACGGCTCTCCGCTTGAATGGCCTTCGGCTGACAGACGAGGCCACGGCAGAGTCTGCCGCCCTAGATGGTCCAGCAGCCTGGTATTAGGGCTGAGGGTCCGGATGGAAGAACGGTCGCGGTCCTCTTGGGGCTGGTGTAGTCTCGGTGTAGGGTGCGGCAGTAACGAACATATTGCTTGGGAACTCCGGTAATTGTACGCCTTGGTCCGGGAAGGCGTGCAACATCATCTGTGCGAGAGTGCCATTGAAGTCCCGCTGGTACTCCATGTACCGTTGTTGTCGAAGATCCATCGCGGCCATTCGCTGCAAGAGTTCTTGATACGGGTCTGCTGCGGTAGAGGTGTGGGCAGTACCAGGCATATCTGTCGTGTAATAGGCCCCGGCAACAGTATCGGCAGTGAACTGCTGCGGTGTTGCCTGGACAGGTTCTGATTGTGTGATCTGCATGACTTTGTGGCAGAATTCCCTGGTCCATCCTCTTCTAGGGGGTGTGTATTCATCCGTTTCTTCAATGGGTACACCTGCAGAAACACATAAACCCGTAATCAAGTAAGGGAAATACAATGGTCCTCGATCTTTCTTACCGCACTCGTGAATTTCCCGTAGGATAATTTCTCCAATGTTGATAGTCCTTTTGTTGATGATGGATTGGATAAGCACCAATCTCTTGCGATCCACCATGCTATTGTGTGATGTTGGGATGAGGCGTCGTTTGACGAAGGTGTTCCACATCTTGGCCTCCGGCTTCAAGCTTTGTCTTGTCACGGATCCTCGATGGGTACCGGTTTCCCATGGAGTGTTCGCGTAACAAAGATCGTCTTTGATAAGTTCATAGTCCTCGGCAGTGATATCTTCAAAGAAGTCAGCATGGAGATCATTGTCCGGGGTGAGGCCGTAGAAGTTGTTGATCGTATCGGCATCAAGCTGCACAGGCCTGCCGCGACAGTGAACAAAGAGGGAGTCTTTCCTGGGCCCATGAGCGTAGAACTCCCGCACGATTGTGGCGTTTGCCTGGGCAGGTTGCAAACAAAATATTTCCCAATTCTGGTACTTTATTCTGTCGAACAAGTAGTGTTCAATGTCGTAATTCTCTTCATCCGCGTGCTGAAATCCTTGTTCTTCCCAAAGTTGCCTTGCGATGAAAGATCGATTGAATCGATCTTCAACGTTGGCTGGGGCGAATCTTTTGTAAGTTGCCATCAAGAAAGAGAAAATTGAGTTCTTGGAGGTTTTCTTGAAGAGAATCTGGAGATTTAAAAGGGATTAGTAGACAGAGAGTAATTGAGAGAGTGATTGTTAAGAATACTAAAGAAAGCAAGGAAAGTAAGAGTGAATAGTTCAAGAGGAAGGGGTTTCTTATATAGGCCTCGGCCTTGTGACCGTTGAGACAACTAGCCGTTGTAACCGTTTCCTTTTCTGCCGTTTCCTTTTTCTGCCGCAGCAGGAATCTCGGCAGACTAGCCGTTACACTGTTCTGCCCGTTGAGACTGCTGCGGCCCTGACATTGTTTTATTGCCTCGGCAAAGTTCCTGCTGTGAACTATTTCTCCTTTATTCTTGCTTTATTATCCTAACCTAAAAAGATGAACATCAATAAAGAAACATTCAAATAATGAGAAGATAATTATTCCTAAATACCATAAAGAGAATTCATGAAAATATCAAATAAAATAAAAGAGAAAATTAATATAAAATAAGAATATAAAGAAAACTTATGGAGGGTCGTTTCCGATATTTCTTATAGTCCATCTGCACCCTCCATCGAGTGACAATTCTACTCAAAAAGATATGAGTTAATGCAGATACAGATACTCCCATTTGTGCTATCATGGTGGAGGTGTCTTCCATTTGTGTTCTCTTGTAATCCATGCCTATCCTCCAACTTGATATTGTTTCTGAAGGCAAAAATAATTTGTTAGAAAAAATTATATCAATATCCAACCACTTAATTACCTCCTTGTTGTTAACTTCCATCATAGTTGGATATAGCCTTCGTTGTTGTGGCAATTGCTGTGATAGCCAATTGTCGTGGCAATCTTTTGCCAAAATTCGGTGTAAGTCAAGTGAAGAATCATCTTTCTTGAAGTCTTCAAGAATCAACCCACATTGTTTCTTATGCTTCTCAGTAATCTCCAATAGTAGAGACTTTGGCTTGGAACTAATATTAGATTGAATTGTCAAAGATAAAATATCATCTTCCAAATAATCATATCCTATTTGTGATGACTTCAAATCTTGTAACGTTGATTCCTCGAAAGATACCTGCAATGGAAGAGATGAGTTTCTAAATAATTCAAAAGGTTTATTCGTTACCATCTCATATTTCATTATCACGGCATTGCCATCTTGTTGATCAAGCATGTCGTCGTGTAACTGCCCCGGCATCTGTGAGTGAGAGTAATCCTCAGCTTCCTTTTTCAGCATCATTGCTGCCGTAAAATCCTGGGAATCAGACTCCTTAGAATTTTCTAGAGCATTACTCTCATCGGCCTCGTTGAGTGGTATCGTGACATTGCCCTGTTCAGGCTTCTCTACTGCCGCGACAATTATTTCAGGAGACTCATCCATGGCATATATGGATTTCTGCAATTGATCTTCTGAATCCTTCAAGGGTGCATCCAATCTAGCTATATGTGCATCCAAAAGCCTTGATTGTTCTATCATAAATTCTTCAATTTTAGCCATTGATGCTTTCAATGTTTCCTCCAATGAATTTGGATACTCTTTAGAAGAATTATATTGCCATGGCTTATCTGTAACATTAACAAAATTGTCATGGTAAAAATTTTGAGTGTTTTGATCATACCATGAAAGATTTTGTTGTTGGTTCCATCTATGGTTCTCTAAGTGGCCATATGTTCCAGTACTATACGGGCAATTGCTAACCAAATGATCATCTCCGCAATTAAAACAAAAATTCGCCCAGGCATAAACTTGTTGGGTTGCTCTTGGTTGGCATAGATAATCATCATTTAATCTAGGAAATTCTTGATTGGCTCGATTCATATCTTCCAACATCAACTCCCGAATAGATTTCTTTCTTTCTCCTTGCATCTTGAAAATCCTTCACTTGAAACACACCTATAATTTTTAAAGAAAAAGAAAATATGTTAGTAAAAATAAAAAGAAACAAGAAAATAAAGAAAATAAAATTTAGTTGCCAGTCCCCGGCAACGGCGCCAAAAACTTGTCGCGTGTCAAAAGTGCGCGTTTAGTGCAAGCGGACACATCGCAAGTAATAAGTGATAAGTATGTTATCGAGTTATCGTCTCCTCAAGGACTGGTATACTTAATATGCTTCCTTCATCTTCTTGCTCTGTAGAAAGATACAAACACAAGTGAGTTGATGTGATTTATTTAAACTAAAATAATTAAATAAAAATAAAGAGTCGAAATATTAGAGAGAGAGATGGGCCAGGATCCAGTTGTATTGTATTGTGGACTTGATTGACTTGTCTTTATCCAATACAATCGTATATCTCTGCCTCGGCAGCACTGCAGTATACTGCCTGGACAGTGATAACGCTGTCTACCGCGACAATCCCTTGCTCGTGGGCAGACTTTACCAAAGTTCGGCAAAGTGTCCTTGAATGACTCCGCTTATCCCTAAGTTAGAGTGTTGTTGATGACTAGTCCTTGATGATACCTCCCGGCGTGAACCAATTATACTCACCAACCAATCTCACACTTTTTTTAGCCGCTGAAACTCTTAACCTATCCCTAGGCCGAGTTAGTATTTCGCGATTGAAACACCGTACTTACCCCTTTCGTGAATCTAACTCTCCCGAGCTTAGATAAATGGATTACTCACAAACTTCCCTCCCGGGCTTGAATGCGAGAACAAGGAATAACAAAGGATAAGCAAACCTTGATAATCTTTATTGCATTGAATAAAAGACAAATTACAATCTCCTCTCACAAATACTCCACAACCTTCACCTAAACCCTATGAAGGTTTTAGAACATGATGGAGAGGAAGGAAACAAGAGTAGAAGTCGGCTCTCCCTGGGTATTTCGATATCTCAAACATTGGGTGGCTAGGTCTTTATATAGGCTAGACCTAGGGCAAACCTTTCCTAAGTAGAATACAACTTGGAGTAGGGAACAAGTCAAGTACATAATAATATTATATTTCCAGGTTTGAGTTCGGCTAAGGGGGCTTTCCCGCGTGGTCTTCCTTTGGGCTTTTCCTTGTGCTAGCTAGCTCCGATTCTTGGGCTTCAAGTCCAAACACGTTCCTTAGATTTTTGTCTTTCCATCGCCTATCACTTTGCTTCCTGTCTTCCTGCTGCTGCCTCGGCATCAGGTCCTGCCTCGGCCTTGTCGCTGCCGCGGCAATGGTTTTCCTGCACAGATATGAAAACGCAGTAAAACGTGCCTTTTTTCTATAAATATTATCTATTTAAGTATAACTTCTAAATATATCACATTAAGCACATGCATTGGTTCAAGTGGGTGAGTATTTGGTGATAAATTTCGATAAAAGGAGTAAAAAGTGATAGTGTGTTGAGCACTTATCAGGTGCAGCTTTTACGAACATATTGGTAGGGAATTCTGGAAACTGCACCCCTTTGCTGGGAAAGTTATGGAGCATCATTTGGGCAAGTGTGCTGTTGAAGTCCCTCTGATACTCCATGTATCGTTGCTGCCTAAGATCCATAGCTGCCATCCTTTAAAGTATCTCCTGGTATGGGTCTACTGCGGCAGTGGTGTGGGCAGTGTCAGGCATGTCTGCCGTGTATTGGGCCCCGACAGTTGTGTCAGTAGTGAACTGCTGAGGAGTTACCTGGACTGGCTCTGCTTGTGTGATCTACATGATTTTTTGGCAGAAGTCTGTAGTCCACCCTCGTCTATGGGCTGTGAATTCATCCGTTTCTGCCATTGGTACACCTACAACAGTACAAATACCAGTAATTAAACAAGGGAAATATAAAGGTCCTTTATCTTTCTTACCGCATTCGTATATCTCCTTTAAAATTATTTCTCCAACATTGATGCTCCGTTTGTTGATGATGGATTGAATGAGCACCAATCTCCTTCGGTCCACCATGCTATTGTGGGAGGTTGGGATGAGGCGTCTTTTGACAAAGGTGTTCAAAAGCTTGGACTCGGGCTTAAGATTTTACCTTGTTACTGATCCTCTATGGGCACCGGTTTCCCAATAAGTATTCTCGTAGCAAAGGTCGTCTTTTATCAGCTCATAATCTTCGTTGGTGATGTCCTCCATGAATTCAGCATTGACATCATGTTCAGGTGTAAGGCTGTAGAATAGGTTGATTGTCTCAGCATCAAGTTTGACAGGCCTGCCTCGGCAATGAACATATAGAGAATCCTTGCTTGGACCGTGCGCATGGAATTCCCGTACAACTGTGGCATTGGCCTGGCTTGGTTGTAGGCAAAAGATCTACCAATCTTGATATTTTATCTTTTCGAACAAGTAATGCTCAATGTCGAAATTTTCCTCATCGGAGTGTTGGAATCCTTGCTCTTCCCATAGCTGCCGAGCAATGAAGGACCTGTTGAAACGGTCTTCAACAATGGTTGGGGCGAATCTATTGTATGCAGCCATGTATGAGTATTGGAGAATTAAGGATCTTGGAGAGTTTCTTGGAAAGATTCTGAAAATTCTGAAAAACCTTGTAAATAGACAGAGAATATTGTGAGAAAGAGATTAGTAAGTAAATTTAAAGAAATCAAGAATGCAAGAGTGAATAGTTCAAGAGGAAGGAAGTGCTTATATAGGCCTCGACCTTGTAGCCGTTTAAACCACTAGCCGTTTGATAGCCGTTTTAACCTTTACTGTCGTTGTTTTTACTGCCGCGGCAGGAATTTCGGCAGACTAGCCGTTACACTTTTCCTGCCCGTTGAGACTGCTGCAGCTTCTGACACTGTTTTCTGCCCCAACAACACTTTTCCTATTGTGAACTATTTCTCCTTTATTCTTGCTTATTGTCCTAAAAATTAAACATAAACAAGAAAAATAATTAAAGATAAATATAATAAAAATTTTGACTCTAAACTAAACTAATCCTAATAATATAAAAACAATTAGAGGAAAGAGATTATGTCACTGGGGGAGTGCATGCAAATGCATCTCCTAAGGTGATTATCTCTTGTTCGCCAGAATGATGTTTCAGATGTTAGGCATTCTCTTTGACCTCATGTCCATCCCTTTTCGTTTTGATCTTCACTGCACTCTGTATGTCTGGACAGTGTGCTGTCTTGTTCGTTTCCTCCACTTCTGGCTTAATCTTCTTACCCAATATTTTGCCGAGCATGCTGCCGAGGCAGTTGCTGCTGAAACAAGATATCTTGGTGCCTGCATCAGTGGTGTGGAGGACTTTTCACTCTTCTACATCATCATATCTTTTCAAATTGTGGAAGGCATTGACTTTGACTTGTTGGTTATTAACCCTCATTGTCAACTCTCCTTTTTCCACATCTATGAGTATGCGTCCAGTGGAAAGGAAAGGTCTCCCCAGGATGATCAGTGCATTTTCATCTGCTTCACAATCAAGGATAAGGAAGTCAGCGGGAAAAATAAATTTGTCAACTCTTACTAGTATGTCCTCGATCTTTCCTTCAGGTTGCACATATGATCTATCCGCAAGTTGGAGCATCATTGTTGTGGGTTTTGCCCTTCCTATTCCAAGCTTTTGGAAGACAGATTTGGGCATTAGGTTTATGCTTGCTCCAAGGTCGCATAGGGCCTTTCCTTCGTAGTGGTTACCTATTGCACAAGGTATGGTAAAGCATCCAGGATCCTTCAATTTGGGAGGCATGCGGTTGTGTAACATTGTCATGCATCCTTCAGTAGCAGCCACTGTTTCGAACTCACCAAGCCTATTTCTCTTAGACACAATGTCTTTCAAGAACTTAGCATAGTTTGGCATTTGTTCAATTGCCTCAACAAATGGCAAGTTGATATGGAATTGTGTCGCGTGTCAAAAGTGCGCGTTTAGTGCAAGTGGACACATCGCAAGTAATAAGTGATAAGTATTTATTGGATTATCGTCTCCACAGGGACTGGTATACTCAATATGTTTTCTTCGTTTTCCTGTTCTGTAGAAATAAAATAAAACACAAGTAGTTTTGGGTTGTGATGGAAATAAAACAACTAAGTAAAATAAAGAGATTTAAATAGTAGAAAGAGAGGTCAGGATCCAGTTGTGTTGTAGTGGAATTGATTGACTTGTCTCCGCCCAATGCAATCGTATATCACTGCCTCGGCAGCACTGCAGATTACTGCCTTGGGAGCGACGATACTGTCCGCCGCGGCAATCCCTTGCTCATGGGTAGACTTTACCAAAGTTCGGCAAAGTGTCCTTGAATGACTCCGCTTATCCCTAAGTCGAAGTACTGTTGATGACTAGTCCTTGATGATATCTCCCGGCGTGAATCAATTATACTCACCAACCAATCTCACACTTCTTTTAGCCGCTGAAACTCTTAACCTATCCCTAGGCCGAGTTAGTATTTCACAATTGAAACACCGTACTTACCCCTTTCGTGAATCTAACTCTCCCGAGTCTAGATAAATGGATTACTCACAAACTTCCCTCCCGGGCTTGAATGCACGAACAAGGAATAACAAAGGATAAGCAAACCTTGATAGTCTTATTGCATTGAAACAAAGACAAAGTACAATCTCCTCTCACAAATACTAACAACCTTCACCTAAACCCTAAGAAAGCTTAGACGGCAAGGTCTCTCTCTAGGTATTGATATCTAATACATTGGACGGCTAGGTCTTATATTGGCTTGACCTAGGGCAAACCTTTCCTAAGTAGAATACAACTTGGAGTAGGGAACAAGTCAAGTACATAATTAAAATATTTCCAAGTTTAATTCAAATAATGGGCTTTCTTGCGCGGCCTTGTCTTGGGCTTTTCCTCATGCTAGCCAGCTCCGATCCATATGCTTTATGTTTAGACATGTCCCTTGGATTTTTCTCTTCCAATCGCCTATAGTCTTGCTTCCTGGCTCTCAGCTGCTGCCTCGGCATTAGGTCCTGCCTCGGCCATGTTGCTGCCGCGGCACTGTTTCTCCTGCAAAAATATAAAAATGCAGTAAAACTTTGCCTTTTCTGTAAATATTATCTTTATAAGATCAACTTCTAAATATATCACATTAAGTACATGCATTAGTACGATTGGGTGTAAATTCGGTGATTAATGCCCATAAAAGGTGTAAAAAGTGATAGTGAGTTGAGCACTTATCACACCCCCAAACTTGAACTATTGCTTGTCCTCAAGCAATGCAAACCATCAATTTGCCGAACTCTACTCTCTCTTGTTCTTATGTTTCCATATATTCTCCCCACCATAATTATGCCTATTCTTTAGACTTAACCTTTCGGTTACCCAAGGGTTTACCTAGAAACAAACTATAGGAATTGGTGAGTGTGTGCGTTTTTCTGGAAAAGTTCGATTAAAGGCTTTCTTAGATAAACTCTAAGTTCAAGACAATTAGAATTGGGTTAAGTGTTCTCTTATTTTCTAAACAACCAATTCTTGAGCCAATTTCGGGCACCTCAAGGATTGTGTTTTCCCTTCACTAATTCCTTCTTTCTTTTTGGTATTCCTTAAAGCATACTAGAGCCAATTTCGGGCACCTCTAGCATGAAGAAGAGTACTTCCTAGAGCCGGTGATAGGCACCTCTAGTTACTTTCCCAAGAATCTAAGTCTTTATCACCTAAGTTCATTAAAAGAACTCCTATAATACAACAAGTCCCAAAAGTGTTTAAAAATCGTCTTATAGTAAGCTTCTAAGTTTTCATCCTTAAGTATCCTAAGGTTAAACCTTCTTAACAAGACCTAATCATGGTAGGGAGAAAGATTTCTATAACCTTAAAGAATAAACTAAGGCAATACTGATGATAAACAGTACAAAAGTATAAGCATTTAATTCAAGTAAGGCGGGGAGCATAAAAAAAATTTAAAAATTTCACTTAAGTACTCCCTTTTCTTGGCATGGCCTCGACAGTAGATTGCTGCCTCGACAGTGAATCTGCACCCCCAAACTCAAACCAAGCATTGTCCTCAATGCTTTATATTAGAAGAAAATAGCGGGCAACAATATGAACAAATAAGTAGCATATAAAGAAACAAGCAACAATTAATATTGATTTATGAAAAAATTAAAGAGACTCCGAAGAGCTGCTTGTAACAATTTTTCTCCTTGGTCTTGCTGCCGATTGCTTTGTTCTTGGTGAGGGTGATAGTTGAGCTTTTGCTTGCCGGGGCGTTTGGACTCTTGTGGGTGGTGTCCGTTGCATCGGAGCCTCCACTTCTTCTCCTTCTTCCACGTCGGCCATCTCCTCGGTGATCATTATGTCTGTTCCTCCTTCCCTTGCTATGGCTGCCTCGGTATGATGTGTACTCGGTCCGGCGGCGGTTGAGCTTTGGTGTACATAGGCATCTATCTCAGCTGATAAATTGCACATGATGATTTGGGATCGTGGTGGAGTGCTGAAGACTGCCCTCCGCTTGGATGGTCTTCTACTGGCAGATGATGTCGCGGTAGAGTCTGCTGCCCTGGATGGGCTGGCGGCCTGGTACGGTGGTGGAGGGCCCGCGTAGAAGAACGACCTTGGTCCTCCCGGAGCTGGTGTAGTCTCGGTATAAGGGGCGGATGTGACAAACATATTGCTTGAAAATTTTGGAAATTGCGCCCCTTGGTCTGGAAAAGCGTGGAGCATCATTTGGGCTGATGTGCCATTGAAGTCTCTTTGATACCCCATGTATCTATGTTGTTTGAGGTCCATCGCTGCCATCCTTTACAATTTCTCCTGGTATGGGTCTGCTGCGGCAGAGGTGTGGGCAGTGTCTGGCATGTCTGCCGTGTACTGGGCCCCGGTAGCAGTATCAGCAGTGAACTGCTGGGGCGTTGCTTGGACTGGCTCCGCTTGCGTGATTTGCATTACTTTATGGAAAAAGTCTCTGGTCCATCGCGCCTTTGGGGAGTGTATTCGTCCGTATCTTCGATTGGTACACCTGCGGTGATAAGTGCTCAACACACTATCACTTTATACTCCTTTTATCGGCATTTATCACCAAATATTCACCCACTTGAACCAATGCATGTGCTTAATGTGATATATTTAGAAGTTATACTTAAATAGATAATATTTATAAAAAAAGGCACGTTTTACTGCGTTTTCATATCTGTGCAGAAGAACCAGTGCCGCGGCAGAGATAAGGCCGAGGCAGGACCTGATGCCGAGGCAGCAGCAGGAAGACAGGAAGCAAAGTGATAGGCGATGGAAAGACAAAAATCCAAGGAACGTGTCTGGACTTGAAGCCCATGATTCGGAGCTGGCTCACGCAAGGAAAAGCCCAAAGGAAGACCACACGGGAAAGCCCCCTTAGCCGAATACAAACTTGGAAATATAATATTATTATGTACTTGACTTATTCCCTACTCCAAGTTGTATTCTACTTAGGAAAGGTTTGCCCTAGGTCTAGCCTATATAAAGACCTAGCCACCCAATGTATCAAATATCGAAATACCTAGGGAGAGCCGACTTCTACTCTTGTTTCTTTCCTCTCCATCATGTTTTAAAACCTTCATAGGGTTTAGGTGAAGGTTGTGGAGTATTTGTGAGAGGAGATTGTACTTTATCTTTCATTCAATGCAATAAGAATTATCAAGGTTTGCTTATCCTTTGTTATTCCTTGTTCTTGCATTCAAGCCCGAGAGGGAAGTTTGTGAGTAATCCATTAATCTAAGCTCGGGAGAGTTAGATTCACGAAAGGGGTAAGTACGGTATTTTAATCACGAAATACTAACTCGGCCTAGGGATAGGTTAAGAGTTTCAGCGGCTAAAAAAAGTGTGAGATTGGTTGGTGAGTATAATTGGTTCACGCCGGGAGGTATCATCAAGGACTAGTCATCAACAACACTCTGTCTTAGGGATATGCGGAGTCATTCAAGGACACTTTGCCTAACTTTGGTAAAGTCTGCCCACGAGCAAGGGATTGTCGCGGCAGACAACGTTAACGCTGCCCAGGCAGTAAACTGCAGTGCTGCCGAGGCAGAGATATACGATTGCATTGGATAAAGACAAGTCAATCAAGTCCACAATACAATACAACTGGATCCTGGCCCATCTCTCTCTCTCTAATATTTCGACTCTTTTATTTTTATTCAATTACCTTAGTTTAATAAATCACACCCATTCACTTGTGTTTTTATTTTTCTACAGAGCAAGAAGATAAAGAAGGCATATTAAGTATACCGGTCCCTGAGGAGACGATAACTCGATAAATATTTATCACTTATTACTTGCGATGTGTCCACTTGCACTAAACGCGCACTTTTGACACGCAACAAGTTTTTGGCGTCGTTGCCGGGGACTGACAACTAAATTTTGTTTTCCTTATCTTCTTGTTTCTTTTTCTTTTTCTTTTACTTTTATTTTTCTTGATGTATGAGCAGGGCCAATCCAACCAACCCCTTATAGGAGTTAGATCCTGAGATTGAAAGAATAGGGTTAAGGTTAAGGAGACAAATCCGAGGAGTCATGGCCGAGGTTAAGGCAGGACAAAACTTACCTGCCAGCAATGAAGGTCTTCCGCCGCCACCTGGGCCGCGGCAGCTGACTGTCAGAGATTTCTTGGAGGACTTAAATGGACTAAACCCAGGAGTTGTTACACCCGAGATTGAAGCAGCCCATTTTGAACGTAAACCTGTTATGTTCAACATGTTAAATACAATTGGACAATTTGGTGGGTCTGCAACTGAAGACGCAAGGCAGCATCTCAAATCTTTCATGGAAATCTGCAACTCTTTCAAAATCTAAGGAGTCCATGAAGATGTCTTGCGGTTAAAGCTATTCCCCTATTCACTGAGGGATAGGGTGAAAGCTTGGTTGAATAGCATTCCAGCGGGATCTATTGCATCCTGGAGTGAACTTTGCCGTGATTTCATTACTCGCTTTAATCCTACTAATCTATATGATAGAATTCGTAATGAAATTACTTCTTTCCGACAGGCTGAAGACGAACCAATGTACGAGGCATGGGAACGCTATAGAGAGCTATTGCATAAGTGTCCACTGCATGGATTTCCCTTATGGACACAAGTGACAATGTTTTACAACGCCACAAATGCCCCGACAAGGATGATGTTGGATGCCTCGGCAAACGGCACACTCCTGGACAAGGCACCCGAGGAAGCTATAGAAATTTTGAATAAACTCGCAAGGAATGATTTCGAGTTTCCCACATCTAGGCTAGGAGGAGTAAGACGCCGAGCCACGGTAAACGAATTAGATTCATCAAGTTCAGTGGCTGCACAATTGGCGTCTCTTACCAAGATGGTGCAAAACCTACAATTACAAAACAATACCCTTGAGGTCAAGGTAATTGATTTATTTTGTGATTTATGTGGAGGTAACCACAATTCTGTTGATTGCATGAATCAAGAAACTGGTATGTATGTTGGAAACTACAACCGTAACAATGTGATGTCCAACACGTACAACACCTCATGGAAGAGGCATCCAAACTTATCATGGAGCAACCCAAATAATACCTTAAACCCAATGCCGTAGCAGCAAGTCCAACAACCGATGCCGCAGTAGCAGATGCAGCAGCAACCGATCAATTCATTGGAAAACACGCTAAAGGCCTTCATGATGAAAACCGAGTCATACATGGCGTGAAATAGTAATTTCATCAAGAGGACCGACGCCTTCATGAATAGGACTGAGATGAGGCTACAAAATCAAGAAGCGGCCATAAAAACTTTGGAAACTCAGGTTGGGCAGTTTGCTCAATGTATAAACACTAGACCACAAGGAGGCCTACCTAGCAATACTGAGGTTGCTAAGGTACTAAGCCATGAACAGTGCAAGGCAATCACTACCAGGAGTGGTCTACAGTTGAAAGAGAAGATCCCAGAGAGCCGAACCCAACCGGCGGATCAATCAAGAGAAGAGGCTGAGCAAACCGAGACTGACAACGCTGCCCCGACAGCAAGCACTACAGCGCCTGAGCAGTCTGCCGAGGCAGCAAAAATTCTAGTGGTGCCAGGTATACGATTCCAAACTAAAGAAACCCTAGACGAGATGAGACCACCACCACCTTTCCCGCAAAGGTTGAAGAAACAAAAACAGGATCAATAGTTCAAGAAGTTCCTCGATATCTTGAAGCAAGTCCACATCAACATACCATTCGTTGAGGCCATTGAACAAATGCCCAACTATGCAAAGTTCTTAAAAGATATGGTATCAAAGAGAAAACGAATAGGTGAGTTTGAGACAGTGGCTGCCACCGAGGGATGCATGGCAATGCTGCATAACCGCATGCCACCTAAGTTAAAAGATCCTGGTTGCTTCACTATACCTTGTGCGATAGGAAAGAGTTATGAAGGAAAGGCCCTGTGCGACCTTGGAGCAAGTATAAACCTCATGCCTAAATCAGTCCTCCAAAAGCTTGGAATTGGAAGGCCGAAGCCTACAACAGTGATGCTCCAACTCGCGGATAGATCCTATGTGCAACCTGAAGGAAAAATCGAGGACATACTGGTAAGAGTTGACAAGTTTATTTTTCCTGCCGACTTCCTTGTCCTTGATTGTGAAGCAGATGACAACGCACCGATTATCCTTGGGAGACCCTTCCTAGCAACTGGACGTACATTGATTGACGTGGAAAAAGGAGAGTTGACTATGCGGGTCAATGACCAACAAGTCAAACTCAACGCATTCCACAACTTAAAGAGGTATGACGATCCAGAGGAATGCAAGGCCATCCGCACAGTAGACAATAAGATATCTTGCCTGGGCAGTCTGCTCGACAGGATATTCGGTAAGAAAATCAAGCCCAAGACGGATGGACAAACAGCAAGAAGGAACGACCCACAACCGATACACAATTTGGGCCTAAGGGAGAAAATAATTTTGGGAGATGCATTCGCATGCTCTCCACCAGTAACCTAACCTCTCCCTTTTTCTTTTCTTTATTATATTAGGGTTAGTAGTTTATTTTTATTTTTCTAATTATTTTCGTTTTCAGTATTTTCCTTTTGTGTGTTTAAATTTTTATTCAGGAATAAAAAGCAAAGATAAGGGAAAAATAGTTCACAGTAGGAACTCTACCGAGGTAGTATAACAGTGTCAGAGCCGCAGCAGTCCCAACGGGCAGAAAAGTATAACGGCTAGTCTACCGAGATACCTGCCGCGGCAGAAAAGGAAACGACAGAAGAAGGAAACGGTTACAACGGCTAGTGATCTCAATGGTCACAAGGCCGAGGCCTATATAAGACACTCCTTCCTCTTGAACTATTCACTCTTACTTTCTTGCTTTCTTTAGTATTCTTAACAATCACTCTCTCAATTACTCTCTGCCTACTAATCCCTTCTAATTCTCCAGTTTCTCTTCAAGAAAACCTTCAAGAACTCAATTTTCTCTTTCTTGATGGCAACTTACAAAAGATTCGCCCCAGCCAACGTTGAAGAACGATTCAATCGATCTTTCATCGCAAGGCAACTATGGGAAGAACAAGGGTTTCAGCACGCGGATGAAGAGAATTACGGCATTGAACACTACTTGTTCGACAGAATAAAGTACCAGAAATGGGAAATATTCTGTTTGCAACCTGCCCAGGCAAACGCCACAATCGTGCGGGAGTTCTACGCTCATGGGCCCAGCAAAGACTCTCTCTTTGTTCACTGCCGCGGCAAGCCAGTGCAACTCGATGCCGAGACGATCAACAGCTTCTACGGCCTCACCCCAAATAGTGATCTCCATGCTGATTTCTTGGAAGATATCACTGCCGAAGACTATGAACTTATCAAAGACGATCTTTGTTATGAGAACACTCCATGGGAAACCGGTACCCATCGGGGTTCCGTAACAAGACAAAGTTTGAAGCCGGAGGCCAAGATGTGGAACACTTTCGTCAAACGACGCCTCATCCCAACATCACATAATAGCACGGTGGATCGCAAGAGATTGGTGCTTATCTAATCCATCATCAACAAAAGGATCATCAACGTTGGAGAAATTATCCTACGGGAGATTCATGAGTGCAGTAAGAAAGATCGAGGACCATTGTATTTCCCTTGCTTGATTACGGGTTTATGTGTTTCTGCAGGTGTACCCGTTGAAGAAACCGATGAATACACACCCCCAAGAAGAGGATGGACCAGGGAATTCTGCCACAAAGTCATGCAGATCACACAAGCAGAACCTGTCCAGGCAACACCGCAGCAGTTCACTGCCGATACTGCTGCCGGGGCCCAGTACACGGAAGATATGCCTGGTACTGCCCACACCTCTGCCGCAGCAGACCCGTATCAAGAACTCTTGCAGCGCATGGCCGCAATGGATCTTCGACAACAACGGTACATGGAGTACCAATGGGACTTCAATGGAACGCTATCCCAAATAATGATGCACGCATTTCCGGACCAAGGCGTCCAATTCCCGGAGTTCTCAAGCAATATGTTCGTTACTGCCGCACCCTACACCGAGACTACACCAACCCTAGGAGGACCGCGACCGTTCTTCCATCCGGACCCTCAGCCCCAATACTAGGTTGCTGGACCATCTAGGCCAGCAGATTCTGCCGCAGCCTCATCTGTCAGCCGAAGGCCATCCAAGCGGAGATCCGTTTTCAGCACTCCACCAAGATCGCCAATTATCATGGGCAGTCTATTTGCCGAGAAAGATGTTTATGTACACCAAGGCTCCACTACCGCCGGCCCAAGCACACACCACACCGGAGGATCAACTATGATGGAAGGAGGAACGGACGTGATGATAACCGAAGAGATGGCGGATGTTGAAGAAGGAGAAGAAGAAGAGTCCCCAATGCATAGGACCCCACCAACTCGAGTCCAGCCGCCGAGGCAAGCAAAGGCGCAACCATCGCCCTCCCCAAGGACAAAGCACATGGCATCTAGGCAACGAAGAAAAATTGTTACGAGCAACTCTTCGGAGTCGCTCTAAAATTCTTTGTCCTTTATTTCTTTATTCAATTGCTTTTACTATCTTTCCTTGCTGCATATAATTCATATTCTGTTTTGCCGCTTATTCCTTCCAAATATAAAGCGTTGAGGACAATGCTTGGTTTGAGTTTGGGGGTGCATATTCACTGCCAAGGCAGCAATCTACTGCTGCGGCCTTGCCAAAAAGGGAGTATTCCAGTGAATTTTTTTTAATTTTTATGCTCCCCGCCTTACTTGAATTAACTGCCTACACTCCTGCACTGCTCATCATCAGTATTGCCTTAGTTTATTCTTTAGGGCTATAGAAATCTTTCTCCTTATCATGTTTAAGTTATGTTAAGAGGGCTTAACCTTAGGATGCTTAAGGATGAAAATTTAGAAGCTTACTATAGGAAGAATTTTAAACACTTTTGGGACTTGTGGATTATAGGAATTCTTTTAATGAACTTAGGTGATAAAGACTTAGATTTTTGGAAAAGTAACTAGAGGTGCCTACCACCGGGTCTAGAAAATCTCTTCTTCATACTATAGGTGCCCGAATTTGGCTCTAGTATGTATTAAGGAATATCAAAAAGACAAAAAGGTTTTTAGTGAAACACAAGTCTTTGAGGTGCCCGAAACCAGCTCAAGATTTGGGGTTTGAAAAAGAAGAGAGCACTTAAACCAATGTCTACTTGTCTTGAACTTAGAGTTTATCTAAGAAAGCCTTTAATCAACTTGTCCACAAAAACGCACACAATCAAATCCTATAGTTTGTTTCTAGGTAAATTCTTAGGTAGCCGAATGGTTAAGGCTTAAAAGATAGGCCTGGCTATGGTGGGGAGAATAGATGGACATGTAAGACCAAGAGAGAGTAGAGTTTGGCAAATTGATGGTTTGCATTGCTTGAGGACAAGCAATAGTTCGAGTTTGGGGGTGTGATAAGTGCTCAACACACTATCACTTTATACTCCTTTTATCGGCATTTATCACCAAATATTCACCCACTTGAACCAATGCATGTGCTTAATGTGATATATTTAGAAGTTATACTTAAATAGATAATATTTATAGAAAAAACACGTTTTACTGCGTTTTCATATTTGTGCAGGGGAACCAGTGCCGCGGTAGAGACAAGGCCGAGGCAGGACCTGATGCCGAGGCAGCAGCAGGAAGACAGGAAGCAAAGTGATAGGCGATGGAAAGACAAAAATCCAAGGAACGTGTCTGGACTTGAAGCCCATGATTCGGAGCTGGCTCGAGCAAGGAAAAGCCCAAAGGAAGACCACACGGGAAAGCCCCCTTAGCCAAATTTAAACTTGGAAATATAATATTATTATGTACTTGACTTGTTCCCTACTCCAAGTTGTATTCTACTTAGGAAAGGTTTGCCCTAGGTCTAGCCTATATAAAGACCTAGCCACCAAATGTATCAAATATCGAAATACCTAGGGAGAGCCGACTTCTACTCTTGTTTCTTTCCTCTCCATCATGTTCTAAAACCTTCATAGGGTTTAGGTGAAGGTTGTGGAGTATTTGTGAGAGGAGATTGTACTTTATCTTTCATTCAATGCAATAAGAATTATCAAGGTTTGCTTATACTTTGTTATTCCTTGTTCTTGCATTCAAGCCCGGGAGGGAAGTTTGTGAGTAATCCATTAATCTAAGCTCGGGAGAGTTAGATTCACGAAAGGGGTATGTACGGTATTTCAATCGCGAAATACTAACTCGGCCTAGGGATAGGTTTAGAGTCTCAGCGGCTAAAAGAAGTGTGAGATTGGTTGGTGAGTATAATTGGTTCACGCCGGGAGGTATCATCAAGGACTAGTCATCAACATCACTCTGACTTAGGGATAAGCGGAGTCATTCAAGGACACTTTGCCGAACTTTGGTAAAGTCTGCCCACGAGCAAGGAATTGCTGCGGCGGACAACGTTATCGCTGCCCAGGCAGCAAACTGCAGTGCTGCCGAGGCAGAGATATACGATTGCATTGGATAAAGACAAGTCAATCAAGTCCACAATACAATACAACTGGATCCTGGTCCATCTCTCTCTAATATTTCGACTCTTTTATTTTTATTTAATTACCTTAGTTTAATAAATCACACCCATTCACTTGTGTTTTTATTTTTCTACAGAGCAAGAAGATAAAGAAGGCATATTAAGTATATCGGTCGCTAAGGAGACGATAACTCGATAAATACTTATCACTTATTACTTGCGATGTGTCCACTTGCACTAAACGCGCACTTTTGACACGCGACATGCGGCAACACACAAACCAGTGATCAAACATGGGAAATATAATGGTCCTCTATACTTCTTACCGCATTCGTGAATTTCATGTAAGATGATCTCTCCAACGTTGATGCTCCTCTTGTTGATGATCGATTGGATGAGCACTAATCGCTTTCGGTCCACCGTGCTGTTGTGGTATGTGAGAATGAGGCGTCGCTTGACAAAGGTATTACAAAGCTTTGCCTCGGGCTTTAAACTCTGCCTTGCTACCGATCCTCTATGGGCACCGGTTTCCCATGGAGTGTTCGTGTAGCGAAGGTTGTCTTTGATCAACTCGTAGTCCTCGGCAGTGACATCCTCCACGAATTCTGCGTGAACATCATTGATAAGTGCTCAACACACTATCACTTTACACTCCTTTTATCGGCATTTATCACCAAATATTCACCCACTTGAACCAATGCATGTGCTTAATGTGATATATTTAGAAGTTATACTTAAATAGATAATATTTATAGAAAAAGGCACGTTTTACTACGTTTTCATATCTGTGCAGGAGAACCAGTGCCCCGGCAGGGACATGGCCGAGGCAGGACCTGATGCCGAGGCAGCAGCAGGAAGACAGGAAACAAAGTGATAGGCGATGGAAAGACAAAAATCCAAGGAACGTGTCTGGACATGAAGCCCACGATTCGGAGCTGGCTAGCGCAAGGAAAAGCCCAAAGGAAGACCACGCGGGAAAGCACCCTTAGCCGAATTCAAACTTGGAAATATAATATTATTATGTACTTGACTTGTTCCCTACTCCAAGTTGTATTCTACTTAGGAAAGGTTTGCCCTAGGTCTAGCCTATATAAAGACCTAGCCACCCAATGTATCAGATATCGAAATACCTAGGGAGAGTCGACTTCTACTCTTGTTTCTTTCCTCTCCATCATGTTCTAAAACCTTCATAGGGTTTAGGTGAAGGTTGTGGAGTATTTGGGAGAGGAGATTGTACTTTATCTTTCATTCAATGCAATAAGAATTATCAAGGTTTGCTTATCCTTTGTTATACCTTGTTCTTGCATTCAAGCCCGGGAGGGAAGTTTGTGAGTAATCCATTTATCTAAGCTCGGGAGAGTTAGATTCACGAAAGGGGTAAGTACGGTGTTTCAATCGCGAAATACTAACACGGCCTAGGGATAGGTTAAGAGTCTCAGCGGCTAAAAGAAGTGTGAGATTGGTTGGTGAGTATAATTGGTTCACGCCGGGAGGTATCATCAAGGACTAGTCATCAACATCACTCTGACTTAGGGATAAGCGGAGTCATTCAAGGACACTTTGCCGAACTTTGGTAAAGTCTGCCCAAGAGCAAGGAATTGCCGCGGCAGATAACGTTATCGCTGCCCAGGCAGTAAACTGCAGTGCTGCCGAGGCAGAGATATACGATTGCATTGGATAAAGACAAGTCAATCAAGTCCACAATACAATACAACTGGATCCTGGCCCATCTCTCTCTCTAATATTTCGACTCTTTTATTTTTATTCAATTACCTTAGTTTAATAAATCACACCCATTCACTTGTGTTTTTTATTTTTCTACAGAGAAAGAAGATAAAGAAAGCATATTAACTATATCGGTCCCTGAGGAGACGATAACTCGATAAATACTTATCACTTATTACTTGCGATGTGTCCACTTGCACTAAACGCGCACTTTTGACACGCGACAAGTTTTTGGCGTTGTTGCCGGGGACTGGCAACTAAATTTTGTTTTCCTTATTTTCTTGTTTCTTTTTCTTTTTCTTTTTATTTTACTTTTGTTTTTCTTGGTGTATGACCAGGGCCAATCCAACCAACCCCTTATACGAGTTAGATCCTGAGATTGAAAGAACAGGGTTAAGGTTGAGGAGACAAATCCGAGGAGTCATGGCAGAGGTTCAGGGAGGACAAAACATACCTGCCGGTAATGAAGGTCTACCGCCGCCACCTGGGCCGCAGCAGTTGACTGTCAGAGATTTCTTGGAGGAGGACTTAAATGGACTAAACCCAGGAGTTGTTACACCCGAGATTGAAGCAGCCCATTTTGAACGTAAACCTGTTATGTTCAACATGTTAAATACAATTGGACAATTTGGTGGGTCTGCAACTGAAGACGCAAGGCAGCATCTCAAATCTTTCATGGAAATCTGCAACTTTTTCAAAATTCAAGGAGTCCATGAAGATGTCTTGCGGTTAAAGCTATTCCCCTATTCACTGAGGGATAGGGCGAAAGCTTGGTTGAATAGCATTCCAGCGGGATCTATTGCATCCTGGAGTGAACTTTGCCGTGATTTCATTACTCGCTTTAATCCTACTAATCTATATGATAGAATTCGTAATGAAATTACTTCTTTCCGACAGGCTGAAGACGAACCAATGTACGAGGCATGGGAACGCTATAGAGAGCTATTGCATAAGTGTCCACTGCATGGATTTCCCTTATGGACACAAGTGACAATGTTTTACAACGCCACAAATGCCCCGACAAGGATGATGTTGGATGCCTCGGCAAACGGCACACTCCTGGACAAGGCACCCGAGGAAGCTATAGAAATTTTGAATAAACTCGCAAGGAATGATTTCGAGTTTCCCACATCTAGGCTAGGAGGAGTAAGACGCCGAGCCACGGTAAACGAATTAGATTCATCAAGTTCAGTGGCTGCACAATTGGCGTCTCTTACCAAGATGGTGCAAAACCTACAATTACAAAACAATACCCTTGAGGTCAAGGTAATTGATTTATTTTGTGATTTATGTGGAGGTAACCACAATTCTGTTGATTGCATGAATCAAGAAACTGGTATGTATGTTGGAAACTACAACCGTAACAATGTGATGTCCAACTCGTACAACACCTCATGGAAGAGGCATCCAAACTTATCATGGAGCAACCCAAATAATACCTTAAACCCAATGCCGTAGCAGCAAGTCCAACAACCGATGCCGCAGTAGCAGATGCAGCAGCAACCGGTCAATTCATTGGAAAACACGCTAAAGGCCTTCATGATGAAAACCGAGTCATACATGGCGTGAAATAGTAATTTCATCAAGAGGACCGACGCCTTCATGAATAGGACTGAGATGAGGCTACAAAATCAAGAAGCGGCCATAAAAACTTTGGAAACTCAGGTTGGGCAGTTTGCTCAATGTATAAACACTAGACCACAAGGAGGCCTACCTAGCAATACTGAGGTTGCTAAGGTACTAAGCCATGAACAGTGCAAGGCAATCACTACCAGGAGTGGTCTACAGTTGAAAGAGAAGATCCCAGAGAGCCGAACCCAACCGGCGGATCAATCAAGAGAAGAGGCTGAGCAAACCGAGACTGACAACGCTGCCCCGACAGCAAGCACTACAGCGCCTGAGCAGTCTGCCGAGGCAGCAAAAATTCTAGTGGTGCCAGGTATACGATTCCAAACTAAAGAAACCCTAGACGAGATGAGACCACCACCACCTTTCCCGCAAAGGTTGAAGAAACAAAAACAGGATCAATAGTTCAAGAAGTTCCTCGATATCTTGAAGCAAGTCCACATCAACATACCATTCGTTGAGGCCATTGAACAAATGCCCAACTATGCAAAGTTCTTAAAAGATATGGTATCAAAGAGAAAACGAATAGGTGAGTTTGAGACAGTGGCTGCCACCGAGGGATGCATGGCAATGCTGCATAACCGCATGCCACCTAAGTTAAAAGATCCTGGTTGCTTCTCTATACCTTGTGCGATAGGAAAGAGTTATGAAGGAAAGGCCCTGTGCGACCTTGGAGCAAGTATAAACCTCATGCCTAAATCAGTCCTCCAAAAGCTTGGAATTGGAAGGCCGAAGCCTACAACAGTGATGCTCCAACTCGCGGATAGATCCTATGTGCAACCTGAAGGAAAAATCGAGGACATACTGGTAAGAGTTGACAAGTTTATTTTTCCTGCCGACTTCCTTGTCCTTGATTGTGAAGCAGATGACAACGCACCGATTATCCTTGGGAGACCCTTCCTAGCAACTGGACGTACATTGATTGACGTGGAAAAAGGAGAGTTGACTATGCGGGTCAATGACCAACAAGTCAAACTCAACGCATTCCACAACTTAAAGAGGTATGACGATCCAGAGGAATGCAAGGCCATCCGCACAGTAGACAATAAGATATCTTGCCTGGGCAGTCTGCTCGGCAGGATATTCGGTAAGAAAATCAAGCCCAAGACGGATGGACAAACAGCAAGAAGGAACGACCCACAACCGATACACAATTTGGGCCTAAGGGAGAAAATAATTTTGGGAGATGCATTCGCATGCTCTCCACCAGTAACCTAACCTCTCCCTTTTTCTTTTCTTTATTATATTAGGGTTAGTAGTTTATTTTTATTTTTCTAATTATTTTCGTTTTCAGTATTTTCCTTTTGTGTGTTTAAATTTTTATTCAGGAATAAAAAGCAAAGATAAGGGAAAAATAGTTCACAGTAGGAACTCTACCGAGGTAGTATAACAGTGTCAGAGCCGCAGCAGTCCCAACGGGCAGAAAAGTATAACGGCTAGTCTACCGAGATACCTGCCGCGGCAGAAAAGGAAACGACAGAAGAAGGAAACGGTTACAACGGCTAGTGATCTCAATGGTCACAAGGCCGAGGCCTATATAAGACACTCCTTCCTCTTGAACTATTCACTCTTACTTTCTTGCTTTCTTTAGTATTCTTAACAATCACTCTCTCAATTACTCTCTGCCTACTAATCCCTTCTAATTCTCCAGTTTCTCTTCAAGAAAACCTTCAAGAACTCAATTTTCTCTTTCTTGATGGCAACTTACAAAAGATTCGCCCCAGCCAACGTTGAAGAACGATTCAATCGATCTTTCATCGCAAGGCAACTATGGGAAGAACAAGGGTTTCAGCACGCGGATGAAGAGAATTACGGCATTGAACACTACTTGTTCGACAGAATAAAGTACCAGAAATGGGAAATATTCTGTTTGCAACTTGCCCAGGCAAACGCCACAATCGTGCGGGAGTTCTACGCTCATGGGCCCAGCAAAGACTCTCTCTTTGTTCACTGCCGCGGCAAGCCAGTGCAACTCGATGCCGAGACGATCAACAGCTTCTACGGCCTCACCCCAAATAGTGATCTCCATGCTGACTTCTTGGAAGATATCACTGCCGAGGACTATGAACTTATCAAAGACGATCTTTGTTACGCGAACACTCCATGGGTAACCGGTACCCATCGGGGTTCCGTAACAAGACAAAGTTTGAAGCCGGAGGCCAAGATGTGGAACACCTTCGTCAAACGACGCCTCATCCCAACATCACATAATAGCACGGTGGATCGCAAGAGATTGGTGCTTATCCAATCCATCATCAACAAAAGGACCATCAACGTTGGAGAAATTATCCTACTGGAGATTCATGAGTGCAGTAAGAAAGATCGAGGACCATTGTATTTCCCTTGCTTGATTACGGGTTTATGTGTTTCTGAAGGTGTACCCGTTGAAGAAACCGATGAATACACACCCCCAAGAAGAGGATGGACCAGGGAATTCTGCCACAAAGTCATGCAGATCACACAAGCAGAACCTGTCCAGGCAACACCGCAGCAGTTCACTGCCGATACTGCTGCCGGGGCCCAGTACACGGCAGATATGCCTGGTACTGCCCACACCTCTACCGCAGCAGACCCATTTCAAGAAATCTTGCAACGCATAGCCGCGATGGATTTTCGACAACAACAGTACATGGAGTACCAACGAGACTTCAATGGAACGCTCACCTAAATGACGATGCACGCATTTCCGGACCAAGGCGTCCAATTCCCGGAGTTCCCAAGCAATATGTTCGTTACTGCCGCACCCTACACCGATACTACACCAGCCCCAAGAGGACCGCGACCGTTCTTCCATACGGACCCTCAGCCCCAATACCAGGCTGCTGGACCATCTAGGCCAGCAGATTCTGCCGCGGCCTCATCTGTGAGCCGAAGGCCATCCAAGCGGAGAGCCATTTTCAGCACTCCACCAAGATCGACAATTATCATGGGTAGTCTATCTGCCGAGATAGATGCTTATGTACACCAAGGCTCCACTACCGTCGGCCCAAGCACACACCACACTGGAGGAGCAACTGCGATGGGAGGAGGAACGGACGTGATGATAACCGAAGAGATGACGGATGTTGAAGAAGGAGAGAAGTAGAAGCCCCAATGCATAAGACCCCACCTACTCGAGTCCAGCCGCCGAGGCAAGCAAAGGCGCAACCATCGCCCTCCCCAAGGACAAAGCACATGGCATCTAGGCAACGAAGAAAAATTGTTACGAGCAGCTCTTTGGAGTCGCTCTAAAATTCTCTGTCCTTTATTTCTATATTTAATTGCTTTTACTATCTTTCCTTGCTGCATATAATTCATATTCTGTTTGCCGTTTATTCCTTCGAAATATAAAGCATTGAGGACAATGCTTGGTTTGAGTTTGGGGGTGCAGATTCACTGCCAAGGCAGCAATCTACTGCCGCGGCCTTGCCAAAAAGGGAGTATTCCAGTGATTTTTTTTTAATTTTTATGCTCCCCGCCTTACTTGAATTAACTGCCTACACTCCTGCACTGCTCATCATCAGTATTGCCTTAGTTTATTCTTTAGGGCTATAGAAATCTTTCTCCTTACCATGTTTAAGTTATGTTAAGAGGGCTTAACCTTAGGATGCTTAAGGATGAAAATTTAGAAGCTTACTATAGGAAGAATTTTAAACACTTTTGGGACTTGTGGATTATAGGAATTCTTTTAATGAACTTAGGTGATAAAGACTTAGATTTTTGGAAAAGTAACTAGAGGTGCCTACCACCGGGTCTAGAAAATCTCTTCTTCATACTATAGGTGCCCGAATTTGGCTCTAGTATGTATTAAGGAATATCAAAAAGAAAAGACAACAGATTTTTAGTGAAAAGAAAAACACAAGTCTTTGAGGTGCCCGAAACCGGCTCAAGATTTGGGGTTTGGAAAAGAAGAGAAGACTTAACCAATGTCTATTTGTCTTGAACTTAGAGTTTATCTAAGAAAGCCTTTAATCAACTTGTCCACAAAAACGCACACACTCACGAATCCTATAGTTTGTTTCTATGTAAATTCTTAGGTAGCCGAATGGTTAAGGCTTAAAAGATAGGCCTAGGTATGGTGGGGAGAATAGATGGACATGTAAGACCGAGAGAGAATAGAGTTTGGCAAATTGATGGTCTCGGCATCCAACTGGATAGGCCTGCCTCGGCAGTGGACAAAGAGGGAATCTTTGCTGGGCCCGTGCACATAGAATTCCTGCACGATGGTAGCGTTTGCCTGGGCAGGTTGGAGACAGAAGATTTTCCAATCTTGGTACTTAATTCTGTCGAAGAGATAATGCTCGATGCCGTAGTTGTCATCTTCCGAGTGTTGGAAACCTTGTTCTTCCCACAATTGTCGAGCAATGAAAGACCTGTTGAAACGGTCTTCAACATTGGCTGGGGCAAATCGCTTGTAAGTTGCCATCAAGATTGTGAGAGATTGATATCTTGGAGATTTTCTTGGAGTCTGGTAATTTCACGAAAAGTTGTGAGTAGGCAGAGAGTATTGTGAGAGCAAGATTGTTAAGAATTCTAAAGAAAACAAGAAAGCAAGAGTGAATAGTTAAAGAGGAGAAGGTTGCTTATATAGGCCTCGGCCTTGTGACCGTTTGAATCCATTAGCTGTTTTGTAGCCGTTACTCTTTACTGCCGTATCCTTTTCTGCTGCGGCAGGAATCTCGGCAGACTATCCGTTACACTGTTCTGCCCGTTGAAACTGTTGCGGCTCTGACACTATTTTCTGCCTCGGCAGAGTTCTTGATTTGAACTATTTCTCCTTTATTCTTGCTTATTTTCCTAAATAAAAATTAAACACGACAAAGAAAAATACATAAAGCAAAAATTTAGAAAATAAAAATAAACTAAACTAATCCTAATATAATAATAATAAGGAAAAAGGGAGGAGATCATGTTACTGGTGGAGTGCATGCAAATGCATCTCCCAAAATTATTCTCTCTTGTTGGCTAGAATTATCAATCAGTTGTTGGCCACTCCCTTTTGCTGTGTTTCCATCCACTTTAAGCTTGATCATTTTTCCAAATAGCCTGCCGAGCATGCTACCAAGGCAGGATATTTTGGTGTCTGTTATGTGGATGGCCTTGCACTCTTCTGGATCATCATATTTTTTTAAGTTGTGGAATGCATTGAGTTTGAGTTGTTGGTCATTAACTCTCATTGTCAACTCTCCTTTTTCCACATCGATTAAAGTGCGTCTAGTTTCAAGGAAAGTTCTCCCCAATATGATCGGTGAATTGTTATCTGCTTCACAATCAAGGACAAGAAAATCAGCAGGAAAAATAAATTTATCGACTTTTACCAGTATGTCCTCGATTTTTCCTTCGGGTTGCACATACGATCGATCCGCTAGTTGGAGCATAACTGTTGTAGGTTTTGCTCTTCCTATTCCAAGCTTTTGGAAGACAGACTTGGGCATTAGATTGATGCTTGCTCCAAGGTCGCATAGGGCCTTACCTACATAGTTCTTACCTATCGCACAAGGTATGATAAAGCATCCAGGATACTTCAATTTTGGTGGCATGCGATTGTGCAGCATTGCCATGCATCCCTCTGTAGCAACCACTGTTTCGAACTCACCTATTCGTTTCCTCTTAGACACCATGTATTTTAAGAACTTGGCATAATTAGGCATTTGTTCAATTGCCTCTACGAATAGTATGTTAATGTGGACTTGCTTTAAAATGTCAAAAAATTTCTTGAATTGTTGGTCCTGTTTTTGCTTTTTTAACCTTTGTGGGAAAGGTGGTGGTGGTCTCATCTCATCCAGGGTTTCTTTAGTTTGGAATTTAATACATGACACCACTAGGATTTTTGCTGTCTCGGCAGTCTGTTCAGGAGATGCAGTGCTTTCTGCCGGGGCAGTGTTATCAGGATCAGTTTGCTCAGCCTCTTCTTTTGTTGGATCTGCTGATGGATTTTGACTTGCTGGAATCATTTCCTTCAGTTGTAGACCACTTCTGGTAGTGATTGCTTTGCACTGTTCATGGCCCATTACCTTAGCAACTTCAGTATTGCTAGGTAGTCCTCCTTGTGGTCTAGTGTTTAAGTTTTGAGCAAACTGCCCAACCTAGGTTTCTAGCGTTTTAATAGCCGCTTCTTGATTCTGCAACCTCATCTCAGTTCTATTCATGAAAGCATCTGTCCTTTTGATGAAATTACTATTCTCTTCCATGTATGACTCTGTTTTCATCATAAAGGCTTTAAGAGTGTTCTCCAATGAACTTACCGATTGGTGCTGCATCTGCTGCGACGGCATTGGCTGTTGGACCTGCTACGGCGGCAGATGTTGCATTGGTTGCTGGAATCTTGAGGGTTGGGTGGTTGGGTTTAAGGCATTGTTAGGATTGCTCCATGACAGGTTTGGATGCCTCTTCCATGAGGGATTGTATGTGTTGGACATCATACTGGTTCGATTGTTATTTCCAACATACATACCGGTTTCTTGATTCATACAATCTGAGGAGCTGTGGTTACCTCCACATAAATCACAAAATGAATCAATTACCTTAACCTCTGATAAGTGCTCAACACACTATCACTTTCTACTCCTTTTATCGACATTTCTCACCAAATATTCACCCACTTGAACCAATGCATGTGCTTAATGTGATATATTTAGAAGTTATACTTAAATAGATAATATTTACAGAAAAAGGCACGTTTTACTGCGTTTTCATATCTGTGTAGGAGAACCTGTGCCACGGCAGAGGCAAGGCCAAGGCAAGACCTGATGCCGAGGCAGCAGCAAGAAGACAGGAAGCAAATTGATAGGCGATGGAAAGACAAAAATCCAAGGAACGTGTCTGGATTTGAAGCCCATTGATCGGAGCTGGCTAGCACAAGGAAAAGCCCAAAGGAAGACCACGCGGGAAAGCCCCTTAGCCGAATATAAACTTGGAAATATATTATTATTATGTACTTAACTTGTTCCCTACTCCAAGTTGTATTCTACTTAGGAAAGGTTTGCCCTAGGTCTAGCCTATATAAAGACCTAGCCACCCAATGTAATAGATATCGAAATACCTAGAGAGAGCCGACTTCTACTCTTGTTTCTTTCCTCTCCATCACGTTATAAAACCTTCATAGGGTTTAGGTGAAGGTTGTGGAGTACTTGTGAGAGGAGATTGTACTTTATCTTTCATTCAATGCAATAAGAATTATCAAGGTTTGCTTATCCTTTGTTATTCCTTGTTCTTGCATTCAAGCCCGGGAGGGAAGTTTGTAAGTGATCCATTTATCTAAACTCGGGAGAGCTAGATTCACGAAAGGGGTAAGTACGGTGTTTCAATCGCGAAATACTAACTCGGCCTAGGGATAGGTTAAGAGTTTCAGCGGCTAAAAGAAGTGTGAGATTGGTTGGTGAGTATAATTGGTTCACGCCGGGAGGTATCATCAAGGACTAGTCATCAACAGTACTCTGACTTAGGGATAAGCGGAGTCATTCAAGGACACTTTGCCGAACTTTGGTAAAGTCTGCCCACGAGCAAGGGATTGCCGCGGCAGACAGCGTTATCACTGCCCAGGCAGTAAACTGCAGTGCTGCCGAGGCAGAGATATGCGATTCCATTGGATAAAGGCAAGTCAATCAAGTCCACAATACAATACAACTGGATCCTGGCCCATCTTTCTCTCTGATATTTCGATCCTTTTATTTTTACTCAATTATTTTAGTTTAATAAATCACACCCATTCACTTGTGTCTTTATTATTCTACAGAGCAAGAAGATAAAGAAAGCATATTAAGTAGACCGGTCCCTGAGGAGACAATAACTCGATAAATACTTATCACTTATTACTTGCGATGTGTCCACTTGCACTAAACGCACACTCCAGTGGTGCCAGGTATACGATTCCAAACTAAGCAAACACTGGATGAGATGAGACCACCACCAGCTTTCCCGCAAAGGTTGAAGAAACAAAAACAGGATCAACAGTTCAAGAAGTTCCTCGAAATTTTGAAGCAAGTCCACATCAACATACCATTCGTTGAGGCCATTGAACAAATGCCCAACTATGCCAAGTTCTTAAAGGATATGGTATCAAAGAGAAAACGAATAGGTGAGTTTCAGACAGTGGCTGCCACTGAGGGATGCATGGCAATGCTGCATAACCGCATGCCACCAAAGTTAAAAGATCCTGGTTGTTTCACTATACCTTGTGCAATAGGAAAGAGTTATGAAGGAAAGGCCCTATGCGACCATGGAGCAAGTATAAACCTCATGCCTAAATCAGTCTTCCAAAAACTTGGAATTGGAAGGCCGAAGCCTAGAACAGTGATGCTCCAACTCGCAGATAGATCCTATGTGCAACCTGAAGGAAAAATCGAGGACATACTGGTAAGAGTTCATAAGTTTATTTTTCCTGCTGATTTCCTTGTCCTTGATATTGAAGCAGACGACAACGCACCGATCATCCTTGGGAGACCCTTCCTAGCAACTGGACGTACATTGATTGACGTGGAAAAAGGAGAGTTGACTATGCGGGTCAATGACCAACAAGTCAAACTCAACGCATTCCACAACTTAAAGAGATATGAAGATCCAGAGGAATGCAAAGCCATCCGCAAAGTAGACAATAAGATATCCTGCCTGGGCAGTCTACTCGGCAGGATATTCGGCAAAAAAATCAAGCCCAAGACGGATGGACAGACAACACTAAGGAGCGGCCCACAACAGATACATAATTTGGGCCTAAGGGAGAAAATAAATTTGGGAGACGCATTCACATGCTCTCCACCAGTAACCTAACCTCTCCCTTTTTCTTTTGTTTATTATATTAGGGTTAGTAGTTTATTTTATTTTATTTTAATTATTTTCGCTTTAAGCATTCTTTTTCTTTTGTGTGTTTAAATTTTTTTTAGGAATAAAAACCAACGATAAGGGAAAAATAGTTCACAGCAGGAACTCTGCCGAGGCAGTAAAACAGTGTCAGAGCCGCAGCAGTCATCAACGGGCAGAAAAGTGTAACGGCTAGTCTGTCGAGATCCCTGCCGCGGTAGAAAAGGAAACGGCAGAAGAAGGAAACGGTTACAACGGCTAGTAATCTCAACGGTTACAAGGCCGAAGCCTATATAAGAAACTCCTTCCTCTTGAATTATTCACTCTTACTTTCTTGCTTTCTTTAGTATCCTTGACAATCACTCTCTCAATTACTCTCTGCATACTAATCCCTTCTGATTTTCCAGTTTCTCTTCAAGAAAACCTCCAAGAACCAAATTCTCTCTTTCTTGATGGCAACCTACAAAAGATTCGCCCCAGCCAACGTTGAAGAACGATTCAATCGATCATTCATCGCGAGGTAACTTTGGGAAGAACAAGGGTTCCAGCACGCGGACGAAGAGAAATATGGTATCGAACACTACTTGTTCGATAGAATCAAGTACCAAAATTGGGAAGTATTCTGTTTGCAACCTGCCCAGGCAAACGCCACAATTGTACAGGAGTTTAACGCTCATGGGCCCAGCAAAGACTCTCTCTTTGTCCACTGTCGCGGCAGGCCAGTGCAACTCGATGCCGAAACAATCAACAGCTTCTACGGCCTCACCCCGGCCAGCGATCTCCATGCGGACTTCTTCGAAGATATCACTGCCGAGGACTATGAACTGATCAAAAACAATCTTTGTTACGCGAACACTCCATGGGAAACCGGTACCCATCGGGGTTCCGTAACAAGACAAAGTTTGAAGCCGGAGGCCAAGATGTGGAACACCTTCGTCAAACGACGCCTCATCCCATCATCACATAATAGCACGGTGGATCGCAAGAGATTAGTGTTAATCCAATCCATCATCAACAAAAGGACCATCAACGTTGGAGAAATTATCCTACGGGAGATTCACGAGTGCGGTAAGAAAGATCGAGGACCATTGTATTTCCCTTGCTTGATTACGGGTTTATGTGTTTCTGCAGGTGTGCCTATTGAAGAAACCGATGAATACACACCCCCAAGAAGAGGATGGACCAGGGAATTCTGCCACAAAGTCATGCAGATCACACAAGTAGAGCCTGTCCAGGCAACACCGCAGGAGTTCACTGCTGACATTGCTGCCGGGGCCCAGTACACGGCAGATATGCCTGGTACTGCCTATACCTCTGCCGTAGCAGACCCATATCAAGAAATCTTGCAGCGCATGGCCGCGATGGATCTTCGACAACAACGGTACATGGAGTACCAACGGGACTTTAATGGAACGCTCGCCCAAATGATGATGCACGCATTCCCGAACCAAGGCGTCCAATTCCCGGAGTTCCCAAGCAATATGTTCGTTACTGCCGCACCCTACACCGAGACTACACCAGCCCAGGAGGACCGCGACCGTTCTTCCATCCGGACCCTCAGCCCCAATACTAGGCTGCCGGACCATCTAGGCCAGCAGATTCTGCCGCAGCCTCATCTGTCAGCCGAAGGCCATCCAAGCGAAGAGCCGTTTTCAGCACTCCATCTAGATCGCCAATTATCATGGGCAGTCTATCCGCCGAGATAGATGCTTATGTACACCAAGGCTCTATTGCCGCCGGCCCAAGCACACACCACACCGGAGGAGCCACTGCAATGGGAAGAGGAACGGACGTGATGATAACCGAAGAGATGACGGATGTTGAAGAAGGAGAGAAGTAGAAGCCCCAATGCATAAGACCCCACCTACTCGAGTCCAGCCGCCGAGGCAAGCAAAGGCGCAACCATCGCCCTCCCCAAGGACAAAGCACATGGCATCTAGGCAACGAAGAAAAATTGTTACGAGCAGCTCTTTGGAGTCGCTCTAAAATTCTCTGTCCTTTATTTCTATATTTAATTGCTTTTACTATCTTTCCTTGCTGCATATAATTCATATTCTGTTTTGCCGCTTATTCCTTCCAAATATAAAGCATTGAGGACAATGCTTGGTTTGAGTTTGGGGGTGCAGATTCACTGCCAAGGCAGCAATCTACTGCCGCGGCAGTGCCAAAAAAGGGAGTATTCCAGTGATTTTTTTTATTATGCTCCCCGCCTTACTTGAATTAACTCCCTACACTCTCGCACTGCTCATCATCAGTATTGCCTTAGTTTATTCTTTAAGGCTATAGAAATCTTTCTCCTTACCATGTTTAGGTTCTGTTAAAAGGGCTTAACCTTAGGATGCTTAAGGATGAAAACTTAGAAGCTTACTATAGGAAGAACTTTAAACACTTTTGGGGACTTCTGGATTATAGGAATTCTTTTAATGAACTTAGGTGATAAAGACTTAGATTTTTTGGGAAAAGTAACTAGAGGTGCCTACCACCGGCTCTAGAAAATCTCTTCTTCATGCTAGAGGTGCCCGAAATTGGCTCTAGTATGTATTAAGGAATATCAAAAAGAAAAGACAAAAAGTTTTTTAGTGAAACACAAGTCTTTGAGGTGCCCGAAACCGGCTCAAGATTTGGGGTTTGGAAAAGAAGAGAAGACTTAACCAATGTCTATTTGTCTTGAACTTAGAGTTTATCTAAGAAAGCCTTTAATCAACTTGTCCACAAAAATGCACACACTCATAATCCTATAGTTTGTTTCTAGGTAAATTCTTAGGTAGCCGAATGGTTAAGGCTCAAAGATAGGCCTAGCTATGGTGGGGAGAATAGATGGACATGTAAGACCAAGAGAGAGTAGAGTTTGGCAAATTGATGGTTTGCATTGCTTGAGGACAAACAATAGTTCGAGTTTGGGGGTGTGATAAGTGCTCAAGACACTATCACTTTCTACTCCTTTTATCGGCATTTCTCACCAAATATTCACCCACTTGAACCAATGCATGTGCTTAATGTGATATATTTAGAAGTTATACTTAAATAGATACTATTTACAGAAAAAGACACGTTTTACTGCATTTTCATATCTGTGTAGGAGAACCAGTGCCGCGGCAGAGACAAGGCCGAGGCAGGACCTGATGCCGAGGCAGCAGCAGGAAGACAGGAAGCAAATTGATAGGTGATGGAAAGACAAAAATCCAAGGAACGTGTCTGGATTTGAAGCCCATTGATCGGAGCTGGCTAGCACAAGGAAAAGCCCAAAGGAAGACCACGCGGGAAAGCCCCTTAGCCGAATATAAACTTGGAAATATATTATTATTATGTACTTAACTTATTCCCTACTCCAAGTTGTATTCTACTTAGGAAAGGTTTGCCCTAGGTCTAGCCTATATAAAGACCTAGCCACCCAATGTAATAGATATTGAAATACCTAGAGAGAGTCGACTTCTACTCTTGTTTCTTTCCTCTCCATCATGTTCTAAAACCTTCATAGGGTTTAGGTGAAGGTTGTGGAGTATTTGTGAGAGGAGATTGTACTTTATCTTTCATTCAATGCAATAAGAATTATCAAGGTTTGCTTATCCTTTGTTATTCTTTGTTCTTGCATTCAAGCCCGGGAGGGAAGTTTGTAAGTGATCCATTTATCTAAGCTCGGGAGAGCTAGATTCAAGAAAGGGGTAAGTACGGTGTTTCAATCGCGAAATACTAACTCGGCCTAGGGATAGGTTAAGAGTTTCAGCGGCTAAAAGAAGTGTGATATTGGTTGGTGAGTATAATTGGTTCACGTCGGGAGGTATCATCAAGGACTAGTCATCAACAGTACTCTGACTTAGGGATAAGCGGAGTCATTCAAGGACACTTTGCCGAACTTTGGTAAAGTCTGCCCACGAGCAAGGGATTGTCGCGGCAGACAGCGTTATCGCTGCCCAGGCAGTAAATTGCAGTGCTGCCGAGGCAGAGATATGCGATTGCATTGGATAAAGACAAGTCAATCAAGTCCACAATACAATACAACTGGATCCTGGCCCATCTTTCTCTCTGATATTTCGACCCTTTTATTTTTACTCAATTATTTTAGTTTAATAAATCACACCCATTCACTTGTGTCTTTATTTTTCTACAGAGCAAGAAGATAAAGAAATCATATTAAGTAGACTGGTCCCTGAGGAGACGATAACTCGATAAATACTTATCACTTATTACTTGCGATGTGTCCACTTGCACTAAACGCACACTTTTGACACGCGACAACCTCACGGGTATTTTGCTGTAATTGCAAGTTTTGCACCATCTTTGTAAGAGAGGCCAATTGTGCTGCCACTGAATTTGGTGCGTCTAACTCATTCACCGTGGTTGGAGTCTTACTCCTCCTTGCCTAGATGTAGGGAATTGAAAATCGTTCTTTGCGAGTTTGTTCAGTATCTCAATAGCTTCCTCAGGTGCTTTATCAAGGAGTGCTCCGTTTGCCGAGGCATCTAACATCATCCTTGTCGGGGCATTCGTGGCATTATAGAACATGGTCACTTGCCGAGGCATCTAGCCCATCTCTCTCTACTATTTCAATCTTTCATCTTTTATTTAGTTATTTTAGTTTAGATAAATCAAATCAACTCTCTTGTGTTTTTATTTTTCTACAGAACAAGAAGGTGAAGAAAGCATATTAAGTATATCGGTCCCTGAGGAGACGATAACTCGATAAAATACTTATCACTTATTACTTGTGATGTGTCTACTTGCACTAAACGCGCACTTTTGACAAGCGACACTTCCCTCCCGGGCTTGAATGCAAGAACAAGGAATAACAAAGGATAAGCAAACCTTGATAGTTTTATTGCATTGAAACAAAGACAAAGTACAATCCCTCTCACAAATACTAACAACCTTCACCTAAACCCTAAGAAAGCTTAGAACATAGTTGAGAGAAAAGAATATAAGAATCGGCTCTCTCTCTAGGTATTGATATCTAATACATTGGACGGCTAGGTCTTATATAGGCTTGACCTAGGGCAAACCTTTCCTAAGTAGAATACAACTTGGAGTAGGGAACAAGTCATGTACATAATTAAATATTTCCAAGTTTAATTCAACTAATGGGCTTTCCCGCGTGGCCTTGTCTTGGGCTTTTCCTCATGCTAGCCAGCTCTGATCCATATGCTTTTTGTCCAGACACGTCCCTTGGATTTTTCTCTTCCAATCGCCTATAGTCTTGCTTCCTGGCTCCCAGTTGCTGCCTCGGCATCAGGTCCTGCCTCGGCCATGTTGCTGCTGCGGCACTGTTTCTCCTGCACAAATATAAAAATGCAGTAAAACTTTGCCTTTTCTGTAAATATTATCTTTATAAGCTCAACTTCTAAATATATCACATTAAGTAAATGCATTGGTACGATTGGGTGTAAATTCGGTGATTAATGCCCATAAAAGGTGTAACAAGTGATAGTGAGTTGAGCAGTTATCAACTTGCTTCAAGATATCTACGAATTTATTAAATTGGTGGTCCTGTTTCTGCTTTTTCAGCCTTTGTGGGAAAGGTGGTGGTGGTCGCATTTCTTCCAGGGTCTCCTTTGTTTGGAATTTAATACCTGGCACCACTGGGTCTTTATCTCTCTCGGCAGCTTGTCGAGGTATTGCTGAGTTCCCTGTTGGGGCGGTGCTTTTTGCTGTGACATGATCAGTTTGTTCACCATCCGAGTCCTCTTTTTCTTGTTCTTCTGGTGGTACTTTGTCTGCTGGGTTTCCTACTTTCTCTTTCAGTTGTAGACCACTCCTAGTAGTGATTGCTTTGCACTGTTCATGGTCCATTATCTTAGCAACTTCAGTATTGCTAGGTAGTCCTCCTTGTGGTCTAGTGTTTATGTTCTGGGCAAACTGCCCAACCTGAGTTTCCAGTGCCTTAATTGCTACCTCTTGGTTCTGCAACCTCATCTCAGTTTTATTTATGAATGCATCTTTTCTTTTGATGAAATTGTTATTCTCTGTCATGTATGATTCAGTTTTCATCATAAAGGCTTTAAGAGAATTTTCCACTGATTTTACAGGCTGCTGTTGATGCATCTACTGCTGCGGCAATGGTTGCTGTTGATAAGTGCTCAACTCACTATCACTTTTTACTGTTTTTATGGGCATTAATTACCAAATATACACCCAATCGGACCAATGCATATACTCAATGTGATATATTTAGAAGTTATGCTTACAGAGTTAATATTTACAGAAAAGGCACGTTTTACTGCGTTTTTATATTTGTGCAGGAGAACCAGTGCCGCGGCAGCTACATGGCCGAGGCAAGACCTGATGTCGAGGCAGCAACAGAAAGACAGGAAGCAAGACTGTAGGTGATGGAAAGATAAAAATCCAAGGGACGTGTCTGGACTTAAAGCCCATGGATCGGAGCTGGCTAGCATGAGGAAAAGCCCAAGAAAAGACGACGCGGGAAAGCCCCCTTAGCCGAATTAAACTTGGAAATATTTTAGTTATGTACTTGACTTGTTCCCTACTCCAAGTTGTATTCTACTTAGGAAAGGTTTGCCCTAGGTCTAGCCTATATAAAAGACTTAGTCATCCAATGTACTAGAGGGGGGAATACCTAGGGAGAGAGAGTCGAATTCTATACTTGTCTTCTTTCTCTCCATTATGTTCTAAACCTTCTTAGGGATTTGGTGAAGGTTGCCGAGTATATGTTAGAGGAGATTGTACTTTGTCTTTGTTTCAATGCAATAAAATTATCAAGGTTTGCTTATCCTTTGTTATTCCTTGTTCTTGCATTCAAGCCCGAGAGGGAAGTTTGTGAGTAATCCATTTATCTAAGCTCTTGAGAGTTAGATTCACGAAAGGGGTAAGTACGATGTTTCAATCGCGAAATACTAACTTGGCCTAGGGATAGGTTAAGAGTTTCAGCGGCTAAAAGAAGTGTGAGATTGGTTGGTGAGTATAATTGGTTCACGCCGGGAGGTATCATCAAGGACTAGTCATCAACAGCACTCTGACTTAGGGATAAGCGGAGTCATTCAAGGACACTTTGCCGAACTTTGGTAAAGTCCAACCACGAGCAAGGGATTGCTGCGGCAGACAAGTATCGTCGCTGCCAAGGCAGTAAACTGCAGTGTTGCCGAGGCAGTGATATACGATTGCATTGAGCAGAGACAAGTCAATCAAATCCACAATACAACGCAACTGGATCCTGACCCATCTTTCTCTATTATTAAATCTCTTTATTTTTGTTTAGTTATTTTAGTTTAGATAAACCAATTCAAATCACTTGTGTTTTTACTTTTCTACATAACAAGAAGGTGAAGAAGGCATATTAAGTCTACCAGTCCCTGTGTAGACGATAATCCGATAATGACTTATCACTTATTACTCTCGATGTGTCCACTTGCACTAAACGCGCACTTTTGACACGCGACAAGTTTTTGGCGTCGTTGCCGGGGACTGGCAACTAAATTTTGTTTTCTTTATTTTCTTGTCTCTTTTTATTTTTATTTTACTTTTGTTTTTCGTGGTGTATGACCAGGGCCAATCCAACCAACCCCTTGTACGAGTTAGATCCAGAGATCGAAAGAACAAGGCAAAGGTTGAGGAGACAAATCCAAGGAGCCATGGCAGATCACTCGGCAGGACAAAACTTACCTGCCGGCAATGGAGGACTTCCGCCGCCACCTGGACCGCGGCAGCTCACTGTCAGAGACTTCCTGGAAGAGGACTGAAATGGATTAAACCCAGGAGTCATTACACCGGAGATAGAAGCATCCCACTTTGAACTAAAACCTGTTATGTTCAATATGCTTAACACTATTGGACAATTTGGTGGGTCTACAACTTAAGACGCAAGGCAGCACCTTAAGTCCTTCATGGAAATTTGCAAATCTTTCAAAATCCAAGGAGTCCATTAAGATGTCTTGCGATTGAAGCTATTCCCCTATTCACTGAGGGATAGGGCGAAAGCTTGGTTGAATAGCATTCCAGCAGGATCTATTGGATCTTGGAGTGAACTTTGCCTTGATTTTATTACTCTTTTTAATCCTACGAACTTATATGATAGAATTCGTAATGAAATCACTTCTTTTCGACAGGCAAATGACGAACCAATGTACGAGGCATAGGAGCACTATAGAGATTTATTACACAAGTGTCCTTTGCATGGATTTCCCCTATGGATACAGGTGACAATGTTCTACAATGCCCCGACAAGGATGATGTTAGATGCCTCGGCAAACGAAACACTCCTTGATAAAGCACCTAAGGAAGCTATCGAGATACTAAACAAACTCGCAAAAAATGAATTCCAATTTCCGACATCTAGGCGAGCAGGAGTAAGACGCCAAGCCACGGTAAATGAATTAGACACATCGAATTCTGTGGCAGCACAATTGGCCTCTCTTACCAAGATGGTGAAAAACCTACAGTTACAACAAAATACCCGTGAGGTCAAGGTAATTGATTCATATTGTGACTTATGTGGAGGTAACCACAGTTCCTCTGATTGCATGAATCAAGAAACCGGTATGTACGTTGGGAACTACAACCGCAACAATATGTTGCCCAACACATATAATCCCTCATGGAATAGGCATCCAAACTTATCATGGAGCAACCCTTGTAACCCCCTTAGCCCGGCCTGGACAGAACCGACACTAACGGGTCACACGGGGAATATCGAACTAAACCCGTTAAGGTCCAATTCGATAAACAACCCTAAAAACCGATTATTTTTTTCTTATCTAGAAGCATAATTAATTATGTTCCTAAAAGTCTTAATCTCATACAAAGCATTAACGAAAACGATCCGATCACATACAAGCATTCGATTAAACACTTAAGTAAAATTAAGGACTAAAACGTAAAACTTTTACGTGCTAATGACAAATTAAAAATTCTTTCCATGAAAGTGTAATTAAGCATACAAGAATCCCTTATGGTAAATCTCAAGTCAAACGGAGTATTCTAACATCATCAATTGCAAGTTTCATTAATCTAGGGACCAAAATGTAAATCTTACAAATTATAAGGACTTCGTCAAAATTAAGTTATCCATCTTGAAATAATCAACTTTATGCATCCATGTGAAATTTCAGCTCAAAATAACATCTATAGATACCCTAATTGAACAAAGAAGGATATTCGGGACTAAAATGCAATTTTCAGCAACTTCCATTTCCTGGCAGCCAAAGGTTTCGAAACCTTCCTTAGAGGTTTCGAAACTTTATGTAAAAGGTTTTGAAACTTCCCTAAAGGTTTCGAAACTTTTCGCGTCCAGTAAGGGTCCAGAATCAAAATTGCCCGCAAGGTTTCGAAACCTTCAGGAAGGTTTCGAAAATATTTAACAAAGGTTTCGAAACCTTCCCTAAGGTTTCGAAACTTTGTGCCTGGAACCTAAAAATTCTGTCACACCAAGTGAATTCAACCGACTCAAGACACAGCCATTAATCACCATCAACTATATGCATAATTCCTAAACATAAAGAACAATTTAAAGCACACAATTATCAACGTCAAGACTCCATACAAACTATAGGCATGCTTCCTAAAATATGATTAAAATAAAAAACGTTCATACATGTACATGCTTCAACAATCCAAACAACACCATAGTCCATCAATTAATAATCCAAAACATTATAGGTCTTATTAGAACATTAACCAAAGCAAAAAATCACACACTTCACATGGGTTTGATTTACACATTGCCAAGCCCAAATTATTTGCCAAAACATACCAAAAATTTAAGACAACTCTTCCCCTTGGTTCCGTTGCTCCGAACGTAGCCTCGAATATCACTATTTCTCTGCAAGTATGTAAAGAGAGAGCTTAAGCACAACATGCTTAGTGAGGAAGCTTTAACAAGTTTAAAATCATTTATAAAGTCATACTTGCATTCTTCATGCTTATTTGAAATATGTAAAATCAAAACATGCTTATCAACAATGTCAAAACATTTCATGTATCATGCACAAATAAAACATTCCATTTCATATATGCAAATTGGCTTTCTAGTGATCACTTAGTGTGAACTTTTAGTTCACCGAATACACGGATTCCTTTTTCCATAATTGGAGACACTTGGTCTCAACATGCATCGGTCGGACACATAGTCACCCTTGTATACATGTTACCCCCACTACGCACGGTCGGACACAAAGTCACCCTTGTTTACGCATGGGTCAACTATATGCACGGTCGGACACAAAGTCACCCTTGTTTACATATAGGCAAGCTCTACACGCACGGTCGGACACAAAGTCTCCCTTGTTTACGTGTAGGCAAACTATACACGCACGGTCGGACACAAAGTCTCCCTTGTTTACGTGTAGGCATCATCATTATTCTCATTATTTTTATAGTGCACTCAATCCTAATGACATGTCATTTGTATTCGAATCTAAAGTTAGTGTCACTAAGCCAATATCAATTCCAATCATGCATGTTAACTTGCTGCTCATAATGCACTCATTACATGTTCATCATGTGAACTAAAATCATGCTCAACGACTTTATCAACATAGGGCAAATAACCTCATCATAATCCAAATTCTTTTTCATGCTTACATAAACCATGAATGCCTTAATAAACCATGCATTTTCAGCAATTAACACATGCATGCATCATTTCAAAATCAAATATATGCAATTCCAAAATCATATTGAATCATTGTTCACATATATGCCGTTACCGAAAATAGCCGAAACTTGATATAATGCATCAACATCATTTAAAACACTTACTCTTGAAATATGGAAAGTTTTCACACAATTCCATAGCCCCCAAAACAGAACCGAACCAATACGATTCACTTTAAATCCAAAACCACTCACCGACAAGCGAAACGAGCCCTCACCGATGCTCCGATGGCAACGCCAACGCACCAGACACTTATGCACCTTCTTGCACTACCTCTACAACATTAAAAGTAGAGCAAATTCACATCACAACATGCTCAAAACAGCAGCCACATTTAACCCTCACAAAACTATCGAAAACCTTGCCAAAAAGATCGAAAACTAAGCCGAAACGCATCTGAAACATCATCAGCCCAAAACCTAATGAATCTAACATCTAATCCACTTCAATTATGAACCAAAAACACTTCCAAACCATCCTTATACCTCCAGCAACATTAGAACACCTAAAACAACTCCTAAAATAACCGAAAACCACCTTAAAACACTACCGATTACATTATTTCGGGATTAAATTAATATGCCATCAATTCAACACTTAATTAATCATTTAATTGACATAATATCATAATTAAATCAACCTAATTACAACATTAATTGAGATCTAAAAAGATTTCACAAAAAACTCCATAAAATCCATAGATCTAGAATTAAAAACACAAAATTAAGTTTCCATTGTTGATTAGCAAGCCAATATTTGGGAATTTCAATAAAGAACCTTAGAAAAAGATTAGAAATCAGCAAAGTTACCTTAAAGATTTGCTCCACCAAAAAGATGAGAAATCCTCCCTTGATTTCTTGAAAATGGATATTGATTTTGCAAAATTGATTAGTAGGTTTTGTAGAGAATGAAAGGATGAATAAAATGAAGTAAATCTTGTTGAAAAATGATGAAGAAATCAACAAGAAATTGAAGAAATTTGGAGAAGAAGATGGAGAGAAAATGAGAGAAAATCTTGAGAGAAAAGATGAGAAAATGGGAAGTTACAAAAGAAAATAAAATTATTATTTAGAATAAAACAATTTAAAAACCATTTTGGTGGATAAATCATTAATTAAAAATAAATTGGGTTTATGGCCCTCTAAAGATTATAAGTATGGCTTACTTTCCAATTTGGTCACTAAAAATCCTAATTGCCGAAAATTACTAATTAAATCCCCAAAACTTTCCCAAAATTACAATTTAGTCACTAGTACAAAATTAGCCTAATTAAAAATCAAATTAAAGTTCAAATAATATTCCTTTAACTTTAAAACACCATTTTAATATTTTTAGAACCATTTCACAAAATTATTACTTATCCGATTAAAATATTATTATTTTAATTTTTCTCGGAATAACGAACCCTAAGAATCCGATTAGACTCGAATCGAATTTCCCCAACTAACACTCAAACTACTAACCCCAAAACTGGGATGTTACAACCCTAACAATGCCTTAAACCCAATCACCCAACCTTTAGGATTTCAGCAGCCAATGTAACAACTGTCGCAGCAGTAAGCCTAGCAGTCAATGCCGCAGCAGTAACTGCAGTAGCAACTGCAGCAACAACCGGTAAGTTCACTAGAGAACATTCTCAAAGCTTTTATGATGAAAACTGAGTCATACATGGCAGAAAATAGTAATTTCATCAAAAGGACAGACGCTTTTATGAATAGAACTGAGATGAGGTTGATAAATAAAGAGGCGGCCATTAAAACGCCGGAAACTCAGGTTGGGCAGTTTGCTTAAAGCATAAATACTAGACCACAAGGAGGACTACCTAGCAATACTGAAGTTGCTAAGGTAATGGGCCATGAACAGTGTAAGACAATTACTACTAAGAGTGGTCTACAGTTGAAGGAAAAGATCCTAGAGAGCCAAATTCAATCAGCGGATCAAGCAAAAGAAGAGGATGAGCAAACTGATAACACTGCCCCGATAGTAAGCACAGCAGCTCCTGAACAGCCTGCCGAGGCAGCAACAACTCCAGTGGTGCCAGTTATTAAATTCCAAACTAATGAAACCCTGGATGAGATGAGACCACCACCACCTTTCCCACAAAGGTTGAAAAAGCAAAAACAGGACCAGCAATTTAAAAAGTTACTCGACATCTTAAAGCAAGTCCACATCAACATACCGTTCGTAGAGACAATTGAACAAATGCCTAACTATGCCAAGTTCTTAAAGGACATGGTGTCAAAGAGGAAACGAATAGGTGAGTTTGAGATCGTGGCTGCCACCGAGGGATGCATGGTAATGCTGCACAATCGCCTGCCACCAAAGTTAAACGATCCTGGTTGCTTCATCATACCTTGTGCGATAGGTAAGAGTTATGAAGGTAAGGCCCTATGCGACCTTGGAGCAAGCATAAATCTCATGCCCAAATCAGTCTTTCAAAAGCTTGGAATTGTAAGGGCAAAACCTACAACCGTTATGCTCCAACTAGCGGATCGATCCTATGTGCAACCTGAAGGCAAAATCGAGGACATACTGGTAAGAGTATATAAGTTTATTTTTCCTACTGATTTTCTTGTCCTTGATTGAGAAGCAGATGAGAATGCACCGATTATCCTTGGTAGACCTTTCCTTGCAACTGGACGCACCCTAATTGACGTGGAAAAAGGAGAGTTGACAATGCGGGTCAATGACCAACAAGTCAAACTCAATGCATTCCACAACTTAAAAAAATATGATGATCCAGAGGAGTGTAAGGCCATCCACACAGTAGACACTAAAATATCCTGCCTTGGCAGTCTGCTCGACAGGATATTCGGCAAAAAGATTAAGCCCAAGGTGGATGGACACACAGCAAAAAGGAGTGGCCCACAACTGAATCACAATGCGGGCCAAAGAGAGAGAATCAACTCGGGAGATGCATTTGCATGCTCTCCACCAGTAACATAATCTCCTCTCTTTTTTTATTAATATATTAGTATTAGTTTAGTTTATTTTTTTATTTTTCGAAAATATTTTTGCTTTAAGTATTTTTCTTTTGTGTGTTTAATTTTTTTAGGTATAATAAGCAAGAATAAAGGAGAAATAGTTCACAGCAGGAACTCTGCCGAGGCAGAAAAACAGTGTTAGGGCCGTAGCAGTCTCAACGGGCATAACAGTGTAACGGCTAGTCTGCTGAGATTCCTGTCGCGGTAGAAAAGGAAACGGCAGTAAAGAGTAACGGCTACAAAACGGCTAGTGGCTTCAAACGGTTACAAGGCCGAGGCCTATATAAGAAACTCCTTCCTCTTGAACTATTCACTCTTGCTTTCATGTTTTCTTTAGTATTCATAACAATCTCTCTCACATTACTCTCTGCCTACTCATAATCTTCGTGAAATTCCATATTCTTTTCAAGATATACTCCAAGAAATCACATCTCTCAAATCTTGATGGCAACTTACAAGCGATTTGCCCCAGCCAACGTTGAAGATCGCTTCAACCGATCTTTCATCGCTCGGCAACTATGGGAAGAACAAGGTTTCCAGCATGCGGACGATGAAAACTACGGCATGGAGCACTACCTGTTCGACAGAATTAAGTACCAAAACTGGGAAATTTTCTGTCTCCAACCTGCCCAGGCGAATGCTACGATTGTGCGGGAGTTCTATGCGCACGGGCCCAGCAAAGACTCCCTCTTCGTTCATTGCCGCGGCAGGCCAGTCCAGTTAGATGCCGAGACAATCAATAATTTCTATGGCCTCACTCCTGATAGTGATATCCATGCAGAATTCATGGAAGACATCACTGCCGAGGACTACGAGCTCATCAAAGATGATCTTTGTTACGTAAATACTCCATGGGAAACCGGTACCCATAGAGGATCCGTAACAAGACAAAGCCTAAAGCCCGAGGCCAATATGTGGAATACCTTTGTCAAGCGACGCCTCATCCCCACGTCCCACAATAGCACGGTGGACCGCAAAAGATTGGTGCTTATCCAATCAATCATCAACAAGAGGACCATCAATGTTGGAGAGATCATCCTACGGGAAATTCACGAGTGCGGTAAGAAAGATAGGGGACCATTGTATTTCCCATGTTTGATCACGGGTTTATGTGTTGCTGCAGGTGTGCCCATTGAAGATACGGACGAATACACTCCCCCACGACGAGGATGGACCAAAGACTTTTGTCACAAAGTCATGTAGATCACGCAGGCGGAGCCAGTCCAAGCAACGCCCTAGCAGTTCACTGCCGATATTGCTGTCAGGGCTCAGTACACGGCAGACATGCTAGACACTACCCACACCTCTGCCGCAGTAGACCCGTACAAGGAGATTTTGCAAAGGATGGCAGCAATGGACCTCAGGCAACAAAGGTACATGGAGTACCAAAGAGATTTCAACGGCACATTGGCCCAGATGCTGCTGCAAGCTTTTCCAGACCAAGGAGCGCAATTTCTAGAGTTTCCAAGCAACATGTTCGTCACTGCCGCTCCTTACACAGAGACTACACCAGCTCCGGGAGGACCAAGGCCATTCTTCCATGCAAACCCTTCGCCCCAATACCAGGTTACCGGCCCATCTAGGGCAGCGAATTCGGCCGTGGCCTCGTCTGCCAGCAGAAGACCATCCAAGCGGAGGGCCGTTTTCAGCACTCCACCCCGATCACCAATCATCATGGGCAGTCTATCAGCCGAGATAAATGCCTATGTGCACCAAAGCTCCACCGCCGCCGGACCAAGTACACACCACACCGGAGGAGCAACAGCAATGGATGGAGGAACGGACATAATGCTAACCGAAGAGATGGCCGATGTGGAAGAAGGAGAAGAGGTGGAAGCCCCAATGCAACGGACACCACCCACACGAGTCCAACCACCCCGGCAAGCAAAAGCTCAACCATCGCCATCACCAAGGACAAAGCAATCGGCAGCAAGGCCGAGGAGAAAAATTGTTACAAGCAGCTCTTTGGAGTCGCTTTAATTTTTTTTCTTTTCAATATTCAATATTAATTGCTTACTGTCTTTATTTGCTACTTATTCTATTCATATTATGTTGTCCGCTTATTTTCTCAAATATAAAACATTGAGGACAATGCTTGGTTTGAGTTTGGGGGTGCAGAATCACTGCCAAGGCAGCAATCTACTGCCGAGGCCTTGTCAAAAAGGGAGTATTCCAGTGAATTTTTTTAAATTTTCATGCTCCCCGCCTTACTTGAATTAACTGCCTACACTTTTGCACTGCTTATCATCAGTATTGCCTTAGTTTATTCTTTAAGGCTATAGAAATCTTTCTCCTAACCATGATTAGGTTCTGGTAAGAAGGTTTAACCTTAGGATACTTAAGGATGAAAACTTAGAAGCTTACTATAGGAAGAAATCTAAACACTTTTGGGACTTGTTGGATTATAGGAATTCTTTTAATAAACTTAGGTGATAAAGACTTAGATTTTTGGGAAAGTAAGTAGAGGTGCCTATCACCGGCTCTAGAAAGTCTCTTCTTCATGCTAGAGGTGCCCGAAAATGGCTCTAGTATGCTTTAAGGAATATGAAAAAGAAAGAAAAAAAATTTAGTGAAGGGAAAAACACAATCCTTGAGGTGCCCAAAATTGGCTCAAGGATTGGTTGCTTAGAAAAGAAGAGAACATTTAACCAAAATCTACTTGTCCTGAACTTAGAGTTTATCTAAGAAAGCCCTTAATCAAACTTGTCCACAAAAACGCACACACTCACAATTCTTATAGTTTGTTTCTAGGTAAACCCTTGGGTAGCCGAAAGGTTAAGGCTTAAGAATAGGCCTAGTTATGGTGGGGAGAATAGATGGACATGTAAGACCAAGAGAGAGTAGAGTTCGGCAAATTGATGGACTGTATTGCTTGAGGACAAGCAATAGTTCGAGTTTGGGGGTGTGATAAGTGCTCAACTCACTATCACTTTTTACTCCTTTTATGGGCATTAATTACCAAATATATACCCAATCGGACCAATGCATATACTCAATGTGATATGTTTAGAAGTTATGCTTATAGACTTAATATTTACAGAAAGGCACGTTTTACTACGTTTTTATATCTGTGCAGGAGAACCAGTGCCGCGGCAGCTACGAGGCCGAGGTAGGACCTGATGCCGAGGTAGCACCAAAAAGACAGGAAGCAAGACTGTAGGCGATGGAAAGATAAAAATCCAAGGGACGTGTCTGAACTTAAAGCCCATGGATCGGAGCTGGCTAGCATGAGGAAAAGCCCAAGAAAAGGCCACGCGGGAAAGCCCTCTTAGCCGAATTAAACTTGGAAATATATTATTATTTTGTACTTGACTTGTTCCCTACTCCAAGTTGTATTCTACTTAGGAAAGGTTTGCCCTAAGTCTAGCCTATATAAAGACCTAGCCATCCAATGTACTAGAGGGGGGAATACCTAGGGAGAGACAACCGAATTCTATACTTGTCTTCTTTCTCTCCATTATGTTCTAAACCTTCTTAGGGATTAGGTGAAGGTTGCCGAGTATATGTGAGAGGAGATTGTACTTTGTCTTTGTTTCAATGCAATAAAATTATCAAGGTTTGCTTATCCTTTGTTATTCCTTGTTCTTGCATTTAAGCCCGGGAGGGAAGTTTGTGAGTAATCCATTTATCTAAGCTCGGGAGAGTTAGATTCACAAAAGGGGTAAGTACGGTGTTTCAATCGCGAAATACTAACTCGGCCTAGGGATAGGTTAAGAGTTTCAGCGGCTAAAAGAAGTGTGAGATTGGTTGGTGAGTATAATTGGTTCACGCCGGGAGGTATCATCAAGGACTAGTCATCAACAGCACTCTGACTTAGGGATAAGTGGAGTCATTCGAGGACACTTTGCCAAACTTTGGTAAAGTCCAACCACGAGCAAGGGATTGCCGCGGCGGACAAGTATCGTCGCTGCCAAGGCAGTAAACTACAGTGCTACCGAGGCAGTGATATACGATTACATTGAGCAGAGGCAAGTCAATCAAATCCACAATACAACGCAACTGGATCCTGACCCATCTTTCTCTATTATTAAATCTCTTTATTTTTGTTTAGTTATTTTAGTTTAGATAAACCAATTCAAATCACTTGTGTTTTTACTTTTCTACATAACAAGAAGGTGAAGAAGGCATATTAAGTCTACCAGTCCCTGTGGAGACGATAATCCGATAATTACTTATCACTTATTACTTTCGATGTGTTCACTTGCACTAAACGCGCACTTTTGACACGCGACAATTGTATTTGCTGCTGTGGAAAATTATGCATTTGTTGCTGGAATCCTAGGGGTTGAGTAGTTGGATTCAAGGCATTGTTAGGATTACTCCATGAAAAATTTGGATGTCTCTTCCATGAGGGGTTGTATGTGTTGGACATCATATTGTTTCGGTTATAGTTTCCAACATACAGGCTGGATTCTTAATTCTGCATACATTCAGAAGAATTGTGGTTATCTCCACATAAATTGCAAAAAGAATCAATGGCCTTAGCTTCATGGGTATTTTACTGTAGCTGCATGTTTTGCACCATCTTGGTAAGAGAGGCCAATTGTGCTGCCACTGAATTGGATGTTTGTAACTCATTCACTGTGGCTTGGCTTCTTACTCCTCCTCGCCTAGATGTAGGGAATTAAAAATCGTTCTTTGCGAGTTTGTTCAAGATTTTTATAGCTTCCTCAGGTGCTTTATCAAGGAGTGTTCCATTGCTAGAGGCGTCTAACATCATCCTTGTTGGGCATTGGTTGCACTGTAAAACATGGTTACTTGTGTCCACAAGGGAAATCCATGTAAAGGACACTTGTGCAGTAGCTCCCTATAGCGCTCTCATGCCTCATACATTGGTTCATCATTTGCCTGCCGAAAAGGAGTAATTTCATTACGAATACGATCATATAAATTAGTCGGATTAAAACGTGTCATGAAATCACGACAGAGTTCACTACAAGATCCTATTGATCCCGTTGGAATGCTATTTAACCAGGTTTTTGCCCTATCCCTCAGTGAATAGGGGAATAATTTCAATCTCAAGACATCTTCATTGACTCCTTGGATTTTGAATGAATTGCATATCTCCATGAATGACTTGAGGTGCTGCCTGGCATCTTCAGTCATAGACCCACCAAACTGTCCAATAGTGTTGAACATATTGAACATGACAGGTTTTAGCTTAAAGTGGGCCGCTTCGATCTCTGGTGTAACGACTCCTGAATTTAACCCATTCAAATCCTTTTCCAAGAAGTCTCGAACAGTAAGCTGTCGCGCCCTGGTTGCGGCGGAAGGCTGTTGCGTTTCAAAAGTGCACAATTGGTGCAAGTGGACACATCGCAAGTAATAAAGCGATAAGTATAATCGTGTATCGTCCCCACAGGGATTGGTATACTTACTATGCCTTCTTCGTCTTCTTGCTCTGTAAAAAGAAATAAAATAAAAACACAGGTAATTTGTGTTTGGATGAAACTAAATAAATTGAAATAAAGAAAACTAAGACTAAGGATGACATCTGATTAATAGAGAGAGAGGACAGAATCCGGTTGCGTTGTATTGTGGATTTGATTGACTTGTCTCTGTCCAATGCAATTGTATATCACTGCCTCGGCAGTACTGCAGATTACTGCCTTGGCAGCGACGATACTTGTCCACCGCGTCAATCCCTTGCTCGTGGGTGGACTTTACCAAAGTTCGGCAAAGTGTCATTGAATGACTCTACTTATCCCTAAGTCGAAGTACTGTTGATGACTAGTCCTTGATGATACCTCCCGGCGTGAATCAATTATACCCACCAACCAATCTCACACTTCTTTTAGCCGCTGAAACTCTTAACCTATCCCTAGGCCGAGTTAGTATTTCGCGATTGAAACACCGTACTTATCCCTTTCGTGAATCTAACTCTCCTAAGTCTAGATAAATGTGTTGGGACCGCCGGCACACCCCATGGCGCAGCGGAATAAAATTACGACGGTCTTTCCAGTGATCCATGTACGTTTAATCCGAAATCGGGAGAAAGAGATGCGATAACTTACATTGGGTTCCATGATAAACAGCAAAGACAGCAACGGGATCTGCTGCAGTTACGATCGTTCAACAATCTAATCTTTAGCCTCCACGAATATCGTCTCAGCCTCTACTCAGTTCACCCGGTTGAGAGAGCAAATCTCGAAAAACTGTTTTTTCGTGATTCTAGGGTTTGGAATTCAGAATTCTATATTATGGCTGCTAGACCAAAGATCCTTTATATAGGTGTAACCCTAGGTATAAGAGTTTGATTCCGAATTTGTTTATAGGAAATAATTACATTAATTATTTCCTTAAATTTCAGAATCTATATATTTAATTCGAATTTAAAAGGGATATAATTACTTTAATTATATCCTTTATTAAAATTCAGGATTAAATATATTCTTCTTATACTTATATATATTTTTGCTCCTTTTCAACCATTGGGTGTGACCCTGTAAGCTCATTGTAACGTTAGTAGTAATATTAGAACAATTCTAATATTACAAACAATGAGTGATATCTAGCAATATATCATTGTCATCTAAGTTACAAGAGATCATGATTTGATATATCATGTCCGTGACCAACTATCTTAATGTATCCCTTTGTCCTTTTATATCTTTAATAGGCACAAGTCTTGGAATAGTCACACTTGTATAGCCTATTTTAATGTTTCTTGATATCTAGAGTAGACTACTTTTAATGAATAATTTGTGATATCTCATATCAACGTATTCAAGCATGGCCATGCATTTCTAGTCTCACTCAATCAAGTGGCCTTTGATATATTTCCTATTATGTAGGAAGGACAAATCCTATCTTGATTATTCACATCTCACTACATACATTGTAATATGTCCAATGTCAGTTTTTATAGTGTAACTAATTACGCGACACGTTTAACTGCATCAAAACATAAAACAAAATATGTTGAGATAGTAATAATCTCAAGTCTAAGGATTATACATATAGTTGTCACTATGAGCAATATCGTGACCGTCACATAATAATCCAAGATATATGTTCATAGTGGGTCAATCCAATATATTATTCTCTATTAATATATTCATGTATTAATTTTGACATCTCTATGTCAATGACAGCTCATTGTCATCAATTAATCACATGTTAGTCTTAAGCGTATTATTATTGTCCATACCCATAATAATACTTGACTAAGGATCTTTTAATAATAATACATATATTATTATATGGACCTTATTGTTTCTCAGTTTATGATATACATTGACACATATCTAAAAACAACAATGGCAATGCCTTTATTCAATAAAATTGGTAAATAAAAGTATCCTTACAATCATCATATGATTGGTCTTTGGGAATACTCTAACAAAATGGATTACTCACAAACTTCTCTCCCGAGCTTGAATGCAAAAACAAAGAATGGAAAAGGATAAGCAAACCTTGATAGTTTTATTGCATTGAAACAAAGAACAAAGTACAATCTCCTCTCACAAATACTTAACAACCTTCACCTAAACCCTAAGAAAGCTTAGAACATAATTTGAGAGAAAGAAAACATTGAGTCTTAGGGTAAACTCTCTAAGAATCGGCTCTCCATATTCCCTTAGACGGCTAGGTCTTATATAGGCTTAGCTTAGGGCAAACCTTTCCTATGTAGAATATAACTTGGATTCGGGAACAAGTCATGTAAATAAATAAAATATTTCCAAGTTTATTTCAATTAAGAGGCTTTCCCGCGTGGGTAGGCTTAATAAAATATTTGTGAGAGGAGATTGTACTTTGTCTTTGTTTCAATGCAATAAAACTATCAAGGATTGCTTATCCTTTGTTATTCTTTGTTCTTGCATTCAAGCTCGGTAGAGAAGTTTGTGAGTAATCCATTTATCTAGACTCGGGAGAGTTAGATTCACGAAAGGGGTAAGTACGGTATTTCAATCGCGAAATACTAACTCGTCCTAGGGATAGGTTAAGAGTTTCAGCGGCTAAAAGGAGTGTGAGATTGGTAGGTGAGTACAATTGATTCACGCCGAGAGGTATCATCAAGGACTAGTCATCAACAGTACTTCGACTTAGGGATAAGAGGAGTCATCCAAGGACACTTTGCCGAACTTTGGTAAAGTCCACCCACGAGCAAGGGATTGCCGCGGCGGACAGTATCGTCGCTGCCAAGGCAGTAATCTGCAGTGCTGCCGAGGCAATGACATACGATTGCATTGGGCAGAGACAAGTCAATCAAATCCACAATACAACGCAACTGGATCCTGACCTCTTTCTCTATTTATCACATTTCATTCTTTTACTTAGTTGTTTTATTTCAGTTTATCCAACCCAAATTACTTGTGTTTTATTTCTTTCTACAGAACAAGAAGATGAAGAAGAAATATTGAGTATACCAATCCCTGTGGAGACGATAATCCGATAAATACTTATCACTTATTACTTGCGATGTGTCCACTTGCACTAAACACGCACTTTTGACACGCGACAATTTAACCTTAGGATACTTAAGGATGAAAACTGAGAAGCTTACTATAAGATAAATTTTAAAAACACTTTTGGGACTTGTTGGATTATAGGAATTCTTTTAATGAAACTAAGTGATAAAGACTTAGATTTTTGGGCAAGTGACTAGAGGTGCCTATCACCGGCTCTAGGAATTATTTTTTATTCATGCTAGAAGTGCCCGAAATTGGCTCTAGTATGCTACAAAGAATATCAAAAGAAAGAAGGAATTAGTGAAGAGAAAAACACAATCCTTGAGGTGCCCGAAATTGGCTCAAGAATTGGTTGTTTAGAAAAGAAGAGAACACTAAACCCAAATCTATTTGTCTTGAACTTAGAGTTTGTCTAAGAAAGCCTTTAATCAAGCTTGTCCACAAAAACGCACACACTCACTAAATCTTATAGTTTGTTTCTAGGTAAACCCTTGGGTAGCCGAAAGGTTAAATCTAAAGAATAGGCATAGTTATGGTGGGGAGAATAGATGGAAACATAAGACCAAGAGAGAATAGAGTTTGGCAAATTGATGGTTTGCATTGCTTGAGGACAAGCAATAGTTCGAGTTTGGGGGTGTGATAAGTGCTCAACTCACTATCAATTTTTACACCTTTTATGGGCATTAGTCATCAAATCTACACCTACTTGGACCAATACATATACTTAACGTGATATATTTAGAGGTTATGCTTATAAAAATGATATTTACAGAAAAGGTAACTTTTACTGCATTTTTACATCTATGCAGGAAATACTATTTCCGCGGTAACAACGTGGCCGAGGCAGGACCTGATGCCGAGGCAGCAGCGGAAAGACAAGTAGTGATATTGTAAGCGAATTAAAGAGAAAAATGAGCTGGACTTTTCTAGACGAGCAGCGCATGAATCAGAGTTGGGTAGCACATGGAGAGCCCAAGTCAAAGGCCTCGCGGGAAAGCCTCCTCTTTGGAATAAACTTGGAAATATTTTATTTATGTACATAACTTGTTCCCTACTCCAATTTATATTCTACTTAGGAAAGGTTTGCCCTAGACCAAGCCTATATAAGACCTAGCCATCCAAGGAAGGAGAAAGGAGGAGAGTTTTCGGCACAAGCTTAGTTTTAGAGTTTTCTTTTCTTTTCATTATGTTCTAAGTTTCTTTAAGCTTAGGTGAAGGTTGTAACGTATTAGTGTGAGGAGATTGAACCTTGTTTCTTGTTTCAATGCAATAAAGTATCAAAGTTTGCTTATTCTTCGCCATTGTTTGTTCTTGCATCCAAGCTCGAGAGAGAAGTTTGCAAGTAATCCATTTATCTAATATCGAGAGAGTTATATTCACGAAAGGAATAAGTACGATGTTTCAATCGGGAAACACTAACTCGGTCTAGAGATAGGTTAAGAGTTTCAGCGACTAAGAGAAGTGTGGGATTGGTTGGTGATTACAATTGATTCACGCCGAGAGGTATCATCAAGGACTGATCATCAACAGTACTTTGACTTAGAGGTATGCGGAGGCATCAAAGGACACTTTGCCGAACTTTGGTAAAGTCTACCCAAGAGCAAGAGATTGCCGTGGAGAACAAGCATCATCGCTGTCGAGGCAGTAAACTACAGTACTACCGAGGTAGTGTTGTGAGACTGCATTGGACAGAAACAAGCCAATCAAATCTACTATACAACACAACTGGATCCTGGCCACTTTCTTTATCTAATTTGATCTTTTTATTTAATTCTCTTTATTTAGTTTCATCAAACTCCAATTTACTTGTGTCTTTACTTTATTTCTTTTTACAGAGCAAGAAGACGAAGAAGGCATATTAAGTAGACCAATCCCTATGGAGACGATACACGATTATACTGATCACTTTATTACTTGCGACGTGTTCGCTTGCACTAATTGCGCACTTTTGACACGCATCAGATGCAAGAACAAAGAATGAAAAAGAATAAGCAAACCTTGATATTTTATTGCATTAAAACAAGAAACAAAAGTCAATCTCTTCTCACTAATACTCTACAACCTTCACCTAAGCCTAAAGAAACTTAGAACATAATAAAAAGTAAAAGAGAATTCTAAAATCTAAGATGAAGTCGGCTCTCTATGATGCAAAGTGCTTTGTACCGAAAACTCTCCTCTTGTTCTCTCCTTGGACGGCTAGGGATTATATAGGCTTGGTCTAGGGCAAACCTTTCCTAAGTAGGAGTATAACTTGGAGTAGGACACAAGTCAAGTACATAAATAAAATATTTCCAAGTTTATTCCAACTAGGATTCTTTTTCACGTGGCCTTTGACTTGGGCTTTCCATGTGCTATCCAGCTCTGATTCACGTGCCGCTTGTCCAGAAACGTCCAGCTCATTTTTCTCTTCAAGTCGCCTACAATATCGTTACTTGTCCTTCAACTGCTGCCTCGGCATCAGGTCCTCCCTCGGCCTCAGTCGCTGCCGCGGCAGTAGTTTTTCCTGCACAGACACATAAGTACAGTAAAACTCGCCTTTTCTATAAATATCATCTTTATATGTTACAGAAGCAAAATATCTAACTATCTCGCATTAAGCACATGCATTGGTCCAAGTAGGTGTAGATTTAGTGATTATTGTCCATGAAAGGTATAAAAAGTGATAGTGATTTGAACACTTATCAGCGGTATCGATGCTCGGGCTACAAAAGAGGCTAAATAAGCCTGGGGTATCGATACCCGTCTGGGGTGTTTCAATACCCTTGTGCTGAGAGCACAAGTTTGAGCATTTAAAGACAATCCAACCTATCCTAAATATAACCAATATTTGCCAACATCTAAATGCATTATTCCCTAATCATAACAAGTAATTAAAACACACAATTACCATCATCTAAGACTCCAAAATACCTATAGGCATGCTCACTATCATAGATTTAAAACCAAGGACCATTCATGATTAAACATGTTCAACACCAATTAACATAGTAAGTCTCAAAGAGCATGCATCATTCACCAAATGCTCTGCCTAAGCCTAACCATTTAGCATCCAAGCTAGGTGCATCACAACGTAATTCTAACATAAGATTCAAAGCATTCAACATACCTTCTCTAGATGCTTCTACTTACAAGACAATCACATTATTCAGCATTCAATACATTCTCAAGTTCAAATAATCAAAGCAACGTTTACCAATCAAAAGCCAATTCTTACAATAATGTAACTATACCCCATTGCTCTCTTAATACTACTACATTTTAGAACACATACTTGAGCTATTTATCGGCATACACTTGGAACCTTGCTTTCCTTGGCCGACTTGATTAATGTCTCTGCACTGTAAGGTAAAAGAGAGGGTAAGCATAAGCTTAGTGAGGGGTAAAACATAAAGAAAACACCTTTACAATGCAGCCCATAAGTCCATCAATAAACTCTTTAAATCATGCCATATTATGCTCACTAAAAGTATCTCAAACATGGTTTGGAAAATCGAAATAACTTCTTTATCAAGTAACATTCATTTCATGTATTACAAAGCTAAAACTCTCAGTGCTTTCATGCTTTAAAAACAACCGTTAAACTTATGGCCCTTCTTAATACATATGCATCTCTATGCACCATCACAAGTCTTATATGCTATTCACCTAGCAAAGCTTATATCAAGTACTCAATAATGTGCAAGGTACAAGTCTTACATGCTAAACATATAGCAACGCTTAAGCTATTCTCTCATGCTCATATCCTTGTACAAAGTTTAATCAAGAACACATGCTTGTGAACTTATGATTTTAAAACATTACATTCTAATAATTCTATATCAATATGTGTCACAATCTCATGCATTTCAATACACAAAAATCTCAATCATAAGTCATGCATATTGTCTTTCTAGTGATCACTTGTTGTGAACCTTAAGCTCACCGAATATGCGGATCCATTGTTCTGTTTTGGAGACCCTTAGTCTCGACATGACACAAAGTCACCCTTGACATGACACGAAGTCACCCTCATCAAGCTCTACCATGTACGGTTGGACACAAAGTCACCCTTTGTTACGTGTAGGCGGCTCTACCACGCACGGTTGGACACAAAGTCACCCTTGTTACTTGTAGGCATTATCTTTATTTTCATAATCTTTATGCACTCAATCCTAATGACATGTCATTTGTATTCGCAACTAAAGTTAGTGTCACTAAGCCAATATCATACTCATTATGCATGGTAGCTTGCTGTTTTACAATGCACTAAATATATGTTCAACAAAATGAACCAAATCATGCTCAACGGCTTTAAAAGACATGGAAACCATCATTAACCATGCATATACAACAACTAACACATGCATGCATCACTTAAAAATTCAATTCATGCATTGGAAAACCATTCCTTCACATGCATCTTTCATAAAATCAATGCAACATTATCAATCATTGGATTTGTTACCAAAAACATAGATATTACTAAAACTCATGAAATGATTGATTGCCAAAACATAACCAATACCAATGGACAATATTGAAAACATCTTTTAGCCAAAGCATTTATCAATTTTCATGCATAAATCATGAATGCAAAAACTACTTTAAGAGCATGTCTAAAATATGGCAATTATGGAACGATATGGGAACCGTTAAGAGAGAGAAACCATTTAACTTACTTCCAAGTGCGGGGAGGTTTTTCACACCATCCCTACACTCTCAAACCTTTGATAAAACAAGTAAAACCATACTGATACGGCAATGTCGCGTGTCAAAAGTGCGCGTTTAGTGCAAGTGGACACATAAAAAATAATAAGTGTTAAGTATTTATCGGATTATCGTCTCCACAGGGATTGGTAGACTCAATATGTCTTATTTGTCTTCTTGTTCTGTAGAAAGAAATAAAGTAAAACAAAAGTGATTGAGTTTGGATTAACTAAATTAAAATAACTAAGTAAAAGTAAAGAGATTTGAATATTAGAGACAGATAGGTCAGGATCCAGTTGCCTTGTATTGTGGATTTGATTGACTTGTCTCTGCCCAATGCAATCGTATATCTCTGCCTTGGTAGCACTGCAGATTACTGCCTTGGCAACGATAATACTGTCCGCCGCGGCAATTCCTTGCTCGTGGGTGGACTTTACCAAAGTTCGGCAAAGTGTCCTTGGATGACTCCGCTTATCCCTAAGTCGAAGTACTATTGATGACTAGTCCTTGATGATACTCCCGGCGTGAACCAATTATACTCACCAACCAATCTCACACTTCTTTTAGCCGCTGAAACTCTTAACCTATCCCTAGGCCGAGTTAGTATTTCGCGATCGAAACACCGTACTTACCCTTTCGTGAATCTAACTCTCTCGAGTCTAGATAAATGGATTACTCACAAACTTCCCTCCCAGGTGATAAGTGCTCAACACACTATCACTTTTACTCCTTTTATGGGCATTAATTACCAAATATACACCCACTCGGACCAACGCATGCACTCAATGTGATATATTTAGAAGTTATACTCATATAGATAATATTTACAGAAAAAGGCACGTTTTACTGTATTTTCATATCTATGCAGGAGAACCAGTGCCGCGGCAGAGAAAAGGCCGAGGCAGGACCTGATGTCGAGGCAGCAACAGAAAGACAGGAAGCAAGATTATAGGCAAAGGAAAGACAAAAATCCAAGGAACGTGTCTGGACTTGAAGCCCATGAATCGGAGCTGGCTAGCACAAGGAAAAGCCCAAAGGAAGACCACACGGGAAAGCCACTTAGCCGAATATAAACTTGGAAATATATTATTATTATGTACTTGACTTGTTTCCTACTCCAAGTTATATTCTACATAGGAAAGGTTTCCCTAGGTCTAGCCTATATAAAGACCTAGCCACCCAATGTACAAGACACGAAATATCTAGGGAGAGAGCCGACTTCTACTCTTATTTCTTTCCTCTCCATCATGTTCTAAACCTTCTTAGGGATTAGGTGAAGGTTGTAGAGTATTTATGAGAGGAGATTGTACTTTGTCTTTCATTCAATGCAATAAAGTTATCAAGGTTTGCTTATCCTTTGTTATTCCTTGTTTTCACAACTGAGCTCCGGAGAGGATATTGTGAATCATCCATTTATCTAAGCTCGGGAGAGTTAGATTCACGAAAGGGGTAAGTACGGTGTTTCAATCGCGAAATACTAACTCGGCCTAGGGATAGGTTAAGAGTTTCAGCGGCTAAAAAAAGTGTGAGATTGGTTGGTGAGTATAATTGGTTCACACCGGGAGTATCATCAAGGACTAGTCATCAATAGTACTTCGACTTAGGGATAAGCGGAGTCATCCAAGGACACTTTGCCGAACTTTGGTAAAGTCCACCCACGAGCAAGGAATTGCCGCGGCGGACAGTATTATCGTTGCCAAGGCAGTAATCTGCAGTGCTACCAAGGCAGAGATATACGATTGCATTGGGCAGAGACAAGTCAATCAATTCCACAATACGATACAACTGGATCCTAGCCCATCTCTCTCTACTATTTCAATCCTTTACTTTCATTTTAGTTATTTTAGTTTAGATAAATCAAATCAACTTATTTGTGTTTTTATCTTTCTACAGAACAAGGAGGTGAAGAAAGCATATTAAGTATACCGGTCCCTGAGGAGACGATAACTCGATAATATACTTATCACTTATTACTTGCGATGTGTCCACTTGCACTAAACGTGCACTTTTGACACGCGACAAGTTTTTGGCGCCGTTGCCGGGGACTGGTAACTAAATTTTGTTTTCTTTATTTTCTTGTTTATTTTTATTTTTATTTTACTTTTGTTTTTCGTGGTGTATGACCAGGGCCAATCCAACCAACCTCTTGTACGAATTAGATCCAGAGATCGAATGAACAAAACAAAGGTTGAGGAGATAGATCCAAGGAGCCATGACAGAACACCCGGCAGGACAAAACTTACCTGACGACAATGGAGTACTTCCGACGCCACCTGGGCCGCGACAGCTCACTATCAGGGACTTCCTGGAAGAGGACTTAAACGGATTAAACCCAGGAGTTGTTACACCAGAGATTGAAGCAGCCCATTTTGAACTCAAACCCGTTATGTTCAATATGTTAAATACAATTGGACAATTTGGTGGGTCTGCAACTGAAGACGCAAGGCAGCACCTCAAATCCTTCATGGAAATCTACAACTCTTTCAAAATCCAAGGAGTCCATGAAGATGTCTTGCGATTAAAGATATTCCCCTATTCACTGAGGGATAGGGCGAAAGCTTGGTTAAATAGCATTCCAACAGGATCTATTGGATCCTGTAGTGAACTTTGTCATGATTTCATTACTCGCTTTAATCCTACTAATCTATATGATAGAATCCGTAATGAAATTACTTCTTTTCGACAGGCCGACGACGAAGCAATGTATGAGGCATGGGAACGCTACAGAGAGCTATTGCACAAGTGTCCCCTGCATGGATTTCCCTTATGGACACAAGTGACAATGTTTTACAATGCCACGAATTCCCCGACAAGGATAATGTTAGATGCCTCGGCAAACGGAACACTCCTGAACAAAGCACCTGAGGAAGCTATTGAAATATTAAACAAACTCGCAAAGAATGACTTTCAGTTTCCTACATCTAGGCGAGGAGGAGTAAGACGCCAAGCCACGGTAAATGAATTAGATTCATCAAGTTCAGTGGCAGCACAATTGGCCTCTCTTACCAAGATGGTGCAAAACCTACAGTTACAACACAATACCCGTGAGGTCAAGGTAATTGATTCATACTGTGACTTATGTGGAGGAAACCACAGTTCCGCTGACTGCATGAATCAAGAAACTGGTATGTATGTTGGGAACTACAACCGCAACAATGTGATGTCCAACACATACAACCCCTCATGGAAGAGGTATCCAAACCTATCATGAAGCAACCCAAACAATGCCTTAAACCCAATCACCCAACCATCGGGATTTCAGCAGCCGATGCCACAACAACAAGTCCAACAGCCGATGGCGCAACAGCAGATGCAGCAACAATCGGTAAGTTCATTGGAAAACACGCTAAAGGCCTTCATGATGAAAACTGAGTCATACATGACAAAAAATAGTAATTTCATCAAGATGAAAGATGCCTTCATGAATAGGACTGAGATGAGGCTGCAAAATCAAGAAACGGCCACAAAAACGTTCGAAACTCAGGTTGGGCAGTTTGCTCAATGCATAAACACTAGACCACATGGAGGCCTACCTAGCAATACTGAAGTTGCTAAGGTAATAAGCCAGGAACAGTGTAAGGCAATCACTACTAGGAGTGGTCTACAGCTGAAGGAGAAGATCCCAGAGAACGAAACTCAATCAGCAGATCAAGCAAGAGAAGAGGCTGAGCAAACTGAAGCTGACAACACTGCCCCGGCAGAGAGCACTGCAGCGCCTGAGCAGCCTGCCGAGGCAGCAACAATTCCAGTGGTGCCAGGTATAAGACTTGAAACTAAAGAAACCCTGAAGGAGATAAGACCACCACCACCTTTCCCGCAAAGGTTGAAAACGAATAGGTGAGTTTGAGACAGTGGCTGCTACCGAGGGATGCATGGCAATGCTGCATAACCGCATGCCACCAAAGTTAAAAGATCCTGGTTGCTTCACTATACCTTGTGCGATAGCAAAGAGTTATGAAGGAAAGGCCCTATGCGACCTTGGAGCAAGCATAAACCTCATGCCTAAATCAGTCTTCTAAAAGCTTGGAATTGGAAGGCCAAAGCCTACAACAGTGATGCTCCAACTCGCGGATCGATCATATGTGCAACCTAAAGGCAAAATCGAGGACATACTGGTAAGAGTTGACAAGTTTATTTTTCCTGCCGACTTCCTTGTCCTTGATTGTGAAGCAGATGACAATGCACCAATCATCCTTGGAAGACCCTTTCTAGCAACTGGACGCACATTAATTGACGTGGAAAAAGGAGAGTTGACTATGCGGGTCAACGACCAACAAGTCAAACTCAACGCATTCCACAACTTAAAGAAGTATGATGATCCAGAGGAATGTAAGGCCATCCACACAGTAGACAATAAGATATCCTGCCTGGGCAGTTTGCTCGGCAGAATATTCGGCAAGAAAATCAAGCCCACGATGGATGGACAGACAACAAAAAGGAGTGGCCCACAACCGATACATAAATTAGGCCTAAGGGAGAAAATAATTTTGGGAGATGCATTTGCATGCTCTCCACCAGTAACCTAACCTCTCCCCTTTTCTTTAAATATTATATTAGGATTAGTAGTTTATTTTTATTTTTCTAATTATTTTCGCTTTCAGTATTTTTCTTTTGTGTGTTTTATTTAGGAATAAAAAGTAAGAATAAGGGAAAAATAGTTCATGGCAGGAACTTTGCCGAGGCAATAAAAGAGTGTCAGGGCCGCAACAGTCCCAACGGGCAGAACAGTGTAACGGCTAGTCTGCCGAGATTCCTGCCGCGGCAGAAAAAGGAAACGGCAGAAAAGGAAACGGTTACAACGGCTAGTGGTCTCAACGGTCACAAGGCCGAGGCCTATATAAGAAACTCCTTCCTCTTGAACTATTCACTCTTACTTTCTTGTTTTCTTTAGTATTCATAACAATCTCTCTCTCAATTACTCTCTGCCTTCTAAAATCTCCAGATTCTCTTCAAGAAAAACCTCCAAGAACTCATATCTCTCTATCTTGATGACTACATACAAAAGATTCGCCCCAGCCAACGTTGAAGATCGATTCAACCGATCTTTCATCGCTAGGCAACTTTGGGAAGAGCAAGGTTTCCAGCATGCGGACGAAGAAAACTATGGAATTGAACACTACCTCTGTGACAGAATTAAGTACCAGAATTGGGAAATTTTCTGTTTGCAACTTGCCCAGGCGAACGCCACGATCGTGCGGGAGTTCTACGCTCATGGGCCCAGCAAAGACTCCCTATTTGTTCACTGCTGCGGCAGCCCAGTCCAGCTCGATGCCGAGACGATCAACAACTTCTACGGCCTCACCCCAGACAGTGATATCCATGCCGAATTCTTGGAAGATATCACTGCCGAGGACTATGAACTCATCAAAGACGATCTTTGTTACGGGAATACTCCATGGGAAACCGGTACCCATCGAGGATCCGTAACAAGACAAAGCTTGAAGCCGGAGGCCAAGATGTGGAACACCTTCGTCAAACGACGCCTCATCCCAACATCACACAATAGCACGGTGGATCGCAAGAAATTGGTGCTTATCCAATCCATCATCAACAAGAGGACCATCAACGTTGGAGAAATCATCCTACAGGAAATTCACGAGTGCGATAAGAAAGATAGAGGACCATTGTATTTCCCTTGCTTGATTACGGGTTTATGTGTTTCTGCAGGTGTACCCATTGAAGAAACGGACGAATACACGCCCCCACGATGAGGATGGACCAGGGACTTCTGCCACAAAGTCATGCAGATCACACAAGCAGAACCTGTCCAAGCAACGCCGTAATAGTTTACTGTCGACACTGCTGCCGGGGCCTAGTACACGGCAGACATGCCTGGTACTGCCCACACCTCTGCCGCAGCAGACCCGTATCAAGAAACCTTGCAACGAATGGCAGCAATGGATCTTCGACAATAACGGTACATGGAGTACCAACGGGACTTCAATGGCACTCTAGCCCAGATGATGATGCACGCCTTCCTAGACCAAGGCGTACAATTCCCGGAGTTCCCAAGCAACATGTTCGTCACCGCCGCACCCTACACCGAAACTACACCAGCCCCGGGAGGCCCACGGCCGTTCTTCCATCCGGACCCTCAGCCTCAATACCAGGTTGCCGGCCCATCTAGGGCGGCAGATTCTGCCGTGGCCTCGTCTGTCAGCAGAAGGCCATCCAAGCGGAGGGTCGTCTTCAGCACTCCACCCAGATCGCCAATTATAATGGGCAGTGTATCCGCCGAGATAGATGCATATGTGCACCAAGGTTCCACTACCGCCGGCCCAAGCACACACCACACCGGAGGAGCTACTACGATGGGAGGAGGAACGGACGTGATGATAACCGAAGAGATGGCGGATGTCAAAGAAGGAGAAGAAGGAGAAGCCCCGATGCAAAGGACCCCACCCACTCGAGTCCAGCCGCCGAGGCAAGCAAAGGCGCAACCGTCGCCCTCCCCAAGGACAAAGCATTTGGCATCAAGGCCACAGAGGAAAATTGTTACAAGCAGCTCTTCGGAGTCGCTTTAAGTATTCTTTTCCATCAATTCAATTGCATTTACTGTTTTTACTTGCTGCGCATAATTCATATTTTGTTTTGCCGTTTATTCCTTCAAAATATAAAGCATTGAGGACAATGCTTGGTTTGAGTTTGGGGGTGTAGATTCAATGCCAAGGCAGCAATCTACTACCGCGGCCTTGCCAAAAAAAAGGGAGTATTCCAGTGATTTTTTTTTTAATTTTTTATGCTCCCCGCCTTACTGCCTTACTTGAATTCACTGCCTACACTCTTGCACTGCTCATCATTAGTATTGCCTTAGTTTATTCTTTAAGGCTATAGAAATCTTTCTCCTTACCATGTTTAGGTTCTGTTAAGAGGGCTTAACCTTAGGATGCTTAAGGATGAAAACTTAGAAGCTTACTATAGGAAGAACTTTAAACTTTAAACACTTTTGGGACTTGTTGGATTATAGGAATTCTTTTAATGAACTTAGGTGATAAAGACTTATAATTTTGGAAAGTAACTAGAGGTGCCTACCACCGGCTCTAGAAAGTCTCTTCTTCATGCTAGAGGTGCCCGAAATTAGCCTTAGTATGTGTTAAGGAATATTAAAAAGAAAGAAGGATTTTAGTGAAAAGAAAAACACAAGTCTTTGAGGTGCCCGAAACCGGCTCAAGATTTGGGGTTTGAAAAAGAAGAGAACACTTAACCAATGTCTATTTGTCTTGAACTTAGAGTTTATCTAAGAAAGCCTTTAATCAACTTGTCCACAAAAACACACACACTCACAATTCCTATAGTTTGTTTCTAGGTAAATCCTTGAGTAACCAAATGGTTAAGGCTTACGAATAGGCCTAGTTATGGTGGGGAGAATAGATAGACATGTAAGACCAAGAGAGAGTAAAGTTCGGCAAATTGATGGTTTGCATTGCTTGAGGACAAGCAATAGTTCGAGTTTGGGGGTGTGATAAGTGCTCAACACACTATCACTTTTACTCCTTTTATGGGAATTAATTACCAAATATACACTCACTCGGACCAATGCATGCACTCAATGTCATATATTTAGAAGTTATACTCATATAGATAATATTTACAGAAAAAGGCACGTTTTACTGCATTTTCATATCTATGCAGGAGAACCAGTGCCGCGGCAGAGACAAGGCCGAGGCAGGACCTGATGCCGAAGCAGCAGCAGAAAGACAGGAAGCAAGATTATAGGCGATGGAAAGACAAAAATCCAAGGAACGTGTCTGGACTTGAAGCCCATGAATCGGAGCTGGCTAGCACAAGGAAAAGCCCAAAGGAAGACCACGCGGGAAAGCCCCTTAGCCGAATATAAACTTGGAAATATATTATTATTATGTACTTGACTTGTTTCCTACTCCAAGTTGTATTCTACTTAGGAAAGGTTTGCCCTAGGTCTAGCCTATATAAAGACCTAGCCACCCAATGTACAAGACACGAAATATCTAGGGAGAGAGCCGACTTCTACTCTTGTTTCTTTCCTCTCCATCATGTTCTAAACCTTCTTAGGGATTAGGTGAAGGTTGTAGAGTATCTATGAGAGGAGATTGTACTTTGTCTTTCATTCAATTCAATAAAGTTATCAAGGTTTGCTTATCCTTTGTTATTCCTTGTTTTCACAACTGAGCTCGGGAGAGGATATTGTGAATCATCCATTTATCTAAGCTCGGGAGAGTTAGATTCACGAAAGGGGTAAGTACGGTGTTTCAATCGCGAAATACTAACTTGGCCTAGGGAGAGGTTAAGAGTTTCAGCGGCTAAAAGAAGTGTGAGATTGGTTGGTGAGTATAATTGGTTCACGCCGGGAGGTATCATCAAGGACTAGTCATCAACAACACTCTGACTTAGGGATAAGCGGAGTCATTCAAGGACACTTTGCCGAACTTTGGTAAAGTCTGCCCATGAGCAAGGGATTACCGCGACAGACCGTGTTATCGCTGCCCAGGCAGTAAACTGCAGTGCTGCCGAGGCAGAGATATACAATTGCATTGGACAGAGACAAGTCAATCAATTCCACAATACGATACAACTGGATCCTAGCCCATCTCTCTCTACTATTTCAATCCTTTACTTTCATTTTAGTTATTTTAGTTTAGATAAATCAAATCAACTTATTTGTGTTTTTATCTTTCTACAGAACAAGGAGGTGAAGAAAGCATATTAAGTATACCGGTCCCTGAGGAGACGATAACTCGATAATATACTTATCACTTATTACTTGCGATGTGTCCACTTGCACTGAACGCGCACTTTTGACACGCGACATTAAGCCCTCTTAACAGAACCTAAACATGGTAAGGAGAAAGATTTCTATAGCCTTAAAGAATAAAGTAAGGCAATACTAATGATAAGCAGTGCAAAAGTGTAGGCAGTTAAGTCAAGTAAGGCGGGGAGCATGAAAATTAAAAAAAATCACTGGAATACTTCCTTTTTTGGCAAAGCCTCGGCAGTAGATTGCTGCCTTGGTATTGAATCTACACCCCAAAACTCAAACCAAGCATTGTCCTCAATGCTTTATATTTGAAAATAAGAGCGGGCAACAAAATATGAAAAGAATAAGCAGCATAGAAAGCAAACAACAATTAATATTGAATTATATGAACAAAATTATTAAAGAGACTCCGAAGAGCTGCTTGTAACAATTTTTCTCCTAGGCCTTGCTGTCGATTGCTTTGTTCTTGGTGAGGGCGATGGATGAGCTTTTGCTTGCTGGGCTGGTTGGACTCTTGTGGGTGGTGTCCGTTGCATTGGGGCTCGACCTTGTCTTTGTGCTAACAAAAACAAAAGAAAATCAACAAGTAAATATTAAATGTCCTATAATAAAAGCGAAATTAAAGCTATTCCTAGAAATTGCGGAAAAGAACGAAATAGAAGGTCGCGACATTAATTCTCCATAGGGGGGGTTTACGAAGGCATCTTCTAAGGTGATGGTCTCCATAGTCTTTATGTCATGTGGCCCAGAATAGTGCTTCAAGCGTTAGCCATTCACTTTGAATTCATGTCCATCCTTTAGTGATTTGATCATTACTGCTCCATGTGGGTAAACTTGAACGACTTCAAATAGACTTGACCATCTGGATTTGAGTTTTCCTGGAAACATTTTAAGCCTGGAGTTGAAAAGGAGAACGTGCTGCCCCGGCAAGAACTGCCTCGACAGTAAGCTACGGTCGTGCCATCTTTTTGTTTTCTCTTTGTAGATCTTGGCATTCTCATAGACTGTTGTTCGGAATTCTTCTATCTCATTGAGGTCTAGCAATCTTTTCTATCCGGCTTTTTCCCAATCCATATTTAAGTTCTTTACTGCCCAATATGCTTTATGCTCGATTTCTACAGGTAAGTGACAAGCTTTCCCAAATACAAACTTATATGGAGATGTTCCCAATGGGGTTTTGAAAGCTTTCTTGCAGGCCCATAAAGTATCATCGAGGCGATAAGACCAATCCTTTCTAGATGGATTTACCACCTTTTCAAGGATCTATTTTAGTTCCCTGTTGGATATTTTAGCTTGCCCATTTGTCTGTGGATGATATGCCGTAGCGAGCCTGTGGGTGATGCCGAGTTTCTTTAGTGCCGCGGCAATGAGTCTGTTATCAAATTGTTTACCTTCATCACTTATTATTCCTCTAGGTATTCCAAATCTTGTAAAAATATTTTTCTTGAGAAATTTTTGAATTGTCTTGGAATCATTTTGAGGTGTGGCGATTGCTTCGACCCACTTTGATACGTAATCCACTGCCACTAAGATATAAAGATTGCCTTGGGATGATGGGAAGGGTCCTATGAAATCTATTCCCCAAACATCAAACAGTTCCACTTCCAGTATGGGTTGTAAAGGCATCTCATGTCCTGAAATATTGCCCGTGCGTTAGCATCGGTCACAGTTCTTGTAATAGTCGTGGGCATCCTTGTAGAGTGTGGGCCAGTAGAGGCTAGATTGTAGTACCTTTGTTGCTGTTCTGTTTCCTCCAAAATGCCCACCGCAAGGTGAATCATGACAGTGCTGGAGTACTGCTTTCTGTTCTTCTTTTGGCACACATGTTCTTATAACCTGATCTGCACAATGTTTAAACAGAAGAGTGTCGTCCCAAAAATAATGCTTTGTATTATGTTGAAACCTCTTCTTTTCGTTATGGTTAAGGTTATAAGGGATAATACTACTAACTAAATAATTAACAAGATCAGCATACCAGGGGTGGTTGTTACTGCAGCAAGGTCTTTTGTTAATGCTGCGGAGATGTATTCTGACAATGCCGCGGTAGCACGGTTGTATACTGCTGTAGCCTCTGTCTCGGCAGCATTCCTTGCAGTTGTAACAATTTGCAATATTTGTTCATATGGGAATTCATCTTGTATTTCTTCAAGTGACTGAGTATTGTCTTTGTTCTCCAGTCTACAAAGATGGTCGGCCACTTGGTTTTCTGTACCTTTGTGATCTTTGATTTCAACATCAAATTCTTGTAGAAGAAGGATCCATCTAATTAGTCTAGGCTTAGCATCCTTCTTTGAGAAGAGGTATTTAATTGCCGAATGATCAGTGTGGACAGTAACCTTTGTTCCGATAAGATATGATCGGAACTTGTCAAAAGCAAATACCACTGCTAGTAATTCTTTTTCTGTTGTGATGTAATTGATTTGGGAATCATTGAGCGTTTTACTAGCATAGTAGATCACATGAAACAAGTTATTCTTTCTTTCCCCGAGTGCTGCCCCGACAGCATGATCACTAGCGTCACACATCAATTCAAATGGCAAGGACCAATCTGGTGGGATCACTATTGGTGCAGTGATTAGCTTCTCCTTGAGTGTTTTGAATGCTTCAGTGCATTCCTCATTGAATTCGAATTTCCTATCTTGTTCAAGCAAGTTGCAAAGAGGTTTAGAAATTTTGGAAAAATTCGAAATAAACCTTCTATAAAAACGTGCATGGCCCAAGAAGCTTCGAACTCCTTTCACAGAAATTGGTGGAGGTAGATTCTTTATCACATCGATCTTGGATTTAAATACTTCGATTCCTTGTGATGATATTTTATGGCCCAATACGGTGCCTTCATTTACCATAAAGTGACATTTTTCCCAGTTTAAGACTAGATTGGATTCCTCTCATCTTTGTAGCACTTTTTCTAGATTGCCGAGACAATGATCAAAGCTATCTCCAAAGACTGAAAAATCATCCATGAATATCTCTAGGAAGTCCTCTATCATGTCAGAAAAAATCGCCATCATGCATCTTTGAAAGGTTGCCGGGGCATTGCAAAAGCCGAACGGCATCCTTCTAAATGCATAAGTTCCATATGGGCAAGTGAAAGTGGTTTTTGCCTGGTCTTCTGGATCAATGGCAATTTGATTGTATCCTGAATAACCATCAAGAAAACAGTAATAGGGTTTACCAGCAAGTCTATCAAGCATTTCATCAATAAATGGTAAAGGGAAGTGATCCTTATTCGTTGCCTTATTCAACTTGCGATAATCCATACAAACCCTCCAACCGGTCATAGTCCTGGTTGGGATTAGTTTGTTGTTCTCGTTGGTTATGACAGTCATACCACCTTTCTTAGGTACACATTGTATCGGACTTACCCATGCACTGTCAGAGATGGGATAGATAATTCCTGCATCAAGCCACTTGATTATTTCCTTTCGTACTACCTCCTTCATAGCGTGGTTAAGTCTCCTCTGAGCTTTAACAGTGGGATTATGGTCTTCTTCTAAAATAATTTTATGCATGCATACCGCTGGGATTATTCCATTTAAATCATCAATTGACCACCCGATGGCCTTTTTGTGCTGCCGTAGCATCGCTATTAGGGTTTGTTCCTGTTCTGGCAGCAACGTAGAAGAAATAATTACAGGCATCGTGTGGTTATATCCCAAATAAGCATATTTTAGTTTTTCCAGTAGGGGTTTTAATTCTGTGACCACTAGTTCTTTATTTACAGATTGTTCATTCTTACCTGTATAGTCTAATGGTTCGAAGTACTTACCTGGAAGATGCGCTGTCCAGTTAACTTCCTCCTTCTCGGCTGGTTCAACACAGTTCAAAGTACTGTTGTACCAGTCATCCATATCAATGTTGAGGTATACCTTTGATGTGTCATGAAGATCACTACCGAGGCAGTTGTTGCTGAGACAAGGTATTGTATGATCTTCATTTTCGTCATGTAGCATGTGACATTCTTCTTCTAGCTCATCATGCCTTTTCATCAGTTGAAACACATTTAGTTTGACTTCTTGATCATTAATTTTTATTGTCAATTCTCCTTTTTCCACGTCAATTAATGTGCGTCCAGTTGCAAGGAAAGGTCTCCCCAGGATGATCGATGCATTATCATCTGCTTCACAATCAAGGACAAGAAAGTCAGCAGGAAAAATAAACTTATCGACTCTTACAAGGATGTCCTCGATTTTGCCTTCGGGTTGCACATGGGATCGATCCGCTAGTTGGAGCATAACTGTTGTAGGCTTTGCCCTTCCTTTTCCAAGCTTTTGGAAGACAGACTTGGGCATTAGATTGATGCTTGCTCCAAGGTCGCACAGGGCCTTACCTTCATAACTTTTACCTATGGCACAAGGTATGATAAAGCAACCAGGATCCTTCAACTTTGGTGGCATGCGGTTGTGTAGCATTGCCATGCATCCCTCGGTAGCAGTCACTGTTTCAAACTCACCTATTCATTTCCTCTTGGACACCATGCCTTTTAAGAACTTGGCGTAATTAGGCATTTGTTCAATTGCCTCTACGAATGGTATGTTAATGTGGACTTGCTTTAAGATGTCAAGGAATTTCTTGAACTATTGGTCCTGTTTTTGCTTTTTCAACCTTTGTGGGAAACTTGGTGGTGGTCTCATCTCATCCAGGGTTTCTTTAGTTTGAAATTTAATACCTGGCACCACTGGGGTTGTTGCTATCTCGGCAGGCTGTTCAAGAGCTGTTGTGCTCTCTGCCGGGGCAGTGTTATCAGAATCAGTTTGCTCGGCCTCTTCTTTTGCTGGATCCACTGATTGAATTTGGCTTTCTGGGATCTTTTCCTTCAGTTGTAGATGACTCCTAGTAGTGATAGCTTTGCACTGTTCATGGCCCATTACCTTAGCAACTTCAGTATTGCTAGGTAGTCCTCCTTGTGGTCTCGTGTTTATGTTTTGAGCAAACTGCCCAACCTGGGTTTCTAGCGTTTTAATGGCCGCTTCTTGATTTTGCAACCTCATCTCAGTTCTATTCATAAAAGCATTTGTCCTATTGATAAAATTATTGTTCTCTGCCATGTATGACTCTATTTTCATCATAAAGGCTTTAAGCGTATTTTCCAACGAACTTACCGGTTGCGGCGGCGGCGGCAATGGTTGCTGGACTTGCTGCGGCGGCAGATGTTGCACCGGTTGCTGAAATCCTAAAGTTTTGGTGGTTGGGTTTAAGGCATTGTTTGGATTGCTCCATGATAGGTTTGGATGCCTCTTCCATGAGGGATTGTATGTGTTGGACATCATATTGTTGCGATTGTAGTTTCCAACATACATACCGGTTTCTTGATTCATACAATCAGAGGAACTGTGATTACCTCCACATAAGTCACAATAAGAATCAATTACCTTGCCTCACGGGTATTTTGCTGTAATTGTAAGTTTTGTACCATCTTTGTAAGAGAGGTCAATTGTGCTGCCACGAAATTTGATGTGTCTAGCTCATTCACCGTGGCTTGGCATCTTACTCCTCCTCGCCTAGATGTAGAGAATTGAAAATCATTCTTCGTGAGTTTGTTTAGTATTTCAATAGCTTCCTCAGGTGCTTTATCAAGGAGTGTCCTGTTTGCCAAGGCATCTAACATCATCCTTGTCGGGGCATTCGTGACATTATAAAACATGGTCACTTGTGTCCATAAGGGAAATCCATGTAAAGGAAACTTGTGTAGTAACTCCCTGTAGCGCTCCCATGCCTCGTACATAGGTTCGTCATCTGCCTGTCGAAAAGAAGTGATTTCATTACAAATTCTATCATATAAGTTTGTAGGGTTAAAACGAGTAATAAAATCACGATAGAGTTCACTCCAAGATCCAATAGATCATGCTGGAATGTTATTTAACCAAGCTTTCGCCCTATCCCTCAGTGAATAGGGGAATAGCTTCAATCGCAAGACATCTTCATGGACTCCTTGGATTTTAAAAGAATTGCAAATCTCCATGAAGGACTTGAGTTGCTGCCTTGCATCTTCAGTTACAGACCCACCAAACTGTCCAATAGTGTTAAGCATATTGAACATGACAGGTTTCAGTTCAAAGTGGGTTGCTTCTATCTCCGGTGTAACAACTCCTGGGTTTAATCCATTTAAGTCCTCTTCCAGGAAGTCTCTGACAGTGAGCTGTCGCGGCCCAGGTGGCGGTGGTAAACCTTCATTACCGACAGGTAGGTTTTGTCCTGCCGGGTGATCTGCCATAGCCTCTTGGATTTGTCTCCTCAACCTTAGCCTTGTTCTTTCGATCTCTGGATGTAACTCGTATAAGGGGTTAGTTGGGTTGGCCCTGGTCATACACCAAGAAAAACAAAAGTAAAATAAAATAAAAATAAAAAGGAACAAGAAAATAAAGAAAACAAAATTTAGTTGCCAATCCCCGGCAACGGCGACAAAAACTTGTCGCGTGTCAAAAGTGCGCATTTAGTGCAAGTGGACACATCGAAAGTAATAAGTGATAAGTATTTATCGGATTATCGTCTCCACAGGGATTGGTAGACTCAATATGTCTTCTTTTTCTTCTTGTTCTGTAGAAAGAAATAAAGTAAAACACAAGTGATTGAGTTTGGATTAACTAAACTAAAATAACTAAGTAAAAGTAAAGAGATTTGAATATTAGAGAGAGAGAGGTCAGGATCCAGTTGCGTTGTATTGTGGATTTGATTGACTTGTCTCTGCCCAATGCAATCGTATATCTCTGCCTCGGCAGCATTGCAGATTACTGCCTTGGCAGCGATAATACTGTCCGTCGCGGCAATCCCTTGCTCGTGAGTGGACTTTACCAAAGTTCGGCAAAGTGTCCTTGGATGACTCCGCTTATCCCTAAGTCGAAGTACTGTTGATGACTAGTCCTTGATGATACCTCCCGGCGTGAACCAATTATACTCACTAACCAATCTCACACTTCTTTTAGCCGCTGAAACTCTTAACCTATCCCTAGGCCGAGTTAGTATTTCGCGATTGAAACACCGTACTTACCCCTTTCGTGAATCTAACTCTCCCGAGTCTAGATAAATGGATTACTCACAAACTTCCCTCCCGGGCTTGAATGCAAGAACAAGGAATAACAAAGGATAAGCAAACCTTGATAATTTTATTGCATTGAAACAAAGACAAAGTTTAGAACATAACTGAGAGAAAGAAAACAAGTTTATGAGTCGGCTCTCTCTCCCTAGGTATCCCTTCTATGTTACATTGGATGGCTAGGTCTTTATATAGGCTAGACCTAGGGCAAACCTTTCCTAAGTAGAATACAACTTGGAGTATGGAACAAGTCATGTACATAATTAAAATATTTCCAAGTTTAATTCAGCTAAGGGGGCTTTCCCGCGGGCCTTGTCTTGGGCTTTTCCTCATGTTAGCCAGCTCTGATCCATGTGCTTTAAGTCCAAAAACGTCCCTTTGATTTTTTTCTTCCAATCGCCTACAGTCTTGCTTTCTGTCTCTTAGCTGCTGCCTCGGCATCAGGTCCTGCCTCGACCTTGTCGCTGCCGCGGCACCGGTTCTCCGGCACAGATATGAAAATGCAGTAAAACGTGCCTTTTCTGTAAATATTATCTATAAGCATAACTTCTGAATATATCACATTCAGTACATGCATTGGTCCAAGTGGGTGTAAATTCGGTGATTAATGCTAACAAAAGGTGTAAAAAGTGATAGTGAGTTGAGCACTTATCAGGCAGCGCACTCACCACTTGTCCGAAACTAGCTTGCCGAAGCCAACCGACATTCTCGCCTTTTCCGAAACACCTTCAACACTTAGCTCAACACCTTGACCTGTTTTTAACATATCAAAATAGAGGTATTAATGCATATTAATGCATTCAATCAACCCCCCAAACTTTCCAAATAAACATCCCCAAAAACTACACTTAAGAAAACCGAAAACACATCCGAAACTTATCTAAAACTTATCCGAACGACCTCCAGCCCTTAGCCAATGAAAACCACAACTTATCAACATCAAAACACAACCAAAAACCATGATATAACCATCCTAAACCAGCAGCAAACATTCAGCCACCCAAGCAAGCCATAAACCGAAAATCTAAGCCAATTAACACCACCAAAATTTAAGATCCGGGTTTACCCATCCAAGAACCATTAATTCCATGTTAAAACACACCAAAATTCATTGATTTACCCATTGAAAACCATCAAGTATCACCTTATTACGGGATTGCATCAATTCAATCAAAATTAACCGATAAAAATCGAAAATCATCAATTAAAACCATAAAACAAATCAAAAACTCAATGCAATGGATCAAACACTTGGAAATTTCAATAAAGAATTCAAAGTTCAGAGGTTTGAATGGTTTCTTACCTCCAAACAAGATCCAACCTCCTTCCAATTGAAAAACCCATGAAAACAAGTTGTAAAATGTAAGGAAATTGAAGAGAAATAAGGAGAAAATAATTTGAAAGAAATCAAATCAAAAAGATGTGATTTACCTTGATAAAATTGAAGAGAATTCTGATTGGAAACCAAAAAAATTAGGAGAAGTTGAGAGAAAATGGGTAGTTATGTGAAATGGTGATTTTGGTGAAAAATGGGAAATATATCTTAATAAAAATCTTTATGGTGATTAAAAATGAGTTTATAAAGAGATTTTTGGAAGGTTAGATCTGATGAGAAAGATTATATAAATAGCCCCTTAAAGATTCTATGTTTTGACCCATTTATATTTTAGTCACTAAAATTGTCATTTTTACAAAATAGTCACTATTTTCCAAAATGTCAAGGTTCATAATGTAATTTTACAAAATTGAGTTTACCAAACTCAAATAGATTCCAAATAAGAATTTTAGAGTATTTTTCCATATTTTATTTCCTTTGAAAACAATTTATAAAAATTAACTCCCGGATTTAGGCTAATTGGCTTGACCGGTTCAACTGAACTCTTGATCCGACCTTGATAATAACTAGGCCCATTTTTGGGATGTTACATTATGCAATGCTCCAGCCAAATTCCATAGATGCATAATGGCTATTTTCTACTACATGATCGAAGAACTCCTCGAAATATTCATGGATGACTTCTCTGTTTTTAGAGACGAATTTGATAGTTGCCTCGACAACCTGGAAAAAGTACTGCAACGATGTGAAGACTTCAATCTGATTCTAAATTTGGAAAAATGTCACTTCATGGTATACGAAGGAATAGTACTCGGCCATAAGATTTCCTACTGAGGCATAGAAGTTGACAAAGCAAAATTAGATGTGATTGAAAAATTGTCGTCTCCAACATCAGCGAAGGGAATCCGGAGCTTCTTTGGCCACACAGGTTTTTATAGAAGATTTTTGAATTTTTTTTCAAAAATCATTAAACCTTTGTGTTCTCTACTTGAACAAAATAAGTTGTTTATCTTTGATGATTCATGCACAAAGGCGTTTGAAACATTGAAGCAAAAACTGGTAACAACACCGATAGTAATGCCACTTGACTGGAATGTACCATTCTAGTAAATGTGTGATGCAAGTGACTATGTTGTCGGGGCAGTACTTGGGCAACGAAAGAACAAAATTTTTCATGTCATACATTATACGAGAAAAACACTAAGTGTTGCACAAATCAAATACAAAACTAAAGAAAAAGAACTCTTGGCAGTCTTGTTCGCATTTGAAAAATTCAGATCCTATCTCGTTGGAAGCAAGGTAACTGTACATACAAATCATTCCGCATTAAAATACCTACTTTCAAATAAATATGCAAAACCATGGTTAATAAGATGGATTTTGCTACTCCAAGAATTTGAAGTCGAGATTAAGGACAGAAAAGGATTAGAAAATCAAGTAGTTGATCATCTTTCAAAACTAGAGGGAGATACAAAATCTCCACTAGATTCAGAGATGAAGGAGACCTTCCCTCATTAACAACTGCTAGCTGCCATGAACGCGGTATGGAATATCTCGGCAGAAGACCAAACGTTGACAACAGAAAGACTTACGTAAGTATTCTCAGAATACATTAATTCTACTGCTATGGCCGTAACTACTGCTCCCTCGTACACTGATATCGTTAATTATATTACTAGCGGTATTCTGCCTCATAATCTTAACCACCAAAGGAAGAAAAGATTCCAACATAATTCAAAGCATTACTTTTGGGTCGATCCCTTCTTATTCAAACAATGTGTAGATCAAATTATACGATGCTGTATTCCAGAAGAAGAGCAGAGCCAAGTCATGGAACAATGCCATGCATCTCCTTATGGAGGACATTTCGGCGGCAACCGAGCGGCACCAAAAGTCCTACAATCAAGATTATAATGGCCAAGCCTATACAAAGATGCCCAGAATACTGCCAAAGATGTAATCGCTGCCAACGCATGGGGACTATCTCAAAAAGGAATGAAATACCACTACAAAACATCTTTGAAGAGGAACTATTTGATGTGTGGGGTATTGATTTCATAGGACCATTCCCCTCATCGTGCGGTAACCTGTACATTCTACTAGCCGTGGATTATGTATCAAAATGGGTAAAAGCAATAGACACTGTCAAGAACGACTCTAAAACAGTTCAAAATTTTTTGAAGAAAAATATTTTTACCCGATTTGGTGTCCTACGGGCTATTATAAGTCATGGAGGTAAACACTTTGACAATAAAACAGGTTGTCGTAGCATTAAAGAAACAAGGTGTTACACACAAAATTGCCACGGCATACCACCCACAAACTAACAGCCAAGCAGAAATTTCAAACAGAGAACTCAAAACACTCCTGGAAAAAGTCATAAACCCGACACGGAAGGATTGGTCACTACGCTTGGATGAAGCTCTTTGGGCATATAGAACGATATTCAAAACACCACTGAAGATGTCACCATACCAGCTAGTCTACGATAAACCCTATCATTTACCGGTGGAGATTGAACACAAGGCATATTGGGCGATAAAAATGGTAAATATGGATTGGGAAAAAGCAGGACATAAACGATTGTTGGATCTAAATCAAATTGAGGAATTTTTTGCCAATGCATATGAGAATGTCAGAATCTACAAAGAAAAAAAATGGCACGACCAAAAAATGATGCCTCAACAGATAATGCTCAGGCAACAAGTACTGCTTTACAATTCCAGACTAAAGTTATTCCCAGGAAAACTAAAATCTCGATGGTCAAGACCATTTGAAGTTGTCCATACACACCCTCATGGAGCAGTTACAATAAAATCCCTCAAAGACGGACATGAGTTCAAGGTCAATGGGCAACGTCTAAAACAATACAAGGGGCCAACATTAATGAAAAACAAGTAGTCATTTTAGGGGATGCAACTAACTACTTTCCTAAGACGACTTGCTAACCTTTTCACCCTATTATCTCTATACATGCATTAGGAATAAGTTTAAATTTATTAAGTAACAATTTTTCTTTCAATTTTTAGGTTACCCCAGCAACTCCACAAGAAACCAAGCGTCAGTCCGCTGAAGACAGCAACACAGACGTCACCAAAGAGTCGCCAAATGCTTCTGATCCGCAACGACTCCGAGAATTCCTTAGGATCCTCAACATTTTAAGGGCGATAGTTTTCTGTTTTCTTTTGTCTGTCCTATATCCCCTGTCTTCTCTTTCTTATCTATCTTTTAAGCGTCAGTCCGCTGGAGTACTGCTTTTTGTTCTTCTTCTGGCACACATCTTCTTATAACCTGATCTGTACAATGCTTGAACAGAAGAGGGTCGTCCCAGTAATAATGTTTTGCATTATGCTGAAATCTCTTCTTTTCATTATGATTGAGGTTATAAGGAATAATACCACTAACAAGATAATTAACAAGATCAGCATACCAGGGGGTGGATGTTACGGCAGCAAGGTCTTCTTTCAATGTTGCAGAGATGTATTCAGAAAATGCCGCGGCAGCACAGTTGTATACTGCTATGGCTTCTGACTCGGCAGTATCTTTTGCAGTTGTAACAATTTGCAGTATTTGTTCATCTGGAAATTCATCTTGTATATCTTCGAGTGAGGGAGCATTGTTTTTGTTCTCTAATCTAGAAAGATGATTGGCCACTTGATTTTCTGTACCCTTGCGATCTTTGATCTCAACGTCGAATTCTTGTAAAAGAAAGATCCATCTAATCAATCTAGGCTTGGCATCCTTCTTTGAGAAAAGGTACTGAATTGCTGAATGATCCGTGTGGACTGTGACCCTTGTTCCGATGAGATATGATCGAAATTTATCAAAGGCAAACACTACTGCTAGTAATTCTTTTTCAGTTATGGTGTAGTTAATCTGGGCATCATTGAGCGTTTTGCTGGCATAGTAGATCACATGAAACAGATTATTCTTTCTCTGCCCGAGTGCTGCCCCGACAGTATGATCACTAGCATCACACATTAATTCAAATGGCAATGACCAATCCGGTGGGATAACTATTGGTGCAGTGATTAGCTTCTCCTTGAGAGTCTCGAATGCGTCATTGCATTCTTTATTGAACTCAAATTTCCTATCTTGTTCAAGAAAGTTGCAAAGAGGTTTAGAAATTTTGGAAAAATTAGAGATAAACCTCCTATAGAACCCTGCATGGCCCAAGAAGCTTCGAATTCCTTTTACAGAATTTGGTGGAGGTAAATTCTTTATCACATTTATCTTGGCCTTATCCACTTCTATTCCCTTTGATGATATTTTGTGACCTAACACAATGCCTTCAGTTACCATAAAATGGCATTTTTCCCAGTTTAAGACTAGATTGGATTCCTCACATCTTTGCAGTACTTTTTCCAGATTGCCGAGGTAGTGATCAAAGCTGTCTCCAAAAACTGAAAAATCATCCATAAATATCTCCAAAAAGTCCTCGATCATGTTAGAAAAAATTGCCATCATACATCTCTAGAATGTTGTCGGGGCATTGCAGAGGCCGAACGACATCCTTCGAAATGCATATGTGTCGTATGGGCAGGTGAATGTAGTTTTTGCCTGATCTTCTGGATCAATGGCAATTTGATTGTATCCTGAATAACCATAAAGAAAACAGTAATAAGGTTTACCAGCAAGTCTATCCAACATTTCATCAATGAATGGTAAGGGGAAATGATCCATCTTTGTTGCTTTATTTAGCTTGCGATAATCCATATACACCCTCCAACCAGTCACAGTCCTGGTTGGTATTAATTCGTTGTTCTCGTTGGTTATAACAGTCATACCACCCTTCTTAGGTACACATTGCACCGGGCTTACCCATGCGCTATCAGAGATGGGATAAATAATTCCTGCATCAAGCCATTTGATAATTTCCTTACGTACTACCTCCTTCATAGCCTGGTTAAGTCTCCTTTGAGCTTCTATAGTGGGCTTATGATCTTCTTTCAGGAGGATTTTGTGCATGCATACTGCTGGACTTATTCCCTTCAAATCATCAATTGACCATCCAATTGCCTTTTTATGCTGCCGCAGCATTACTATTAAGGCCTGTTCCTGTTCTGGCAACAACTTAGAAGAAATAATTACCGGCATTGTATGGTTATCTCCCAGATAAGCACATTTTAGTTTTTCTGGTAAGGGTTTTAGTTCTGTGACAAATGGTTCTTTATTACCAGTTTGTTCATTCTTCCCCGTATACTCTAATGGTTCAAAGTACTTACCTGGAAGATGTGTTGTCCAGTTTGCTTCCTCCTTCTCAATTGTCTCGGCGCTATTTAAAGAACGGCTGTAACAATCGTCCAAATTACTGCCGAGGCAAACCTGGGGTATGTCATGGGAATCACTGCCGAGGCAGTCGTTGCTCAGACAAGGGATTGTGTAGTTATCATCTGGGTCATTCAGTATTTGACATTCTTCCTCTAATTCATCGTGTCTTTTCATCAGTTGACATACATTTAATCTGATTTCTTGATCATTGATTCTCATGGTTAATTCTTCCTTTTCCACGTCAATCAATGTACGTCCAGTTGCTAGGAAGGGTCTCCCAAGGATGATTGGTGCGTTGTCATCTGCTTCACAATCAAGGACAAGGAAGTCGGCAGGAAAAATAAACTTGTCAACTCTTACCAGTATGTCCTCGATTTTGCCTTCAGGTTGCACATAGGATCTATCCGCGAGTTGGAGCATTACTATTGTAGGCTTTGGCCTTCCAATTCTAAGCTTTTGGAAGACTGATTTAGGCATGAGGTTTATACATGCTCCAAGGTCGCATAGGGCCTTTCCTTCATAACTCTTTCCTATCGCACAAGGTATAGTGAAGCAACCAGGATCTTTTAACTTTGGTGGCATGCGGTTATGCAGCATTGCCATGCATCCCTCGGTGGCAGCCACAGTCTCAAACTCACCTATTCGTTTTCTCTTTGATAACATATCTTTTAAGAACTTGGCATAGTTGGGCATTTGTTCAATGGCCTCAACGAATGGTATGTTGATGTGGACTTGCTTCAAGATATCGAGGAACTTCTTGAACTGTTGATCCTGTTTTTGTTATTTCAACCTTTGCGGGAAAGGTGGTGGTGGTCTCATCTCTTCCAGGGTTTCTTTAGTTTGGAATCATATACCTGGCACCATTGGAATTTTTGTTGCCTCGGCAGACTGCTCAGGCGCTGCAGTGCTTGCTGCTGGGGTATTGTTGTCAGTCTCGGTTTGCTCAGCCTCTTCTCTTGGTTGATCCGCCGGTTGGGTTCGGTTCTCTAGGATCTTCTCTTTCAACTGTAGACCACTCCTGGTAGTGATTGTCTTACATTGTTCATGGCTTAGTACCTTAGCAACCTCAGTATTGCTAGGTAGGCCTCCTTGTGGTCTAGTGTTTATACATTGAGCAAACTGCCCAACCTGAGTTTCCAGAGTTTTTATGGCCGCTTCTTGATTTTGTAGCCTCATCTCAGTACTATTCATGAAGGCGTCGGTCCTCTTGATGAAATTACTATTTTTCGCCATGTATGACTCGGTTTTCATCATGAAGGCCTTTAGCGTGTTTTCCAATGAATTAACCGGTTGTTGCTGCATCTGCTGCTGCGGCAACGGTTGTTGGACTTGCTATTGCGGTAGTGGCTGCTAAAATCCTGGTGGTTGGGTGATTGGGTTTAAGACATTATTTGGGTTACTCCAGGATAAGTTTGGATGCCTCTTCCATGAGGGGTTGTATGTGTTGGACATCACATTGTTACGGTTGTAGTTCCCAACATACATACCGGTTTCTTGATTCATGCAATCAATGGAACTGTGGTTACCTCCACATAATTCACAACATAAATCAATTACCTTGACCTCACGGGTATTGTTTTGTAATTGTAGGTTTTGCACCATCTTGGTAAGAGAGGCCGATTGTGCTGCCACTGAACTTGATGAATCTAATTCGTTTACCGTGGCTTCGCGTCTTACTCCTCCTCGCCTAAATGTGGGAAACTGGAAGTCATTCCTTGTGAGTTTATTCAAGATTTCGATAGCTTCTTCGGGTGCCTTGTCCAGGAGTGTGCCGTTTGCCGAGGCATCCAACATCATCCTTGTCGAGGCATTCGTGGCGTTGTAAAACATTGTCACTTGTGTCCATAAGGGAAATCCATGCAGCGGACACTTGTGCAATAACTCTCTATAGCGTTCCCATGCCTCGTACATTGGTTCGTCTTCAGCCTGTCGGAAAGAAGTAATTTCATTACGAATTCTATCATATAGATTAGAAGGATTAAAACGAGTAATGAAAGCACGACATAATTCACTCCAGGATCCAATAGATCCCGCTGGAATGCTATTCAACCAAGCTTTCGCCCTATCCCTCAGTGAATAGGGGAATAGCTTTAATCGCAGGACATCTTCATGGACTCCTTGGATTTTGAAAGAGTTGCAAATCTCCATGAAGGATTTGAGATGCTGCCTTGCGTCTTCAGTTGCAGACCCACCAAATTGTCCAATTGTGTTTAACATATTGAACATGACAGGTTTAAGTTCAAAATGGGCTGCTTCAATCTCGGGTGTAACGACTCCTGGGTTTAGTCCATTTAGGTCCTCCTCCAAGAAATCTCTGACAGTCAGCTACCGCGGCCCAGGTGGCGGCGGTAGACCTTCATTGCCGACAGGTATGTTTTGTCCTGCCTGAACCTCTGCCATGACTCCTCGGATTTGTCTCCTCAACCTTAGCCTTGTTCTTTCAATCTCAGGATCTAACTCGTATAAGGGGTTGGTTGGATTGGCCCTGGTCATACACCAAGAAAAACAAAAGTAAAATAAAAATAAAAATAAAAATAAACAAGGAACAAGAAAATAAGGAAAACAAAATTTAGTTGTCAGTCCCCGACAACGGCGCCAAAAACTTGTCGCGTGTCAAAAGTGTGCGTTTAGTGCAAGTGGACACATCGCAAGTAATAAGTGATAAGTATTTATCTAGTTATCGTCTCCTCAGGGACCGGTCTACTTAATATGCTTTCTTTATCTTCTTGCTCTGTAGAAAAATAAAGACACAAGTGAATGGGTGCGATTTATTAAACTAAAATAATTGAGTAAAAATAAAAGGGTCGAAATATCAGAGAGAAAGATGGGCCAGGATCCAGTTGTATTGTATTGTGGACTTGATTGACTTGTCTTTATCTAATGCAATCGCATATCTCTGCCTCGGCAGCACTGTTGATGACCAGTCCTTGATGATACCTCTCGACGTGAATTAATTATAATCACCAACCAATCCCAAACTTCTTTAGCCGCTGAAACTCTTAACCTATCTCTAGGCCGAGTTAGTGTTTCCCGATTGAAACACCGTACTTATTCCTTTCGTGAATCTAACTCTCTCGATATTAGATAAATGGATTATTCACAAACTTCTCTCTCGAGCTTGGATGCAAGAACAATGAATGGCAAAGAATAAGAAAACCTTGATATTTTATTGCATTGAAAAAAGAAAGCAAAGTACAATTTTCTTCCCCAAGAGGACGATGGAGGAGTTTAGGGTTTTCTATGAACACTTGATTTTTTGAGATATCCTCCTCTCTACAAAGGCTATGGTTTATGTAGTCTTGGCCTAGGAGAAACCTTTCCAAAGTAGGAATACAACTTGGAGTAAAACACAAGTTAAGTACATAAATAAAAGATATTTATTTTATTTCCTAGTTTATTCCTATAAGGATTCTATTCCCACGTGGCCTTTGACCTTGACTTTTCGTGTGTTCCGCAACTCTGATTTCTATGCTTCTTGTCTTAAAACGTCCACCTTATTTTTCTCTTCAGATCGCCTATCATATAGACATTTTCTCTTCAGGTGCTACCGCGGCCTTCAAGTGCTGCCGAGGCGGGTACTAATCTGTATTCCAGTTTCGGCTTCCAGCATCCATCTTCTTGTTTGGCAATTCCAATGATGCAGTTTCCTGTCTAAGAAAGAAAAACATCAAATGCATCTGTTTTATGCCAAATAATAGATAAATTCATGAATTGAGTATTGGGATGCTAAAATATGGAAATAAGCAGAATTATCCAATATTGCCACTAAATCTGTCTTTTATTAGCAATAATCGAGTGGTGAATTGATATAAAAATGAGGACTTTTGGGCACTTGTCGCGTGTCAAAAGTGTGCGTTTAGTGCAAGCGGACACATCGCAAGTAATAAGTGATAAGTATGTTATCGAGTTATCGTCTCCTCAGGGACTGGTATACTTAATATGCTTCCTTCATCTTCTTGCTCTGTAGAAAGATAAAAACACAAGTGAGTTGATGTGATTTATTTAAACTAAAATAATTGAATAAAAATAAAGAGTCGAAATAGTAGAGAGAGAGATGGGCCAGGATCCAGTTGTATTGTATTGTGGACTTGATTGACTTGTCTTTATCCAATGCAATCGTATATCTCTACCTCGGCAGCACTGCAGTTTACTGCCTGGGCAGCGATAACGCTGTCTGCCGCGGCAATCCCTTGCTCGTGGGAAGACTTTACCAAAGTTCAGAAAAGTGTCCTTGAATGACTCCGCTTATCCCTAAGTCAGAGTGCTGTTGATGACTAGTCCTTGATGATACCTCCCGGCGTGAACCAATTATACTCACCAACCAATCTCACACTTCTTTTAGTTGCTGAAACTCTTAATCTATCCCTAGGCCGAGTTAGTATTTCGCGATTGAAACACCGTACTTACCCCTTTCGTGAATCTAACTCTCTCGAGCTTAGATAAATGGATTACTCACAAACTTCCCTCCCGGGCTTGAATGCGAGAACAAGGAATAACAAAGGATAAGGAAACCTTGATAATCTTTATTGCATTGAATAAAAGACAAATTACAATCTCCTCTCACAAATACTCCACAACCTTCACCTAAACCCTATGAAGGTTTTAGAACATGATGGAGAGGAAGGAAACAAGAGTAGAAGTCGGCTCTCCCTAGGTATTTCGAAATCTCATACATTGGGTGGCTAGGTCTTTATATAGGCTAGACCTAGGGCAAACCTTTCCTAAGTAGAATACAACTTGGAGTAGGGAATAAGTCAAGTACATAATAATATTATATTTCCAAGTTTGAATTCGGCTAAGGGGGCTTTTCCGCGTGGTCTTCCTTTGGGCTTTTCCTTGTGCTAGCCAGCTCCTATTCTTGGGCTTCCAGTCCAAACACGTTCCTTAGAATTTTGTCTTTCCATCACCTATCACTTTGCTTCCTGTCTTCCTGCTGCTGCCTCGGCATCAGGTCCTGCCTCGGCCTTGTCGCTGCCGCGGCAATGGTTTTCCTGCACAGATATGAAAACGCAGTAAAACATGCCTTTTTCTATAAATGGTATCTATTTAAGTATAACTTCTAAATATGTCACATTAAGCACATGCATTGGTTCAAGTGGGCGAATATTTGGTGATAAATGCCAATAAAAGGAGTAAAAAGTGATAGTGTGTTGAGCACTTATCACACCCCCAAACTCGAACTATTGCTTGTCCTCAAGCAATGCAAACCATCAATTTGCCGAACTCTACTCTCTCTTGGTCTTACATGTCCATCTATTCTCCCCACCATAGCTAGGCCTATCTTTAAGCCTTAACCATTCGGCTACCTAAGAATTTACCTAGAAACAAACTAAAGGATTTGTGAGTGTGTGCGTTTTTGTGTACAAGTTGATTAAAGGCTTTCTTAGATAAACTCTAAGTTCAAGACAAATAGACATTGATTTAAGTGTTCTCTTGTTTTTCAAACCCCAAATCTTGAGTCGGTTTCGGGCACCTCAAAGACTTGTGTTTTTCTTTTCACTAAAAACACTTTTTGTCTTTTCTTTTTAATATTCCTTAATACATACTAGAGCCAATTTCGGGCACCTCTAGCATGAAGAAGAGATTTTCTAGAGCCGGTGGTAGGCACCTCTAGTTACTTTTCCAAAAATCTAAGTCTTTATCACCTAATTTCATTAAAAGAATTCCTATAATCCACAAGTCCAAAAAGTGTTTAAAGTTCTTCCTATAGTAAGCTTCTAAGTTTTCATCATTAAGCATCCTAAGGTTAAACCCTCTTAGCAGAACCTAAACATGGTAAGGAGAAAGATTTCTATAGTCTTAAAGAATAAACTAAGGCAATACTGATGATGAGCAGTACAAGAGTGTAGGCAGTTAATTCAAGTAAGGCGGGGAGCATAAAAATTAAAGAAATCACTAGAATACTCCCTTTTTTGGCAAGGCCGCGATAGTAGATTGCTGCCTTGGCAGTGAATCTGCACCCCCAAACTCAAAGCAAGCATTGTCCTCAATGCTTTATATTTGGAAGGAATAAACGGCAAAACAGAATATGAATTATATGCAGCAAGGAAAAATAGTAAAAGCAATGAATATTGAATAAAGGACAAAGAATTTTACAGCGACTCCGAAGAGCTGCTCGTAACAATTTTCCTCCGTTGCCTAGATGACAAGTGCTTTGTCCTTGGGGAGGGCGATGGTTGTGCCTTTGCTTGCCTCGGCGGCTGGACTCGAGTGGGTGGGGTTCTATGCATTGGGGCTTCTATTTCTTCTCCTTCTTCAACATCCGCCATCTGTTCGGTTATCATCACGTCCGTTCCTCCTCCCATCGCAGTTGCTCCTCCGGTGTGGTGTGTGCTTGGGCCGACGACAGTAGAGCTTTGGTGTACATAAGCATCTATCTTGGCGGATAGACTGCCCATGATAATTGGCGATCCTGGTGGAGTGCTGAAAACGGCTCTCCGCTTAAATGGCCTTCGGCTGACAAACGAGGCCACGACAGAGTCTGCCGCCCTAGATGGTCCAACAACCTAGTATTGGGACTGAGGGTCCAGATGGAAGAACGGTCGCGGTCCTCCTGGGGCTGGTGTAGTCTCGGTGTAGGGTGCGGCAGTAACGAACATATTGCTTGGGAACTCTGGGAATTGTACACCTTGGTCCGGGAAGGCGTGCAACATCATCTGTGCGAGAGTGCCATTGAAGTCCCGCTGGTACTCCATGTACCGTTGTTGTCGAAGATCCATCGCGGCCATTCACTGCAAGAGTTCTTGATACGGGTCTGCTGCGGCAGAGGTGTGGGCAGTACCAGGCATATCTACCGTGTACTGGGCCCCGACAGCAGTATCGACAGTGAACTGCTGCGGTGTTGCCTGGACAGGTTCTGCTTGTGTGATCTGCATGACTTTGTGGCACAATTCCCTGGTCCATCCTCTTCTTGGGGGTGTGTATTCATCCGTTTCTTCAATGGGTACACCTGCAAAAACACATAAACCCATAATCAAGCAAGGGAAATACAATGGTCCTCGATCTTTCTTACCGCACTCGTGAATTTCCCGTAGGATAATTTCTCCAATGTTGATGGTCCTTTTGTTGATGATGGATTGGATAAGCACCAATCTCTTGCGATCCACCGTGCTATTGTGTGATGTTGGGATGAGGCGTCGTTTGACGAAGGTGTTCCACATCTTGGCCTCCGGCTTCAAGCTTTGTCTTGTCACGGATCCTCGATGGGTACCGGTTTCCCATGGAGTGTTCGCGTAACAAAGATCGTCATTGATAAGTTCATAGTCCTCGGCAGTGATATCTTCCAAGAAGTCAGCATGGAGATCACTGTCCGGGCTGAGGCCGTAGAAGTTGTTGATCGTATCCGCATCAAGTTGCATAGGCCTGCCGCGGCAGTGAACAAATAGGGAGTCTTTGCTGGGCCCATAAGCGTAGAACTCTTGCACGATTGTGGCGTTTGCCTGGGCAGGTTGCAAACAGAATATTTCCCAATTCTGGTACTTTATTCTGTCGAACAAGTAGTGTTCAATGCCGTAATTCTCTTCATCCGCGTGCTGGAATCCTTGTTCTTCCCAAAGTTGCCTTGCGATGAAAGATCGATTGAATCGATCTTCAACGTTGGCTGGGGCGAATCTTTTGTAAGTTGCCATCAAGAAAGAGAAAATTGAGTTCTTGGAGGTTTTCTTGAAGAGAATCTGGAGATTTAAAAGGGATTAGTAGGCAGAGAGTAATTGAGAGAGTGATTGTTCAGAATACTAAGGAAAACAAGAAAGTAAGAGTGAATAGTTCAAGAGGAAGGAGTTTCTTATATAGGCCTCGACCTTGTGACCGTTAAGATCACTAGCCGTTATAACTGTTTCCTTCTTCTGCCGTTTCCTTTTCTGCCGCGGCAGGAATCTCGGCAGACTAGCCGTTACACTTTTCTGCCCGTTGGGACTACTACGACTCTGACACTGTTGTATTGCATCGGCAGAGTTCCTGCTGTGAACTATTTTTCCCTTATCTTTACTTTTTATTCCTGAATAAAAATTAAAACACACAAAAGAAAAATACTGAAAACGAAAATAATTAGAAAAATAAAAATAAACTACTAACCCTAATATAATAAAGAAAAGGAAAAGGGAGAGGTTAGGTTACTGGTGGAGAGCATGCGAATGCATCTCCCAAAATTATTTTCTCCCTTAGGCACAAATTATGTATCGGTTGTGGGCCGCTCCTTAGTGTTGTCTGTCCATCCATCTTGGTCTTGATTTTCTTGCCGAATATCCTGCCGAGCAGACTGCCCAGGCAGGATATCTTATTGTCTATTATGTGGATGACCTTACATTCCTCTGGATCGTTATACCTTTTTAAGTTGTAGAATGCATTGAGTTTGACTTGTTGATCATTGACTCGCATAGTCAACTCTCCTTTTTCCACGTCAATCAATGTATGTCCAGTTGCTAGGAAGGGTCTCCCAAGGATGATTGGTGCGTTGTCATCTGCTTCACAATCAAGGACAAGGAAGTCGGCAGGAAAAATAAACTTGTCAACTCTTACCAGTATGTCCTCGATTTTGCCTTCAGGTTGCACATAGGATCTATCCGCGAGTTGGAGCATTACTGTTGTAGGCTTTGGCCTTCCAATTCCAAGCTTTTGGAAGACTGATTTAGGCATGAGGTTTATACTTGCTCCAAGGTCGCATAGGGCCTTTCCTTCATAACTCTTTCCTATCGCACAAGGTATAGTGAAGCAACCAGGATCTTTTAACTTTGGTGGCATGAGGTTATGCAGCATTGCCATGCATCCCTCGATGGCAGCCACAGTCTCAAACTCACCTATTCGTTTTCTCTTTGATAACATATCTTTTAAGAACTTGGCATAGTTGGGCATTTGTTCAATGGCCTCAACGAATGGTATGTTGATGTGGGCTTGCTTCAAGATATCGAGGAACTTCTTGAACTGCTGATCTTGTTTTTGTTATTTCAACCTTTGCGGGAAAGGTGGTGGTGGTCTCATCTCTTGCAGGGTTTCTTTAGTTTGGAATCATATACCTGGCACCATTGGAATTTTTGTTGCCTCGGCAGACTGCTCAGGCGCTGTAGTGCTTGCTGCCGGGGTAGTGTTGTCAGTCTCGGTTTGCTCAGCCTCTTCTCTTGGTTGATCCGCCGGTTGGGTTCGGTTCTCTGGGATCTTCTCTTTCAACTGTAGACCACTCCTGGTAGTGATTGCCTTATATTGTTCATGGCTTAGTACCTTAGCAACCTCAGTATTGCTAGGTAGGCCTCCTTGTGGTCTAGTGTTTATACATTGAGCAAACTGCCCAACCTGAGTTTCCAGAGTTTTTATGGCCGCTTCTTGATTTTGTAGCCTCATCTCAGTACTATTCATGAAGGCGTCGGTCCTCTTGATGAAATTACTATTTTCCGCCATGTATGACTCGGTTTTCATCATGAAGGCCTTTAGCGTGTTTTCCAATGAATTGACCGGTTGCTGCTGCATCTGCTGCTGCGGCATCGGTTGTTGGACTTGCTGCTGCGGCATTGGCTGCTGAAATCCCGGTGGTTGGGTGATTGGATTTAAGGCATTATTTGGGTTGCTCCATGATAAGTTTGGATGCCTCTTCCATGAGGGGTTGTACGTGTTGGACATCACATTGTTACGATTGTAGTTCCCAACATACATACCGGTTTCTTGATTCATGCAATCAACAGAACTGTGGTTACCTCCACATAAATCACAACATAAATCAATTACCTTGACCTCAAGGGTATTGTTTTGTAATTGTAGGTTTTGCACCATCTTGGTAAGAAAGGCCAATTGTGCTGCCACTGAACTTGATGAATCTAATTCGTTTACCGTGGCTTGGCATTCCTTGCGAGTTTATTCAAAATTTCAATAGCTTCCTCGGGTGCCTTGTCCAGGAGTGTGCCGTTTACCGTGGAATCTAACATCATCCTTGTCGGGGCATTCTTGGCGTTGTAAAACATTGTCACTTGTGTCCATAAGGGAAATCCATGCATCAGACACTTGTGCAATAGCTCTCTATAGCATTCCCATGCCTCGTACATTGGTTCGTCTTCAGCCTGTCGGAAAGAAGTAATTTCATTACGAATTCTATCATATAGATTAGTAGGATTAAAGCGAGTAATGAAATCACGGCAAAGTTCACTCCAAGATCCAATAGATCCCACTAGAATGCTATTCAACCAAGCTTTCGCCCTATCCCTCAGTGAATAGGGGAATAGCTTTAACCGCAAGACATCTTCATGGACTCCTTGGATTTTGAAAGAGTTGCAGATTTCCATGAAAGATTTGAGATGTTGCCTTGCGTCTTCAGTTGCAGACCCACCAAATTGTCCAATTGTATTTAACATGTTGAACATAATAGGTTTAAGTTCAAAATGGGCTGCTTCAATCTCGGGTGTAACGACTCCTGGGTTTAGTCCATTTAAGTCCTCCTCCAAGAAATCTCTGACAGTCAGCTGCCGCGACCCAGGTGGCGGCGGAAGACCTTCATTGCCGGCAGGTATGTTTTGTCCTGCCTGAACCTCTGCCATGACTCCTCAGATTTGTCTCCTCAACCTTAACCATGTTCTTTCAATCTCAGGATCTAACTCGTAAAAGGGGTTGGTTGGATTGGCCCTGGTCATACACCAAGAAAAACAAAAGTAAAATAAAAATAAAAATAAAAATAAACAAGGAAAACAAAATTTAGTTGCCAATCCCCGACAACGGCGCCAAAAACTTGTCGAGTGTCAAAAGTGCGCGTTTAGTGCAAGCGGACACATCACAAGTAATAAGTGATAAGTATGTTATCGAGTTATCGTCTCCTCAGGGACTGGTATACTTAATATGCTTCCTTCATCTTCTTGCTCTGTAGAAAGATAAAAACACAAGTGAGTTGATGTGATTTATTTAAACTAAAATAATTGAATAAAAATAAAGAGTCGAAATAGTAGAGAGAGAGATGGGCCAAGATCCAGTTGTATTGTTTTGTGGACTTGATTGACTTGTCTTTATCCAATGCAATCGTATATCTCTGCCTCGGCAGCACTGCAGTTTACTGCCTGGGCAGCGATAACGCTGTCTGCCGCGGCAATCCCTTGCTCGTGGGAAGACTTTACCAAAGTTCGGCAAAGTGTCCTTGAATGACTCCGCTTATCCCTAAGTCAAAGTGCTGTTGATAACTAGTCCTTGATGATACCTCCCGGCGTGAACCAATTATACTCACCAACCAATCTCACACTTCTTTTAGCCGCTGAAACTCTTAACCTATCCCTAGGCCGAGTTAGTATTGCGCGATTGAAACACCGTACTTACCCCTTTCGTGAATCTAACTCTCCCGAGCTTAGATAAATGGATTACTCACAAACTTCCCTCCCGGGCTTGAATGCGAGAACAAGGAATAACAAAGGATAAACAAACCTTGATAATCTTTATTGCATTGAATAAAAGACAAATTACAATCTCCTCTCACAAATACTCCACAACCTTCACCTAAACCCTATGAAGGTTTTAGAACATGATGGAGAGGAAGGAAACAAGAGTAGAAGTCGGCTCTCCCTAGGTATTTCGATATCTCATACATTGGGTGGCTAGGTCTTTATATAGGCTAGACCTAGGGCAAACCTTTCCTAAGTAGAATACAACTTGGAGTAGGGAACAAGTCAAGTACATAATAATATTATATTTTCAAGTTTGAATTCGGCTAAGGGGGCTTTCCCGCGTGGTCTTCCTTTGGGCTTTTCCTTGTGCTAGCCAGCTCCGATTCTTGGGCTTCAAGTCCAAACACGTTCCTTAGATTTTTGTCTTTCCATCGCCTATCACTTTGCTTCCTGTCTTCCTGCTGCTGCCTCGGCATCAAGTCCTGCCTCGGCCTAGTCGCTGCCGCGGTAATGGTTTTCCTGCACAGATATGAAAACGCAGTAAAACGTGCCTTTTTATATAAATATTATCTATTTAAGTATAACTTCTAAATATATCACATTAAGCACATGCATCGGTTCAAGTGGGCGAATATTTGGTGATAAATGCCGATAAAAGGAGTAAAAAGTGATAGTGTGTTGATCACTTATCAGCACTCATCACCCCCCAAACTCGAACTATTGCTTGTTCTCAAGCAATGCAAAAGATAGATTTTTAAGTAAGGAATTTTAAAGTAATATACCGTCCTTTCTTGACTCGGCCTCTTCTAGGTTCTACGAATTCCTCGGAACTGGACTATGAGTCTTGGTGAGTGTGTGCATAGCTGTGTCAAAGTTGATTATTTAAGTTCTAATCCTTTTTTTAGCTCAAGACTTCCGATTAAGATTTTTCTTCAATTATTTTTCTTTCCTTTTCCCTGTTTGGTATAAAAATATATATTGCTATATACTTATACTGCTTGAGCTAGTTTTCGGACACCTCAAGTGTTAACTACTCTTACTAGAGCCAATTTTGGGCACCTCTAGTAAGTGGGAAAAGATTAAGTCCTAGAGCTAGTGATAGGCACCTCTATGGACTAACTAGAGCCGGTGATAGACACCTCTAGTTAAAATCTAAGCCTAAGCCCTTATTGCTTTTTAAAGATAAGAACTTTTAAAAATCAACTAAGACTAGCAGTGTTTATAGATTTTTCAGGCTCATAGTCTAATTGATAAGTACTCAAATCACTATCACTTTTTAAACATTTTATAGGCATTAATCACTAAATTTACACCCACTTGGACCAATGCATATACTTAATGTGATATATTTAGAAGTTATGCTTATAAAGATGATATTTATAGAAAAGGCAAGTTTTACTGCATTTTTACATCTGTGCAGGATAAACTATTGCCGCGGCAGCAACATGGCCGAGGCAGGACCAAATGCCGAAGCAGCAGCAGAAAGACAGAAAGCAATACTGTAGGCGATTGGAAGAGAAAGATCCAAGGGACGTTTCTGGACATGCAGCACATGGATCGAAGCTGGTTAGAACGAGGAAAAGCCCAAGACAATGCCACGCGAGAAAGCCTTTTTGTTGAAATAAACTTGGAAATATTTTAATTATGTACATGACTTGTTCCCCACTCCAAGTTATATTCTACTTAGGAAAGGTTTGCCCTAGGCGAAGCCTATATAAGACCAAGCCATCTAAGGTAATAGGGAGAGCCGATTCTTAGAGAGTTTACCCTAAGACTCAATGTTTTCTTTCTCTCAAATTATGTTCTAAGCTTTTTTAGGGTTTAGGTGAAGGTTGTTAAGTATTTGTGAGAGGAGATTCTACTTTGTTCTTTGTTTCAATGCAATAAAACTATCAAGGTTTGCTAATCCTTTGCCATTCTTTGTTCTTGCATTCAAGCTTGGGAGAGAAGTTTGTGAGTAATACATTTATCTAGACTCGGGAGAGTTAGATTCACGAAAGGGATAAGTACGGTGTTTCAATCGCGAAATACTAACTCGGCCTAAGGATAAGTTAAGAGTTTCAGCGGCTAAAAGAAGTATGAGATTGGTTGGTGGGTACAATTGATTCACGCCGGGAGATATCATCAAGGACTTGTCATCAACAGTACTTCGACTTAGGGATAAGCGCAGTCATTCAAGGACACTTTGCCGAACTTTGGTAAAGTCCACCCACGAGCAAGGGATTGCCGCGGCGGACAAGTATCGTCGCTGCCAAGGCAGTAATCTGCAGTACTGCCGAGGCAGTGATATACAATTGCATTGGATAGAGACAAGTCAATCAAATCCACAATATAATGCAACTGGATCCTGCCCTCTGTCTATTAACCAGATCTCATTCTTAGTTTTAATTTTCTTTATTTCAATTTATTTAGTTTCATCCAAACCCAAATTACCTGTGTTTTTATTTTATTTCTTTTTACAGAGCAAGAAGACGAAGAAGGCATATTAAGTATACCAATCCCTGTGGAGACGATACACGATTATACTTATCACTTTATTACTTGCGATGTGTCCACTTGCACCAATTGTGCACTTTTGACACGAAACAAGTTTTTGACGCTGTTGCCGGGGATTGACAACTAAATTTTGTTTTCTTTATTTTCTTGCTTTTTAGTTTTTAATTTTTATTTTACTTTGTTGTTTTTCTTGGTGTATGACCAGGGCCAACCCAACCAACCCTTTGTACGAGTTAGACCCAAAGATCGAACGTACACGGCAAAGGTTGAGTACACAAATCCAAGAAGCTATGGCAGATCATCCGGTAGGACAAAACTTACCTGTCGGCAATGGAGGTTTTCCGCCGCCACCAGGGCCGCGGCAGCTCACTGTCAGAGACTTCCTGGAAGAGGATTTAAATGGATTAAACCTAGGAGTCGTTACACCGGAGATAGAAGCAGCCCACTTTGAGCAAAAACCTGTCATGTTCAATATGCTCAACACTATTGGACAGTTTGGTGGGTCTGTGACTGAAGATGCCAGACAGCACCTCAAGTCATTCATGGAGATATGCAATTCTTTCAAAATCCAAGGAGTCCATGAAGATGTCTTGAGATTAAAATTATTCCCCTATTCACTGAGGGATAGGGCCAAAGCCTGGTTAAATAGCATTCCAGCAGGATCTATAGGATCTTGGAGTGAATTATGCCGAGATTTCATTACATGTTTTAATCCTACAAATTTATACGATCGAATTCGTAATGAAATCACTTCTTTTCGACAGGCAAATGACGAACCTATGTACGAGGCATGGGAGCGCTACAGAGAGTTATTGCACAAGTTTCCTTTGCATGGATTTCCCCTATGGACACAAGTCACCATGTTTTATAATGCCACGAATGCCCCGACAAGGATGATGTTAGATGTCGCGGCAAACGGAACACTCCTTGACAAAGCACCTGAGGAAGCTATTGAGATATTGAACAAAATCGCAAAGAATGATTTTCAATTCCCTACATCTAGGCGAGGAGGAGTAAGACGCCAAGCCACGCTGATTGAGTTAGACACATCAAATTCAGTGGCAGCACAATTGGCCTCTCTTACTAAGATGGTGCAAAATTTGCAACTACAACAAAATACCCGTGAGGTTAAGGTGATTGATTCTTTTTGTGATTTATGTGGAGGTAACCACAATTCTTCTGAATGTATGAATCAAGAAGCCGACATGTATGTTGGAAACTATAACCGAACCAATGTGATGTCCAACACATACAACCCCTCATGGAAGAGGCATCCAAACCTATCATGGATTAATCTTAACAATGCCTTAAACCCAATCACCCAACCCTCAGGATTCCAACAACCAATGCAACATCTGCCGCCGCAGGTCCAGCAGCCGATGCCGCAGCAACAGATACCGCAGCAATCTGTAAGTTCCTTGGAAAATTCTCTAAAAGCATTTATGATGAAAATTGAGTCATACATGGCAGAGAATAGCAACTTCATCAAAAGAACAGATGAGTTTATAAATAGGACTGAGATGAGGTTGCAAAACCAAGAGGCAGCAATTAAGGCATTGGAAACTCAGGTTGGACAGTTTGCGCAAAACATAAATACTAGACCACAAGGAGGACTACCTAGAAATAGTGAAGTTGCTAAGGTAATAGGCCATGAACAGTGTAAAGCAATCACTACTAGGAGTGGTCTACAGCTGAAGGAAAAGATTCCAGCAGGCCAAACTCCATCAACAGAACCAGCAAAAGAGGATTTGGATACTGAACAAACTGATCATGATAACACTACCCCAGTAGAGAGCGCAGCAGCACCTGAGTAGTCTGCCGAGACAGCAACAATCCCAATGGTGCCAGGTATTAAGTTCCAAACTAAAAAAAACCTGGATGAGATGAGACCACCACCGCCCTTCCCACAAAGGTTGAAGAAGCAAAAACAGGACCATCAATTCAAGAAATTTCTTGATATTTTAAAGCAAGTCCACATCAACTTACCATTCGTAGAGGTAATTGAACAAATGCCTAATTATGATAAATTCTTGAAGGACATTGTGTCTAAGAGAAAAAGACTAGGTGCGTTTGAAACAGTGGCTGCTACCGAAGGATGCATGGCAATGCTACACAATCTCATGCCACCAAAATTGAAGGATCCTGGATGCTTTATCATACCTTGTGCGATAGGTAATAATTATGAAGGTAAGGCCCTATACGACCTTGGATTAAGCATCAATCTAATGCCCAAATCTGTCTTTCAAAAGCTTGGAATAGGAAGGGCAAAACCTACAGCAGTGATGCTCTAACTTGCGGATCGATCTTACGTGCAACCCGAAGGCAAAATCGAGGACATACTAGTAAGAGTTGACAAATTTATTTTTCCCACTGATTTTCTTGTCCTTGATTGTGAAGTAGATGATAATGCATCGATCATCTTGGGGATACCTTTCCTTGCGACTGCATGAATACTAATTGATGTAGAAAAATGAGAGTTGACAATGAGAATTAATGACCAACAAGTCAAACTCAATGTCTTCCACAATTTGAAATGCCATGATGATGCAGAAGAGTGCAAAGTCCTTCACAGTACAGATGCAAACATAAAGATATCTTGTTTCAACAGCCACTGCCTGGGCAGTATGCTCGGCAGGAAAATGGAAATACTTTATGGCAGAATATTTGGCAGGAAGAGTAAGGCAGATGTGAAGGATACCAACAGGACAATATACTGTCTTGATATAAAGGGCGTAGTACAGATCAGGAAAAACAAAGATGGACATGAAGCCAATAGTCACCAATTGCAGAATCACTTTGGCCAGAAAGAGAGAATCATCTTGGGAGATGCATTTGCATGCACTCCACCAGTAACATGATCTTTCACCTTTCTTTTTATTACATTAGGATTAGTTTAGTTATATTTATTTTCTATAATTTTTGCTTTTGCTTTAATTATTTTTCTAGTTTGAGTTAAATTTTTTTATTTAGGATAATAAGCAAGAATGAAAGAGAAATAGTTCACAGCAGGATATCTGCCGAAGCAGTAACCAATGTCAGAGCCGCCGCAGTTCCAACAGGTAGAACAGTGTAACGACTAGTTTGCCAAGATTTCTGCCGCGGAAGAAAAGGAAACGGCAGTAAAGACTAATGGCTACAAAATGGCTAGTGGTTCAAACGGTCACAAGGCCGAGGCCTATATAAAAAACCTCTCCCTCTTGAACTATTCGCTCTTGCATTCTTGTTTTCTTTAGAATATTTGATAATCTTTCTCTCACAATACTCTCTGCCTACTCTCAAACCTTCTTGATATTTTCAGAGTTTCTTCAAGAAAATCTCCAAGAATCTTAAAACATTCATCCATGGCCACCTACAACCGCTTTTCCCCTACCGCTTTCGAAGGCTGTTTCAACATGTCTTTCATTGCTCGGCAGTTGTAGGAGGAGCAAGGGTTTCAACACTCCGATGAGGAAAACTTCGACAACGAGCACTACTTGTTCGAGAGGATCAAATACCAAGCATGGCAAATCTTTTTCCTGCAACCCACTCAGGCAAATGCCGCCATCGTGCGGGAATTCTATGCACATGGGCCGAGCAGTGACTCTCTATACGTCCACTGCCGAGGCAGGCCTGTCCGCCTTGATGCCGAGACAATCAACAAATTCTATGGCTTAGCCCCTGAACGAGATATCCGCTCAGAGTTCTTCGACGACATCACCAATGAAGATTACGAGTTGATTAAAGACGACCTTTGATACAACAATACTCCATGGAAAACCGGTGCCCATAAAGGATCTGTAGCAAGGCAGAACCTAAAGCCAGAAGCCAAGCTATGGAACACCTTTGTCAAAAGACGCCTTATCCCCACCTCCCACAATAGCACGGTGGACCGAAAGAGATTGGTGCTCATCCAGTCAATCATCAACGTCGGAGAAATAATTTTAAGGGAGACACACAAATGCGGTAAGAAGGAACAAGGACCTTTATATTTCCCTTGTTTGATCACTGGTTTGTGTATTGCTGCAGGTGTCCCTACGGCCGAGACAGATGAATATACAGCCTATAGGAGAGGATGGACAAGAGAATTATGCCACAAAATAATGCAGATCACTCAGGCAGAACCCGTCCAAGCAACCCCCCAGTAGTTCATTGCTGATACTACTGCCGGGCCCAATACACGGTAGATATGCTAGACACTGCCCACACCACTGCCGCAGCAGACCCATACCAGGAGATACTGCAAAGGATGGCAGCAGTGGATCTTAGGCAACAGAGATACATGGAGTATCAAAGAGACTTCAACAGCACACTCGCCCAAATAATGCTCAATGCCTTTCCAGACCAAGGGGCGCAGTTTCCAGAATTTCCAAGCAACATGTTTATCACAGCTGCGCCCTATACAAAAACTACACTAGCTCTAAGAGGACCGAGACCGTTCTTCCACGCTGACCCTCAACCACAGTTTCATGCTGCCGGCCCATCTAGGGCAGCAGACTCTGCCACAGCATCATCTACCAACAGAAGACCATCAAAGCGGAGGGCAGTCTTCAGCACTCCTCCATGATCCCCCATCATCATGGGCAATCTATCAGCAGAGATAGACGCTTATGTACACCAAAGCTCAACCACTGCCGGGCCAAAACATACCGGGGTAGACGAAGCAAATGAAGGTGGAACGGACATCATGATCACTGAGGAGATTGCCGACGAGGAAGAAGGTGAAGAAGTGGATGCTCCAATGCAACGGACACCACCAACAAGAGTCCAACCGCCCCGGCAAGCAAAAACTCAGCCATCACCCTCACCCAGAACGAAGCAATCAGCAGCACGACCCCGAAGAAAAATTGTTACAAGCAGCTCTTCGGAGTCCCTTTAATTTTTATATTCAATATTATTTGCTGCTTCTTTCTTTATATGTTGTTTGTTTTCATATTTTGTTTCCCGCTATTTTCTTCTAATATAAAGCATTGAGGACAATGCTTGGTTCGAGTTTGGGGGTGTAGAGCCTCTGCCGAGGCAATCTACTGCCGAGGCCTTGCCAAGAAAAGGGAGTATTTAATTGATTTTTTTAAAAAAATTTTTATGCTCCCCGCCTTACTTGAATCAATTGCTTATACTTTTGCACTGCCCATCATCAGTATTGCCTTAGTCTATTCTTTAAGGCTATAGAAATCTTTCTCCTTACCATGGTTAGGTCCTGTTACGAAGGTTTAACCTTACGATACTTAAGGATGAAAACTTAGAAGCTTATTATAAGATAAATTTTAAAAACACTTTTGGGACTTGTTGGATTATAGGAATTCTTTTAATGAACTTAGGTGATAAAGACTTAGATTTTTGAGCAAGTGACTAGAGGTGCCTATCACCCGCTCTAGGAAGTACTCTTCTTCATGCTAGAGGTGCCCAAAATTAGCTCTAGTATGCTACGAGGAACATCAAAAAGAAAGAAGGAATTAGTGATGAGAAAAACACAATCCTTGAGGTGCCCGAAATTGGCTCAAGAATTGGTGGTTTAGAAAAGAAGAGAACTCTAAACCAAAATCTATTTGTCTTAAACTTAGAGTTTATCTAAGAAATCCTTTAATCAAACTTGTCCACAAAAACACACACACTCACCAAATCTTATAGTTTGATTCTAGGTAAACCCTTGGGTACCCGAAAGGTTAAGTCTAAGGAATAGGCATAGTTATGGTGGGAAGAATAGATGGAAACATAAGACCAAGAGAGAATAGACTTTGGCAAATTGATGGTTTGCATTGCTTGAGGACAAGCAATAGTTCGAGTTTGGGAGTGTGATAAGTGCTCAAATCACTATCACTTTTTACACCTTTTATGGGCATTAATCACTAAATTTACACCCACTTGGACCAATGCATATACTTAATGTGATATATTTAGAAGTTATGCTTATAAAGATGATATTTATAGAAAAGGAAAGTTTTACTATATTTTTACATCTATGCAGGATAAACTATTGATGCGGCAGCAACATGGCCGAGGCAGGACCTGATGCCGAGGCAGCAGTAGAAAGACAGAAAGCAATATTGTAGGCGATTGGAAGAGAAAAATCCAAGGGACGTTTCTGGACATGCAGCACATGGATCGGAGCTGGTGAGCACGAGGAAAAGCCCAAGACAAGGCCACGCGGGAAAGCCTCTTAGTTGAAATAAACTTGTAAATATTTTAATTATGTACATGACTTGTTCTGTACTCCAAGTTATATTCTACTTAGGAAAGGTTTGTCCTAGGCCAAGCCTATATAAGACCTAGCCGTCTAAGGGAATAGGGAGAGCCGATTCTTAGAGAGTTTACCCTAAGACTCAATGTTTTCTTTCTGTCAAATTATGTTCTAAGCTTTCTTAGGGTTTAGGTGAAGGTTGTTAAGTATTTGTGAGAGGAGATTGTACTTTGTTCTTTGTTTCAATGCAATAAAACTATCAAGGTTTGTTTATCCTTTGCCATTTTTTGTTCTTGCATTCAATCTCGGGAGAGAAGTTTGTGAGTGATCCATTTATCTAGACTCGAGAGAGTTAGATTCACGAAAGGGATAAGTACGGTGTTTCAATTGCGAAATACTAACTCGGCCTAGGGATAGGTTAAGAGTTTCAGCGGCTAAAAGAAGTGTGAGATTGGTTGGTGGGTACAATTGATTCACACCGGGAGGTATCATTAAGGACTAGTCATCAACAGTACTTCGACTTAGGGATAAGCGCAGTAATTCAAGGACACTTTGCCAAACTTTAGTAAAGTCCACCCACGAGCAAGGGATTGCCGCGGCGGACAAGTATCGTCGCTTCCAAGGCAGTAATCTGCAGTACTGCCGAGGCAGTGATATACAATTGCATTGGACAGAGACAAGTCAATCAAATCCACAATACAACGCAACTGGATCCTACCCTCTCTCTCTATTAATCAGATCTCATTCTTAGTCTTAGTTTTCTTTAGTTCAATTTATTTAGTTTCATCCAAACCCAAATTACCTATGTTTTTATTTTATTTCTTTTTACAGAGCAAGAAGACGAAGAAGGCATATTAAGTATACCAATCCCTGTGGAGACGATACACGATTATACTTATCACTTTATTACTTGCGATGTGTCCACTTGCACCAATTGTGCACTTTTGAAGTTTGTTGAGAAAGAAACTAAAAACTGCACTGGAAAACAATAATGAAGAAGTATGAAATAAAATGGGGTAGATTAAGTTTTAGGGACGCAAACCCGTCATCATATGTTCTTGGGTGGCCAACCCTCCTTCACATTTTTTTCGCCGAGGCAACCTCAGCCGTGGCAATATGCTGCCGAGGCAACCTTCCAATGTGGTATTATGTCGAGGCAACCTTCTTGGGTGGGACGGCAAGCTCGATTTCAGGGTCGTTTTATATGCTTCATGGCTTCTCCTTCTTGAAATTCCATCCTAAAAAAAAACTCAAACATAATTAAACTTATTTCCTAAGGAAAAATAACTCAAAAATAATTAAACTAATTTCCTAAGATAGTAGTACAAGAAAAATAAAAAGTAATGTTGGAATCGCCAATCCCCCGAAAATGGGGCCAAATATGATGGAGGCTAGAAAATCCTGCTTTTATGATGAAGCATTCGTCCTTCCACCTTTGTCAGATTGTAGTATTTAAGATGTCGAACCCACGAGGATTGGCTTTACTTACACAATTTATTCTTCCTGCACAATGGAAAAGTAAAGACACAAATAATTGAGTTGGATTATAACTAAAGAAACTAATTAAAACAATAAAGATAAATGATCAAGAAATCAAGGATGGAAAAGTGGGGTAGGTTAGAGTGCTTCGTAGTGTGGATTCAATTGACTTGTTTCTGTCCAATGCAATCGCACAACAATGCCTCGGCAGTACTGCAGATTATTGCCTCGACAGCGATGATGCTTGTCTGCTGCGGCAATCTCTTGCTTTTGGGTAGACTTTACCAAAGTTCGGCAAAGTGTCCTTTAATGACTCCGCTTATCTCTAAGTCGAAGTATTGTTGCTGACCATTCCTTGATGATACCTCTCGACGTGAATCAATTATAATCACCAACCAATCCCAAACTTCTTTTAGCCGCTGAAACTCTTAACCTATCTCTAGGCCGAGTTAGTGTTTCCCGATTGAAACACCGTACTTATTCCTTTCGTGAATCTAACTCTCTCGATATTAGATAAATGGATTACTCACAAACTTCTCTCTCGAGCTTGGATGCAAGAGCAATGAATGGCAAAGAATAAGCAAACCTTGATATTTTATTGCATTGAAACAAGAAAGCAAAGTACAATTTTTTTCCACAACTACTCCACAAACTAACCTAAACCCCAAGGGGACGATGAAGGAGTTTAGGTTCTATGAACACTTGATTTTCGAGATATCCTCCTCTCTACATAGGCTATGGTTTATATAGTCTTGGCCTAGGGCAAACCTTTCCAAAGTAGGAATACAACTTGGAGTAAAAGACAAGTTAAGTACATAAATAAAAGATATTTATATTATTTCCTAGTTTATTCCTATAAGGATTCTTTTCCCATGTGGCCTTTGACCTTTACTTTTCGTGTGTTCCTCAACTCTGATTTCTATGCTTCTTGTCTTAAAACGTCCACCTTATTTTTCTCTTCAGATCGCCTACCATATCGACATTCTCTCTTCAGGTGCTGTCGCGGCCTTCAAGTGCTGCCGAGGCGGGTACTAATCTGCATTCCAGTTTCGGCTTCCAGCATCCATCTTCTTGTTTGGCAATTCCTATGATTCAGTTTCCTGTCTAAGGAAGAAAACCATGAAATGCATCTGTTTTATGCCAAATAATAGATAAATTCATGAATTGATTATTGGGATTCTAAAATATGGAAATAAGAAAAATTATCCAATATTGTCATTAAATCTGTCCTTTATTAGCAATAATCAAGTGGGGAATTGATATAAAAATAATCGAGTACTTGTGAGAGGAGATTGTACTTTGTTCTTTGTTTCAATGCAATAAAATATCAAGGTTTGCTTATCTTTTGACCATTCTTTGTTCTTGTATTCAAGCTCGGGAGAGAAGTTTGTAAGTAATCTATTTATCTAGACTCGGGAGAGTTAGATTCTCGAAATGGATAAGTACGGTATTTCAATCGCAAAATACTAACTCGGTCTAGGGATAGGTTAAGAGTTTCAACGGCTAAAAGAAATGTTTGATTGGTTGATGATTATAATTGATTCACACTAGGAGGTATCATAAAGGATTGATCACCAACAGTACTTCGACTTAGGGATAAGCAGAGCCATCCAAGGACACCTTGCCGAACGTTGATAAAGTCCACCCACGAGCAAGGGATTGCCGTGGCGGACAAGTATCGTTGCTGCCAAAGCAGTAATCTGCAGTACTGCCGAAGTAGTGATGTACAATTGTATTGGACAGAGACAAGTCAATCGAATCCACAATACAACATAACTGGATCCTACCCTCTCTCTTAATCAGATCTCATCCTTTTACTTAGTTTTCTTTATTTCAATTTATTTAGTTTCATCAAAACCCAATTTACCCGTGTCTTTACTTTATTTCTTTTTACAGAGCAAGAAGACGAAGAAGACATATTAAGTAGACCAATCCCTATAGAGACGATATCTGATATACTTATCACTTTATTATTTGCGACGTGTTCACTTGCACTAATTGCGCACTTTTGACACGTAACACATGTGTTTTTTATTAAACTTTGTACAAGGATATGAGCATGAGAGAATAGCTTAAGCGTTGCTATATGTTTAGCATTTAAGACTTGTACCTTGCACATTATTGAGTACTTGGTATAAGATTTGATAGGTGAATAGCATATAAGACTTGTGATGGTGCATAGAGATTCATATGTGTTAAAAAGGGCCATAAGTTTAATGGTTGTTTTAAAAGCATGAAAGCATTGAGAGTTTTAGCTTTGTAATACATGAAATGAATGTTACTTGATAAAGAAGTTATTTCAATTTTACAAACCATGTTTGAGATACTTTTAGTGAGCATGATATGTCATGATTTAAAGAGTTTATTGATGGACTTATGGGCTGCATTGTAAAGGTGTTTTCTTTATATTTTACCCCTCACTAAGCTTATGCTTACCCTCTCTTTTACCTTACAATGCAAAGACATTAATCGAGGCGGCCAAGGAAAGCAAGGTTCCAAGTGTATGTCGATGAATAGCTCAAGTATGTGTTCTAAAATGTAGTAGTAGTAAAAGAGCAATGGGGTATAGTTACATTGTTGTAAGAATAGGCTTTTGATTTGTAAACCTTACTTTGATTATTTGAACTTGAGTATGTTTTGGATGTTTAAGTTGCTATTGGTGCCTAGGAATTATGCATATAGTTAATGGTGATCATTGGTGGTGTTTTGAATGAGTTAGATCTACTTAAAAAGGACTAATTTTATGTTTCTGAGCATAAAGTTTCGAAACCTTAGGGAAAGTTTCGAAACCTTTATCAAATAGTTTAGAAACTTCCAGGAAGGTTTCGAAACCTTGAGAGCTAGTTTGATATTAGAACTTTACTGGAATGAAAGTTTCGAAACTTTCAAGAAAAAGTTTCAAAACCTTTTCCATAAATTTTCGAAACGTTTAATGAAGGTTTCGAAACCTTTGATTGGTTATTAGTTGATACTTGTCGGATTTGCATTTTAGTCCCGGATATCTTTCTATGTTTAATTATGGTAGCTAAAAATATTATTTTGAGTTCAAATTTCACCTTGATGCATAAAGTTGACTTAATTTCAAGTTGGCTAACTTAAATCAGAGGTAGTCCCTAGAAATTAAAAATTTTACATTTTGGTCCCTAGTTAGTGAAGCATGTAATTGATGATGTTAGAATGCTCCGTTTGGTCTGAAATTTATCATGAGAGTTCTTTGCATATTTAATTAAAATTTTATGGAATGAATTTCTACCTTGTCAAAAGAATTTAAAATATTCACGTTTTAGTCCTTAAGTTGCTCATGTGTTAATTGAGTGCTCATTTGAGATCGAATTGCCTCCGTTCTTATATTGCATGAAATCGAAACACATAGCAACATAATTATGCCTTTAGATAAGATAAAGTGTAACCCCCTTAGCCCGATGTCGCGTGTCAAAAGTGCGCGTTTAGTGCAAGTGGACACATCGCAAGTAATAAGTGATAAGTATTTTATCGAGTTATCGTCTCCTCAGGGACCGGTATACTTAATATGCTTTCTTCACTTTCTTGTTCTGTAGAAAAAGTAAAGAACACAAATGAGTTGGTTTGATTTATCTAAACTAAAATAACTAAATAAAAATAAAGGATTGAAATAGTAGAGAGAGATGGGCTAGGATCCAGTTGCGTTGTATTGTGGATTCGATTGACTTGTCTATGTCCAATGCAATCATATATCACTGTCTCGGCAGCGCTGCAGTTTACTGCCTTGACAGCGACAATACTGTCTGCCGCGTCAATCCCTTGCTCGTGGGCAGACTTTACCAAAGTTCGGCAAAGTGTCCTTGGATGACTCCGCTTATCCCTAAGTCAGAGTGTTGTTGATGACTAGTCCTTGATGATACCTCCCGGCGTGAACCAATTATACTCACCAACCAATCTCACACTTCTTTTAGCCGCTGAAACTCTTAACCTATCCCTAGGCCGAGTTAGTATTTCGCGATTGAAACACCGTACTTACCCCTTTCGTGAATCTAACTCTCCCGAGCTTAGATAAATGGATGATTCACAATATCCTCTCCCGAGCTCAATTGTGAAAACAAGGAATAACAAAGGATAAGCAAACCTTGACAACTTTATTGCATTGAATCAAAGACGATGTACAATCTCCTCTCACAAATACTCGACAACCTTCACCTAATCCCTAAGAAGGTTTAGAACATAATGGAGAGGAAAGAAACAAGAGTAGAAGTCGGATCTCTCCCTAGATATTTTCGTCTATTGTACATTGGGTGGCTAAGTCTTTATATAGGCTAGACCTAGGGCAAACCTTTCCTAAGTAGAATACAACTTGGAGTAGGGAACAAGTCAAGTACATAATTAAATATATTTCCAAGTTTATATTCGGCTAAGGGGCTTTCCCGCGTGGTCTTCCTTTGGGCTTTTCCTTGTGTTAGCCAGCTCAGATTTATGGGCTTCAAGTCCAGACATGTTCCTTGGATTTTTGTCTTTCCATCGCCTATAGTCTTGCTTCCAGTCTTTCTGCTGCTGCCTCGGCATCAGGTCCTGCCTCGGCCTTGTCTCTGTCGCGGCACTGGTTCTCCTGTATAGATACGAAAACATAGTAAAACGTGCCTTTTTTCTGTAAATATTATCTATATAAGTATAACTTCTAAATATATCACATTAAGCACATGCATTGGTCCGAGTGGGTGTATAATTGATGATTAATGCCCATAAAAGGAGTAAAAAGTGATAGTGTGTTGAGCACTTATCACACCCCCAAACTCGAACTATTGCTTGTCCTCAAGCAATGCAAACCATCAATTTGCCGAACTACACTCTCTCTTGGTCTTACATGTCCATCCATTCTCCCCACCATTACTAGGCCTATTCTTAAGCCTTAAGCATTCGGTTACTCAAGGGTTTACCTAGAAACAAACTATAGGAATTGTGAGTGTGTGCGTTTTTGTGGACAAGTTGATTAAAGGCTTTCTTAGATAAACTCTAAGTTCAAGACAAATAGACATTGGTTAAGTGTTCTCTTCTTTTTCAAACCCCAAATCTTGAGCTAGTTTCGGGCACCTCAAAGACTTGTGTTTTTCTTTTCACTAAATTCCTTCTTTCTTTTTAATATTCCTTAACACATACTAGAGCCAATTTCGGGCACCTCTAGCATGAAGAAGAGACTTTCTAGAGCCGGTGGTAGGCATCTCTAGTTACTTTCCAAAAATCTAAGTCTTTATCACCTAAGTTCATTAAAAGAATTCCTATAATCCAACAAGTCCCAAAAGTGTTTAAAGTTCTTCCTATAGTAAGCTTCTAAATTTTCATCCTTAAGCATCCTAAGGTTAAGTCCTCTTAACAGAACCTAAACATGGTAAGGAGAAAGATTTCTATAGCCTTAAAGAGTAAACTAAGGCAATACTGATGATGAGCAGTGCAAGAGTGTAGGCAGCGAATTCAAATAAGGCGGGGAGCATATAAATTAAAAAAATCACTAGAATACTCCCTTTTTGGCAAGGCTGCGGCAGTAGATTGCTGCCTTGGCAGTGAATCTGCACCCCCAAACTCAAACCAAGCATTGTCCTCAATGCTTTATATTTGAAGAAGTAAACGGCAAAACAGAATATGAATTATAAGCAGCAAGTAAAAACAGTAAAAACAATTAATATGGAATTAAGGACAAAGAAATTTAAAGCGACTCCGAAGAGCTGCTTGTAATAATTTTCCTCCGTGGCCTTGATGCCAAATGCTTTGTTCGTGGTGAAGGCGATGGTTGTGTCTTTGCTTGCCGGGGCGGTTGGACTCGAGTAGGTGGTGTCCTTTACATCGGGGCTTGTACCTCCTCTCCTTCTTCGACATCCGTCATCTCTTCGGTTATCATCACGTCCGTTCCTCCTCCCATCGCAGTTGCTCCTCCGGTCTGGTGTGTGCTTGGGCCGGCGGTAGTGGAGCTTTGGTGCACATAGGCATCTATCTCGGCGGATAGGCTTCCCATGATAATTGGCGATCGGGGTGGGATGCTGAAAACGGCCCTTCGCTTGGATGGCCTTCTGCTGGCAAAAGAGGCCGCGGCAGAATCTGCCACCCTAGATGGGCCGGCAGCCTGGTATTGGGGCTGAGGGTCCGCATGGAAGAACGACCTTGGTCCTCCCGGGGCTGGTGTAGTCTCGGTGTAAGGTGCGGCGGTGACGAGCATGTTGCTTGGGAACTCCGGGAATTGTACTCCTTGGTCCGGGAAGGCGTGCAACATCATCTGGGCTAGAGTGCCATTGAAGTCCCTTTGGTACTCCATGTACCGTTGTTGTCGAAGATCCATTGCTGCCATTCGTTGCAAGATTTCTTGGTACGGGTCTGCGGCAGAGGTGTGGGCAGTACCAGGCATGTCTCCCGTGTACTGGGCCCCGATAGCAGTGTCGGCAGTGAACTGCTGCGGCGTTGCTTGGACAGGCTCTGCTTGCGTGATTTGCATGACTTTGTGGCAGAAGTCCCTGGTCCATCCTCGTCGCGGGGGCGTGTATTCGTCTGTTTCTTCAATGGGTACACCTGCAGAAACACATAAACTCGTAATCAAGCAAGGGAAATACAATGGTCCTCTATCTTTCTTACCGCACTCGTGAATTTCCTGTAGGATGATTTCTCCAACGCTGATGGTCCTCTTGTTCATGATGGATTGGATAAGCACCAATCTCTTGCGATCCACCGTGCTATTGTGTGATGTTGGGATGAGGCGTCGTTTGACGAAGGTATTCCACATCTTGGCCTCCGGCTTTAGGCTTTGTCTTGTTACGGATCCTCAATGGGTACCGGTTTCCCATGGGGTATTCCCATAACAAAGATCGTCTTTGATGAGTTCATAGTCCTCGACAGTGATATTTTCCAAGAATTCGGCGTGGATATCACTATCTGGGGTGAGGCCGTAGAAATTATTGATCATCTCGGCATCGAGCTGGACTGGCCCGCACGATCGTGGCGTTCGCCTGGGCAAGTTGCAGACAGAAAACTTCCCAATTCTGGTACTTAATTCTGTCATAGAGGTAGTGTTCAATGCTGTATTTCTCTTCGTCCACATGCTGCAACCCTTGCTCTTCCCAAAGTTTCCTAGCGATGAAAGATCGTTTGAATTGATCTTCAACGTTGGTTGGGGCGAATCTTTTGTATGTTGCCATCAAGATAGAGAGATGTGAGTTCTTGGAGGTTTTTCTTGAAGAGAATTTGGAGATTTTACAAGAATTAGAAGGCAGAGAGTAATTGAGAGAGCGATTGTTATGAATACTAAAGAAAACAAGAAAGTAAGAGTGAATAGTTCAAGAGGAAGGAGTTTCTTATATAGGCCTCGGCCTTGTGACCGTTGAGACCACTAGCCGTTTGTAACCGTTTCCTTTTTCTGCCGAGGCAGGAATCTCGGCAGACTAGCTGTTACACTGTTCTGCCCGTTGGGACTGCTGCGGCCCTAACACTGTTTTATTGCCTCGGCAGAGTTCCTGCTGTGAACTATTTTTCCCTTATTTATTCCTAAATAAAACACACAAAAGAAAAACACTGAAAGCGAAAATAATTAGAGAAAATAAAAATAAAAATAAATTAACTAATCCTACTATATTAATAAAGAAAAGGGAGGAGATCATGTTACTGGTGGAGAGCATGTAAATGCATCTCCCAAAATTATTCTCTCCCTTAGGCCCAAATTGTGAATCGGTTGTCGGCCACTCCTTTTTGCTGTCTGTCAGTCCACCTTGGGCTTAATCTTCTTGCCGAATATTCTGCCGAGTAGACTACCCAGGCAGGATATCTTATTATCTACGGTATGGATGGGCTTGCATACCTCTGGATCATCATACTTCTTTAAGTTGTGGAATGCGTTGAGTTTGACTTGTTGGTCATTGAACCGCATAGTCAACTCTCCTTTTTCCATGTCAATTAATGTGTGTCCAGTTGCTAGAAAGGGTCTCCCAAGGATGATCGGTGCATTGTCATCTGCTTCACAATCAAGGACAAGGAAGTCGGCAGGAAAAATAAACTTGTCAACTCTTACCAGTATGTCCTCGATTTTGCCTTCGGGTTGCACATAGGATCTATCCGCTAGTTGGAGCATCACTGTTGTAGGTTTCGGCCTTCCAATTCCAAGCTTTTGGAAGACTGATTTAGGCATGAGGTTTATGCTTGCTCCAAGGTCTCATAGGGCCCTACCTTCATAGCTCTTTCCTATCGCACAAGGTATAGTAAAGCAACCAAGATCTTTTAATTTTGGCGGCATGCGGTTATGCAGCATTGCCATGCATCCCTCGGTAGCAGCCACTGTCTCAAACTCACCTATTCGTTTTCTCTTTGATACCATGTCCTTTAGGAACTTGGAATAGTTCGGCATTTGTTCAATAGCTTCAACGAACGGTATGTTGATGTGGACTTGCTTCAAGATGTCGGGGAATTTCTTGAATTGCTGGTCCTGTTTTTGCTTTTTCAACCTTTGCAGGAAAGGTGGTGGTAGTCTCATCTTCTCCAGGGTTTCTTTAGTTTGAAGTTTTATACCTGGCACCACTGGAGTTGTTGCTGCCTCGGCAGGCTGCTCAGGAGCTGCAGTGCTTTCTACCGGGGCAGTGTTGTCAGATTCAGTTTGCTCGGCCTCTTCTCTTGCTTGATCCGCTAATTGAATTTGGCTCTCTGGGATCTTCTCCTTCAGCTGTAGACCACTCCTAGTAGTGATTGCCTTACACTGTTCATGGCTCATTACCTTAGCAACTTTAGTATTGCTAGGTAGGCCTCCTTGTGGTCTAGTGTTTATGCATTGAGCAAACTGCCCAACCTGAGTTTCCAACGTTTTTATGGCCGCTTCTTGATTTTGCAACCTCATCTCAGTTCTATTCATGAAGGCATCTGTCCTCTTGATGAAATTACTATTTTCTGCCATGTATGACTCAGTTTTCATCATGAAGGCCTTAGCGTGTTTTCCAATGAACTTATCGGTTGCTGCTGCATCTACTGCTGCGGCATCGGTTACTGGACTTGCTGTTGCGGCATCGGTTGCTGAAATCCCGAAGGTTGGGTGATTGGGTTTAAGGAATTGTTTGGGTTGCTCCATGATAGGTTTGGATGCCTCTTCCATGAGGGGTTGTATGTGTTGGACATCACATTGTTACGGTTGTACTTCCCAACATACATACCAGTTTCTTGATTCATGCAGTCAGAGGAACTGTGGTTACCTCCACATAAGTCACAGTATGAATCTTGACCTCACGGGTATTTTGTTGTAACTATAGGTTTTGCACCATCTTGGTAAGAGAGGCCAATTGTGCTGCCACTGAACTTGATGAATCTAATTCATTTACCGTGGCTTGGCGTCTTACTCCTCCTCGCCTAGATGTAGGAAACTAGAAGTCATTCTTTGCGAGTTTATTCAGTATTTCACTAGCTTCCTCAGGTGCTTTATCGAGGAGTGTTCCGTTTGCCGAGGCGTCTAACATCATCCTTGTCGGGGCATTCGTGGCATTGTAAAACATTGTCACTTGTGTCCATAGGGGAAATCCATGCAAAGAACACTTGTGAAGTAAATCTCTGTAGCGCTCCCATGCCTCGTACATTGGTTCGTCATCTGCTTGTCGAAAAGAAGTAATTTCATTACGGATTCTATCATATAAATTAGTGGGATTAAAACGAGTAATGAAATTGCGGCAAAGTTCACTCCAAGATCCAATAGATCCTGCTGGAATGCTATTTAACCGAGCTTTCGCCCTATCCCTCAATGAATAGGGGAATAGCTTTAATCGCAAGACATCTTCATGGACTCCTTGGATTTTGAAAGACTTGCAGATTTCCATGAAGGACTTGAGGTGCTGCCTTGCGTCTTCAGTTGCAGACCCACCAAATTGTCCAATTGTGTTTAACATATTGAACATAACAGGTTTTATTTCAAAATGGGCTGCTTCAATCTCTGGTGTAACGATTCCTGAGTTTAATCCGTTTAAGTCCTCTTCCAGGAAGTCCCTGACAGTGAGCTGTCGCGGCCCAGGTGGCTGCGGAAGTACTCCATTGCCGGCAGGTAAGTTTTGTCCTGCAGGGTGTTCTGCCATGGCTCCTTGGATCTGTCTCCTCAACCTTTGCCTTGTTCTTTCGATCTCTGGATCTAACTCGTACAAGGGGTTGGTTGGATTGGCCCTGGTCATACACCACGAAAAACAAAAGTAAAATAAAAATAAAAATAAACAAGAAAATAAAGAAAACAAAATTTAGTTGTCAGTCCCTGACAACGGCGCCAAAAACTTGTCGCGTGTCAAAAGTGCGCGTTTAGTGCAAGTGGACACATCGCAAGTACTAAGTGATAAGTATTTTATCGAGTTATCGTCTCCTCAGGGACCGGTATACTTAATATGCTTTCTTCACTTTCTTGTTCTGTAGAAAAAGTAAAGAACACAAATGAGTTGATTTGATTGACTTGTCTCTGTCCAATGCAATCGTATATCACTGTCTCGGCAGCACTGCAGTTTACTGCCTTGGCAGCGACAATACTGTCTGCCGCGGCAATCCCTTGTTCATGGGCAGACTTTACCAAAGTTCGGCAAAGTGTCCTTGGATCACTCCGCTTATCCCTAAGTCAGAGTGCTGTTGATGACTAGTCCTTGATGATACCTCCCGACGTGAACCAATTATACTCACCAACCAATCTCACACTTCTTTTAGCCGCTGAAACTCTTAACCTATCCCTAGGCCGAGTTAGTATTTCGCGATTGAAACACCGTACTTACCCCTTTCGTGAATCTAACTCTCCCGAGCTTAGATAAATGGATGATTCACAATATCCTCTCCCGAGCTCAATTGTGAAAACAAGGAATAACAAAGGACAAGCAAACCTTGATAACTTTATTGCATTGAATCAAAGACAAAGTACAATCTCCTCTCACAAATACTCGACAACCTTCACCTAATCCCTAAGAAGGTTTAGAACATAATGGAGAGGAAAGAAACAAGAGTAGAAGTCGGATCTCTCCCTAGGTATTTTCGTCTATTGTACATTGGGTGGCTAAGTCTTTATATAGGCTAGACCTAGGGCAAACCTTTCCTAAGTAGAATACAACTTGGAGTAGGGAACAAGTTAAATACATAATTAAATATATTTCCAAGTTTATATTCGGCTAAGGGGCTTTCCCCCGTGGTCTTCCTTTGGGCTTTTCCTTGTGTTAGCCAGCTCAGATTTATGGGCTTCAAGTCCAGACACGTTCCTTGGATTTTTGTCTTTCCATCGCCTATAGTCTTGCTTCCTGTCTTTCTGCTGCTGCATTGACATTAGGTCCTGCGTCGGCCTTGTCTCTGCCACGGCACTGGTTTTCCTGCACAGATATGAAAACGCAGTAAAACGTGCCTTTTTTCTGTAAATATTATCTATATAAGTATAACTTCTAAATATATCACATTAAGCACATGCATTGGTCCGAGTGGGTGTATAATTGATGATTAATGCCCATAAAAGGAGTAAAAAGTGATAGTGTGTTGAGCACTTATCACCTGGCCTGGACGGAACCGGCACTAACGGGTTACACGGGGAATATCGAACCAAACCCGGTAAGGTCCAATTCGATAAAAACCCTGAAAACCGTTATTTTTTTCTTAACTAGATGCATAATTTAGTTCCTATGTGTGTCGAGGTCATGCGTAACGAGAATGGGAACATTCGATTCACAGTTGATCATTTAATTCGCTTGTCAGAACATAAGGACCAAAACGCAAATAATTCTTAATTCCAACAATAAACCGGTAATTCGACCTACCATAGTTCAATTAAACATGCATAGCATACTCATAACAAAGTTCAGATCAATCGGACCATTATTGCATCGTCAATTTCATGTTTCATAAATAGGGACCTAATTGTAAAGCTCATAATATCATAGGGACTAAAACTAACATTTATTTACCAATGCGAATTCAAGTTAACATCATGCATCTTGGTGATAGTACAACTCTCAATATTATTCATTGCATCTATATTCGATCGTGGAAAGACATCCGACCCTAAACGTAATTTTCCATGCTTAAAATGTCATTTTTGGGTCAGGGGTATCGATACCCTAAGTCTCGGTATCGATACCCTATCGTGGGACTAGTCTTATTGCACTTCGAAGGCTATTGGTATCGATACCCCCATGGGTGGTATCGATACCCAAGCGTCTAATGGAGTAATTGCATCGAACCATGATTCGAACCACCCAAATTAAGCCTTGGGTTTCGATACTCTTACTAGAGGTATCGATACCCCCTGTGCAGTTCAACAAGGTAGAACATTCTAAGTTAATTCCACCCATTCAAACATAACCATTAATCACCCTTAACTATATGCATAATTTCCTAAGCATAAAGAACAATTTAAAGCACACATTTATCACATCAAAAATCCCAAACAATCTATAGGCATGCTTCCTAAAATATGATTTAAAATAAAAAATGTTCATGCATGTACATGCTTCAACAATCCAAACAACACCATATTCCATCAATTAACAATCCAAAACATTATATGTCTTATTACAACATTAACCAAAGAAAAAATCACACACTTCACATGGGTTTGATTTAAACATTGCCAAGCCCCAAGTTATTTGCCAAAACATACCAAAAATTGAGATAACCTTCCCCTTGGTTCCCTTGCTCCGAACGTAGCCTCGAATATCACTATTTTTATGCAAGTATGAAAAGAGAGAGCTTAAGCACAACATTCTTAGTGAGGAATCTCTAAACAAGTTCAAAATTATTTATAAAGTCATACTTGCATTCTTCATGCTTATTTGAAATATGTAAAACCAAACCATGCTTATCAACAATGTCAAATCATTTCATGTATCATGCACAAATATATCATTCCATTTCATATATACATATTGGCTTTCTAGTGATCACTTAATATGAACTTTTAGTTCACCGAATACATTGATTCCTTTTTCCAAAATTGGAGACACTTGGTCTCAACATGCATCGGTCGGACACATAGTCACCCTTGTATACATGTTACCCTCACTACGCACGGTCGGACACAAAGTCACCCTTGTTTACGCATGGGTCAACTATATGCACGGTCGGACACAAAGTCACCCTTGTTTACATATAGGCAAGCTCTACACGCACGATCGGACACAAAGTCACCCTTGTTTACGTGTAGGCATCATCATTTTCCTCATTATTTTTATAGTGCACTCAATCCTAATAACATGTTATTTGTATTCGAATATAAGGTTAGTGTCACTAAGCCAATATCAATTTCAATCATGCATGTTAACTTGCTGCTCATAATGCACTCATTAAATGTTCATCATGTGAACTAAAATCATGCTCAACGGCTTTATCAACATAGGGCAAATAACCTCATCATATTCCAAATTCTTTTTCATGCTTACATAAGCCATGAATGCCTTTATAAACCATGCATTTTCAGCAATTAACATATGCATGCATCATTTCAAAATCAAATATATGCTATTCCAAAATCATATTGAATCATTGTTCACATATATGTCGTTACCTAAAATAGACGAAACTTGAGGTAATGCATCAACATCATTTAAAACACTTACTCTTGAACTATAGAAAGTTTTCACACTATTCCATAGTCCCCAAAACAGAACCGAACCAATGCGATTCACTTTAAACCCGAAATCACTCACCGAGAAGCAAAACGAGCCCTCGCCGATGCTCCGACGGCAATGCCAACGCACCAACCACTTATGCACCTTCTTGCACTACCTCTACAACATTAAAAACAGAGCATATACACATCACAACATGCTCAAAACAGCAGCCACATTACACCTTCACAAAACCATCGAAAACCTAGCCAAAACGCATCCGAAAAAACATCAGCCCAAAACCTAATGAATCTAACATCTAATCCACCTCAAATATGAACCAAAAACACTTCCAAACCATCCTTATACCTCCAGCAACATAAGAACACCTAAAACAACCCCTAAAACCACCTTAAAACACCATCGATTGCATTATTCCGGCATTAATTTGTTGTTAACTCATTTCAAGACTCAATCAATCATTTAATTGACCTAATATCATAATTAAATCAACCTAAATCCAGCATCAATTTAGATCTCAAAAGATTTCACAAAAACCATCATAAAACTCATAGATCTTGAATTAAAAACACAAAATAAAATCTCAATTGTTAACTAGCAAGCCAATACTTGGGAACTTTAATAAAGAACCTTAGAAAAAGATTAGAAATCAGAATTTACCTTAGAGATTTGCTCCACCAAAAAGATGAGAAAACCTTCCTTGATTTCCTTGAAAATGATGTTGATTTTGCAAAAATTGATGAGTAGGTTTTGTAGAGAATAAAAGGATGAATAAAATGAAGTAAATCTTGTAGAAAATGATGAAGAAATCAGCACGTAATTGGAGAAATTTTGGGAAGAAGATAGAGAGAAAATGAGAGAAAATCTTGAGAGAAAAGATGGGAAAATGGGATGTTACAAAAGAAAATAAAGTTGCCGTCTAAAATAAAATAATTAAAAACAATTTTGGTGGATAAATCATTAATTAAAAATAAATTGGGTTTATGGCCCTCTAAGGATTCTAAGTGTGACTTACTTTCCAATTTAGTCACTAAAAATCCTTATTGTTGAAAATTAGTAATTAAATCCCCAAAACTTTTCCAAAATTACGATTTAGTTGCTAGCACAAAATTAAGCCCAATTAAAAATCAAATTAAAGTTCAAATAATATTCCTTTAACTTTAAAACACCTTTCTAATATTTTTAGAACCATTTCACAAAATTATTACTTATCCAATTAAAATATCATTATTTTTCCCGGAATAACGAACCCTAATAATCCGGTTCGACCCGAATTGAATTTCCCCAACTAACACTCAAACTACTAACCCCAAAACCAGGATGTTACAACTCTCCCCCTCTTAAAAAAATTTTGTCCTCGAAATTCTTACCTAAAGCAAACAAGTGAGGAAACTGCTCCTCCATGTTTTTCCTTGTCTCCCAAGTTGCCTCTTCAACAGCTCGGTGTCTCCACAACACTTTAACCAAATCTATGGTCTTCTCTCGAAGAACCTTTGTATCCACATCTAAAATCTTCACCGGTTCTTCCTCATAACTCATATCCTCTCTTAACTCAATCTCCTCAACCGGAATAACATGAGAGGGATCTGATCTATACCCACGAAGCATCAATACATGAAAAACATCATGCATCCTACCCAACTCTTCCGGCAACCTCAACCGATAAGCAACAGGACCAACACGCTCCAACACCTTGATGGAGGCTAGAAAGTCTTGCTTTTATAAAGAAGCATTCGTCCTTCCACCTTTTGTCAGATTGAAGTATTTAAGATGTCGAACCCACAGGGATTGGCTTTACTTACGCAATTTATTCTTCCTGCACAATGGAAAATTAAAGACACAAATAATTGAGTTGGATTATAACTAAAGAAACTAATGAAAACAATAAAGATAAGTGATCAAGAAATCAAGGATTGAAAAGTGGGGTAGGTTAGAGTGCTTCGTAGTGTGGGTTCAATTGACTTGTTTCTGTCTCATGCCATTGTACTTCACTGCCTCGGCAGTACTGCAGTTTACTGCCTTAGCAGCGACAATACTATCTGCCGCGGCAATCCCTTGCTCGTGGGCAAACTTTACCAAAGTTCGGCAAAGTGTCCTTGGATGACTCTGCTTATCCCTAAGTCAGAGTGCTGTTGATGACTAGTCCTTGATGATACCTCCCGGCGTGAACCAATTATACTCACCAACCAATCTCACACTTCTTTTAGCCGCTGAAACTCTTAACCTATCCCTAGGCCGAGTTAGTATTTCGCGATTGAAACACCGTACTTACCCCTTTCATGAATCTAACTCTCCCGAGCTTAGATAAATGGATGATTCATAATATCCTCTCCCGAGCTCAATTGTGAAAACAAGGAATAGCAAAGGATAAGCAAACCTTGATAATTTTATTGCATTGAAACAAGAAAGAAAAGTACAATTTTCTTCCACAACTACTCCACAATCTAACCTAAACCCCAAGAGGACGATGGAGGAGTTTAGGGTTTTTCTATAAAACTTGATTTCGAGATATCTCCTCTCTACATAGGCTATGGTTTATATAGGCTTGGCCTAGGCCAAACCTTTCCTAAGTAGGAATAGTACATGGAGTAGAATTACAATAATTTCCATAAATAAAATATTTCCAAGTTTATTCCTATAAGGATTCTTTTCCCACGTGGCCTTTGACCTTGATTTTTCGTGTGTTCCGCAGCTCCGATTTCTATGCCTCTTGTCTTAAAACGTCCACCTTATTTTTCTCTTCAGATCACCTATCATATCAACATTTGCACTTCGGGCACTACCGAGGCATCAAAGTGATGCCGAGGCAGTAGACTGCTATCGGGGCATTAAACTGCTGCTGAGGTAGTAAACTGCTGCCGGGGCATCAAAATACTGCTGAGGCAGTAAGCTGCTGCCGGGGCATCAAAATGCTGCTGAGGCAGTAAACTGTTGCCGGGGCATCAAAATACTGCTGAGGCAGTAAACTGCTGCTGGGGCATCAAAATGCTGCTGAGGCAGTAAACTGTTGCCGAGGCATCAAAGTGCTGCCGAGGCAGGTGCTTATCTGCATTTCAGCTTCAGCGTCCAACATCCATCATGCTATCTGGCATTACCTATGTGGTAGTTTCCTGTCTAAGAGAAGAAACCATTAACCTACCTGTTTTATGCCAAATAAAAGATAAATTCATGAATTAAGTATTGGGATGCTGAAATATGGAAATAAGCAGAATTATCCAATATTGTCATTAAATATGTCCTTTATTAGTAATAATCGAGTGGGAAATTGGTATAAAGAATAAGACTTTTAGGCACTCATCACACCCCCAAACTCGAACTATTGCTTGTCCTCAAGCAATGCAAAAGATAGATTTTTAAGTAAGGAATTTTAAAGTAATATACCGTCCTGCTTGCTGCGGCAGAATTCCTTTCTTGACTCGACCTCTTCTAGGTTCTAGGAATTCCTCGGAACTGGACTATGAGTCTTGGTGAGTGTGTGCGTAGCTGTGTCAAAGTTGATTATATAGGTTCTAATCCTTTTTCTAGCTCAAGACTTCCGACTAAGATTTTTTTTCTTCAATTATTTTTCTTTCCTTTTCCCTGTTTGGTATATAAATATATATTGCTATATACTTATACTACTTGAGCCAGTTTTCGGGCACCTCAAGTGTTAACTACTTTTACTAGAGCCAATTTCGGGCACCTCTAGTAAGTGGGAAAAAGGTTGAGTACTAGAGCCAGTGATGGGCACCTCTAAGAACTATACTAGAGCCGGTGATAGGCACCTCTAGTTAAAATCTAAGCATAAGTCCTTATTGCTTTTCAAAGAAAAGAACTTCTAAAATCAACTAAGACTAGCAGTGTTTATGTGATTTCAGGCTCATAGTCTAATCCTAAGTACTAATCCTAAGAGACCTTTCCGAATTCAAGTCTGGTGAATGGTGCATACTGCTGCGGCGGCTGGAGAATATATTGCTGCCGAGGCAGTTTCAATAAAATTCAGCAGACTTAAAAAAAATTCTTTGCAGAAACTATAATTGTTGTAAAGACAAAATTTAAGGCAATAGTAGGATAATCCGAATAATTTCCATACATGGCAAATATTTTTAAAAGGCAGAAGATTAAATCAATACTCCCCCAAACTCGAGGGATGCATTGTCCTCAATGCATGCATCTGAACATAAGGCAACAATAAAAGACAAGAAAAAATTAAGAGACAAGGAAAAGATAAACCAATTTGTATATGTCGCGTCTTGGCCTTTTCTGTATCCTGAGGGTCATCAGTTTGTGTGGAGTTTGTTGAGAAAGAAACTAAAAACTAAACTGGAAAACAATAATGAAGAAGTATGAAATAAAACAGGGGAGATGAAGTTCGATAACAACAAACCCGTCGTCACTTGCGTTTGGGCGGCCAACCGCCTTGGCCGTTTCTTATGTGGGACGGTGAGCTTGATTTTAGGTCCGTTTTATGTGCTCCATGACTTCTCCTTCTTGGATTTCCTTCCTAAAAAAAATAACTCAAACATAATTAAACTTATTTTCTAAAACAAATAACTCAAAAAAAAATAACTTATTTTCTAAGATAGTAGTGCAAGAAAACTAAAAAGGAAAGTTGGAATTGCCAATCCCCGACAACGACGCCAAATCTGATGGAGGCTAGAAAGTCTTGGTTTTATGAAGAAGTATTCGTCCTTCCACCTTTTGTCAGATTGATGTATTTAAGATGTCGAACCCACAGGGATTGGCTTTACTTACGCAATTTATTCTTCCTGCACAATGGAAAATTAAAGACACAAATAATTGAGTTGGATAATAACTAAAGAAACTAATGAAAACAATAAAGATAAGTGATCAAGAAATCAAGGATGGAAAAGTGGGGTAGGTTAGAGTGCTTCGTAGTGTGAGTTCAATTGACTTGTTTCTGTCTCATGCCATTGTACTTCACTGCCTCGGCAGTACTGCAGTTTACTGCCTTAGCAACGACAATACTGTCTGCCGCGACAATCCCTTGCTCGTGGGCAGACTTTACCAAAGTTCGGCAAAGTGTCCTTGGATGACTCTGCTTATCCCTAAGTCAGAGTGCTGTTGATGACTAGTCCTTGATGATACCTCCCGGCGTGAACCAATTATACTCACCAACCAATCTCACACTTCTTTTAGCCGCTGAAACTCTTAACCTATCCCTAGGCCGAGTTAGTATTTCGCGATTGAAACACCGTACTTACCCCTTTCATGAATCTAACTCTCCCGAGCTTAGATAAATGGATGATTCATAATATCCTCTCCCGAGCTCAATTGTGAAAACAAGGAATAGCAAAGGATAAGCAAACCTTGATAATTTTATTGCATTGAAACAAGAAAGAAAAGTACAATTTTCTTCCACAACTACTCCACAATCTAACCTAAACCCCAAGAGGACGATGGAGGAGTTTAGGGTTTTTCTATAAAACTTGATTTCGAGATATCTCCTCTCTACATAGGCTATGGTTTATATAGGCTTGGCCTAGGCCAAACCTTTCCTAAGTAGGAATAGTACATGGAGTAGAATTACAATAATTTCCATAAATAAAATATTTCCAAGTTTATTCCTATAAGGATTCTTTTCCCACGTGGCCTTTGACCTTGATTTTTCGTGTGTTCCTCAGCTCCGATTTCTATGCCTCTTGTCTTAAAACGTCCACCTTATTTTTCTCTTCAGATCGCCTATCATATCAACATTTGCATTTCGGGCGCTGCCGAGGCATCAAAGTGCTGCCGAGGTAGTAGACTGCTGTCGGGGCATTAAAGTGCTGCTGAGGCAGTAAACTGCTGTCGGGGAATCAAAATGTTGCTGAGGCAGTAAGCTGCTGCCGGGGCATCAAATTGTTGCTGGGGCAGTAAACTGCTGTCGGGACATCAAAATACTACTGAGGCAGTAAACTGCTGTTGGGGCATCAAAATGCTGCTGAGGCAGTAAACTGCTGCCGAGGCATCAAAGTGCTGTCGAGGCAGGTGCTTATCTGCATTTCAGCTTCAGCATCCAGCATCCAGCATCCATCATGCTATCTGGCATTACCTATGTGGTAGTTTCCTGTCTAAGAGAAGAAACCATTAACCTACCTGTTTTATGCCAAATAATAGATAAATTCATGAATTAAGTATTGGGATGCTGAAATATGGAAATAAGCAGAATTATCCAATATTGCCATTAAATATGTCCTTTATTAGCAATAACCGAGTGGGAAATTGGTATAAAGAATACGACTTTTAGGCACTCATCACACCTCATACGGCCCAATGAAACGAGGACTCAACTTACCCTTACGTCCAAACCTCATCACTTTCTTCCATGGCGAAACTTTTAGAAACACCTTTTCCCGGACATCATACTCTATCTCTCTACACTTCAAATCGGCATAAGACTTCTGTCTATCTGAAGCCTCCTTGAGCTTAGCACAAATAAGTTTAACTTTCTCATCCGTATCTTTCAACACTTGAGGTAAACAAACATACTTCTTTCCAACTTCCTTCCAACACAAAGGTGTACGACACCTACGCCCATATAAAGCCTCAAACGGTGCCATCTGTATACTTGCCTGGTAACTATTGTTGTAAGCAAACTCCACCAAAGGTAACTGCTTCTCCAAAGAACCTTGAAACTCAATGATGCAACATCTCAACATATCCTCCAAAGTCTGAATAACACGTTCAGACTGACCATCCGTCTGTGGATGATAAGCTGTACTAAAGCTAAGCCTCGTACCCAAAGCAACTTGCAAACCCTTCCAAAACTTAGAAGTAAAACGTGGATCTCTATCCGATATTATCGAATTAGGCACACCATGCAACTTCACCACCTCAAAAACATACAACCCCGCTAACTTATCCATAGAATACGTCGTATGCACGGCAAGAAAATGTGCACACTTCGTAAACCTATCAACAATCACCCATATAGAATCCTTTTTGGACGGCGTCAAGGGTAACCCCGTCACAAAATCCATAGTCACTCTCTCCTACTTCCACTCTGGAACTTGAACCGGTTGCAACAAGCCTGCAGGGAACTTATGTTCAGCTTTCACCCACTGACACACCATACATCGCGACACAAACTCTGTCACATCCTTCTTCAAACCAACCCAAAAGTACACACTCTTGAGATCCCTATACATCTTCACACCACCCGGATGCATAGCAAACGGACTAGTGTGAGCCTCAGTCAGGATAGCTTGCCTTAACTCAACATCATCCGGAACCACAATCCTGCCTCTAAAACACAACACCTCATCATCGTCAAAATGATATTCGGTCGGTCTGCCTTAAGCAATATCCTTCACAAAAGGCACAAAAGCCTCATCCTCTAACTGTTTCACCTTTATCATTTCAACCAAGACAGGTTTTACTTGCAACTCCGCCACTAAACCACCTTCCCTTGAAATACTCAACTTAGCAAACATCGCCCTCAACTCAACCGTTGCCTTACGGCTCAAAGCATCAGCTACCACATTAGCTTTCCCCGGATGATACTTAATAGACAAATCATAATCCTTAAGCAACTTCATCCATCTTCGTTGCCTAAGATTTAGATCCTTTTGTGACATGAGATACTTCAAACTCTTGTGATCCGTGTAAATGGTACACTTTTCACCATAAAAATAATGTCTCCATAACTTCAAGGCAAACACCACCATCGCAAGCTCCAAATCATGCGTCGGATAATTCTTTTCATGCACCCTTAACTGTCTAGAAGCATAAGCCACAACCTTCCCTTCTTGCATCAGAACACATCCAAGACCAACATATGATGCATCACTATAAACCACAAAATCCTTACCGGACTCAGGCTGCACCAACACCAGAGCACTAGTCAACACCTCTTTTAACTTCTCAAAACTCTCTTGTTGACTTTCTTTCCACTCAAAAGGAACCTTCTTTTGCAAAAGCATGGTCATAGGAGCAGCAATGCTCGAAAACCCCTCAACAAACCTACGATAATAACCCGCCAAACCTAGAAAACTCCGAACCTCCGACACCGACTCTGGTTGCTTCCAACCCATAAAAACCTCTATCTTTTTCGGATCAACACTTATACCCTTTTCCGACACTACATGACCAAGAAACACCAGTTCCTTCAACCAAAACTCACATTTACTTAACTTAGCATACAACTGGTTCTCCATCAACGCTTGCAACACTATCCGTAAATGCCGATCATGATCTTCCTCGGTACGTGAATACAAACGGATATCGTCTATGAATACCACCACAAACTGATCTAAGTATTCATGAAACACTCGGTTCATCATATCCATAAAAGCAACAGGGGCATTTGTCAACCCAAACGGCATCACCAAAAACTCATAATGTCCATACCTTATCCGAAAAGCTGTTTTCAACACATCCTCTTCTTTCACCTTCAACTGATAATACCCCGATCTCAAATCAATCTTCGAGAACACACTTGCTCCCCGAAATTGATCAAACAAATCGTCAATCCTCGGTAAAGGATACTTATTCTTCACGGTCAACTTATTCAATTACCGATAATCAATGCACATCCTCATAGTGTCATCTTTCTTCTTCACAAACAACACCGGCGCACCCCAAGGTGATACGCTCGGTCGAATGAATCCTCGGTCAAGCAACTCTTGCAACTGCATCTTCAACTCCTTTAACTCCTTAGGTGCCATGCGATAAGGAGCAATGGACACCGAATTAGTACCAGCATAAGTCTTGATACTAAACTCCACATCACGATCGGGAGGTAATCCTGGCAACTCCTCAGGAAATACTTCCGGAAAATCGCGCACTGTTCAAATGTCCTGCACCCAAACATCCCCTATACCCGGATTCATCACATAAGCTAGATATGCCATACCACCATGTTGCAACATCTTTTCCGCTTGTAAAGTCGAAACCATATTAGACAAGAATCCAGTATACTCACTCTTCACCACAACTTCACTTCCATCCAACAACCTCAAAGTAACCCTCTTTTTTTCAAAATCCACCACCGCTCGATGCTCCGTCAACCAATCAACACCCAAGATAAGATCAAAACCATGAAACGGAAACTCCATCAAGTCGACCTCAAAGACATGTCCCTGCACCTCCAACGGACACCTTTTATACAACCTCCTTACTGTAACCGTCTCACCCAAAGAACTGGTAACCACAACACCTACGTCTAAAACCTCACCCAGAATATCCAACAAATATGCATGCTCACTCAAAACATAAGAATGCGTAAATCCCGAATCTATCAAAGAGAACAACGGTACATTTTGCAAAGAAAAGGTACCTGCAACCACATCTGTGGCATTACGACTCCCACGCTGAGCATAAACCTTCCGTACATCTCCCTGCCTCTGGAAAGGACCTCGACCACGTCCACGTCCTCTACCAGGCATCACAACGGCCTCAGCACGATCACCCGACTCACCAGCAAACCTTGGGCAATCACGCCTCATATGGTCCTTCGATCCACATCCCATACAAGCACCAGTGGCCCACCAGCACTCTCCTGGATGGCGCCTATAACACAAGTTACAGACTGGAGCATCACCACCACCTCTACCATAGTGTTGAGCATGACCACCGCGTCCAAAGTCACCTCGGCGTCTGTAAGCTCTGTACCGGTTGTCTCGAAACCTCTTACTTTTATTACCTTATGCACTAGCCTCAGCAGGCCTCTTACCAACATCAGAGGACTTCCTAGCCTCCCTTAGAGACTCCTCGACATCCTTAGCCCTATTAACCAGCACATCAAATTCGGTGTACTCAGCGGCTAACAGGTATGTCTTAATCTCGGGATCCAACCTATATCGGAACCTATCACACCTCTTCCGGTCAGTAGGAACCAACTTAGGAGTATAGTGGCTCAACCTAATGAACTGTATCTCATACTCAACCATCGTCATAGTACCTTGCACCAAAGACATAAACTCTCTCTTTCTTGCATCTTCATACTGTGGCCCCAAAAACTTTCGTACAAAAGCGCTCCAAAAATACTCCCAAGTCAGGTTAGCAGCATCTACACCAGCTTTCGTGGTGATCCACCAACGATAAGCATCTCCCTGAAGTAGAGAAACTACACAACTCAGCCTCCTAGTATCCTGATAGTCCATCTGATCCAAAATCCTCTCTGTACTAGCCAACCACTCCTCAGCTGAGCTCGGATCTGATCCACGAAACTCTACGCCGCCCAAGCTACGCAAACACTCTAAAGGTAGACCTGGGGTAACCACAACAACAGGGGCAAGAGACGGGATATGCACTCCATCCACGGCAGCCTGAAACGCACCCGCCATAGCCTGTATATGCGGTGCAAACTCTCTAAACTAACCTCCCAGAGAAACCGGAGGCACACCCACGGGTGGAGGAGGAGGAAGTGTCTCTTCCCTAGCAGTCGCCTCACCCTCAGCCTGACCCTCGGTGGTCATATTAGCACTAGCACGCGTCTCGCGTCTCGGTGGCATATTCCAAAAACTTCATACACGCAATTTAAAACATAATATTAAAACATAATAAACTTACATTCGGGCAAGATCCAAGGGAAACCTGAGAAGCATTTGAAAATGTATTGGCATTGGCAATGTGTAACCGTTATCCCTTTTAACCATCACCACTCAAATACAACTATCATGCATAAATATATTCAACAAGTTAACAACATAACAAGTTCAATCACACACTTTAGCAAACCTGACCACACACTTTAGTTAACCTAGCTCTGATACCACCAAATGTAACCCCCTTAGCCCGGCCTGGATGGAACTGGCACTAACGGTTTACACGGGGAATCTCGAATCAAACCCGGTAAGGTCCAATTCGATAAACAACCCTAAAAACCGATATGTTTTTTTTCTTAACTAGATGCATAATTTAGTTCCTATGGGTGTCGAGGTCATGCGTAACGAGAATGGGAACATTCGATTCACAGTTGATCATTCAATTCGCTTTTCATTCTTAGTGAGGATTCTAAGTATGGCTTACTTTCCAATTTAGTTAATAAAAATCCTTATTACCGAAAATTACTAATTAAATCCCCAAAACTTTTCCAAAATTACAGTTTAGTAGCTAGCACAAAATTAAGCCCAATTAAAAATCAAATTAAAGTTCAAATAATATTCCTTTAACTTTAAAACACCTTTCTAATATTTTTAGAACCATTTCACAAAATTATTACTTATCCGATTAAAATATTATTATTTTAATTTTTCCTGGAATAACGAACCCTAATAATCCGATTTGACCCAAATCGAATTTCCCCAACTAACACTCAAACTACTAACCCCAAAACCTGGATGTTACATAAAGAAAAAATATATAACGGTTTTCAAGGTCGTTTATCGAATCGAGCCTTCACGGGTTTGGATCGGTATTCCCCGTGTGACCAATTAAAGCCAGTTCCGTCTAGGCTGGGCTAAGGGGTTTACATTTTGTGGTATCAGAGCCAGGTTTAGAATCTTTTAGGGAGTCGATTTTTAAGATGGTGATGTATCTCGTTTGTTGTATAACATAGACTGTTGTTCTGCTATGCACGGTGATTGATTATTGTTTAAATGCAAGCATGTTGCTAAGTATTAATGCTAAATGTTTGATCTATGTTATGGTATGCTTGAAATGGTCTTGTTTAACAATATGATGTATGCAAGTATAATTTTATCTTGTTGCATTAATATGTCATGGGTTGATAAATAAAAGTAAACTTGATCTTTTGCTGATAAAAGAATGGTTTGAGCATTGTATGACTATTGTGTGGATAAGCATGGTGATTGTATTATGCTTTGATGAGATGGTATTGATATCATTGTATATGGTTGTTGTGTCATGTAATGGTTAAATTTGTTTTATTGGGGGATTATTCTGGGGACCCATTGCTCTAACTACTACTAGAAAAAAAAGTGTTTTATATTATACTTGAGCTACTTGGAACTTGCTTTGTGCTGGCCTTATTATTTTGTAAAAAAAAAAGAAAAAAAATGTTGTTATTCATTGTAAAATTCTGATGTTTTCTGATATGGGACTGATAAGAGAGCTGAGATTTGTTGATAGAGGGATTGTGGAGGAACGACGAGTTCATGTTATGATATGGTGTTGAGATGAAAAATTTTGAGTCGATTGAGTCCTCAATCATGTCTGAGTGTGAAAGGGGTTTTGGATCAGCTCAGTCTGGGAACCTAATATGGTTGTGTGTAGCAGGTGGCTACGTCTCTAAGAGTACCTTAGAAGGTTTCAGAGTGTTGATATGCAGGATAAATCGAATGTTTAGTGAACATTCGGAGCATGGCAGAGTTGTGTACTCTATTAGTACCAGGCTTCGAAGGTTTTATGTGTTGATGTATGGGAGAGGTTTGCAAGTTAGTAGTTGGACTGTTGGAGTTGAGGATGTTATTTGTGAGTGTGAACAATAATCATGCATAGTATAATAGCACATATATATATAGATAGATATAATAGGACATGCATGCATTCCCGAGCATGACATTAGAAATTGCATTTACATGCACTTGCATAGGCATTTATGAGGTCATACAGGAAATCATGCATACATTTGTTCACACTTACGGGTATCTCCTTTGAAGATGGAAGTGGTGCATGGTTGGTGGTTGAGAGTTAAAAAAAATGGGTGTATTGAAAAAGCCTCCTTGTTGGTCTTGAGCTTGATGTGCTATGGGCGAATTACTCTTTTGTCTAGAGTATAATCCAGGATAAAGATTGGTTAATTAGTCTTGGAGCTGTGAATGTTTGAACCCGAGGGGAATACCCTGAGTTATGGTAGTTTTGAGTTGGTTATTAAGAGATGAAAGGTTGGGTTTTTTGCGGATTCTCACCAGTTGGGGTTTGGAGGTTGTAAGAAGGTTGTAGTATGTTATGTAATGTAAGGTGTAGATGGATTCCCAAGTGGTTTCTTTAGGAAGCATTGGGACATCCTTGGCCATGATTTTATAAACCTCTGCCTTGGACTCTTACGAGGGTCGATTAATATGGATGAGGTTAATAGTACAATTATTGTTCTTATACCCAAGATCAGTGAACCCACAACCATGCGTCATCTCAGACCTATTAGCCTTTGCACAGTCCTTTATAAGACTGTTGCGAAAGTTCTTGTTGATCGTTTAAAGTCTATTATGCCTCTATGCATAAGTGGTAATCAAACTGCTTTTGTTCAAGGGCGAAATATTACTGACAATATTCTAATTGCTCATGAGCTTATCCACACTTTAAATACCGATGAGACCTCATTGGCCAAAGGTGCTAGCTTAAAACTTGACATGGAAAAGGCCTTCGACCGTGTTGAATGGCCTTTTCTTGAACAAATTATGCTTCGACTGGGTTTTAACAACCATTGGGTTTCTCTCATTATGCGATGTACATCTTCAGTTACGTTCCAAGTACGTGTTAACGATTCTCTTTCACGACCCTTATCCTTTAGTGGTAGAGAAATTTTTATTAAATCAGTCGTACAATCAATGCCTCAATATGTTATGTCTTGCTATCTTCTACCACAAAACATCATTGATGACATTACCGCTTCGATACGTCGATATTGGTGGTCTGGGAAAGCTGACAAACGAGGTTGGCATATGCTCCCTTGGGACACTGTCTGTCTGCCGAAAGTAGCAGGAGGTATAAGTTTTCGCGATCTACACCACTTCAATGTTGCTTTATTGGGCAAACAAATCTGGCGTTTGATTTGTGAACCTAACAATCTCCTTAGTCAGGTCTACAAATGTAAGTAATACCCATCGGGTTCTATCCTTGAATCTGAACACACTCGGAGGTCTTCCTTTGCCTGGAAAGGTCTTAGCATAGCTATCTCTAAACTTCGCAACGGTTTCTTTAAACGGCCAGACATGTCTAGTCAAATTCAGATTCACTTTGAGAAATGGGGAGGCTCTCAGCCTATACACCTTTATGGTGATTATGAGGTGAATGAAGAAGTACCTCTTCGTGCAGGTACTTTCATGCTACCTAACATGAACCGGTGGGATGAACTAAAGGTCAGAGAATACTTCTCCCATGAAGATGCTAACACCATTCTTAATGTACCCATTATTAATGACACAAAGGACAACACTCTATGGGGTCATCATGACTCTGGCATATTTTCGGTTCGGTCAAGGTACCAATTCTTGCAACTACAAATAGGGCCTGTTAATAGGCCCTCTAAGCTTTGGAAAATTCTTTCTAAACTTCCCCCATTACCTAAGGTCCGTTCCTTTGGATGGTGGCTTTTTCATGATGTAGTCCCATCTCGCCATAAAATCCTTCAGGCCAATCTTGGTACGAGAGTTTGTCCACTTTGCAACATGGCCATTGAAACCACCCTCCATGCGGTGAGGGACTGTCCTAGTGCCAGGTAGGCACTCCAACTGGCAGGGCTTCCTACTCGAATTTTCTCCAACACGCATACTTCTACCAACCAGTGGCTCTCTAAAGTTGCTAGTTCCCTTTCGTTACATCAATTTTCTTTCCTTATTACAATCCTATGGAATTTATGGATCCGTCGTAACGACTTTGTCCATAACAATCACCTCCAACCGGTTTGGTTAGTTGTTTCCAATGCGCAAAAAAATTTCAATGACTATACATCAGTTAATGATGCCTCCCGTCTACGTTTCCGGCTAGTTGAGCCCACTTTTGCTCAAGCTAGATGAACGAAATCGACTCATGGTTTCAGATGGGGACTTTGACCCAGTGTTACGGGGTGCTGCTACAGGAGTTATTGCTCGAGATTCTTCTGGTTCTGTTCTCGGTGGCTGCTCTATGCCTATTATTTGTCCAGATCCAGCTTCTGCTGAGGCTCTTACTATTCTGGAAGGTTTAAGATTTGCTACTGCCAATGGTTGGACTAATGTGATTATTGAAACAAATTCTGTCTCCGTTGCCAACAAAGTTAACAGCACTAATCTCCAAAATCTTTCTACAGTGCAACATTTGGTATCTTGCATCCGTTCCACTCTTGGTACTCTGTCGGATTGTAAGATTTGTTATGTACCTAGAGACGCAAACGTTGTAGACCATGTCTTAGCTACTAGGGATTTACGTTATTTTCTTTCTTCCTCTTTTGATTGTAACTTTCCCGACTTTATTCGGGCTACTTTAAACTCAGAGAGGTTCTCCAATTCTTTTCATTAATACAATGGGTACTCTTTTCCCCATAGGGGCCTACTCACCTCTCAGGGTGTTTTGGCTATAGGGTTTTTTTAATGAGGCCCTTTCCTTCAAAAAAAAATCTTAGCCGCCGACAAAACCCATCATGTTTTAAACTCCATCGAGGCTTAGGTATTTTGTGGAGTATTTGGGGAAGAAAGTTGTATCTTATTTGAGAGTTATTAATGCAATATTTATTTTCATAGTTTATTCTCTCTTGGTTTTTACTTTTTTTCCCTTACGAGCTCGAAAGATAAGTTTGTGAAGAAAAACTATTTGTCTAATATCGAGAGAGTTAGACTCACAAAATGAGAGAATACAGTCTTTGCTCATGGGAATCGACTAATCCGGCTTAAAGATAAGCCAACTAGGATTTTAGCGACTAAAAGGAAACATATAATCGGTTGATATCCATCCTTGATTCACGTCGGGAGGTATCATCAAGACGTGGGTTTCAATGGTTTCCTCGCTTAGGGATAAGGAAGAACAATTTTGGATGCTCTGTCGAACTATGGAAAGTTGAGTTGTCGACAAGGCATAACCCCACCGAGAAAGCTGAGGTAACCCTTCGAGCGACCCGCCACGGCGGCAATTCAACCACATGCATTAATGATTGGATAATATGTGCAACTGGATTCCCCTCTACAAAGCAACTAGCCTAACCTTATTTCAATCATTATTTATTGTGTAGTATAGGTTCCCTAGTCCCTATGGGTTCGACATCTAAAATACTACAATTTGGCAAAAGGTGAAGAAACTCAAAGACTCTAACCCGTCACCACCTTCTAAGGGCCTATTTTAATAACTCATAACCTATAATTTTAATTAATAACCCAAATCACTTAATATTAATCCTAAAAACCTATATTTTTGTCATAAACCTAAACTTATTTTTAAAATTCTGACTTTTCATCTTCCTGGCAACCATTCCATCATATCTTCAAAGCTAAACATCAATCTTTTCAATAAAAATCCGTTTGGTTAATTCTTTATAATTTTCTTCTTCGGTTTTACTTGAAAAACTCTATTTTGGCATCAAACTTTAAGCCCTTCTCCAAGATTCCAGTTTCTTCCTTCCAAAGAAATATTATTCATCATATTTTCAAGGTAAATATCCATTCTTTTTAATAAAATTTCGTTGGTTTATTTTCCTATATTTTTCTTCTTTAAAATCTCTTCGTTTTTCTTTGGTTTTACTTGTTTTTAAACCCTGAAAGGAGGTTAGATAAATTTTGGAGGTGAGAATCATTCAAATCTCTGAAAACTAAAGTTCTTTAATGAAATTCTTAAGTTCTTGGCTTATTGAAACAATCTTTAAATTCTTGAATTAATAAAATCGATTTTCTTGATAAAAATTCTATTGTTTTCTTAATTTTCGTTCAAGGGTTTTATATGACTGTTTTTTATGCCTAAATATATGAATTTTTGAATTATTTAGATGTAATTAAGATGTCTTTTAAGTATCTAATCCCGAACCTAAGGTTTAGGTGGTGTTTGGAGAGGTTTTCGGTAAGTTTCGGTTAAGTTGTATGGTGTTTTTAGGGGCTGCCATGTATTGGTTCGACTTCAAGAATGTTTGGATGTGTTATAATGCCCTAAAAACTCAGGTTTTGATGCTTTAATTAGGTCATGAGGTAGAGGAACAAGTTTGAGGTAGATCGAAAAGCCGAATCGCATTTTGGACGACTTGTCGAGCAAGTTCCGGTAAACCGGTGAGTGGATTATGAGGGGTGACAATTTGGCATGGAATTAAATATGTTTTCAAAGGTTTGAGGGTGTATTGAAGGTGTGAGAAACCTCTCTACACTCCCAAGTAAGTTAAACGTTTTGCTTTCTTAAAGGTTCTCATATTACGTCGTGTTTTTATTATGTTATTTGTCATGCTCTTGTTGGGTTGTGTATATTTGATTATGCATGTATATAAATGCTAATGAAACTATTTTTAAAAAATATTTTATATGCATTCGATGTTCCTATGGTTTTGTTTTGAAAAATAAGATAAAAGTGGTTTTATCGGTTTTTGCAAGTGATGCGTGAAAAGTGGGATACATGTGATTTGAATTCTATTTTAAGCATTGATTTTTGGTAATATATTGGCTATTTAAGTGATGAACCTTATGGGATAATTTGATCGATCAATAGGGTCTAGAGTGCACTATAAATATTCAAAAGTCGTACGTGTGTAAATTCCTTGGGTGTTGCATTTTGGGTTTTAGTCTAATGTTCTGTGATAGGAGTGGTACTGTCACATGCGGGTTGATAGGACTGATACTTTCATCGGACATCAAGGTGATATAATTCGTGTTAAGAGTAGTATCAACATGTGTATGCTCTGGGAGTGTTACTAACATAAAGTTACCCGTTTATCCTAACGACTTGGAATAGTACAAATCGGATCACTAGCACCAATATATGTTTTTACTTTTCAAAAGTAATTTTCATAGTTTTTACTTGATTTCATATGGTATCATGCATGCGTAAGCATGTGATTTGAGCATTGTTATGTTGTTAGCATGTAATACTTGAGCTTTGTGCATTGAGATGCATGTGTAAGCATTGCTATTTGAGTAGCATGTAATACTTGTGTTTTAGCTTTTAAAGCATGTGATTTCAAAAGGGTTTTTACCAAATTTTAGTGATGGCATTAATATCCATGGTTTGATGACACTTACTGAGTTTTAAAAGTGGCATTGTTAGCCAAATTTGTTTTGTATTATAAAGAGCATGATATGTTTCTAAATTAATTTTGGTGTATTATTGGCTTCATTGCAAGGTGTTTTTATACTTGTTTTTATTCACTCACTAAGCATATGCTTACCCTTTCATTTACCTTGCAATGCAGAGTAAATATTGTTAGGCAGCAAAGGGAAACAAGGATCCACGTAACCGTCAAGTGAAAGTTCAAGTATGTCTTTATAACATTAGTAGTAGTGAGAGAGCAATGGAGATGATTTACCATGTTAAGAATATTATTATATTAATGAGATTTGTATTAGTCGTATTCTTATACATGTTTGATGTTTATCATGTTGATGATAGCTTTTTGACTTAAATTTGAATTGCTTATTGATATTCCATTCATTATAATAAAAGTTATATTGAAGTTTGATTCTTGATATCCCTATGTGTTAATTTAAGTGTTGTTGATAATGAAGCATGACTATTTATTAGTTGAATCTATGATGTGGTTATTTAGGTTGGAATGCATATAGAAATCATGGCGAATCTCCGGATTAGCCTCGGTATTCCCCGTGTAGCTTGTTCGAGTCGGGTTTTGTCTAAACCGGGGCGAGGAGGTTATATTTAGTGATGACGTACCATGATGATATTTCAATTCAAGATTTATATGGAAAATATGAGATCGATAGATTTTATTTTGGATATCAGAATAAAAAAATCACTTGAATGTCTCACATTGACACAGTCACACTAGATGAAAAAAGGATGTTTGGCCAGGATGTTTCCGGCATAGCCAGAACTCCAAATAAATATGAGCCAATACTTTTTGAAATGGAATATGTTAATGTCTAAAGTAAATTGAATTATACAAATTAGTGCTTTCATTGTGAGAAATTTAAGCAAATTCACAAAATAATCCAAGGTTAAACCTTGGATAAAAATTGTGAGAATATTGAGATATCTCATAGATACTCAAGATTGTAAAGCATTATTCCATGAAGATTTTTTGATATAAGTGAATATGTTCAGACTGAAATAATAAGCTATATCATGTGTTTCTTAAGACAAACATGTACAACCAGATTCATAATAGAATCTGAGTTTGAGATCTAGACAATTCTAGAAAAAGTCAAATGACTTTAAATGTCTTGGGGAATAATCATGAATGGCCTGAGCATGTTCCAACAATATATATTGGTAGAGCACATAGTTTTACGAGCAACAGTAAGTTAAGACATATGGGTCATCAATATAATACCGTTAGACTACTGATCTCAAATAAAGTTATGGCTACTGATTTGATATAATCAAAGGATAACATTGTGGATCCACTAATCTATGAGTTAAATTGAGATCAAGTTGAGAAAACATCTAAAGGGATGAGACTAAAGCCCATGAAAAATAAAGGTGCTATGAGAAGGAAAAACCCTACCTAGCTGACTGGAGATCCCAAGAACTAGGTTCAAAGGGATAACCCAATTGCATAGACCTAGGGAGTCACTGTGGGGTTCCTTTCCCAAGTCCATCCCTATGATGAGAACAATGACAAGAATTTGGTAAAGGTTAAGAAAAATGCTTTTAATGACCGTTATATACTTCGGTGAACTGAACAACATAAATCACCTATGTGAGAGTGAAGTGGGGCCGCTTCAAGGAGACTATTGGGCATAGTTCTTTCAAACTCTTGCAGAAGCAGGCGATTTCCACGACCATAAGGGCATAACCGTGAGAGCTGAAACTCTTGTCAAAGAGACAGGTGTGTGAAGTATGTCATCGTTTACACCAACGATTGACAGTTCAAGGACATCACGTCTACTAATTAGCTATTAAAGTAAATATACTTTCACAAGTGAAGGTTCAAAGGGAGAAAAACTACCTATCCTATGCATCTATCAATCGTAGACCCTATCACCACATCGAGCCAAAATGTTTTGATAAAATCATCTATTTCATTCATGTGGGGGATTGTTGGAAAAACAATGAGAAATGACCAACTTTGAGGTATATTTTGGAATTGTAATGATGGGGATTTGAATAATGAATTTATTGATTTTTATTCTACTCAGTGAGATCTTTACAATGGTATCTTACATGCTCAAAATGAATGAGTGATGAATGAGAAATTGATGCTCAAAGTATGAAGATCAAGAATAAAGTAAGGAATGAGAAACCCCATTATCCCATATTGATGGGATAAATGAAGTGGGAAATGTTTATATACACTTACCCACATAATTTTCATTGAATGACTTAAATCTTGGGTTGAGTTGCACGACTTGGGCGATACGAATGTCCGGACCGGTCGGGCCTTGCATGGGCTTCTGGATATTTTACCCGGTGTGAATATTTTCCTTAATTTATTTTTTAATATGCAATAAGAGTTTGTATTCTACTGAAATACGAATTAAGGAGAAGTTGAACTTCTCTTAAACTCCGGGTATTAATCAAATAATGGAAAGATAATGCAATTTATCTTTTTAATATTCGAATTTAATTCGACTTAAAAATTAGATAATGTGCATTATCCCCTTAATATTCGAATTTTAATTTGTTTAAACTTCTCACATGTTGCCCTAATTTTCCCTATAAATATGAATTGAATTCTCAGGTTTCAAATCATCCTAAAACGTTTTCTCTCTCGTTTTTCTTTCGGTGATTGGCGAAGGCAGATAAGGCTCGGGAACTCTAAAATTGTGCTATTGTTGAAGGTCCTCTTGTTTTTATATCCTGGGAGACAGACTATAAATAAAAATCAAGAACCAAAGGAGTGGCAAAAAGTCTGTCTTAAGGAAATTGTGTTTGTGCAAGCCTCAACACGATTCCAAGCTATCGTTTCTAAAATCGGTTTGCTTTTATGTTTTTTTATTTTGATTTTAATAAAATTCTTTTTTGATTTTATCGTCTAGATTGATTAATTTGTAACACTCTCTTCTAGCATATACCATAATGAATGACTCCTTGCTTTGAGCGTATATCGTGATGGACGGTCCCTCTCTTTGAGCATATACCGTGATAGAAACCCCCTATGTTTGTCTGTTTCCCCTGTAAACATAAAGGATGCAAGGATGATATGGATTAGCATGTTTTCATTCTTAAAGATGACTAATCTATGTATGATGCAGGGTTAGAGGAGAACTGGAGGTTACTTGAACATCATTCATCCTGTTCTTGAACTTGATTCCTTCTTCTATTTGTCTTTGCTTGTGAAATATCCTTGTATTAGGACTCCGGCTTTTTATCTTGATCTTGCTACTTTTAAATCGTTCGCCTTAGAGTGACTTTTTCAGATTTTTCTTTGGATTTATTTTTCTCAAAGCGTCCGTTTAAGGGTTTTTGCTTTGGTAGTCTGCTCTTTTTTTTCTTTTTCTCTTTTTTTTCTTTTTTTTTCCTTTTTTTCTTTTTTCTTTAGATGACCTTACGATATTTTACCTTGAAATCCTTGCACATTGTGCTTGATGGAACAACACATGGTGTTCTTTGAGTTGAATCTCAATTGACTTTTGCAAATTGGTTTAGATCCTTTTTCTCTCAAACATATAATTAATAGGCCATACCATAAAAAGTATAAAAAGGAATAAAGAAGATAGATAATCTACACTTAATCTAACATCTACAACATCGAAGATATGAATGATAAAAGAGCTCACTGATCATGGTGAACCTATTTCTAGACGCTTTGGTATGGTAGCCTTTCAACTGAAGTGAGACTATATCAAATGGGTGCAGATTTTAAAATTAATTGAGCTGCCTTTTCAGGTTTTTGACTAAAATTCTCTTTTGTCTTTAAGGCGTTCATTTCAGGTTTTCACCTCAAACCCTCTTTCTTTCGACTAAAATTTAAATAATTTGATTTCTTAAATAAATCAATTCGTTTTGATTTTTTAAATAAAGTTTAAATTATAAAATGAGACTTGAATAATTCAAAGTTGTAGTGATTAATCTATAGTTTTCGAGGTTCGAGTCGAGTCTCTTGTCGCGTGTCAAAAGTGCGCGTTTAATGCAAGTGGACACATCGAAAGTAATAAGTGATAAGTATTATCGGATTATCGTCTCCTCAGGGACCGGTAGACTTAATATGCTTCCTTCACCTTCTTGTTCTGTAGAAAAATAAAAACACAAGTGATTTGAGTTGGTTTATCTAAACTAAAATAATTAAATAAAAATAAAGAGTTGGAATAATAGAGTGAGATGGGTCAGGATCCAGTTGCGTTGTATTGTGGATTTGATTGACTTGTCTCTGCTCAATGCAATTGTATATCACTGCCTCGGCAGCACTGCAGTTTACTGCCTTGGCAACGACAATACTGTCTGCCGCGGCAATCCCTTGCCCGTGGGTAGACTTTACCAAAGTTCGACAAAGTGTCCTTGAATGACTCCGCTTATCCCTAAGTCAGAGTGCTGTTGATGACTAGTCCTTGATGATACCTCCCGGCGTGAACCAATTATACTCACCAACCAATCTCACACTTCTTTTAGCCGCTAAAACTCTTAACCTATCCCTAGGCCGAGTTAGTATTTCGCGATTGAAACACCATACTTATCTCTTTCGTGAATCTAACTCTCCCGAGCTAAGATAAATTGATGACTCACACTCTCCTCTCCCGAGCTTGAATGCAAGAACAAGGAATAACAAAGGATAAGCAAACCTTGATAATTTTATTGCATTGAATCAAAGACAAAGTACAATCTCCTCTCACATATACTCGACAACCTTCACCTAATCCCTAAGAAGGTTTAGAACATAATGGAGAGGAAGAAGACAAGTATAGAAATCGGCTCTCTCCCTAGGTATTCCGTCTATAGTACATTGGGTGGCTAGGTCTTTATATAGGCTAGACCTAGGGCAAACCTTTCCTAAGTAGAATACAACTTGGAGTAGGGAACAAGTCAAGTACATAATTAAAATATTTCCAAGTTTGATTCGGCTAAGGGGGCTTTCCCGCATGGTCTTTTCTTGGGCTTTTCTCCTGCTAGCCAGCTCTGATTCATGGGCTTTGAGTCCAGACACATCCCTTGGATTTTTATCTTTTCATCGCCTACAGTCTTGCTTCCTGTCTTTCTGCTGCTGCCTCGGCATCAGGTCCTGCCTTGGCCTTGTCGCTGTCGCGACACTGGTTTTCCTGCACAGATATAAAAATACAGTAAAACGTGCCTTTTCTGTAAATATTATCTTTATGAGCTTAACTTCTAAATATATCACATTGAGTTCATGCATTGTCTAAGTGAGTGTATATTTGGTGATTAATTCTCATAAAAGGAGTAAAAAGTGATAGTGTGTTGAGCACTAATCATCTCTCATTTTTTCCTAATAAATCATAGTTCACATGTTAAATTATGAAGAAATATCGTATATTTTTATAGAAAATTATATAAATTGGAACCAATTAATATCATAGAATTATATTATTTACGATTAAATTTGAACATAGCACAAATATCTCAAATCAACTCAATTTAATAAATTTGACTCGAAAAAATCAAATAAAAATGTGAGTTATTAAAATACGATTTCTTGTCTAGACTAACCTAAATTTCTTAACTCGACTCAAATCCACTCATTTCAATCAAATACGCACTCTCTTATTGGACCAAAATAAAGTTAAAAATTATTTTCAAAGGGATTAAATGAAAATTACAAGGCCGTTGTATTGACTTTTTCTATGATCCACCTTTGCATCTTGGTAATTCTCATAATTTTTTACGCGTCAAAATTTTGATCATACACTACGTTACATGATCAACTTATAAGCACAAAAAAAAATCAAAGAAGAATCACAATACTATTACCAATGGAGTCAATAAGCAAAATTTCTTTCTTTCTCATTACCATCGTCGTCTTCTTCCAACTCTTCTCAACCGTTATTGTAGAAGCCAATAGAGTTGTCATTCCTGATGGTAAAACATTGCCCAAATCTTGGTGCGTACCGAAATCTGGAGTTAGCAAGTGAATTGCAGAAAGCCTTGGATTTTGCCTGTGGTCGACCAGAGGTGGACTGCGGTCCCATTCAACCTGGTGGCGTTTGTTCCGAGTCGAAAACCATCGTGTCTCGTGCCAAATTCGCCATGAATTCTTATTACTAGAAACATATAAAGGAGCCAAACTCTTGCGACTTTAGTGGCACTGCTCAACACATCAAGGAAAATCCAAGCAAGAGGAAACATTTGGTTAAATTTTTGATAACATTTTTAAAATGTACATCGAACAATCAATAATTTAGTATTAAACAAACAAAGAAAAAGAAAAAAA